>CM056738.1:15448663-17933263 GCA_029844215.1 Przewalskia tangutica
TTTATGGGAAGTTAGGTATAACGTCTTAAGAGTGATAAAAGAATGGTTTCTTGATTTGGAAATCGAGAATGAGTATCGACAAACCAACTGCGGCGTTAATAGAGGAAAATGTATTGAATAATGAAGTATGGTATTAAAACCCGGTAGAAACCTCCATCTGCATAGAAGCTAAGATAAGACAAAATGATATTACATTTCTAGATCATGGTCGCTTAATAAGATTGATTATAAACAAGAATAACCTACTCACATATAAGACATATGTTTCTCAAAGCGTTTAAAGGAGAATTATGTTTTAAAGGATTTAAAACTATGAACTCTGAAACCTTTTCTAAAATGAGAAACTTGAGCTTTTGAAATTAGGCAAACTTGAGCGTTTGGAAAATAAGGTTGTTACTTGATTTTACAAAGGAAAGCATTTTGGTTTACTTAACAATGTTAGTCACTCTATTTTTATACTACAATTATCGGGTGACCTTCGTAAAAGAAATGGATCTTTAAAAGGAATTTAACGTCGTAATACTTTAGGGTTAAAATCAGGACTTTGACATTAAATGAAAGTACCTTGATTTGTGTATAACTTGCCTATGCTTTTGTTATGAAACTTGACCATGTTACGTGTGATAGCCTTGTTGTGCAAGTATTGTGTTCTACTCAACTACGGTTCATCAGGAATGTATTTCACTTGATTCTGGTTCATCCGGAATGTATTTCACTTGATTCGGTTCATCCGGAATGTATTTCACTTGATTACCGGTTCATCCGGAATGTATTTCACTTGATTCGGTTCATCCGGAATGTATTTCACTTGACTACAGGTTCATCCGGAATGTATTTCACTTGACTCTGGTTCATCCGAATGTATTCCACACGTTTATATTGGGTCCATAAGATGGGCGAGACACATTATCGTATCACATGATTTGTACCTATGCCGCGATGAGGAAGGAGTTCCACGGGCGTGAGGATGACTTTGAGGCGTGAGTCACGACTTGACATGATCGCTTTTATGTTGTGAATCGTAGTTTGGTTATCATACATGTCTCTGTTTATATAGACTATTATGATTTCATTTGATATTTCTGATTTCACATACTTGGTACTGTTATCGACCTCCTTGAAGTGCGTTCATCTGCGAGTAAAGGTACATCGATCGATCCCCGCTTATAGGATCACATTTCGTGTTGGGAAGCTCGTTCCTTGGAGGCTTATCTTTGGTATGTTACCACAGTGCAGAGGTTCTTGTACATTCGGGGTATGGCGGGGCCTGTCCGTCATAGTTGTTATCACTTCTTAAGTGCAGAATCTTTATTGTGGCGAGTGCGTAAAAAGGATAAGCATTCGGTATTTATGTATATATCTTGAAGGCAATTTGTTTTGGTTGCTTTGTTTACTTATCATGTCTCTTAATTCATGTTCATGTTTTTATTTCCGCTGATTTTCTCGATGTTGTATCACCAGGGTGCGGGGTAAGGCACGATCCACGGGCAGGTTGGTCGTGACAAAAGTGGTATCGAGCGATTAGTCCTCGGAAAGTGGCTCTGACCGTGTCTAGTAAGTCTTGATTATCGGTGTGTTGTGCACCACATCTATGTCGAGGAGGCTGCGAGACATTTAGGATTAGTTTCCATTCTTCTCATTACGAGATCGTGCCTTAGAGTGTGATAAATTGGACCCTCCGGCGTATTCCTTTCCTTTACGATTATGCCTCGCGTAAAACCTTGAGCCCAGATGGGCAAGACAGTCGAAGGAGCTGTTAGTGAGATCTGAGAAATGCGAGGCGCGAGCGTCGATGCACGAGCAGTGCTTCCCAGCGAGTTTAGCGCGCCGCCCGGCCAGCGAGTTTAGAGCGCGGCGATGGCTGCCGAGACTCTGATACGAGCCTCGATCCCACGGCTGGAAGCGGATGAGATAAGTACAAGAGATGGCGATTCTTGGCGGTCGTGGCAGATATGAGATAAATTTGAATCTGTGATTCCGGCCCAATGCACCGTAGTTCACCCCGGCGAGCGGTTTGAGGCTACGTGACTTTACGAGTTGTAGCCGCCGATGTTATGGATCGAGAAGCGAGGCGACCCTCGGGAGTTTATCAAGCGACTCTGACGGATCGTGAGTGATCGAGTCTCGAGGCGGTCGGTGGTATTGGGTTCGCATCATTGCGTGATCTGCGATTGGTAGTTTGATTCGTGGGAGTTGTCCCGGGAAGAGCATGCACTTCCGGCCGTATGGGACGAGTTCTCGGGCTTTTCTTGCACATTTCTTGCCGCGGATGAGGAGGCTCGGTAAGCGATTTTTGGCGTTGAGCGGGGCAGGCGGGCGGTTAGAGAGTACAATGTGGAGTTCGACTCATTAGCTCGGTATGTTCCCGTAGTAGCGATATGGAGGGCGAGTACACCGCTACGTCACGGGCTAGATGATTACTTAGCGAGAGGCTTATGCGGGAGTAGCTCTTGTGGGCATGGACATTGCCGCATCTGGCTCATGCACTAGGATGTGAGGCACGGAGAGGTCGCGGAATGGCCGAGATCGGCGAGAAGAGGGCGAGCAGCAGGTCCTTTGGTAACTTTCGAGGCGGACCGCCTCGTGGCCGATCTAGTTATGTACCTCCGCGATGAGTGGTCCTCCGATCTTGAGGCGTTCGGGTATTCGGAGCTGGTCGAGCTCGGGGCTTCGGTTCCGCGGTATCACGTAAGTGCTAGCGGCGGGATTCATGTCCCGCCGGTGTGCGCGATGTGGCAAACATCATCCCGGGAATGTCGTCTTTTACTGGTGCTTGTTTCACTGCGGCCGTCGAGGCCATGTGAGGCGTGCTTATAGGAGAGTACCGGCGGCAGCGCGACTGCGGATCGATGGCGGTTCATCTCGCCCCTACGATTATCGCCTGCAGTGGACTTATGATTAGAGTGGGCGGTTGCGGTATATCCTTAACCTACAGAGATTTGTATGCATGATTGATGACCTTATTATTGTGTGCTACGTTCGGATAGCGTTATGTTGGTTATGAGTTAGAAAGCTTGGCTAGTTGAAAGGATATGTATGGGGGCATGGAAAGTGTGAACTTTAAAATATTTCATGTTGAGACCTTAGATGTACGGTCATCTTGAATAAAAGATTTTACGGTTAGTCCTTGTTGAAATACTTGGTTTGCGTATAAATGTATTGTGTGATAAGTCCAGGTTGGGTAAATGAGAGTGGTATCTTTCACGATGTGATTTAGCAAGGTTGTTCGGATCGAGAAGCGAGAGTCGGCGTGTGAGGCTCGGGTTGAGGGCGTGTTGCGTGTCAACCGTGGCGGAATGAAGTGGGGTCAGCTCTGGGTGGTCGCCGGTGGTAGGGTCACGAGGTGCTAGGCCCAGTTTAGATGACCATCGTATGAGTTCGTGGATATGTTCGACTGAGCGGATCGTGAAGGCGGAAGTGGCCTTAAGGAAGATTGAGGCTAGTAAGATGACCAAGTTTGGAGGTAGTGACTCAAAGTTTTGGAAAGCGAAGTGTGAATGCATTATACTAGAAGAGTTCAAGTGTTCGAGAAGAGTACGACGAGTAAGGGTAGAGCGAGCATGTATTGCGAGCATAGATATTCTCATTTCTTGTGAAGGGAGAAAGTGCGAATGATGTAGATTTTAGACCTCAGGGATCGCATGCAGTCCGGTACCATTTGTTGGGTCGCCAGAGTGACACTAGAACCTCGCGGCAAAGTGACAAAAGTTTGTGATGTTAGAGGTGTTTCCTCGTGGACTTGGATATAAGTATTTTGCGTGCATGTGTTATTTCGTGGCCAGTTGTGGCGTTGTGACTTGTTAGAAGAACTTTATCGTTATCCGTCTTGAGAAGGAACATTCGGACGAATGTTTCTAAGGAGGAGAATGTTATACCGTATTTCCGGAGTATGCGTGGTAGCGTCGTATTATAATTTGAGCCTTAAAGTTGGCTAATTTCGAAATTTGTACACAAGTGCAGAAAGAGTCGTTTTCGACGAAAGCGTTTCCACGACTTTCGTAGAAAATTCCGACTATGTCATTAATAATTTTTGCGGATTTTTCCAGAGGCGAAACATTTTGGACCAACGAGAGGCGACACTTGTCACCTACAATTGGAAGGAGTGACGGACGAAAAGGGGCAAGTTGGCGTTTTTGTGCATTGTTTTTGGTCGAGGAGTTGGTAGGATATTTTGGGTAGATGGATAAGGTTGCACATGGCTTAATCTTGGCCTACACTGCATGGCACTTGGCTTGATCTTGGCCATTGGTTGGCCTTTGGTTAGCCTATAAATACTCCCCTTACTTGAAGACTTTCTTCATCCAAAACTTGAGCAATCTATCTAAGTCTCAAATACTCCCTCCCTCTTGTCTTGCTATCGTCCAAAGCCCACTCCCCTTGAGCAAGGCCCTTGGCGAGAACCTCCCCCTTTGTGGTGCCCTAGCCGAGGGGTACACCCCCCCCCCTAGCCTAGTTGTCTCGTATAAATACCCCTTGTTGTGGTATAGAAATACTCTCCTAGTATTGTTATAATGTCCAAATACCTTGGCCCAAATACCTTGTAGTATTTCCCAAGGTTACACTTATACAAGCCCAGAAAATACCATTATACTTTCCTCGATCCACTAAGCGAAACCCTAAGTAAATCTTCACCCGTAGTTGAAGTTATAAGTAGAAGTTGGTTAGAACTTCTAAGGGTTGTTTGGAGCGGGTTGGAGCGCGCGGAGTAGGAGCTAAACCTTGCTCAGGATCGACATATAAACTCGGATAATTGTGGGCTTATCAAGGTAAACATTCTTAACCTTCTGTTGTAATTAGAAATTACATGTTGTAGGAGTATATAGTTAAGTATACTATATATAGAACTGAACATAGTTGTGCGGCAATGTCTTTTGTCTTAAGCTGAATAATACTTACGGCGATGTCTTGCGACTTAAGCTGAATTTAAAGAAAGAACTGTAATTACATGGGGTGTATTCAGATGAGACTTGTGTAGCATCATTTGTGTAGTAGAATTGTACACGTCCGGTTAGGCGTGTTAACCCCGGTTGGCTTGGTAGCGGCCTCGCTAGAGAGGAGATTTCTGTTGTTGCGGGAAATCTTGCGAATTTTACGTAGGATATTCTCCATTGAGATCTAGATGTTAATAGGCGCCTTGTGGCCTCTATAGGTTGAAGTACTACGTTTGGCGTGATCTACTTGGCTTAAGGAGTAGCCAGCGGTTTGAGGTACTTGAGCGTTTTGCTATTAGTCGATAATCGTCGCGAGGTATGTGAACCTCTTCCTATCTGTTCTAGCATGATATGTGTATAACTATGTAGTGCGGTAGACGTACTGTGTTTAATGTATTTGATAGTTTGAAACATAAAGTGTTATAACGGCTTTATGGGTAGTTGGTTATATGACTTTATGTAGGTAAGAAAATGCTTTGTGGTTTCAAAGGGTAGCGGATTTGACTTATAACGGATTTGATGTGTAGTAATAAAGAACTTGAAGTGTTTCAAAAGACCTTTTTGAAAGAAGAGTAATACTTGGCTTTGAAAACATAAGAGTTGTACTAGCTTTATGGGAAGTTAGGTATAACGTCTTAAGAGTGATAAAAGAATGGTTTACTGATTTCGGAAATCAGAATGAGTATCGACAAACCACCTGCGAGCGTTAATAGAGGAAAATGTATTGAATAATGAAGTATGTTATAAAAACAAGTATAAAACTCAATCTGAATACAAGATAAAATAAGAAAAAATGATATTACATTTCTAGATCATGGTTTGCTTAATAAGATTGATTATAAACAAGAATAACCTACTCACATATAAGACATATGTTTCTCAAAACGTTTAAAGGAGAATTATGTTTTAAAGGATTTAAAACTATGAACTACGAAACCTTTTCTAAAATGAGAAACTTGAGCTTTTGAAATTAGGCAAACTTGAACGTTTGGAAAATAAGGTTGTTACTTGATTTTACAAAGGAAAGCATTTTGGTTTACTTAACAATGTTAGTCACTCTATTTTTATACTACGGGTATCGGGTGACCTTCGTAAAAGAAATGGATCTTTAAAAGGAATTTAACGTACGTAATACTTTAGGGTTAAAATCCGGACTTTGACATTAAATGAAAGTACCTTGATTTGTGTATAACTTGCCTATGCTTTTGTTATGAAACTTGACCATGTTACGTGTGATAGCCTTGTTGTGCAAGTATTGTGTTCTACTCAACTACCGGTTCATCCGGGAATGTATTTCACTTGATTACCGGTTCATCCGGGAATGTATTTCACTTGATTAGGTTCATCCGGAATGTATTTCACTTGATTACCGGTTCATCCGGAATGTATTTCACTTGATTAGGTTCATCCGAATGTATTTCACTTGACTCTGGGTTCATCCGGAATGTATTTCACTTGACTCAGGTTCATCCGGAATGTATTCCACACGTTTCTATATTGGGTCCATAAGATGGGCGAGACACATTATCGTATCACATGATTTGTACCTAGGCTGGCGGTGAGGAAGGAGTTCCACGGGCATGAGGATGACTTTGAGGCGTGAGTCCCGACTTGACATATCGCTTTTATGTTGTGAATCGTAGTTTGGTTATCATACATGTCTCCTGCTTTATATAGACTATTATGATTTCATTTACTGATATTTCTGATTTCACATACTTAGTACTGTTATCGACCTCCTTGAAGCTGCGTTCATCTGCGAGTAAAGGTACATCGATCGATCCCCGCATAGGATCACATTTCGGCGTGTTGGAAGCTCCGTTCCTTGGAGGCTTATCTTTGGTATGTTACCACAGTGCGTAGGTTCTTGTACATTCGGGGTATGGCGGGGCCTGTCCGTCATAGTTGTTGTCACTTCTTAAGTGCATGTAATCTTGTTGTGGCGATGCGTAAAAGGATAAGCTGTCGGGTATTTATGTATATATCTGAAAGCAATTTTGGTTGCTTTGTTTACTTATCATGTCTCTTAATTCATGTTCATGTTTTTATTTCTGATTTTCTCGATGTTGTATCACTAGGGTGCGGGGTAAGGCACGATCACGGGCAGGTTCGGTCGTGACAAAAGTGGTATCGAGCGATTAGTCTCGGAAAGTGGCTCTGCACCGTGTCTAGTAAGTCTTGATTATCGGTGTGTTGTGCACCACATCTATAATCGTGAGGTGCAGGACATTTAGGATTAGTTTCATTCTTCTCATTACGAGATCGTGCCTTAGAGTGTGATAAATTGGACCCTCGACGTATTCCTTTCCTTTACGATTATGCCTCCGCGTAAGGCAACCTTGAGCCAGATAGGCAAGAAAGTCGAAGGAGTCATTAGTGAGATCTGAGGAGTACGAGGCGCAGCCGTCGATGCTCGAGCAGTGCTTCCGACGGCGAAGTTTCGCAGCGCCGCCCGGCCAGTGAGTTTAGAGCGCGGCGGTGGCTGCTGAGACTACTGATACACGAGCCTCGGTCCACGGCTGGAGCGAGATGAGACGGGTACAAGAGATGGCGATTCGGCGGTCGTGGCGATATGAGGATAGGTCGGATGCAGCAGTTCCGGCCAGAAGCACCGTAGTTCACCCCGAGCGAGCGGTTTGAGGCTACGTGACTTTACGAGTTGTAGCCCGCCGATGTTCTATGGATCGAGAGCGAGGCGACCCTCGGGAGTTTATCCGGCAATACAACGGATCGTAGAGTGATCCAGTCTCGAGGCAGTCGGTGGTATTGAGTTCGCATCACCGCGTGATCTGCGATTGGTAGTTTGATTCGTGGGAGTTGTCCCGGAAGAGCATGCACTTCCACCGTATGGGACGAGTTCTCAAGGGCTTTTCTTGCACATTTCTTGCCCCACAGATGAGAGGCTCGGGCCGGCAGATTTTTGACGCGTTGAGGCGGGGCGGGCGGGCGGTTAGAGAGTACAATGTGGAGTTCGACTCATTAGCTCGGTATGTTCGTAGTAGCCGATATGGAGGACGAGTACACCGCCACGTCACCGGCTGGATGATTACTTGGCGAGGCTTATGCAGGAGTAGCTCTTCACCGCATGGACATTGCCCGCACGCAAGCTCATGCACTAGGATGTGAGGCACGGAGAGGTCGACGGAATGACCGAGATCGTGAAGAGGGCGAGCACAGGTCCTTTGGTAACTTCGAGGCGGACCGCCTCGGCCAGATCTAGTTATGTACCTCCACGACAGAGTGGTCCCCTCGATCTTGGGGCGTTCGGTATTCGGGAGCTGGTGAGCTCCGGGCTTCAGTTCACGGTATACGTAAGTGCTAGCCGCAGATTCATGTCCCTCGGTGCACGATGTGGCAAACATCATCCAGGGGAATGTCGTCTTTTTATGGTGCTTGTTTCACTGCGTCGAGGCCATGTGACGAGATCGTGCTTATAGGAGAGGTACCGGCAGCTTGGCGCAGCCTACCGGATCAGTGGCAGGTTCATCGCCTTCTACAGTTATGCGCCCTGCAGGGCAGACTTATGATTAGAGTGGAGCGGTAGCTTCAGGTATATCCTTAACCCTCTAGAGATTTGTATGCATGATTGATGACCTTATTATTGTGTGCTACGTTCGGATAGCGTTATGTTGGTTATGAGTTAGAAAGCTTGGCTAGTTGAAAGGATATGTATGGGGCATGGAAAGTGTGAACTTTAAAATATTTCATGTTGAGACCTTAGATGTCAGTCATCTTGAATAAAAGATTTTACGGTTAGTCCTTGTTGAAATACTTGGTTTGCGTATAAATGTATTGTGTGATAAGTCACAGGTTGGGTAAATGAGAGTGGTATCTTTCTGATGTGATTTAGCAAGGTTGTTAGGATCGAGAAACGAGAAGTCGGCGTGGCAGGCTCGGGTTGAGGGCGTGTTGCGTGTCAACCCGTGGCCGGAATGAAGTGGGGTCGACTCTGGGTGGTCGCCCGGTGGTAGGGTCACGAGGGTGCTAGGCCCAGTTTAGATGACCATCGTATGAGTTCGTGGATATGTTCGACTGGCGGATCGTGAAGGCGGAAGTGGCCTTAAGGAAGATTGAGGCTAGTAAGATGACCAAGTTTGAGGTAGTGACTCCAAAGTTTTGGAAAGCGAAGTGTGAATGCATATACTAGAAGAGTTCAAGTGTTAGAAGAGTACGAGTAAGGGTAGAGGCGAGCATGTATTGCGAGCATAGATATGCTCATTTCTTGTGAAGGAGAAGGTGCGAAGGATGTATATTTTAGACCTCGGGGATCGCATGCGATCCGGCACCATTTGTTGGGTCGCGAGTGACACTAGAACCTCGCGGCAAAGTGACAAAAGTTTGTGATGTTAGAGGTGTTTCCTCGTGGACTTGGATATAAGTATTTTGCGTGCATGTGTTATTTCGTGGCGGTTGTGGCGTTGGCAACTTGTTAGAAGAACTTTATCGTTATCCGTCTTGAGAAGGAACATTCGGACGAATGTTTCTAAGGAGAGGAGAATGTTATACCGTATTTCGAGTATATGCGTGAGCGTCGTATTATAATTTGAGCCTTAAAGTTGGCTAATTTCGAAATTTGTACACAAGTGCGAAAGAGTCGCTTTTCCGACGAAACGTTTCCACGCTTTCGTAGGGAAAATTCGGCTATGTCATTAATAATTTTGCGGATTTTTCCGAGTGGCGAAACATTTTGGACCAACGAGAGGCGACACTTGTCACCCTCTAATTGGAAGAGTGGGGACGAAAAGGGGCAAGTTGGCACGTTTTTGTGCATTGTTTTGGTCGAGTTGGTAGGATATTTTGGGTAGATGGATAAGGTTGCACATGGCTTAATCTTGGCCCTACACTTGCATGGCACTTGGCTTGATCTTGGCCATTGGTTGGCCTTTGGTTAGCCTATAAATACTCCCTTACTTGAAGACTTTCTTCATCCAAAACTTGAGCAATCTATCTAAGTCTCAAATACTCCCTCCTCTTGTCTTGCTATCGCCCAAAGCCCCCTTTGAGCAAGGCCCTGGCGAGAGCCTCCCCTCCCTTTGTGGTGCCTGGCAGGGTACACCCCAGCCTAGTCTCGTATAAATACCACTTGTTGTGGTATAGAAATACTCTCCTAGTATTGTTATAATGTCCAAATACCTTGGCCCAAATACCTTGTAGTATTTCCCAAGGTTACACTTATACAAGCCCAGAAAATACCATTATACTTTCCCTCAGTCACTAAAACGAAACCCTAAGTAAATCTTCACCCGTAGTTGAAGTTATAAGTAGAAGTTGGTTAGAACTTCTAAGGGTTGTTGGAGCGGGTTGGAGGCGCGGAGTAGGAGCTAAACCTTGCTCAGGATCGACATATAAACTCGGATAATTGTGGGCTTATCAAGGTAAACATTCTTAACCTTCTGTTGTAATTAGAAATTACATGTTGTAGGAGTATATAGTTAAGTATACTATATATAGAATCAACATAGTTGTGCGGCAATGTCTTTTGACTTAAGCTCGAATAATACTTACAGCAATGTCTTGCGACTTAAGCTGAATTTAAAGAAGAATCGAACAGTAATTACATAGGATCAGATGAGACTAGTCTAACATCACTGTGTAGTAGAATTGTACACGTCCGGTTAGACGTGTTAACCCACCCACCCCCAGGTTGGCTGGGTAGCCGGCCTCGATAGAGGAGGAGATTTACGCTGTTGCGGGGGGGGGGGAGGTGCTGCCGAATTTTCTGTAGGATATTCTCCATTGAGATCTAGATGTTAATAGGCGCCTTATGGCCTCTATAGGTTGAAGTACTACGTTTGGCGTGATCTACTTGGCTTAAGGAGTAGCCGACGGTTTGAGGTACTTGGAGCGTTTTGCTATTAGTCGATAATCGTCGCGAGGTATGTGAACCTCTTCCTATCTGTTCTAGCATGATATGTGTATAACTATGTAGTCGGTAGACGCACTGTGTTTAATGTATTTGACTGGTTTGAAACATAAAGTGTTATAACGGCTTTATGGGTAGTTGGTTATAACAGCTTTATGTAGGTAAGAAAATGCTTTGTGGTTTCAAAGGGTAACTGATTTGACTTATAACGGATTTGATGTGTAGTAATAAAGAACTTGAAGTGTTTCAAAAAAACCTTTTTGAAAGAAGAGTAATACTTGGCTTTGAAAACATAAGAGTTGTACTAGCTTTATGGGAAGTTAGGTATAACGTCTTAAGAGTGATAAAAAGAATGGTTTACTGATTTCGGAAATCAGAATGAGTATCGACAAACCACTGCAGCGTTAATAGAGGAAAATGTATTGAATAATGAAGTATGGTATTAAAACCAGTAGAAACCTCCATCTGCATAGAAGCTAAGATAAGACAAAATGATATTACATTTCCTAGATCATGGCTGCTTAATAAGATTGATTATAAACAAGAATAACCTACTCACATATAAGACATATGTTTCTCAAAACGTTTAAAGGAGAATTATGTTTTAAAGGATTTAAAACTATGAACTACGAAACCTTTTCTAAAAATGAGAAACTTGAGCTTTTGAAATTAGGCAAACTTGAACGTTTGGAAAATAAGGTTGTTACTTGATTTTACAAAGGAAAGCATTTTGGTTTACTTAACAATGTTAGTCACTCTATTTTTATACTACGGTATCGGGTGACCTTCGTAAAGAAATGGATCTTTAAAAGGAATTTAACGTACGTAATACTTTAGGGTTAAAATCCGGACTTTGACATTAAATGAAAGTACCTTGATTTGTGTATAACTTGCCTATGCTTTTGTTATGAAACTTGACCATGTTACGTGTGATAGCCTTGTTGTGCAAGTATTGTGTTCTACTCAACTACCGGTTCATCCGGGAATGTATTTCACTTGATTACGGTTCATCCGAATGTATTTCACTTGATTACGGTTCATCCGAATGTATTTCACTTGATTACGGTTCATCCGAATGTATTTCACTTGATTACCGGGTTCATCCGGAATGTATTTCACTTGACTACGGTTCATCCGAATGTATTTCACTTGACTACGGTTCATCCGGAATGTATTCCACACGTTTCTATATTGGGTCCATAAGATGGGCGAGACATATACGTATCACATGATTTGTACCTAGATCGGCGGTGAGGAAGGAGTTCCACGGGCATGAGGATGACTTTGAGGCGTGAGTCCCCGACTTGACATGGCCGCTTTTATGTTGTGAATCGTAGTTTGGTTATCATACATGTCTCTGCTTTATATAGACTATTATGATTTCATTTACGATATTTACTGATTTCACATACTTGGTACTGTTATCGACCTCCTTGGAAGTGCGTTCATCTGCAGTAAAGGTACATCGATCGCCGATCCCGCCATAGGATCACATTTCGTGTTGGGAAGCTCCGTTCCTTGGAGGCTTATCTTTGGTATGTTACCACGAGTCCGTAGGTTCTTGTACATTCAGGGTATGGCGGGGCCCTGTCCGTCATAGTTGTTGTCACTTCTTAGAGGTCTCAGAGTCTTGTTGTGCGTAGTCCGTAAAAGGATAAGCGTCGTATTTATGTATATATCTGAAGGCAAGCTTTGGTTGGCCTGTTTACTTATCATGTCTCTTAATTCATGTTCATGTTTTTATTTCACTGATTTTCTCACGATGTTGTATCACTAGGGTGCAGGGTAGGCACGATCCACGGGCCCGGGTTCGGGTCGTGACAAAATGCGAAAATAATAAATATACTAATAAGAAATTCAAAGTTTACAAAGAAAAATATTGGGTGGGGCATTCCCCAAGATAATGAAACATAGTTCTTTAAACATACTTAAACTAGAATAACTTTCACCAAATCCGAAATAAGGGATTGGTGGGTCTAAGAGGCTGCGGGACGATCGCTAGCCCTGTTGCAGAGCTTTTCCTCTATCGCGCTTTCCTGAAATGTGTTAAATAAAACAGTCAGCCCTACCATCCGGGGCTTAGTGATGACCTCGCCTTACAATCCAAAGTATTCTCTTAATATTTCAAATACAATCATATTATAACACAATAAACATGTTATGAAACAAACTTCAACATTTTCAATGTACCACAATTCAATATTCACATAATATTATTATCTTTCAACTCATTTCAGGAAATACCCAATTTAACCAACATACATAGTTATTTTCCATATAGTATATTATATATTTATTTAGAATGTGCAACCTGATTTAATGCACTTAACACATAGATTCAAAATAAGTGACCTTGAATATCCCCAAAGACAATGTATTTACAGTAGCCCCGAAGGTAAATGCATTTAAAACAGCCCGAAGGCAAATGTCCTTGAATAGCCCGAAGGCTCCTTGAATAGCCCGAAGGCATATATCTTTAAATAGCCCGTAGGCTCCTTGAATAGCCCGAAGGCTCCTTGAATAGCCCGAAGACAAATGTCTTTAAATAGTCCGAAGGCAAATATCCTTGAATAACCCCAAAGGCAATGTATTTAGATTATCAAGATTTTCATCATTTCAATTGTATGACTAAACTCATACACACATATATATATATATATATATATATATATATATATTGGCACAACTTCAGAAGATTCAAATAATATTTCTTTCTTTCAACTTTCTCGCATCTCCCGCTTGTAAAAGTTATAACATTAAATCCGTAACTCCAAATAAGGTGTTTATTATGCCAAATCGAAGGCAACACTAGTATCTTTTATTATGTCAAATTCCATATAAAAGTACTTAGTGTAACTGGTACAGATTTACGAAATAAACAACCCTATGAAATCTGTGTCGCTAGAATTTTTGTAAAATAAGACACGATATTAAAACAGTCATAACTTCTTATCCGTAAGTCGGATTAATCTCTGTAAAGTATCAAACTGTCTAGAACACATAAATCTAGGACTTATATTCAGCACAAACTTCCATATTCCTTACCAATTTGTACAGTTATTATATTATACGTTCTGCTCTTCCGGATTTCGGTTGATCCGAGGCAGAAACTTTAAATAGTCATAACTTCCAAACCGTAAGTCATATTTATTCCCGTAAAGTCTTAAACTGTCGGAAACAGAGTAATCTACAACTTTTATTCAGCACATACCTTTATATTCTTTACCAATTTGTACAGTTTTTTCGTTATTTGTTCTGCTCTTCCGTATTTCGGTTAATATGATGCAGAAACTTTAAACAGTCATAACTTTTAAACCGTAAGTCCGTTTTAGCCTCTCTTGGGCACAATATGATCGTAAGTGAGAGGTATACAACCTTGTAAATTTTCATCCAATTCTAACAAGTTTAACTCAGCAAAAACAGTCCACAAATACATGGCTCAAACTTGTTATAAGACACTACTTATATTAATTAATTCATCACAACTTATGTTTCTAAAAACATATATTATTTTAGCATGCATACAATGTTTTAACATGCATTGTAATTCAAAACAAATGATTTTACTAAGGATATGTGAGTGAGAAAAACTCACCTTTGCTGCTTCGTAATCGTGGATGAAAATCTCAAACTCTTTTGCTAACACTCCTTTCTTCCAGATTGCTTTTGCTCTCTACTTATGTCCCTTTTTTTTTGGTGTTGTATACTTATTGTATTCTCTATAAAGTGTAGGTATGTTTATTTAATAGATGAAGTGTATGTTTGTATGTGTGTATGTGCTGTGAGTGTGCATGTGTGTGTTGCAAATTTTAGGAACGTGAGGGAGTGGGAGTGGTCCTTTATGTGTTGTTCTTTTTTTTTTTCCAAGCCTTTACATTCTTCCCTCCTTAAACAACATTCGTCCTCGAATGTGAATAAGGTCATAACACATGCACCTATTCACACAAATTGCACACACATGAAGTACAATTTAACACATTTTACATTTTGTCCTCCTTAAACATCATTCGACCTTGAATGTGAGTAAAACCGTAATACATGGACATATACACACAAGCTGCATGCACATGAAACACAACTTAATATATTTTATTACCTTACTCAAAGAGGAATGAATATTTGACTTTCATCGCGTCCCCAGCTTCCCATGTCGCTTCTTTTGTGGAGTGATTCCTCCATAGAACTTTCACGGATTCAATATGTTTGTTCCTAAGATGCTTAATTTGTCTATCCAATATTTCTACCGGAATTTCCTTATATTGAAGCTCTTTATTCAGGACTATCTCTTGGGGTTGGATTATGTGACTTGGATCGTGAAGTATTTTCGTAACATTGACACATGAAACACAGGATGCACCGCTTCTAATTCTTGTGGAAGGGCTAGTTCGTAAGCCACATTCCCCACTTTTCGTAAGATTTCATATGGTCTAATAAACCTTGGGCTCAACTTCCCTTTCTTACCAAATCGCATCACTCCCTTCATTGGAGAGACTTTTAAAAATACTTTCCCCCTTTCTTGAAATTCAAGATCTCTTTTGCGATGATCCGCATAAGACTTATGGCGGCTATGAGCTGTCTTGATTCACTCCCGACTTATCTGCACTTTATCGTTTGTTTCCTGAATGACTTCGGGTTGGAACAATATTGTTTCGCCCACTTCGAACCACTCAAGTGGAGATCTATAATTTCGCCCATACAATGCTTCGAACGGAGCCATCTGTATACTAGCATGGAAACTGTTGTTGTAGGCGAACTCAATTAGACATAAATAGTCCAACCAGTTGCCTTGGAAGTCCAGCACACACGACCACAACATATCCTCCAATGTTTGAATTGTTCGTTCAGCTTGTCCATCAGTTTGTGGATGGAAAGTCGTACTCAACTTGACCTTTTTTCCGAGGCCTTGCTGGAAACTTTGCCAAAAGTGTGAGGTGAACTGGGAACCCCTATCCAAAATAATTTTAATAGAATCCCGTGTAACCTCACTATTTCTTTCAAATAAATTTGCGCATACTGCGGCGCTCGATATGTAGTTTTGACCGGTAGGAAATGGGCTGACTTTGTAAGCCGATCTACAATCACCCATATAGAATCATAACCTTCTTTTGTTTTTGGTAGACCAGTTAAAAAATCCATATGAATGGCCTCTCATGTCCACATGGGGACGCCAATGTCCTGAAGTAGTCCGCCGGGTTTTTGATGTCCGAATTTCACTTGTTGACACGTAAGGCATCTTCCGATAAATTCTGCAACATCTCTCTTCATTTCTTCCCACCGGTAATTTACCTTGAGATCATGATACATTTTTGTTGATTCTGGATGAATGGAATACCTGGTGTTGTGACTTTCATCTAAGACCTTTCTTCTTAGATCTTTTACCTTAGGAACACATAACCTACCCTTATACCGAAGGGTACCGTCATTTTCTCCTAATGTAAACTGTGAAGGTTTTTCCTGTTGAATCCTCTCCCGAAATCTAACAAATTTCATGTCCTCAAACTGACTTTCCTTTATTTCTGAAGCTAAGGCAGACTGCGAGGTATCACATACTACCACCCTACCTTCACCGACCTCAGTTAAACTATAACCAGTGGGCGCCACGTTAGCCTTTCCAGGATGGTAAAGAATGCTAATGTCATAATCCTTAAGCAACTATAACCATCTTCTTTATCGGAGATTTAAATCCTTTTGTGCGGTTATGTACTGTAAACTCTTATAATCTGTAAATATATCTACATGCACCCCATATAAATAGTGTCTCCATATTCGTAAGGCAAACACTACCGCGGCCAATTCCAAGTCATGAGTTGGAGAATTCTTCTCATGTACCTTCAATTGTTGAGATCTTCGCCACCACGACGGCGGGCGCGTCTAACGCCCTAATTGACGCCACATCGACCGTCACTCTTACTCCATCTAACACAGAGATCTACAGAAATTTTGGCAGCACAACGCTGCTTTTACAACCTCTCCCTAAAATAGGCGAACCGACAAGGTTGCCAAAACAACAACAAAACAACAGTCATAATAGGCTAGCCGAATAGGCTGCCACCAACCAACATCACGTGCACAAAGGCATAATCAAAATAAGCAAGCAGGCAAGGCTGCCACGAGATAATAACATCAAAATCCAAAACAAGGTACAAACGCCCAACCTACAATCGCTTCTGCACTCTAGGAGTGTAATATCGACATACGACGACAGAACCCCGTCGTGCCCAAAATATGCACAAGTCTGAAAGATAAAGGTCTGTACCAAAAATAGCTGGCTCCGGAACAAAGGAGCTCTCCAACTGCTGTACAGAAATCCTAGACTGGAGGGTCACCTATCTGAACACCTGAACATGCGGGCATGCCCCCGAGGAAAGGGGGTCAGTACGAGATAATGTACTGAGTATGTAAAACATAAAATACTGAAAACTGAATAACAACTGTACCAAGTAAAACAAAGAGTCATCAAATTTCATAAAACTGAGAATCATGTCTGAAAATCATATCATGTATACTGAATCATAAATCATCATGCTCATGTCTATATAATAAATCAGATAACAAGTCTCGGCTCTACATGGAGGACTCGATGGAAATCGATATCTGCCACGTGTCTCGGCCATCTATGGAGGGACTCGATGTAATCTGTATATATATAACGTGTCTCGGCCCTCTAGTGAGGGACTCGATGAATGATGCATGGCTGCGCACGAACATGATCTGGCCCGGGACTCAGTGGAGTGAAATAGTAACACTTAGCACGAATAGATATCATGAGCAACTGTATGCAATTAAAATCATTATGTGACTCTCAATAAAATTATTACCATAAACTTTGTTACTGAAGTCATAATCACTAGTAAATAATCATTTTTAAAACTGAACTGGTAGGAGCTAAGTACGTCCGCCGTACTTTCATAAAAAAATCATGCCAAAAGAAAGAAGAAAGGTCTCACATACCTCTTAGGCGAACTAATCAACTCGATATTAAGGTATTCCTCGTCTAGTACTTCAACCTATAATAAGGAATAACATGCTCATCAATTCTATGATTTCTAATGTAAGTTATATGATAAAGGCTTCCTTATTCCTATAAAAATTTGGGCAGCATTTCCTTTGTTTATGTGCGTATCCACAATTTTTCTAATAATCCAAATCAACCAACAATTCAACTCCAACTAACAATCCAATTCAAACCAACAATCCAACCAACAAATAATCCACATTACTCCAGAATATAATTAAGTTAAGTCCAACATACGTTATACAAGCTATCATATAATCTTCCTTCTCTTATATCCCTGGAAGACAATAACTTCAACAACCAAGGCAACTACTACATTTACTTCTCATGTTAGTCAATCATTTAGTCACGTTAGAATTATCATGGGGCAATCCAATCTCTTAACGACATCGCCAATTCAAGAATGTGAATTTAACACTTTTCTATACTTTAATCCTTTCAAGACACGTATAGGTAACTACCTCAACATATATACATGCTTATAACTTATATTTTTGAGCACTAAATAACCCTTAAAATGTCACAACAATGTCTAAAAATTTCCATCAATTTTCAGCCTACAACATATATTTATTCCAAAACTCTCCTCTTAATTCTTAGAATCCAATTCCATATTTCAATACTTCCATATAATTAATTATCATCAAGGTTACTTTTCAATTTCAACATGCAAGGCTGCGACGAACTTATCAACACGATAATCGGATACGATAACTTCACAATTTATAAAATTAGTTCCAAAATCGGCTACAACACACAACAATCACATGCATTAACTTAAATTCCAATTTCCTCCTTAACATGAATTCATCTCTTGAATCACAACAACATGCAATTCCAATTATTCAATTGAAAGGAAGAATTTTTACCTTGAAAATGTCTGAAACAGTCCCTTATAATTTGGCTACTGTTTTATCGAAATTGGCTTCTATTTTTCACTTCTTCAACTCCAAATTAACATGCATGTGTTCTACAATGTTAACTCATCATCCCTACACATTTTTCTTCCCAAAATCTAAAAATTTCAGGCCTAAAAATCGGCCAGGCTGCTCGATGAACCCACTGTTTGGGTTTTAAATTTTTTTTGCTTCTAATTTTTAGAATGATTAATCATGGAATGGAGGTGGATTGAACCTTAAGTTTGCTAAAGGAATGGTATGTTTTTCGTTTGAGGGGAAGGGAGTGTTTTCCTCTTGAATTTCTAAGTGAGGAAGACAAAATGAAGAGTTTTGAAAAGGGTTTTAAGGAGAAAAATCTGAAAATGTAAAACAACACTTTGGTCCCTTAATATACACTTTGGTCCCTAGTTCTATAATTAACTTAGTCCCTCAAGTATTAATTAAAGCTTAGGTTCCACTTCTTCTAATTCCCGAAAATTCCATAAGGTCTCGTATTCTCGTTGTCGTAACTTATATACATTACTAACCCATAACGGGATATATATATATATATATATATATATATATATATATATATACAACTATCATTAAAGAAATTTTCGACGTCACACTCGTTGTTACCAAAATTATTCCGTATTAGCATGTAAAATATACTTAAATTCCAAAAATTCGAATCTTAGTTCTTAATGACGTTCTTAATACCACGAAGTGTAACATTCTTCCCCCCTTAGAAACATTCGTCCTCGAATGTTCATAACAAGTCTCAAGTTCTAGAAATTTCGGCAGAGCCTCCTTTATAATAGTGTCTATCCATCTATATCCAGCAACCCAACAGATGCCACACAGGGCCATAAAAAAAACACATATATAGTTCACCAACACCATAATCAAATAAGGGAGTTAGATTGAATTACCTGGGGGCATAGGGAATAAGTGAGGATACTTCTTCTTCATCTCGTCCTCTGCCTCCCAAGTCATTTCCTCTCTATTATTGTTCCGCCATAACACCTTGACGGATGCAACATCCTTAGTCCGTAGCCTCCTGACTTGGCGATCCAATATGGTCACGGGATTCTCCTCATAGGACAACTCCTCAGTCACCTGGACATCGTCCACAGGGAAAACTCTGGAAGGGTCACCAATACATTTCCGCAACATGGATACATGAAAAACTGGATGTACTGCTTCCAAGTCTGCGGGTAGGTCCAACTCATAGGCAACTTGGCCTACTCTGCGAATGATCCGATAAGGCCCAATATACCTCGGGCTAAGTTTACCCCTCTTCCCAAATCTCATCACACCCTTCATGGGCGATATCTTCAAGAATACCCAGTCGTCGATCTGAAACTCTAAGTGCCGACGCCGATTATCAGCATATGACTTCTGTCGACTCTGAGCTGCTAGTAATCTCTCTTGTATGAGTTTCACCTTGTCGACACTTTGAACTATGTCTGGACCAATCAACTGAGTCTCACCTACGTCAAACCAACCAATGGGCGACCTGCACTTTCTCCCATACAAAGCCTCATACGGGGCCATCTGAATGCTAGAGTGGTAGCTGTTATTGTAAGCAAACTCAATAAGTGGCAAATGATCATCCCAGCTACCTCTAAAATCAATAATACAAGCCCTCAACATATCTTCCAGTGTCTGTATGGTACGCTCTGCCTGCCCATCCGTCTGAGGATGAAATGCTGTGCTGAGACTCATCTGCGTTCCCAATCCTTTCTGAAACCAGAAGTTAGCCGTGAACTGGGCTCCTCGGTCAGATGTGATAGATATAGGAACCCCATGTAGCCTCACTATCTCCCTGATGTATAATCTGGCATAGTCCTCAGATGAATAAGTAGTCCGGACTGAAAGAAAATTGGCTGATTTTGTCAGCCTATCTACAATAACCCAGATGGAATCACACTTCCGCTGAGTACGAGGCAAACCTGTAATGAAATCCATATTAATCACCTCCCATTTCCAAGTCGGGATCTCTATCGCCTGTAGTAGCCCACCAGGCTTCTGATGCTCGACCTTAACCTGCTGACAATTCGGGCACCGAGCAACAAACTCTGCAACGTCTCTCTTCATGCCATCCCACCAATACAAGCTCCTAAGGTCATGATACATTTTCGTCGACCCTGGATGAATAGAATAACGGGCATTGTGTGCCTCACCCATAACCTGCTGACGCAGTCCTGCAATGTCGGGTACACATAACCTACCATCATACCGTAGCACACCATCAGAGGTTACCTCAAATAAAGCCTTCTCCTTTCGGAGAGCTGCATCTCTATACCGTGCCAGAACAGGATCATCATACTGGCATCTCTTTACCTCTTCTATGATAGAGGACTCAGCAACTCCTCGAACAAGAATACCACTATCTCCAGAATCCGCCAACCGGACTCCAAAACTGGCTAGCCTGTGAATCTCTCGAACCATCTCTTTCCTGTCCGGCTGTACATCCGACAAACTACCCATGGATCTACGGCTGAGAGCATACGCCAACGCCGCCTTCTCGCAGGTGTGCGAATATCAACATCATAATCCTTTAGCAACTCAAGCCACCGCCTTTGTCTCAGATTCAGTTCCTTCTGTTTAAAGATGTATTGAAGACTCTTATGATCCGTGTAAATATCAACATGGACACCATACAAGTAATGTCTCCATATCTTCAAAGCATGAATCACCGCTGCTAGCTCTAAATCATGAGTGGGATAATTCTTTTCATGTTTTCTGAGCTGTCGGGAGGCATAAGCTATAACTTTGCCATGCTGCATCAACACACACCCTAACCCGATACCTGAAGCATCACAATAAATCACATACCCGTCTAACCCCTCCGGAAGAGTCAAAACTGGGGCCGAAGTCAACTTATCCTTCAACAACTGAAAACTGTGCTCACAAGCATCGGTCCACTGGAACTTAGCTACCTTCTGGGTTAGCCTAGTCAAGGGCGCTGAGATCGAGGCAAAATTTTCCACAAACCTCCTATAATACCCTGCTAGACCCAGAAAACTGCGTACCTCAGTAGGTGTAGTGGGCCTGGGCCATGTCTTCACCGCCTCAATCTTCTGAGTATCCACCCGAATACCATCTGCCCCGACAATATGCCCCAAGAATGCCACTGAGGCCAACCAAAACTCACATTTCGAAAATTTGGCATACAACTGCCGGTGCCGGAGGACTCCAAGTACTGTCCTCAAGTGATCCGCGTGCTCCTGCTCTGAGCGAGAATATACCAGGATGTCATCAATGAATACTATAACAAATGTATCCAAGAATGGTTTGAACACCCGGTTCATTAGGTCCATGAACACTGCTGGAGCATTAGTCAACCCAAACGACATTACCCTGAACTCATAATGTCCGTGCAAGTCTGGACGCGATCTTCGGGACATCTGCCTCTCTAACCCGTACCTGATGATAACCGGATCGCAGGTCTATCTTCGAGAAATACTTAGCACCCTGCAACTGATCGAACAAGTCATCAATCCTGGGAAGGGGGTACCTATTCTTGATGGTCACCTTATTCAGCTGCCTATAGTCAATGCACATCCGCAGCGAACCATCCTTCTTCTTTACAAATAATACCGGCGCACCCCATGGAGATGCACTAGGCCTAATGAAGCCCTTCTCTAATAGGTCTCTCAACTGTTCCTTTAACTCCTTCAATTCTGCAGGTGCCATTCTATAAGGGGGAATGGATATAGGTTGGGTACCTGGCACTACATCTATACTGAAATCTATCTCTCGCTCTGGAGGAAGACCTGGGAGATCATCTGGGAAAACATCCGGAAACTCACTGACTATTGGAACTGACTGAAGGGCCGGTACCTCGGCCTCCGTATCATGTACCCGAACTAAGTGATAAATACACCCCTTTCGAACCATCTTCCTTGCCTTGAGGTATGAAATAAACTTACCCCTCGGCGATGCGGTATTCCCTTTCCATTCAATAACGGCAAATGCAGGCGGAATCGAACCAACTTCTCTCGACAATCAACGTTGGAAAAACAAGAGGTCAACCAATCCATACCCATAATAATGTCGAAGTCGATCATATCCAACTCTATCAAATCTGCTGAGGTACAACAACTATATATCACCACCGAGCAATTCTTATACACACGCCTAGCTATAACCGAATCTCCCACCGGTGTAGCTATCTCGAATGGTTCTATTGGCTCAGGTTCTATCCCTATCCTACTAGCAACAAGAGGGGATATATAGGACAAGGTGGAACCGGGATCAATCAAAGCATACACATCATAGAAAAAGACCGATAATGTACCTATGACAACATCTGGTGACGCCTCCTGGTCGCGTCTACTGGCCATGGCATAAATGCGGTTCGAATGACCGCTAGAACTAGGACCTCTGCCACGACCTCTACCCCGGCCAGCTGGTGCCTGAGTACCCTGCCCGATAGGGCGCATAACTATGGATGAAGAACCCGCAACAGAACCCGTATGCTGAACCATACCCTCCGAACCACCTCTAGAAGGACACTCCTTCATCAAATGGCCTGGACGGCCGCAAGAAAAACAAGTACCAGTATCAATGAGACACTCCCCCGGATGACGCCTGCCACACTGTGAACACTGAGGGAGAGATGGTCTCCACTGAGTAACCCCGCGTGCGTGATCCCGCGTCGGGAGCCACGACTCTGAATGCCGGCGATCAAATCGTTTACCAGAAGTCTGTGAGGGTGTACTGCTGGTGGGAAGAATACCGAGCATCGCCTGCCCGAGTCACTGAAAACCTCGTCGGCCTCTTGCTGATCTCTATCCTGACCCCTTTCCGGCCGTCTCCCTCTATGTCGCTCCTCAATCCCCTGCGCAAAAGCCTGTATCCGAGCAATATCCATGGTCGGTGAAGGCGCATCAGCACCCATCAATAAGATAATGGTCCAACCCCATCACATAACGGTGCACCCTATCGCCATGTATCTGCTACCATAGTAAGGTGCGTCGCAAGACGAGTCGAACTCAAGCTATACTCTCTAACCGTCCTCCCATTCGCATGGAATCAGAAAACTGCGACTCTTGCCCGTCTCATCTCTGGAGGCATAAAGTGGCCAAGGAATGCTTCTGAAAACTCATCCCACACTGCAGGAGGAGCACCCTCGCCCCTAGACAACTCCCAGGACTCAAACCAGTTGACTGCTACATCGCGCAACCAGTATGAGGCCAATATAACAGACTCAGTCTCTGAAGCCCGGATCACCCTCAATGTCCTCTCGGATGAACTCATGTGGATCATCCTCGGGCCTTGACCCGTAAAACTCTGGCGGACTGCAACTCAGGAAATCTCTAACCATCAAACTGCTCAGGGTTAGCGTCGGCTCTCGCCTATGAACTCGCTCCCGCCACTATCCTTGCCAATAACTGGACTGTCTCTCTCAAATCTCCATCCTGTGCCCCTGGCTGGGGAACTGAAGGCTCGGGTACCGGAGTCTCGGATACAGGTGATGTTGCCCCCTGAGAGGGAGCCTCTAGAACTGGTGACGAGGCAGAACCCGTCGTCGGGGGCACACTCTCAGGAGTAGACCGCGTGCAGGACCTGGTAGCTCTCCGTACCCGACTAGTGTCCCCTACTGTAGATTTGCCCTTCCGGGCCACGGGCGCCTTCCTCGGAGGCATAGCTGTAAACATAGTAAACTATCAGAAAACGGATCATCCTAATAACACAGCTCTATAGGACGATCTAAGAGATGGAAGAATAGAAACAATCCTAAATGTCCGGTAGCCTCCTGTGTATAAGTATGGTGCACAACATACTCATACACATGACTCTACTAGACACGGTCTGTAGACATTCCGAGGACTAACCGCTCTGATACCACTTTTGTCACAACCCGACCCGACGGGCCGCTTCTAACGTCCTAATTGGACGTCATTACTGACCTGTCACTCTTACTCCATCTAACGCAGAGATCTACAGAAATTTTGGCAGCACAACGCTGCTTTTACAACCTCTCCCTAAAATAGGCGAACCGACAAGGTTGCCAAAATAACAACAAAACAACAGTCATAATAGGCTAGCCGACTAGGCTGCCACCAACCAACATCACGTGCACAAAGGCATAATCAAAATAAGCAAGCCGGCAAGGCTGCCACGAGATAATAACATCAAAACCCAAAACAAGGTACAAACGTCCAACCCACAACTGTCTACAGACCTCTAAGAGTGTAATACTGACATATGACGGGACAGGACCCCGTCGTGCCCAAAATATGCATAAGTCTGAAAGATAAAGGTCTGTACCAAAAATAGCTGGCTCCGGAACAAAGGAGCTCTCCAACTGCTGTACAGAAATCCTAGACTGGAGGGTCACCTATCTGAACACCTGAACCTGCGGGCATGAACGCAGCCCCCCGAGGAAAGGGGGTCAGTACGAGATAATGTACTGAGTATGTAAAACATAAAATACTGAAAACTGAATAACAACTGTACCAAGTAAAACAGAGAGTCATCAAATTTCATAAAACTGAGAATCATGTCTGAAAATCATATCATGTATACTGAATCATAAATCATCATGCTCATGTCTGTATAATAAACTGTATAACAAGTCTCGACCCTCTATGGAGGTGATGCGCGAAAAGATGCACACACTTTAACGCAAGTGCACGTTATCGTGACAAGTAATATAGTCTAGGTAAGACCGAATATCGTCCACAAGGATTAGTGTTCAAGTACCAATTATCTATCTTTTTGTATCTATTTGGTAACCGATATTTGATTTTGTTGATTATAACTAACAATTATAATGACTAATTAACTATGTGGTTACTTCAGTAGTGATGGAAATAAGGCTTCCAAGTCTCTTCAACTATCCGTTTATATTACTTATTAATGCAATGAATTATGGTTCTTCTTCTTTTGGAGCTAGCAGGTTTACTAAATCGTTTTATACTCCCATTAAGGCTATATAAACACTCAACCCCAGTATCGTTCCTTTCTACCTTTCGGTGATAAGTATGACTCTATAGGAGGATTAAGACCAAAAACCTAGTTAATCGTCACGCGCAATGCGTGAAATTAGGTGTTTAGACCTCTCATTAACGCTACACAAGTAATTGAGGTATTTTCATCCCCAATCCAAAATATGTCTACCCAACTTACAGCATATTCACAACCTCCTCCTTTCGAAGTTTGATTAGAAATCATATAAATAATGATAATTAGTGATCAATTAATTACCAAGCATTCAAAGCAATTATTGGGTAAATCTCAACAATAAGAAGAATAACCATAAACATGCATCAATTCATAACATAAGGTTCAAGTGATTTAACATGGAAAGCCCTATAATGGAATTAGTTCCTAGCCATTGACATGACAAGAACTAATTCAATATCCAATATAAAAACTGAAAGTAAAGTAAAGAAAAGAAAATTACTAAGTTAAGGTCTCCAATCTTCAACTTCAAGAAATCTTGTGTTTGTGCAAGAAAGGGAACTCTTGAAAACTGCCTAGGGTTCTCCTTTTATAGGCTCAAAACCGCCTCAAACTTTTCCCTTCAGGCCTGGCCCAGAACACGTCTGAAAACCTGATTTTCCCGCGTCGGCGTCGCGGCCCTGCTATCGGCGCCGCGGCGCCGGAACTTCTGCGTTGTTCTGGTGATTTGGCGTCGCGGCCCTGCACTCTGCTGTCTAGAGGCGCCGCGGCGCTGCAACTTCTGCGGCCTTCTGGATATTGGGCGCCGCGGCCCTGTATCTGTTGGTAGGAGGCGCCGCGGCGCTGGCCCGTGTCCGTGCCTGGTTCACCACTTTCTCTGCTTTTAAGCTCTGGAACCTCCACTTTTGCCCTCTTTTCGCTCCTTTTCCGCCATTGGACCATTTTAACCACTTTGACTCAAAAGAAAGAAAATCTATCCTAATACGACACGTATTTGTACAAAAAGGGACAAAAGACTAACTAAAAACGACTCAAAAAGTGTATATAAAATACACCGATCAAATACCCCCAAACTTAACCTTTGCTCGCCCTCGAGCAAAGATAAAAAGAAAGAAATAAAGACTCAAGAAAAAGAAAAATAAACAGACTCAATGACATTGATCACTTTGCTGCATTGGTGTTACTTAGAAAAACATGAAGATTAGCAGAATAATATGCAGGAACATATAGCATGAAATTTTAGCATACTAAACACATTAAGCTAGATATTTCGCAAACTCATTTTTATCATGCTTAATGGAAGTCACAATACTGAATCATGTATGTTAATTTCAAAAATCCTATGACATTTTTACTTGCTACTCTCCACTAATCATGGATATGCATAAAAGAGATCTTCAGGACTTTTAAGGATTGTAATGTAGGCTTAGGTATTGTCACGATGACCCAACCAGGGTCACGGGTACCTACGGTACCACTGTCGGTATATGTCGAGAGAATAGCAATGAACATACATAGCACATAACTTATAAAAAGGGTAAACATCACTGGCCAGCCGATAAGGCTGCCTTCCATAAAACATACTTAACAATGTATAGTAGTACAACTGGTCCTTAGAGCCCAAAACATAAATGTGACCACAGACCTCTAAAGATAACAACTGTGGCGGGACAGGGCCCCGCCATACCCCTGAATGTACAAAATACCTATAGCATCAGGGAATGTCCGTACCAATAACAAGCTTCCGGAGGAATGGAGCTTCTGACACCGGAATAGTGATCCTAAGAACGAGGATCCACACCGCTTACCTTACTGCGGCATGTAACGGCCCAGGAAGAAGTCGATGACACAACGTACCAAGTATGTAAAACTGGAAAATACTGTAGTAATATCATAAGTCAAAATAAGCTGGAGTCATAGATAAAAATCAATTTCCTTACACTGTGCCTTACTAACAATGAGAGTAACAAGTATAAAACTTATAGCATAAAAATAGGAGGCTCACGATCAAAACAGGGTACCTCGCCCGTAGTATCATTAAGCAATCCTACTCCTGGGACTATTTCACCCGCATGGATCCTGTGGACCCGCATGAGGTCATCCGCCTCGTCATGGGACTATTTCACCCGCACGGGACTATTTCACCGCGTGGGACTATTTCACCCGCATGGATCTGTGGACCGCGTAAAGTACCATCGCCGTACTCGCATGAGACTATTTCACCCGCATGGATCCTGTGGTCCGGATCCGCATGAGTGCAAGCGCCGCACTCGCATCATGGGTAGCAAATCCATGGCATAGATAATAACCCGGGGTTTACCCCGCAATAATACAAATATATAACATAGCTCATCCGGCTATCATACATAACATAAGCACTACCGGCCTATCATATCATACATAAGCACTACCGGCCTATCATATCACAACATAAGCACTACCGGCCTATCATATCATACATAAGCACTCAACTTATCGTAACATAAGCAAGTTAAGAAATCCCCTAACTTCTTATTAACATTATTAATATATCCTCTCATTTTAGTATCCTAAGGCACTAACATGTCTTTTAATAGAAAAGTCCGGGAATTCAACCCAAGTACCATGTACTTCTAACTTTTTAAGAAAAACTCTTTTTATACAAAGATTCCAAGATACTAATCACCATAGTATCAAGTTACAAGTTCTTTTCAAAACAAGTCACATTTCCTTTTAGAAATATAATAGGCTTCTAAATCAAGTGACTTCATTTCCTTTAAAAAAAACCTTAGGCAACCGATGCCTAAACCAATCCACCTTCCATAGTTTCGAATCTTTTTCCCGTACTTGTTTTAATTAGAGTAAACCATTCTTTGTGAACCTTTCAAAAACTAATATAACCAACTTCCCATAAAGTCATTATATTAGCGTTATTCCTTCGTCAAATACATTTTCCCTAAATCCAAGGGACTTATACTTTTGAAATGAAACAAGTATCATATACTTTAAAACAAGTGTAGATTATCAACTCTTGTACGTATACCGTACTACATAGATACAACTATTCATGCTCAAGAGATAGGAAAGCTCTACATACCTCTTTGGTCAATCCACTTGCTAAGTCCAACTACCGCAAGTAATATGTCAACCTATAATAATCATAGTGTGTTGATTAACCTCTAATTTCAATGTAAAAATTCCAAATTCAAGTTACCAATTCCTAAGGAAAATTGGGCAGCATTTCCTTTGTTTCTACTCACTTTGCCACCTTTTTCAAAGGCCGATTTTTAACACTCAAACGCCTCATTAAGGCCCAACATCCAAACCAACACAAAGGGGTTTACATACCTAATCTTGGGTGTGTAAAATTCTGCCCCACAAGTTCTAATAATACACTTAACAATTCTAAAGTAGTTTGTAGGCTACAACATGCTCATAATATCTCTTTAGTCAAATCCTTCATACCCAACCCACATTTCTTGCATGCAATGACTCTAATAGTATAATTTACTACCACAAGTACTTCCTTCTTAACATGCAACAATAAAAACTAATAATAGAGGAAGAATTATTACCTTAGAGCTTTAGCCAAATTTATCCAACAATTTGCTAGCCTCTATTTCCAAGAACACCACCACCACAACCTTCACAAGCTAGCCCTAAGTTTTCTTCTTGCCTTTTACTTTTTCAGATTTTTCCTAAGGCTAGAATACCTCTTGGAGTTTTAGAGAGAATGAGGAGCTTGAAATAATTTAAGAGAGAAGGAAGAGCTTTTGTCTAAGAGAGAGAGAGAGAGATGAAGTATGACCAAGTCTTTAAGACTTGGTCAATATAATGCATGCAAAAATCAGATGGGGGGGACACTTGTCACCCTCCCAAGGCCTTTCAAAAGAAAAATTTGACTTTTCCTAAATTTTTCCGCCTGATTTCCCGCTACAACACACAACAATCACATGCATTAACTTAAATTCCAATTTCCTCCTTAACATGAATTCATCTCTTGAATCACAACAACATGCAATTCCAATTATTCAATTGAAAGGAAGAATTTTTACGTTGAAAATGCCCGAAACAGTCCCTTATAATTTGGCTACTGTTTTATCGAAATTGACTTCCATTTTTCACTTCTTCAACTCCAAATTAACATGCATGTGTTCTACAATGTTAACTCATCATCCCTACACGTTTTACTTCCCAAAATCTAAAAATTTCAGGCCTAAAAATCGGCCAGGCTGCTCGATGAACCCACTGTTTGGGTTTTAAATTTTTTTTGCTTCTAATTTTTAGAATGATTAATCATGGAATGGAGGTGGATTGAACCTTAAGTTTGTTAAAGGAATGGTATGTTTTTCGTTTGAGGGGAAGGAGGTGTTTTCCTTTTGAATTTCTAAGTGAGGAAGACAAAATGAAGAGTTTTGAAAAGGGTTTTAAGGAGAAAAATCTGAAAATGTAAAACAACACTTTGGTCCCTTAATATACACTTTGGTCCCTAGTTCTATAATTAACTTAGTCCCTCAAGTATTAATCAAAGCTTAGGTTCCACTTCTTCTGATTCCCGAAAATTCCATAAGGTCTCGTATTCTCGTTGTCATAACTTATATACATTACTAACCCATAACGGGATATATATATATATATATACAACTATCATTAAAGAAATTTTCGACGTCACACTCGTTGTTACCAAAATTATTCCGTATTAGCATGTAAAATATACTTAAATTCCAAAAATTCGAATCTTAGTTCTTAATGACGTTCTTAATACCACGAAGTGTAACAAATGCATATGCACCCACTTTTTCAAACTGCATCAAGACACATCCTAACCCAACCCTAGAGGCATCACAATAGACGGTGAACCCTTCTTGTCCCGAGGGTAAGGTTAGAACTGGTGCAGTAGTCAACAATTTCTTCAATTTCTGAAAACTTGCTTCACAAGCTTCTGATCACTGGTACTTAATCGCTTTCTGAGTTAACCGGGTCAAGGGAGTAGAAAGACTAGAGAAACCTTCTACAAATCTTCTATAATACCCAGCCAAACCCAAGAAACTCCTAACTTCTGTCGGAGTGGTAGGTTTTGGCCAGTTCTTCACTGTTTCTATCTTTTGGGGGTCTACCATAATTTCATCCCTTGACACAACATGACCCAAGAAGGCTACCTTTTCCAACCAAAATTCACACTTTGAAAATTTAGCATACAATTTCTCCTGTTTTAAGACTTGAAGCACTAACCTGAGATGTTCTTCATGTTCTTCAACACTCTTGCGGTAAATTAGGATATTATCTATAAATACAATCACGAACAAATTTAAGAATGGTTTGAAGATTCTGTTCATTAGATCCATAAAAGTTGCTGGGGCATTGGTTAACCCGAAAGTCATGACCAAGAATTCATAATGGCCATATCGGGTTCTAAAGACTGTTTTGGATATATCATCTGGTGGTGATATCCCGAACGAAGATCAATCTTGAAAAAATAACTAGCTCCCTGAAGTTGGTCAAAAAGATCATCGATATTCTGATCTCTCTTTTCTCCTTTTTTTTTTTGCTTCCTACCTTATTTTCTTATACACTTCACAATCGTATTCTACTCAAAAATCCGTAAACAAAATCTCTCTCTTCTCTGCGAATCATTTTTGATGGGTATCGATTCTTGATCGTGACCTTATTGAGTTGTCGATAATCGATGCACATTCTGAGCGATCCATCTTTCTTCTTCACAAAAAGGACTGGTGTGCCATAGGGGGAAACACTAGTCCTTATAAAGCCTTTATCCAGAAGATCCTTCAACTGTTCTTTTAACTCTCTCAATTCAGCTGGGGCCAATCGATATGGAGGAATAGAAATAGGTCTTGTACCCAAAATTAACTCTATAGCGAACTCCACTTCTATATCAGGAGGAATTCCTGGAAGATCTTCAGGAAAGACCTCTGGAAAATTTCGAACAATAGGGACATCATGCACTGCTGGGGACTCTTTTTTGGGTATCTACTATATTAACCAGATATACGTACCCACTTTGTGACTTCTTAATAATTTTTTAGCCCTAAGGTAGAAAATAAGTTGACGTCAGGATATTCCAATCCTACCCTTTATAACAACTTCTGGTTCCACGGGAAAAGATAATTTCACTATCTTTCGCCGGCAAGCTAACACGACATAACATGCTGACAACCAATCCATACCCAAAATAATGTCAAAGTCTGCCCATAAAGGTATACTGCCCGGCCCAATCCTGGGTCGATAATGTCATATAGTCTGCCCGTAAAGGTATCTCGCCTGCCCATTCTCGGTCGATAATGTCATATAGTCCGCGCGTAAGGTATATCGCCTGCCCATTTCGGGACGATAATGTCATATAGTGCGCGTAAGGTATCTTGCGCCCATTCTCGGGTCGATAATGTCATATAGTGCGCGTAAAGGTATACCGCCCGCCCATTCTGGTCGATAATGTCATATAGTCTGCCCGTAAAGGTATACTGCCCGGCCCATTCCTGGGTCGATAATGTCATATAGTCTGCCCGTAAAGGTATACTGCCCGGCCCATTCCTGGGTCGATAATGTCATATAAAATCTGGGAATTTAACCCAACGTACTACGCGCCTCAACTCCTTTAGAAAGACTCTTTTTCAATTACAACTTCCCAGATACTAACAACTATAGTATCAAGTCCTATCCGTCTTTCAAGACAAGTCACAATACATTTTTAGAAATACAATTACCGGCTTCTAAAAACAAGTGACTTCTTTCTTAAAAACCCTCAAAGAATGGTACCTTAAAATCGGTTTGCCTCCTTATTTCAAATCATTTCTTTGCTTACATTACTGAAGAAAACCATTCTTTTAACCTTCCATAAAGCCGTTATAACCAACTTCCCATAAAGCCGTTATAACCCTTTATGGTTTTAGACCAACTCATTCCTTTTATTTCCAAGAGACTTCTACTTTTTGAAACCAAGTATTAAATACTTTCAAATCAATTCTCTTAACTTTCAAAAATACAATTAGTCTCTTAACCTTTAAAACTCAAGTGACTCCTTTTATTATAAAACCTTAGGCAATTGATGCCTTAAAACAAATTGCCTTTTCAATAAAACAAGTCATTTATCTTTCCATAAAGTAAATATAACCAACTCCCCATAAAGTCGTTTTATTCACTTTATACCTTAGCCATATACAATTTCCTATCCAAGGGACTTATACGTTTAAAACGGAACAAGTATTACATACTTTAAAACTCTTCAAGTCCCTTAACCTTAATAAGACTTAAGACATCCTTTATACTTTCAAAGAAGTGAGTTAATCTCCTAACCCACCCGACTTGGCTATTCATAAAACTAGTAAAGGATATCAAGGTGTTGTACGTATACCGTACTACACACGTGCAACTAGTCATGCTCAAAGATAGGAAAAGTTCTACATAGAGTAAATCACACAACTACCTCTTAACTTCTAAGAGTAGAAGGAAACATGAAATGATACCACAAGTATATTCCATACATAGAATCATGCCAAAGGAAGGAAGAGGTTCACATACCTCGCGACGATTATCGACACGTAGCAAAATGCTCCAAAGTACTTCAATCTTGATAGCTATTCCACTCTCCAAGTAGGATACGCTATACTTAGTACTTCAACCTATAATGGTCACAATACGTCCATTAACCTCTCACTTCATACGTAGAATTATTCTAAGTGCTAAGTCACCAATTTCTACGGAAAATCGGACAGCACCTCCTTTGTTTCTACTAACTTTGCCACCTTTTTCAAGGCCGAATACAATAACCAAACAACCCCAATTGGCTCACCACAATCTATAAGGTAATCCAATACAAATAAATACCAACTACTACAAACTACAAGTACAAATTCGGCCACCTTGAGTTCAACAACACCAATTCTTATCCAATTTCCATTTCAATCCAAGTTATTAGCCTAACATGATATCAAGTCGCAAACGATTATAACTACTATAATCTCCAAGTCAAAAACATGCGACGATTCTAATAACGACTAAAATTGTAATCCAACTTAACATGGCTTACATTACATTTCGGATTTCCAAGGCTACAATCAATCCTTAATCCATATTAACTTCCACACATATACTTCATGCTAGCAACAAGTAAAGCTAACAACAATATAAATAATCTTGTAACACTTTCAAAGAACAAAATTATACCTCAACGATTCTTAGTCCAACTTCCAATCCGAAATCGCTCCTTAGCAACTTAGAGTCTCTTCAAGACACTTCAATCCGCTACTTGAGACTCTTAGAACAACACCAACCAATTTCCTTCAAACATCCAAACAAAACCTAGAAAAGTCACTAGGTTTTCACTTTGCGACTAACCCGAAAATTATCTTTTTCCGGGATTTTTCTATTGAGATACACTCACAATACACTTAGGAACCTTGGTTTAAAGTGGGGAAATTATTGGACAACAAACAAATTTTTTGCAAAGAGAGCTTAGCCAAACCCGAGAGCTCCTCTTGTGGTTCTTCCAATTTTTGTGATTTTTGGCTAAGTATGGAACTTGTCATACTACTACTAGTGATATAAAGTGTATTGGAGGGTCATGATACACACAAATGGGTGGTTTGGATGATCTCTTGCTAAATATCAAGTCTAGTGGGACCTTTGACTTAGTCAATATTCTCATGCTACTACTTGCAAGACTAATTCATCCTACCAAAGGTCAAATGACCATTAGGGACATGCCCAATTCGACCAAGGCATACTAAGGGGGGGTGACACATGTCGCCTTCCCATTCGTCACAATAATACGTTTTCCGACAAATTCCAAAATTCCGTTAAATACTTACAAGTCTTAAATTTTAACACTTATGAGTTCTTACGTACGTTCTTAAAACATATCTTGCAAATACGGGGTGTAACATTCTTCCCCCCTTAGAAACATTCGTCCTCGAATGTTCTTTCGGAGTCAAACTTAAAATTAACAACATAGTTTCCTTTCACCACCCCCGACATACCAACAATGCCACACATGGCCTTAATACCTCGCACACACATATCCTGTCATAATAAGCCCAAACAGGGATTATCTTTTCGTACTTCCAACTCTTTCTAACATATACATAGTCTCAATATAATCTGTTCATAAAACTTAAACATACCACAACTTTATCATGCATACAAGTTTCTAAAGGGTCAAGGACATACCTGAAACCATATAGGCGATTCAAAGGACCGCTAAAGCTGGGGACTCCCACCACGACCTCTGCCACGACCTGTCGGTGCATGAACATCCTGCCTAGCTATTGAAGGCGAAGAACCCGCAACTGATCCAAGATGGTGTGTTGTCCCACCAGGACCCCCTCTATAAGGACATTCTCTTAACATATGGCCTAGACGACCACAAGAAAAACAAGCACCCGTACCGGCGCGACATACCCCAGAATGTAACCTACCACACTGGGCGCATGGAGGCAAAGGTGGCCTCGACTGTCTGGAACCCCCATCTCCCTGAGACTCTGAAGCTCTAGAGACCTGACCGGCTCCTGCATTCCCGTGGTCGTGAAAACCCTCGCCGGAAAACTGTGGAGGAGCACTCTGTGCTGGCTGCAATGTAGACCTAGTCTGCTGCTGAGACTGTCCGCCTCTAAAACTGCCCTGAGACCCTGATGTCTTGGCCCTCTTGGGCTGGCCTGAGTCAATATGATCCTCCCTCTCTCTATCCTCTATCCCCTGCGCATACGCCTGCATCCTGGCAATGTCCATACCGGGCTGAAGAGCTACCCCCAAGCATCACGATAATCATATGACGGTCTAGCCCGTCATATAAAGATGAACTCTATCCGCCATGCTAGCCACTATGGTGTGCGCATACGCCAGAGTCAAACTCGTGCTATACTCCCGATAGTCCTACCATTACGCCTCAAGGTCAAAAATCTATCTACGCGGGCCCTCCTCATCTCGGGAGGCAAAGTGATCCATAAAGGCCTCTGTGAACTCCTCCCAGCAATGGAAGAGCATCATCCCTCTCGTCGGCACCCATGACTCAAACCGGTTCAACGCAATATCGCGTAACGGTAGAGGCTAGTATAACGAACTCGTCTCAAGCCTTAAGAACCTGCATAGTTCGCTGTAGCTGCCGAACGAACTCCTGCGGATCCTCCTCAGACCTCGAACCATAAAACTCGGGCGGATGACAACCCAGAAAATCCCGGATCCGCAAACTGTCGGCTCTAGGGTTAGCTACCTGCTCCTGTCGGCGCTGCCCTACCACTATGTCAGTCAATAGCCTGATCTGCTCTCCATAATCTCTAAACTCTGCCTTTGGTGCGGGATCGAGGCTCGGGTACGGAACCTCTGGAGCTACCGCCGCTCTCGGCTCTCTTTGCCGGCGTGGTGAACTCATTGCCCGCCTACTACCTCAGGCATAGTCTGTGCCCGAGTCCTGGTAACCCTCTGTGTACCTCTAGCAGCTCCTGCTGCTGCCTTGCCCTTCTGGGCCCTGGTCGCCTTCCGAGGAGGCATAACTGTTTCATAAGAATAGGTCAGAGAGGATTCAACCTAATAAGACAGCTCTACTGCACGATCTTTGAGAGGGAAGAATGGAAACCAATCCTAAAATGTCCTGCGACCTCACGATTATAGATGTGGTGACACACCGATAATCAAGACTCTACTAGACACGGTGCGTAGACACTTTCCGAGACTAATCGCTCGATACCACTTTTGTCACGACCCGACCGGGCATCGTGCCTTACACAGGCACCCTTACAGGTAAACATCAGAGAAAATCAGCGGAACATACATGAAACAAAAAAACAATAAAACAATAGATGTAAAACAACAGGTTAGCCGATAGGGCTACCTTCCTGGACATAAATATATACAACTGAAGCAGTTGCCTCCTTTCTTTACAAACTGACCCACCATATGTGACTACAGACCTCTAAGAGTTTTTAACATAACAACTGTGGCGGGACAGGGCCCCGCCATACCCCTGAATATACATGAATCTACTACCTCAGGGAAATATCGTACCAAGAGATAAGCCTCCGGAGCAAGTGGAGCTTTCTCTCAAAAACTGAACCGAGATCCTAAGAGCAAGGATCACCAACCTGGGTACCTAAAACCTGCGGGCATGAACGCAGCCCCCCGAAGGGGGTCGATAACAGTGCGAATATGGAACAGAAATAACGTACAATAAATAGATCATAACTGTACAACAGAATGACAGGGACAAGTATAAAAATACATACCAGATCCGGCCGTGTCATTACCACTTATGAACTTAATTTCTCATCATTATCTTTTCCATTCTCAATCAAAGTTATAGCCACTTTCTTACGTACATTATTAGAAAAAAGAATCATTAAGTTCATTACCATAAAACTTACCTAACTTTCATAACCTATAATCCGGCCCATTAAGGAGGGGCACCTATACTACCCGGCCCAATCTAGGACGCGATCAAGGTCACATAGTCTGCCCGTAAAGGTATCGTCCGGCCCGATCTCGGTCGATAATGTCATATAGTGCGCGTAAGGTATCACGCCTGCCCATTCTGGGTCGATAATGTCATATAGTTCGCGTAGTATCTAACGCCGGCCCGTTCGGTCGATAATGTCATATAATGCGCGTAAAGGTATACCGCGGCCCATTCTGGGTCGATAATGTCATATAGTGCGCGTAAGGTATCTTGCCGGCCCATTCTCGGTCGATAATGTCATATAGTGCGCGTAAGGTATACTTGCCGGCCCATTCTCGGTCGATAATGTCATATAGTCCGCTGTAAAGGTATCTTGCGGACCATTCTGGTCGATAATGTCATATAAAATGCGGGAATTTAACCCAACGTACTACGCGCCTCAACTCCTTTAGAAAGACTCTTTTTCAATTACAACTTCCCAGATACTAACAACTATAGTGTCAAGTCCTATCCGTCTTTCAAGACAAGTCACAATACATTTTTAGAAATACAATTACCGGCTTCTAAAAACAAGTGACTTCTTTCTTAAAAACCCTCAGCAACTGGTACCTTAAAAACAGTTTGCCCTCCCTTATTTCAAATCATTTCTTTGCTTACATTACTGAAGAAAACCATTCTTTTAACCTTCCATAAAGCCGTTATAACCAACTTCCCATAAAGCCGTTATAACCCTTTATGGTTTTAGACCAACTCATTCCTTTTATTTCCAAGAGACTTCTACTTTTTGAAACCAAGTATTAAATACTTTCAAATCAATTCTCTTAACTTTCAAAAATACAATTAGTCTCTTAACCTTTAAAACTCAAGTGACTCATTTTATTATAAAACCTTAGGCAATTGATGCCTTAAAAACAAATTGCCTTTTCAATAAAACAAGTCATTTATCTTTCCATAAAGTAAATATAACCAACTCCCCACAAAGTCGTTTTATTCACTTTTTACCTTAGCCATATACAATTTCCTATCCAAGGGACTTATACGTTTAAAACGGAACAAGTATTACATACTTTAAAACTCTTCAAGTCCCTTAACCTTAATAAGACTTAAGACATCCTTTATACTTTCAAAGAAGTGAGTTAATCTCCTAACCCACCCGACTTGGCTATTCATAAAACTAGTAAAGGATATCAGGTGTTGTCATTATCGTACTACACACGTGCAACTAGTCATGCTCAAAGATAGGAAAAGTTCTACATAGAGTAAATCACACAACTACCTCTTAACTTCTAAGAGTAGAAGGAAACATGAAATGATACCACAAGTATATTCCATACATAGAATCATGCCAAAGGAAGGAAGAGGTTCACATACCTCGCGACGATTATCGACACGTAGCAAAATGCTCCAAAGTACTTCAATCTTGATAGCTATTCCACTCTCCAAGTAGGATACGCTATACTTAGTACTTCAACCTATAATGGTCACAATACGTCCATTAACCTCTCACTTCATACGTAGAATTATTCTAAGTGCTAAGTCACCAATTTCTACGGAAAATCGGACAGCACCTCCTTTGTTTCTACTAACTTTGCCACCTTTTTCAAGGCCGAATACAATAACCAAACAGCCCCAATTGGCTCACCACAATCTATAAGGTAATCCAATACAAATAAATACCAACTACTACAAACTACAAGTACAAATTCGGCCACCTTGAGTTCAACAACACCAATTCTTATCCAATTTCCATTTCAATCCAAGTTATTAGCCTAACATGATATCAAGTCGCAAACGATTATAACTACTATAATCTCCAAGTCAAAAACATGCGACGATTCTAATAACGACTAAAATTGTAATCCAACTTAACATGGCTTACATTACATTTCGGATTTCCAAGGCTACAATCAATCCATAATCCATATTAACTTCCACACATATACTTCATGCTAGCAACAAGTAAAGCTAACAACAATATAAATAATCTTGTAACACTTTCAAAGAACAAGATTATACCTCAACGATTCTTAGTCCAACTTCCAATCCGAAATCGCTCCTTAGCAACTTGTAGTCTCTTCAAGACACTTCAATCCTCTACTTGAGACTCTTAGAACAACACCAACCAATTTCTTTCAAACTTCCAAACAAAACCTAGAAAAGTCACTAGGTTTTCACTTTGCGACTAACCCGAAAACTATCTTTTCCGGGATTTTTCTATTGAGATACACTCACAATACACTTAGGAACCTTGGTTTAAAGTGGGAAATTATTGACAACAAACAAATTTTTGCAAAGAGAGCTTAGCCAAACCCGAGAGCTCCTCTTGTGGTTCTTCCAATTTTTGTGATTTTTGGCTAAGTATGGAACTTGTCATACTACTACTAGTGATATAAAGTGTATTGGAGGGTCATGATACACACAAATGGGTGGTTTGGATGATCTCTTGCTAAATATCAAGTCTAGTGGGACCTTTGACTTAGTCAATATTCTCATGCTACTACTTGCAAGACTAATTCATCCTACCAAAGGTCAAATGACCCATGCCCAATTCGACCAAGGCATACTAAGGGGGGGTGACACATGTCGCCTTCCCATTCACACAATAATACGTTTTCCGACAAATTCCAAAATTAGTTAAATACTTACAAGTCTTAAATTTTAACACTTATGAGTTCTTACGACGTTCTTAAAACATATCTTGCAAATACTTGGTGTAACATATATATATATATATATATATATATATATATATATATATATATATATATGTATATATGTATATATGTATATGTATATATGTATATATATATGTATATATGTATATATATATATGTATATATGTATATGTATATGTATGTATATATATATATGTATATGAATGCAGGGCAGACTCTGAAGGGTCTTATGGAACCAATCATAGTGACTTGATTAGGCGTTCTGTGAAAAATTTAGCATATATAGCTCCCTTAAGATTTTCTTATCCGAAAATCTTATGTGATTCAACTTCACAATGCATCAAACCCAACTTTCATTAAGTCATAACATACAAAATTAATTCCATCATCCAATTCAACTTATTCTTAATAGTGAAATAGCTCAACAATTCATATTACAAAGATTCCATAATTTTTGCGAAGTTTTGATCACGCTACTCTTTCATAACTTTCTCCAAATAAATAATTACTCATAATCATATGTAAAGGAGGATAAAACATACCTTAACATATCATAATCCTCACAAAACAACAGAATACTTCATACAATGGTTTTATAAATCAGTTCCTCAAGAAGATGACAATTCCTTAGATAATTATGAGGCTTATTATGAAATTCTTGCGGATTATGACTTCAATTTTGAATTGGGATGTGGGGTGTTGATGCGCGACTTATACACACGCTAAACGCAAGTGCACATATCGTGATAAGTAATATAGTATAGAAGACCGAGTTATCGTCCTCAGAGATTAGTGTCCAATTACCAACTTCTATTCTGTGGTATCTATTTGGTGACCGATAATTTGATGATTTGTTTATAGCTATGATTATAGATGCTAACTAAATTATTTTAATTTACTTCAGAAATGGTAGAAATAGGGCTTCCAAATCTCCTCAACTATCCGCTCGCTTTACTCGTTAATGCAAATAATTAAAGTTCTTCTTCTATGTTGAGATAACAGATTAACTAAGTCGTTTTATACTCCCGTTAAGGTAATATAAACACTCAACCCCAATGTAGAATCCTTCTATCTTTCGATGACAAGATTGACTACAAAAGAGGATTAAGAACAATAACCTATCAAGCTACACAAGTATCGGGGTACTTTCATCCACGATTTAAACCTATGTTTATTCAACTATAGCATATTCATAATCTCCCCTTTCGGATTTCAATTAGAAATCATATAAGTTATGATAATTAGTGGTCAAGTAATTACCAAGCAATCAAAACAATTATTGACTAAATCTCAACAATAATAAGAAGAAATCAAAATCTTGCATTAATTCATAAAACGAGGTTCAAGCGATTTGATATGAAAAATCCTAAATTAAGTTAGTTCCTAGCCATAAACATGTCAAGAACTAAAATATTATCCAACATATACTAGAAAGAAATAAAATAAAGAACAAGAAATTACTCAAAAATAAGTCTCCAATCTTAATCTCAAGTTGTGATGAATGGTAAGGTGTGTCCTCTCTAAATCTGACCTAAAAGGCCCTATTTATATCCTAAAAAACGTGCAAAACTTTTTCCTCTTTCGCTTTGGCCCAATCCTATTCGGATTTGTCAATTTTCCCGCGTCGGCGCCGCTCGCAACCGCACCGCGCGCCAAACTTCGCGCTGGTCCGCTTCAGCGCCATGGCTCGCATCGCTAATGGTGCAGCGGCTACGCCTCATTCTCGCCCGTGTTGTCAACTTTTTAGCTTTTTGAGCTCTGGAACCTCTGTTTCTGCTATCTTTTCGCTCCTTCCCACCAATGTGTCACTTTAAACCATTGTGACTCAAAAGAAAGAAAATATATCCTAACACGACATATATTTATACAAAAATGGGAAAAAGACTAACTAAAAATGACTCAAAAGGTGTATAAAATACACCGATCATGTGTAAGATTTAGAGGGTTTATAAGAGGTCTTAGGACTGATTTGGGTGAAAAAATGAGGGTTATACATTAGAAAAGCCAATTTAAACCCGTCAAAATTTTTACACCAATGTAAAACGACGGTACACTTGACGGACCATCAAACATTCGATGGTCCTTCAACCTTCCTGTCAACCTACCAGGAAAATTGACAGTCACCGTTGGCAATTTTATGGGTTGTCAACTCCATCATCAAAGTGCCTAATTTCATGTTTTCGTCAAAACGTACTTCCTTTAATCCATTTAACTCCCAAGCACTCTCATACCTCCATAAACAAGTTTTAAACCTTCATTATTGTCACGACCCGACCCCGGGACCGCGACTGGTGCCCTACCTGGGCACCATTACGGGTAAACATCAGAGATAATCAGCGGAACATACATGAAACTTATAAATAAAATGACGAAAGTAAAACAACAGGTCAGCCGATAGGGCTACCTTCCTGGACGTACATACATAAACGAAGCAGTTGCCTCCTTTCTTTACAAACAGACCCACAATATGTGACTACAGACCTCTAAGAATTTCAACTGTGGCGGGACAGGGCCCCGCCATACCCCTGAATATACATAGCCATGACAACTCCGGAACATCGGAGCCATCTAAAAATGCTGAACCAGGATCCTAAGCTCGCGGATCCACACTGTGTACCTAAACCTGCGGACATGAACGCAGCTTCAAGGAGGTCGACAACAAAAATTTAATATGGAACAAAAATAACGTGCAAGAATCAAATCATAACTGTACAAAAGAATGCCATTTTTTTACTCCTGAAATCACTCGTATATTAACCGTTCCATTCCTTCTTTCCATAAGATTTAACAACATATTCTTACATACTTACTTAAGAGTTTAATCTAGCCTTTTTCACATAACTTACATATCTTACATAACATAATCCGGCCCGCCTGTGGGGCTCGGTGTACTGTGGAATCATATAACATAATTCGGCCCGCCTGTGGGGCTCGGTGTACTGTGGAATCATATAACATAATACGGCCCTTTGTGGGCTCGGTGTCTTGTGGAATCATATAACATAATCCGCCCGCCATGTGGGGCTCGGTGTCTTGTGGAATCATATAACATAATCCGCCCGCTGTGGGGCTCGGTGTCTTGTGGAATCATATAACATAATCCGCCCGCCCGGGCTCTGTCTGATGACGTAACGGCTATGTGAAGGCTCGGGGTAATATGGCGTAATCCGGCCTATGTGTAGGCTCGGTGTATCTCATAACGTAATCCGGCCTATTTGTAGGCTCGGTGTATTTCATAATGTAATCCGGCCTATTTGTAGGCTCGGTGTATTTCATAACGTAATCCGGCCTATTTGTAGGCTCGGTGTGATTTTCCTTACATAACATTTTCAAACCATCTTTTCACTTCTTCTTAAGTCGTCATAACAACTTCCCATAAAGCTATTATAACAACCTTTCATTTTAGAGAACTTAAGACACTTTTATTCTTACAACATTAGGAAAACTAGATCCAAAAATACTACGTACATACATACTTAAAAGAATCATAGAACCCCTTTCTTTTTAAAGCTCAAGTCACATACTCTTTTGGAAGCCATCTTCTTATCTTTTGAAATAAATTAAGAAGCCATACTTTGTAAAATTAAGTCATTTCTACTTATAAAATCATGGCTTATTGCCTTAACACCTGGTAGCATAAACTCTTTCAAATCGTGTCGCTTTTAATTTAGAAATCAAGTCCCATAACTTGAAAAAAAAATAAAGTTTCATAATCCTTTAAAGAAAATCAAAGTTCATAGTCTTAAAACTTCATAACATACATTCTTTAAAGTCCATTGACTTATACTTGTAAAATCATGTCATCTACACTTTTAAAACCAATCCTTTTCACATATAAGTTCAAGTCATTTTCAAACATAAAAATCAACTTACATACTTACTTTAAATAAATCAAGATACATAGCCCTTAAATCAAATCTCATAATTTCCTAACCATTCTTACTAACGTCTCCCATAAGACCTAGTAAGGACTTAGGACAATTTAAACATACTCTTAACTTAGATTCAACAATGTAAATACTTCTTAACTTCTAAGAGTAGAAGGAATCTTGAAATACTATCACATGGATATTTCATACGTAGGATCATGCCAAAGAAAGTAGAGGTTCACATACCTCGCGACGATTGTCGACAAGTAGCAAAATGCTCCAAAGTACTTCAACCTTGAGCTATTCCATGCTTCAAGTAGGATACGCTAGACTTAGTACTTCAACCTATCATGGCCACAATACGTCCATTAACCTCATACTTTAAACGTAGAATATCCTAAGTGCCAAGTCACTAAATTCTACGGAAAATCGGACAGCACCTCCTTTGTTTTTACTAACTTGCCACCTTTTTCAAGGCCGAAATACAATAACCAAACAGCCCCAATTGGCTCACAACAATATTAGAAGGTAGTCCAATACAAATGAATAACTAAACAGCCCCAATTGGCTCACAATTTAGAAAGTAGTCTAATACAATTGAATAACAAACTAAAAGTCCAAATTCGACCACCTAGAGTTCAACCATACCAATTCTTATCAAATTTCCATTTCAATCCAAATTGTTAACATAACATGATATCAAGTCGCATTTGATTAAAACTACCACAATCTTCAAATCCATAACATGCGACGATTCTAATAACGACTAAATTGAAATCCAACTTAACATGGCTTACATTACATTCCGGATTTCCAAGGCTACAATCAATCCACAATCCTTATAAACTTCAACTTAACAACTTCATGCTAGCAACATGTAAAGCTAACAACAACAATATAATTATATAATCTTGTAACACTTATAAAAGACAAGATTATACCTTAACGATTCTTAATCAATTCCAAACCGAAGTCGCTCCTTAGTAGTCTAGAACCTCTCCAAGACACTTCAATCCGCTTGTTGAGACCCTTAGAACCATACCAACAACTTTCCTTCAAACTTCCAATCCAAAACCTAGAAAGCCACTAGGTTTTCACTTTGCGACTAATACGAAAACTCTCTTTTTCCGGGATTTTTCTATTGAGATACACTTACATAACACTCATGAACCTTGGTTTAAAGTGGGGGAATTATTGGACAACAAACAAATTTTTTTCCTTTTCACTCATGTTGAACCCGAGAACACTAGCTCTATGTTCATCAAATTTTCTTCAAATTTTTGGCCAAGTGTGGACTTGTCTCACTACTAGTAGTAATATATAGGGACATGGATGGTCAAGATTAGAACAAATGGGTGGTTCGGATGAGTTTCACATGGATCTTGCCCATGTGGCCCTTGGACTTTTAGTCAACAATGTCAAGCTAAGTCATTTGCAAGACTTGGTCATCACACTAATGGTCAAATGACCCTTTTGGCCTTGCCTAATTCGACCAAGGCATCACTAAGGGGGGTGACACGTGTCGCCCTCCCATTCGTCACAACAAAACGTTTTCCGACAATTTCATAATTCCGATAATTTTTTTTACAAGTCTCAAATCTCAACACTTGTGAGTTCTTACGTACGTTCTTAAAACATGTCCTGTAAGTACGGGGTGTAACAATTATCATTCTATAAGGTCATACCACTTTTCGGGGTTTCAGTATCCATTGATGACTCAACGAAACACAAAACGTATGGGGTGTATCGCGAATGTTGGAAATATTCTAACTCCCAAGATTTTCAAAAAATTTGGTAGAGTTTCCTTTGTAAATAGGACTATCCAAAACCTGTCAAGCAACTCAAACATGTATCCAATGCCACACACGGAAACACAATATTAAAATAAAATCAATCGGCCTCACACACCCGCTTATACTTGTAAAAATAAAAAAAAGTTCAGACATAACTTACATTAATATCTTTTTGCTGACCTTCAAGCTGCATTTGCTATGTTTTCTCCAAAAACATTCGTTACAGAAGGCACATGGTCCAAATCTATACACCGAATAGGATAGAGGAATTATATCGCATGAATACTAACATGAAGCTACAATCTGGATCACTTGAGTAGAGCAATTCTTATGTTTTGATAAATATTTTGTGGACTAAGGACTGTCTTGTAGTGTCATTCGATCAAATTACACTGACATACATTGTTGGTATATTCTCACTTTTTTCACATAGCTATACTTCTCTTTGACATAATTGCCTTGTGTTTGTACCTTATTTAGGTCGTTGTATTCTGACCTATTAGGCTATATCCTTTTTTTCTCTGGTATAATGTTCATCTTATGATGAAGTTTATATATTTGTATTCATACGCATGAAGAGTGAGATGATGGTGAAATATTGTGGCATTATTATCGCCATTGTCGAGGACGTAGAAGTAGTGGAGTTATTCGAATCCATCTTTCCTTAGCTTTTCTTCTCTGTCCTTCATGATAGTGTCCTTATATAGTACATAAATTCTGAATAGCATACTGATCCAAAAACTCCTTTTGTCCATACATCTCCCCCACTCTTATTTAGAGTATTTCCTTAATAAACGTCTCCAATTGGGACTATGATTTGCTTGCTAGTTACTATTTTTTTCAACTAGGTTCGGTATTATGACGTTGAATACTTTAAAAAAAAATATTTTTCCCTTATCAAGTTGAATTTTGCTTTTAACACCAAATCTCTTAACTAATTTCCTTATTGATCTAAGTATTCTTTCATAATTTGTTTCTTCGAATAATATCGTTACTTCCGATCCCTTTCTTTTCTTGTGACATTGATAAGAGTTCTACTCTTTTTCCGTGTATAATTATTTATTCATCAATCAAGAAGTATGTCTCTTATTAGGCATCAATCATTATTTCAAATTTCCTCTAAATTATATACATTCACCATCGGCCTGTGTCCAGTAGTCCGACCAAAAATATTCATTGGTCATCTTAGGATGGGACATATGGAAATTCTGAATACTCAGGGCTTTTTTTAAACTAATCCTTGGATTAGTTAGTTGTCTTAATGAGCGATTGTACAATGGCTTGAGATAGTTTTTAAAATAAACCTTTGATTGTATAGCCATACTTATTTATTACCATGCAGACTGACGAGTCACTTTTGTCATTAATACTCTGATTACATAATGGTCCTTAAAGATCCCGGTTCACTTAATAATCTATACGTAATACCTCTACTTCAAGAGCAACTCTTCTTCGAATTCTGTTACTTCATACTTATAATCCTCAGATCTTTGATAAGGTTCTCATTATTATCTCTACTCTATCTCACAATATATCTGCAACATGCTTCATATGAGACGCTTTCTATTGACGCTCCTCAATTTCCAATATTAGGAATAATTTAGTTACCTATAGCTTTAAAAGTGGTATCATCCGACTTCTATCATAGATGGCTACTTATTACTTCTATCATAGGAATAATATTGTGACTGCCGAATGAACTTAACTATGTGATCACAATATTATTCTTCTTGTGAGGTCTCAAGTTCATTCGACAGTCAAAATTTTGCTAGCACCTATTCGTTCATATACAAATTTATGTAAGGATCTTTTTATCATCTAGTAACCCTGAAGAGGGTAAGAATATAGATGATATTTTAATAAAGTGTTATCTAAGTTATCCAAATTTATCAGATTTATGTAACGGTCTTTTCATCATCTAGTAACCCTGAAGAGGGTAAGAATATAGATGATATTTTAATAAAGTGTAATCTAAGTTATCCAAATTTATCAAATATTAATCATGTAGTACGGAAGCAGGTAGTGTCAATTCAAAATTCATTTTTTAAATAAAAGTCTATAATCTTTAATCAATATAAACATCATAACCGCAGAGTTTAATACTTATCAAAATCATAATTAAAAATATATAGTCTAAAAACCGTACCTCTTAGTAGAATTTTAGATCACCGGAGATCTCGACCCACCCTGGCTCTCAGCTCCCTCTTTTCACTGAATTCACGGGATAAATGGCAGAGGTGCTTGGGTGTTCTCAACAGACTATCCTCTAAAATTCTTACAAAAGTGTAGGTATAAAGACTAATATGGTTCTAATTATAATCTTTCAAAGTGATTTATATCTGGTATTATGATATCATAATTGATCTGGATTATAGACTAAAGAGTTTTTAAACAAAGATCTGTATTAAGAATTTTTCAACTCCGTAATCGGTTTACAAGAGGCTCTTTATATAGATAACCTCGGTTGATCTTTCATAAACTGATAAAATTGCTTTTTCAAAACTCATAAAGTGAATAGTAATAACGTTTTCAAAAGTCTTAAAGTGCTACAATTTTCTGTTTGTTATGATTGTTGATTTCTCCAAAGCTTTTCGTCTCTTTGTAATCTTTTTCAAAACTGTCTCTTTTTTCTTTTCAAAGTTGTCTCTTTTCTTCTTTTGTCTTTTATTTGAATGCTTTGCAGACTCTTTTTTGATAATGTCTTCTTTGTAGTCTTTTTTTCTTTTCAAAGTTGTCATTTTCTTCTTTTCTCTTTTTCTTTGAATAACTTCCGGGAGATTCTTTGTTTTCTTTATTTTTTCTTGATGTCTTCTTATCCCTTTCTTGATTATATCCTTTGATATATATGATTTGTAGTACATGATAATTTGTAGTAATACATGGTAATACATTGGGCTCCAAGTAATAAAATTACATGGTCCCTGTCATAGTAGTAATAGCGCTTCAAGCAATAAAATTACATGATCCTTGCCATAGTAGTAAATTGGGATGCAAGTAGTAAAACTACATGCTCTCTGCCATAGTAAATTGGGCTGCAAGTAGTAAAACTATATGTTTCCTGCCATAGTAGTAAATTGGGCTGCAAGTAGTAAAACTACATGCTCCCTGCCATAGTAGTATTACATTTTCATGCAAAAGGATCAAAACTTCCTTCCTTTTTTATCGTTCAACTAGTACCGGTGGTAACATTTGTATTTATTATAGGTTTTCTCTTTTGTCCAACTACCGTATGGTAATTGTCAAACATTTCCTACGCATGTTTGTGTTTTAAATTTTTAAGTCTAACATGTAATAGTTCTAGTTCAGTGGATCCTGTGACTGGATGTCATTGTCATAATACTTAGTAATAATTTCTACTTCTCCTCCTTTAGAGGTTCAAATAATAACTGCCTTTCTGGCTCTTAACATGTCTTTTATCCTGGTTTTCAATGTTTGTATTCGAATACTCTTTTTGTACTAAGGTATCCTTGAAACTGTTCTAGTGTACATGGTATTGTCTTTTTCAGGGGATCATCGTCTCGTCTAATGTTACTATTTTTCCCGGTTTTAAATATTTGGCATAGTACTATTGGTTTTTCTGTTAAATCGGTTGATGCGTCAAACATATGTATTCTATAGACTCCTTTTCCGAATGAGTTCATCATGGTTGTTGTTGAGTCAACTATAATCTTTGGTAGTTTAGCAATGTTGTACATATTCTCATCCACTATCAGTTTGTTAATAAAATCATAAGTGAATATTTTTCATACAATGTCTGGGTTAGCCTGTTCGCTGCACAAGAATCTGGGATACTTGTTTAGCTTAGCACTGCGTAAAATATAAAGGTTAGTCTTATAATCATAAAATTTATTTATATTTTCATAAGCGATGATGTAATCTGCTGGGTATTTCAACTTGTCGCTCATTGTTATAGTGGTTGATATTTGGGTAGATGATATTATTGAAGATGGCATATTGGCAAGTTTTGATACAAAAGGTGCTACAAATTGAGTAATGTTTTTTTTGGTTTTTCTGGTGTAGTCATAGGTGATCTTGGTTGAGTTTCATTGATTTGTAATTTCTCATGGTTTTGAAATCTTGTAAGGCTTCTCTGAGCTGGTTTAGGAGATGGGTAATCTCTTGTAATTTGGATATTATGGTTGCATGAGTTTGTATAATTGATTACATGGCATTGGTAATATATTCTTCAATGTCATCATTACTGGTCGACATCGTAATATCTGCTAAGAAAATCAACTAAAACATTTTTAGTTCCAGATATATTCTTAACAATAAAATCATAACAACAAAAGAATAATTGCCATTTTCTTCTTTTGTTTAATTCAGGTAAAGAATCTATCTTATTTGTAATAAAAGTTTTTACATGTGTGTTATCAGTTCTAACAATAAATTTTATTAGTAGTAAGTGGTAATGAAATATTTTTATTCTGAATTTTACTGCTAATAGTTCTTTCTTAATATGATAATTCATTTGACTTCCATGTTCTGCCTCTATGTCCACGAATTAGTGGGTTTTCTTTATTTATGTCATCCTTATCATATGTTATGTGGACTGCTCCCCATCCTACATCACTAGCATTAGTAAAAAGTTCTAGTTGATCTTTTTCCGTTGGTATTCTATGTTTTGGTAATTCTTTTACTTTTTCTTTGATTTTATTTATAGCTTTAGTATGTTCTTCTTTTCATTCAAATGTTATGTTTTTCTTTATTAATTCTTGTAATGATTTTCTTAATATTGGTAAATCTTTGATATGGTCTGCAGCATAATTTATTACTCCTAAGAATTGTTGTACTTCTTTCTTTCTTTCCAGTTTATCTTTAAAATTCTTTATTTTGTGTTTTTTGCAATTGCAATCCTTCATTATCAATATGTATCCTAGATATTCTATATTATTTTTAAAGATTTCAGATTTCTTTTCAGATAATAATATTTCATGTTGTTTTACCGTTTTTATAAATTCTTCTAAATGTTTTATATGATCATTTAGATTATCACTATATATTAGTATATCATCTACATATACTATACAATATTCTGTTAATCTTCTGAATACTTAATCCATTCTTTTTTGAAATACTTGTGGTGCATTTTTTTAATCCAAAGTAGTACATTTCATTCATAGTGTCGTTGAGGGGCACTGAGCATTTTGATTCTTTTGGTAGTTTTATTTGTCAAAATTCACTTTTACAGTCAAATTTACTAAACCATTTTTTATTTCCTAATCTATTAATAAGGTTTCTTTTATATGATAAAAAATATCCATAAAATATTGTCTTCTTAATTAGTTCTTTGTAATCAATTATCATTCTAGCTTTTCTTCTATTTTGTTCACTATTTTCCTTACTAAAAAGGCTGGACTACCATGTGGACTTTTACTTTCTTGTATCATTTTTAATTCTAATAACACTTTTATCTATTATTTTTGATCTGTTGGACTATATCTAATAGGTTTGGATCTAACTGTATCGTTGGGATTTATTTATTTTATTTCAGCATATATTTTTTCTTTTTCCCATAGTTGTATTGGGTTTTCTCCAAAATTTATTTTTAATATATTAAGATATATTTCTTTTAGTAGTTGCAAGTTATTATTTATACAAAATTTATTTGTATTGGTAGTACTCTTTTTAGTATTATCCATTTATTACATGGTGTGTGTAGGTTGAAGGTGCTACTGTCTATAACTTGTGTCTTAAAGTAATTTAAGAAGTTATTTCCTAGTAATACTTGTTGTTTCATATTATCTAATTTATATATTATTGGTAATCTAAATATTGTTTTTCCTTATACTATTCTCATATTTTCTGCTACTATATCTAATTCTTTTGATTGTTCATTAAATCCTGATACTCTTGCTTTATGTGATTTAGATCTTTTCCATCTATGTGATTCTAGTACTTCTTTTCTAGCTAAGCATAAATCTGTTCCGCTATCAATAAAGATGTTTTGTTTTATCATTTTATTGGGCTTATATTCTATATAGACTTCTATATTGATTGCTACCATTTAAGCTATCCCTTTGTTCTTATTTATCTTTTTTAATCTTTGTTGGAATTCTCATCTTCATCTAGTTTTTGTTGGAGTTCTTTATCTTGTTCTAATTCACTTATTTCCTCTAGTAGTCCTAATTCTCTTATTTCTTCTAGTATTTATTGCCGATTTATTTCACCTAATCTTTGTCTTATCTTATTAAAGTTCTCAGTAAGCTTTTTGTATATATCATGATAGTATCTTCTTTATGTTTCATTAGTAACTGTAATAATCTTATCGAGAGTATACTTTTCACATTGTATCCAGTAATTTCTTTCCTCTAATAGTTTTCTTTTTTCTTCTTGTAAATCCATTTATTCTACACTGTCTTTAGTTTCTGAATGTTAATTAATATAGTTAATATTTTATCCATTTTCTGATTCACTTTCTTCATCAGTTTCGCTGATATAAAAGTCTTCGCATTCATACCATTTATTATTATCTTCTTTTATTTGTTGCAACTCATTATAAATTGTGTTGTATTCATATATTTTACTCCCTTTTTCTTTAATTTTGGGTATTTATTAGCATAATGTCCTTTTTCATTACAATTTCAGCATTTGTATTCTTTAGCTTTTTCTGCTTCTATTGGTTTTACATATTTTCGTTTTCTAAATTTTCCCTTATATTTAAATTTTTTCCTGGTAGGTATTTCTATATTTTTTAAATCTTTTTTTTCTATAAATTTTATGATTATAGTTTTTATAATTACTAGTTCTTCTATATTTATATTTTTTATATTTCTTATTACCTTTCTTTTCTTTTATCATCACATCCAATTACTAATATTTTTTCTGTGATCCATATATTTCTCTTAATCCTAGTTTTTTTTTTTAATCTTTTTTAATCTTTTGTTGCATTCTATATTCTTCACATTTTCTCATTAGGTATGCTCTTAGTACTCTTATTCTTTCTCCTAATGTGTTTTCTCTTGGTTCTAATTGGGTATATTCTTTTGATATTTCGGTATTATAAGGTGCTGGTAAGTTATCATAATAAAATTGTTGATATATTAGATCGTGCAATAATGCTAAATTGTAAGTGTTCACACCTAATCTTCATCTTTTTTATATTCTCAATTATGCCTGCTATTACTCGACAATAAAAAACCCTGTGAAGGGTAGACGGGGAGGCAGGAGAGGGGGAAAGTCAAGCACCACCCGCTGATCTAGGGAAACAAGAGCACCAAGATGAGGCAGTATCTAGGGCCTCTAGAACTCCATCCATACCACCACCACCAAAAGGATAAGAAAGAGTTGATTTACCTCTGGTTCTTCATCTAGTTTCACCTGATCAAGATCTGGATATGCGTAGTGCGATGCAACTATTGACTCAATTTGTGGCCTCTCAGATCCGACATCAGACACCTGTGTTGTTCATAGAGTTTTGAGTGCAAGAGTTCAGGATTTTGTTAACTTGGACCCTCTGGTATTTACGGGAACATACCCTAATACGGACCCATAAAATTTTCTAGATATAATGCAGTGAACTTTATGAGTTATGCACACAACAAATGTCGAGATAGTAGAGTTAGCTTCCTATAGATTACAAGACACATCCACAACTTGGTTTTAGACTTGGAAGCAGACTCGGGGACCCAAGTCCCACCATTAGGCTGGAGGGATCTCCGAGGCATTTCTATAACAATATCTAGCGGTTGAGCTTTGACGACCCATGCGAGATAGGTTTTTACATTTAGAGCAATGTAATATAAGTGTCATGGAATATAGCTTGGTATTCAACTCTTATCTAGGTATTCTCCCACGATCATTGCTGACATAAGCGATCGAGTTTATCATTTTGTTAATGGTTTAGGGTCACATTGGGTGAATGAGTGCACGCCAGTTTTGTTGAATCCGAATATGGATATCTCTTACATTTCGATCTATGCACAAAATCTAGAGGATCATAAGAGACAACAACGGGATGATCGAGAGTATGATAGGGGCCAACACAAGAGTGCTCGGTCCGTAGGTAATATAGGGGGATTTCGAGGCGGATTTAGGCCTTAGTTTATAAGATCACTATCTTATACCATTCTGCCATCACAGTTTAAGGGCCTGCGTCATGACCAATCCACTTATTCTGGTCAGGGACAGAGTTTACGGGCGTCAGGCGCATAGTATAGAGGGGAATCTAATTAGACCAGGCCACAACTACCACATTTGTCGCTAGGGATCAGATGCGTGTTATTCATGTGGGTAGCCTAGGCATATTATACAATTTTGTCTTATGAGAGGTCGGGACAGTATTGCACAATCGACTGGGTCCGTGGAAGCATCTTCTTCATCAGTACACCTTTCGGGACAGGGTACATAGACACCCACTGGTAGGGGCAGAAGCAAAGGTGTATCATCTAGTTTGAGCGGTCCCTAAAACCGCATCTATGCTTTGTTAGGTCAACAGAACCTTGAATCTTCTCTAGATGTAGTTGCATGTATATTATTCATTTCCTCATATGATGTATATGCTTCGATAGATCCGAGTTTCACTTTGTCATATGTTACACCATTTGTTACCGGTAAGTGCAGGAAAAAGCATGATATGTTACAAAAGTCATTTGAAGTGTCTACTTCTGTGGGTGAACCTGTAATTGTTATGCGAGTGCGTAGGGATTGTGATGTACATATACATGACCACCATATGGTAGTTGACTTAAATGAACTAGAGATGGTGTAATTTGATATTTTTATGGGCATGGATTGGATGACTTCTTGCTATGATAATGTTGCTCATTGACTCGTTGGTAGGGGTAGCAAGGTCACAATAATGCTAAAGGAAATGATGAGTAAAAGAAGTCGCACCAAGGAAACAATTTTCCGCAATTATACTCATAGGCTCGGAAAATCTTTGTGTAGATTCCACTATGGTTGGATCATCACACATGCACTTGAATGATGTGGTTTAATCCATGTACCATTGTAACATTTTGTGTATGAGGCTGACGGTAGCATAGTACAATGGCATCATGCAATTTTGCCCCGTGGTGTCCTTGGATAATCGAGAATAAGATCCAAGATTCCATATTCCCTTGGTTGCTCCGGAACAAGCAAGGGAGTACACAGTGCTTTATGGAGGAATACTTTAGTCTTTTGACCAGTAGAATACCTTCTGGCCACTCCGTCATGGAACTCCTTTAGCATTTCACATTCCATTGACCTTGTTTTAAGGATGGTCAATGTTATGTGCCTTCGATGAAGTGTATCTTCCACTAATATGGACTTGTAATCTTCATGTCTTGTGGAGTATGTGGGAGTTTGTGAGTATGTTACCCACTTAGCATGTTTCAAAGTCAACTTCCTTTGCACCACATAAGATTATGTGTTGTAAGTAGAACAAGGATGTCGTGTATCGCCCAATCTTCCACTAGAGGATGCTATGGATTATTGGCCTTGACGTAAGACGACTCCATTATCACATTCAACTCCAAGTTTTGGAATAGCGGCAGTAAGAGCCAAAAAAAATTAAGTGAATTGATGAGAAAAGGAAGCCGAATCACGGAAACCTTTTGCTACACTACCATTCAACGGTTCGGGCCAACTCCAAAAAGTTAACTGATGCGCGATTTATGCATACACTAACGCAAGTGCACTGTTATACCCCATGGTTCAGGCCGTGCATATGGGGCCGTGCGAAAGGAGTTAGGACTCGAAATCAGAAAAACTTCGGTCAGGGGCCTCAGCGCCATGGCGCCGAGGCGGCATGGCGCCAAGGCGGAAATTCATGGCGCCGCCGCGCGAAATCGTACGCGACGCTAAAGTTCCGGAGTCCGCAGGAGTTGCGGCCCGCGCCGACTGGGCGCGCGCCGGCGAAAAATCGCGGAAAAAACTTAGGAAAATCTGATCTTTTCTTTTAAAAAGGGCATGGGAGGGTGAAAAGTGTTCCCCATCCGATTTTGCATCGTTATATTGACCAAGTCTTAAAGACTTGGTCATCTTTCATCTCTCTTAGACAAAGCTCCTCCTTCTCTCTCTTAATTATTTCCAAGCTCCTCCTTCTCTCTAAAACTCCAAGAGATATTCTAGCCTTAGGAAAAATCTGAAAAGTAAAAGGCAAGAAGGAAGCTTGTGGCTAGCTTGTGAAGGTTGTTGTGGTGGTGTTCTTGGAATAGAAGCTAGCAAGTTGTTGGATAAATTTGGCTAAAAACTCTAAGGTAATGATTCTTCCTTTATTATTAGTTTTTAGTGTTGCATGTTAAGAAGAAAGAACTTGTGGTAGTAAATAATGCTATTAGAGTCATTGCATGCAAGAAATGTGGTTTGGGTATGAAGGATTTGACTAAAGAGATATTATGAGCATGTTGTAGCCTACCAACTACTTTAGAATTGTTAAGGGTATTATTATAACTTATGGGAAGAATTTTACACACCCAAGATTGTGTGTAATCCCCTTTGTGTTAGTTTGGATGTTGGGCCTTAATGTGGCGTTTGAGTGTTGAAAATCGGCCTTTGAAAAGGTGGAAAAGTGAGTAGAAACAAAGGAAATGCTGCCCAATTTTCCTTAGGAATCGTAACTTGAATTTGGAATTTCTACATTGAAATTAGGGGTTAATAAACGTATTATGATTATTATAGGTTGAAATATTACTTGCGGTAGTTGAGCTTAGCAAGTGGATTGACCAAGGAGGTATGTGGAACTTTCCTATCTCTTGAGCATGAGTAGTTGTACCTATGTAGTACGGTAGACGTACAAGATTTGATATCTTTCACTTGTTTTAAAAGTATATGCTACTTGTTTCATTTCAAAAGTATAAGTCCCTTGGATTTAGGGAAAATGTATTTGACAAAGGGATAACGCTAATATAATGACTTTATGGGAAGTTGGTTATATTAGTTTTCTTGAAAGGTTCACAAAAAAGGTTTACTCTAATTAAAACAAGTACGGGTAAAGGATTTGAAACTAAGAAAGGTGAATTGATTTTTAGGCATTGGTTGCCTAAGGTTTTAAAGGAAATGAAGTCACTTGATTTAGAAGCCTATTATATTTCTAAAAGGAAATGTGACTTGTCTTGAAAAGAAATTGTAACTTGATACTATGGTGATTAGTATCTTGGAAATTTTGTATAAAAAGAGTTATTTCTTAAAAAGTTAGAAGTACATGGTACTTGGGTTGAATTCCCGGATTTTCTATTAAAAGACATGTTAGTGCCTTAGGATACTAAAATGAGAGGATATATTAATAATGTTATAAGAAGTTAGGGGATTTCTTAACTTGCTTATGTTGTGATATGATAGGCCGGTAGTGCTTATGTATGATATGATAGGCCGGTAGTGCTTATGTATGATATGATAGGCCGGTAGTGCTTATGTTGTGATATGATAGGCCGGTAGTGCTTATGTATGAAATGATAGGCCGGTAGTGCTTATGTTATGTATGATAGCCGGATGAGCTATGTTATATATTTGTATTATTACGGGGTAAACCCCGGGTTATTATCTATGCCAAGGATTTGCTACCCATGATGCGAGTGCGGCGCTTGCACTCATGCGGATCCGGACCACAGGATCCATGCGGGTGAAATAGTCCCATGCGAGTACGGCGATGGTACTCATGCGGGTCCACAGGATCCATGCGGGTGAAATAGTCCCATGCGGGTGAAATAGTCCCATGACGAGGCGGATGACCTCATGCGGGTCCACAGGACCCATGCGGGTGAAATAGTCCCAGGAGTAGGATTGCTTAATGATACTACGGGCGAGGTACCCTGTTTTGATCGTGAGCCTCCTATTTTTATGCTATAAGTTTTATACTTGTTACTCGTTGTTAGTAAGGCACGGTCTGAGGAAATTGATTTTATCTATGACTCGGCTTATTTTGACTTATGATATTACTACGATATTTTCGCTTTTACATACTTGGTACGTTGTGTCGACCCGCTTCCTGGGCTGCGTTCATCTGCAGGTAAGGGAAAGCAGGTGGTAGATCCTCATTCCTAGGATCTTTTACTCAGGTGTCAGGAGCTCCATTTCTTCGGAGGCTCGACTTTTGGTATGGTTCTCCCTGGGGGTGTTGAGGTTTTGTATATTCAGGGGCATGACGGGGCCCTGTCCCGTCATAGTGTTACTCCTTCTTAGAGGCCTGTAGTCTTGTCATAACTTGGTTTGTTTAAGGATGTAACTGTTCGGTTTTATGTACTTTTGGAGGTAGCCATTTTGGGCTAGACTATTTATATCATTATGGTTGTTTATTATGAGTTTATATTCCGCTGGTTTTCTCTGATGTTGTGTCACAAGGGTGCCCGGGTTAAGGCACCGGTCACGGATCCGGGGTCGGGTCGTGACAAAAGTGGTATCAGAGCAGTTAATCCTCGGAAAGGGTCTACAAGCCGTATCTCGTAGAGTCTTGATTATCGGTGTGTTGTGCACCACATCTATAATCAGGAGGCTGCTGGATATTTAGGATTGGTTTCCATTCTTTCACTCTAAGATCGTGCAATAGAGCTGTGTTATAGGTTGGATTTCCTCTGACATATTTTTCCTGTATCAGTTATGCCTCCACGCAAGGCAACCGCGGCCCAGAAGGGCAAGGCAGTAGAGGGAACTACTAGTAGGGCACCGAGGGTTACCAGGCACGTGCCCGATCCTTACGGATGAGGTGTTTGGACGGCGAAGTTCTACGTCGCCAACCCCAAAGAGTTCGAGGCGCCAGCGGCCATCGAGACCGCGGTACTGAGCCTCGATCCAGCCTTGAGGCGCAGGATACGGGCTACTGAGATGACCGATTCTTGGCGTGATCGTGGCGAACATGAGGATAAGTGAGACAGCGGTTCTGCTGTACCGTAGTTCGACAAGAATCGCTAGCGAGGCGAGGACTTTTTGAGTTGCAGCCACCGTAGTTTTATGGGTCAAGGCACGAGGATGATCTCGGAGTTTATCCGACGATTCTACGGATCATGAGGGTGATCGGGGCTTCGGTGACCGAGTCGGTGGTACTAGGTTCGCATCGGCTGCGGGACACTGCAGTTGATTGATATGATTCATGGGAGCTGTCCCGGGGGGAGCATGCGCTTCCAGCTGTTTGGGACGAGTTCTCAGAGGCGTTACTTGGTCATTTCTTGCCTCCGCAGATGAGGAGGGCTCGGGCCGATAGATTTTTGACACTGAGACAGAGTGGGCGGACGGTCCGGGAATACAACGTGGAGTTTGACTCATTGGCCCGGTATGGGCCCGCTTTGGTAGCAGACATGGAGGGCGGTGCACCGCTATGTCACAGACTCGGCGATCACTTGGCGAAGTTGCAGGAGTAGCTCTTCACGGGCATGAACATTGCCGCGTGCAGCATATGCACTGGTGCGAGAGCGGGGCCGACGGATCGGCAGTATCAGCGAAGAGGGCCGTGACAGCGGTCCTCTGGTAGTTTTAGGGTAGACAACCCCAAGAAGACCAGATTTGCACCACGCCGGTCGAGCGCTCCTCCACCATCTTCGGGGCGTCTGAGTATTCGGGAGCGGGGCGGGGTTCCAGGCCGGGTTTCGGAGGACTGAGTTCCAGTCAGATGAGGCCACCTATGCCTCGGTGTGGTCGATGTGGTGATTGTCATTATGGGGGGTGTCGTGTTCCTCCAGGAGCTTGTTACTCTTGTAGCGGCGGGCCATTTGAAGAGAGATTGTCAGGCAGGCGACGGAAATGCTATGGCTCACCGATTCGATTCTTTGGTCTTCATCCTCAGTAGTTGTGCGCCCCGGAGGGCAGGGGGTTCACGGGCCAGCAGGCCGCGGCAGGGGTCGTGGCAGGGGTTTCAGTTCCAGTGGTCCTCAGAACCGCATTTATGCTATGTCCAACCGCCAGGATCAGGAGGCGTCACCTGATGTCATCACAGGTACATTGTTGGTTGCTTGCTGTGATGTTTATGCTTTGATAGACCCAGGTTCTACCTTGTCCTATATATCTCCTCATATTGCTGGTAGAATAGGGATAGAGCCCGAGTCCATAGAATCTTTTGAGGTGGCTACGCCGGTAGGTGCTTCGGTGGTAGCTAAGCGGATATATAGGGCTTGCCCAGTGACTGTAGATAGTCGTCGGACTCTAGCTGACTTGATAGAGTTGGATATGACCGACTTTGATGTGATTATGGGTATGGATTGGCTAGCGTCTTGCTATGCCAATGTGGTATGCAGAGGAGGTTAGTTCGGTTCGGTTTCCGGTGGCGGTTATCGAGTGGAAGGGAATCTTGCGTCGCCGAGGGTAGGTTTATTTCTTACCTCAAGGCTAGGAAGATGGTACGGAAGGGTATATTTACCATTTGGTTGGGTATTCGACATCGAGGTGAGATCTGGACCTTGATCGGTCCGATTGTTAGAGAGTTTCGGACGTATTCCTGCACGAACTTGGGTATCCTCCCGAGAGGAGATTGAGTTTTGCATCGACTTGGCGCCAGGCACCCGACCGATATCTATTCCACATACAGGATGGCACCTGCCAAGTTGAAGGAATTGAAGGACCAGCTGAAAGATTTGCTGGAAAAAGGCTTTATCAGGCCAAGTGTTTCTCCCGAGCGCGGTGTTATTTGTAAAGAAGAAGGATGGGGCGCTGCGTATGTGTATTGATTACGAGCGGTGAACAAGTTAACTATCAAGAACAGATATCACATCCCCAGGATTGATGATTTGTTTGATCACCGCAGTGCGAGATGCTTTTCAAGATAGACTGCGGTGCAGTTACCATCAGTACGAGTTAGGTGACGGATATCCCAAAGATCGCATTCAGACCGGTATGGGCACTATGAGTTCGAGGTGATGTCTTCCGGATTGACCAACGCTCAGATATTCATGGATTTGATGAATAGGGTGTTGGGCCATTCTTGGATATGTTCGTTATAGTGTTCATTGATGATATCTTGGTGTATTCGCGCGCAGGCAGAGCATCTGGTCATTTGAGGCGGTATTGGGAGTCCTCGTGACCGGCGATTGTATGCCAAGTTCTCGAAACGCGAGTTTTGGGCTTCAATGGCTTTCTTAGGGCATGTTATCGGGTAGATGGTATTCGGGTTGATCTGACTAAGATTGAGCGATCAAGACTTGGCCTGCACCACTACACCGACGGAAGTGCGCAACTTTTTGGGCCTTGCAGGTTATTATCGGAGGTTTGTGGAGAAGTTTGCTTCTATTTCAACACCCTTGACTAAGCTGACTAAGAAGGCAGCTATGTTCCGGTGGACGGATACTTGTGAGGAAATTTTCCAGTTGCTAAAGGAGAAGTTGACGACCGCCCCAGTTCTTACTCTTCCAGAGGGTTTAGATGGATATGTGGTTTATTGTGACGTCAGTGTCGGGCTTGGAGTGCGTCTTTGATGCGACGCGGCAAGGTTATAGCTTATGCATCTCGGCGGCAGGAAGCATGAGAAGAACTATCCCACATGACTTGGAATTGGCGTGATGATTCATGCCTTGAAGATCCGGAGACATTATTTATATGGAGTTCATGTGGACATTTACACGAACAAAGAGTCTCGGTATATCTTCACGGAGGAGTTGAACTTGCGACATAGACGGTGGTTGGAGCTACTTAACGATTTCGATGTTGATATTCTATACCACCCAGGGAAGGCCAATGTAGTTGCAGATGCCCTTAGTCGCAGATCGATGGGTAGTCTGTCTGATGTTCAGCCAGAGAAGAGGAATATGGTCCGAGAGTTGCATCAGCTAGCGAGCCTTGGGGTTCGTTTGGTTGATTCTGATAGTGATGGAATTCGGGTTCGAGAGGTTGCCGAGTCTTCTATCGCCGAGGAGGTGAAGAGGCGACAGTGTGAGGATCCGATTTTGGTACGGTACCGAGATGCCGCTGTTCAGAAAGAGAATGGTCTATTTGAGGTAGCGCCTGATGGGGTGCTAAGATTCGAGGGCCGGTTGTGTGTTCCCGATGTGACAGGACTTCGTCAGCAGATTCTGGGGGAGGCACACAGTGCTCGTTATTCTATTCATCCGTGGTCGACTAAGATGTACCATGACCTCAGGTGTGTGTATTGGTGGGATGGCCTGAAGAGGGACGTGACAGGTTTTGTTGCACATTGTCCTAATTGTCAGCAGGTCAAGATTGAGCACCAAAAGCCCGGTGGACTATTGCAGGCTATTGATATTCCGACTTGGAAGTGGGAGGTGATAAATATGGATTTTATTACAGGGCTACCTACCACTCAGAGGAAGCATGATTCCATTTGGGTGATTGTCGACAGTGTGAAATCAGCCCATTTTCTTCCGGTCGACGACGTTCTCGGTGAGACTATGCCGATTATATATTAGAGAGATTGTGAGACGCGCACTGAGTCGGTGTCGATTATATCGAGATAGAGGAGCGGTTCTCGGCTAACTGGAGGTCTTTTGAAGGGATTAGGGACAGGTGAGTCTCGATCGCATTTCACCCTCGGGCCAAGCGGGCGAGCGCACTATCCAGACACTTGAGGATATGCTGCGGGCTTGTGTTATTGATTTCAGGGGTAGCTGGGAGGATCATTTGCCTCTTGTGGAGTTTGCTTACAACAACAGCTACCATTCCAGTATTCAGATGGCGCCTTATGAGGCCTTATACGGGAGGAAGTGCAGGTCACCGATAGGCTGGTTCGAGGTGGGAGAAGTTCAGTTAGTCGGGCGGACTTAGTTCGTGACGATGGATAAGGTGAAGCTTATCCAGGAGCGGTTGTTGGCAGCTCAGAGTCGGCAGAAGTCGTATGCAGATCATCGGCGTCGACACTTGGAATTTGAGATAGATGATTGGGTTTTTCTAAAGGTATCGCCCATGAAGGGCGTGATGAGATTTGGAAAGAAGGGGAAGCTTAGCCCAAGGTACATTGGGCTGTATCAGATTGTCCGTAGGGTAGGCAGGGTTGCCTATGAGTTAGATCTGCCATCCGATTTGGAGGCGATACATCCAGTTTTCCATGTGTCCATGTTGCGGAAATGTATTGGAGATCCATCTAGAGTGCACCCGGTTCATGATGTCCAAGTGACAGATGAGTTATCGAATGAGGAGAGTCCCATAGCGATACTCGATCGGCGAGTTAGGCGACCGGACGAAGGGCGTGGCTTCGTCAAGGTCTTATGGCGGAACGAGAACATGGAGGAAATGACGTGGGAAGCAGAGGATGACATGATGAAGAAGTATCCTCACTTATTCCCTACACCTCCAGGTAACCCACTTTCCTGCTTGTTAGTTTTGATTTAGCAATTATGCTTGAGTTTTGATTGTGGCCGTGTGGAGCGTCTTTATTTGAGTCTATGACAATATTGTGATTTCAGTAAGCCTAGAAGGAACATTCGGGACGAATGTTTCTAAGGGGGGAGAATGTTATACCCCGTGGTTCAGGCCGTGCGTATGGGGCCGTGCGAAAGGAGTTAGGACTCGAAATCAGAAAAACTTCAGTCAGGGGCCTCGTAGCCGCCGAGGCGAGGCAGCGCCAAGGCGAAATTCATGGCTGCGCGAAATCGTGGCCGCGACGCCTAAAGTTCCGAGAGTCCGCGGAGGCTGGCCAGCGATCGCAGGCTGCGCCGCGAGCCGCGCGGGAAATCGGAAAAACTTAGGAAAATCTGATCTTTTCTTTTAAAGGGCATGGGAGGGTGACAAGTGTTCCCCATCTGATTTTGCATCGTTATATTGACCTAGTCTTAAAGACTTGGTCATCTTTCATCTCTCTCTTAGACAAAGCTCCTCCTTCTCTCTTAATTATTTCCAAGCTCCTCCTTCTCTCTAAAACTCCAAGAGATATTCTAGCCTTAGGAAAAATCTGAAAAGTAAAAGGCAAGAAGGAAGCTTGTGGCTAGCTTGTGAAGGTTGTTGTGGTGGTGTTCTTGGAATAGAAGCTAGCAAGTTGTTGGATAAATTTGGCTAAAAACTCTAAGGTAATGATTCTTCCTTTATTATTAGTTTTTAGTGTTGCATGTTAAGAAGAAAGAACTTGTGGTAGTAAATAATGCTATTAGAGTCATTGCATGCAAGAAATGTGGTTTGGGTATGAAGGATTTGGCTAAAGAGATATTATGAGCATGTTGTAGCCTACCAACTACTTTAGAATTGTTAAGGGTATTATTATAACTTATGGGGCAGAATTTTACACACCCAAGATTAGGTGTGTAATCCCCTTTGTGTTGGTTTGGATGTTGGGCCTTAATGTGGCGTTTGAGTGTTGAAAATCGGCCTTTGAAAAGGTGGCAAAGTGAGTAGAAATAAAGGAAATGCTGCCCAATTTTCCTTAGGAATTGGTAACTTGAATTTGGAATTTCTACATTGAAATTAGGGGTTAATAAACGTATTATGATTATTATAAGTTGAAATATTACTTACAGTAGTTGAGCTTAGCAAGTGGATTGACCAAGGAGGTATGTGGAACTTTCCTATCTCTTGAGCATGAGTAGTTGTTACTTGTACCTATGTAGTACGGTAGACGTACAAGATTTGATATCTTTCACTTGTTTTAAAAGTATATGCTACTTGTTTCATTTCAAAAGTATAAGTCCCTTGGATTTAGGGAAAATGTATTTGACAAAGGGATAACGCTAATATAATGACTTTATGGGAAGTTGGTTATATTAGTTTTCTTGAAAGGTTCACAAAGAAAGGTTTACTCTAATTAAAACAAGTACGGGTAAAGGATTTGAAACTAAGAAAGGTGAATTGATTTTTAGGCATTGGTTGCCTAAGGTTTTAAAGGAAATGAAGTCACTTGATTTAGAAGCCTATTATATTTCTAAAAGGAAATGTGACTTGTCCTGAAAAGAAATCGTAACTTGATACTATGGTGATTAGTATCTTGTAAATTTTGTATAAAAAGAGTTATTTCTTAAAAAGTTAGAAGTACATGGTACTTGGGTTGAATTCCCGGATTTTCTATTAAAAGACATGTTAGTGCCTTAGGATACTAAAATGAGAGGATATATTAATAATGTTATAAGAAGTTAGGGGATTTCTTAACTTGCTTATGTTGTGATATGATAGGCCGGTAGTGCTTATGTATGATATGATAGGCCGGTAGTGCTTATGTATGATATGATAGGCCGGTAGTACTTATGTATGAAATGATAGGCCGGTAGTGCTTATGTTATGTATGATAGCCGGATGAGCTATGTTATATATTTGTATTATTACGGGGTAAACCCCGGGTTATTATCTATGCCATGGATTTGCTACCCATGATGCGAGTGCGGCGCTTGCACTCATGCGGATCCGGACCACAGGATCCATGCGGGTGAAATAGTCTCATGCGAGTACGGCGATGATACTCATGCGGGTCCACAGGATCCATGCGGGTGAAATATTCCCATGATGAGGCGGATGACCTCATGCGGGTCCACAGGACCCATGCGGGTGAAATAGTCCCAGGAGTAGGATTGCTTAATGATACTACGGGCGAGGTACCCTGTTTTGATCGTGAGCCTCCTATTTTTATGCTATAAGTTTTATACTTGTTACTCTCATTGTTAGTAAGGCACAGTGCAAGGAAATTGATTTTATCTATGACTCCAGCTTATTTTGACTTATGATATTACTACAGTATTTTCCAGTTTTACATACTTGGTACGTAATGAATGTCTGGGCCGCTCACGCCGCAGTGCGTTAAAGCGGAAGCGGTAGATCCTCATTCCTAGGATCTTTTACTCGGTGTCGAGCTCCATTTCTTGAGGCTCGACTTTTGGTATGGTTCTCCCGGTGTTGTTGATGTTTTGTACATTCAGGGCACGACGGCCCCTGTCCCGCCATAGTGTTACTCCTTCTAGAGGCCTGTAGTCTTGTCATAACTTGGTTTGTTTAAGGATGTAATCGTTCGGTTTATGTACTTTCGGGGGTAGCCATTTTGGGCTAGACTATTTATATCATTATGGTTGTTTATTATGAGTTTATATTCCGCTGGTTTTCTCTGATGTTGTGTCACAAGGGTGCCCGGGTTAAGGAACCGGTCACGGATCCGGGGTCGGGTCGTGACACGTATCGTGACAAGTAATATAGTCTAGGTAAGACTGAATATCGTCCTCAAGGACTGGTTTTCAAGTACCTATTATCTATCTTATGGTATCTATTTGGTTAACGTTAATTGATTGAGATTCTAAACTAATAATGCAGGAAATAAACTAATTATAAAAATACTTTGATTTAAATCAGTTATGATGGAGAATTAGGGCTTCCAAGATCATCAACTATCCACTCTATTCAATCCTTAATACAATTAGACTAACTTTTTCTTCTACGTTAAGATAACAGGTTAACTAAACCGTTTTATACTCCTGTTAAGGTTATATAAACACTCAACCCCAGTATGACACCTTTCTATCTTTCGGTGATAAGATTGACTATAGAGGAGGATTAAGAGCAGTAACCTATTAAGCTACACAAGTATCGGGGTACTTTCGTCCACGATTTAACCTATGTTTATTCAACTACAGCATATTCACAATCTCCCCTTTCGGCTTTCGATTAGAAATCATATAAGTGATGATAATCAGTGATCAATTAATTATCAAGCAATCAAAACAACTATTGAATAAATCTTAAATAAGTGAAGAAGAAATCAACTAATTTATTAATTCATGAATACGAGTTTCAAGAGAATCACAAGGAAATCCCTAACAAAATACTTAGCTCCTAGCCATTGTCACGCTAAGAACTAACATAATCTCCATACATGAACTGAAATAAACAAAGCAAAAAGAAAGAAAAGAAAATACTCAAGAACGAGTCTCCAAGCCTTCTAGCATCCAAGGATTGTGTTGTGGAATATTTACAAGATGGTTTGGTGGATGGATGGATGTAGAATGGTGAATGGTAGAATGTGTAATGAAGAATGGTTTCTTCTAATGATGTAGAGACTATTTATAGACCAAGAATCCTTTAGGTGAAGGGTTAAGGATTATGTAGGTAGGAAAAGTTATTAGAATCTTTTTAGGTAAGGGTTTTAAGGTAGGAAAAGTTATCCCTTTAGGTAGGAAAACTTATCCCTTTAGGTAGGAAAAGTTATACCTTTAGGACTCTGAAAACATGTCAAATTCGGCCCAGAACTTCATAAATCCCGCGTCGGCGCCCGCAGATCGGCGCCGCGCTGAAAATCAGCAACTTTCGAACATTCGGAACATTGGCGCGCGCCCGAGGCGTTCGCGGATTTTCGTTTCGTCGTCCTTTTTTCGTCCGGACTTCGTCTGATCTCCTCTATAATTCCCGGAACTTCTTAGACTTCATTTATTGGCCCTTTTAGTGTGCAATTCCATCTCATTTATGCTCATTTCATCTCCTTTTCGCCATTTCTCCATTTCTGACCGCTGTGACACAAAAGAAAGGAAAACGACCCTAATACTATACTAAACATAAATGAAATGAGTAAAATACTAACTAAAAATGACTCAAAAGGTGTATATAAAATATACCGATCATTAACACCGTGGATGGAATATCATACATATTGTCGGAAGATGCGATGTAACCCATAGATGGTTGTAGCACTTTGTGTATGGAACTCATGAGGGGAATTGGAAAGTTGCACAACCCGAATGACATCAAACCATAGTTGACCTTTAAGGACGACTTCCATTCACCTTCTTCTAAGATTCCTATTTGAATTTAGCGACTTCTTAATTCTATCTTGAGGAACAATTTGGCTTCACTTAATTTATCAAAAATGTATTTCAACCTCGTCATAGGAAGTGTGCACCCCATGATGATGGTGTCGACCTTTCGACCTTCAATATTCGTGTGCCAAGTTTCATTCTCTCCCGGCATCAACAAGGCAGGTATTGTGTAGGGGCTATGGTTTTTTTTTATCATAGCTGTCACGACCCAACCCCGGGGCCGCGACTGGTACCCTACCGGGGTACCCTGTCAGGTATATGTCAGAGAATAGCAGCAGAACATACATAACACATAACTTATAAAAAGGTAAACATCACTGGCCAGCCGATAAGGCTGCCTTCCATAAAACATACTTAAACAAAGTATAGTAGTACAACTGGTTCTTAGAGCCCAAAACATAAATGTGACCATAGACCTCTAAAGATAACAACTGTGGCGGGACAGGGCCCCGCCATACCCCTGAATGTACAAAATACCTATAGCATCAGGGAATGTCCGTACCAATAAACAAGCTTACGGAGAAATGGAGCTTCTGACATCGGAATAGTGATCCTAAGAACGAGGATCCACAATCTGCTTACCCTGCGGCATGAGCGCAGATTAACGCACTCTGTGCAGTGACACAACGTATGTAAAATTGGAAAACATCAGAGTAATATCATAAGTCAAAAATAAGCTGGAGTCATAAACGAAAATCAGTTTACTTTGCACTGTGCCTTACTAACAATGAGAGAAACAAATGTATATACATATACTGCATAAAAATAGGAAGCTCATGATCAAAACAGGGTACCTCGCCCGTAGTATCATTAAGCAATCCTACTCTTGGGACTATTTCACCCGCATAGGTCCTGTGGACCCGCATGAGGTCATCCGCCTCGTCATGGGACTATTTCACCCGCATGAGACTATTTCACCCGCATGGATCCTGTGGACCCGCATGAGTACCATCGTCGTACTCGCATGGGACTATTTCACCCGCATGGATCCTGTGGACCCGCATGAGTACCATCGCCGTACTCGCATGGGACTATTTCACCCGCATGGATCCTGTGGACCGGATCCGCATGAGTACAAACGCCGCACTCGCATCATGGGTAGCAAATCCATGGCATAAGTAGTAAACCATCCTATTGGAGCATACCCATGGGCCACCCATCGTGTCAGTATGTCCAAAGGAATGAAACAAGAATAACCCGGGGTTTACCCGTAATAATATATATAACATAGCTCATCCGGCTATCATACATAACATAAGTACTACCGGTCTATCATATCATAACATAAGCACTACCGGCCTATCATATCATAACATAAGCAAGTTAAGAAATCCCCTAACTTCTTATTAACATTATTAATATATATATCCTCTCATTTTAGTATACCTAAGACACTAACATGTCTTTTAATGGAAATCCGGGAATTTAACCCAAGTACCATGTACTTCTAACCTTTTAAGAAATAACTCTTTTTTATACAAAAATTCCAAGATACTAATCACCATAGTATCAAGTTACAATTTCTTTTCAAAACAAGTCACATTCCCTTTTAGAATTATAATAAGCTTCTAAATCAAGTGACTTCATTTCCTTTAAAACCTTAGGCAACCAATGCCTAAAAATCAATTCACCTTTCTTATTTTCAAATCCTTTACCCGTACTTGTTTTAATTAGAGTAAACCTTTCTTTGTGAACCTTTCAAGAAAACTAATATAACCAACTTCCCATAAAGTCCTTATATTAGTGTTATCCCTTTGTCAAATACATTTTCCCTCAACCCAAGGGACTTATACTTTTGAAATGAAACAAGTATCATATACTTTAAAACAAGTGTAGATTATCAAATCTTGTACGTATACCGTACTACATAGATACAACTATTCATGCTCAAGAGATAGGAAAGCTCTACATACCTCTTTGGTCAAAATCCACTTGCTAAGTCCAACTACCGCAAGTAATATGTCAACCTATAATAACCATAGTGCGTTTATTAACCTCCAATTTCAATGTAGAAATTCCAAATTTAAGTTACCAATTCCTAAGGAAAATTGTGCAGCATTTCCTTTGTTTCTACTCACTTTGCCACCTTTTTCAAAGGCCGATTTTCAACACTCAAACGCCTCCTTAAGGCCCAACATCCAAACCAACACAAAGGGGATTACACACCTAATCTTGGGTGTGTAAAATTCTGCCCCACAAGTTCTAATAATACACTTAACAATTCTAAAGTAGTTTGTAGGCTACAACAAGCTCATAATATCTCTTTAGCCAAATCCTTCATACCCAACCCACATTTCTCGCATGCAATGACTCTAATAGCATTATTTACTTCCACAAGTACTTTCTTCTTATCATGCAACACTAAAAACTAATAATAGAGGAAGAATCATTACCTTAGAGCTTTAGCCAAATTTATCCAACAATTTGCTAGCTTCTATTCCAAGAACACCACCACAACAACCTTCACAAGCTAGCCACAAGCTTCCTTCTGCCTTTTACTTTTTCAGATTTTTCCTAAGGCTAGAATACCTCTTGGAGTTTTAGAGAGAAGGAGGAGCTTGAAATAATTTAAGAGAGAAGGAGGAGCTTTTCTAAGAGAGAGATGAAAGATGACCAAGTCTTTAAGACTTGGTCAATATAATGCATGCAGAAATCAGATGGGGGGGACACTTGTCCCCACCTGTGCCCTTTAAAAGAAAATCTGACTTTTCCTAAGTTTTTCCGCCTGATTTCCCGCCTCGGCGCGCCGCTTCCGCTGGCGCAACTCCTGCGGACTCAAATCTTCCGGCCGCTGCTTCCGGCGGCGCTGAAACTTCAGCGACCTCGATTTTGGTGCCGCTGCCTCGACTTCCGGCCATGCCCTACAATCACTTCCGCGCGCGCGCACTCGCGCGCTGCGCTGAGACCACGATCGCGGTCGCACCGAACCACGGGGTATAACATTCTCCCCCCCTTAGAAACATTCGTCCCGAATGTTCCTTCTAGGCTTACTCAAATCACAATATCGGTATAGACTCAAATAAAGACGCTCCACACGGCCACAACAAAACTCAAGCATAAATACTAAATTTAAGGACCAACAATTTAGAACGTGGGTTACCTGGAGGTATAGGAAATAGATGAGGGTACTTCTTCATCATGTCATCCTCTGCTTCCCATGTCATTTCCTACCTGTTCTCGTTCCGCCATAGGACCTTGACGGAAGCCACGTCTTTCGTCCGGTCGCCTAACTCGACGATCGAGTATCGCTATGGGACTCTCCTCATACGATAACTCATCCGTCACTTGGACATCTGAACCGTGCACTCTAGATGGATCTCCAATACATTTCCGCAACATGGACACATGGAAAATCGGATGTACCGCCTCCAAATCGGACGGGCAGATCTAACTCATAGGCAACGCCACGCTGCACGGACAATCCGATACGCCCAATGTACCTTGGGCTAAGCTTCCCTTCTTTCCAAATCTCATCACGCCGCCGGGCGATACCTTTAGAAAAACCCAATCACCTATCTCAAATACCAAGTGTCGACGCCGATGATCTGCATACGACTTCTGCCGACTCTGAGCTGCCAACAAACGCTCCTGGATAAGCTTCACCTTATCCATCGTCACCGAACTAAGTCCGCCCGACTAATCGAACTTCTCCCACTCGAACCAGCCTATCGGTGACCTGCACTTCCTCCCGTATAAGGCCTCATAAGGCGCCATCTGAATACTGGAATGGTAGCTGTTGTAAGCAAACTCCACAAGAGGCAAATGATCCTCCCAGCTACCCCTGAAATCAATAACACAAGCCCGCAGCATATCCTCAAGTGTCTGGATAGTGCGCTCGCCCGTCGCTACCGAGGGTGAAATGCAATCGAGACTCACCTGAGTCCCTAATCCCTTCTGAAAAGACCTCCAAAAGTTAGCCGAGAACTGGGATCATCTATCTGATATAATCGTCACCGGGACTCCGTGCAGTCTCACAATCTCTCTAATATATAATCTGGCATAGTCCTCGGTGAACGCGTCGCTCGACCGAAGAAAATGGGCTGATTTCGCCACCGTCGACAATCACCCAAATGGAATCATGCTTCCTCTGAGTGATAGGTAGCCCTGTAATAAAATCCATATTTATCACCTCTCACTTCCAAGTCGGAATATCAATATCCTGCAAAAGCCCACCGGGCTTTTGGTGCTCAATCTTGACTCGACAATTAGGACATCAGGCAACAAAACTCGCCACGCCCTCTTCGTGCCATCCCACCAATACACACACCGAGGTCACGGTACATCTTAGTCGACTCGTGAATAGAATAACGAGCACCGCGTGCCTCCCAAAATCACGACGAAGTCCTCGCTACACGGGAACACAATCGCCCTCAAACCTTAGCACCCAATCAGCGCTACCTCAAATAGACTCTTCTCTCTCGGGCGGGATCTCGATACTGCATCATAACCGATCCTCATACTGTCGCCTCTTCACCTCCTCGACGATGGAAGACTCGGCAACCTCTCGAACCCGAACTCCATCACTATTGGAATCAACCAAACGAACCCCAAGGCTTGCTAGCTGACGAATCTCTTAGACCATATCCTTTTTCCCGCCAGACATCGGATAGACTACCCATCGACCGCGACTAAGGGCGTACGTGCAACTACATCGCCTTCTCCGGGTGGTACAGAATATCAACATCGTAATCCTTAAGTAGCTCCAACCACCGCTCTCGCCGCAAGTTCACTCCTCCGGGTCAAGATGTCGAGACTCTTGTGGTGTGTAAATGTCCACACGAACTCCATATAAATAATGTCTCCGCATCTTCAAGGCATGAATCATCACGCCAACTCCAAGTCATGCGTGGGATAATTCTTCTCATGCTTCCTGTCGCCGAGATGCATAAGCTATAACCTTGCCGTACCGCAAAGACGCACTCCAAGCCCGACACTGACGACGCACAATAAACCACATATCCATCTAAGCCCTCTGGAAGAGTAAGAATCAAGGCCGCCAACTTCTCCTTTAGCAATCGGAAACTTTCTCACAAGTATCCGCCCACGGAATACGGCCGCTTTCTCGAGTCACTTTAGTCAAAGGTCAAATAAGCAAACTTTTCTACAAACCTCCGATAATAACTCGCAAGGCCCAAAGTCGCACTGCTTGTAGTGGGTCCGCCAAGTCTTGATCGCTTCAATCTTCGCCGTATCAACCCGAATACCATCTACCCGATAACATGTCCTAAGAAAGCCATCGACGCTAACTGTAACTCGACTTCGAGAACTTGGCATACAATCGCCGGCCTCGGAGGACTCCCAATACCGCCCTCAAATGATTCAGATGCTCTCGCTGCGGCGCGAATACACCAAGATATCATCAATAAACACTATAACGAACATATCCAAGAATGGCCCGAACACCCTATTCATCAAATCCATGAATACCGGGGCGCTGTCAACCCGAAAGACATCACCGAACTCATAGTGCCCATACCGGTCCGAATGCGATTTGGCATATCTATCTCTCTAACTCGCACTGATGATAACTGCATCGCAGTCTATCTTGAAAAACACTTTGCACCGCAATCGTCAAACAAATCATCAATCCCGGGAGGATACATGTTCTTGATAGTTACCTTGTTCACGTCAGAATCAATACACATACGCCTGGCCCCATCCTTCTTTTCTTTACAAATAACATCGGCGCCTCAAGGAGAAACGCTGCCTAATAAAGCCTTTCTCCAAAGAAATCTTTTACCGGTCCTTCAATTCCTTCAACTCGGCAGTGCCATCCGTATGGCGGAATAGATATCGGCCGAGTCCGCGCCAAATTGATGCAAAACTCAATCTCCCTCTCAGGAGGGATACCCGTAAGCTCATCTGGGAATACGTTTGGAAACTCTCTAACAACCGAATCGATCAAGGTCCTATCTCACCGTGATAGAATACCCAATCAAATGGTAAATATACCCTTCCGCACCATCTTCCTAGCCTTGAGGTAAGAAATAAACCTACCCTCGGCGATGCAAGATTCCCTTCCACTGATAAGGCTCACCAGAAACCGAATCGAACTAACCTCTCTCAGTCACATTGGCATAGCAAGACGCTAGCCAATCCATACCCATAATCACATCAAGTCCTGTCATATCCAACTCTATCAAGTCACCTAGATTCGACGACCATCTATAGTCACCGGCAAGCCTTATATACCCGCTTAGCTACCATCAAGCACCCACGGCGAGCCACCTCAAAAGATTCTATGGACTCGGGCTCATCTCTATTCTACCAATATGAGGAGATATATAGGACAAGGTATAACTCGATATATCAAAGCATATACATCACAAAGAAGAAACCAATAATGTACTGCGACGACATCGTGACGCCCCGGGTCCTCGACGATCGACATAGCATAGATGCGGTTCGAGGACCGCCGAACTAGAACCCCGCCACGACTCGCCGCGCTCGCTCGTGGAACATCCCCGCCCGGCGCACAACAATCGAAGATGAAGACTCAAAGAATCGAATCGGTACCGAGCCATAACATTTCCGCCGCCTGCTCTGACAATCTCTCTTCAAATGGCCTCGCGCTACAAGCGTAATAAGCTCCCGGAGGAACACGACACTTCTATAATGGTAATCACCACATCGACCACACCGAGGCATAGGTGGCCTCATCCGACCGGAACTCGTCCTCCGAAACCCGGCCCTCGAACCCCGCCCCGCCCCGAATACTCAGACGCCCCAAGATGGTGGAGAGCGCTCGCACCGGCCGTGGTGCAAATCTGGTCTCACGGGTTGTCTACCCCAAAACTACCAGAGGATCTCGGCGTCTCCGCCTCTCTTCGCCGATACTGCCGATCCGCTGCCTCGCTCACACCTGCGCATATGCTCGTGACGCGGCAATGTCCATGCCCGGCCAAGAGCCACACCCGCGCAACTCGGCCAAGTGATCATCGAGTCTCGTGACATAGCGGTGCACCCGCCCTCCATGATCGCTACTAAAGCGGCACATACCGAGCCAATGAGTCAAACTCCACATTGTACTCCCGAACCGCCCGCCCACTCGCCTCGTTGTCAAAAATTTATCGGCCGAGCCCTCCTCATCCGAAGCAAGAAATGGGCAGTAACGCCTCGAGAACTCGTCCCAAACACCGAAGCGCATGCTCCCCGATAGTTCCTATGAATCATACCACCAATCGCAGTCCCGCAAATTGATGCGAACCTAGTACCACCGACTCGGTCTCCAAGCCCCGATCACCCTCATGATTCAGAATCGTTTGATAAACTCCCGAGGATCATCTCGTGCCTCGACCCATAAAACTCGTGGGTCGCAACTCAAAAGTCCTCGCCTCGCTAGCAGCTGGTTGAATTCACGGTGCGCAGAATCGCCGTCTCACTATCTCTGCTCATCCGCCACGATCCGGCAGTAATCGCCATCTCCTTGTAGCCTATATCCTCTCGCCTCCGCTGGATCGAGGCTCGTGTACCGCGTCTCGTGAGCTGCTGCCGCTCGACTCTGGGTTGGCGACGTTGTAGAACTCGCCGTCCGAAACACCTCATCCGGTAGGATCGGGCTCAGGCCTCGTAACCCTTCAGGCCTACTAGTAGTTCCTCCACCGCTTGCCCCATCGGGCCGCGGTTGCCTTGCGTGGAGGCATAACTAATACATAAAGGAAAACATCAGAGGAGGTTCAACCTATAACTCATCTCTATTGCACGATCTTAGAGTGAAAGAATGGAAACCAATCCTAAATATCCCGCAGCCTCCTGATTATAGATGTGGTGCATGACACACCGATAATCAAGACTCTACTAGACACGGTCTGTGGACACTTTCCGAGGACTAACTGCTCTGATACCACTTTTGTCACGACCCAACCTCGGCCGCTGATCGGTACTTACCGGGTACTCGCCGTATATGTCGAGAATAGCAAATGAACATACATAACACATAACTTATAAAAAGTGGTAACGCCATCGCCACCGAGCAAGGTCGCTTCCATAAAACATACTTAAACAAAGTATAGTAGTACAACCGGTTCTTAGAGCCCAAAACATAAATGTGACCACGCACTTAAAGATAACAATCGTATGACGGTGGCCCGCCATACCCCTGAATGTACAAAATACCTATAGCATCAGGGAATGTTCGTACCAATAAACAAGCTTCCGGAGAAATGGAGCTTCTGACACCGGAATAGTGATCCTAAGAACGAGGATCCACACCGCTACCCTTACCGCGGCATGAACGCAAGAAGTCGATGACACAACGCAAGTATGTAAATCGAAAATACGTAGTAATATCATAAGTCAAAAATAAGGAGTCATAAACGAAAATCGATTTACTTTGCATCGTGCCTTACTAACAATGAGAGCAACAAATGTATATACATATATCGCATAAAAATAGGAAGCTCATGATCAAAACAGGTACCTCGCCATAGTATCATTAAGCAATCCTACTCGAGACTATTTCACCCGCATAGGTCCCGTGGACCCGCATGAGGTCATCCGCCTCGCCATGGGACTATTTCACCCGCATGGGACTATTTCACCCGCATGGATCCTGTGGACCCGCATGAGTACCATCGCCGTACTCGCATGGGACTATTTCACCCGCATGGATCCTGTGGACCGGATCCGCATGAGTACAAACGCCGCACTCGCATCATGGGTAGAAAATCCATGGCATAAGTAGTAAACCATCCTATCGGAGCATACCCGCCACCCATCGCACAAGTATGTCCAAAGGAAATAACAAGAATAACCCGGGGTTTACCCGTAATAATATATATAACATAGCTCATCCGGCTATCATACATAACATAAGTACTACCGGCCTATCATATCATAACATAAGCACTAGCGGCCTATCATATCATAACATAAGCAAGTTAAGAAATCCCCTAACTTCTTATTAACATAATTAATATATATCCTCTCATTTTAGTATACCTAAGGCACTAACATGTCTTTTAATGGAAATCCGGGAATTTAACCCAAGTACCATGTACTTCTAACCTTTTAAGAAATAGCTCTTTTTTTACTCAAAAATTCCAAGATACTAATCACCATAGTATCAGGTTACAATTTCTTTTCAAAACAAGTCACATTCCCTTTTAGAATTATAATAAGCTTCTAAATCAAGTGACTTCATTTCCTTTAAAACCTTAGGCAACCAATGCCTAAAAATCAATTCACCTTTCTTATTTTCAAATCCTTTACCCGTACTTGTTTTAATTAGAGTAAACCTTTCTTTGTGAACCTTTAAAGAAAACTAATATAACCAACTTCCCATAAAGTCCTTATATTAGTGTTATCCCTTTGTCAAATACATTTTCCCTCAACCCAAGGGACTTATACTTTTGAAATGAAACAAGTATCATATACTTTAAAACAAGTGTAGATTATCAAATCTTGTACGTATACCGTACTACATAGATACAACTATTCATGCTCAAGAGATAGGAAAGCTCTACATACCTCTTTGGTCAAAATCACTTGCTAAGTCCAACTACCGCAAGTAATATGTCAACCTATAATAACCATAGTGCTTATTAACCTCCAATTTCAATGTAGAAATTCCAAATTTAAGTTACCAATTCCTAAGGAAAATTGGGCAGCATTTCCTTTGTTTCTACTCACTTTGCCACCTTTTTCAAAGGCCGATTTTCAACACTCAAACGCCTCCTTAAGGCCCAACATCCAAACCAACACAAAGGGGATTACACACCTAATCTTGGGTGTGTAAAATTCTGCCCCACAAGTTCTAATAATACACTTAACAATTCTAAAGTAGTTTGTAGGCTACAACATGCTCATAATATCTCTTTAGCCAAATCCTTCATACCCAACCCACATTTCTCGCATGCAATGACTCTAATAGCATTATTTACTACCACAAGTACTTTCTTCTTATCATGCAACACTAAAAACTAATAATAGAGGAAGAATCATTACCTTAGAGCTTTAGCCAAATTTATCCAACAATTTGCTAGCTTCTATTCCAAGAACACCACCACAACAACCTTCACAAGTTAGCCAAGCTTCCTTCTTGCCTTTTACTTTTTCCAGATTTTTCCTAAGGCTAGAATACCTCTGAGTTTTAGAGAGAAGGAGCTTGAAATAATTTAAGAGAGAAGGATGAGCTTTTCTAAGAGAGAGATGAAAGATGACCAAGTCTTTAAGACTTGGTCAATATAATGCATGCAAAAATCAGATGGGGGCCCAGGCCCTTTTAAAAGAAAAATCTGACTTTTCCTAAGTTTTTCCGCCTGCATCCGCTTCCGCGCCCCGCTTCCCGGCGCTGTTCGCTTCCTGGCCACGGCGCAACTCCCGCGACTCAGATCTTCCTGCCGTGGCCCTGCTTCCACGGCGCCACAATGAAACTCGGGCGACCGCATTTTTTTGGCGCCCTCGACTTCCGCGGCCCTACAATCACCCGCTTTGGCGCCACGAGACTGACTCGATCATGTCCAGACCCGAACCACGGGGTATAACAATAGCCTTCGCCTAAAAATTCTTGTTCTTGGCCTTGTAATTCCTTGGTTTCTCCCGGATGGCATCCATAGTCTTGGTGAGTAGGTAATGAACTTCTTGAAAATAAATCAAAAGCAAGTTCACTATCTTCAATTGATAGTATTCTGGATACAATGTAACGACCCGTTAGTCATTTTTAAACTACGAAAAGAGAGGGTATTTAATTATATGGTTTATAATATAAGTTATATGCATGAGATTAGTAAATGATTAAGTGGGCCAAGCCCACTAATCTTGTGTAGTGCTCGGCAAAACAACAAAAGAAAAAAAATGAAGGAAAAACAAATGCAAAACCCTATTAATCTAGGGGATGGGAACGTGCAAGGGACATCAGCAAAAACAAGAAAGTAAAACAGAGAGAAAAGGAGAAGAAAAAACGTGAGCAACACAAAGAGAAAGAAAACCTAGCGCTAAGAAGAAAAGAAAAGGGCTACGGTGAAAGGAAATCCTTTGCAAGCTTCAGGTTAGATTCTATGTTCTATGGTTGAGTTAATCTATTCATGATCTTTATAATGATGTGTTGTAGAATGAAATAAAATTTCTAAAGAAGTCATTACACGAAAATTCCACAATCCGTTTGAACAAGAGAAACTTGAGGGATTATCTTGGAATAATGATTGTAGCAGCTTGTAAAACGTGAAAACTGTATAAATCTGTAGAGAATATAAAAGTATGGGATGAATGAAAGTTGTAGATTATTCTGTTCCGGTCAGTTTTATATCTTACGGAGATAAATATGACTTATGGTTTGAAAGTTATGATCATTAAAGTTTCACTGCTTTAATCAAACCTGCGACATAGAATATAAAATGTGAAAACTGTACAAATCCGTAAGGAATATGAAAATATGGGCTGAATGAAAGTTGTATATCTCTTTGTTCCCGTCAGTTTGAGATCTTACGAAGATAAATCCGGCCTGTAGTTTCAAAGATATGACTGTTCAAAGTTTTGCCTTATTTTACCAAACAATTCTGGAAAGTTGAAAGAAAGGAATGTTATTTGAAATTCCTGAAGTTATGCTAATATTTTTATATGTGTAGGGGTTTAGTCATACAATTGAAATGGTAAAAATATTGTTAATATAAATATAGCAATAGAGGTATCCTTAAATCTGTATTATAACGTAGTTCGCATATTTTCTAGATTTAAATCGTTCAGAGGCTCTACGCAAGGGGAAGGCAGTGGGTTGATTGTTCGTGGCACCCACTCGGCATTGAGGTAGGTTATGATTTACTTGAGTTAGACTCTGATTAGAGAATCATATATAGTTGTAGGAAGTGAGAGGGATAACATGATAGGCCTCCGGGCATGAAGTGGAGATAAATTACATTTACGTTGGTTTCGTCAGCTGTTATGTGGGCTTGTCGCCATATGTGCTATTTTATGTGATCATCACCTGATATGACTTTTACTTGTCGATTATATATTTGTGATACGTGTTGAGACTGATATCATGCATGTCATACTTTTTATATTATTGTTGTGATGATATTGATGAACTCCGAGGTTTCTGCCGGAGATTGAGAGTGATTGATAAACTCCGAGGTTTCTGCCGGAGATTGAGAGTGATTGATAAACTCCGAGGTTTCTGCCAGAGATTAAGCAACTCCGAGGTCTTTGCCGGAGATTGCGAGAGATTGATAGCCTCCGAGGTTTCTGCCGGAGAGCACGAGTGATTGATAGCCTCTGAGGTGTATGCTGGAGAGCACGATTGGTACATGGACTTCGCGGGTCCCTCATGGGTCATTGTTACACCCCGTACTTACAGGACATGTTTTAAGAACGTACGTAAGAACTCACGAGTGTTAAAATTTGAGACTTGTAAAAATTTATCGGAATTATGGATATTGTCGGAAATCGTATTATTGTGACGTATGGGAGGGCGACACGTGTCACCCCCCCTTATTTGATGTCTTGGACGATTACATGGGCACAAGGGTCATTTGACCCTTGTTAAGAAGACAAGTCTTGCTAAGTAGTAGAGCTTGACATGTTTGACTTAGTCAAGGGGACCATTAGTCTTGAGATTTGTAAGACTTCATCCAAACCACCCATTTGTTTGCATCTTGACCCTCCTTTGTGCTTTATAATACTACTAGTAGTGAGACATAGTCCAACACTTAAAAAAAAATTGAAGAGAATTGGATGAACTCCACTTTGAGCTCTCGGGTTCAAGGCCACTTGAAGAGCAAAAAATTTCGTTGCTTGTTCTTTAAGCTCCACACTTTAAACCAAGGTTCATGAGTGTTATGTAAGTGTATCTCAATAGAGAAATCCCGGAAAAAGAGAGTTTACGTATTAGTCGCAAAGTGAAAACCTAGTGGCTTTCTAGGTTTTGGATCGACGCTTGAAGGAAAGTTGTTGGTATGGTGCTAAGGGTCTCAACAAGCGGATTGAAGTGTCTTGGAGAGGGTCTAAACTACTCACGAGCGACTTCGGATTGGAATTTGGATTAAGAATCGTCGAGGTATAATCTTGTTCTTTGAAAGTGTTACAAGATTATTTATTGTTGTTGTTAGCTTTACATGTTGCTAGCATGAAGTTGATATGTAGAAGTTTATAATGATTATGGATCGATTTTAGCCTTGGAAATCCGATATGTAATGTAAGCCATGTTAAGTCGATTACTAATCGATCGCCTATTAGAATAGTCGATGTTAAATTACTTGAAGATTACGGTTTTATAATCAAATACGACTTGATATCATGTTATGCTACCAATTTGGATTGAAATGGAAATTTGATGTTAATTGGTAAGTTGAACTCAAGGTGGCGAATTTGGACTTTTAGTTTGTTTTTCTTTTGTATTGGACTACTTTCCAAAATGTGAGCCAATTGGGGTCATTTAGTTTTTATTTGTATCGAGTACCTTATAGAAATTGTGAGCCAATCGGGGCTGTTTGGTTATTGTATTCGGCCTTGAAAAGGTGGCAAAGTAAGTAGAAACAAAGGAAGTGATGTCCGATTTTCCGTAGAATTTGGCGACTTAGCACTTAGAATATTCTACGCTTGAAGTAAGAGGTTAATGGACGATTGTGACCATGATAGGTTGAAGTACTAAGTATAGCGATCCTACTTGAAGAATGGAGTAGCTCAAGGTTGATGTACTTTGGAGCATTTTGCTACTTGTCGACAATCGTCGCGAGGTATGTGAACCTCTTCCTTCTTTGACATGATTCTATGTATGGAATATACATGTAGTACTATTTCATGATTCCTTCTACTCTTAGAAGTTAAGAGGTATGTATGTTGATTTACTCTACGTAAAGGTTATGTCTAAGTTATCCTAAGTTCTTACCAAGTCTTATGGGGGATGTTGGTAAGAGTCGTTAGGGGGTATTTGGAGCCAAGTTGACTTGGCTAATTTACGGCACGAATGAGAATAAGTATCGAACAAGCCATTGCAGCGATAATAAAGGAAAATGTAATGACAATTAATTATGTTAAAACAAGTAGAATTCTCCATCTGCATAGAAGCTAAGATAAGACAAAATTGTATTACATTTTCTAGATCATGGCTACTTGATTAAGATAGTTATAAATAAGTATAACTTATTCACAACGCACCAAAGTATATGTTACTTACTTTATAAGGATTTACCTATGAAGTTTTAAAACTATGGAACTCAAATTGTTAAAAGGTTAAGGACTTTATTTTTCAAGTTATGAGACTTGATTCTTAAAGGAAGAAATGAATCGATTTAAAAGTATAGAATACTTGATTTGGAAAGTATTGATTTCTTGCCATTCTAAAGTTAAGAAACTTGTTTTCTTAAAAGATAAGAGACTTGAAGTATTTTGAAAGCTATGTGATTTGAATTGAAAGTATAAGTTTCCTGGTCATAAAAGGAATGAATTTGTCTAAGACATAAAGAGTTATAACGGCTTTATGGGAAGTTGGTTATAACAACTTTATGGAAGATTAAAAGAAGGGTTTTCTTGAAATGTAAGCAAAGAAATGATTTGAAATAAAGAAGGGCAAATTGTTTTAAAGGTACCAATTGCTTAAGGTTTTAATAAAGAAGTCACTTGATTTAGTAGCTGGTAATTGTATTTCTAAAAGGTATTGTGACTTGTCTTGAAAGGTGGATAGGACTTGATACTACGGTGGTTAGTATCGGGGAAGTTTTATTTGGAAAGGAGTCTTTTGAAAAGAATGTACGTACGTAGTACTTTGGCTTGGTTAATTGAGATTTAGCCTATATGTGCTGGTGATAGCCTTTGAGTGCAAGTATTATGTTTTATTACGCTGCGCGACTCTCGGTTGGAGTCACTGTCTTGTTATAAGTTACTCGACGCATCGCAGTGATGTGGGATTCCACGGGTATGCTTCCGTTATTTGTAGCACTTGGGTTAAATTCCCGGATTTTATAAAAGACATGGTAGTGCTTATGTCTTGTTTGATGGTCGGTCGAGATAGGGTAAGAGTATAAATGAGGGGCAAGCCCCAAGACGTTATACCCCCTGCTTTACCACCTTCTCCAGGGTAAGAGTATAAATGAGGGGCAAGCCCCAAGACGTTATACCACCTGTTTTGATTGATATTATGGGCGTGAGACCCATGGTTATGTTTTACACTTTTAGCTGTCGACAGTGATGGGGGATTCCACGGGCATGCTTTGATATTGGTGTGACTTGATCGCCCCAGTTTGGGTAGGGTAGTATATGTGTCCCTCCGTAGTTGGCGGACTATGTTATGAAAGATAAGTGTTAGATAGAAATGAACTTAATGACTTCTCCTAAGTAAGCACGTAAGATACGGCTATAACTCTTAATGGAATGGAAAAAGATATTGATGTGAAATTAAGTTCATGTGGTAATGACACGGCAGGATCCGTATGTATTTTTATACTTGTCCTTGTCATTCTTTTGTACGATTATGATCTTTCATCAGACGTTATTTCTGCTCCATATTTCGGTACTGTTATCGACCCTTCGGGCCGCGTTCATGCCCGCAGTTTTAGGTACTGTGTTGGTGATCCTTGCTCTTAGGATCTCGGTTGATTTTGAGAGGAAGCTCCATTTGCTCCGAGGCTTAGCTCTTGGTACGGTTTTTCCCGAGGTAGATTCATGTATATTCGTGGTATGGCGGGGCCCCGTCCCGCCACAAAGGTTATGTTAAACTCTTAGAGGTCCGTAGTCACATATCATGGGTCGCTTTGTAAAAGAAATGAGGCAAGCTCGGTTGTATTTATATATGTTCGGGAAGGTAGCCATCGCTAACTCCGCTGTTTTACTCCGATGCTTTATTTATAAGTTTCATGTATGTTCCGCTGATTTTCTCTCGATGTTTACTCGTAAGGGTGCCTGTAGGGCACCACCGCATTCCGGCCGTCGTGACAAAAGTGGTATCGAGCGCTTAGTCCTCTGAAAGTGTCTACGCACCGTGTCAGTAGAGTCTTGATTATCGGTGTGTTGTGCACCACATCTATAATCGTGAGGCCGCAGGACATTTAGGATTGGTTTCCATTCTTCTCACCCGAGATCGTGCCGTAGAGTGTGTTGTTGGTCGCTCTCCCTAACGAGTTATGTGATCGCAGCCACGAGAAAGCGTGATGACCCGGAAGGACTATGCGGATCGCGTATCCGTGTTGGTAATGATTGTAGTATAGTTGGTATTGTGACATACATCTATACGGAGTTACGTATGAGTCGCACGTGTTGCCTAGAATAATTTTAGATTACCAGAATCGGTAAAGACTAACTAGATATCGGGAAGGTATGGTATAGTTAATGAATTTTCGCCAAGGTTTTGTGTTTTATTTTGAGGTAATCGGGAAAGGATGAGTTGTCCGATAGGGTAGTGAACCCTTAGAAGCCATATTAAGGAACCTAACGGAATGTCATGTTAATAGATTAAGGCTGCGTAGTAGGCTAAGAGAATTATACTGGATGAGGTCCGTAGAGTGAGTAATGGTTGTTGTGATCGAGACAACACGGTTATGGTTTTATGAGAAGTTTTTATACCCGTTATTGGGGATTGGTAAGGTAGGCTTGGAGCATGGAAATGCGAGCCTAAGAATATTGATAGCCGAGACCTTAGATGTATAAGGCTTTCTCGCAATAAGATTTTAAGTCGGACCAGGATAAGAGTTATGCGCGGCCAGTGGTTAAGGACTGCTACGGGTCTCCCATGGCTGGAATGGAGTGGGATCAGTTGGTAGTAGTTCCGCCATGTGACGGGTCACGCGGCGCAAGGCCCAAGTCTAGTTAATTGTTTACGAGTTCGTGGACGCGCTCCACCTTCCAGTCATGAAGCGGAAATGGTCGTATTTTTGTCTTAAGAGTGACTCCAAAGATTAGTGGCCGTAATCGGTATGGAAGTTATGTATGTATGCTAGTACGAGTTGGAGTTACGGAAGAGTACGGCAAGACGATGGATAGCAACCAAGTGTAAAGGAGCAGAGCCCGAATCCATAAGAACCTTTTGATAAACTACACCCGCGAGTGCGTGCGGTAGTTGAGTGGGAATACGAGGTTTTCCTGATGATACAAATCGCCGCACCACTAGTAGACCTAGTAGTGAGGATTATGACATACTTTGAGGTCATTATAAGTACGGGCTAGTTGGCTTCGCGAGTGCCAGTCGACATCTTAGTATAAATATTGTTACGTGGCCACGGGTGGCGTATGTTAAGCGAGGGTGTAGTATAAGGAAACTATGTCGCGCTTTAATTAGATTGACTCAAAGAACATTTGAGGACGAATGTTTCTAAGGGGAAGAATGTTACACCCGCACTTACAGACACGCTTTAAGAACGCACGTAAGAACTCACGAGTGTTAAAATTTGAGACTTGTAAAATTTATCTAATTATGGATATTGCCTGAAATCGTATTATTAGACGTATGGGAGGCACACGCGTCACCCCTTATTTGATGTCTTGACGATTACATGGGCACAAGGTCATTTGACCACTTGTTAAGAAGCAAGTCTTGCTAAGTAGCAGAGCTTGACATGTTTGACTTAGTCAAGGACCATTAGTCTTGAGATTTGTAAGACTTCATCCAAACCACCCATTTGTTTGCATCTTGACCTCCTTTGTGCTTTATAATACTACTAGTAGTGAGACATAGTCCAACACTTAAAAAAAAATTCAAGAGAATCGATGAACTCCACTTTGAGCTCTCTGGTTCAAGGCCACCAAGAGCAAAAATTTTCGCTGCTTGTTCTTTAAGCTCCACACTTTAAACCAAGGTTCATGAGTGTTATGTAAGTGTATCTCAATAGAGAAATCCCGAAAAAGAGAGTTTACGTATTAGTCGCAAAGTGAAAACCTAGTGGCTTTCTAGGTTTTCGATCGACGCTTGAAGGAAAGTTGTTGGTATGGTGCTAAGCGGTCTCAAAAGCGGATTGAAGTGTCTTGGAGAGGTTCTAAACTACTAAGGAGCGACTTCGATTGGAATTTGGATTAAGAATCGCCAAGTATAATCTTGTTCTTTGAAAGTGTTACAAGATTATTTATTGTTGTTGTTAGCTTTACACGTTGCTAGTACGAAGTTGATATGTAGAAGTTTATAATGATTATGGATCGATTTTAGCCTTGGAAATCCGATATGTAATGTAAGCCATGTTAAGTCGATTACTAATCGATCGCCTATTAGAATAGTCGCATGTTAAATTACTCAAGATTACGGTTTTATAATCAAATACGACTTGATATCATGTTATGCTACCAATTTGGATTGAAATGGAAATTTGATAAGAATTGGTGGTTGAACTCAAGTGGCGAATTTGGACTTTTAGTTTGTTTTTCATTTGTATTGACTACTTTCCAAAATGTGAGCCAATCAATTTAGTTTTTATTTGTATCGAGTACCTTATAGAAATCGTGAGCCAATCGGCTGTTTGGTTATTGTATTCGGCCTTGAAAAGGTGGCAAAGTAAGTAGAAACAAAGGAAGTCGTCCGATTTTCCGTAGAATTTGGCGACTTAGCACTTAGAATATTCTACGTTTGAAGTAAGAGGTTAATGGACGATTGCGACCATGATAGGTTGAAGTACTAAGTATAGCGATCCTACTAAGAATGGAGTAGCTCAAGGTTGATGTACTTTGGAGCATTTTGCTACTTGTCGACAATCGTCGCGAGGTATGTGAACCTCTTCCTTCTTTTGACATGATTCTATGTATGGAATATACATGTAGTACTATTTCATGATTCCTTCTACTCTTAGAAGTTAAGAGGTATGTATGTTGATTTACTCTACGTAAAGGTTATGTCTAAGTTATCCTAAGTTCTTACCAAGTCTTATGGGGGATGTTGGTAAGAGTCGTTAGGGGGTATTTGGAGCCAAGTTGACTTGGCTAATTTACGGCACGAATGAGAATAAGTATCGAACAAGCCATTGCAGCGATAATAAAGGAAAATGTAATGACAATTAATTATGTTTAAACAAGTAGAATTCTCCATCTGCATAGAAGCTAAGATAAGACAAAATTGTATTACATTTTCTAGATCATGGCTACTTGATTAAGATAGTTATAAATAAGTATAACTTATTCACAACGCACCAAAGTATATGTTACTTACTTTATAAGGATTTACCTATGAAGTTTTAAAACTATGGAACTCAAATTGTTAAAAGGTTAAGGGACTTTATTTTTCAAGTTATGAGACTTGATTCTTAAAGGAAGAAATGAATCGATTTAAAAGTATAGAATACTTGATTTGGAAAGTATTGATTTCTTGCCATTCTAAAGTTAAGAAACTTGTTTTCTTAAAAGATAAGAGACTTGAAGTATTTTGAAAGCTATGTGATTTGAATTGAAAGTATAAGTTTCACGGTCATAAAAGGAATGAATTTGTCTAAGACATAAAGAGTTATAACGGCTTTATGGGAAGTTGGTTATAACAACTTTATGGAAGATTAAAAGAAGGGTTTTCTTCAGTAATGTAAGCAAAGAAATGATTTGAAATAAAGAAGGGCAAATTGTTTTAAAGGTACCAATTGCTTAAGGTTTTTAATAAAGAAGTCACTTGATTTAGAAGCCGGTAATTGTATTTCTAAAAAGGTATTGTGACTTGTCTTGAAAGGTGGATAGGACTTGATACTACGGTGGTTAGTATCGGGGAAGTTTTATTTGGAAAGGAGTCTTTTGAAAAGAATGTACGTACGTAGTACTTTGGCTTGGTTAATTGAGATTTAGCCTATATGTGCTGGTGATAGCCTTTGAGTGCAAGTATTATGTTTTATTACGCTGCGCGACTCGGTTGGAGGTCTACTGTCTTGTTATAAGTTACTTAGACGTGCAAGCGGTGATGTGGGATTCCACGGGTATGCTTGCTATTTGTAGCACTCGGGTTAAATTCCGGATTTTATAAAAGACATGGTAGTGCTTATGTCTTGTTTGATGGCTCACGAGATAGGGTAAGAGTATAAATGAGGCAAGCCCAAGACGTTATACCACCTTCTCCACGGAAGAGTATAAGTGAGGTAAACCCCAAGACGCACTCACCACTTTATGTGTTGTTTGACGACCGGTCGAGATAGGGTAGAGTATAAATGAGGCAAGCCCCAAGACGCTTTACCACCTTCTCGCAGTAAGAGTATAAATGAGGGGCAAGCCCCAAGACGTTATACCCCCTGCTTTACCACCTTCTCCAGGGTAAGAGTATAAATGAGGAGCAAGCCCCAAGACGTTATACCACCTGTTTTGATTGATATTATGGGCGTGAGACCCATGGTTATGTTTTACACTTTTAGCTGTCGGCGGTGATTGGGATTCCACGCATGCTTTGATATCGGTGTGATTTGATCGCGTCGATTTGGTAGGGTAGTATATGTGTCCTCCGTAGTGGGCGGACTATGTTATGAAAGATAAGTAAGTTAGATAGAAATGAACTTAATGACTTCTCCTAAGTAAGCACGTAAGATATGGCTATAACTCTTAATGGAATGGAAAAGATATTGATGTGAAATTAAGTTCATAAGTGGTAATGACACGGCGGATCCGGTATGTATTTTTATACTTGTCCTTGTCATTCTTTTACGCTTATGATCCGCATTTCAGACGTTATTTCATTCCATATTTCGCACTGTTATCGACCTTCGGGTGCGTTCACGCCGCAGGTTTTAGGTACTGTGTTGGTGATCCTCGCTCTTAGGATCTCGCTCGATTTTGAGAGAAGCTCCATTTGCTCGGAGGCTTAGCTCTTGGTACAGTTTTTCCCGAGGTAGATTCATGTATATTCGTGGTATGGCGGGCCCCGTCCCGCCACAAAGGTTATGTTAAACTCTTAGAGTCCTGTAGTCACATATCAGGTCGGTTTGTAAAAGAAATGAGGCAACCGCTTGGTTGTATTTATATATGTTCGTGAAGGTAGCCTATCGGCTAACTCGTTGTTTTACTTCCGATGCTGTATTTATAACTTCCATGTATGTACCGCCGATTTTCTCTGATGTTAACCTGTAAGGGTGCCTGAGTAGGGCACCGCGCGATCGGTCGGTCGTGATCGTATGGCTTTGAGGCATAGCCCTTAGCATGTGTGTACGAGAGTGGAGTAAGGGAGAGGTGACTATTACATTGCATTGCATTCATCCACTCTTATATTTGACTGATCATTGGTGAACTATATCTGTCTTGATAGGTTCTCGATATCTTTGCACTTTGCCTGTATATGATATGTGATTGTGCCTGCGTGCTCTATGTGCTACTTGTTGGTTTCAACTTCTTCATACATTATCTAATCATTGTCGGCCTATGATGCTTACCGGTACTAGTGTTGTACTGATACTACTCTTGTTACACTTAAGTTATATCTACATGACTAGCAGAGATACATGATTATCACCTTGGTGTATGCTAAAATGGGATAACATTTACCAACTAGCCAACAACATGACATTACATTAGTCGGTAGGAGGGGACTACAATGTGGTCACGAATGAAGAGAAAATAGGGAGAATTAAGTGTATCCTTTTGTGTAAATTCTTGTGAACTAAATGAGTTTGGGGTCAAAGGGAGTCCTTTTACTTGGTGGAATGGGAGGGCAGCAGAAGACTATATGTAAAAAGACTTTATAGGATTGTGGTTAACTAACATTTAAAGGACTGGGTTGCTTATATTGCAGTTGAACATTCATCCAAAACTGGATCATATAATTAATGCACCTCTCTTTGTTACTTTGGAGATTAAATCCAAAATGTCATTAAACCTTTCAAATTTCTAAAATTTTAGACTGAACATGAAGCCATTAATGAGACAGTGATACAACATTGAAAAGCAAATTTTTGTAGAATTCCTTTCCATGTATTTTAGCATAAGATCAAACAAGTTAAGAGGGCACTTACAAAATGGAGTAAGGATACATATGGTGACATATTCAATCAGCTTATTATTAAAAGTGGAGATTGTGAATCTTAAAGAATAGTTATTTGAAGATTCCTCATATGTAAATAGAATGGTAATGCAGCAAGCTCAAGTGGAAATAAAAAAATGCTTACATTTTGAGGAAGAATTTTGGAGATAAAAGGTAGGCATCACATGGTTTGCTGAAGGATAGGAACACTAGATTTTCCACAATCTAGCGAATAGAAGGAGAAAGAAACTGCAGGTTAATAAGATTCAAACAACATATGCTGATTGGCTTGAAGATAACTTGTAGACTATTGAGGAAGACGTGAAATTTTATGAGAAGCAGTTCTCACAGGAATAGGAAGGTGCAAAATTCTCTTTTCTGAATTATGTTCCAGAAATGGTATCAGCTGTCATCAATGATTCTGTGTGCATCTCCCACTATGACAAAGGTAAAAAAGGCAGTGTTTGAAATAAATGGGACAAATGCTTATGGTCTAGACGAACCATCTGGGATATTCGTTCAATCATGTTGGAGATAGTAGGAGAAGCCGTTTATAACATAGTAAAAGCTTTTTATGATTGTTACATACTGCCCAAGTCCATAACGCATACCAATTTGGTTTTGCTTCCCAAAAAGACTAATATTTAATTATGAGACCTATCAGTTTAAGCAACTTCATCAACAAGGTAATATCAAGAGTGGTTCATGAAAGACTAGAAGGAATAATACCTACTCTGATATCAACAAATCTATCTGGTTTTGTTAATGGTAGGAGTATTGTTGAGAATGAGTTACTTACTCAGGAGATTGTTGCATAGATAAGGAAGAGAGGTAAGCCAAAAAATGTAATGATTAAACTTGATATGGCAAAGGCTATGACAGAGTATCTTTGATTTATTTGACAAGAGTGATATGGCAGACCGGCTTTGCAGAAGTATTCTGTGACATGTTTTGGAGGTTGGTAGCCAATATTTTTTGTTCATTGCAATTTAATTGCCAGTCGCGTGATTTTATCCATTTAAAAAGGGGAGTTAAGCAATGAGATCCATTATCTCATGCCCTTCTTCGAACTTGTGGTTCAATGATGGAATACAACTTGTCCTACAAAATATAAGCCAAGATACACCTGCTTTGAACATTTGTAAACTTTGAAAGAGGAGGAATACTATCATTCATGGAGGCACAATGTGTAGGATTTTGTTGGGTTCAAAACACATTAATAGTGCACAACGGAAGTTTAAAATTTATTTTCTTACCCAACAATTTCGTCTGGTAGAGTTATATGACAATTGAAACTTGTAATGTAAAACATGAACATGAACACTACAAGTTGTGTTATCTGGAATCTCTACTTAGGAATTACACGCGATTGTCCCTTCCAATTCCTCTGTCAAGAAAGCTAGAAAATCTTGGCAGAGGTTTGAGAAAATTTCTTTTCTAAACTCTATGTTCAAAAAATAATTTCAATTAGTGTTGATAATAAGGTTTTCAATCACCCTAAAACTTAAGGGGTAGTGTTGTTTATATAAGAGAGATTAGGTTACAAATCAGATTAAGGTTGGGCTCCAAGCTAGTCCCAAACACCGAGAAGCAGTGGGCCAGTCTGACTGGGCCCACCGTCGGGTCAGCGCTGCGGCTCAGTCTGTTAGGCGTTGCGGTTCCTCACGTCCTGTCTCATTAATATATATTCAGCACGTTTAATTAAATCCAAAATCTAATTTTAACTTAATTAAATATTTTCCATCAAATAGAAATTATCCTATAATTGTTATCAATTTAAAATATCTCGATTCCAAATCGAATATTTAATATTTTATCAACACACCCTTAGATCGAAAAGACAATTGACATAATGTGACCCTATAGGCCTTCACATATCGACACTAATCCAATTAAGGTCCATACGAAACTCCTTGCACGTGTACCTTATAAGCAACTCCAAAATGTATTTTCAGAAATAGTTGTACAAATTTAATAAGCACACATATCGTAAAAAAAAAATTGATTAAGTTAAAGATATAAAAACTTGATGTCGTTCAACGAGAGGTTTACCAAAAGGGCTCAGTCTCAAGAGGGAACGAATTGATTTTAATAGCGACATATATCGATTAATGGTATAAGGGTCATGAAGGTACTGCCCAATTGTGCCTTTGAAGCTTCAGCCAGAAGATTCTCAATATGACCATCTTTAGATTCTACATCTCAAAAATGGGAAATGCAAAATGCAACTCATTGGTAGGAGGAGGTTTACAAAATGATAAATTATATAAAGGAGATGTATTTATCAGAGCTCAATGAGCTATACAGAAAATTGCTTCTAAAGTGCAACAACATGACTATCTTCCTCAGCGTCCACAAAATGCGCAATTTGAAAAGCTTAGAATGTTCATGATGATGTTGGAACACACTTTGCTTCTCTTGAGGCTTAACAAGCATAATATTAAACTTCATCACAAAGTGAACCAACTTTCGATTAAGAAGCATGATTTTCTTACTTCGTCAACTGTAGGGGAAACTTCCATGCATATAATCAGTGGAGGGTGAAGAAAGAAGGAGAAAGAGATGATACACTACCAATGGAGTTTGAACCCTACACCTCAATTGTGGAAGCACTTTTAGATTATTATGCTCAGACGAGAAATGCAAAAGGAGTTGATTTATAGGAAGAGGTTTACCACAAAATCAAGTATATGATGAATATATATTTTTCAGAGCTCAATGAGCTATACCAGAAAATTTCTTCTTAAGTGTTAAATATCATAAGACTCTTCCTGAACGTCTTCAAAATGAGCAAATTAAAAAGCTCAATATGTTCAAGATATCAGTGAAACACACTTTTCTTTTTTTTGGGGCTTAATAAGCATGATATTCAACTTCTTCACAATGTGAAACTCCGTTCTATTGAGAAGAACATATGTTTCTTTCGTAGTCCATTGCATGAGAAACTTCATCAGTCTTCCATGCAGAAAATACATATGAGTGTCAGACACCTATGATAGGTTTTTATCAGTCAGATATTGCTTCAGAGTTTGATAGATTCGATGGTAGTTTAGATAAATTATTTAAATTTTATGAGGGAAAAAGATGTAATAACAATAGTAATATGATTACTTATCTTATATCTTTGTATACTTTATAACTTGATCGTAAAACACATACTTTTATATTTTAATAGGTAAATAGAAATGTATTGTCACGCATAATTTTATTTTTATTTTTTAATAAATACATATCAATAATTACTTTATAAAGTCAGTAGTTTCTTGGCACGTGTTTTGCACGTGTACCTTATAAGCAAATCCAAAATGTATTTTCAGAAATAGTTGTACAAATTTAATAAGCACACATATCGTAAAAAAATTGATTAAGTTAAATATATAAAAACTTGATGTCGTTGCAACAAGAGGTTTACCAAAAGGGCTCAGTCTGAAGAGGGGAAAAATTGATTTTAATAGTGACATATATTGATTCATGGTCTAAGGGTCATAAAGGTACTGCCCAGCTGTTCCTTTGAAGCTTCAGCCAGAGGATTCTCAATATGACCATCATTAGATTCTATATCTCAAATGGGTAATGCAAAATGCAACTCATTGGTAGGAGGAGGTTTACAAAATGTTAAATTATACAAAGGAGATGTATTTATCATAGCTCAATGAGCTATACAGAAAACTGCTTGTAAAGTGCAACAACATGACTCTCTTCCTCAGCGTCCACAAAATGCGCAATTTGAAAATCTTAGGATGTTCATGATGATGTTGGAACACACTTTGCTTCTCTTGCGGCTTAACAAGCATAATATTAAACTTCATCACAAAGTGAACCAACTTTCGATTAAAAAGCATATAATTTTCTTACTTCGTAAACTGTAGGGGATACTTCCTCAAATATCCATGCATACAATCAGTGGAGGGAGAAGGAATAAGGAGAAAGAGATGATACACCACCCATGGATTTTGAACCCTACACCTCAACTATTGAAGCTCCTTTAGATTATTACGCTCAGACGAGAAATGCAAATGGAGTTGATTTATAGGAAGAGGTTTACCAAAAGATCAAGTATATGCTAAATATGTATTTTTCAAAGCTTAATGAGCTATGCCAGAAAATTTCTTCTGTAATGTGTAAAATATCATAACTCTTCCTGAACGTCTTCAAAATGAGTAAATTGATAAGTTCAATATGTTCAAGATATCAGTGAAACACACTTTTCTTTTCTTGAGGCTTAAACAACATGATATCCAACTAATTCACAAAGAGAACTCCTTTCTATTGAGAAGAACATAAGTTTCTTTCTTAGTCTATTGCATGAGCTACTTCATCAGCCTTCCATGCATACAAGACATGCAGAAAATACATATGCGTGTCAAACACCTATGATAGGTTTTCATCACTCAGATATTGCTTCTGAGTTTTATAGATTCGATGATAGTTTAGATAAACTATTTTAATTTTATGAGGGAAAAAGATGTAATAACAATAGTAATATGATTCCCAATCCTATATCTTTGGATACATTATAACTTGTTCGTAAAACAAGTACTTTAAGATTTTCATAGGTAAATAATAATGTATTGTCACACACAATTTTATTTTGATTTTATAATAAATACATATTAATAATTGCTTTATAAAGTCAGTAGTTTCTTGGCATATGTTTTGCACGTGCACCTACCCTTTATAAGCAACTCCAAAATGTATTACTTTACAAATTTCTTTTGAAGTGTTAAATATCATAAGACTCTTCTTGAACGTATTCAAAATGAGCAAATTAAAAAGCTCAATAAGTTCAAGATATCAGTGAAACAAATTTTTCTTTTCTTGAGGCTTAACAAGCATGATATTCAACTTCTTCACAATGCGAAACTCCTTTCTATTGAGAAGAACATATGTTTCTTTCGTAGTCCATTGCATGAGAAACTTCATCAGCCTTCCATGCATAAAATACATACAGAAAATACATATACGTGTCAGACACCTATGATAGGTTTTGATCAGTCAGATATTGCTTCTGAGTTTGATAGATTCGATGGTAGTTTAGATAAATTATTTTAATTTTATGAGGGAAAAAGATGTAATAACAATATTAATATGATTACTTATCTTATATCTTTGTATACTTTATAACTTGATCGTAAAACATATACTTTTATATTTTAATAGGTAAATAGAAATGTATTGTCATGCACAATTTTATTTTTATTTTATAATAAATACATATCAATAATTACTTTATAAAGTCAGTAGTTTCTTGGCACGTGTTTTGCACGATACGTACCCCTTATAAATGTATTTTTTGAAATTGTTGTACCAAATTAATATGCACACATATCGTAATAAAATTTGATTAAGTTAAATATATAAAAACTGACGTCGTTGCAACAATATACCAGAAGGGTTCAGTCTCAAGAGGGAAATTATTGTTTTAATAGCGACATATATTGATTCATGGGCTATGGGTCATGAAGGTATTGCCCAACTGTGCCTTTCGTGGAATCTTAAGTCAGAGGATTCTCAATATGACCATCTTTAGATTCTACATCTCAAATGGGAAATGCAAAATGCAACTCATTGGTAGAATGAGGTTTACAAAATGATAAATTCTATAAAGGAGATGTATTTATCAGAGCTAATTGATCTATACATAAAATTGCTTCTAAAGTGCAACAACATGACTCTCTTCATCAGCGTCCACAAAATGCGCAATTTGAAAAGCATAGGATGTTCATGATGATGTGGGAACACACTTTACTTCTCTTGCGGCTTAACAAGCATAATATTAAACTTCATCACAAAGTGAAATAAATTTCGATTAAGAAGCATATAATTTTCTTATTTCGTCAACTGTAGGTGAAACTTCCTCAAACTTCCATGCATAAAATTAGTGGAGGGAGAAGAAAGAAGGAGAAAGAGAAGATACACTACCAATGGAGTTTGAACCCTACACCTCATCTGTGGAAGCACCTCATTTGCTCAGACAAGAAATGCAAATGGAGCTGATTTATAGGAAGTGGTTTACCAAAAGATCAAGTATATGATGAATATGTATTTTTCAGAGCTCAATGAGCGATACCAGAAAATTTCTTCTAAAGTGTTAAATATCATAAGACTCTTCCTGAATGTCTTCAAAATGAGCAAATTAAAAAGCTCAATATGTTCAAGATATCAGTGAAACACACTTTTCTTTTCTTGAGGCTTAACATATTCAACTCCTTCACCATGCGAAACTCCTTTCTATTGAGAAGAACATATGTTTCTTTCGTAGTCCATTGCATGAGAAACTTCGTCAGCCTTCCATGCATAAAATACATGCAAAAATACATATGCGTGTCAGACACCTATGATAGGTTTTGATCAGTCAGATATTGCTTCTGAGTTTGATAGATTCGATGGTAGTTTAGATAAATTATTTTAATTTTATGAGAGAAAAAGATGTAATAACAATAGTACTATCATTACTTATCTTACATCTTTGGATACTTCATAACTTGATTCGTAAAACATATACTTTAAGATTTTTATAAGTAAATAGAAATGTATTATCACACACAATTTTATGTTGTTTTTAAAATAAATACAAATTAATATTTGCTTTATAAAGTCAGTAATTTCTTGTCACATGCTTTGCACATGTACGTACTCCTTATAAGTTACTCCAAAATGTATTTTCAGAAATAGTTGTACAAATTTAATATGCACACATATCATAATAAAATTTACTAAGTTAAATATACAAAACTTGGTGTCATTGCAGCAAGAGGTTTACCAAATGGGCTTAGTCTCAAAAGGGAAAGAATTGATTTTAATAGCGACATATATTGATTCATGGGCTAAAGGTCATAAAGGTACTTTCCAGCAGCGCCTTACGTCGGAGCTTCATCCAAAGGGTTCTCAGTATGACCATATTTATATTCTACATCTGAAATGGGAAATGCAAATGCAACTCATTGGTAGGAGGAGGTTGACAAGACGATAAAGTCTACTTAAATATCACTAAGTCAGTGTTTAATTGTTACCACTGTAAGATGATATTAATCTCCCTTGAGGAGTCTTTCTCTTTAATATCAATATATATAATGTACAACATACATCCCTAATACAATAGGAATCCTAGTCCTAATTACAAGTGAAATCCTAGTTTACCATAATTACATATCACTAATATTTACACAATATATGAGATATATTGTAATTATGGTGGGATATATACTTATACACATTTACACCCCTCAGTCGGAGCGGGAGGAGGCCGGATGCTGAGATTGGATCTGAAGTCAAGAAATAACTGTCGCGGAAGTCTTTTAGTAAATATATCTATGTACTGAGATGAGGAGGTGTTAGGACCGTGTCCAATTACTCACGCAAGTGTACGTATCGTTCACAAGTAATATAGTCTGTAAGACTGAGTTTATCGTCCACAGAGACTGGTTTCTAATTACCGAACATCTATTCTAGATTATCTATTTGGCAAACGATATTTGATTTGAGTTTTTATCTAACTACTAGAATAATTGCGAGAAGTAATATAAATTATTGAGGTTTAATCAGTTATGAAGGAATTAGGGCTTCCAAAATCCTCGACTATCCACTATATTCAATCCTTAATGCAACTAGAATGACTTCTTCTACGTTAAGATAGCGGTTAACTAGACTGTCTTATATTATGGTTAGGATATATAATCGCTCAACCCCAGTCCCCAGTGTAGAACCCTTCTATATTTCTATGATACGATTTACCACATAAGAGGATTAAGAACAGTAAGTAACCTAAAATGCTACACAAGTATCAAAGTACTTTCGTCTGCGATTTTAACCTCTGTCTATTCAATTACAATATATCCAAATCTCTCCTTTTGGTTCTTGATTCGAAATCATATAGGTTATGATAATTAGTGATCAATTAACTATCAAACATTCATACCAATTATTGAATAAATCTTAATCAAGTGAAGAAGAAATTAAATTAATGCATTAAGTCATGAAATAGAGTTTCAAGCGATTCAAAAGAAAAGCCCTAATAAAGTGTTTAGCTCCTAGCCATAGTCACGCTAAGAACTAATACAATTCCAAACATAAACTGAATTAAAAAGAAAGAAAGAAAAGTACTGCGAACTAAAGTCTTCAATTGTAGCTTCCAATCCTTGCCCTGTGATGTGTTGTGTGTTAGAATGACCAACTCCCATCACTAGATTAATCCCTAGGGCTTAAGTATATTGCAAATTTCGTGCCCTATAGACCCTTCTGCCCTTGGCCAAATTTACTTTGGATCTAAAATTCCGTATTGCACTGCGATCCTGAGAACGGCACGCGGTGAAAGTCCTGCAACCTCTCGCATTATGGCACCGCGTCTCAGATGAACGGCACCGCGATGCTGAAGTCTTTTGTCCTGAATTGCCAACTTTTGTCCTTTTTGCCTCGGGACCCTCCTTTTGTGCCCACTTTTCGCTCTTTTTTGCCATTTTGTCCTTTTGAACCGCTGTGACTCAAAAGAAAGAAAAACGACCCTAACACGACACTTATTTAAACGAAAATGGGAAAAATACTAACTAATAATGACTCAAAAAACGTATACAAAATACACCTAACAAATACCCCCAAACTTAATCCTTTGCTCGCCCTCGAGCAAATATCAAAACAAAAACAAAAAAACAAAATCAAAAAGACTCAAAGACTCAAATCAAGCAGCTGCACAAGGTTACTTAGAAAAACATGAACGTCAGTTGGGATAATATGTTGGAACATACATAACATGAATTTAGCAATCTAGAATTTTAAGTCAGATATTTCGCAAATTCATTTCAATCATAATCAATGGAAGCATGAACACCTACCCTATGCATGTCAATTTCATTTAGTTCTATGGGTCTGTTTACTTGTCATTCTCCACTAATCATAGACATACATTCTAGAGATCTTCAGGACTTTTCAGGGTTGTAATGTAGGCTTAGGCAGGGGTAGGTAAAAGTAGGCAATTAGACTCAATTTACATACCATAAGCATTTTTTTCATTCAACTCTTTTTATCCTTCTTTTTGGTATCATTTTCAATTCATACCTATCACTCCCCTTTTCTATTTTTGAGAACATAAAACACATTCACATAGATACTCCCAAACTTAAGCTTTTACATCTTTTTCATTGTGGTGCATCAATTTTTTACTCTCTTTTCGTATTTCTTTTGTTCACACTTCTTTTCCCAATTTTTCAATTACTGCTTATTAAGGGAATCACATGGTGTCAAAGAAATAACTCATTTTAGGCTCAAAGGGGCTGACTAGGGATATAATTTATTGCAAGGTAGGTAATGAAAGGTAAGAAGGGCTAACAAAGAAATGTCTGAATCATCTCCCTAAACATGCACATCTTTAACTATTTCGCCTCAAATAACAAGCAAGCATACTCATAGACATTTTTCATAATATGACAACACATAGGCTAAGCACAATTATCCCAAATAATTAAATTTTCATGAATTTTTGGCATATCTAACTTAAGCACACAGATTTTAGCTTCTAATTCCATTACATTATCCCACTTAATTTACTAGGCGTTTCCAGCAACTACAACATGCATAATCATAAAAAAAATGACTCATATAGACACAATAAAAGACACAAAAACTCAATCAAAATGACTCAAAAACATAAGTACCCCCCAAACATAAACGACACATTGTCCCAAATGTGTAACGCCTCAAAAATAATAAAGGGAGACAATAGCGGCTCAAAATGGTGGTGGTGGCGGCGGATACTGCATTGAGACGGTATATGTGGGAAGGGATTTGGTGATTTAGGGCTTTTTATTTCTGAAATCGCGCTTCGGCACTGCGGTCCTACATAATGGCACCGCGGTGCCGACCCGATTCCGTGTTTTCCATCCTTTTCTTCGTGCTTAGTCTCCGATTCCTTCACCTGTTATCACAAACAACAAAAATACCAAAAGTGAGATTATTCTGTTTAAACTAATTGCATAATTTAAACATTGAGTTGCCTCCCAAGTAGCGCTGTCTTTAACGTCTTGTAGCTGGACACAGGTTCTTTATCAAATCATTGGGGTAAATTAACCCCACAACCTATCCACTTAAAAATCATTTTCCTCTCCCTCTCTCTATTTTTCTTTTTCACATCATTGGGTTCAGTAAGATTTACCTGTTTGTCAGCTTTCATGTCATGAACTTTTGTTGCAGCTTTCAAACTAACCTATGGGTTCACAACTGTAGAAATGATCTCCCTAGTTTTGCACTGCTGTGTTAGTTGTGCTTAATGCGAAGCACTTGTTGCTGGCCGGGGACTCAATGGTGGATTTGAACACCTTGAATACCGTCTCTTCTTCCTGAACCCATAGTCTCAATTCTCCCTTCTCCACATCGATTAGAGCTCTGCCCGTGGCTAGGAATGGTCTCCCCAAAATGATGGGTAATTCATCATCTTCCTCCATGTCAAGAATGAGAAAGTCTGCTGGAAAGAAAAAATTTCCCACCTTAACAAGCACATCTTCCACTATGCCTCTAGGGTGCACCACGGTTCGGTCAGCCAGCTGCAGAATAACTGTGGTTGGTTTGGCTTCCCCCAAACCCAATCTCTTGAACACAGATAGATGCATGAGATTGATACTAGCCCCTAAGTCACAAAGTGCCCTGTTGCATGTTACTTTGCCAATAGTGCAGGGCAGGGTGAAGCTTCCTGGATCTTTCAACTTAGGAGGCAGTTTCTTTTGTAAGATGGCGTTGTACTCCTCTGTCAACGCTAGTGTCTCCTAATCCTCCAACCTTCTTTTTTTCCCAAGTATCTTCTTCATGAATTTGAAGTATGCGGGCATTTGTTCTAACGCCTCAATGAAGGGGATATTGATGTGAAACTTCTTAAATACCTCTAAGAACTTGGAGAACTGCTTGTCTAAGGCCTTCTTTTGGAGCCTCTGAGGGTAAGGGATTCTATCAGTGTATTCCTTCAAATGTGCTGGTGGAGCTTTCTCAACTGTAGGGTGGTCCTTAGTGACCCCCTCATTTCCTTCCTCAACTTCTTTCTCACCCTCTTTCTCATGAACCACTGCGGGTTGGGGAACAACCTGCTCCACCTGTTTTCCACTCCTTAACAACACTACCTGACACTGCTCTATTGGATTGACCTCTGTATTGCTTGAGAGAGTACCATGCGGCCTGTTGGTTACCATCTTCGCCAGTTGCCCAACCTACGTTTCCAGGTTCCTGAGGGAGGACCTGGTTGTAGACATGAACTGATTCTGCGAATTTGTGAGTGTAAGCAATGCAGCCCTCAGCTCATCAGGCTTCTCCTATTGTGTAGGTGGTCTAAACAACTGGGATGAGGTAGCCTGATTCTGTGCTTGCTGGTTCTGGTAATTACCTTGATATGGTTGCTGCTGGACCTGGTCATTGCTCTACGAAAAGTTATGGTGATTTCTCCACCTTGGATTGTATGTGTTGGAATTATAAGGCCGCTGAAAGTTCCCAACTGCCTGAACCTGCTCCATTGGCACATTATTAGGGTCCACCGCTGTGCATCTGTCAAAGGAGTGCGGTCCACCACAAATCTCACAATTTACCGACATCTGGACTGCATTCACAGACATAGTGTTCTGCTGCAGTTGCTTCGTCAGAAGGGCCACCTGTGCATTCAGGGCTTTCAAGCGCCTCTCCCTCAGCTCCCGGGACATGTGTGCGCTACAGTAATGTATGGCGCTCACTCTGGAAAGGCTGAAGCAGGTAGTGATGACATCTAATTCATGTATGCCCATAGTCTTCCTGCTATTCACTGACCTGTCATATGCCCCTTGTTGATTGTTGGCAGCCATGTCTTCCAGTAACTCATGTGCCTCATTGTCACTCTTTCTCATGATCGCCCCCCCTGTTGCAGCCAATATGCCCCTATTGTTGGGAGCCTGATGCATGTCTGTGCACCAGTAACCGTGGGCAGAACATAATCTCCCAAGCTTCTTTCTGCTGGGATCGGTATTGGCTCTACATGTTCAGGAACCTCGTTGTTTGCCCCATTCTGATTCGGTGGTTGGTTGTCCATGGTCACTGAATCAGCTATCCTTTTATTTCGCCTGTTTTGCTTGCATGTTTTCTCAATTTCAGGGTGGAAAGGGAATAAGTGTATCTGCTCCTCTCCTTCTTCACATACACCAAATCCCTGAAATAGACCAAAATCAACAAGCAAATCAAGGCAACAGGGTTTTAACAGTAAAAATAAAAATAAAAATAAAGCCAAAGTAGAAATAAAAATAGATGGTTCGATATTAGTAGTACGCCAGACCCCGGAAACGACGCCAAAAACTTGTTACGACCATGTCCAATTGCTCACGCAAGTGTACGTATCGTTCACAAGTAATATAGTCTGTAAGACTGAGTTTATCGTCCACAAAGACTGGTTTCTAATTACCGAACATCTATTCTAGATTATCTATTTGGCAAACGATATTTGATTTGAGTTTTTATCTAACTAATAGAATAATTGCGAGAAGTAATCTAAATTATTGAGGTTTAATCAGTTATGAAGGAATTAGAGCTTCCAAAATTCTCGACTATTCACTCTATTCAATCCTTAATGTAACTAGAATGACTTATTCTTCTACGTTAAGATAGCGATTAACTAGACTGTCTTATATTATGGTTAGGATATATAATCGCTCAACCCCAGTGCAGAACCCTTATATATTTCTAGGATAGGATTTACCACATAGGAGGATTAAGAACAGTAACCTATAATGCTATACAAGTATCGGGGTACTTTCGTCCGCGATTTTAACCTATGTCTATTCAATTACAGCATATCCAAATCTCTCCTCGCGGTTCTTGATTCGAAATCATATAGGTTATGATAATTAGTGATCAATTAACTATCAAACATTCATACCAATTATTGAATAAATCTTAATCAAGTGAATAAGAAATCAAACTAATGCATTAAGTCATGAAATAGAGTTTCAAGCGATTCAAAAGAAAAGCCCTAATAAAGTGTTTAGCTCCTAGCCATAGTCACACTAAGAACTAATACAATTCCAAACATAAACTGAATTAAAAAGAAAGAAAGAAAAGTACTGCGAACTAAAGTCTCCAATTGTAGCTTCCAATCCTTACCATGTGATGTGTTGTGTGTTAGAATGACCAACTCCCCTCACTAGACTAATCCCTAGGGTTTAAGTATGTTGCAAATTTCGTGCCCTATGGACCCTTCTGCCCTTGGCCAAATTTACTTCCGATCTGAAATTCCCAGCATTGGCACCGCGGTGCCGAAAGTCCTGCAACCTCTCAGTAATTATGGCATCGCAGTCCTATATGAACGGCATCGCGGTGCTAAAGTCTTTTGTCCTGAATTGCCAATTTTCATCCTTTTTGTCTCGGGACCCTCATTTTGTGCCCACTTTTCGCTCCTTTTCACCATTTTACCTTTTTGAACCGCTGTGACTCAAAAGAAAGAAAACGACCCTAACACGACACTTATTTAAACGAAAATGGGAAAAATACTAACTAAAAATGACTCAAAAAGCGTATACAAAATACGCCTAACAGGAGGGCTCCTATAACACTCTGGCATGTCCTAGTGCAACTTCCTCACGAATGAAGTGGATGTCCATCTCAATTTTCTTGGTTCGCTGATGTTGAACCGGGTTGTGAGAAAGATAAATCGCAGAAATGTTATCACAGTACACAATAGCTGCCTTACACAAAGGACACTGGAGCTCTAACAGTAAATTTCTGAGCCAAAAAATCTAAGCTAGCACATTTGCAACGCCTCTGTACTCGTGCTCAAGACCGAACGAGATAGGGCGGTCGCCAAGCGCACCATGAAATTAGATTATCCCCTAAAAACACACAAAAGTCAGAGGTAGAGCGTCGCGTGTCCGAACACCCTGCCCAATTTATATCCGTATAAGCTAGCAACATGTTTGGTGTAGAGGGGTATAAGTGCAAATCATAATCAAGTATTCCCTTAATATATCGGATGATACGCTTAAGAGCAGTGAAGTGAGACTCCCTGGGGGCATGCATAAAAAAACATACCTGCTGAACAACATAAGCAATATCTGACCTGGTAAATGTGAGATACTGAAGTGCACCTGCAAGACTCCTATAAAGAGTATGACCGGAAACTGGAGCACCATCCATAGCGCTGAGCTTGGATTTGGAATCAACCGGTGTGGGCATGATCTTGCAATTTTCCATTTTAACCATGTACACAATCTATTCTGCATACTTACGCTGCCTTAAGAACATATTATTGGCAAACCTGGTCACTGATATCCCCAAAAAATAGCTCAACTTGCCCAAATCAATCACGGCATATTCGGTTTTAAGCAAATCAATAATCTCATCTTTCAACCCATTAGAGGAGGCTGTAAGAACAATATCATCCACATGTAGTAGTAAGTAAGCAATGCTACTACTTCGATGAAAGATGAAAAGGGAATTATCATTTCTGCTGCATACAAACCCAATCTGCATAATATACCTGGAAAATCGATCATACCACGCACGAGGGGCCTATTTCAGGCCATATAACGACTTACATAGATGACACACATAGAGAGGGACGCCAGGATGGACGAACCTAGGCGGCTGATACATGTAGACTTTTTCTTTCAGGTCCCCATGTAAAAATGCATTTTTCACATCAAGTTGATGTATAGGCCAGTGTTTGCCCATGGCTATTCTCAGAACTGTGAGAATAATAGCAAGTTTGATAACCGGGCTGAATATCTCACCACAATCAATACCCTCCTGCTGATTTGTGCCATTAGCCACAAGACGTGTCTTATACCTCTCTAGAACTCCACTATCTTTGAATTTATGACGAAATAGCCACAAACAACGAATTATATTCACCTCATATGGTCTAGGTACGAGATCCCATGTGTGTTGTTTGGTTAAAGCATGAAATTCCTCAGACATGGCCACATTCCAGTTAGGGTCTTGTTTGGTCAATTTGGGGTTCTTGGGAATTGGAAAAATGGCTTGGGCAGACAAGTTAAATTAGATTTTGGGTTTGAAAATCCCGTGTTTGGCATGGGTTTCCATTAGGTGAGTGGGGACATTTAGTGGCTACGGAGTCTGAGTGGTGGGATCTGAAACAGATGGCATGGTGGGATAAGGGGATGGTGGCGGAAAATCCGTCAAAGGCACCGCGGCGCCGCGAACAAGGGCCGCGGCGCCAGAGGACTCTGTCGAAGGCGTCGCGGCACCTGATATCCAGTGGTTACTGGATATTAGGCACCGCAACTCCTCCCATAAGGGCCACGGTGCTGACGACGAGTCAAGAACAGTGGGTTCACTGGAAGGATAGAGCTGCGGTGCCTCCCCGAAGGGCCGCTGCGTTGACGCAATTTATGGGACACAGACAGAGAAGGTGATTTTTCAGCTGTGCTACGATCGAGTTGACTGAGAACGATAGGAGAGATGGCAGGCTCGTCAAGAAAAGAGTAATTCGGTTTTCAAAATTTTTGAGGAGTCGAAAACGAGAATGTGGTCTCATCGAACGTGACGTGGCGGGAAATGTGGATTTGACGAGTGTACAAGTCATAGAAAATATAGCCCCTATGGTTCGGCGGGAAGCCTAGGAAGACACATGGAGTGGTTCGGGGAGCTAGTTTGTGAGGGGCAGTGGAAGCAAGGTTAGGATAATAGTGGCAACCGAATATCCGTAGATGCTCGTAAGAGGGGACTCTGCGATAGAGGATTTTGGTGGGAGTCATGTTGTGCAGGGTGCTAGTCGGGAATATATTTAGAATGTATTCTGACATTTTAACAGCATAGACCCAGAAGGACGGAGGGAGGGAGGCATGAATCAATAGAGTGCAAATCATATTGTTAATGGTGCGAATGATTCGTTCAGCTTTATCATTTTGTGGGGAAGTGTGAGGGCAGGGGAAGTAAAAAACCATGCCATTATTAGTACAAAAGTGGTGAAATGTAGAGTTATTTAATTCACGATCATTATAGCACTGACATGATTTTATACCTTTTTAAAATTGTGTTTGAATGAATATTCGAAACTCAAGAAATTTGACAATCACTTCTAATTTAAATTTGAGAGGATATAGCCAAAGATAGTGGGAAAATCATATAGCAAGACAAGATAATATTTATGGCAGAGGGAAATAGCTATATGTGATGTCCATAAATCGGCATGTATAATATCAAGTGATGCAAAGGTAACACTAGTAGATGATTTAAATAGAAGACGAGTATGCTTGCCTAAAGAACAAGAAACACAATGTTGGGCAAGCTTCCCATTATTACAAGTAATGAAATTACCGCCTCTAAGAAAATTAAAAATGGGCTCCTGGATGACCAAGCCTATTATGCCACGTGAATGTAGATATAGCTGCTAGAGAGACGTGAGAGCAAGATCCAGCAGCAGAGGTGGAAGGGAATTGATAGAGATCCCTCGTGCTATTGCATCTCGTAAAAGGTGTCCCCGTATGAAATCCTTCACAGTGAAACCAAAAGGGTCAAAGTCAACAGAGACAGAGTTATTACGAGTAAATTTGCAGACATAAATTAGGTTCTTAATGATGTGTAGGGCATATAAGATATTTTTAAGGGAGAAGGGTGGATGGGGAGGTTGTGTGTAAGATGTACCATAGCCCTTTATTGGAATGCGGTGGCCAATGTCAACTGTAATAAATTGAGGATGCTCAAAACTAACATTTTAGGAATATTACCTGCAGACCGGGTGAGGTGAGATGTGGCACCAGAGTCCATGATCCAATTGTTGTCCGGTTGTTGTAGGTTGAGGCTGCTGAAAGACTGACCCAAGTCAGTGGGGACCATGCTGGAATTGGCCTTGCATAAAACGGGTTTGCTGCGGGTACTGGGCTAGCCAAGGGGATGAAGCTGGGCACAACAACCCGTGTTGAGAATACGGAGAGAAGGGCTGCTGGAACTGGAATTGGGATAGAGCCGCGGTGCCTTGCTGGTACTGTTAAGGCACCGCGACCCAGTGGTTCTGTGGGCCCTGCTGTTACTGCTACTGCTGGTTCTGCTAACCGCGACCCTTTCTATGACCACGACCTCCTCTACCGCCGCGACCTTTGCCACCCCTGCTGACGCAGTTGAGAATTTTTCGACGGTGTTGGATCTTGGGGTTTCATTTCGACAGCTAACGCCTTCTGATTATGCTCATTTTGCTTAGCATGATGAGTCTCCTCGAGCAACAACTACGAGCGATCTTGGTTAAAATTGGGTAACGAATCCGCCTGTTGAATCGTGGTGGCCAAAATATCATATTCGCCTTTAAGAAGACCTGCAATCACTTGTAACACCATTTTAATTTCCGAGACAGGCGTGCCGATGTTGGAAAGTTGATTCGCCATAAGTTTCAACTATTTACAATACTCAGTCATGTTAGAAAAGTTTTCAAGACGTGTATTGTTATACTGTTCCTCCAAATACACAGCACGAGTGTGCTTGTTATCCTGTAAAATTTCCTCCAAACGAATCCACAATTCACGGGCTGTGGCGCCAAATTTCTTCATAGTAAGAAGTAGATCCTGAAAAATACTACCATATATCCAATGTTTGACGGCGACGTCGAGACGAAGCCATGTAGAATCATCAACCTCCGGGGGGCAAGGAATAACGTTATCGATATGATCAAGCACGTTATAGATCTAAGGGACAACCACATATAATCTGTCAGTAGATATTCCAGATAACACAACCTGTAAATGTTCATGTTCATGTTTTACATTAAAGGTTTCAATTATCATATAACTATACTAGATAGAATTGTTGGGTAAGAAATAAATTTTAAACTTCCATTGTGCACTATTCATGTGTTTTGAACCCAACAAAACCCAACATTGGTATTAGAGCCCAGGTTGGTTCAATTATTATATAACAATTAAATAACAAAATAATATGGATTAAACATAAAATTGGTTTTTATTGTAAATTAAAATAAGGTTACTTGAAATCCTACATACCTTGACTGAATGGTTAACCTTTTGATATCATCCGAAATTATCAACTACACTAAATTGAGGAAGTTGTTCTGTTCTAACTCAAACTAAACCTAGTGCAGAAAACCGGTTCATTGCGAACATGGTGCACGACGAAGAATGGGTAAGAATGGATAATAGTCGATATGTGCATTATTGATATTGATATGTGATCTGATCCCTAAATTGGATTTAGGATTTGGATGATTTTTAGAAAATCAACACGAATACATTCTGCCAGGACGTCAGCGCCGCGACCCTATGGTAGGGCGCAACAGCTCCATAGTGGAGCACCATGGCGCCTGTCACGGTGAAAGGCAGGAGTTTTGGCTCCTGTCCAAAATCCGCAATTAAAAGTATCATTTTAAAATTATGGACTTACTGGACCGTAGGCGCCGCGACCCTAATTCATAATAGAAGACGAAAGGCTTCTGCTATGCCATCGACTCGGCTCTTGGAGGAGCACCGCGACTCCATGGTGGAACCTCGCGATGCTAATTCATTACAGAAGACGAAAGGCTTCTGCCTCACTGGCGCCGCGACCCTAATGATTGGCGCCATGATGCCACCTATCCAGAAAATAAAATTTTCAAATTTCAAAATGTTTAACCCATGATTATTATTATACAATATATTATTTGATAAGTATATTGTTTATGTGCTAAATGACAACATGTTTGTCATTTAAATCACTAGAATAGCATCCGCAAATATTTGTTTGGGTAAGCAGCTCCCAATATGTGTTTAAACTGCTTAATATCATGCTTGGGAAGGCAATGCCCAATATGTACTTAAATAACGTTGCATAATAATTAAGATGTTTTATTTGATAAAGCATGATAGAGTTGATCTTAGTTAAAACCCTATATGAAAATGTTCCCCAAAATATTAATACAAGTCTCATTTTAAAATGAATGTATCATCTGTTATAATTGATTGTACTGCAAAATCCTTTTCGGCGAGATGAATATTTATTCCACAACATTTGCTCTAAGTCTACGAGGACTGAGACTCTTTCATAGATGCATATTAAATGTTGAAGTGGGTAATAAACCTTCATGAGTATTTACACTACATTGTTTGCTCTATAAGGCAAAGCACACTTAGATACATAATTGCAGTCGCATAACGGAGTTGACTTGCTAAGCTGTCTTGGCGTCACAGCGTCGGACAAGTCGTGGGGCGCAGATCGTTTGTTTAGAACATTCAGTCAAATATGAGTTGAATTTTTTGTAATTGGTTTAGAGACCTACTAGGTTGTGTTATTGAAGTTATTAGCCACAACAAACGCGGAGATAACATGAACCTGGATCTTGGGCCATTATGACCATATTTGATATGAATCTGTATTCTTCCATGGGGTCGAAGAGTATGTTAAACTAGTAGGAGCTAATTAAACTAAAGGCAATGTTAATTAGTTAACAAATGTGTTCAATAGACATTATATTGGAGTTAAATTTCAAGTTTATACATTTCTTCAGTATATACAAAATGTCGAATCTATCACTGAAAATGTTGGTCGAAACAAATAAGCAGAGTGGAGAAAACTTCCCTGACTGGTTGAGAAATATGTGTTTGGTATTGAGACTAGAAATAATTGAGTATGTGTTAGACAAAGTGTTCCCCACAATCCCTGCTGAAGATTCTGTTGAGTATGCCCTCTTTGACAAGACGGCTTATCCAAAACATCTAGACGTCGCTACCTCGACACAATACATAATATTGTCCTCCATGACTGCAGAGTTATAGAGAAAGTATGAAAATATGGGCCCCAACGAGATGCTAGAACACATGAAGAGTATCTATAACTCACAGTCTCAGACAATGGAGTATGAATTATTAAGAGACCTTTTCAAGTGTAAGTTGAACGAAAGGGGTCAAGTGTCAACACATGTTCTGAAGATGATTAGGTTAATAGAAAGGTTGGCTTCGATTGGAACGAAGCTGCTTGTAAATGTCTCTGTCAACCTGATCCTGAATTAGCTTCCTGGTTCATTTGAGAATTTTATTGTAAACTTCAATTTGAATGGGACCAAGGCAAGTCTTCCAGAGCTTCACAACATGTTGAAGACCTTTGAATCATCTATCTCTAGAGGTAAAGTTGTGCTCATGGTGGAATCACCTAGCAAGTTCAAACCAAAGGGTAAGAATATGCAGAAGAATGGTAAGGCAGTTGCTGTACCCACAGTTTTGAAACCTAAAGGTGGTTTTCAGAATAAGGCAAAGGTAGCTACAGATGTGTGCCTAAACTGCAAGAAGAAGAGGCACTAGAAGAAAGACTGCACAACTCTAGGAGGAGGTAAAAAACTAGGTGTTTCTAGATCTACTGAACAAGGTATGTTTGTCATTGAAATAAATATGTCTATAAGTAACTCTCACTGTTGGGTATTAGATACCTCTTATGGCTCACACATTTGTAATAATGTGCAGGGTCTGATTGACAGCAGAAAGGTTGGACCATGTGAGGTGGACCTGTGCGATGGAAATGGAGCACGAGTGGATGTTAAACGTGTGGGAACATATAGACTAGATTTACCTTCTGGATTTTGTTTAGAACTAAATAATTGTTATTTTGTTCCCTCGTTGATGAGGAATATTATTTCTATCCCTGTGTTAGACATTGAGGGATTTTCCTCATTTATTGCCAATGACAGTTATGCACTGTCTTTTAATGGTTTTGTTTGTGGAAATGCTTCGCTTGTGGATGGTTTGTATGTTCTAGATTGTAGTCATGAAATTTTCAATGTACAAAATAAATGAGCTAAAATAAGTAATTCACGAAAACCCACCTACTTATGGAATTGTAGAATGAATCAAGTATATTAAGATTAAGGAAGTTAGACTACCTGGAGCCATTTGACTTAGAGTCCTATGGTAACTGTGAATCTTGCTTGAGAGGAAAGATGACCAACAAGCCACTTTCTGGGAAAGGTGTGCGAGCCATAAAGGTGCTTGAGTTGGTCCATACTGATGTATATAGGCCATTTTCAACTCAAGTTAAGAGAGCATTCCCTTACTTCATCACTTTTATAGACGATTCACCAAGTTTGGGCATGTGTATCTTATGAAACACAAGTCCGAAGCCTTTGAGAATTTCAAGGAATAGTGTTGCTGAAAAGAGAAATTGAACCCTATTAGATATAGTTAGATCCATGATGAGTTTCTTAGCTTTACCAACACACATTTGGGGATATGCATTATAAAGCTCAATCTATATTCTGAACAGGGTTCCTTCAAAGTCAGTAGAGAAAACTCCATATGAGATATGGAATGACAAGAAGCCAACACTTAAACACATGCGACTCTGGGGGTTCCCTGCATATGTAAAGAAGATGCTTACTAACAATTTAGAATCTAAAAATAAGAAATATTATTTTGTGGGGTATCCAAAGGAAACTAAGAGATACTATTCCTATCTTCCTGGAGAACATAAGATCATTGTTTGCAGAAATGCAACTTTCCTTGAAGAAGACTATGTCTACAAGGAATAAAGCTGCAATAAGATAAAACTTGAAGAAATTCAAGAACCACAAGATAACACGAAAGTTGAACACTTGTCAAATGACCTAGAAAAGGATTCAGTGGTATTATTTGGTGAAGATTGGGTACTTAGGTTACACCCTTCAGTCAGTAGGAGTGTTGTGAGAGATAGTGCAGAAATGCAAAGCTCTCATACACAACCAATGGAAGATGATACAATAGTTGTACATCATTCCATTGAGGAAATACATGAAATGACATTCCTGAAAGCTCTCAAGGTGGTGGATTGTCCAGCACACAAAGACCTTCTCACAATCAGAATGCAACAAACACCAAAACACAAAATATTCAACTTCGTAGGACCACTAGGACTCATCGTCCGCCTGAAAGAATTAATATCCTTTTTGAAACAAACAATGAGATAGATATTCCTGATGACGATGAACCTATAACCTACAACGAAGCTATGTTAGACATTGATTTCCAGAGATGACAAAAAGCTATGAAATCTGAGATGGACTCCATGTACATCAATCAAGTTTGGAACTTGGTTGATTAGCCAACAGGGGTTAGACCCATATGATGTAAATGGGTCTTCAAGAAGAAGATTGATACATATGGCAAGGTACATACTTATAAGGCAATATTGGTGGCTAAAGGTTATAATCAACGATATGGGGTTGATTATGATGAAACCTTTTCACCTATTGTGAAAATTAATTCCATTCGAATTTTGTTTGCAATAGTTGCATACTATGATTATGACATTTGATAAATAGATGTTAAAACTACTCTTCTCAATGGTAACCTAATTGACGAGGTGTATATGATACAACCTGAGGGTTTTACATCCAAGACTAAGCCCAAAAGCAGTATGCATGCAATAAATGTCCATTTATGGAGTTAAGTAAGCCTTGAGGAGTTAGAATATTTGCTTTGACAAAGAAGTTAAATCATTTGACTTTGTTAGAAGCAAGAAGATCATTGTGTTTATAGTAAGCGCAAGGAAGGGAGTATAGTCTTTATTGTTATATATGTAGATGACATATTAATAATGTGAGACAATAAGACACTCATGCAATCAGTCAAAGAATGGTTATCCAACACCTTCATGATGAAGAACATGGGTGAAGTATGCTACATTCTTAGAATTATGATCTATAGAGATAAACCTAATAGATTGTTAGGGCTGTCACAATCCGTATACATAGACAAAGTGCTAAGATGATTCTCTATGGAAAATTCCAACAAGAGAGGTCTTCCTATGGGTCAAGTCATCATGTTATCAAAAAAGGATAGTCCCTCTACTGTTAGAGAACTTGAACAGATGAAAAGAATCTCATATGCTTCAGCTGTATGATCAATCATGTATTCTATGACCTGTACAAGGCCAGATGTGGCTTATGCACTTAGTATGACTTGAAAAATCTAGCAGAATCCTAGGATGAACACTGAAAAGCAGTCAAGAGTATTCTTAAGTATCATAGACGAACTAAAGAATATTTCTTATTCTATGGTTGGACAAGAGAAGCTAGTGGTTACTATGTACACTGATGCTAGCTTCCAGACAGATCTTGATGATTTCAAGTCTCAGTCTGGATATTACCTCATTTTCAATTGGGGAATATTGAGTTGGAAAAGTTTCACGCAAGCAGATTCAACAACTGAAGCCGAGTACATTGCTGGATCCAAAGCTGGTAAAGAAGTTGTCGCGATATCTGAGTTCCTGAAGGAACTAGGGGTTGTTCCAAGTATCACTTGTCCAATAACGATTTATTGTGACAACACTGGTGCGATTGCGCAAGATAAGGAACCAAGATCAATAAACAGAAACAAACATGTACTAAGGAAATACCATATACTCAGGGAGATGGTGAAAACTGAAGAAATAAGATTAGACTATGTTCCCACAGATGATAATCTAGCTGACCCATTTACTAAATCATTAAGCTTAGTTAATCATAATGGTCATTTTGAAACATGGGTATTAGATACATTGGAGATTGGCTCTAGGCCAAATGGGAGATTGAAAGTATGTATGTCCTAGAGACAAATATTATTAAGGATAAATGTACTTGAACACATTCGTTTTATTAATAAGATTAATACATTTATGGCATTTGTGATTATTGAATTATTATTTGATTATTTAAAATTATTCATTAATGTGCATCCCTTGAGCTTACGTCATCATTAATAGAGTGAGATATTAATGATATAGTGTAACTCCTAAAGTAGCCTTGACTATTGATCATCGAGAATAGGATATTGATGATATGTTATAAGTCGACACATGGTCTGCATCACATTCTTGTAGAATGCAGTATGTCTCACCTGCTACTAGTAATGGTTACTAGTGATGGACACATGAATGCTTTGGGAAAGTATTGGTATACCGTGCTGATAAACTATTTGTTATACATGTCTAGAGTGTTATCAGCGTGTGGGAGATAAATGTCATTTGACTTGAGGTCAATACACACCTTGTTTACATAGTAATGTACTTTGACCCTGTCCAAAGCTTAAATTCCTTATAGGATAAGATACGGCTTGTGTTGGGTGCATTACGATGTAAACATTGTGGTAGTTGAGCCAAGAATATGATTCAGTACTCGATTGAATATTTGAGAGAACACTCATCTTCTTAGTGATATTAGGTCGAACAAGTCATTGGCCAATACAAGAGACATTTAAAATATGGTCTAGTTGTCGACTAATATATATGAGATAAAGTGATCAAGCCATTTGGATGGACACATGGAAAAACCTAAGCTTGATCGAGTGTGTCGTGAATCAAAGGAATTTATCATCTCACATAAAGGTTATGTTTGCTGGATTCATGAAAATGTTTTTCACATATTGAGTTCATCATACAACGCAATCTAAAACACGTGCCAAGAAACTACTGACTTTATAAAGTAATTATTGATATGTATTTATTATAAAATAAAAATAAAATTGTGCGTGACAATACATTTCTATTTACCTATTAAAATCTAAAAGTATATGTTTTACGATCAAGTTATAAAGTATACAAAGATATAAGATAAGTAATCATATTACTATTGTTATTACATTTTTTCCCTCATTAAATTAAAATAATTTATCTAAACTATCATCGAATCTATCAAACTCTGAAGCATTATCTGACTGATAAAAACCTATCATAGGTGTCTGACACGCATATGTATTTTCTGCATGTATTTTCTGCATGGAAGGCTGATGAAGTTTCTCATGCAATGGACTACGAAAGAAACATATGTTCTTCTCAATAGAAAGGACTTTCGCATTGTGAAGAAGTTGAAAAAATATCATGCTTGTTGTTATAGCGGAAGCAATTAAACAAAAGAAAGAATAATAATGAATGTAAAGGACACAAATGATTTAACGTGGTTCACTAACAATGTGTTAGCTACGTCCACAGGCAGAAGAGAGAGGAATAAAAATTTTGCGGGATTTCTCTGGATTGTATTTCAGATTGCTTATTAGGTTATGACCTATGAAGTTTATATAGAGTACCTCTTACATAGACTAAGGAAAGGTTTTCCAAATAGAAACGGAAAAGGTTTTCCAAACAGAAAAGGAAAAGGTTTTCAAACAGAAAAGGAAAAGGATTCCTAAACATGGTATAAACCTAATATGTCCGGATTCAAGGCATATTTCAACAAATCTCCACCTTGACTTGAATCCTCTCACAAATAACAGATGCACCATTATAGTGTCATATGTACTAGACTCATTCTACACCAGATTTTGCCTTCAAGGGGCAATCAACAACTCCTAACATTGAGCAAGTCCAAACAGTGTTGGAACTTGCTGTGTGGAATCGACTTTGTGAACATAGCAGCTGAGTTATCAGCAATACCCACCCCGATCTTATTAAAGGAGGAGTGACAGTCGTTGTGGAGATCGATGAAGATCTTTATTCAACAACGAAAGGGCAAGCACCGAAACACATCGGCAGTGATTTTCAACTCGATTATTGTAGATTAATAAGACCCAAAACTGGTAGCGAGTAGAATAAAGAAGTTGCTTCTAGAATGCCGATTACTAGGTAAATCCTTCGCTCCTTCTACACACTGACGGGAGCGGCAAGGTAGACCAGGGATAAGATCTCTATCTCCGAGACCATGGAAGTAGATTCTCCACTAAATGCGCGAAAGCCGTTATCAACAAGCAGCGGATGAGCGCACTAGCGCGAAAGCCGTTGCGCGTTAGTGTTGCCATGAAAGAGGGATTAAGTGGAACAGAATTGACTGGAGAGTCGTGGAAACACTTCTTTCTTCCATATTTTGGACCGGACCCAGCTGTTCCCTTTCATACTCTTACTTCAACGGGCTAAAACCTTGCCCTTTTCCTTTATCTATTCTGACCAAGGGTTGGACTCACTGATGCTAGGGGCTTGCTTTTCTGGTGCACGTGAGCCTGAAACTAAATAAAAAAGAAATTCTCTTTTTGCCGGGAAGCGGTGGCATTCTTGAATGAAGTCTATCTGAACCGAATTTGCACTTCTCAGATCAGGCTAGGCCTCTCCAGCTGATTGCACTGAGACTGTCACAATACACTATGGCCTGATCCTGATGTAGACCCAGATCGCTGATCAATCCTTTCAACCAGATTCCCTCCTTGGTTGCTTCTGTTAATGTCATGTACTCTGCTTCTGTAGTCGACAAAGTCATTGTAGGCTGCAAAGTAGCTTTTCAACTGACAACTGAACCACCAAGAGTGAAAACATAACCAGTCATAGATCTTCTACTGTCAACATCTCCAGCATAGTCGGAGTCTGAAAACCCTGTCACCAAACACTCTGTATCACCTCCATAAATGAGACCAACATCAGACGTACCTTTGAGGTACCGAAAAATCCTCTTCACAGCTTGCCAATGCTCTTTGCCAGGCTCACTCATAAACCTGCTAACAACACTAACAGACTGTGCAAGATCAGGTCTAGTGCAGACCATTGCATACATCAAGCTTCCTACTGCACTAGCATAGGGAACTCGAGACATGTACTCCTTCTCCTCAGCTGATTTAGGTGCAAAGGCAACAGACATATGTGCATTTGCAGCACTGGGAGTATCTATAGGCTTTGCTGTAGATATGTCAAACCTTGACAAAATCTTCTGAATGTAGTCCTTCTCTGACAAGAAGAGTTTCCTTCTGCTTAGATCCCTATAGATCTCCATTCTCAGAATTTTTCGGGCTGCACCCAAATCCTTCATATCAAACTCAGCACTGAGAAGATCCTTCAACTTCTGGATATCAGACTTGTCCTTCGCAGCTATCAACATATCATCGACATACAGGACTAAGTAAATCAAAGAACTATTTGCTGACCTGTTGTAGTAAACACAACAATCATATGGACTTCTGTTGTAGCCAATCTCTATCATATAGCTGTCGAACCTTTTGTACCACTGCCTCGGAGACTGCTTTAGCCCATACAAGGACTTCTTCAACTTGCAAACATAGTCCTCCTTACGAGGAACCTGAAACCCATCTGGCTGAGTCATGTATATTTCCTCCTCCAACTCTCCATATAGGAAAGTTGTCTTCACATCTAGTTGTTCAAGTTCCAGATTCTGATGTGCAACTATTACTAGTAGCACCCTGATGGAAGTGTGTCTGAACACTGGCGAGAAAATCTCATTATAGTCTACCCCTCTTTCTGAGTGAACCTCCTAACTACCACTCGAGCTTTATACTTGATACCCTCAACAGGTGTTCCTCCTTCCTTCTTCTTGTAGATCCACTTGCAAGTGACAACTTTTCTGTCTCGTGGTCGCTTGGCTAATTCCCAAGTCTGATTCTTATGGAGTGACTCCATCTCCTCTCCCATAGCAGCAAGCCATTGGGAAGATTCAGTACATGTAACTACTTCTTTGTAAGTGGATGGCTCATGTGAGTCAGGATCCACTTCTTCGGCAACCTGCAATGCATAAGCTACCATGTCTTCAAAACCATACCTTCTGGAAGGTATTCCATAATTTGCTCTTTTTGATCGATCAACAGCCAAATTGTGCTGATTTGCTGCTGGTAATGAAGATCCTGATGATTATGCTTCTGACTGTGGCTGTTGAACTTCATATAATGGTTCACCCTCATCTGGAGTGACTTGCTGCTCCACCTATTTCCTAACACTGCCACCAACAATAGACTTCACAGTAGGGTTAAACATAGAATTTTCATCAAAAACTACATTCCTGCTCAGTATAACCCTCTTCTCAGATGGGGACTGTCGCGCCCTTTTTCGACCGCGACATTTTTAGCGAATCTCCTGCTTAAATAAAAGTGTTAGAAAATAAATAATAAAATGCTAAATGTGCAAAAGAATGCTAAAAATGTTAAAAGGGTGCTAAAAATGCTAAAGGAGTCGCCACCTAATTAGTTTGGGTGAATTAGGACACCTAAATGTCAACTAGGTTAAAGTCAACACTAACTCCATTTTTATGGTCTGCAAAACTTATGTGAGATTCCGGGCAAGGGTTCTTTATTATCCTAAAGGGAAGGGGTCAGGCACCCTGAAGGATCCGCTAACTTGCGGTTGTCCGGTCAAACCTAGGGTTAATTATTATTCTAAGATGCAATACATGTCTTGAAAAGTATTTAAATAAAAATATGGGAAGTATTTTTTGCTAGTATAAAAATGTGAGATTTTGTTTTAAAAAATATATAAAGCTAGTTCTAGCTAAAATATTATTATGCGCAAAGATAATTTATACATTTATGACGCACTAGATAAGATACATGTGTTGTAATAATGTAAAATCTTATTATGACGAAATGTATACTTATAAAACAAGATGTGAAATATCTATTATGCAAAGGCTAACAAAATAATTTTTAATTATGAATGTTAGTGAGAGTTTATGAAGAAATTAATTTATTATGCTAAGGATTTAATAGAGTGACACTTTAACTACGTGGATATTTAATGTCATTTAGTATGGCTTAGGCGATGCATAACTAGTCATAAAAATAATTTAATTTAAGGAGAATGAATTTCTAGCGTCAAACTATTTTTTTAGTGACCACCCAAAGTTTAGCTATTTTAAGTGTACTACTAGTAATCAGTAATGTAATGTTAGACAAATAATTACAATAAATAAATGGGGTGAGGATATGAATTGATAAGGACTCGAAGAAATGGCGAAGTCATTCGCCGGTGGCTTGAAATTTCCGATGCGGATAGAGAATGCACATAGATGCGGGTGAATGCAGATCTTCAGTTGATCAAAGCGCGACGAGTCTCGCGATGAAACTCTTCATTTGGCTCCGGTGCATTTCATGTAAAACAAAGGAAAATAAGGATTAGTACTTAGCCTAACCTTGTCAAATAATAAGCATTTATATAAAAATTGAGCAGCTGATAAATTACTTCATTTTTTTTCGCAGGGCAATGCAGGCCCAAACATACGGCACTTCAGGTTTGAAAACAAGGGGACAGGCTACATACAATGATCCCAACTATTTCTGACTTAAAGGAAAATGGGTAGGCCTAGGACATAAACTCTTTTAGATTTTAAAAGGAGAAACTGATTAGCTCAATGCTTGCAACAAATCCATTTATACGAACATGTAGGTAAAGATATTCACTATATACATACATATTCTGACTGTAAAACAAAACAGGGCAACCTGAATACGCAAATACGTGTATGATCATATTTATATACCCTGTATATTCCTTAAGGTATACTATCCCTAAATGGATCGGGTTGCACGCCGCAACAAAACGTAAAGTGAATACGCGTTCACAAATACGTAAACATAATGGATCGGGTTGCACTCCGCAACAAAACATAAAGTGAATACGTGTTCACAAATACGTAAATATAATGGATCGGGTTGCACGCCGCAACAAAACGTAAAGTGAATACGCGTTCACAAATACGTAAACATAATGGATCGGGTTGCACGCCGCAACAAAACGTAAAGTGAATACGCATTCACAAATACGTAAACATAATGGATCGGGTTGCACGCCGCAACAAATACGTAAATACAAAGGAATACCTTAATATGTAACATGAGATAAAACATGTATGTTGGTTAAGCTGAGCACGTCCTGAAACGAATTGAAAGGGAATATTATTATGTGAATACTTGATTATGATACATTGAGAATGTTGAAGTTTGTTTCATAACATGGTTATTGTGTCCTAATATGTTTGTACTTAAAATATGGTGAGATTGCTTTGAATTATAGGGTGAGGTTCTCACTCAGCCCCGGATGGTAGGGCTGACTCTTTTGTTTAACATATTTCAGGGAAGCGTGATAGAGGAAAAGCTCCGCAACAGGACTAGCGATCGTCCCGCAGCCTCTTTGACCCACCAATCCATTATTTCGGACTTGGTGAAAGTTATTCTCATAAAGTATGTTTAAAGAACTAGGTTCCATTATCTCGGGGAATGCCCCTCACAAGATTGTTCTTTGTAAGTTTTGAATTGCTTATTATTATATATATATATTATTTCCGTACTAAAATACATGTTTAATCTAGGAAGAAAAGATGTTAACGGTTCGCCTGAAAAATAAATAATTGTCCAGGTGCCATCACGCCTTAAGGAAAGACTTAAGAAAAGTCGGGGCGTGACATGTGGTAAACCTCTTCCTATAAATCAGCTCCATTTGCATTTCTCGTCTGAGCATAATAATCTAAAAGTGCTTCCACAATTGAGGTGTAGGGTTCAAACTCCATTGGTAGTGTATCATCTCTTTCTCCTTCTTTTTTCACCCTGCACAGATTGTATGCATAGAAGTTTGAGGAAGTATCCCCTATAGTTGACGCAGTAAGAAAATTATATGCTTTTTAATCAAAAGTTGGTTCACTTTGTGATGAAGTTTAATATTATTCTTGTTAAGCCGAAAGAGAAGCAAAGTGTGTTCCAACATCATCATGAACATCCTAAGCTTTTCGAATTGCGCATTTTGTGGACGCTGAGGAAGAGGGTCATGTTGTTGAACTTTAGAAGCAATTCTCTGTATAGCTCATTGAGCTCTGATAAATGCATCTCCTCCAAATAATTTATCATTTTGTAAACCTCCACCTACCAATGAGTTGCATTTTGAATTTCCCATTTGAGATGTAGAATCTAATGATGGTCATATTGATAATCCTCTGGCTGAAGCTTCAAAGGAATAGTTGGGCAGTACCTTCATGACCCTTAGACCATGAATCAATATATGTCGCAATTAAAATCAATTCGTTTCCTCTTGATACTGAGCCCTTTTGGTAAACCTCTTGTTGCAACGACATCAAGTTTTTATATATTTAACTTAATCAATTTTTTTACGATATGTGTGCTTATTAAATTTGTACAACTATTTCTGAAAATACATTTTGGAGTTGCTTATAAGGTACACGTGCAAAACACGTGCCAAGAAACTACTGACTTTATAAAGTAATTATTGATATGTATTTATTATAAAATAAAAATAAAATTGTGTGTGACAATACATTTCTATTTACCTATTAAAATCTAAAAGTATATGTTTTACGATCAAGTTATGAAGTATACAAAGATATAAGATAAGTAATTATATTACTATTGTTATTACATCTTTTCCCTCATAAAATTAAAATAATTTATCTAAACTACCATCGAATCTATCAAACTCTGAAGCAATATCTAACTGATAAAAACCTATCATAGGTGTCTGACACGCATATGTATTTTCTGCGTGTATTTTATGCATGGAAGGCTGATGATGTTTCTCATGCAATGGACTACAAAAGAAACTTTTGTTCGCCCCAATAGAAAGGAGTTTTCTTTGTGAATAAGTGAATATCATGTTTGTTAAGCCTCAAGAAAAGAAAAGTGTGTTTCACTGATATCTTGAACATATTGAGCTTTTTGATTTGCTCATTTTGAAGACGTTCAGAAATAGTCTTATGATATTTTACACTTCAGAAGCAATTTTCGGGTATAGCTCATTGAGCACTGAAAAATATATATTCCTCATATACTTGATCTGGTGGTAAACCTCTTCCTATAAATCAGCTCCATTTGAATTTCTCGTCTGAGCATAATAATCTAAAAGTGCTTCCACAATTGAGGTGTAGGGTTCAAACTCCATTGGTAGTGTATCATCTCTTTCTCCTTTTTTTTTCACTCTGCACAGATTGTATGCATGGAAGTTTGAGGAAGTATCCCCTACAGTTGACGAAGTAAGAAAATTATATGTTTTTTAATCGAAAGTTGGTTCACTTTGTGATGAAGTTTAATATTATTCTTGTTAAGCCGCAAGAGAAGCAATGTGTGTTCCAACATCATCATGAACATCCTAAGCTTTTCAAATTGCGCATTTTGTGGACGCTGAGGAAGAGAGTCATGTTGTTGAACTTTAGAAGCAATTCTCTGTATAGCTCATTGAGCTCTGATAAATGCATCTCCTCTATATATAATTTATCATTTTGTAAACCTCCACCTACCAATGAGTTGCATGTTGCATTTCCCATTTGAGATGTAGAATCTAATGATGGTCTTATTGATAATCCTCTGGCTGAAGCTTCAAAGGAATAGCTGGGCAGTACCTTCATGACCCTTAGACCATGAATCATTATATGTTGCTATTAAAATCAATTCTTTTCCTCTTGAGACTGAGCCCTTTTGGTAAACCTCTTGTTGCAACGACATCAAGTTTTTATATATTTAACTTAATCAATTTTTTTACGATATGTGTGTTTATTAAATTTGTACAACTATTTCTGAAAATACATTTTGGAATTGCTTATAAGGTACACGTGCAAAACACGTGCCAAGAAACTACTGACTTTATAAAGTAATTATTGATATGCATTTATTAGAAAATAAAAATAAAATTGTGTGTGACAATACATTTCTATTTACCTATTAAAATCTAAAAGTATATGTTTTACGATCAAGTTATAAAGTACACAAATATATAAGATGAGTAATTATATTACTATTGTTATTACATATTTTTCCCTCATAAAATTAAAATAATTTATCTAAACTACCATCGAATCTATCAAACTCTGAAGCAATATCTAACTGATAAAAACCTATCATAGGTGTCTGACACACATATGTATTTTCTGCGTGTATTTTATGCATGGAAGGCTGATGATGTTTCTCATGCAATGGACTACAAAAGAAACTTTTGTTCGCCCCAATAGAAAGGAGTTTTCTTTGTGAATAAGTTGAATATCATGTTTGTTAAGCCTCAAGAAAAGAAAAGTGTGTTTCACTGATATCTTGAACATATTGAGCTTTTTGATTTGCTCATTTTGAAGACGTTCAAAAATAGTCTTATGATATTTTACACTTCAGAAGCAATTTTCGGGTATAGCTCATTGAGCACTGAAAAATATATATTCCTCATATACTTGATCTGGTGGTAAACCTCTTCCTATAAATCAGCTCCATTTGAATTTCTCGTCTGAGCATAATAATCTAAAAGTGCTTCCACAATTGAGGTGTAGGGTTCAAACTCCATTGGTAGTGTATCATCTCTTTCTCCTTTTTTTTTTCACTCTGCACAGATTGTATGCATGGAAGTTTGAGGAAGTATCCCCCATAGTTGACGCAGTAAGAAAATTATATGCTTTTTAATCAAAAGTTGGTTCACTTTGTGATGAAGTTTAATATTATTCTTGTTAAGCCGAAAGAGAAGCAAAGTGTGTTCCAACATCATCATGAACATCCTAAGCTTTTCGAATTGCGCATTTTGTGGACGCTGAGGAAGAGGGTCATATTGTTGAACTTTAGAAGCAATTATCTGTATAGCTCATTGAGCTCTGATAAATGCATCTCCTCCAAATAATTTATCATTTTGTAAACCTCCACCTACCAATGAGTTGCATTTTGCATTTCCCATTTGAGATGTAGAATCTAATGATGGTCATATTGATAATCCTCTGGCTGAAGCTTCAAAGGAATAGTTGGGCAGTACCTTCATGACCCTTAGACCATGAATCAATATATGTCGCAATTAAAATCAATTCGTTTCATCTTGAGACTGAGCCCTTTTGGTAAACCTCTTGTTGCAACGACATCAAGTTTTTATATATTTAACTTAATCAATTTTTTTAAGATATGTGTGCTTATTAAATTTGTACAACTATTTCTGAAAATACATTTTGGAGTTGCTTATAAGGTACACGTGCAAAATACGTGTCAAGAAACTACTGACTTTATAAAGTAATTATTGATATGTATTTATTATAAAATAAAAATAAAATTGTGTGTGACAATACATTTCTATTTACCTATTAAAATCTAAAAGTATATGTTTTACGATCAAGTTATAAAGTACACAAATATATAAGATGAGTAATTATATTACTATTGTTATTACATATTTTTCCCTCATAAAATTAAAATAATTTATCTAAACTACCATCGAATCTATCAAACTCTGAAGCAATATCTAACTGATAAAAACCTATCATAGGTGTCTGACACACATATGTATTTTCTGCGTGTATTTTATGCATGGAAGGCTGATGATGTTTCTCATGCAATGGACTACAAAAGAAACTTTTGTTCGCCCCAATAGAAAGGAGTTTTCTTTGTGAATAAGTTGAATATCATGTTTGTTAAGCGTCAAGAAAAGAAAAGTTTGTTTCACTGATATCTTGAACATATTGAGCTTTTTGATTTGCTCATTTTGAAGACGTTCATAAATAGTCTTATGATATTTTACACTTGAAGCAATTTTGGTATAGCTCATTGAGCAATTGAAAAATATATATTCCTCATATACTTGATCCGTGGTAAACCTCTTCCTATAAATCAGCTCCATTTGAATTTCTCGTCTGAGCATAATAATCTAAAAGTGCTTCCACAATTGAGGTGTAGGGTTCAAACTCCATTGGTAGTGTATCATCTCTTTCTCCTTTTTTTTTTTCACTCTGCACAGATTGTATGCATGGAAGTTTGAGGAAGTATCCCCCATAGTTGACGTGAGTAAGAAAATTATATGCTTTTAATCAAAAGTTGGTTCACTTTGTGATGAAGTTTAATATTATTCTTGTTAAGCGAAGAGAAGCAAAGTGTGTTCCAACATCATCATGAACATCCTAAGCTTTTCGAATTGCGCATTTTGTGATGGCCCGAGGAAGAGAGTCATGTTGTTGAACTTTAGAAGCAATTCTCTGTATAGCTCATTGAGCTCTGATAAATGCATCTCCTCTATATATAATTTATCATTTTGTAAACCTCCACCTACTAATGAGTTGCATTTTGCATTTCCCATTTGAGATGTAGAATCTAATGATGATCATATTAATAATCCTCTGGCTGAAGCTTCAAACGAATAGTTGAGCAGTACCTTCATGATCCTTAGACCATGAATCAATAAATGTCGCTATTAAAATCAATTCTTTTCCTCTTGAGACTGAGCCCTTTTGGTAAACCTCTTCTTGCAACGACATAAAGTTTTTATATATTTAACTTAATCAATTTTTTACGATATGTGTGCTTATTAAATTTGTACAACTATTTCTGAAAATACATTTTGGAGTTGCTTATAAGGTACACGTGCAAAATACGTGTCAAGAAACTACTGACTTTATAAAGTAATTATTGATATGTATTTATTATAAAATAAAAATAAAATTGTGTGTGACAATACATTTCTATTTACCTATTAAAATCTAAAAGTATATGTTTTACGATCAAGTTATAAAGTACACAAATATATAAGATGAGTAATTATATTATTATTGTTATTACATATTTTTCCCTCATAAAATTAAAATAATTTATCTAAACTACCATCGAATCTATCAAACTCTGAAGCAATATCTAACTGATAAAAACCTATCATAGGTGTCTGACACACATATGTATTTTCACGTGTATTTTATGCATGGAAGGGTGATGATGTTTCTCATGCAATGGACTACAAAAGAAACTTTTGTTCGCCCAATAGAAAGGAGTTTTCTTTGTGAATAAGTTGAATATCATGTTTGTTAAGCCTCAAGAAAAGAAAAGTGTGTTTCATCGATATCTTGAACATATTGAGCTTTTGATTTGCTCATTTTGAAGACGTTCAAAATAGTCTTATGATATTTTACACTTGAAGCAATTTTTGGTATAGCTCATTGAGCCTTGAAAAATATATATTCCTCATATACTTGATCCGTGGTAAACCTCTTCCTATAAATCAGCTCCATTTGAATTTCTCGTCGAGCATAATAATCTAAAAGTGCTTCCACATTGAGGTGTAGGGTTCAAACTCCATTGGTAGTGTATCATCTCTTTCTCCTTCTTTTTCCACTGCTGATTGTATGCATGGAAGTTTGAGAAGTATCCCCATAGTTGTGTGAGAAGAAAATTATATGCTTTTAATCAAAAGTTGGTTCACTTTGTGATGAAGTTTAATATTATTCTTGTTAAGCGAAGAGAAGCAAAGTGTGTTCCAACATCATCATGAACATCCTAAGCTTTTCAATTGCATTTTGTGAATGGAGGAAGAGGTCATATTGTTGAACTTTAGAAGCAATTATCTGTATAGCTCATTGAGCATGATAAATGCATCTCCTCAAATAATTTATCATTTTGTAAACCTCTTCCTGCCAATGAGTTGCATTTGCATTTCCCATTTGAGATGTAGAATCTAATGATGGTCATATTGATAATCCTCTGTTTGAAGCTTCAAAGGAATAGTTAGCAAGACCTTCATGACCCTTAGACCATGAATCAATATATGTCACTATTAAAATCAATTCGTTTCATCTTGAGTGAGCCCTTTTGGTAAACCTCTTGCTGCAATGACACCAAGTTTTGTATATTTAACTTAATCAATTTTTTACGATATGTGTGCTTATTAAATTTGTACAACTATTTCTGAAAATACATTTTGGAGTTGCTTATAAGGTACACGTGCAAAATACGTGTCAAGAAACTACTGACTTTATAAAGTAATTATTGATATGTATTTATTATAAAATAAAAATAAAATTGTGTGTGACAATACATTTCTATTTACCTATTAAAATCTAAAAGTATATGTTTTACGATCAAGTTATAAAGTACACAAATATATAAGATGAGTAATTATATTACTATTGTTATTACATATTTTTCCCTCATAAAATTAAAATAATTTATCTAAACTACCATCGAATCTATCAAACTCTGAAGCAATATCTAACTGATAAAAACCTATCATAGGTGTCTGACACGCATATGTATTTTCTGCGTGTATTTTATGCATGGAAGGCTGATGATGTTTCTCATGCAATGGACTACAAAAGAAACTTTTGTTCGCCCCAATAGAAAGGAGTTTTCTTTGTGAATAAGTTGAATATCATGTTTGTTAAGCCTCAAGAAAAGAAAAGTGTGTTTCACTGATATCTTGAACATATTGAGCTTTTTGATTTGCTCATTTTGAAGACGTTCAGAAATAGTCTTATGATATTTTACACTTCAGAAGCAATTTTCGGGTATAGCTCATTGAGCACTGAAAAATATATATTCCTCATATACTTGATCTGGTGGTAAACCTCTTCCTATAAATCAGCTCCATTTGAATTTCTCGTCTGAGCATAATAATCTAAAAGTGCTTCCACAATTGAGGTGTAGGGTTCAAACTCCATTGGTAGTGTATCATCTCTTTCTCCTTTTTTTTTTTCACTCTGCACAGATTGTATGCATGGAAGTTTGAGGAAGTATCCCCCATAGTTGACGCAGTAAGAAAATTATATGCTTTTTAATCAAAAGTTGGTTCACTTTGTGATGAAGTTTAATATTATTCTTGTTAAGCCGAAAGAGAAGCAAAGTGTGTTCCAACATCATCATGAACATCCTAAGCTTTTCGAATTGCGCATTTTGTGGACGCTGAAGAAGAGGGTCATATTGTTGAACTTTACAAGCAATTATCTGTATAGCTCATTGAGCTCTGATAAATGCATCTCCTCCAAATAATTTATCATTTTGTAAACCTCCACCTACCAATGAGTTCCATTTTGAATTTCCCATTTGAGATGTAGAATCTAATGATGGTCATATTGATAATCCTCTGGCTGAAGCTTCAAAGGAATAGTTGGGCAGTACCTTCATGACCCTTAGACCATGAATCAATATATGTCGCAATTAAAATCAATTCGTTTCATCTTGAGACTGAGCCCTTTTGGTAAACCTCTTGTTGCAACGACATCAAGTTTTTATATATTTAACTTAATCAATTTTTTAAGATATGTGTGCTTATTAAATTTGTACAACTATTTCGAAAATACATTTTGGAGTTGCTTATAAGGTACGTGCAAAATACGTGTCAAGAAACTACTGACTTTATAAAGTAATTATTGATATGTATTTATTATAAAATAAAAATAAAATTGTGTGTGACAATACATTTCTATTTACCTATTAAAATCTAAAAGTATATGTTTCTGATCAAGTTATAAAGTACAAAAATATATAAGATGAGTAATTATATTACTATTGTTATTACATATTTTTCCCTCATAAAATTAAAATAATTTATCTAAACTACCATCGAATCTATCAAACTCTGAAGCAATATCTAACTGATAAAAACCTATCATAGGTGTCTGACACACATATGTATTTTCTGCGTGTATTTTATGCATGGAAGGCTGATGATGTTTCTCATGCAATGGACTACAAAAGAAACTTTTGTTCGCCGATAGAAAGGAGTTTTCTTTGTGAATAAGTTGAATATCATGTTTGTTAAGCCTCGAAAAGAAAAGTGTGTTTCACTGATATCTTGAACATATTGAGCTTTTTGATTTGCTCATTTTGAAGACGTTCAAAAATAGTCTTATGATATTTTACACTTCAGAAGCAATTTTCGGGTATAGCTCATTGAGCACTGAAAAATATATATTCCTCATATACTTGATCTGGTGGTAAACCTCTTCCTATAAATCAGCTCCATTTGAATTTCTCGTCTGAGCATAATAATCTAAAAGTGCTTCCACAATTGAGGTGTAGGGTTCAAACTCCATTGGTAGTGTATCATCTCTTTCTCCTTTTTTTTTTCACTCTGCACAGATTGTATGCATGGAAGTTTGAGGAAGTATCCCCCATAGTTGACGCAGTAAGAAAATTATATGCTTTTTAATCAAAAGTTGGTTCACTTTGTGATGAAGTTTAATATTATTCTTGTTAAGCCGAAAGAGAAGCAAAGTGTGTTCCAACATCATCATGAACATCCTAAGCTTTTCGAATTGCGCATTTTGTGGACGCTGAGGAAGAGAGTCATGTTGTTGAACTTTAGAAGCAATTATCTGTATAGCTCATTGAGCATGATAAATGCATCTCCTCAATATAATTTATCATTTTGTAAACTTCCACCTACCAATGAGTTGCATTTTCCATTTCCCATTTGAGATGTAGAATCTAATGATGGTCATATTGATAATCCTCATTTGAAGCTTCAAAGGAATAGTTGGCGATACCTTCATCACCCTTAGCCTATGAATCAATATATGTCGCTATTAAAATCAATTCTCTCTCTTGAGAATGAGCCATTTTGGTAAACCTCTTTTTGCAACGACATCAAGTTTTTATATATTTAATTTAATTAAATTTTATTACGATATATGTGCATATTAAGTTTGTACAACTATTTCTGAAAATACATTTTGGAGTTGCTTATAAGGTACACGTGCAAAATACGTGTCAAGAAACTACTGACTTTATAAAGTAATTATTGATATGTATTTATTATAAAATAAAAATAAAATTGTGTGTGACAATACATTTCTATTTACCTATTAAAATCTAAAAGTATATGTTTTACGATCAAGTTATAAAGTACACAAATATATAAGATGAGTAATTATATTACTATTGTTATTACATATTTTTCCCTCATAAAATTAAAATAATTTATCTAAACTACCATCGAATCTATCAAACTCTGAAGGAATATCTAACTGATAAAAACCTATCATAGGTGTCTGACACACATATGTATTTTCTGCGTGTATTTTATGCATGGAAGGCTGATGATGTTTCTCATGCAATGGACTACAAAAGAAACTTTTGTTCGCCCCAATAGAAAGGAGTTTTCTTTGTGAATAAGTTGAATATCATGTTTGTTAAGCCTCAAGAAAAGAAAAGTGTGTTTCACTGATATCTTGAACATATTAAGCTTTTGATTTGCTCATTTTGAAGACGTTGAAATAGTCTTATGATATTTTACACTTGAAGCAATTTTCGGTATAGCTCATTGAGCTTGAAAATATATATTAATCATATACTAGATCTTAGATTTTATGGTAAACCTCTTCCTATAAATCAGCTCCATTTGCATTTCTCATCTGAGCATAATAATCTAAAAGTGCTTCCACAATTGAGGTGTAGGGTTCAAACTCCATTGGTAGTGTATCATCTCTTTCTCCTTCTTTTTTCGCCCTGCACAGATTGTATGCATGGAAGTTTGAGGAAGTATCCCCTATAGTTGACGCAGTAAGAAAATTATATGCTTTTTAATCAAAAGTTGGTTCACTTTGTGATGAAGTTTAATATTATTCTTGTTAAGCCGAAAGAGAAGCAAAGTGTGTTCCAACATCATCATGAACATCCTAAGCTTTTCGAATTGCGCATTTTGTGGACGCTGAGGAAGAGAGTCATGTTGTTGAACTTTAGAAGCAATTATCTGTATAGCTCATTGAGCATGATAAATGCATCTCCTCAATATAATTTATCATTTTGTAAACTTCCACCTACCAATGAGTTCCATTTTGAATTTCCCATTTGAGATGTAGAATCTAATGATGGTCATATTGATAATCCTCTGGCTGAAGCTTCAAAGGAATAGCTGGGCAGTACTTTCATGACCCTTAGACCATGAATCAATATATGTCACTATTAAAATCAATTCTTTTCCTCTTGAGACTGAGCTCTTTTGGTAAACCTCTTGTTGCAACGACATCAAGTTTTTATATATTTAACTTAATCAATTTTTTTACGATATGTGTGCTTATTAAATTTGTACAACTATTTCTGAAAATACATTTTGGAGTTGCTTATAAGGTACACGTGCAAAACACGTGCCAAGAAACTACTGACTTTATAAAGTAATTATTGATATGTATTTATTATAAAAAAAATGTGTGTAACAATACATTTCTATTTACCTATTAAAATCTAAAAGTATATGTTTTACGATCAAGTTATAAAGTACACAAATATATAAGATGAGTAATTATATTACTATTGTTATTACATCTTTTTCCCTCATAAAATTAAAATAATTTATCTAAACTACCATCGAATCTATCAAACTCTGAAGCAATATCTAACTGATAAAAACCTATCATAGGTGTCTGACACGCATATGTATTTTCTGCGTGTATTTTATGCATGGAAGGCTGATGATGTTTCTCATGCAATGGACTACAAAAGAAACTTTTGTTCGCCCCAATAGAAAGGAGTTTTCTTTGTGAATAAGTTGAATATCATGTTTGTTAAGCGTCAAGAAAAGAAAAGTTTGTTTCACTGATATCTTGAACATATTGAGCTTTTTGATTTGCTCATTTTGAAGACGTTTCAGAAGCAATTTTCGGGTATAGCTCATTGAGCACTGAAAAATATATATTCATCATATACTTGATCTGGTGGTAAACCTCTTCCTATAAATCAGCTCCATTTGCATTTCTCGTCTGAGCATAATAATCTAAAAGTGCTTCCACAATTGAGGTGTAGGGTTCAAACTCCATTGGTAGTGTATCATCTCTTTCTCCTTTTTTTTTTCACTCTGCACAGATTGTATGCATGTAAGTTTGAGGAAGTATCCCCCATAGTTGACGCAGTAAGAAAATTATATGCTTTTTAATCAAAAGTTGGTTCACTTTGTGATGAAGTTTAATATTATTCTTGTTAAGCCGAAAGAGAAGCAAAGTGTGTTCCAACATCATCATGAACATCCTAAGCTTTTCGAATTGCGCATTTTGTGGACGCTGAGGAAGAGAGTCATGTTGTTGAACTTTAGAAGCAATTATCTGTATAGCTCATTGAGCATGATAAATGCATCTCCTCAATATAATTTATCATTTTGTAAACTTCCACCTACCAATGAGTTGCATTTTCCATTTCCCATTTGAGATGTAGAATCTAATGATGGTCATATTGATAATCCTCTGGCTGAAGCTTCAAAGGAATAGCTGGGCAGTACTTTCATGACCCTTAGACCATGAATCAATATATGTCACTATTAAAATCAATTCTTTTCCTCTTGAGACTGAGCTCTTTTGGTAAACCTCTTGTTGCAACGACATCAAGTTTTTATATATTTAACTTAATCAATTTTTTTACGATATGTGTGCTTATTAAATTTGTACAACTATTTCTGAAAATACATTTTGGAGTTGCTTATAAGGTACACGTGCAAAACACGTGCCAAGAAACTACTGACTTTATAAAGTAATTATTGATATGTATTTATTATAAAAAAAATGTGTGTAACAATACATTTCTATTTACCTATTAAAATCTAAAAGTATATGTTTTACGATCAAGTTATAAAGTATACAAAGATATAAGATAAGTAATTCTATTACTATTGTTATTACATCTATTTCCCTCATAAAATTAAAATAATTTATCTAAACTACCATCGAATCTATAAAATTCTGAAGCAATATTTGACTGATAAAAACCTATCATAGGTGTCTGACACGCATATGCATTTTATGCATGGAATGTTGATGAAGTTTCTCATGCAATGGACTACGAAAGAAACTTATGTTCTTCCCAATAGAAAGGAGTTTTCTTTGTGAATAAGTTGAATATCATGCTTGTTAAGCCTCGAGAAAAGAAAAGTATGTTTCACTGATATCTTGAACATACTGAGCTTTTTAATTTGTTCATTTTGAAGACGTTCAGGAAGTGTCTTATGATATTTTACACTTCAGAAGCATTTTTTTGGTATAGCACATTGAGCTCTGATAAATATATATTCATCATATACTAGATCTTATGGAAAACCTCTTCCTATAAATCAGCCCCATTTGCATTTCTCGTCTGAGCATAATAATCTAAAAGTGCTTCCACAATTGAGGTGTAGGGTTCAAACTCCATTGGTAGTGTATCATCTCTTTCTCCTTCTTTCTTCACCCTCCACGGATTGTATGCATGGAAGTTTGAGGAAGTATCCCCTATAGTTGACGCAGTAAGAAAATTATATGCTTTTTAATCAAAAGTTGGTTCACTTTGTGATGAAGTTTAATATTATTCTTGTTAAGCCGAAAGAGAAGCAAAGTGTGTTCCAACATCATCATGAACATCCTAAGCTTTTCAGTGCGCATTTTGTGGGCCCGAGGAAGAGGTCATGTTGTTGAACTTTAGAAGCAATTATCTGTATAGCTCATTGAGCATGATAAATGCATCTCCTCAATATAATTTATCATTTTGTAAACCTCCACCTACCAATGAGTTGCATTTTGCATTTCCCATTTGAGATGTAGAATCTAATGATGGTCATATTGATAATTCTCTGGCTGAAGCTTCAAAGGAATAGTTGGGCAGTACCTTCATGACCCTTTGACCATGAATCAATATATGTCGCAATTAAAATCAATTCGTTTCATCTTGAGACTGAGCCCTTTTGGTAAACCCCTTGTTGCAACGACATCAAGTTTTTATATATTTAACTTAATCAATTTTTTTAAGATATGTGTGCTTATTAAATTTGTACAACTATTTCTGAAAATACATTTTGGAGTTGCTTATAAGGGTACACGTGCAAAATACGTGTCAAGAAACTACTGACTTTATAAAGTAATTATTGATATGTATTTATTATAAAATAAAAATAAAATTGTGTGACAATACATTTCTATTTACCTATTAAAATCTAAAAGTATATGTTTTACGATCAAGTTATGAAGTATACAAAGATATAAGATAAGTAATTATATTACTATTGTTATTACATATTTTTCCCTCATAAAATTAAAATAATTTATCTAAACTACCATCGAATCTATCAAACTCTGAAGCAATATCTAACTGATAAAAACCTATCATAGGTGTCTGACACGCATATGTATTTTCTGCGTGTATTTTATGCATGGAAGGCTGATGATGTTTCTCATGCAATGGACTACAAAAGAAACTTTTGTTCGCCCCAATAGAAAGGAGTTTTCTTTGTGAATAAGTTGAATATCATGTTTGTTAAGCGTCAAGAAAAGAAAAGTTTGTTTCACTGATATCTTGAACATATTGAGCTTTTTGATTTGCTCATTTTGAAGACGTTCATAAATAGTCTTATGATATTTTACAGTTCAGAAGCAATTTTCGGGTATAGCTCATTGAGCACTGAAAAATATATATTCATCATATACTTGATCTGGTGGTAAACCTCTTCCTATAAATCAGCTCCATTTGCATTTCTCGTCTGAGCATAATAATCTAAAAGTGCTTCCACAATTGATGTGTAGGGTTCAAACTCCATTGGTAGTGTATCATCTCTTTCTCCTTCTTTTTTCGCCCTGCACAGATTGTATGCATGGAAGTTTGAGGAAGTATCCCCTATAGTTGACGCAGTAAGAAAATTATATGCTTTTTAATCAAAAGTTGGTTCACTTTGTGATGAAGTTTAATATTATTCTTGTTAAGCCGAAAGAGAAGCAAAGTGTGTTCCAACATCATCATGAACATCCTAAGCTTTTCGAATTGCGCATTTTGTGGACGCTGAGGAAGAGAGTCATGTTGTTGAACTTTAGAAGCAATTATCTGTATAGCTCATTGAGCATGATAAATGCATCTCCTCAATATAATTTATCATTTTGTAAACTTCCACCTACCAATGAGTTGCATTTTCCATTTCCCATTTGAGATGTAGAATCTAATGATGGTCATATTGATAATCCTCTGGCTGAAGCTTCAAAGGAATAGCTGGGCAGTACTTTCATGACCCTTAGACCATGAATCAATATATGTCACTATTAAAATCAATTCTTTTCCTCTTGAGACTGAGCTCTTTTGGTAAACCTCTTGTTGCAACGACATCAAGTTTTTATATATTTAACTTAATCAATTTTTTTACGATATGTGTGCTTATTAAATTTGTACAACTATTTCTGAAAATACATTTTGGAGTTGCTTATAAGGTACACGTGCAAAACACGTGCCAAGAAACTACTGACTTTATAAAGTAATTATTGATATGTATTTATTATAAAAAAAATGTGTGTAACAATACATTTCTATTTACCTATTAAAATCTAAAAGTATATGTTTTACGATCAAGTTATAAAGTACACAAATATATAAGATGAGTAATTATATTACTATTGTTATTACATCTTTTTCCCTCATAAAATTAAAATAATTTATCTAAACTACCATCGAATCTATCAAACTCTTAAGCAATATCTGACTGATAAAAACCTATCATAGGTGTCTGACACGCATATGTATTTTCTGCATGTATTTTATGCATGGAATGTTGATGAAGATTCTCATGCAATGGACTACGAAAGAAATTTATGTTCTTCCCAATAGAAAGGAGTGTTCTTTGTGAATAAGTTGAATATCATGCGTGTTAAGCCTCGAGAAAAGAAAAGTGTGTTTCACTGATATCTTGAACATACTGAGATTTTTAATTTGCTCATTTTGAAGACGTTCAGGAAGAGTCTTATGATATTTTACACTTCAGAAGCAATTTTCTGGTATAGCACATTGAGCTCTGAGAAATATATATTAATCATATACTAGATCTTAGATTTTATGGTAAACCTCTTCCTATAAATCAGCTCCATTTGCATTTCTCATCTGAGCATAATAATCTAAAAGTGCTTCCACAATTGAGGTGTAGGGTTCAAACTCCATTGGTAGTGTATCATCTCTTTCTCCTTCTTTCTTCACCCTCCACGGATTGTATGCATGGAAGTTTGAGGAAGTATCCCCTACAGTTGACAAAGTAAGAAAATTATATGTTTTTAATCGAAAGTTGGTTCACTTTGTGATGAAGTTTAATATTATGCTTGTTAAGCCGCAAGAGAAGCAATGTGTGTTCCAACATCATCATGAACATCCTAAGCTTTTCAAATTACGCATTTTGTGGACGCTGAGGAAGAGAGTCATGTTGTTGAACTTTAGAAGCAATTATCTGTATAGCTCATTGAGCTCTGATAAATGCATCTCCTCCAAATAATTTATCATTTTGTAAACCTCCACCTACCAATGAGTTGCATTTTGCATTTCCCAATTGAGATGTAGAATCTAATGATGGTCATATTGATAATCCTCTTGTCGAAGCTTCAAAGGCACAGCTGGGCAGTACCTTCATGACCCTTAGACCATGAATCAATATATGTAGCTATTAAAATCAATTATTTCCCTCTTAAGACTGAGCCCTTTTGGTAAACCTCTTGTTGCAACGACATCAAGTTTTTATATATTTAACTTAATCAATTTTTTACGGTATGTGTGCTTATTAAATTTGTACAACTATTTCTGAAAATACATTTTGGAGTTGCTTATAAGGTACACGTGCAAAACACGTGCCAAGAAACTACTGACTTTATAAAGTAATTATTGATATGTATTTATTATAAAATAAAAATAAAATTGTGTGTGACAATACATTTCTATTTACCTATTAAAATCTAAAAGTATATGTTTTACGATCAAGTTATGAAGTATACAAAGATATAAGATAAGTAATTATATTACTATTGTTATTACATCTTTTCCCTCATAAAATTAAAATAATTTATCTAAACTACCATCGAATCTATCAAACTCTGAAGCAATATCTAATTGATAAAAACCTATCATAGGTGTCTGACACGCATATGTATTTTATGCATGGAAGGCAGATGATGTTTCTCATGCAATGGACTACGAAAGAAACTTTTGTTCGCCCCAACTGAAAGGAGTTTTCTTTGTGAATAAGTTGAATATCATGTTTTTTAAGCCTCTAGAAAAGAAGAGTGTGTTTCACTGATATCTTGAACATATTGAGCTTTTTGATTTGCTCATTTTGAAGACGTTCAGAAATAGTCTTATGATATTTTACACTTCAGAAGCAATTTTCGGGTATAGCTCATTGAGCACTGAAAAATATATATTCATCATATACTTGATCTGGTGGTAAACCTCTTCCTATAAATCAGCTCCATTTGCATTTCTCGTCTGAGCATAATAATCTAAAAGTGCTTCCACAATTGAGGTGTAGGGTTCAAACTCCATTGGTAGTGTATCATCTCTTTCTCCTTCTTTTTTCACCCTGCACAGATTGTATGCATGAAAGTTTGAGGAAGAATCCCCTATAGTTGACGCAGTAAGAAACTTATATGCTTTTTAATCAAAAGTTGGTTCACTTTGTGATGAAGTTTAATATTATTCTTGTTAAGGCGCAAGAGAAGCAAAGTGTGTTCCAACATCATCATGAACATCCTAAGCTTTTCGAATTGCGCATTTTGTGGACGCTGTGGAAGAGAGTCATGTTGTTGAACTTTAGAAGCAATTCTCTGTATAGCTCATTGAGCCTGATAAATGCATCTCCTCTATATAATTTATCATTTTGTAAACTTCCACCTACCAATGAGTTGCATTTTCCATTTCCCATTTGAGATGTAGAATCTAATGATGGTCATATTGATAATCCTCTGGCTGAAGCTTCAAAGGAATAGCTGGGCAGTACCTTCATGACCCTTAGACCATGAATCGATATATGTCACTATTAAAATCAATTCTTTCCCTCTTGAGACTGAGCCCTTTTGGTAGATACTTCCTCAAACTTTCATGCATACAATCCGTGGAGGGTGAAGAAAGAAGGAGAAAGAGATGATACACTACCAATGGAGTTTGAACCCTACACCTCAATTGTGGAAGCACTTTTAGATTATTATGCTCAGATGAGAAATGCAAATGGAGCTGATTTATAGGAAGAGGTTTACCATAAGATCTAGTATATGATTAATATATATTTATCAGAGCTCAATGTGCTATACCAGAAAATTGCTTCTGAAGTGTAAACTATCATAAGACTCTTCCTGAACGTCTTCAAAATGAGCAAATTAAAAATCTCAGTATGTTCAAGATATCAGTGAAACACACTTTTCTTTTCTCGAGGCTTAACACGCATGATATTCAACTTATTCACAAAGAAAAAATCTTTCTATTGGGAAGAACATAAGTTTCTTTCGTAGTCCATTGCATGAGAATCTTCATCAGCATTCCATGCATAAAATACATGCAGAAAATACATATGCGTGTCAGACACCTATGATAGGTTTTTATCAGTCAGATATTGCTTCAGAGTTTGATAGATTCGATGGTAGTTTAGATAAATTATTTTAATTTTATGAGGTAAAAAGATGTAATAACAATAGTAATATAATTACTCATCTTATATATTTGTATACTTTATAACTTGATCGTAAAACATACACTTTTAGATTTTAATAGGTAAATAGAAATGTATTGTCACACACAATTTTTTTTTTTATAATAAATACATATCAATAATTACTTTATAAAGTCAGTAGTTTCTTGGCACGTGTTTTGCACGTGTACCTTATAAGCAACGCCAAAATGTATTTTCAGAAATAGTTGTACAAATTTAATAAGCACACATATCGTAAAAAAATTGATTAAGTTAAATATATAAAAACTTGATGTCAAGAAGAGTCTTATGATATTTTACACTTCATAAGCAATTTTATGGCATAGCTAATTAAGCTCTGAAAAATACATATTTATCATATACTTGATCTTTTGGTAAACCTCTTCCAATAAATAAGCTCCATTTGCATTTCTCGTCTGAGCGTAATAATGTAAAGGTGCTTCAACAGTTGAGGTGTAGGATTCAAACTCCATTGGTAGTATATCATCTATTTCTCCTTCTTTCTTCTCCATCCACTGATTATATGCATGGAAGGTAGAGGAAGTTTAACTTACAGTTGACGAATTAAGAAAATTATATGCTTCTCAATCGAACGGTGTTTAACTTTGTGATGAAGTTTAATATTATGCTTCTTAACGCTCTAAAGAAGCAAAGTGTGTTCCAACATCATCATGAACAACCTAAGCTTTTCAAATTGCGCATTTTGTGGACGCTGAGGAAGAGATTCATGTTGTTGCACTTTAGAAGCAATTTTGTAGTATAGCTCATTGAGCTCTGATAAATATATCTCCTTTATAGATGTTATCGGTTTGTAAATATCCTCCTACCAATGAGTTGAATTTGCATTTCCCATTTGAGATGTAGAATCTAAAGATGGTCATACTGAGTATCCTCTGGCTGAAGCTCTAATGAATGGCACAGTTGGGCAGTACCTTCATAACCCTTATCCCATAAATCAATATATGTCGCTATTAAAATCAATTCTTTCCATCTTGAGACTGAACTTTTTTGCTAAACCTCTTGCTTCAACGAAATCAAGTTTTGATATATTTATCTAATAAAATTTTATTATGATATGTGTGCATATTAAATTTGTACAACTATTCCTGAAAATACATTTTGGAGTTGCTTATAAGGGCTATCTACATATGCAAAGCACGTGCCAAGAAACTACTAACATTGTAAAGCAATTATTGATATGTATTTATTATGAAATCAAAATAAAATTGTGAGTGACAATACATTATTATTTACCTATGATAATCATAAAGTATATGTTTTACGATCAAGTTATAATGTATCCAAAGATATAGGATTGGGAATCAAATTACTATTGTTATGACATCTTTTTCCCTCATAAAATTGAAATAATTTATCTAAACTATCATCTAATCTATCAAACTTAGAAGCAATATTTGAGTGATGAAAACCTTTCATAGGTGTCTGACACACATGAATTTTCTGTATGTCTTGTTTGCATGGAAGGCTAATGAAGTAGCTCATGCAATGGACTAAGAAAGAAACTTAAGTTCTTCTCAATAGAAAGAAGTTGTGTTTGTGAATTAGATTAATATCATGTTTTTAAGCCTCAAGAAAATAAAAGTGTGTTTGACTGATATCTTGAACATATTGATCTTATCAATTTACTCATTTTGAAGACGTTCAGAAAGAGTCTTATGATATTTTACACTACAGAAGAATTTTTCTGCTATAACTCATTATGCTCTGAAAAATACATATTTATCATATACTTGATCTTTTGGTAAACCTCTTCCTATAAATCAGCTCCATTTGCATTTCTCGTCTGAGTGTAATAATCTAAAGGTGCTTCTACAGTTGAGGTGTAGGGTTCAAAATCCATTGGTGGTCTATCATCTCTTTCTCCTTATTCATTCTCCATCCACTCATTGTATGCATGGATGTTTCCCCTACAGTTGACGAAGTAAGAAAATTATATGCTTCTTAATCTGAATTTGTTTCACTTTGTGATGAAGTTTAATAATATGCACCTTAATCCTCAAGAGAAGCAAAGTGTGTTCCAACATCATCATGAATATCCTAAGCTTTTCAAATGGCGCATTTTGTGGACTCTGAGGAAGAGAATCATGTTGTTGCACTGTAGAAGCAATTTGCTTGTATAGCTCATTGAGCTATGAAAAATACATACCCTTTATAGAATTTATCATTTTTTAAACCTCCTCCTACCACTGAGTTGCATTTCCAAATTGACTTGAAGAATCTAAAGATGGCCATATTGAGAATCCTCTGGCTCAAGCTTCCACGAAAGGCACAACTGGGCAGTACCTTCATGACTCTTAGCCCATGAATCAATATATGTTGCTATTAAAATTAATTATTTTCCTCTTGAGACTGAGCCCTTTTAGTAAACATATTTCTGCAACGACATCAAGTTTTTATATATTTAACTTAATCAAATTTTATGACGATATGTATGCATTTTAAATTTGTATAACTATTTCTAAAAATACATTTTGGAGTTTCTTATAAGGGGTATGTATCGTGCAAAACATGTTCCAAGAAACTACTGACTTTATAAAGCAATTATTGATATGTATTTATAATAAAATAAAATAAAATTGTGCATGACAATACATTTCTATTTACCTATGAAAATCTAAAAGTATATGTTTTACTATGAAGTTATAAAGTATCTAAAGATATAAGATAAGTAATCACATTACTATTGTTATTATATCTTTTTCCCTCATAAAATTAAAAATAATTTATCTAATTAAACTACCATCGAGTCTATCAAACTCATAAGAAATATTTGACTGATTAAAACCTATCATAGGTGTTTGACATGCATATGTATTTTCAACATGTCTTGGATGTATGGAAGGTTGATGAAGTCGCTCTTGCAATGGACTACGAAAGAAACTTATGTTCTTCTCAATAGAAAGGAGTTTCTCTTTGTGAAGAAGTTGAATATCATGTTTTTTAAGCCTCAAGAAAAGAAAAGCGTGTTTCACTGATATCTTGAACATATTGAGCTTTTCAATTTGCTAATTTTGAAGACAATCAAGAAGAGTCTTATGATATTTTACACTTCAGAAGCAATTTTATGGCATAGCTCATTAAGCTCTGAAAAATACATATTCATCATACACTTGATCTTTAGATAAACCTCTTCCTATAAATTAGCTCAATTTGCGTTTCTCGTCTGAGTGTAATAATCTAAAAGTGCTTCAACAATTGAGGTGTAGGGTTCAAACTCCATTGGTAGTGTATCATCTCTTTCTCCTTATTCATTCTCCATCCACTGATTGTATGCATGGAAGGTAGAGGAAGTTTAACTTACAGTTGACGAATTAAGAAAATTATATGCTTCTCAATCGAATGGTGTTTAACTTTGTGATGAAGTTTAATATTATGCTTCTTAACGCTCTAGAGAAGCAAAGTGTGTTCCAACATCATCATGAACATCCTAAGCTTTTCAAATTGCGCATTTTGTGGACGCTGAGAAAGAGAATCATGTTGTTGCACTTTAGAAGCAATTTTTTAGTATAGCTCATTGAGCTCTGATAAATATATCTCCTTTATAGATGTTATCGGTTTGTAAATATCCTCCTACCAATGAGTTGAATTTGCATTTTCCATTTGAGATGTAGAATCTAAAGATGGTCATACTGAGTATCCTCTGGCTGAAGCACTAATGAATGACACAGTTGGGCAGTACCTTCATAACCCTTATCCCATAAATCAATATATGTCGCTATTAAAATCAATTATTTCCATCTTGACACTGAACTTTTTTGCTAAACCTCTTGCTTCAACGACATCAAGTTTTGATATATTTATCTAATAAAATTTTATTATGATATGTGTGCATATTAAATTTGTACAACTATTCCTGAAAATACATTTTGGAGTTGCTTATAAGGGGTATGTACATATGCAAAGCACGTGCCAAGAAACTACTAACATTGTAAAGCAATTATTGATATGTATTTATTATGAAATCAAAATAAAATTGTGTGTGACAATACATCATTATTTACCTATGATAATCTTAAAGTATATGTTTTACGATCAAGTTATAATGTATCCAAAGATATAGGATTGGGAATCATATTACTATTGTTATGACATCTTTTTCCCTCATAAAATTGAAATGATTTACCTAAACTATCATCTAATCTATCAAACTTAGAAGCAATATTTGAGTGATGAAAACCTTTCATAGGTGTCTGACACACATGAATTTTCTGCATGTCTTGTATGCATGGAAGGCTAATGAAGTAGCTCATGCAATGGACTAAGAAAGAAACTTAAGTTCTTCTCAATAGAAAGAAGTTCTATTTGTGAATTAGTTGAATATCATGTTTTTAAGCCTCAAGAAAATAAAAGCGTGTTTGACTGATATATTGAACATATTGATCTTATCAATTTACTCATTTTGAAGACCTTCAGGAAAAGTCTTATGATATTTTACACTACAGAAGAATTTTTCTGGTATAACTCATTATGCTTTGAAAAATACATATTTATCATATACTTGATCTTTTGGTAAACCTCTTCCTATAAATCAGCTCCATTTGCATTTCTCGTCTGAGTGTAATAATCTAAAGGTGCTTCAACAGTTGAGATGTAGGGTTCAAAATCCATTGGTGGTCTATCATCTTTTTCTCCTTATTCATTCTCCATCCACTGATTGTATGCATGGATGTTTCCCCTACAGTTGACGAAGTAAGAAAATTATATGCTTCTTAATCTGAATTTGTTTCACTTTGTGATGAAGTTTAATAATATGCACCTTAATCCACAAGAGAAGTGTCACGCCCCGAACCCCGGGCCCGTGACTGGTGCCCTATCTGGGCACCCTTCTACCTTAACAACACAAGTAAACTGCGGAATTTATAACACTCTTTTTTTTTAAAAAACCAACGTACGTGCAAGGGCAAAGCCGACAAGGCTGCCATATAATATACATAATAAAAGACACTACACTGTACATGAGTCCAATCCCACATATGAATACAAACCTCTAAGAGTTATACTGAACTATGATGGGACAAGGCCCCGCCGTACCCATAACTGTACAAAAGCCTGTACTGAAAGAACTTATACCAAAAAGATAACTCCGATGGAAGGAGCTATCCTAAAACTCGGCAGGTCCTACACCTGCCGATCACCAAACAGCGTACCTAAACCTGCGGCATGAACGCAGCCCCCCGAAGGAGGTCAGTCCGAAGAATGTACCAAGTATGTGAACAATAAATCGTAATAAAATCATATGATCTAAACAAAGCAGGAGACATGTCGATAGCCAACCTACGATACATAACATAAGCGATCATATCAAGTCGTGGACGCAGCCCTCAAAGTCACTACCCAAATATAACTATGGGTCTCACGCACATAATATCAATCATGCGTGAAATCCTTCCTCACGCCGGCGATCCATGATGTAATAACACCAATAAGGATACATGAACACCAAGTCCCACCTGTGTCCTAAATGCCTCGTGGTCTCATGCCCCGGAATCCCACATCGTAAAAACATGACCATAGGGTAACACAACCAAATCCGGGGACATATATGATAATCAAATTACAACACAGTGTGCCTTACTAACAATGAGAGTAAACAATAGTATCTTTACAATATAAAATAGGAAGCTCATGATCAAAACAGGACCATCCGCCCGCAGTATCATTTAACCATCCTACTCCTGGGACTATTTCACCCGCATAGGCCGCGTGGACCCGCGTGAGGTATTCTCGCATGGGACTATTTCACCCGCGTAAGCCATTACGGACTCGCGTGAGGTATTCTCGCATAGGTGGACCCGCGTGGGACTATTTCACCGCATAAGTCCTTACGGACCCGCGTGAGGTATTCTCGCATCGTGGGTAGCAATTCCACGGAATCGCAAATGCCACAAACCCGGGAATGACCAAACGACCGATATACCAATAGCACACAAGGCTATTTCAAAGACACATGGCGCTTCTCAACTAAACAAGCCAAAGTACTTATCAAGGCACACATAGAATAATTCTCAATTAATCAAGCCAAAGTACTTATCAAGGCACACTTAGACTAATTCTCAATTAATCAGGCCAAAGTACTTATCAAGGCACACTTAGACAAATTCTCAATTTATCAAGGCACACTTAGACTAATTCTCAATTAATCAGGCCAAAGTACTTATCAAGGCACAAATAGAATAATTCTCAATTAACAAGCCAAAGTACTTATCAAGGCACACTTAGACAAATTCTCAATTTATCAAGCCAAAGTACTAATCAAGGCACACTTAGACAAATTTTCAATTTATCAAGCCAAAGTACTTATCAAGGCACACTTAGACTAATTCTCAATTAATCAGGCCAAAGTACTTATCAAGGCACAAATAGAATAATTCTCAATTAACAAGCCAAAGTACTTATCAAGGCACACTTAGACAAATTCTCAATTTATCAAGCCAAAGTACTAATCAAGGCACACTTAGACAAATTCTCAATTTATCAAGACAAAGTACTTATCAAGGCACACTTAGACTAATTCTCAATTAATCAGGCCAAAATACTTATCAAGTCACAAATAGAATAATTCTCAATTAACAAGCCAAAGTACTACGTACGTACATTCTTTTCAAAAGACTCCTTTTTATGTAAAATCTCAAGATACTAACACCCGTAGTATCAAGGCGTGTCTATTCTTCAAAGTAAGTTACTATACTTTTTGAAACTCATTTCGAAGCTTGAAACCAAGTAACTTCAAATTTTCACAAACTAGGCAACTTATGCCTGATTAATCAAAATAGACAACTTTCTAAACCTTCCATAAAGCCGTTATAACCAACTTCCCATAAAGCCGTTATAACCCTTTATGGTTTTAGACATATCCATTCCTTTTATAACAAAGAGACTTATACTCTTAAAACCAAGTATCACATACTTACAAATCAAGTTCTTAACTTTCAAAACACTTCAAGTCTCTTAATATATAGAAAACAAGTTTCTTCTACTTTTAAACCTCAAGTAACTCACTCCTTTAAAACAAGTTACTTCTCTTAAATCATGTCATTTCTCCTCTTTTAAAACAATTAAGTAAATCACTCCTTTGACTCCCCTAAAGTCATTATAATGACCTTTAGGATTTTGGGACTAAGGCACTAGCCCAAAAGATTTGGAAACCACTTCCTTTTCAAGACTCTATGTACTTTAAGTAAAATACTTTCACTTTTAAGAATCCAACTTCACTAAGGCAATGGATTATACAACTTACAATTTAAACATCAAAGTACAATCAAAGGAAGTACATAGAACAAATTCTACTTTAGGCAATCCAAAAACAACCAAGGAATGGATCATTTAAGGAGTAGGACGTACTTTCTTTATCTTAAGGAATCATGCTAGAAGAGGAGATAGTTCACATACCTTTTCGGCTAAATCCACAAGCTAAGCCGAATACGCCGTACGTAGAAGTGTCAACCTATAATGGTCACAACAAGACTATCAACTTCTAGTCTCTAACGTAGAATAATACTAAGTATACGGTCTCTAATTCTACGGAAAATTGGGCAGCACTTCCTTTGTTTCTACTCACTTTGCCACCTTTTTCAAGGCCGAATACAATAACCAACAAGCCACATTTAAGGCTCAAAACAACAACCAAACAAAGGGGATTACACGCCTTACAATACGTGTAAAATTCCGCCCCACAATTCATACCAAATAATTTAATACTTCACTAGCCATTCTCGGCCAACACATAACCAACAACACTACGTCTTTTCCAATCCTTTCCAATTCCAAGTTCTTAGGTCAACATGTTATTTAGTCATAAACAACTTCAACAACTACAATTTCCTTCTTTATACAACATGTGACGACTTAACTAATAATCGACTTGAATTGAAATCTTAAAGCTAAACATGATAGATTTCGAATAGGGTTCCAATAGTCAAAATACTTATCAAACTTCATACTATATAACTCATGCTTGCTAATAACCATAGCTCTGATGATAAGTAAACCTTAATTGCTAAAACGACAAGAATATACCTTTATAAGCCCTTAAAATTTCCAAGATTCCAAAGTCGCGCCTTAGCAATTCTTAGCTCCTTTCCTTAGGTTCCAATCCGCTCCAAGCACTCCTTAGAGGCCTATGAAGAACCCATCTTCAAGTTCCAACTTCAAAGTTGAAGAACTCCCTTAGTTTCACTGCGACTAACGTAAAAATGCGTTTTTCCGAAATCTTTCTATTGAGATAACCTTACAATACCCGTGGGGACATTGGGTTAAAGTCTTGTGGCTAATGGATCAAAACTACAAAATTTCTTGTGAGCAACATAGTCAAACCCGAGAGCCTCTTTCTTGCACAAATGATCTCTAATTTTTCTAAGTGTAAATGAGCTAGTCTTGCACTAGTAGTAACCTTATAAAACACAATGGAGGCTTAGACTTAAACAAATGTGAGGTTAGGATGAGTTTCACTTGGATCAAGCCTAGGTGGACAAGTTGACTTGTCAACAATATCAAGCTTTGGAAGACTTATCTTCTACCATGGTCAATGACCATTTTGCCCTTATACAATTTCGACCAAGCCATGTGGAAGGAGTGCCACGTGTCGCCTCTCATTCATCCATAAAATTTTAACCCTCGTGGGCCCCACAAAATGTAAAATTCTCGGGTGGGCCCACGTGACCAAATCCGTAAAAATAAATTTCCATAGTGTTAATAAGTTCCATACTTTACAAATATTGTCTTTTGAGAATCCACTTCTCAACAACGACCATTTTTCCTTTCCGCCGTCCGGAAGATTTTCTGTGGGAAAAACAATACTGCCCTTCGTACTAATTTCCAAGTCTTGTTTCCTTCGTACATTCTCTTATACATGTCTGGACTTACTGGGTGTAACATTCTTCCTCAGAAACATTCGTCCCGAATGTTCTTAGTCGATTGTCACGCTATACAAACCCCGCCTGATCTACATCTTATGCCTATCAATCAATACTCCACAAGACTAACGATGCCACACTGCCATCGCCTAACATACGTAAACATATCAATGGACCTTCCGTCCGCTACCCTTCTCACAAACTCGAAGGTTCTGGTCTCCAGAACACGGGATCCTGAGGTTCCTTTCTTTCCTTACTTGTCATTCTTCGTCTTCTATACTCATTTAGTAAACGTACAAAATCTCAAATTTTGTTTCGGTTCTCCAATCCTTGGAGTTACTAACCAAACTTGGCCATATTGTTACTTACATTCCCGTTAAGGCTCTTCTCGGTCCTTACGACCTAGTTCCGGTGGAACGCATCCAAAAACTCGTACCACAATTAACTAAACTTGGGCCTTGCATCCTCGGGACCCTATCACATAACGGGACCATTTCTAACTGTCATCACCCCATTCCATACTATCGGCTGACCCGAAATGAGTCCATAACCCGACTCATCGTCACACTTAACTCCTCATTCTTAGTCTGAAATAAATCTCACTCTTATCTCAAGGTACTTCTTACCCTATCCCCTATTTACTAGAGGTTCGTCACATAAGCCAAAGTATTTCTACTGTACAATCTTCCCTATCGGTCTTACACTTATATGGGGTAATTACAACTTGTGAACTCTACACAACTATAGTCTCAGTTCACTTATCATTCTTGTCAACATTCATAACTTTTCACTTTACTAATCAAAGTATCCCTACCTCTGGGGTACTATCACTTTACAACTCTAGCAACAAAGGGAAAACATATACGCTAAGGCAAAATCTGAATCTAACAATGCACGTATGATTCAAAAGAATCGAACTATACCTGTAACCCCGTGCGGTGTCGCTTCCTGATCCTGTCCAGTAGTCACGTCATCTCTGCGGTTCGAAGGACCGCCAGAACTATAAACTCCACCCTGACCTCCACCACGGCTGGCTAACATCTGAACACCCTGCCCTGGGGAACGCACAGCTGTGGAGGAAAGGGAATCAACCATCGGCCTCATAGGCTGAGCTACCTCACCGGTGCTCTTTCTAAAAGGACATACCCTCAGAATATGGCCCGGACGGCCACAATAAAAACAAACACCTGTGCCATGACGGCATTTCCCCAAATGACGCTTACTACAATGGAAACACTGAGGAATAAGTGGCCTCGACTGAGAAAATCCCCTGCTCCTTTGAGAACCTCGACCCCTGGAGCTCAGACCGGCTCCTAAATACCTTGTGGGATCAAATCTCCCACCTGTGGGCTGCGGGGATATGTACTGGGTAGGCTGGGACGAATATCTCACTCGCTGCTGAGGCAGCTCGTCCAAAAACTCACCGGGATAACCAACCGGTCTAGCCCTCTTACGCAGATATCCGCCGCCTCTACCCCGTACACTGCTGCATCGGCCGAATAACCTCCTGCTGATGAAACTGTAGCACTGCTATCTTGGTCAATAACATAATGACTTCCTTCATGACCCTAAAGTCTCCTCTTAACTGAGAGACTGGAGGCTCTGGTCTGGGGGCCACAAAACTCCGGCGCAAGAACTTCGCCGATCGGAACAACATCGGTATACCACAGGCATAATCCTATCAACTCTCCGAGTCTTCTGGTAGCTCTCATTACTCCTTTGCCATTCAGGCATGTTGCCCTCGAGGCATAATCAGAACACAACAATACGTCAGAGAGGAATTATCTTACTAACACAGCTCTATGGCACGATCTTGGAGTGAGAAGAATAGAAACCAACTCCTAAATGTCATGTAGCCTCCTGTTTATGGGTGTGGCGCGCAACACACCGATAATCAAGACTCTACTAGACACGGTCTGTAGACATTCCGAGGACCGCTCGATACCACTCATCACGCCCGAACCGGGCGTGGCGGTGCCTATCTGAGCACCGCCTACCTTAACAACACAAGTAAACTGCGGAATTTATAACACTTTTTTTTTTAAAACCAACGTACGTGCAAGGGCAAAGCCGACAAGGCTGCCATATAATATACATAATAAAAGACACTACACTGTACATGAGTCCAATCCCACATATGAATACAGACCTCTAAGAGTTATACTGAACTATGACGGGACAAGGCCCCGCCGTACCCATAACTGTACAAAAGCCTGTACTGAAAGAACTTATACCAAAAAGATAACTCCCGAACAGAAGGAGCTATCCAAAAACTCTGAGCAGGGTCCTACACCTGCCGATCACCAAACAACGTACCTAAACCTGCGGCATGAACGCAGCCCCCCGAAGGAGGTCAGTACGAAGAATGTACCAAGTATGTGAACAGTAAGTACTGTAATAAAATCATAACAGTCTAAACAAAACAGGAGACATGTCTGATAGCCAACCTACAGTACATAACACATAAGCAGTCATATCAAGTCAGGGACGCAGCCAAAGTCACTACCCAAATATAACTATGGGTCTCACGCCCATAATATCAATCATGCCCGTGGAATCCTTCCTCATTGCCGGCAGTCCATGATGTAATAACACCAATAAGGATACATGAACACCAAGTCCCACATGTGTCCTAAATGTCTCGTGGTCTCATGCCCCGGAATCCCACATCGTAAAAGCATGACCATAGGGTAACACAACCAAATCCGGGGACATATATGATAATCAAATTACAACACATTGTGCCTTACTAACAATGAGAGTAAACAGTAGTATCTTTACAATATAAAATAGGAAGCTCATGATCAAAACATGACCATCCGCCCGCAGTATCATTTAACCATCCTACTCCTGGGACTATTTCACCCGCATACGCCGCGTGGACCCGCATGAGGTATTCCTCGCATGGGACTATTTCACCCGCATAAGCCCTTACGGACTCGCATGAGGTATTCCTCGCATAGGCTGGACCCGCCCGCATGGGACTATTTCACCCGCATAAGTCCTTACGGACCCGCATGAGGTATTCCTCGCATCGTGGGTAGCAATTCCACGGAATCTGCAAATGCCACAAACCCGGGGAATGACCCCGAAATGACTGATATACCAATAGCACACAACCGGCTATTTCCAGCACACATAGGCATTTCTCAACTAAACAAGCCAAAGTACTTATCAAGGCACACATAGAATAATTCTCAATTAATCAAGCCAAAGTACTTATCAAGACACACTTAGACTAATTCTCAATTAATCAGGCCAAAGTACTTATCAAGGCACACTTAGACAAATTCTCAATTTATCAAGGCACACTTAGACTAATTCTCAATTAATCAGGCCAAAGTACTTATCAAGGCACAAATAGAATAATTCTCAATTAACAAGCCAAAGTACTTATCAAGGCACACTTAGACAAATTCTCAATTTATCAAGCCAAAGTACTAATCAAGGCACACTTAGACAAATTCTCAATTTATCAAGCCAAAGTACTTATCAAGGCACACTTAGACTAATTCTCAATTAATCAGGCCAAAGTACTTATCAAGGCACAAATAGAATAATTCTCAATTAACAAGCCAACGTACTTATCAAGGCACACTTAGACAAATTCTCAATTTATCAAGCCAAAGTACTAATCAAGGCACACTTAGACAAATTCTCAATTTATCAAGCCAAAGTACTTATCAAGGCACACTTAGACTAATTTTCAATTAATCAGGCCAAAATATTTATCAAGGCACAAATAGAATAATTCTCAATTAACAAGTCAAAGTACTACGTACGTACATTCTTTTCAAAAGACTCCTTTTTATGTAAAATCTCAAGATACTAACACCCGTAGTATCAAGGCGTGTCTATTCTTCAAAGTAAGTTACTATACTTTTTGAAACTCATTTCGAAGCTTGAAACCAAGTAACTTCAAATTTTCACAAACTAGGCAACTTATGCCTGATTAATCAAAATAGACAACTTTCTAAACCTTCCATAAAGCCGTTATAACCAACTTCCCATAAAGCCGTTATAACCCTTTATGGTTTTAGACATATCCATTCCTTTTATAACCAAGAGACTTATACTCTTAAAACCAAGTATCACATACTTACAAATCAAGTTCTTAACTTTCAAAACACTTCAAGTCTCTTAATATAGAAAACAAGTTTCTTACTTTTAAACCTCAAGTAACTCACTCCTTTAAAACAAGTTACTTCTCTTAAATCATGTCATTTCTCCTCTTTTAAAACAATTAAGTAAATCACTCCTTTGACTCCTAAAGTCATTATAATGACCTTTAGGATTTTGGGACAAAGCACTAGCCCAAAAGATTTGGAAACCACTTCCTTTTCAAGACTACATGTACTTTAAGTAAAATACTTTCACTTTTAAGAATCCAACTTCACTAAGGCAATGGATTATACAACTTACAATTTAAACATCAAAGTACAATCAAAGGAAGTACATAGAACAATTTCTCCTTTAGGCAATCCACATACAACCAGGAATGGATCATTTAAGGAGTAGGGCGCACTTTCTTTATCTTAAGGAATCATGCTAGAAGAGGAGATAGTTCACATACCTTTTCAACTAAATCCACAAGCTAAGCCGAATACGCCGTACGTAGAAGTGTCAACCTATAATGGTCACAACAAGACTATCAACTTCTAGTCTCTAACGTAGAATAATACTAAGTATACGGTCTTTAATTCTACGGAAAATTGGGCAGCACTTCCTTTGTTTCTACTCACTTTGCCACCTTTTTCAAGGCCGAATACAATAACCAACAAGCCACATTTAAGGCTCAAAACAACAACCAAACAAAGGGGATTACACGCCTTACAATACGTGTAAAATTCCGCCCCACAATTCATACCAAATAGTTTAATACTTCACTAGCCATTCTCGGCCAACATATAACCAACATCACTACGTCTTTTCCAATCCTTTCCAATTCCAAGTTCTTAGGTCAACATGTTATTTAGTCATAAACAACTTCAACAACTACAATTTCCTTCTTTATACAACATGTGACGACTTAACTAATAATCGACTTGAATTGAAATCTTAAAGCTAAACATGCTAGATTTCGGATTAGGGTTCCAATAGTCAAAATACTTATCAAACTTCATACTATATAACTCATTCTTGCTAATAACCATAGCTACAATGATAAGTAAACCTTAATTGCTAAAACGACAAGAATATACCTTTATAAGCCCTTAAAATTTCCAAGATTCCAAAGTCGCGCCTTAGCAATTCTTAGCTCCTTTCCTTAGGTTCCAATCCGCTCCAAGCACTCCTTAGAGGCCTATGAAGAACCCATCTTCAAGTTCCAACTTCAAAGTTGAAGAACTCCCTTAGTTTCCGCCTTGCGACTAACGTAAAAATGCGTTTTTTCCGAAATCTTTCTATTGAGATAACCTTACAATAACCTTGGGGACATTGGGTTAAAGTCTTGTGGCTAATGGATCAAAACTACAAAATTTCTTGTGAGCAACATAGCCAAACCCGAGAGCCTCTTTCTTGGCACAAATGATCTCTAATTTTTCTAAGTGAAAATGAGCTAGTCTTGCACTAGTAGTAACCTTATAAAACACAATGGAGGGCTTAGACTTAAACAAATGTGAGGTTAGGATGAGTTTCACTTGGATCAAGCCTAGGTGGACAAGTTGACTTGTCAACAATATCAAGCTTTGGAAGACTTATATTCTACCATGGTCAATGACCATTTTGCCCTTACACAATTTCGACCAAGCCATGTGGAAGGAGTGCCACGTGTCGCCCTCTCATTCGTCCATAAAATTCCGTAACCCTCGTGGGCCCCAAAAAAATGTAAAATTCCTCGGGTGGGCCCCACATGACCAAATCCGTAAAAATAAATTTCCATAGTGTTAATAAGTTCCATACTTTACAAATATTATCTTTTGAGAATCCAATTCTCAACAACGAGCATTTTTCCTTTCCGTCGTCCGGAAGATTTTCCGTCGGAAAAACAATTCTTCCTTTCGTACTAATTTCCAAGTCTTGTTTCCTTTCGTACATTCTCTTATACATGTCCTGGACTTACGGGGTGTAACAAGAAGAAAAGTGTGTTCCAACATCATCATGAACATCCTAAGCTTTTCAAATGGCGCATTTTGTGGACGCTGAGGAATATAATCATGTTGTTGCACTTTAGAAGTAATTTTCATGTATATCTCATTGAGCTCTGGTAAATACATATCCTTTATACAATTTATCGTTTTGTAAACCTCCTCCTACCAATGAGTTGCATTTGCATTTCCCATTTGAGATATAGAATCTAATGATGTACATATTGATAATCCTCTGGCTGAAGCTTTCACGAAAGGCACAACTGGGCAGTACTCATGACTCTTAGCCCATGAATCAATATATGTTGCTATTAAAATCAATTATTTTCCTCTTGAGACTGAGCCTTTTTGGTAAACATATTGTTGCAACGACATCAAGTTTTTATATATTTAACTTAATCAAATTTTATTACGATATGTATGCATATTAAATTTGTATAACTATTTCTAAAAATACATTTTGGAGTTTCTTATAAGGGGTATGTATCGTGCAAAACATGTTCCAAGAAACTACTGACTTTATAAAGCAATTATTGATATGTATTTATAATAAAATAAAAATAAAATTGTGCATGACAATACATTTCTATTTACCTATGAAAATCTAAAAGTATATGTTTTACTATGAAGTTATAAAGTATCCAAAGATATAAGATAAGTAATCACATTACTATTGTTATTATATCTCTTTCCCTCATAAAATTAAAAATAATTTATCTAATTAAACTACCATCGAGTCTATCAAACTCATAAGAAATATTTGACTGATTAAAACCTATCATAGGTGTTTGACATGCATATGTATTTTCAACATGTCTTGGATGTATGGAAGGCTGATGAAGTTGCTCTTGCAATGGACTACGAAAGAATCTTATGTTCTTCTCAATACAAAGGAGTTTCTCTTTGTGAAGAAGTTGAATATCATGTTTTTTAAGCCTCAAGAAAAGAAAAGCGTGTTTCACTGATATCTTGAACATATTGAGCTTTTCAATTTGCTAATTTTGAAGAAAATCAAGAAGAGTCTTATGATATTTTACACTTCAGAAGCAATTTTATGGCATAGCTCATTAAGCTCTGAAAAATACATATTCATCATATACTTGATCTTTTGGTAAACCTCTTCCTATAAATAAGCTCCATTTGCATTTCTCGTCTGAGCGTAATAATGTAAAGGTGCTTCAACAGTTGAGGTGTAGGATTCAAACTCCATTGGTAGTATATCATCTATTTCTCCTTCTTTCTTCTCCATCCACTGATTATATGCATGGAAGGTAGAGGAATTTTAACTTACAGTTGACGAATTAAGAAAATTATATGCTTCTCAATCGAACGGTGTTTAACTTTGTGATGAAGTTTAATATTATGCTTCTTAACGCTCTACAGAAGCAAAGTGTGTTCCAACATCATCATGAACATCCTAAGCTTTTCAAATTGCGCATTTTGTGGACGCTGAGGAAGAGATTCATGTTGTTGCACTTTAGAAGCAATTTTGTAGTATAGCTCATTGAGCTCTGATAAATATATCTCCTTTATAGATGTTATCGGTTTGTAAATATCCTCCTACCAATGAGTTGAATTTGCATTTCCCATTTGAGATGTAGAATCTAAAGATGGTCATACTGAGTATCCTCTGGCTGAAGCTCTAATGAATGGCACAGCTGGGCAGTACCTTCATAACCCTTATCCCATAAATCAATATATGTCGCTATTAAAATCAATTCTTTCCATCTTGAGACTGAACTTTTTTGCTAAACCTCTTGCTTCAACGACATCAAGTTTTGATATATTTATCTAATAAAATTTTATTATGATATGTGTGCATATTAAATTTGTACAACTATTCCTGAAAATACATTTTGGAGTTGCTTATAAGGGGTATGTACACGTGCAAAGCACGTGCCAAGAAACTACTAACATTGTAAATAAATTATTGATATGTATTTATTATGAAATCAAAATAAAATTGTGTGTGACAATACATTATTATTTACCTATGATAATCTTAAAGTATATGTTTTACGATCAAGTTATAATGTATCCAAAGATATAGGATTGGGAATCATATTACTATTGTTATGACATCTTTTTCCCTCATAAAATTGAAATAATTTATCTAAACTATCATCTAATATATCAAACTTAGAAGCAATATTTGAGTGATGAAAACCTTTCATAGGTGTCTGACACACATGAATTTTCTGCATGTCTTGTTTGCATGGAAGGCTGATGAAGTTGATCTTGCAATGGACTACGAAAGAAACTTATGTTCTTCTCAATAGAAAGAAGTTCTGTTTGTGAATTAGTTGAATATCATGTTTTTAAGCCTCAAGAAAATAAAAGCGTGTTTGACTGATATCTTGAACATATTGATCTTATCAATTTACTCATTTTGAAGACGTTCAGGAAGAGTCTTATGATATTTTACACTACAGAAGAATTTTTCTGGTATAACTCATTATGCTCTGAAAAATACATATTTATCATATACTTGATCTTTTGGTAAACCTCTTCCTATAAATCAGCTCCATTTGCATTTCTCGTCTGAGTTTAATAATCTAAAGGTGCTTCAACAGTTGAGGTGTAGGGTTCAAAATCCATTGGTGGTGTATCATCTCTTTCTCCTTATTCATTCTCCATCCACCCACTGATTGTATGCATGGAAGTTTCCCCTACAGTTGACGAAGTAAGAAAATTATATGCTTCTTAATCTAAATTTGTTTCAGTTTGTGATGAAGTTTAATAATATGCACCTTAATCCACAAGAGAAGCAAAGTGTGTTCCAACATCATCATGAACATCCTAAGCTTATCAAATGGCGCATTTTGTGGTCGTTGAGGAAGAAAATCATGTTGTTGCACTTTAGAAGTAATTTTCTTGTATAGCTCATTGAGCTATGCTAAATACATATCCTTTATAGAATTTATCGTTTTTTAAACCTCCTCCTACCAATGAGTTGCATTTTGCATTTCCCATATGAAATGTATAATCTAAAGATGGTCATATTGAGAATCCTCTGGCTGAAGCTTTCACGAAAGGCACAACTGGGCAGTACCTTCATGACTCTTAGCCCATGAATCAGTATATGTTGCTATTAAAATAAATTATTTTCCTCTTGAGACTGAGCCCTTGTGGTAAACATGTTGCTGCAACGACATCAAGTTTTTATATATTTAACTTAATCAAATTTTATTACGATATATATGCATATTAAATTTGTATAACCATTTCTAAAAATACATTTTGGACTTTCTTATAAGGGGTATGTATCGTGCAAAACATGTTCCAAGAAACTACTGACTTTATAAAGCAATTATTGATATGTATTTATAATAAAATAAAAATAAAATTGTGCATGGCAATACATTTCTATTTACCTATGAAAATCTAAAAGTATATGTTTTACTATGAAGTTATAAAGTATCCAAAGATATAAGATAAGTAATCACATTACTATTGTTATTATATCTTTTTCCCTCATAAAATTAAAAATAATTTATCTAATTAAACTACCATCGAGTCTATCAAACTCATAAGAAATATTTGACTGATTAAAACCTATCATAGGTGTTTGACATGCATATGTATTTTCAACATGTCTTGTAAGTATGGAAGGCTGATGAAGTTGCTCTTGCAATGGACTACGAAAGAAACTTATGTTCTTCTCAATAGAAAGAAGTTTCTTTTTGTGAAGAAGTTGAATATCATGCTTTTTAAGCCTCAAGAAAAGAAAAGAGTGTTTCACTGATATCTTGAACATATTGAGCTTTTCAATTTGCTAATTTTGAAGGCAATCAAGAAGAGTCTTATGATATTTTACACTTCAGAAGCAATTTTATGGCATAGCTAATTAAGCTCTGAAAAATACATATTCATCATATACTTGATCTTTTGGTAAACCTCTTCCTATAAATAAGCTCCATTTGCATTTCTCGTCTGAGCGTAATAATGTAAAGGTGCTTCAACAGTTGAGGTGTAGGATTCAAAATCTATTGGTAGTATATCATCTATTTCTCCTTCTTTCTTCTCCATCCACTGATTATATGCATGGAAGGTAGATGAAGTTTAACTTACAGTTGACGAATTAAGAAAATTATATGCTTCTCAATCGAACGGTGTTTAACTTTGTGATGAAGTTTAATATTATGCTTCTTAACGCTCTAGAGAAGCAAAGTGTGTTCCAACATCATCATGAACATCCTAAGCTTTTCAAATTGCGCATTTTGTGGACGCTGAGGAAGAGATTCATGTTGTTGCACTTTAGAAGCAATTTTGTAGTATAGCTCATTGAGCTCTGATAAATATATCTCCTTTATAGATGTTATCGGTTTGTAAATATCCTCCTACCAATGAGTTGAATTTGCATTTTCCATTTGAGATGTAGAATCTAAAGATGGTCATACTGAGTATCCTCTGACTGAAGCTCTAATGAATGGCACAGCTGGGCAGTACCTTCATAACCCTTATCCCATAAATCAATATATGTCGCTATTAAAATCAATTCTTTCCATCTTGAGACTGAACTTTTTTGCTAAACTTCTTGCTTCAACGACATCAAATTTTGATATATTTATCTAATAAAATTTTATTATGATATGTGTGCATATTAAATTTGTACAACTATTCCTGAAAATACATTTTGGAGTTGCTTATAAGGGGTATGTACACGTGCAAAGCACGTGCCAAGAAACTACTAACATTGTAAAGCAATTATTGATATGTATTTATTATGAAATCAAAATAAAATTGTGTGTGACAATACATTATTATTTACCTATGATAATCTTAAAGTATATGTTTTACGATCAAGTTATAATGTATCCAAAGATATAGGATTGGGAATCATATTACTGTTGTTATGACATCTTTTTCCCTCATAAAATTGAAATAATTTATCTAAACTATCATCTAATATATCAAACTTAGAAGCAATATTTGAGTGATGAAAACCTTTCATACGTGTCTGACACACATGAATTTTCTGCATGTCTTGTATGCATGGAAGGCTAATGAAGTAGCTCATGCAATGGACTAAGAAAGAAACTTAAGTTCTTCTCAATAGAAAGAAGTTCTGTTTGTGAATTAGTTGAATATCAAGTTTTTCAAGCCTCAAGAAAATAAAAGCGTGTTTGACTGATATCTTGAACATATTGATCTTATCAATTTACTCATTTTGAAGACGTTCAGGAAGAGTCTTATGATATTTTACACTACAGAAGAATTTTTCTGGTATAACTCATTATGCTCTGAAAAATACATATTTATCATATACTTGATCTTTTGGTAAACCTCTTCCTATAAATCAGCTCCATTTGCATTTCTCGTCTGAGTGTAATAATCTAAAGGTGCTTCAACAGTTGAGGTGTAGGGTTCAAAATCCATTGGTGGTGTATCATCTCTTTCTCCTTATTCATTCTCCATCCACTGATTGTATGCATGGAAGTTTCCCCTACAGTTGACGAAGTAAGAAAATTATATGCTTCTTAATCTAAATTTGTTTCAGTTTGTGATGAAGTTTAATAATATGCACCTTAATCCACAAGAGAAGCAAAGTGTGTTCCAACATCATCATGAACATCCTAAGCTTATCAAATGGCGCATTTTGTGGTCGTTGAGGAAGAAAATCATGTTGTTGCACTTTAGAAGTAATTTGCTTGTATAGCTCATTGAGCTATGCTAAATACATCTCCTTTATAGAATTTATCATTTTTTAAACCTCCTCCTACCAATGAGTTGCATTTTGCATTTCCCATTTGAAATGTATAATCTAAAGATGGTCATATTGAGAATTCTCTGGCTGAAGCTTTCACGAAAGGCACAACTGGGAAGTACCTTCACGACTCTTAGCCCATGAATCAGTATATGTTGCTATTAAAATAAATTATTTTCCTCTTGAGACTGAGCCCTTTTGGTAAACATATTGTTGCAACGACATCAAGTTTTTATATATTTAACTTAATCAAATTTTATTACGATATGTATGCATATTAAATTTGTATAACTATTTCTAAAAATACATTTTGGAGTTTCTTATAAGGGGTATGTATCGTGCAAAACATGTTCCAAGAAACTACTGACTTTATAAAGCAATTATTGATATGTATTTATAATAAAATAAAAATAAAATTGTGCATGACAATACATTTCTATTTACCTATGAAAATCTAAAAGTATATGTTTTACTATGAAGTCATAAAGTATCCAAAGATATAAGATAAGTAATCACATTACTATTGTTATTATATCTTTTTCCCTCATGAAATTAAAAATAATTTATCTAATTAAACTACCATCGAGTCTATCAAACTCATAAGAAATATTTGACTGATTAAAACCTATCATAGGTGTTTGACATGCATATGTATTTTCAACATGTCTTGTAAGTATGGAAGGCTGATGAAGTTGCTCTTGCAATGGACTACGAAAGAAACTTATGTTCTTCTCAATAGAAAGGAGTTTTTCTTCATCTTTGTGAAGAAGTTGAATATCATGCTTTTTAAGCCTCGAGAAAAGAAAAGTGTGTTTCACTGATATCTTGATCATATTGAGCTTTTCAATTTGCTAATTTTGAAGACAATCAAGAAGAGTCTTATGATATTTTACACTTCAGAAGCAATTTTATGGCATAGCTCATTAAGCTCTGAAAAATACATATTCATCATATACTTGATCTTTTGGTAAACCTCTTCCTATAAATAAGCTCCATTTGCATTTCTCGTCTGAGCGTAATAATGTAAAGGTGCTTCAACAGTTGAGGTGTAGGATTCAAACTCCATTGGTAGTATATCATCTATTTCTTCTTCTTTCTTCTCCATCCATTGATTATATGCATGGAAGGTAGAGTAAGTTTAACTTACAGTCGACGAATTAAGAAAATTATATGCTTCTCAATCGAACGGTGTTTAACTTTATGATGAAGTTTAATATTATGCTTCTTAACGCTCTAGAGAAGCAAAGTGTGTTCCAACATCATCATGAATATCCTAAGCTTTTCAAATTGCGCATTTTGTGGACGCTGAGGAAGAGATTCATGTTGTTGCACTTTAGAAGCAATTTTGTAGTATAGCTCATTGAGCTCTGATAAATACATCTCCTTTATAGATGTTATCGGTTTGTAAATATCCTCCTACCAATGAGTTGAATTTGCATTTCCCATTTGAGATGTAGAATCTAAAGATGGTCATACTGAGTATCCTCTGACTGAAGCTCTAATGAATGGCACAGCTGGGTAGTACCTTCATAACCCTTATCCCATAAATCAATATATGTCGCTATTAAAATCAATTCTTTCCATCTTGAGACTGAACTTTTTTGCTAAACCTCTTGCTTCAACGACATCAAGTTTTGATATATTTATCTAATAAAATTTTATTATGATATGTGTGCATATTAAATTTGTACAACTATTCCTGAAAATATATTTTGGAGTTGCTTATAAGGGGTACGTACACGTGCAAAGCACGTGCCAAGAAACTACTAACATTATAAAGCATCAAAATAAAATTGGTGTGACAATACATTTCTATTTATATATGAAAATCTAAAAGTATATATTTTACAAATCAAGTTATAAGTATCCAAAGATATAAGATATGTAATCATAGTCCTATTGATATTACATGTTTTCCCTTGTAAAATTAAAATAATTTAACTAAACTACCATATAATCTATCAAATTAGAAGCAATATCTGTCTGACACGTATATATATTTTCTGCCTGACTTGTATGAATATAAGGCTAAAAGTTGCTCATGCAATTAATTAAGAAATAAAATTATGTGCGTCTCAACAGAAAGGAGCTTCTCATTGGGACAATACATTTCTATTTACCAATAAAATTTTGTGTGACAATACATTTCTATTTATCAATGAAAATCTAAAACTATATGTTCTAAGAATCAAGTTATAAAGTATCCAAAGATATAAGATAAGTAATCATATTACTATTGTTGTTATCCAAATTAAAATATTTTATCTAAACTACCATCTAATCTATATAAATCGGAATAAATATCTAGTTGATCGAAACCTATCATGTATTTCTGACACGCATATGTATTTTCTGCCTAAGTTTTATGCATGGAAGGCTGATGCAGTTTCTCATGCAATTGACTAAGAAAGAAACTTATGTTCTTCTCAACTGAAAGGAGCTTCTCCCTGGGAAGAAGTTAATTATCATGCTTATTATGTGTCACTCCCCGATTTATCTCTAGTCTACTCTTAGGGCGTGATGGAACCTGGAAAACTATCCCTTTCCAGTCGTATCATTAAATTTTCTTCTTCCTAAATTAAACATATATCTAGGTGCGGAAATAATATAATCATGTACTTATTAGTGAAAGCGCGAGCCCACACTCGTGCAACCACAACTTCTATCTGGACTCAATGGAAGTTTCATATATAGAATAAGAATTTCGAAGTTTAAAAGGAAACAATCTCATGCGGGGCATTCTCCGAGATAATGAAACTTGGTTCTTAAACCTACTTAATCAAGAATGATGTTCACCAATCTGAAGCAATGGATTTCGTGGAACACTGAGGCTGCGGGATAATTGCTAGCCCTGTTGCAGAGTTTTTCCTCTATCACGATTTTCTGAAACATGTTAAGTAAAAGAGTCAGCCCTACCATCCGGGGCTGAGTGAAAACCTTACCTTAAAATTCAAAGTAACTTTGCAATATTCTAAATACAATCTTACTAAAAACATAATAAGCACGTTATGAGCTCTGATAAATACATCTACTTTATAATCTTTATCATTTTATAAACCTCCTCCTACCAGTGGGTTACATTTGAATTTTCCATTTGAGATGTAGAATCTAAAGATGATCTTGTTGAAAATCCTCTAGCTGAAGCTTCGAAGAAAGGCACAGTTGGGCAGTACCTTCAATAATCTGAGCCCTTGAATCAATATCTATCGCTATTCAAATCAACTCCTTCCCTCTTGAGACTGAACCCTTTTGGTAAACTCCTTGTTGTAACAACATCAAGTTTTATATATTTAACTTATTCAAATTTTATTATGATATGTGTAGATATTAAATGTGTACAACTAATTCTGAAAATACATTTTGGAGTTGCTTATAAGGGTACGTACACGTGCAAATCATGTGCCAAGAAACTACTGACTTTATAAAGTAATTATTGATATTTATTTATTATAAAAATAAAATAAAATTGTGTGAGACAATACATTTCTATTTACCAATGAAAATCTAAAACTATATGTTTTAAGAATCAAGATATAAAGTATCCAAAGATATAAGATAAGTAATAAAATTACTATTGTTGTTACATGTTTTTCCCTCGTAAAATAAAAATATTTTATCTAAACTACCATCTAATCTATCAAAATCGGAATAAATATCTAGTTGATCGAAATCTATCATGTGTTTCTGACATGCATATGTGTTATCTGCCTAACTTGTATGCATGGAAGGCTGACTCAGTTTCTCATGCAATGGACTTAGAAAGAAACTATGTTCTTCTCAACTGAAAGGAGCTTCTCCCTGGGAAGAAGTTAATTATCATGCTTGTTATGTGTCACGCCCTGACTTATCTCTAGTTTTTCCTTAGGGCGTGATGGCACCTAGGAAACTATCCATTTCCAGGTAAACTATTAATTTTTTTTCTTCCTAAATTAAACATATATCTAGGTGCGAAAATAATATAGTCATGTACTTATTAGTGAAAGAGCGAGCTCATACTCGTGCAACCACAACTTCTATCTGGACTCAATGGAAGTTTCATATATAGAATAAGAAATTCGAAGTTTAAAAGGAAACAATCTCATGTGGTGCATTCTCCGAGATAACGAAACTTGGTTCTTAAACCTACTTAATCAAGAATGATGTTCACTAATCTGAAGCAATGGATTTAGTGGAACACTGAGGCTGTGGGACGATCGCTAGTCCTTTTGCAGAGTTTTTCCTCTATCACGCTTTTCTGAAACATATTAAATAAAAGAGTCAGCCCTACCACCCGGGGCTGAGTAAGAATCTCGCCTTAAAATTCAAAGTTACTTCGCAATGTTCTAAGTACAATCTTACTATAAACATAATAAGCACGTTATGAGATCTGATAATACACATCATTTATAGTCTTTATCATTTTGTAAACCTCCTCCTACCAATGAGTTGCATTTGAATTTTCCATTTGAGATGTAGAATCTAAATATGGTCTTGTTGAGAATCCTCCGGCTGAAGCTCCGAAGAAAGGCATAGCTTGGCAGTACCTTCAATACCCCGATCCCATGAATCAATATCTATCGCTATTCAAATCAACTCTTTCCCTCTTGAGACTGTGCCCTTTTGGTAAACCTGTTGCTGCAACGACATCAAGTTTTTATATATTTAACTTAATCAAATTTTATTAAGATATGTGTACATATTAAATTTGTACAACTAAAACTAAAAATACATTTTGGAGTTGCTTATAAGGGGTACATACACGTGCAAAGCACGTGCCAAGAAACTACTAACTTTATAAAGCAATTATTGATATGTATTTATTATAAAATCAAAATAAAATTGGTGTGACAATACATTTCTATTTATATATGAAAATCTAAAAGTATATATTTTACAAATCAAGTTATAAGTGTCCAAAGATATAAGATATGTAATCATAGTAATCATATTACTATTGTTGTTACATGTTTTTCCCTCATAAAATTAAAATAATTTATCCAAACTACCATCTAATCTATGAAACTCAGAAGAAATATATTGTTGATCGAAACTGTTAATGTTGGATTTTGGTGTCATGACATGTCATCCAATATATAATTTTATGTACTAAGTTGAAAAACGAAAATGTTGGAACAAATGTCTTTGACATTCGGACCAACATTCTGGATAACAATTTTGCCTTACTTCACTTGTAAAGTCATATTCTTCCTTTGATAAGTCTTTCAAGAGAACTCTCTACTATAAATAAAGATGTCACAACGAGGAATCAATATCCAGAAAAGACAAGTTAAAAGATCGAAAGAGCTCTCCAGAAATCTCATTCAGAAAACTGGATTCACTGTGTTGCCTGAGTTTGTGACAACATTCTTTCCAACATTATAATTGCTGCTTAGATTCTAGATTTGTTATTTCATTGAAGCAATTATAATGAGATGTTGTGCACTTTTATTTAGATAGATTTTTCAGGCATAAGTCATCAGCGATTTAACCTTTTTAAATTCCTTTGTAATATTGTAAGACAAGAAATTTATTCAATTGTATATATACATATACAATACCATTGGTCATTGACCATCATAGGTTATATTAATTTATAACATATGTAAATTAAACCTTTGTGTCTTTATCATTTCCGCTGCAATTTAACTCTTCAAAGGTTTTTCATTTTTTATTTAAAGTATCGTCAGTTTCGTCAGACGACATTGTTAACAACATTTGCAAAATGTTTTAGCATACAAGTATTTTTACTTACTGTTTGATTTTGATTATTCCATAGTATAACCCCCGGGACCCAACAAGTGGTATCAGAGTCGACACTTAACATAATAAGTGCTAGGTCCTTTTACTTAAACTATGGATCCGGCTAATCCAACAATTGGTAGACTTCCTATTTTAGATGAATCAAATTATGCCTATTGGAAAATTCGCTTACGCTCTCATATAAAATCCATTGATATTAGAGCATGGAGATTTATTACCAATGGATATACTGTCCCCATGCTGCCACCGGACGAGGAAGGTGACATACTTTCTAAGCCTGAGGCCGAATGGAGTGTGGAAGAAACCAATAATTCAAGCTTCAATGAAAAGGCCTTAAATGCTATTTTTGCATGGGTTGATATCTACATGTTCAAGCTCATACAAAATTGCTCCACGGCAAAGGATGTTTGGGATACCCTACAAACTCATTGTGAATGTAGCTCAAGTGTTCGTCGAACGAAGCTCCGCATGCTCATGAGTAAATATAAACGTTTAAGGATGGAAGAGATGGAGAATATCAAAACTTATTTTGAAAAGTTGATCGACATTTCTAATAAATGTCAAGTTCTTGGATCTCCACTGACCAACAATCAACTTATGGAAATGACACTTCGTTCTCTTCCTGAAAGTTCAATATAAAGATATGTGAGATTGGAGAATCTCACAATCTTGCTACAATGGACCTTCATACGTTAATAAATATTCTCAAAACTTATGAGATGAATATGAAGAATCAAAGGACATTATATAAAAGCAAATATATAGAACTTCAAGCAAAATCCTTAGAGAGTCACGTCGATGATGAGGATGAAAAACTTGAAGAAATTAGTGATGGTGCAAATGTTGCCCTCCTTACTCGAAAATACAATTCGATGGTAAGGAAGTTCAACAATGATAGAAATAAATTTAAATTCAAAGAGCACCAAAACCAAGACTTCTATCAAAAGTCCACTAACCCCTTCCTATAGTACAAAGAGGAAATCAACTAAGGCGAACCAACTCAGATCGTACCAAATTTGATCCTAGGAAACTCGAATCTATGCAGTGTCATGCATGTTCAGGATGGGATCATTATGCAAATGAATGTGCTAATACCTTGAGAAAAGTTGGAAAGAATCTGTGGGTTTCTCTTAGTGACGACGAATGAGAAGAGGAAGGAGACCAAGAAATTAAGTCACAAGCAATGTTGGCCACTTTTTACGAACAATCACTTTATGTTGTCCCAAATGTCACCACATTTGCGTCAACATCTGCGATGACATCTGCAGGTCCAAAAACATCTATAAGGTATGAATATTTTAATTATCCTGATGTTAATTTCTTTGCTAGTGTTATTTCTTGTAGTGAGACTAGCTTTGACGATCAAGTTGATCCCAAAGATGACATGATTAAGGATTTGCAAAAACTTTGTAAATCGAAACAAATTGACTCAAAGTTAAAATCCTTAACTCGTGAGAATGCAGGTTTAAAAGGCACAATAACCCGCTTAGAGGTTACACTTACCAAAAAGAATCTTGAATTTGGTAAGATTAGTGCAAAGTTGGATCTCACCGAAGCAACTTTTCGTAAGCTAAATACATGTACCTTCAAACTGGATGAAATACTGAATGTTGGTCAACCATCACATGCAGGTTTGGGTTACAAGAACTCTCTTAATGTTATATGCTCCAATTTATTTGACAAAAATGAGAAAATGGGCTTTGTAAAAGAAAGGAAGTTTTTGTGTCATCACTATAACAAGTCTAGTCACTTAAAACCTTATTGTTTTAAACTGAAAAAATTCAGGAGCAGAATGTTGCCAAAACAATTGTCCAACATTCCAAACAGCACTCGAAGCAACATTTCTAAGCCCAGTAACAGAAAAGGTTTAAAGAGAGTTTGGATTCCTAAAATGAATGTGTGATGTAATGTTTCTATAACTGCTTTAAGGATTAACATTTCAGGTTCATGGTACTTTGACAGTGGGTGCTCTCGTCACATGACAGGGACAAAGGATTGCCTAAGGAATTACGAGTAACTCAGTGGGGGAAATATTACTTATGGAGGTGGAAGCAAAAGTAAAATCATAGGAAAAGGAACCTTAAATGTTCCAGGAGTTCCAGCCTTGAAGAATCTCTTACATGTTGATGGATTAATGGCTAACCTAGTCAGTATAAGTCAATTGTGTGATGACGATCTAGAGGTAAAGTTTAAGGGGTATGCTTGTATAGTTACAAATGAAGTTAATCAATGTGTAATGATAGGTACAAGGACAGGCGACAATTACTATCTTGTTGGAGAACAAGAGATATGAAATAATGTTAGGACAGATGACACAACCTTGTCGCATAAAAAATTTGGACATGTCAATTACCGCAATCTTGAAAGACCCAGTACGCAGGGATCCCTCATCCAGGATTAGAAAGAACCATCCTACAGGACAAGTGATAGGAAAAGTGTTCGAAGGTTTAAGAACAAGAAGGAAAAAACCTCGAAATTATAAAGATATGGTCAGATATGTGTTATGTATACCATGTATTAAAAGGTAAGTCTTTCCTGTTATGTATCTACTCTAGAACCAAAGAATTTTGGAGAGACACTCCAGGACAATTATTGGATACAAGCTATGCAAAAAGAAATTGAGCAGTTCACGAGAAATGAAGTATGGGATCTAGTTCCTCGTACAAATGATACTAATGTTATTGGTACTAAATGGATCTTTAAAAACAAGACAAATGAATCTGGAACTGTGGTAAGAAACAAGGCTAGACTAGGTTCTCAAGAATACACGCAGGTCGAAGGAATCGACTATGATGAAATATTTGCTCTTGTGGCCAAAATTGAGTCGATTAGGCTGTTACTTGTTGTAGATTGATGTCTGAAGATCACTCTCCATTAGATGGATGTTAAGGTGCCTTCTTGAATGGCTACCTTGACAATGAAGTCTATAACAACCAAAAGGATTCGAAGATCCTCACGATCCTCAGTTTGTATACAAGCTCAAAAAGGCTTTATATGGATTGAAACAAGCACCTCGAGCATGGTATAGTCGTTTAACTCAGTTTCTTCTTGAATTTAGTTTTAAACGTGGTGAAGCATATTGTACATTGTTTATAAAACATCACGGAGTAGATATGGTCATTGCTCAAATCTATGTAGATGACATAGTCTTTGGTTCTACTTCACAGTCCCACCTTGAGACATTTGTGGAAGCTATATCCTCCATATTTGAGATGGGCATGATAGGGGAATTAACCTTTTTCTTAGGCTTGCAGATAAAGAAAAATAAAGATGGAATCTTCATCACCCAGAGCAAGTATGCCATGAATTTGGTTAAGAAGTTTGGATTGTAGAATGCTAAACAGATGAGGACTCTAATGGGATCAACACAGAAGATATGCAAAGACGATGTTGGCAAAAATGTTGACCCAACATTGTATCGATCTATGATAGGTAGTCTCTTGTATCTCACTACAAGTCGTACTGATCTAATGTTTAGTGTCTGTTTATGTGCTCGATTCCAAGACTGTCCCAAAATTTCCCACTTAAATTTCGTAAAACGTGTTATCAGATATGTTGTCGGCACATGTGAGTTGGGAATTTAGTATTCTAAAGACACTAATTCTAATTTAATAGGATATAGTAACTCGGATTAGGCTGGTGATGTGGATGACAGAAAGAGTACGAGTGGAGGATGTTTCTACCTTGGCAATAATCTAGTATCTTGGTATAGTCGCAAACAAAATCGTGTCTCGCTTTCAACTGCTAAATCTGAATATGTAGCAGCTGAGAGTTGTTGTTCTCAATTGATATGGTTAAGACACGTGTTAGACGACTATGGTTTTTCAAATAATATCTTAGTTTTGTACTGTGATAACTTGAGTGCTATAAATATTTCAAAAAAACCAGTTCAGCACTCTCGTACAAAGTATATAGATATTAGGTATCATTTTTTAAGAGATTTGGTAGAAAAATAACTAGTCCAAATTAATCATGTTGACACTCTTCACCAACTAGTTGATATATTTACAAAAGCCTTAGATCATGAGAGATTTTCAAGTTTGAAAAGCTCTATTGGTCTCTGTAATTTATGAAACAAGCACTGTTGGGCGAATGTCGGCTGAAATGTCTTTAACATTTCAGGTGACATTTACCCTTGTAATATCATAATCTGATTTTCAGTACTGTTTGGCTGATTTTTGTTCACATGAGTTTAATGTGATACCGTTCTCTGCGATGATCATTATCATAAAAAAAGAGTATCAAAATAAGGCAAAGCCTTTGAATATGTTACCGTTCCTATTCTATAGGAATATCAAGTGCTTAAATAATGAAATTATGAGGATGCTAAATAAGTATCCTTGTTTTTGACACAAAAATAAGTTTATATGTGCTTTGTGATTAGATCTAGGACTCAATGGAAAAATGTTACATTAGTCTGAAGGTTAAAGTCATAAAAACATATATAAATCGTGTATTGATTTGTTGCCGAAGAAGAGTTTTTTATTTGAAGGATCATAATACTTGTGTTGTTCAAAATGTTGCTAAGATTATTGTTGACATTCTCATATGATGATATTTGTTAGGATGCAGTATGTAACTGATTTTTGAAAATTCAGTTATTTTTTCCCTATCTTTTGTGTGCCGCTGTTATTGTTTTAAAAAATTTTAAAAAATCTCTTTAATTCAAATCTTGATGTCTATCTTTTTACTTAAATTTAAGGAACATGTATTGGAACACAATACAAATTACCAAAATCAGGAAAATATTAATTTTGCCAAGTAAATAAAATTTTCCTCACTTGTTCATTCTTTTTGTCTTTTATCTTTTCCAGAAACAAAAAAAACAAAAAAAACAAAAAAAACAAAAAAAAAAGGGAAAATCATCACACCATCTCGGTTAAAGCAATAAACCGATGGAACACTCCACTCATTCCACTTCCAAAACCCTGGTAAACTCTAAACCCTCTCAATCACCTACTCCATATTCACCCATGGACATTTCACCAATGTCAAACCAAATTTCACCCATGAGTACTAGTCTTCCCATATGCACAGACATCGTGCTCAACATTTTCCAAGAGCCCCTTGAAACCGCGTATCCAGGAGATAATAACAACCCTATTAATCTCGATGCCACCCCTGATGTTACTGTGTTAGGAAAAAGGGAAGGCATATCTACATTCCTGTTACACCCCGTAGTTCCAGGATAGGTATGTGAGGACGTACGTACGAGAATACGACATTAAGGGTGTAAAGGAAGAAAGATTTAATTTTTTCGACGGAAATTTTCCGAACTTCGTGAAGGAAAAAGGTTTATTATTGAGAATTAGATTCTCAACTTTGGTATTTAAGACTTTAAGAATTTATAAGAATTATGGATTTTATTTTCCGAAATTGGTCACGTGGGGCCCGCGGGAGAAATTTATGGTTTTGCGGGGTCCACTTTATTTCGAGGTTTTGGACATTTCAGATATTTTTGGAAAATGAAATATTTTGGACGAGTAGGAGGGTGACACATGGCACCCCCATGTGGCCATGTGGCCGATTTAGGCATGCCATGTGTCCCTTGACCGATTTGGTGGAGACATGTGGCTAGCCACATGTCTCAAGTTTGTGTGGGACATGTGGTTTGTGGAACCCACACACACATGTCCCCAATCTACACCATACACTTGCTTTCATCTTGGCCATTGATTGTCCTATAAATACCCCCTTAAGTGCAAGAATTCTTCATCACTTACTTAAACATTTCCAAAGTCACAAAATACTCCCTCCTTTGTTGTTCTCGTCCAAACCGCCCCCCCCCCCCCTCTTATGAAGAATTTCTTCAAGTGTTGTTGTTATCCCAAATACCTTAGCCTAGTATCCCTAGTAGTATTATAAAGTAATCCCAACATAAGAGCCCGGAAATACTATTTTATTCCAATAGTCGCAAAATGAAACCCTAGGAAAATCTTCATAGCTTGGATGAAGTGTTAAGAGAAGTTGTTTAGAAACTTCTAAGGGTTGCTTGGAGCGGGTTGGAGCGTAAGGATTAGGAGCTAAACGTTGCTCAGGATCGACTTATAAATCTTGGATAATTTTGGGCTTATCGAGGTAATGATCTATGTCCTTCTATTGTAATTGAAAATTACATATTGTAGTAGTTTATAATTGAGTAAGATATATGGAAGGATGATTAAAAAGAATTGAACTGTATTTACATTGGATTGTATTTACAGTAGACTTATGTAGTATTATTGTGGGGCAGTTTTGTACACCTCCAGTAGGCGTGTAATCCCCTTTGAGTTGTTGGCTTGGTAGCGGGACTTGATAAAGGTGGATATATGTGGTTACGGGAGGGGAGGTGCTGCCCAATTTTCCGTAGAATAAGGAAATGTATACTTAGAATGTTCTACGAAGAGAACTAGAAGTTGATAGATGTGTTGTGGTTGTTATAGGTAGATATACTACGCGCGACATACTCGACTTGGCTAGTGGATTAAGACGAAGAGGTATGTGATTCTTCCTATACTCTTGAGCATGATTGGTGTGAACTATATAGTACGTTAGACGTACATGTGTGAAATGAATTTGGTTTGTATAAATCATAAAGTGTTATAATGGCTTTATGGGAAGTTTGTTATAACGACTTTATGAAGATAAAAGAGAGACTTGATTTCGGAAAGGGAGAAGTAACTTGATTTAAAAGTATAGGTTACTTATTTTGAAAAGAGTAAGTTACTTGGGTTTTAAAAGTATACTTGATGTTGTTTTAATTGTAAAGCATTTGGTTTAAAAAGTATAGAGTAATTGATTTTAAAGGCCTTGTAAAGATTTTCTGAAGGTGTAGTAATTTGGTTTGAAAAGAAAACGTGTTTTGATACTACGAGTATTAGTATCGTGTGGCTTTTACGTAAAAAATAGGTCTTTTTGAAAGAATGAAAGTATGTAGTATTTGGGGTTGAAACCCGGATTGTTGACATAAAATGAACGTACATTGAACTTGCCTATGCTTGTTGTGATAGCATTTGTTGTTCAAGTGGTGTATTCCTATGCTACCGCGTCTCTCGATGGAGGGCCGGTTATTCTGGTTGATTTCTTGGACATACTGACGAGTTGGATGGTCCACGGGTATGCTTCCACTATGAGTATTATCTTGTTATTTCCTTTGGACATACTGACGAGTTGGATGGTCCACGGGTATGCGTCCACTAGGATGGTTTCATGGCCATGCTTGTACCGAGGTAAGATGCCGGGGCATGCGACCATTGTGCGGGTTAAATTCCCGGGTTATGTTATTAGTCCATGGACCGCTAATCCATGAAGCTTGCCGCAGTGACGAGCGATCACGGGCTTGATTTGTACGTGTGGTTACAGGCGCACTTTAGATACTTGTCCTGGTCATTTCTCGTGTATCGGCAGGCTCTGGTAGATAGCTTAAGATACTTGCCTCAGTCATATCTCGTGATACGGTAGGCTCTGGTACGTTAGCTTAAGATACTTGCCTCAGCCAGTTGCGTGGCTAGTTTTCGGATCTGGTAGTTGGCTTCCGTACTTGGCCCGTGAAGTTTTATGACTAGTTTTCGGATCTGGTAGTTGGCTATTCTACTTGGCCCGATCGGTTTTATGACGCAGGCAGGATCTAGTGTTCAGGTTCACATGTGGGTGTTGTTTTACATCATGTACTGCCGGCAGTGAGGAAGGAGTTCCACGGGCATGATTGATATTGTGGGCGTGAGACCCATAGTTATGTGTGAGTGGTGATTTTGAGGACATGCGTCCCTTACTTGACATAACTGTTTACCTATTGCAAAATAGTCTTTTAAAAATGATGAAATGTGATTTCATTACAGTATTTTCAGTTTCACATATTTGGTACCTGTTGTCGACCTCGCCCGGAAGTGCGTTCATGCCGCAGGTAGAGGTACATCAGTTGTTGATCCTCGCTCATAGGATCACCGTCCTTCTTTTGGGAAGCTCTGTTTCTTCGGAGGCTTATCTTTTGGTATGGTTCCCTGTCATTGTAGGTACTTGTACATTCAGGGGTATGGCGGGGCCCTATCCCGTCATAGTTGTTATAAATACTCTTAGAGGTCTGTAGTACTGTTGTGGGCAGGGTTTGTAAAGGATGTAACTGTTCAAGTTTTTATATATATGCAGAAAGGTGAACGTTTTGGTTAGCTTGTTTCTTATTTTATATCTTGTTTCATGTTTAAGTTTTTATTTCCGCTGATTTTCTCTGATGTTGTATCACTAGGGTGCCCAGGTAAGGCACCAGTCGCGGGCCCGAGGTCGGGTCGTGACAATTCCCTACAAGGAGGTCAAGAAGGATATTTGAAAGAGTTGTTAACTCTCTACCTACAGCGAAAAAATCAAGGATCGAAAAGAAGTTCATGTTCCTTCTTGGTCGAGCAGTGACTGGGATGACTCAGACTTTGATTTCTCAACAGAAGATGATGCAGAAAGAACCCCTTCAGTTGAAGAACAAGATGAATCCCAAATCTCTCCATCTCAGTCTGTACCCACTGTTCATGCTGTTGAAGAGTCGTCGGATGAGGAAATTCCAGACGACACACCATTGAAGAGATTCTGTCCGAAGAAAGTTCACAGATCTCCAAAACCAAGTGTTGACCTAGATGTTGCCCCAAATGTCAAAACATCACAGGCAACATTTCAACCATCTTCTGAACAAACTGAATCTCTATCCTCCTCTACAAATAGAGAATCAGAACCAGAAACTGAGGTACTTTCTTTCTTTGAGCGATTTTATTCCAAGATTAAGCATGATAGATGGGGCTGGTACAGAAATAGAGTGATTAAAGCAGAAAACGTGATAGATTTCACTTCTTGTTCTGAGTATGGGTTGGTAGATTTTCTTGAGATAAGACAACTTCTTGGTATTGTTACTGATAAGGAACCATATGTAGATGAGATTATAAGAGTGTTTTATGCAAACCTGAATACTGCTATAGTAGATACCTCTTCGAATAAATTTGGAAAGGTTTATCTCTATAACAAAATGTATGAGTTTATACTTTCAATCATCAATCAGTGCATAGGAATCTCTGAAGAGCATGTGTTAGAGACAGAAAAAATGACAACCAAACCAATAGGGATATTATGATAGAATACCTTACTGGAGGTATACTTAAGAAATGGATTCCTAGGTGTCAAGTATCAAAACTCACTCATTTATTTTCCCCCTTCACAAAATTTCAATCCACAATTGGCTTTCATCAATGAATGAATCAATTGTTACATCTGAACAAGCCTCTCTCCTCTTTAAGATAGGTAAAGGGTTTAAAGTTGATGTTGGGAAGATTATCTTCTATCAAATTTCCAATTTAGCAGAAAAAGAATCAACTTCAATTTTTCCCTTTCCCTCTCTGATTTTCAAAGTTTTAACTAGTCAAGGACTAGAGCCTTTAAGAGGGGATATCTTAGGAAAAGCTCCTGAACTCTACACAGTAAACAAAGCCATTTGAAAGAGCAAGGAAAGACTAATTGATCTTCCCTAGATTAAAGAAGCAGATAGAGAAAATGTTGCCAGGAATGTTCCTCACATACAAGGCAACATCAGTCCAAAACAGTATGATCTATCTACAAAGTGGCTAGTGGATGAGATTACTAAAATCAACTCACAAATTGATGGAGTTGATAAAGTAAGAGAAGCACTAGTCCAGGCAAGAGATCATTATCTATTTTTGCTTTCTTCCCAAAAAGTGGGAGAAGAAGTTGCTGCACGGGGGGAGCAAAGAGAGGCAGGTGAAGGTTCAAGTAAAGATTCTGAAGAAGTTGTGCATGCTGCCATGAAAAGAGAAGAAGCAGTTGGCAGGAAAGTCTTACTAACAAGACTGGTGAGGCGAAACAAGCTTGCAAGGCAGAACGAGGTTGAAGCAAAACTTACAAGACAGAAGAAGGAGCAAGCTTAGGTCATGCGAAGGTAGAAAGCGACTGGAATCTACTACTTTTGCATAACGTGCAGAGAATATTGTTTTTGATATGCTGTTGTACTATATTGTTGTTCTTCTTGCTAAATGGTTGATCTTCTTTGAATGGTTGTTCTTTGAATGGTTGATCTTCTTTGAATGGTTGTTCTTTCTTTGAATGGTTATTCTTCTTTGAAATGTTTTAAATTGGTTACTTTTTGGGATGTGTTTAAGATAATTCAGAAGGTTACTCTTTGGGCTGTAAAGACATTTAAATAGTTCTATGGGTGATGCATGTTTAATCTTTTGATTTCTAATCCTACATCAGTTGTGTATACTGCTGTTTGAGCTAACATTTTGTTTAAATTATATAGTATTGTATACACTGGTATACATGTGTTTGTTTGTATGCCATTTCAGGTTGAGGGGAGCATTCGTATATCTATGACATTTCTTTAGGTCACTCGCACTTAATAAATTAGGTTTTATGAAGAAAGGCAAAAAGAGGGAGAATGTTAATGTTAGGTTTTGGTGTCATGACATGTCATCCAACATATCATTTTATGTACTAAGTTGAAAAACCAAAATGTTAGAATAAATGTCTTGACATTCGGACCAACATTCTGGATAACAATTTTGTCATTCTTCGCTGGACAGAATCTAAAATTATGGAGTTTTACCAAGACGGTAATTTTGACTTGGCAAGGAACTTTGGAGCAGAATAAAAATGTGGGAGAAAGAGTCAAAGCTTGAAGATCAAGATGAGTAAAGAACGAGTCAAATAAGTTGAGAATTTCACTCCTCAAGCTACTGCCACACGTGCCCTTTTTTAGCTCAACCTCCACAACAAATTTCATGAGTCTTTCAAGTGAACTCTCTACTATAAATAGAGTGGTCACAACGAGGACTGATGCGCGAAAAGATGCACACACTTTAACACAAGTGCACGTTATCGTGACAAGTAATATAGTCTTGATAAGACCGAATATCGTCCACAAGGATTAGGGTTCAAGTACCAACTATCTATCTTTTGGTATCTATTTGGCAATTGATGTTTGATTTTGTTGTTTATAACTAAGAATTATAAAGACTATTTTATCTAATGAGCTTACTTCAGTTGTGATGGGAATAGGGCTTCCATGTCTCCTCAACTATCCGCTTATGTTATTTATTAATGCAACGAATTATGGTCTTCTTCTCTCGGAGCTAGCAGGTTTACGAAATCGTTTTATATTCCCGTTAAGGATATATAAACACTCAACCCCAGTATTGCACCTTACCTACCTTTCGGTGATAAGGATAACTCTATAGGAGGATTAAGAACAAAAACCTAGTTAACCGTCACGCACCATGCGCAAAATTAGGGTTTTTAAGTCTCTCATTAACGCTACATAAATAATTGAGGTATTTTCATCCCCAATCCAAGAATGTCTACCCAACTTACAGCATATTCACAATCTCTCCTTTCGAAGTAAATTAGAAATCATATAAGGATAATTAGTTGTCAATTAATTACCAAGCATTCAACGCAATTATTGGATAGATCTCTCAAAGAAGAATAACAACCATAAACATGCATTAATTCATAACATAAGTTTCTAGAGAATTAACATGGAAAGCCCTATAAAAGAATTAGTTCCTAGCCATTGACATGACAAGAAATAATTCAAAAGTCATCATACAAAAACTGAAATAAAGAAAAGAAAAAGGAACGAAATTACTAAGTTTAGGTCTCCAATCTCCAAGCAATAAAATCTTGTGTTGTGCAAGAAGGGGAACCCTTAAAATTTGTCTAGGGTTCTCCTTTTATAGGCTGAAAACCGCCCATAACTTTTCCCTGCAGGCCTGGCCCAGAAAATAGTCAAAACCCTGATTTTTCCCGCGTGCGCCAGCACGGCGCGGAACTGTGGTCGCCGGGTGATTTGGCGCCGCTGCCGCCGAACAATGGTCCTCGGTGATTTGGGCGCCGACTGGTAGCGCCGCTGCAACCTCTCGATGATTAGGCGCCGCGACGCACTCGCTGACATGGCGCGCGCGCTGGTCTTCGCACCTCTGGATATTGGGCGCCGCGACCGCTGATCGCAGGAGAGCCGCGCCTGGTCTGCGGTTTCGCCACTTTCTCTGCTTAGCTCGAAACTCCTCTTTTGCTCTCTTTTAGCTCCTTTTCCGCCATTTTGCCATTTTAACCACTTTGACTCAAAAGAAAGAAAAACTATCCTAATACGACACTTATTTGTACAAAAAGGGGACAAAAGACTTACTAAAACTGACTCGAAAAGTGTATATAAAATACACCGATCAAATACCCCCAAACTTAACCTTTGCTCGCCCTCGAGCAAAGATAGAAAGAAAGAAATAAAAGACTCAAGAAACGAAAATAAAAGACTCACTGACATTGATCACTTTTGCTGCATTAGTGTTAACTAGAAAAACATGAAGGTTAGCAGAATAATATGCAGGAACATATAGCATGAAATTTCAGCACACTAAACACATTAAGCTAGATATTTCGCAAACTCATATTCATCATGCTTAGTGGAAGTCAATATACTCAATCATGCATATAAATTCAAAAATCCTATGGCATGCTTACTTGTTATTCTCCACTAATCCTGGATATGCATAAAAGAGATCTTCAGGACTTTAAGGGTTGTAATGTAGGCTTAGGTAAAGGTAGGTAAAAATAGGCATTTTAGGCTCATTTCGCGTACCATAAGCTCTTTAGCTTTTCAGTATTTCCCTTTTCTTTTTGTTCTTTTCTTCACTTCAATTCTATCTTTTTCCCTCTTTTGTTTTGGGAGAATGAAGAGTATTATAATAACAAGCACCCCCAAACTTAGGCTTTTGCCTCTTTCTTATTACTTTTTCATTGGGGTGCAACAAGTTCATTCACTCTTTTTGTCTCCTTTTTAACACAATTGATTCCACTACTTCACATTTTTACTTATGGCACAATCTGTGGGAATATAGGGTGTCAAAGAAGAAGTTTCAATTTTTAGGCTCAATGGGGCTGACTAGGGATATATTTAAAGTCCGGGATAGAAAAGAGTGGTAAGAATTGGCTATCAAAGAAATGTCTGAGTCATCTCCCTAACATGCATATCCTAACTATTTCGCCTCAAATAGCAAGCAATCATAACACATAATTATTCATCATTTAGCATGCACAATTCAAGCAAGAAACTCCAAATAGACAGATTTTGTGAGTTTTTGACATGTCTAACCTAAGTGTTTAGATAGTTGCTTTTATTCCGTTACATTATTCCACTTTACTTCACTAGGTGTTTCTAGCAACTACAGCATACATGATCTTTTGACAGACAATTATGACTCAAAAAGAAAAAAAAATTGTGACTCAAAAATAAATAAAAACAATCAAAAAGACTTAAATAAAACATACTATGACACAAATAAAACAAGACACAACTAAAACACCCCCAAACTTAAATCACACATTGTCCCAATGTGTGTGGACTCAAAGACAATAAAAGGAATAAGACACTTACAAACTTTGGCTAAAATGGTGGTGGTGGCGGTGGCATGGGATAGTGCATGGACCACTGACTGAACAAGGAACTCATCTCATTGATTTGTTGTCGCGTTTCTTGTTGTCCTTGTATCACTGTGTTCAAACTCTGCATCATCCTTATCTGATTCTGAAGCAATTGCTCCATCATGGGCACTGAGGGTTCTGTTTCTGTGGTTGGCTGGTGGATAGGTCCTGCCTCATATTGAGCCTCTATTTCAGGCTCATCTTCGTCCATGGCGGCCTCTACTGCTGCTGCTGCTGGTGGTTGTGCTCTTCTTCTTGCTGCTGGGGGGCTTGGGTCTGGGAAAGAGTGCATTATCCCATATGTCACCGGCAGTTGGTTCCTCTCATTAGTTTCAGTGGGTAGGATTTCGACCGCATTCATGTTGCACAAATTAGAGATAAGTGAGTCATGTCCCAATCCACCTGTTATCACCAACCTGCTGGTCTCTTCAATACTTTGCACTATCTCTTTCCCCACATCAATCGTCAACTCCCTCATAATTCCATATATCAGCTTAATCCTATCTTCTGGCACTCTGGTGAAGTGCGTGGATGGAATCACGCGCATCGACGAAATATAGCCAACCGCCGCTGCTTTGTTGAGTCATTGCACGCTGGTTCTTGATCCATTTCTCGCAATATCAAAAGCAGCCCCAGGGTAGCTCACTGTGTCTGCGACGGTATTCCAGTTGATGTTGTCGGTGCTCCTAGACCATGTTCTAAAATGGCTCCGATCACCAATTCCTCCTTCAACATCAACTGTTTTTAGAGTCATATTTATTGCTTCTGCCGTCACAGGCATATATCTTCCCCTTACAAAGCACTTGTTGTCTACCCTCTCCGGAAAGTTAGCATAGAATTCCCGTACCATTGCTGTGTTTATTGGTGCTAACTTCTCCTGGTTTACAAATCTTCTCCACCCCCTCATCTCAATCATTGCCCGAATGGGCTCATAGACATCCTCTTCCCCCAACGACTCCCTCTGGTAGTCCATTCCCCTTTCAGGGATTAAGGGTCTACTACTAAGCTTTATGTATCTTTTATAGGCTTTGTGGCTAACGAACCTAGTCTCATCGTATTGTGGGGCTGAGGTGGATGTGGAGGCTCTTTTTTTCTGGTGGACATGGTTAACTTACTTTGTACAGCTTACAAGTGCTTCCCAACACAATCAACAATTAGCAGCTAAACACAACACCCCCAAACTTCAACTCTACTGCCCAATACCCACACCCTCCTTTTCTACTCTTTCTCCAAACTTCACAATCAATTTTTCAGCACCCAAACTACTTCACAACTACAATACTCCTTCAAACTACTACCTCCTGTGACTTCAGTAAAGATCTCAAGAACAGAAAAATATTACCTTTTTATGAGAAGATTCAAGCTGTTCTTGTTTCTAATGGTGGTTTGAGGCTATGGAATGGAGCTTTGTTGTTTGAGATAGCTAAGGGTTTTTAGGATTTTAAGAGTTTTGGTTGTGGTTGGGTTGGATTTGTGGAGGATTTGTGGGCAAATTTTTTTTTTGATTTTCGTGTGTTTTTGGAGGAGGGGGTTAGGTTTTTGGTTTTGAATTTGGGGCAAATCTGATTTCTGGGCGTTTTTAAGTTTTTGGATTTCCGACATGTGCGCTTTTAGCCGCGGCCTAATGTTCTCGCCGGGCCTTTACGCCGCGACCACATTCTGGCGTCGCGGCGCCTAAACTTGGCAAATTTTCTGGATTTCTGCCGCCGCGGCCCTGCTCCTGGGAGCCGCGGCGCTTAAACTTCAGCGCCTGTTCAGTTCTTTTGGCGCCGCGGCCCTGCTCCTGGGCGCCGCGGCGCTTACCCGCTTTTCTGGAAATCCTCGTTTTTCTTCAGTTTTTCGCCCTTCACTGTATTTGCCTATACCTGTCAATCACAACACATACACAATAACCCAAGACCGTGAGACTGTTCTAGACAAAATAAAATAAACTAAAGACAAGAATTGAAATAACATAATTGAAAACATTGGGTTGCCTCCCAACAAGCGTTGTCTTTAACGTCTTTTAGCCGGACGCAAGTTCCTTAGTTTTAATAACCGTGGGGTGGATCAAGCCCCCAACTAATCCATTTCCTCCACATTTTACGTTTTCTTTTTCTTCTTTTCTTCTTAGCATTATCGGTAAGGGGGAGTTCAGGAACACATACCTGCGTCAGTGGGGGTTTGGCAAACCATGCCTGCTTTCGTGGGCTCATCTCCCTTTGGTTGACTTGTAATGGCTCACAGGGGAGCTTGATGGTGCTGATTGCAAAGCACCTGCTCATGGTTGGTGGCTCGATGACATGTTTAAAAACTTTAAACACCATTTCTTCCTTCTCCACCCTTAATGTTAGTTCTCCCCTTTCAACATCAATCAAAGCTCTCCCCGTTGCTAGGAATGGTCTCCCCAATATGATAGGGATTTCCGCATCTTTTTCCATGTCTAGAATGAGGAAGTCTGCGGGAAAGAAGAATTTTCCTACTTTGACGATCACGTCCTCAATTTTTCCTCTTGGATGAACCACTGTCCTATCGGCTAGTTGCAGACTCACAGTGGTTGGTTTGGCCTCTCCCAACTCCAATCGTTTAAAAACTGATAAGGGCATCAAATTTATACTTGCCCCTAAATCACACAGAGCTCTGTTGCAAGTCACCCTGCCCACTGTGCAAGGTAGTGTAAAGCTTCCTGGATCCTTTAGTTTTGGTGGCAACTTCTTCTGCAAGATAGCACTACACTCTTCTGTTAGTGCTACTATCTCATATTCCGCCAGCTTCTTCTTCTTCCCCAATATTTCCTTCATGAACTTGAAATAGGAAGGCATCTGCTCCAAAGCCTCTATAAAAGGTATGTTGATATGCAGCTTCCTGAATATCTCCAAGAATTTGGAGAATTGTTTATCAACCGCCTTCCGCTGTAATCTCTGGGGGAAAGGGATCTTTTCTGTATACTCCTTCTCTGGAGTTTTCTCTACCACTGGGCTAGGTTCAACCACCTTCTCTTTTTCTATCTCTGCCCTTTTCTCAACTATTGGCTGAAGAGACTGCTGCTCCAACTGTCTTCCACTTCTCAACTGCACTGCCTGACACTGCTCCCTTGGATTTACCTCTGTGTTGCTTGGCAATGTACCCTGTGGCCTGCTGTTTGCCTGCTTTGCTAGCTGACCCACTTGTGTCTCCAAGTTCCTGAACGAGGATCTAGCTTCTGTCATGAACTGAGTGCGGCGTTGCAAGTGCTATCACATGCTTAGCTCGTCTGGCTTATCTTCTTGAACGGTGCATTGATTGAGGATCTTTGGGCTGAGTAAAGGCTGCTGATTTTGGTTCTGGGGTTGATCGGCCTGTATTGATGATTTTGCCGCCTCTCTCCTCCAGAAATTTGGGTGATTTCTCCACCCTGGATTATAAGTGTTGGAGTATGGATTGTTCTGTGGCCTCTGATAATTACCCACGGCCTGACACTCTGCCTGCTCCATTGGTATATTATTGGGATCAGCTGAAGGACACCTATCGAATGTATGTGGGCCACCACATATTTCACAACTTTTAGGCATCTGCACCGCATTCACTGACACTGTATGTTGCTGCAACTGTTTCGCCAAAAGGGCCACTTGGGCATTCAAGGCAGCAATAGCATCTATTTCGTGGACTCCCACTGTTCTTCTCCCACTTGTCGACCTCTCTTCTGTGACATGGTTGTTTGTGGCCATATCTTCTAGTAACTCGTGAGCGTCGTTGGCTGTTTTCCTCATGAATGCCCCACCTTCTGCTGCATCTATGATGTATCTGGTTGTACTGCTCAGCCCGTTGTAGAAGATGTGGACCAAGTTCCACAACTCAACGCAATGGTGTGGGCATTTTCTTTGCAAGTCCTTGAACCTTTCCCAAGCTTCATATAAGGACTCTTCATCAGCTTGGTAGAAGTTGTTCAACTCCCCTCTTAATTTTGCTGCTTTGCATGGGGGAAAGAACTTGGCTAGGAATTTACGTGCTACCGTGCCATGTAAAAATTGAATCAGCCGGCAGGGAATTCAACCATACTTTTGCTCTATCCCTGAGTGAGAAGGGAAAGAGCCTCAATCTGACGGCATCATCAGTAACGCCTTTATATCTGAAAGTTGCACATAGCTCCAAGAAATTAGCTATGTGCATATGTGGATCCTCCGATGGCAGCCCTCCAAATTGCACTGTGTGTTTTACCATGCTCAGAATCGCCGGTTTTATCTCGAAGTTGTTTGCTCCTATGGCAGGGAGCCTAATACATGTATGTGCTTCATTCACTCTAGGCAGCACATAGTCTCCCAAGCTTTTTTCTGCCTGGACTTGAACTCTTTCCACGACATCCATAGGTTGATTTTCACTAACCATTGCTCGTCATGTTGCATGCGTCGTCATCTCTATCAAGGTTGCAATCCGTGATTCTTTCATTACATTTACAGGTTTTCTCAATCTCTGGATTGAAGGGAACAAGAGTGTCTGCCCCTCTTCTCCTTCGCATAAACTAATTTCCTGAAATAGATCAAAAACAGACAACAAATCACGGCACCCTGATTTTTACCAAAAATAACGAAAAACGTGAAAATTAAAAATAAACACCAAATTAGAAATTAAAAATAGATAAATTTGATATTGAACTAATGCCTAATCCCCGGCAACGGCGCCAAAAACTTGATGCGCGAAAAGATGCTCACACTTTAACGCAAGTGCACGTTATCGTGACAAGTAATATAGTCTTGATAAGACCGAATATCGTCCACAAGGATTAGGGTTCAAGTACCAACTATCTATCTTTTGGTATCTATTTGGAAATTGATGTTTGATTTTGTTGTTTATAACTAAGAATTATAAAGACTATTTTATCTAATGAGCTTACTTCAGTTGTGATGGGAATAGGGCTTCCATGTCTCCTCAACTATCCGCTTATGTTATTTATTAATGCAACGAATTATGGTCTTCTTCTCTCGGAGCTAGCAGGTTTACGAAATCGTTTTATATTCCCGTTAAGGATATATAAACACTCAACCCCAGTATTGCACCTTACCTACCTTTCGGTGATAAGAATAACTCTATAGGAGGATTAAAAACAAAAACCTAGTTAACCGCCACGCACCATGCGCAAAATTAGGGTTTTTAAGCCTCTCATTAACGCTACATAAATAATTGAGGTATTTTCATCCCCAATCCAAGAATGTCTACCCAACTTACAACATATTCACAATCTCTCCTTTCGAAGTAAATTAGAAATCATATAAGGATAATTAGTTGTCAATTAATTACCAAGCATTCAACGCAATTATTGGATAGATCTCTCAAAGAAGAATAACAACCATAAACATGCATTAATTCATAACATAAGTTTCTAGAGAATTAACATGGAAAGCCCTATAAAAGAATTAGTTCCTAGCCATTGACATGACAAGAACTAATTCAAAAGTCATCATACAAAAACTGAAATAAAGAAAAGAAAAAGGAAAGAAATTACTAAGTTTAGGTCTCCAATCTCCAAGCAAGAAAATCTTGTGTTGTGCAAGAAGGGAAACCCTTAAAATCTGCCTAGGGTTCTCCTTTTATAGGCTGAAAACCGCCCTTAACTTTTCCCTGCAGGCCTGGCTCAGAAAATGGTCAAAACCCTGATTTTTCCCGCGTCGGCGCCGCGGCCACGTGGTCGCCCGGGTGATTTGCGCGCGGCCCCTCTGGTGATTTGGCGCGCGGCTGCAACTTCGTAGCCTCTCGATGATTAGCGCGCGGCCTCGCACTGCTGACATGGTAGCGCGTACTGGGTCTTCGCAGCCTCTCGGATATTGGCGCGCGCTCGCTGATCGCAGGGGAGGCCGCGCTGCGCTGCCAGCTGGTCGCCTCGTTCGCCACTTTCTCTGTTTTTAGCTCTGGAAACTCCTCTTTTGCTCTCTTTTAGCTCCTTTTCCGCCATTTTGCCATTTTAACCACTTTGACTCAAAAGAAAGAAAAACTATCCTAATACGACACTTATTTGTACAAAAAGGGACAAAAGACTTACTAAAACTGACTCGAAAAGTGTATATAAAATACACCGATCAAATACCCCCAAACTTAACCTTTGCTCGCCCTCGAGCAAAGATAGAAAGAAAGAAATAAAAGACTCAAGAAAAGAAAATAAAAGACTCACTGACATTGATCACTTTTGCTGCATTAGTGTTAACTAGAAAAACATGAAGGTTAGCAGAATAATATGCAGGAACATATAGCATGAAATTTCAGCACACTAAACACATTAAGCTAGGTATTTCGCAAACTCATATTCATCATGCTTAGTGGAAGTCAATATACTCAATCATGCATATAAATTCGAAAATCCTATGGCATGCTTACTTGCTATTCTCCACTAATCCTGGATATGCATAAAAGAGATCTTCAGGACTTTAAGGGTTGTAATGTAGGCTTAGGTAAAGCTAGGTAAAAATAGGCATTTTAGGCTCATTTCGCGTACTATAAACTCTTTAGCTTTTCAGTATTTCCCTTTTCTTTTTGTTCTTTTCTTCACTTCAATTCTATCTTTTTCCCTCTTTTGTTTTGGGAGAATGAAGAGTATTATAATAACAAGCACCCCCAAACTTAGGCTTTTGCCTCTTTCTTATTACTTTTTCATTGGGGTGCAACAAGCTCATTCACTCTTTTTGTCTCTTTTTTAACACAATTGATTCCACTACTTCACATTTTTACTTATGGCACAATCTGTGGGAATATAGGGTGTCAAAGAAGAAGTTTCAATTTTTAGGCTCAATGGGGCTGACTAGGGATATATTTAAAGTCCGGGATAGAAAAGAGTGGTTAGAATTGGCTATCAAAGAAATGCCTGAGTCATCTCCCTAACATGCATATCCTAACTATTTCGCCTCAAATAGCAAGCAATCATAACACATAAGTATTCATCATTTAGCATGCACAATTCAAGCAAGAAACTCCAAATAGACAGATTTTGTGAGTTTTTGGCATGTCTAACCTAAGTGTTTAGATAGTTGCTTTTATTCCATTACATTATTCCACTTTACTTCACTAGGTGTTTCTAGCAACTACAGCATACATGATCTTTTGACAGACAATTATGACTCAAAAAGAAAAAAATTTGTGACTCAAAAATACATAAAAACAATCAAAAAGACTTAAATAAAACATAACATGACACAAATAAAATAAGACACAAATAAAACACCCCCAAACTTAAATCACACATTGTCCCCAATGTGTGTAGACTCAAAGACAATAAAATAAATAAGACACTTACAGACTTGGCTAAAATGATGGTGGTGGTGGTGGCATGGGATAGTGCATGGGATGACTCAGACTTTGATTTCTCAACAGAAGATGATGCAGAAAGAACCCCTTCAGTTGAAGAACAAGATGAACCCCAAATCTCTCCATCTCAGTCTGTACCCATTGTTCCTGCTGTTGAAGAGTCGTCGGATGAGGAAATTCCAGACGACACACCATTGAAGAGATTATGTCCGAAGAAAGTTCACAGATCTCCAAAACTAAGTGTTGACCTAGATGTTGCCCCAAATGTCAAAACATCACAGGCAACATTTCAACCATCTTCTGAACAGATTGAATCTCTATCCTCCTCTACAAATAGAGAATCAGAACCAGAAACTGAGGTACTTTCTTTCTTTGAGCGATTTTATTCCAAGATTAAGCATGATAGATGGGGCTGGTACAGAAATAGAGTGATTAAAGCAGAAAACGTGATAGATTTCACTTCTTGTTCTGAGTATGGGTTGGTAGACTTTCTTGAGATAAGACAACTTCTTGGTATTGTTACTGATAAGGAACCATATGTAGATGACATTATAAGAGTGTTTTATGCAAACCTGAATACTGCTATAGTAGATACCTCTTCGAATAAATTTGGAAAGGTTTATCTCTATAACAAAATGTATGAGTTTATACTTTCAATCATCAATCAGTGCATAGGAATCTCTGAAGAGCATGTGTTAGAGACAAAAAAAAATGACAACCAAACCAATAGGGATATTATGATAGAATACCTTACTGGAGGTATACTTAAGAAATGGATTCTTAGGTGTCAAGTATCAAAACTCACTCATTTATTTTCCCCCTTCACAAAATTGCAATCCACAATTGGCTTTCATCAATGAATGAATCAATTGTTACATCTGAACAAGCCTCTCTCCTCTTTAAGATAGGTAAAGGGTTTAAAGTTGATGTTGGGAAGATTATCTTCTATCAAATTTCCAATTTAGCAGAAAAAGAATCAACTTCAATTCTTCCCTTTCCCTCTCTGATTTTCAAAGTTTTAACTAGTCAAGGACTAGAGCCTTTAAGAGGGGATATCTTAGGAAAAACTCCTGAACTCTACACAGTAAACAAAGCCATTTGAAAGAGCAAGGAAAGACTAATTGATCTTCCCTAGATTAAAGAAGCAGATAGAGAAAATGTTGCCAGGAATGTTCCTCACATACAAGGCAACATCAGTCCAAAACAGCATGATCTATCTACAAAGTGGCTAGTGGATGAGATTACTAAAATCAACTCACAAACTGATGGAGTTGATAAAGTAAGAGAAGCACTAGTCCAGGCAAGAGATCATTATCTATTTTTGCTTTCTTCCCAAAAAGTGGGAGAAGAAGTTGCTGCACAGGGGGAGCAAAGAGAGGCAGGTGAAGGTTCAAGTAAAGATTCTGAAGAAGCTGTGCATGCTGCCATGAAAAGAGAAGAAGCAGTTGGCAGGAAAGTCTTACTAACAAGACTCAGGCTGAGGGCAGAAACAGCTGCTGCAAGGCAAAGAGCTGAGGTTGAAGCAGAACTTACAAGACAGAAGAAGGAGCAAGCTTAGGTCATGCGAAGGTAGAAAGCGACTGGAATCTACTACTTTTGCATAACGTGCAGAGAATATTGTTGTTGATATGCTGTTGTACTATATTGTTGTTGCTGCTGCTAAATGGTTGATACTGCTGAATGGTTGTTGCTGAATGGTTGATACTGCTGAATGGTTGTTGCTGCTGAAATGTTTTAAATTGGTTACTTTTTGGGATGTGTTTAAGATAATTCAGAAGGTTACTCTTTGGGCTGTAAAGACATTTAAATAGTTCTATGGGTGATGCATGTTTAATCTTTTGATTTCTAATCCTACATCAGTTGTGTATACTGCTGTTTGAGCTAACATTTTGTTTAAATTATATAGTATTGTATACACTGGTATACATGTGTTTGTTTGTATGCCATTTCAGGTTGAGGGGAGCATTCGTATAGCTATGACATTTCTTTAGGTCACTCGCACTTAATAGATTAGGTTTTATGAAGAAAGGCAAAAAGAGGGAGAATGTTAATGTTAGGTTTTGGTGTCATGACATGTCATCCAACATATCATTTTATGTACTAAGTTGAAAAACCAAAATGTTAGAATAAATGTCTTGACATTCGGACCAACATTCTGGATAACAATTTTGTCTTACTTCGCTGGACAGAATAAAAAATTATGGAGTTTTACCAAGATGGTAATTTTGACTTGGCAAGGAACTTTGGAGCAGAATAAAAATGTGGGAGAAAGAGTCAAAGCTTGAAGATCAAGATGAGTGAAGAACGAGTCAAATAAGTTGAGAATTTCACTCCTCAAGCTACTGCCACACGTGCCCTTTTTTAGCTCAACCTCCACAACAAATTTCATGAGTCTTTCAAGGGAACTCTCTACTATAAATAGAGTGGTCACAACGAGGACTCGGTATCCAGAAAGGACAAGTGCAAAAGATCGAGAAAGCTCTCCAGAAATCACCTTCAGAAAACTGGATTCACTGTGTTGCCTGAGTTTGTGATGACATTCTGTCCAACATTATAATTGATGTTTAGATTCTAGATTTGCTCTTTTATTGAATGAATTGTAATGTGATGTTGTGCACTTTTATTTAGATAGATTTTTCAGACATAAGTCATCTGCGACTTAACCTTTTTAAATTCCTTTGTATTCTATTGTAATATTGTAAGAGAAGAAATTTATTCAATTGTATATATACATATACAATACCTTTGGTCATTGACCATCATATGTTATATTAATATATAATCTATGTAAATTAAACCTTTGTATCTTTATCATTTCCGTTGCAATTTTAACTCTTCAAAGGTTTTTCAGTTTTTATCTAAAGTGTCGTCAGTTCCGTCAGACGACATTGTTAACAACATTTGCAAACTTTTTTAGCATGCAAGTATTTTTACTTACTGTTTGATTTTTATTATTCCATAGTATAACCTCCGGGACCCAACAGAAACATATTATAGGTTTCTGATACACATATGTATTTTCTGCCTGACTTGTATGCATGAAAGGCTGACGCAGTTTCTCATGCAATGTACTAAGAAATAAACTTATGTTATGCTCAATAAAAAGATTCTCTCATTGTGAAGAAGTTGAATATCGTGCTTGTCAAGCCTGAGGAAAAGAAAATTATGTTTCACTGATATCTCGATCATATTGAGCTTTTCAGTTTTCTCATTTCGAAGACATTCAGAAATAGACTTGTTCTATTTTACACTTCAAAAGCAATGTTCTGATATAGCTCAATAAGCTCTGAAAAATACATACTCATCATAGACTTGATCTTTTGATAAACCTCTTTCTGTGAATCAGCTCCATTTGCATTTCTCCTCTAAGCTTAATAATCTAAAGGTGTTTCCACAGTTGAGGTGTAGGGTTCAAACTCCACTGGCAGTGTAGCATTCCTTTTTATTTCTTCCTTCTCCATCCAAATATTGTATGCATGGAAGGTCTACAATTGACTAAGTAATAAAATTGTAAGTTGTTTCACTTTGTGATGAAGTTGAATATTATTCTTGTTAAGCCATAAGAGAATCAAAGTGTGTTCCAACGTCATCATGAACATCTTGAGCTTTTCAAATTGCACATTTTGTGGATGTGAGGAAGAAAATCGTGTTGTTGCACTTTAGAAGCAATTTTCTGATATAGCTCATTGAGCTCTGATAAATACATCTCATTTATAGACTTTATCATTTTGTAAACCTACTCCTAATAATGAATTGCATTTACATTTGCATTTGATATTTGAGATGTAGAATCTAAATATGGTCTTATTGAGAATCCTCTGGCTGAAGCTCCGACGAAAGGCACAGCTGGGCAGTACCTTCATGACCCTAAGCATATGAAACAATATCTATCCAAATTCAAACCAATTCTTTCCCATTTGAGACTGAGCCCTTTTGTTCAACCTCTTGCTGCAACGACATCTTGTTTTTATATATCTATCTTAATAAAAATTTATTCTGATATGCGTGCATTTTGCAGTTTCTTATAAGGGGGTACGTACACGTGCAAAGCACGTGCCAAGAAACTACTTACTTTATAAAGCAATTATTGATATGTATTTATTATGAAATATAAATAAAATTGTGTGTGACAATACATTTCTAGTTATCTATGAAAATTTAAAAGTATATGTTTTATGATCAAGTTATAAAGTATCCAAAGATATAAGATATGTAATCATATTACTATTGTTATTACATCTTTTTCCCTCATAAAATTAAAATAATTTATCTAAACTACCATCTAATCTATCAAACTCAAGAAATATCTAGCAGATCGAAACCTATCATAAGTGTTTAACACACATATGTATTTTTTGCAAGACTTGTATGCATGGAAGGCTGACGAAGTTTCTCATGCAATGGACTAAGAAGGAATCTTATGTTCTTCTCAATAGAAAGGAGTTTCTCCAGGTGAAGAAGTTGAATATCCTGATTGTTAAGCCTCAAGAAAAGAAAAGTGTGTTTCACTGATATCTTGATCATTTTGAGCTTTTCAATTTGCTAATTTTGAAGACGTTCAGGAATAGTCTTATGCTATTTTACAATTTACAAGCAATTTTCTAGTATAGCTCATTGAGCTATGATAAATAAAGAAAAGAGAAGGTTGAGGAAGAACCCCTGCAATTGACGAAGTAAGAAAATTATGTGCTTCTCAACCAAAAGTTAATTCAATTTGTGATAAAGTTTAATATTATACTTGTTAAGCCGCATGAGAAGCAAAGTGTGTTCCAACATCATCATGAACATCCTGAGCTATTCAGATTGCGCATTTTGTGGAGGATAAGGAAGAGAGTCATGTTGTTGCACTTTAGAAGCAATTTTCTTGTATATCTCATTAAGCTTTGATAAATAAATCTCCTTTATAGTCTTTATCATTTTGTAAACCTCCTCCTACCAATGAGTTGCATTTGAATTTTCACTCATAGAGGTTGTCCTGGCCTGATGTTGATTGTTGTCAACTTCAAATTCTTAACTTAACTAGTTTCTCAAACTATCCCAAATTACACCCAAACTCCTCGGGACCTGAACCAACACCTCGACTAAGTAACAAAATATATTCCAAACCTAATAGAATAGAAAAAATATTCCTTATTTTACCTTGTTAACCCCGGATGTTTACTTTGGTCAAATGTTTTTATTCTCTTAACTTAGAAACTTTCAATTTCATAAGTTCTTTTCTGATACGCACTAGATTGCCTCGTAAATTGTGTCATCCATCCATGCAAGTCAGGAATACCATTTTAAAGTTACAAGAAGGAAAATAATTTGTATAATATTTGACAGTTTTTGTTCTGTCTTTTGACGTTAATTACCAACCTACAATAAAAATAATATCTCATGATTAAATAGAAAATAATATTGTTGTATTAATTAGTTGTACCCATTTTGTTTAATATATTTACCTTACAATATAAATGAATTTAGAATTAGATTATCACAATATTTTCATAGTAATACTAGTGGCCAGTCTTTCGTTATTCTTCAAATAGACGAATCATGATATACTAAACAGACTATCTACCCCACATTTGCCTATTCATTCTTTTTCTCAAAGTAGAAAAACTCTCCCTAAAAAACTAAATATGTTTGAACAAAAATGGCAGAGTAAATAAGCGATGAAGAAAATATCGAAGAAAGAAAAGTACCAACAACAAGATAAAAAATAAAAAAGTAAAAGTAAAAACAGCAGTAATAAAACTGAAAGATATTGAACAAAAATTGTTGTGATTCATTTTATTAATTAGTTGGTGTTTTAGTAAATATCTATATATGAATATTTACGTGTGAGAAGTTAAGAGCAGTCACGTTCAATTCAGCTACAAATTAAATTCTAGTTCGGATTATATCTAGCAGACATTCTGGTGGATTATATTTGATTAAACTGTAATTATTCTATTTTAGAAAAAAATCATGTGATTCGTAGAATTCTCGAATGAATGGTACCAATGTATATCATACTATATTTTAATTTATATAGATAACACAAAAATATTTCAATGACTAATGAAATGCTATATGAAAATATTTGGGGGAATACAACTCTATACAATTAGGATTTTTTTTAAAAGGATATCAATTGGTGGTTTGGACAATTTATAATAATAAAGACGCAAATGCTTTAAGCATGAATACTCTTGGATTTAAAGCCTTAGGCTTAGATCCACCAGATGAGTTTCACTAATGCAACAAAGGAGAGGTCATGTTTGGTAAGTGGGTCAATATATTTGGGTTGACCCGAAAATGGATGCCAAAGTTGGAGTTCTCGGGTTCTCGTCTTACCTGGATAGGGTAGTGTTTGGTGACTGTTTCGGACAGTTGTGCTTAGAACGAACTTAGGCATTTGGTAGAGTTGTTATGTGTGTGTTGAGGGTCACGATGATGTTCAGGAGTTGGTGGTTTGGTGATGGCAAGGCGACGGAACATAACTGAACCAGTGAGGTTATCGGTAAGGTGTGTTTTGGGGACGGTTTGTGGTTACCTGACTTGGACGGAATATGATGGTTTGGACGAGTAATGAACACGAGATGCTAGGTGCAATCTCGGGTACAATCCAAGCAAGGACGGTCGATATGTCAAGGATAGAGACACAGGGGTTTTAATACCCAAGTAGACACCAAGATGAAGGTGACCAATTTCACAAGGACTTGACCAGGGTTGCTAAGTTTAAGCCTGAATACAAACCAAGTAAGGGTCGCCGAAAACCTTAAGCTAGACCCAAGGCTTAGGCTAGGTTGGATCACACAAGTTCTAAACGTTCGATTGCAACCAAGGGATTTCCTTAAGCTTGGGCTTAGTTAAGTCACACAGTCTTAACCAAACTTACACCAAATGGAAACCTTAGCTGATTTTAAGTAGGTCAAACAGTCCTAGATTAAACTTACACTGAGGGGTTTGGCTCACACAATAACCAAAGGACCACACAAGGACCAACTAAAATAAAGAACACACAAGTTGAATAAATTAGCAATGAGTAAAACTCAAGTTTATATCTCAATCAACTCTGAATATTTACAGGTCCTAAGGGTCATATTTATAGTAGCAAATAGACCATTCAAGAAGAATAATAAAAGACAAAACTACACGGTATAAGTGGGAACCAATGGGGCACGATTCGAATTTACTTGGGGGCAAGGGTGTTTAGGCCTAGCTTGTACAATGGGAAAGGTTTTGGGCTTGACTTGGAGACAAAGGATGAATTCAATTCTTTCACACACCCTTTTTGCATATCATGAAGAAGAATGTGTGAACTTGAGCTCTTCATAAATGTTATCTTCTTGGAATAGGTGTGGAAGCTTCCATTCCTTGTACCTGCTTGGATGAACATTTCGGCCACCTCTTGATCTTCCTTTAGCCGAATTTGGAGTCTTCAATGTAGTCAAATTCATGTACTAGTTGTTTCATGAATTGTCTTCTTGGAAGCCTTAACTTCTAGATCATTCTTGTCCTTGCCATCTTGGCTTAATTTCTTCACACGATCTAGACATCATCTTGTCCTTGCCAACTTGTCCTCTCTGCCTCGTCATCCATTTACCTTACATCATTGTCCTTAATTACCTTGTCCTATTACATGGTACATTAAATATGTCTAGATAAGAACTAAAAGCTAAGCTAAAAAATAAAGATAAGCTAAAAGAAAAATAAACATGGTCTTCGGCCAAGACCTACATACAAAGCCGAATAAAAATATGTTTCTTAGGTTTTCACGGGACAACTCCAACTCCACTCCAATTTTGTATGCCATGTTAAGTACGTAAGTGTAGATTGATGGGCCATCATTGGCACCCTTAGTAAATCACCTTTCGACTTAAGTGAAGAGTTTAAGTACACGGGCTTTCTTGCATCATTCTCCCATTCTTTTAAAGAATTTGTCCTCAAATTCACGCCGTTTAAATGTGAGGATACTTCATAACATGTTGAACCTTAATCTTTACCCGAAAGTTTTATCTTATAGGCGCCTTCTTCAAAACTTGCCAAATAGGGATCCGAATACAAGCATGTGGTTTTGTCTTAAGATGATGTCCGCATTGGGTCACGAATCCCATAAGATATAATGTCTTACCATAGGTAGTGTAATGAATTATGCACTAGTCAATATTGTACTAGAGTAAAAGATGGCACCTATTCTAGTTTCATGTTTGGTATCTAATGACTTCTCACGGCTTGACATGGTTAGAACCGGGGCATCACAATTCTTTTCCTTCAATGTCTCAAAGATTCTTGTTGTTCCTTAGAGCCATTCAGACTCATCCCTTCTCATTAGTTTGATTATAGGGGCAGTAAGTTTACAACACTCCTCAATGAAGTGATGAGAAAAATAAGTCAGGCCAAGGAAACATTTTACCGCAACGATTCCCGTAGACTCGGACCAACTTCGGATTTACACCATCTCGGGTTGGTTAGCATAAGTGTCCTCGGATGATGTCAAGTGTCCCAAGGATAGATGTGATACTTTGTGTAAGGGAGAGTTTGAAATGTCACACCATCCACACATCATTACAAATCATTCGTCCAAACACAACTCGATCACGAGGGTTACCTTCCATACATTTCCCCCTCGGGCTCCCCTTATAGGGTGTCCTCTCCTCGAGTCCATCTTAAAGGACCACTTGGTTCCACTTGATTCCTTAAAAGGAAATTTCAGTCTCGGCAAAGAAAGCTTGTTTTTTATGATGTTGCCAATTGATTGGATAATGCCACATATGTGTCAAGTCTTATCTTCTTTTGGCTCCAACAGGGCGGGTGTTGTGCATAGACTATGACTCTTTCACATAAAGCCTTCGCGTACCAATTTTTTTTCTTGGCCTTGCAACTCTTCATCATCTTCCGGGCGGCATCCATAGCTTTATTGATTAGGTAATGAACTTCTTGAAAATAAATCAAGAGTATGTTCAACACCTTTCATTGGTATTGTATCAGATGCAACGCCATTTGGAAGTTCCTTCACATCGGCAACTATATTTCACTATCTTTTGTGCATCAAGTAAGAGGGTCTCAGAACTTTCCTTGGCTTCGGATTCCTCAAAGGATTTCCCACCATCATCATTTTCCACTACTCGGGGGTTAGGACATTCTTTGGGAAAGTGTCCGATCCTCGAGATTGGAAACATCTTTTTCTATTTTTGTCTATCCCCGTTATGACCTCTACCTTCTTGCCCGTATCTTTTTCTATAACTCCTTGATCATACAATGGATTATTAAAAGAAGTATTACCCTCATTTACCTTTTGATCTTCAATTTCCTGACGATACAAGGGATTAGTAAAAAAGGTACCGCCCATTTCTTAATATTGGTGGGCTTTATGTAATACTTTGGGACACCTCTCCTTTGTGTTTTCTCAACCTTGTGTACGCTTTCAAATGTGCGGCATGACGCAACTTCAATTATTTCTTGACGATATGTTGGGGGCTTGAAGTGTAGACCTTGTTTATATTCCCTTCGCAAGAATTCCCTCTTCAAGTTCTTCTTTACTTTCTCCCAAGAGTCAATCTTGGTCTTGCCATGTCTCCTCCGACTTGGTTTTAAATTTTCATACCACACGGATGTCGATGATTTCAACTCCCATGTACCCACCTTAAAGCAGTTAATATCATTTTATTATTTGAGCTCAAAAAGTCTCTCAATGGCCCTTAGTCATTTAAGAAACTCCTTCGGGTCCATGTTGTCTTCAAACGTTGGAAGATCAACCTGTAAGGTACGGTCGTTCTCCCTTTTATGTCTTGGACTATTTCTCACAACATTTGACTTGTCAGTTTTACTCATGGTATATTCCGCAAGTTCCCTTCTCAATGCTTGCTCACGTTCGGCCAAAACATCACTTAGGATCCACCGAAGTGTTTCTTATCTGGTGGTGGCCATCGCGTCAGGGCGTAGGACGGGAGCGCCTTGCTCTGATACCAATATGATGCAGGTAAGGAGGGGTGATTTTTGTTAAGTGGGTCGGATCTTGGATATATTTGGGTTGAACCGAAAATGGATGCCAAAGTTGGAGTTCTTGGATTCTCGGCTTAGCCGGATATGGTGGTGTTTGGTGACTGTTTCGTGTATTTGTGCTTGGAAACGAACTTAGGAGTTTGATGGAGTTGTTACAGGTTTGTTGAGGTTTAGGATGTAGTTTGGTGATGGAAAGGCGATGAAACAGAACTGAACCAGTGAGGTTATCGGTAAGCTGTGTATTGTGGATTATTTGTGGTTACCGAACGTGGACGTGTATTTGTGGGTAGTTTTGGTGAAGGACCTTTATTGGGGGTGTTGGTGAAGTATTGTCGGGTATGGTGGTGGAAGGAATATGGTTGTTTGGATAAGGAATGAACACTAGATGCTAGGTGCAATCCAAGCAAAAATAGTTCTTGAAATATTTTGTTTGTGTCTGACCATTTCTAATGTTTATGCTTTCTATTGAGCTGAGGGTCTTACGAAAATAGTGTCTCTACTGTTAAATATACACATAATATACAAAAGTATATTATGTGTATATTCATTACCGTGAAGCATTGGGTCAGCAAGTGTCACGGCCAGCCCAACCCAATTCCAGCATAACACAGACAGTGTTACAAATTTGGTATATATATTTCTATGGTATATTTAGGGTATATTAGACTTAGTCTCGTACCTTAATTAGTATTGTAATATTACCATAATTGTATAGTTAGTCTCCATATAGAATAGGAATTTAAATGTATAATACGAAAAGGATTTTCCTATTGTAACTTGTATATATATGTCTTTCATTAATAAGAATAATCAAGGGATTAATTCTTTCATGGTATCAAGAGTCTAGGTTATTTTTACCTTGCTTCCTCTTCTCTCTTTTTCTCTCAAAAACCGTGAAAATCCCCCTCCCCCACCCCCCCCCCCCCCCCTCCCGATTTTGCACCAAACCCGAGACAAATTCTGTCTTCCAAAATATTTCTCACAAATTCCCTTCTCCGAATATTCATGTTCTATTCACCATGACTGATAAGAACACGTTTTATCCTGCCTTTATAGTTTCTAACATCAAGAGCGTTCTCCCTATTGTTCTTGACCAAGAAAACTTCCAATATGGAACGTGGGCAGAATTATTCAATATTCATGCTATGGCACATCAAGTTCTTCACCACATCATCCATTCGCTTACTCCTAAGGAGGGTGATACGGAGACTACAAAGGATGTGCCCACCAAAGCAGACGATCCAAAATTATGGGTCACGCTTGACACAAAGGCTCTCCAACGAATTTATGCCACAATATCCATAGACCTTTTATAGAAGGTTATGGAACCCAACTCCACAACTATGGCGGCTTAGAATTGATTTTCTGATATCTTCCAAGATAATAGTCATTCTCACATTGTTACCCTTGAACAGGAATTTTCTCAAGTTGCTATGGCGAATTTTCCTAATGTTTCATCTTATTGTAAACGACTCAAGGACTTGGCGGATCAACTTCACAACGTGGGTACTCCGGTTACTAATAGTCGTCTCGTTCTACAAATGGTTGCAGGCCTGTCTGAGGCGTATAACAGTGTTGCTTCAATTCTTCATCAGAGTAACCCGCTCTCGAAATTCTATCAAGCATGCTCCATGCTTACGTTGGAAGAAACCGATTTAGCTAAAACATTGACACTTAGTGCTAATACCGCCATGATGGCCACAACGAATGGTTCTCGACATTTTATGACAATTCAAATCAAAATCATAACAACGGTGGCGGAAAGAAGGGTCAAAATTTCAAGAATAAAAATAAAGGTGGTGGACGTGGCAGAAATAACAGCGGCGGCAGACAATCTGCGGTCGCCGGACCATCGCGAATCGCCCTAGCTCATCGCCACGGGCCAATTACGATGGCCCAACAACCGCCACCCGCAGATCTCGAAATGTAAACTGGCCGCATCACCCAAGCCCAATAATGGCCATGCTCCACCCAAAGATGTTACGATCCGTTGATTGCCGAATAGCCCCGCCATTGGGCCTTGGCAGCCCTGCCCGCTGGGCCTCGTCCACATCAAGCTTTTTCAACTGAGGGGCCCACTTGCGTCCCGTCTCCGATAGATGTTGAAGCCGCGATACACACGCTTGGATTGACTCAACCAGACCCAAATTAGTACATGGACATAGGCGCCACTACCCACATGACATCCGGCCAAGGTACTCTCTCGTCTTATTCTAATTTGAGCAGTAATCGTGGTATAATTATTTGTAATGGTAATTCAATTCTAATTCAGGGTTATGGTCATAAAACATTATCTCCTCATCCACCACTTTTCTTGAAAAATACTCTTCATGCCCCAAAGTTAATTAAAAATTTGGTGTATTTCCATAAATTCACCACTGACAATTGGGTTTCTATTGATTTTGATCCTTTTGAGTTTTCTGTGAAGGATTTCAAGACCGGGAGTCCTCTCATGAGGTGATAGTAGGGGAGATCTTTATCCAATCACACCAAATCTTGGTTCCTCGCGTCAAGCCATGCCATCAACGTTTTCAGCTCTTGCTCCTTCCTTGTGGCATGCTCATCTAGGTCATCCGGAATTGTCTATTTTATTTGTGTTAGATAGAAATAAGTTTATTTCATGTAAGAGTACGCGTAGTACTCCACATTGTCAATCATGTTCTCTTGGGAAAATTATTAAATTGTCATTTGTAGATTCGAATTCGCATACTTCAATGTCATTTGATATTATTCATAGCGATTTATGGACATCTCCCGTTCTCATTTCTACGGGGCATTGTTATTATATTTTATTCTTGGATGATTACACTAAATTTTTATGGACGTTTCCAATAGTGAAAAAATCCCAAGTTTTTCCATCTTAAAATTTAGAGCTTTCATTAGAACCCAATTCGAAAGGGAAATAAAAAATATTGATGTGATAATGGCAAATGACAATGAGGAGTTTCAGAAGTTTTGTGCTAAAAATGGGATAAATTTTCATTTTTCTTGTCCTCGTGCGTCTTCACAAAATGGGAAAGCCGAACGTAAAATGCGTACCATAAATAACATTATCTGCACCTTATTGGTTCATTCTTCCGTACCCCCGTTGTTTTGGCATCATACTCTACAAATGGCTACATATCTAATTAATATTCTTCCCTCCAAATGATTGACTTACTCGTCCCCTCTTCAAATTCTATATAATAAAACTCCTTCCTATTCACATCTTAAGATTTTTGGGTGCTTATGTTATCTGTTGTTTCTTTCTACCACAATTAACAAACTTCAGGTCCGGTCTACCCCTTGTGTGTTTTTGGGTTATCCATCTAATAATCGTGGTTATAAATGTTTTGATTTGTCATCTAATAAAATCATCATTAGTCGTCATGTAATATTTGATGAGTCTCAATTCCATTTGCTAAGGATAATAAACTCGTGCATAGTTCATATAATATTTTGGATGATGGTATATCCTCGTATTTAATTCACCATTTTTCGAACATATCACGCCCCCAAAATTCGCCAGTGGACCCACTGCCCGCTGGTTCTCATGTCGATGCCCCAGCTCCCAATATGGGTCTAACAATTGGGCCTTCACTCCAGCCCAATTCTGGCCCAGATCACACCTCTACGACCAGTGGCTTTTCTGGTCCAACTTCGACGTCGTCCTCGCCAGCTCGCCAAGAGCCCATCGCTCGGCGACCCGTCCCATCTCCCGAAAATTCTCAAAATTCACCCAATCTAGCCCTGAGGTCATGGTCCAGTTACTCGAGCCCAATGAGTATTTTTATACCAAAAAGACATTTTAATTTAAATTCTAATGTTCTTAAATCACCCTTACCTCGTAATCCTGTGTCTGCTTTAAATGATCCTAATTGGCAAATCGACATGACTGATAAATATAATGCTCTTATTGATAATAAGACGTGGGAGTTGGTACCCTATGTATTTGGTGTTAATATTATTCGGTTTATGTAAATTTTTGCTCATAAAGAGAATTTTGATGGTTCGTTTGCAAGACATAAGGCTCGTCTTATAGGTGATGGTAAGACTCAGCAGGTTGGTGTGGATTGTTCTTATCATAGAGGAAGTATGCAGCAAAGATCATTGAGAGGACTGGGATATCATCCTGTAAGTCCACTTCTACTCCAGTTGATACTAAACCCAAGTTGAGTGTTGCAGCTGACTCTCCCTATGAGGATCCGACCTGCTATCGTAGTCTTGCAGGCGCCCTTCAGTATCTTACGTTCACACAACCTGATATTATATATGTCCTACAGCAGGTTTGTTTGTTTATGCATGATCACAGGATTGAACATATGAATGCGTTTGAGGTACATTCAGGGAACACTTGATTATGGTTTCTGAGTCATGTTGGGTACGTAATCTACTTTTAGAGCTCCATTGTCCTATTCAAAAGGCTACCTTGATGTATTGTGATAATATAAGTGTCATCTACCTTTCTGGTAATCCTGTTCAGCACCAGCGCACTAAACACATAGAGATGGATATTCACTTTGTTCGAGAAAAGGTAGCTCGATGACAAGTACGCGTCTGCCATGTCCCTTTCCAGATATCAAATTGTAGACATTTTTACAAAGGGTCTTCCCTCGATCCTTTTTGAATATTTTAGAGGGCCTCACAGACGTCATCCGCACATGATCATGGAGGCAGGTGTTCAATATACACATAATATACAAAAATATACTATGTGTATATTCATTACCGTGAAGCATTGGGCCAGCAAGTGTCATGACCAGCCCAGCCCAATTCCAGCATATCACAAACAGTGTTACAGATTTGGTATATATATTACTATTGTAACTTGTATATATATGTCTTTCATTAATAAGAATAATCAAGGGATTAATTCTTTCATCTACGTACCAAGGTAGAGGTAAGGTCTGCATACAATTTACCCTCCTCAGACCCCACGTGAGATTTTACTGGATATATTGTTGTTGTGTATTCTGTTTTTGGCGTTAATCATCAACCTACAATAAGAATAATATCTCGCTATTAAATAGAAAATGATATTCTTGTAGTAATTAGTTGTGCCCAATTTGTTTAACATATTTACCTTCCAATCTAAATGAATTTATAATTAGATTATCACAATAGTTTAATAGTAATACTTATGGTCAGTCATTTATTATTATTCCAATACGAGAAATTTTGAAAATTTAGGAAATATTGCAGTTTTTTTAATTCTGAAAAATGTACCTGGGAAAAGAGACTCATCATGATATATTAAAAAGACACTACAAAAAGAAATACATTTGCCAACAATAATTTTTTGTCATATGTTAGATGTTGTTTCCAAAAGTTCTTTGCGCAACAACAAAAGTTATTGCATGTCGTTACAATAACCTCCTGTGCAAAAACTTTTCGCAACAATAAGTTTTTTTTGTTGCAATTTACGTCTTTTAGAAATAATATATTAATTTTTTGTTACCATTTATGTTTTTAGCAACAATATATTTTTTGTTGCTTATGTTTTATTTATTTATTTTTTTTTTTTTTTTTTTTTGATAATCTGTTTGGGACCTCATCCCCATATCGCTAGTACTACACGTTGTCGGTACTAACTCCTGGAGGTCATGGGACCGGTCCTTCAGCACCCCACAACCAGGTAAATCGCGGGATGTGCACTCGTGATCAGTGTATGCTTGCGTCCAACGGATCAATGCTACAAGGTCTGACCCCGCACAGGACCTGTCTGGCGGGAATCAAACCCACACTGCAACATGCCCGCGCGGCTTTTAGCGCCCAGGCTTAATCACAAGCATGTGCCCCGGAGGACGATATCCGGAGGGGGAATCGAACTTGCAACCTCTTGGTCGCAAACTTGATCCCCTCCAGCCAAGCTGGCCCCTCTAGATTGCTTATGTTTTATTGTTAATTCTATAGTTTCTTGTTGTGAGACTATCTTATCCCACATTTGCCAAATTTATTGTTTTTCTCTAAGTTGAAAAACTCGCCTTGAAAATAAATAAGCGATGATGAAAATATCGAAGAAATAGAAGTATTGACAACAAAAAATAGTAAAGATAATGAAAGTAACAAGGGTAGTAATAAAACTCAAGAATATTGAACAAAAAATATTCTGATTCTTTTAATTAATTGGTTGGCGTTTTAGTAAATATCCAGATATGAATATTCACGTAGTGGAGAAATTGCATGCAGTCACGTTCAATCCATCTACAATTATGGAATGAATGGTACCAATGTATATCACACTAGATAAGACAAAATATTTCAATGACTAATGAAATGCTTTAAGCATGAATACTCTTGGCTTTAAAGCTTTAGGCTTAGATCCACTGGATAAGTTTCATCATAACAAATGATCTTGGTTTTGAATTTCAACTGAGACGGTTCAGACGTATCCAAAATAGAAAAATCTATCTCCTTTATATGTGGTCTCTCAAACTCAGAAGCGATTTCATTTAGGTCTATAGCTACTGAATTTGAACCTCGTACATGGGTCCTTGTTGTTGATTGAAGCATTTGTTGTCGCTGGTTTGCATTCACGCCTCCATCGTCGTTGTTATCTCTAACCAAGCTAGCACGGTATGAGAGTGGTGGTACTTGCTGGTCTGTATGTATATCAATCACGAGTTCTTGATAGCCACCAACAATTTGGTGACATAAAGGACAATGGAGCAACGATGGACGAGTTGACATTCTGAACAACATAGAAAAGGAAACAACGTCAAAAATATAGTTTTTAAGATCAAAGAACATACAAAATTTACCTAAAAAGAGGTCAACTTCACCTATTTAATTTGCCTAGTATGAGAAGATGAAATCGAACAGTACAAGTCAATTTTTGAGACGAGATGAAGAATTTATATACCAGTGGCTACTCAACTTTAGACTTGTAGATTGCAAATATCTTTTAGTGATAACTTTGTCAAAGTGACAGCTCTGCAGTCAAAACTTGAAAGTTATTAAAGTTTTTTCCATGTTGGAGATTTTATTGTCCTTTTATGCTTATATTTCTCCGATTTATATATCTTAGTCAATTTATTTATTTTTTTGTAAGCACAGCGGGAAAAATATTTTCGCTTTTGAACTTTTGTTTTGTATTTATTTGGGGAGGGGGAGATATTACAGGAAAAGTGGTGCTTAATAATTTAGATGGATATGTATAATTGCTTAAAGGTGTCAACAATTTGATCAACTTCAGCCCAATTAATATGTTCTGTAAATTTTCAAAAAAATTGCTAATGATTAAGCGGTTGTACCACCCACAACAACATACCCAGTGTAATCCCACAAGGGTGATTTAGGGAGGGTAAGATGTATGCAGACCTTACATCTACCTTTGATAGAGAGACTGCTTTTGATAGACCATTGGCTCAAAAAATTTTGAGCATCCATATCTCCGCTACTTTTATTTTTTGAACGTGAACATTCTTGACTGACCAACACTCTGCCCCATACAATAGTGTTGGTCTAACCATAGCTCTAGACCTTAACTTTCAGCATAGGCGACACCTTCTTATCGCAAAGCACCCCAGAGACAAGTCTCAATTTCATCAACCCTGCTCTAATATGATGGGAGGCATCATCATTAATCTTCCCATTCCCTTGTATAATGGACCTAAGATACTTGAAACTGCATCTTTTGGGTATAAATTGTGCCTCGATCTTCACTTCTACATCTGTATCTTGTGTCACGTCACTGAACATGCATTCCATATACTTTGTCTTAGTCCTGCTTAACCTGAAACCCTTAGATTCTAAGGTCGTTCTCCAAACTTCCACCCTATCGTTAATGTCACTACACGTCTTGTCAATTAAAACTATGTCGTCTCAAATAACATACACCATAGAACCTCTTCCTGAATATGTCGCTTCAATTCTTCCATTACTAAGACAAAGAGAAACGGGCTAAGGGCTGACCCTGGTGCAACCCTTCACGACCAGAAAGTGTTCGGAATCACCTCCCACTGTCCTAACCCTAGTTTTGGAAGCCTCATACCTGTCCTTAAATATCGTGATGTAGGCCACAAGCACACCTCTAGACTCCAAGCATCTCTGAAGGACCTCCCGAGGGACTTTATCATAAGTCTTCTCCAGATCAATGAACACTAGGTCACTCTTTTTGTCTCTATACTGCTCCACAAGTCTCCTGACAAGATGAATAGCTTTTGTAGTCGATCGCCCCGGCATGAATACAAACTGACTCTCGAATATCGACACACCCCTTCCCATCCTCAACTCGACCACCCTCTTCTAGACTTTCATTGTGTGTCTTAGCAACTTGATACTCCTATAATTGTTGCAACTCTAAATATCGTCTTTGTTCTTATACAACGGGATCATTTTACTCCGCCTCCACTACTATAGAATCTTAGCCGTCCGAAAAATTACATTGTAACATATAGAATGATAATTATTTAGATTACAAATTTGTTCATTGCCATGAGTATTCTAGCAATATTTCAATTTCCAAGTTAAAAGTATAAATAGCCAAAAAGAGTGAAAAAGAACTAATTAGCACTAACAAAGTAAAATCATTTTTATATAAATAATTTGTATAATATTTAATAGTTTTGTTCTTTTTTTGGGGTATTACTAACCTACAATACAAGTAATATCTTATGATGAAATAGAAATGATATTGCTATAGTAATTAGTTTTATCCATTTTGTTTTACATCTGTACCTTCCAATCTGAACGAATTTTAAATTAGATTATCACAATAGTTTCAAAGTAAATACTTATGGCAAGTCTTTTATTGTTCCTCCAATAGGAACTGTCGTGAGGGCACCTACCCTGAACCCGTAAGCAAACCCCATCCATAAAATATGAAATTAAGTAATAAACAATGCAAAAAAGTAAAGGACAATTTAATGTACTGACAAGTCTCAAATACTTAATACATAAACATGCCCTAAAATCTGGTTGTCATGAGTATAGAGATACTAATTAGAATACACGTAAGAAATGTAAATACATCGTATTGTCTGAAAATATAAGGCAGAAAAATAAATGACAAGATAAAGGAGTTTCGGTGCTGGGAAAGTGTCTGCAGCTCACCCTGAATTCCTAAAATAACTATCCAAATCTGTCATGTCTATGCTCCACTCGAATCTGGATCAGTACCTGCACACAAAAGTGCAATAATTGTAGAGTGACTACAGGGAGCACGTATACCCAATAGCATTGTCGACCGACCTTAACTATAGCGGTGGCGAGGGTTGGAACTTTCCGATACTTCTCTACTTAGTTAGTTAACTGAGGTATAATCAAATTAAATATGCAACTGTACAAGTAAATTCCTACAGTTCGATTAACCGCAAATATCATCATTATTATCAGGTTTTTTCTAAAGTGCCCAACTTTACTAAAGGTGAAACCAATTTACTGCTACCGGATCCAACCTAAACCCCGTTCAGGGCGTCTAGTCCCATAAAGTTCAATATTTTAGTCTTACATCAAGAATAAGTTGTAAAGGTTCACTATTTCTTCCATTAAGAGCAAAATGATCATAAAGGCCACATTTTTACATCAACGAGCACACAAGACATAAATTACACATCAATAAGTATAAATGAGATGCAATGCAAATGGTATGTATGTAATGCAATGACCATATGCACCTCGTATACACACACACTTGCAGTAGGTGTCACGTGACCCATGGGGGACTCATGCGGTCTATATACCCACCTGAAATCATTTATCATCGCATCCCATCTATGTGGTTGTAGTATCATCATCAATCATTATTCTTACCATGTACCATATTAGATAAATGGCCTTCAATATTCTTTTTCAACATCTCATAAGTTCAATGCCAATAATAATATGAATGTATGATATAGATATATGTACATCATGCAAAAGTATAAAATCAATTCATGTAACATTTGATGCACGAAAAGATGCACACACTTTAACGCAAGTGCACGTTATCGTAACAAGTAATATAGTCTTGATAAGACCGAATATCGTCCACAAGGATTAGGGTTCAAGTATCAACTATCTATCTTTTAGTATCTATTTGGAAATTGATATTTGGATTTTGTTGTTTATAACTAAGAATTATAGAACTATTTTAACTAATGAGTTTACTTCAGATGTGATGGGAATAGGGCTTCCATGTCTCTTCAACTATCCGCTTATGTTATTTATTAATGCAATGAATTATGGACTTCTTCTCTCGGAGAAAGCAGATTTACGAAATCGTTTTATATTCCGTAAGGATATATAAACACTCAACCTCAGATTGCACCTTACCTACCTTTCTGATAAGGATAACTCTATAGAGGATTAAGAAAAACCTAGTTAACCGTCACGCACTATGCGCAAAATTAGTGGTTTTTAAGCCTCTCATTAACGCTTACATAAATAATTGAGGTATTTTCATCCTCAATCCAAGAATGTCTACCCAACTTACAGCATATTCACAATCTCTCCTTTCGAAGTAAATTAGAAATCATATAAGGATAATTAGTTGTCAATTAATTACCAAGCATTCAACGCAATTATTGGATAGATCTCTCAAAGAAGAATAACAACCATAAACATGCATTAATTCATAACATAAGTTTCTAGAGAATTAACATGGAAAGCCCTATAAGAGAATTAGTTCCTAGCCATAAATATGACAAGAACTAATTCAAAGTTCATCATGCAAAAACTGAAATAAAGAAAAGAAAAAGGAAAGAAATTACTAAGTTTAGGTCTCCAATCTCCAAGCAAGAAAATCTTGTGTTGTGCAAGAAGGGGAACCCTTAAAATCTGCCTAGGGTTCTCCTTTTATAGGCTGAAAACCGCCCTTAACTTTTCCCTGCAGGCCTGGCCCAGAAAATCGTCAAAACCCTGATTTTTCCCGCGTCGGCGCATTCGGCGCGCCGAACTTTGACACCGGGTGAATTGGCGCGCCACCACCTGCTGTCGAGGCGCGCGGCGCTGCAACTTCTGTAGCCTCTCTGATGATTAGGCGTCGCGGCCTCGCTGCTGACATGAGCGCGCGGCGCTGGGTCTTCTGCAGCCTCTCTGGACATTGGGCGCCGCGCTTCTGCGGGAGGAGCCGCCACTGGTCTGGTTTCACCTGCTCGCCAATTTCTCTGTTTTTAGCTCTGGAACCTCCTCTTTTGCCCTCTTTTGGCTCCTTTTCCGTCATTTGGCCATTTTAACCACTTTGACTCAAAAGAAAGGAAAATTATCCTAATACGACACTTATTTGTACAAAAAGGGACAAAAGACTAACTAAAACTGACTCAAAAAGTCTATATAAAATACACCGATCAAATACCCCCAAACTTAACCTTTGCTCGCCCTCAAGCAAAGATAGAAAGAAATAAAAGACTCAAAGAAACGAAAAATAAAAGATTCACTGACATTGATCACTTTTGCTGCATTAGTGTTAACTAGAAAAACATGAAGGTTAGCAAAATAATATGCAGGAACATATAGCATGAAAATTCAGCACACTAAACACATTGAGCTAGATATTTCGCAAACTCATATTTATCATGCTTTAATGGAAGTCAGTATACTAAATCATGCATATAAATTCAAAAATCCTATGGCATGCTTACTTGCTATTCTCCACTAATCCTGGATATGCATAAAAGAGATCTTCAGGACTTTAAGGGTTGTAATATAGGCTTAGGTAGGGGTTGGTAAAAATAGGCATTTAGGCTCATTTTTGTGTACCATAAGCTCTTTAGCTTTTCAGTATTTCCCTTTTCTTTCTGTTCTTTTTTTCACTTCAATTCTATCTTTTTCCCTCTTTTGTTTTGGGAGAATGAAGAGTATAATAATAACAAGCACCCCCAAACTTAGGCTTTTGCCTCTTTCTTATTTTTTTTTATTGGGGTGCAACAAGCTCATTCACTCTTTTTGTCTTTTTTTTTAACACAATTGATTCCACTACTTCACATTTTTACTTATGGCACAATCTGTAGGAATATAGGGTGTCAAAGAAGAAGTTTCAATTTTTAGGCTCAATGGGGTTGACTAGGGATATATTTGAAGTCCGGGAAAGAAAAGAGTGGTAAGAATTGGCTATGAAAGAAATGTCTGAGTCATCTTCCTAACATGCATGTCCTAACTATTTCGCCTCAAATAGCAAGCAATCATAACACATAAGTTTTCATCATTTAGCATGCATAATTTAGGCAAGAAACTCCAAATAGACAGATTTTGTGAGTTTTTGGTATATCTGACCTAGGTGTTTAGATAGTTGCTTCAATTCCATTACATTATTTCACCTTACCTCACTAGGTGTTTCTAGCAACTACAGCATACATGATCTTTTGACAGACAATTATGACTCAAAAAGAAAAAAAATTGGTGACTCAAAAATACATAAAACAATAAAAAGACTTAAATAAAACATAACATGACACAAATAAAACAAGACACAAATAAAACACCCCCAAACTTAAATCACACATTGTCCCCAATGTGTGTAGACTCAAAGACCATAAAAGAAATAAGACACTTACAGACTTTGGCTAAAATGGTGGTGGTGGCGGTGGATAATGCATCGACCATTGGTTGAACAGGGAACTCATCTCGTCAAACTGCTGGTGCAATTGTTGTTGCTCCTGCCTCAAATCTTGTTGCCCTTGTCGCAACTCATGTTGTCCCTGTCTCAACTCATTTTGTCCTTGTATCATTGTGTCGAAATGTTGCATCATCCTTCTCTGGTTCTGGAGCACTTGCTCCATCATAGGCACTGGAGGTGCTGATTCTGTGGTTGGCTGGTGGCTAGGTCCTGCCTCATATTGAGCCCCTATTTCAGGCTCATCTTCGTTCATTGCGGCCTCTGCTGCTGCTGCTGCTGCTGGTTGTACTCTTCGTCTGGCTTCTGGGGGGCTTGGGTCTGGGAAAGAGTGCACTATCTCATAGGACACAGGAAGTTGGTTTCTCTCATGAGTGTCAGTGGTTAGGGTTGGGACCCCTCGGAAGGCGCATAGATTAGTGATAAGTGAGTCGTGTCCCAATCCACCTGTTGTCACCAACCTGCTGATTTCTTCAATGCTCTGCACTATCTCTTTCCCCACATCAATCGTCATCCCCCTCATAATTCCATATATCAGTTTAATCCTATCTTCTGGCACTCTGGTGAAGTGCGTGGATGGAATCATGCGGGCACTGACGAAATATAGCCAACCCTTGGTTGCTTTGTTGAATTGGCACCTGCTCAGTGCTCTTGATCCATTTCTTCCAATATCAAAAGCAGCCCCAGGGTAGCTCACGGTGTTTGCAATGGCATTCCAGTCGATGCGGTCGGTGCTTCTAGACCATGTTCTAAAGTGATTTCAATCACTTCTTTCTTCAACATCAACCGTCTTCAATTGTGCATTTACATTCTCTGCTGTCACAGGCACATAAACTCCCCTTACAAAGCATCCCCTTTCCACCTTCTCCGGAAAGTTGGCATAGAATTCACGCACCATTGTTGTGTTCATTGGTGCTATTTTCTCCGGATTTACAAATCTCCTCCACCCCCTTAACTCAATCATTGCCCGAATGGGCTCATAAACATCCTCTTCCCCAAACGACTCCCTCTGATAGTCCATTCCCCTTTCAGGGATTAAGGGTCTGGTATCAAGCTTTTTGTATCTTTGGAAAGCTTGGTAGCTCACAAACCTAGTGTTATCATATTGCGGGGCTGGGGTGGATGTGGAGGCTCTTCTCTTCCTGGTGGCCATGGTTAAAACAGTTTCTGCAGCTTACAACTTAGTGGCACAAATGTTTCCCAACACAATCAACAACTAGCAGTTAAACACAACACCCCCAAACTTCAACTCTACTGCCCAATGCCACACCCTCCTTTTCTACTCTTTCTCCAAACTTCACAATCAATTTTTCAGCACCCAAACTACTTCACAACTACAATACTCTTTCAAACTACTACCTCCTGTGACTTCAGTAAAGATCTCAAGAACATAAAAAGTTTACATTTTTATGAGAGGATTCAAGCTGTTCTTGTTTCTAATGGTGGTTTGAGGCTATGGAATGGAGCTTTGTTGTTTGAGATAGCTAAGGGTTTTTAGGAATTTAAGAGTTTTGGTTGTGGTTGGGTTGGATTTGTGGAGGATTTGTGGGCAAATTTTTGGATTTTCGTGTGTTTTTGGAGGAGGGGGTTAGGTTTTTGGTTTTGAATTTGGGGCAGATCTGATTTCTGGGCGTTTTTAAGTTTCTGGATTTCCGCCGCGCATGCTTTAGCGCGCTACAATCTTCTGCATTCTTCGATTTTCTGCGCCACTTTGTAGCCAAGCGCCTTAGACTTGGCATTTTTTCCTTGATTTTTGGCGCCGCGACGCTTAGATTTCAGCGCCTCTTCAGTTCTTTTGGCGCTGCGGCGCTTACCCGTTTTTTTCTGAAAATCCTGGCTTTTCTTCAGTTGTTCGCCCTTCAGTTTATTTCCTTGTGCACTAATCACAAAGACAAACACTACCTCCGTGAGACCGTTCTTAACAAAAATTACTATATTAAAATAAAATAAATCAAAATAATTTGGATTGCCTCCCAAGTAGCGCTGTCTTTAACGTCTTTTAGCCGGACGCAAGTTCCTTGATTTAATAACCGTGGGGTGGATCAAGCCCCCAACTAATCCATTTCCTCCACATTTTGCGTTTTCTTTTTCTTCTTTTCTTCTTAGCATTATCGGTAAGGGGGAGTTCAGGAACACATACCTGCGTCAGTGGGGGTTTGGCAAACCATGCCTGCTTTCGTGGGCTCATCTCCCTTTGGTTGACTTGTAATGGCTCACAAGGGGACTTGATGGTGCTGATTTCAAAGCACCTGCTCATGGTTGGTGGCTCGATGACATGTTTAAACACTTTAAATACCATTTCTTCCTTCTCCACCCTTAATGTTAGCTCTCCCCTTTCTACATCAATCAAAGCTCTCCCCGTTGCTAGGAATGGTCTCCCCAATATGATAGGGATTTCCGCATCTTCTTCCATGTCAAGAATGAGGAAGTCTGCAGGAAAGAAGAATTTTCCTACTTTAACAATCACATCCTCAATCTTCCCTCTTGGATGAACCACTGTCCTATCGGCTAGCTGCAGGCTCACTGTGGTCGGTTTGGCCTCACCCAACTCCAATCGTTTGAATACTGATAAGGGCATCAGATTTATACTTGCCCCTAAATCACACAGAGCTCTGTTGCAAGTCACCCTGCCCACTGTGCAAGGTAGTGTAAAGCTTCCTGGATCCTTTAGTTTTGGTGGCAATTTCTTCTGCAAGATAGCACTACACTCTTCTGTTAGTGCTACTATCTCATATTCCGCCAGCTTCTTCTTCTTCCCCAATATTTCCTTCATGAACTTGAAATAGGAGGGCATTTGCTCTAATGCTTCTATAAAGGGGATGTTGATATGCAGCTTCCTGAATACCTCCAAGAATTTGGAGAATTGTTTACCAACCGCCTTCCGCTGTAATCTCTGGGGGAAAGGGATCTTTTCTGTGTACTCCTTCTCTGGAGTTTTCTCTACCACTGGGCTAGGCTCAATCACCTTCTCTTTTTCTATTTCTGCCTTCTTCTCAACTCGGTGAGGTGATCTTTGCTCAATGCTTTCCACTTCTCAACCGCATTTGCGACCGCTCCTTGGATATACCTATGTGTAGCTTGGCAATGTACCATGTGGCCTGCTGTTTCCCTGCTTTGCTAGATGACAAACTTTTGTCTCCAAGATCATGAACGAGTATATAGATACTGTCATGAATCGAAGTGCGGCGTTGGCAAGTCGCCACATTGCTTTCGGCTCGTCGCTTTTCTTCTGAACCGGTGCATTGAATCGCTGGTGTGGGGCTTGAATGAAGGGTGCTGATTCTGCTTCTGGTTACGCATCGCCTATATTGATTCTGCTGCCCCTGGTCTCCTCTCTATGAGAAGTTTGGGTGATTCCTCCACCCTGGATTATAAGTGTTGGAGTATGAATTGTTCTGTGGCCTCTGATAATTACCCACGGCCTGGCACTCTGCCTGCTCCATTGGTATATTATTGGGATCAGCTGAAGGACACCTATCGAATGTATGTGGGCCACCACATATCTCACAGCTTTTAGGCATCTGCACCGCATTCACTGACACTGTGTGTTGCTGCAACTGTTTTGCCAAAAGGGACACTTGGGCATTCAAGGCAGCAATGGCATCTATTTCGTGGACTCCCACTGTTCTTCTCCCACTTGCCGACCTCTCTTCTGTGACATGGTTGTTGGTGGCCATATCTTCCAATAACTCGTGAGCGTCGTGGGCTATTTTTCTCATGAATGCCCCACCTGCTGCTGCATCTATGATGGTTCTGGTTGTGATGTTCAGCCCGTTATAGAAGATGTGGACCAAGTTCCACAACTCAATGCAATAGTGTGGGCATTTTCTCTGCAAGTCTTTGAACCTTCCCCAAGCTTCATATAAGGACTCTCCATCTGCTTGGTAGAAGTTGTTCAACTCCCTCTCAATTTTGCCGCTTGTACTGGGGAAAGAACTTGGCTAAGAATTTACGTGTCACCGTGCATGTGAAAATCGAATCACTACAGGAATTCAACCATACTTTGCTCTATCCCCGAGTGAGAAGGGAAAGAGTTCAATCTGACGCATCATCGCAACGCCGTTATATCGAAAGTTGCACATAGCTCCAAGAAATTAGCTATGTGCATATGTGATCCTCCGATGGCATTTCTCCAAATTGCATCAGGTCGTATCATGCCGTAATCGCCGCTTTATCTCGGTTGTTTGCTCCTACGGCGGAGCCTAATACATGTCTGCGTTCGCTCACTCTAGGCATCACATAGTCTCCCAAGCTTCTTTCTGCCTGGACTTGAACTCTTTCCTCGACATCCATAGGTACTTGTCGAGGTATGGCTGGATTGGGTTGATTTTCTCCTAACCCTTCTCTCATCATGTTGTTGTTTTGGACACCGTCCATCTCTATCAAGGTTGCAATCCGCTGATTCTTTCTGTTCTGTTTACAGGTTTTCTCAATTTCTGGATTGAAGGGAACAAGAGTGTCTGCTCCTCTTCTCATTCGCATAAACTGATTTCCTGAAATAGATCAAAATGCACAACAAATCACGGACTCGATTTTTGAAATAAATAAATAAAATAAAAAATAAAAAACCAAATTAGAAATTAAAAATAGATAAATTTGATATTGAACTATGCCTAATCCCCGGCAACGGCGCCAAAAACTTGATGCGCGAAAAGATGCACACACTTTAACGCAAGTGCACGTTATCGTAACAAGTAATATAGTCTTGATAAGACCGAATATCGTCCACAAGGATTAGGGTTCAAGTATCAACTATCTATCTTTTAGTATCTATTTGGCAATTGATATTTGGATTTTGTTGTTTATAACTAAGAATTATAGAACTATTTTAACTAATGAGTTTACTTCAGATGTGATGGGAATAGGGCTTCCATGTCTCTTCAACTATCCGCTTATGTTATTTATTAATGCAATGAATTATGGACTTCTTCTCTCGGAGAAAGCAGGTTTACGAAATCGTTTTATATTCCCGTTAAGGATATATAAACACTCAACCCCAGTATTGCACCTTACCTACCTTTCGGTGATAAGGATAACTCTATAGGAGGATTAAGAACAAAAACCTAGTTAACCGTCACGCACCATGCGCAAAATTAGGGTTTTTAAGCCTCTCATTAACGCTACATAAATAATTGAGGTATTTTCATCCTCAATCCAAGAATGTCTACCCAACTTACAGCATATTCACAATCTCTCCTTTCGAAGTAAATTAGAAATTATATAAGGATAATTAGTTGTCAATTAATTACCAAGCATTCAACGCAATTATTGGATAGATCTCTCAAAGAAGAATAACAACCAAAAACATTAATTCATAACATAAGTTTCTAGAGAATTAACATGGAAAGCCCTATAAGAGAATTAGTTCCTAGCCATAAATATGACAAGAACTAATTCAAAGTTCATCATGCAAAAACTGAAATAAAGAAAAGAAAAAGGAAAGAAATTACTAAGTTTAGGTCTCCAATCTCCAAGCAAGAAAATCTTGTGTTGTGCAAGAAGGGGAACCCCTAAAATCTGCCTAGGGTTCTCCTTTTATAGGCTGAAAATCGCCCTTAACATTTCCTCGCAGTTCGCCTAAAAATCGTCAAAACCCTGATTTTTCCCGCGGCGCCGGAACTTCTGTGACACTTCGGGTGAATTGGCGCCGCGGCCCTGCTTCTCTGCTGTCTGAGGGCGATGCGGCGCTGCAACTTCAGAGCCTTCACGATGATTAGCGCCGCCCGCACTGCTGACATGAGGCGCCGCGCGCTGGTCTTCGCAGCCTCTCGACATTGGCGCCGCGCCTCGCTTCGCTCGCAGAGGCCGCGCTGGTCCGGGTTTCACTGCTCGACAATTTCTCTGTTTTTAGCTCTGGAACCTCCTCTTTTGCCCTCTTTTGGCTCCTTTTCCGTCATTTGGCCATTTTAACCACTTTGACTCAAAAGAAAGGAAAATTATCCTAATACGACACTTATTTGTACAAAAAGGGACAAAAGACTAACTAAAACTGACTCAAAAAGTGTATATAAAATACATCGATCAACATTATCATTTCCTTTCCAATATTTAGACGAGATTGTAAAGTGATGAATGCATGATAATTGATAAGCACATAATCTATCCAACATGACTAACATATCCCAATTAAGAAGTATATATACCAACATAAGAGGATTTATGCACCACGCTCACAGCCCGAAGGCTAAACACATAATTTCCGTCATTTATAACATACTATACCATTTAATTACCCTTTAAGTACATTGATACCCACACATGTTATTGTCACCTCATGAGTATGGGATCCCCAATTTCTATTATACACATTAATTAATTAATTACCTACACATACATTATATTAAGGTTTACTAAATCTCAACTTGCCTGAATCCAAAGCTATAGAGTCACTCGAGCGCCTTCCCTTTCTTTCAAGCCTCTGAATGTGCTTTATCTATTCAAATATTGTATCTAGATGAGATTACAAGTCCAACTATACCCACTTTGATATATAAAAAAATCGGGTCTAAAAAGTTCAATCCAAACTCCATCACCAAATATTGAGGGTCAAAATGGTAATTTATCATGAATACAAGTTCAACACGGTCAACACAACACTATATGATCATATGAATCCAACAACACCCATATTACACCCACATTGATATACTAATTTAGAATTCGCTAACCTAAAAAGAGAACCCCAAGCCCACAATTGCAAAATGGGAAAATAAAAGTAAAACTGTCCCATCCATAGTCCATATCCTAAAAATCATCAAGTTCTAACCCCAATTGGTCCTTCAATTTTATGAAATAATTAAACCCTAGTTCTAAGTAAAATCTCCCAAATTCTCATTCAATAATCATGGATTAAAGCCTAAATTAATTGAAGAGACTACGATAGAGGTTTAGGACTTACCCCAATGAAGAACATTGAATTTTGCACTTTGAATCTCCCAAAACTGAGGTCTTTATCACTATAAATGGATAAATAAAGAATGAGGTTCGAAATGGATTTTTAATCTGCCCAAGTCCGATTTACCCTACGCGGCTGTGAGTCCGCCCCGGTACAATCAATCGTGAATGTGATGTGTCTATCGCGATCGCAATGTGTCAGTGTTACCCAGCCTATAATGCCCCGAACCATAGCATACGCGTAATATAACACTCGGTGTCTGACTGCATATGACCGAACAAACCACATGACTTGCTGAATCGAAATGGCATAAAAATATGAAATAATAATTTAAAATATGTAATACTAAATATTGTAATTATATTCTGAAAATATTATTGCAAAAATAATCTAAAAATGTAATAAGTCTGAATAACTGACATGGCATGCTAAACTAGTCTATGAAACCTCTGAACATGAGTCTGACTGCTAAAACTATTTACCAGGAAAATGACCTGGCATACATTTACTGCATAATTTGATATGTCAAATAAATAGACTAACACCCCAAATGAGATGGGGCTCACCAATAGTTGAGATGGTAGAAATCCTAGCGAACTTATCCATTGTTCTGAAACTCCATACCTGCACCGTGAAGTGTAGGCCTCAGGAAAAAGGGATGTAAGTACATTTGAATTGTATTGTATATAAAGAAACTGAAGGAATAAGCAGGAACATGAAATGGTAGGGACTAAAACTGAAACTGTAAGTTGAGCATGAGCATGAGCATGTATAATACCTGACACGAACATAATAAAACATGATAAGTCATTTTAAATGAGAAATCTTTAGTATAACTGACATGTAACCACCATATAAGAACATAGCGTCTGCTCTATGTTTGATGGTTTGAGTGTTTGACAAAAGAAAGTAAATGAAGCCTCAAGGCCCTCAACTAGAGAACTTTGTTGTGGACTGGTGTGGACTGTGGACAACTAGACACTGGACTGTGTGTGTTGTGGCCTGTGTGGATTGTGGTGTACTGTACATTGGAGTCTGGACTGTGGAGTGTAGACACTGGACTGTGGAGTGTGGAGTTCTTTGATGATTTTATTGTCATTTTATTGTGGTGTATTGTACTGTCGACTGTGGTGTGTCATTTTATTGTCTTTGTATATGTATTTTCTTTAAGGATGTTGTCATTTTCTTCCCTACTGGACTGTTTGAGTATATGTATCTGGAGTTCTGGACTGTTTGAGTATATGTATCTCTTCGAGAATGAATTTTGCTGGACAATGAGTCAATGAGCAGCAGGTGTTTGATGAATTCTGCCTGCTATTCAGTTATTCACTGCCTCACTGCTGTATAACATATGGACTATGATGCAGTATTATTAAAGAAGTGTTTTGCCCTGCACCTTTATACACTTAGATTATAGGTGATACATTGCCATATTTTCCCTAGAGTGAAGACAATTACGGTTAATAGTATTTAATCATTTTATGGGTCCCTTTGAAATAAATTAGGGGGACAAAGTTCCTAATAGTTCATTCGAAGAGATATCAACAAATAAGCGTGGACAAGAAATATAATAAGCCTTAGCCACGATATGTTGGGGCCAGAGGAGTCACTGGTTGTCCCTCATTTTTTTGCATTCTGCATTTCTGCTGTCCATTCGTTCCAAATAACCGGACCGGACCGAAAAAGACCTGGACCGGACCGAAAAATTCGGTCCGGTCTTTGGTCCTAATGTTCTGATTTTCCGGTCCTCGGTCCGGTCCGGTTTTAACCTTTTGTGCAGCCCTACTCACAAGTCAGTAACAAAGAAAATGGTAGCCTGAACATGTGTTAAGTGGCATTTTGTATTAGCCTGACCTGGTTTAAACTAAAAGATAATCTATGACATTTGATGTTTGGTTTACTGATATGTTTACCCTAGGGTAGTTAAGACTTAGTAAGATAATATTATATTAGGATCACTTAATAACTTCAAATTGTATGTGTATCTTGTTTAAGCTAGTGTCATGTTTAAAATGATGGCTTCGGAGCTTACTTGGTATTACATGGTCTGTTCTAGTTGGTCTGTATGCTAACACATCAGTTTGAGTTTGTGCAAGTGGATAATGCAATATTAATTGGAATCTATGCATGTATGATGCATGTGTTGTCTGTTAAGGGTCATGTCTGATTAGGGTATATTGAGAATACCCATGTTATGTCATTTAGCCTCTGTTTATGTTAAAAATGATCAAACTATTTGATATTTAACTCGGTCAATCTGTTTAGCTATAGATAACCAAGATTGTGCCCTACTTTTGACTTATCACACTTGTCTACATGTCCTTTAGGGTCCTAATTTTCCTTCACTACCCTCCGCATATTCTCAATAGATCTTTTAAGGATCTACTGTGCATCTGTTCATGATCTTACCCTTTCTCATATGCACAATTATGTATATAATGTGGTTTAATTGTATTTGCTTCTATCATATATTTATGTGTTGATTAAATGACAGTGTTGTATTCCATTTTCTCTCATATCTACTACCCTAGTATTCCCATCCCCTTTCCCTATATGTGAAGTCCAGGGTAAGTTGGTTCCTTGTTGCTTATTTGCATCTAAATCATGATTGAAGAAATGACTTTTTGAATAGTTCTTCAACTAGATGCCCTTCTCATGCTTTTTGTTGCTCTGCCTATCCAGTTAAGTAATTAAGGGAGTAACTGATAACGATAATTTGTTATGAAGGGATACTGCATTGGGTACTTGACCTTAATTTTTCTGTATGTTCCATGTTGCCATACGGATATATGTAATTTCAAACACTTAGCATAGGCATATATCTAAGTAGAGAAAATGAACTCGGAATCACTACATAAACTGTAATTTCCCTTAATTGTTGCGTGTAGTTCTCAAATATTATATAAGTGGTCTTTGGGCCCTTGCCAGTCGTGCTACCGCACAGAGCCTTCGAAAAATGAAAAAATTTAGGGGTTCTTTTTTTATTTTTTATTAAGTAGTATTAGCCAGAATTTACTGTAAAGGTTCATAATTCGCAGGTCTTAGCACAATCAAAGTAGGGATTGATTAACTTGAGGTTATTTTGAATTGTTATTTACAATTTAAAATAATTTTTAATTATTTAAATTATATATTTAATTATATTAAGATTTCACTTTTAAAAATTAAAACAAGACCTCCAAAATGTTTGAGACGACTCTGATCATATGGACATGACAGTGGAAGAAAAAGATCGAACTACAAAGCAGCATCAATAAACAATCGGAGACTAGCACAATGAATGGTAAAACAAAGGTAAGCTATCGTGACACGGTTCAAATTAATTCTCAATTAGAACCTCTTCACATAGACTGAGGATTTCAATAATCTGTCCATTAAATATGAACTAGAAAATCTTGACAACCACCCAAATTTCTGTTGAAAATTTATTAACGTGAAATAAAGTTAAGTCTGTTAATTATGACTCGAATAATTGGGGCCCCGCACGTCGGAAACATCGTTTCCACACACGTGCACACGTTGTACCAAAGATCGTAAATTTGCTTAATGGAAGAGATATTGGTACGTATACAAAATGTTTGAGACATAAGATGATAGACAGTTATTGGCCAAGTAACAATGATTTCACGTTGGTAAATGAAGGAAGAAGTATACAATGTTGTAACAACTGATGTTAGGCTTCAAGCCTATTGTATTGTACTTGTTTATCCTTTCTAAGCACTAGTGGTAGTTGTATACTATTTCCGTACATCCACTGTATAAATCACAAACTTAAGATAATATCGGTACTAGTGCTAGAAAAAATTATGCCAGCAGATCCGGTCCTAGTTTTGGGTATCTCTTTGACGATAGTTACAGATCTTCCGTCAAAGGGGAGATCTTTGTTGAATGATCCTAAACTTGAAGATATTGTTGATAGTCATGTTTTGCAAGGCTAAGAATCAAGGAAGAATTGTTGTCACCGCTCCCGAGAGTGGTGGAAACAAGCGTCCACGAGTGGTGAGGAGGATATGGACACTAAGTTCAACAAAGAGACTAATGTGGGTCATATTGCAAAGGTATGAGTTAACCTTTATTCCTTGTCAAAATTGAGATTAAAAGATAATTTCTGAATAAAAGTGAATAAAGCAAGACCAAGAATATAAAGGATTTTTGTTAAAACTTATATTCTCTACAATTTAAAATCAGAAGTTTAATCTCACTTATCTTCCCATTTATAATTGGACTGTTATAAACAACAGCCTAAAAGAAATGGACTTAGATTGTAATCTTGATTTATGGACAATCCTAAGAAAGGGAAGAGGACTAGTGGACAAAAGACAAGGACTAGAGGACTAGAGACAAACTTGTCACTGTTTTCGACAGAAGACCCATCTTTTGTTAGGACAGTAGTGGACACTCAATCATACAAAGCCTACGGGCGACTAGAGTGGGCCAGTTCTGTCATATGACATGATGATGTTGGACACTCAGTCATACGAAGCCTACGGGCGACTGGAGTGGGTCACAACTTCCAGATCTTAAATGATTTGAAGGCCAAAAGAAAGACAAAAGAAATAGGACACTCAGTCTGCTAAGGCAACTGGAGTGGGCCAGAGTATCTAGATCACATATGATTCGGTTACGCCCTAACCACGGGAAAGAGGTTGTTAATGTGAAGCAACGCTACCTTCAAAGTAAAAGAAGTTTAAGAGGTTGTCCTCAAAAGGACTTAAGGGAATGGGATCACTCTTAAAAGAGGTGATACATGTCATAAACTTGGTTTCAAGGACGTTGTTGGGCAATATGGCTTGAGTTTTCGCCTCATGTCCCGCAGGTCGATGATAACTAAGAGTGGTACAGTAAGACAATAACCAAATGAATGATATATTTGTAATTCATGCATCTATGCCATCATATATTAAGACATGTTGAATAGAAAGTCATTCAAAGACAAACTAAGAGGCAAAATCACCTTTCTATTCCATCAAAGGAATAACGAAAAGAAGTATCGCTCCTCTATAACATAGTCACGCCTACGAGGTGATTTGACGCTTGTGCAAATAGAGGGTGGAGACAAGTATGTTGTGATCTTCATCAAATGATGGTACAACGTATTGCTTCCTTTTTTGAAGAACAAAGATGAATATATTAAAGCGGATGGGCGCCAGAGCGCTGCGACGCCTCCACCAAGACCCGCGACGCTTGAAGCCTGGTTGGCTACTGGAATTCAAGCACCGCGGCGCCTCCCATGCAGGGTCGCGACGCTTCGGAAGCAGAAGCTGAAAGCTTGCGTCTTGAGGAATTTGTAGGGATAGAGGGGGAGAATGTGAAGCATAGTTTATCAAATGACTGCTCCTTACTCACCTCAGACCAACAGTGTTTGCCAAGCGTAGATCTATATGCCTATGATATTTGGGGCAAGATGATCCTTACCGCTAATGCGATTCTAAACAGAACTCCGCATAAGGATAAGGATAATCCTTCATGTGAAACATGGAAAGAATTCCATATACAAATGTTGTGATATGGGGTAGTGTGGCAAGTGTTGAAATACCAAAGCAAAAATGGGTCAAGTTGGACTTAAGACTGTAGATTGTATATCCACTGGATATGCAAAGAACAGTAGTGATTATCGCATCCTGATATCAAAGAAGGTTGAATTCTTTGAAGATAAATTTTCTTAAGCAGGAAAAAGTAGTTACTCAAGGTTAACAAGAACCCGCGAGTGCCTGATTGTCTGGAACTAGACGTTCCAGATCTATAGGGACTCGAAAGTTGCTGACTATCTGGAGCCCAATGCTCCAGATCTACAGAACTGAACCGAGACCGAGCAAAAATAGGGGACAAATACCTGTTCCATGCCTTCTAGCTTATATGGTTGAGAAGGAACCATGGACAATTAAAAAAGAATTGTCATCTCCAGAAGCGCTGCTTTGGAAATAAGCTAAAATAGAGAAATAGACTCCATCAGATAGAACCACACTTGGATGATGGTTGATCTTCCTCTGGGAAAAGAACCTCTGGATTGTAAAAGTGGATACTCAAATTGAGTACAAAGTAGATGGATCTCTAACGAGTATAATGCCTCAGCTACTTGGACATGTTCTCCTATGTGGATAGCTTAACATCCAGGGTCACTGCAGTCTTGCATGCCATGGATGTTGAGACAACCTTCCTAACCGGAGAGTTGGTTTGATGAATTGTTGGTCTTCTTCCTGAACTTCCATTATGGTCCCTGAAATGTTTATATTTTGGTCCTGGAAGTTTCAGATAAAATAGAAACAATGAATCTGACTACAGAAACATTGGCTCTGAAGCTAGAAAGCCAACAGTTGGAAAACAAAAAATCTGAAAGTGGAAGAAGAAAGTAATACGGAACAACCGGAGGGGTTTGTGGTTCCAGAGAAGAAAAGAAAGTTTGTCGACTTGTCAAATCTTTGTGCGGGCTGAAACAGATTGGCACGAAACATTTGAGAGTATTCCACTATCGAAGGGTTTCTCCATTAATGAGTGTGACAAATATGACTACATGAAAAGATAATTCTAACTCGTTTATGATATGTCTTTACGTAGACGACATAATGATCACAAAGAGTAATCCTAGGCTGATCCTAGAAGTAAGTGGAAATAATAGTTCAACATGAATGATATGGGTATTACAGATGATATCTTAGGAATTGAGAATTCCAAGACATCTAACGGACTGGTCTAAACCAAACTCATCAGTGAGGTATTTTGACAGTTTCGTTGAAATCACCAATGTATATAAATCATAGAATTGATTGGAATCATGGTGCACCCATATATTAGGAGAGATATGCGCAGGTCACATGTGGTTCAATGTACCTTACATACTACAACTGACCTGGTATCGGCTCATAAAGAAGATCGGTTGAATTAAGGTTCACTGATAACGATCGATAAAAGGCTTTAAATGAGATGTGACGACATCTGAATTATTTGCTTATCTATGGATTATGATATTTTGGATGTCCAGCGGTTCTGGAAGAATACAGTGATGCAAACTGGACATCAGATCTGAAGAACACCAAAATCCATAAGTGGATGAGTGTAGTGTGTCTTTGGAAAATCCTCTAAGAAAATTTGAATCAACCGATTCGTGATGGAATCGGGGTTTATCGTTTTGTATAAATCATGATTAGAAGTGGAGTAACTTCACGACCTCTTAGAGGATGTCCCTTATTGGGAGTAACTCGTGCTTTCATCAGTTATACACTCTAAAGGCACGGATGACGGCGTTTGGACATATCTGTCACAGACATAAGACCGTATGGCTGTTGATCGGGTGACACATACTTGATTACTGAATCAAAGGATATACCAGACCCTTTAATTAAGGGATTACCTAACGATCAAGAGATCTGTCGGTCTAGGTGAATGGGCTTAAAACTCCAACAATACGAACTGATATGGTGGATACCCAACCTAACGGACTAGAGATCCCAGGAATTAGGGTCAATATAAATCGTAAAGGTTCAGTTGAATGCTTCGGAGAAATAAAGAGAACTTCGGATAATGATTTCTTCTTAGAAACATGAATCCAAGGTCGTTCCTGAGATAGACATTAAGTGCTACATGTGGAGGGGGTAAAGGCTAAGTTTCCAAACCTTTAATGATCCTCAATGATTGAGGTTAGGTTGGGGAAACTTTTAATGGTTCCTAACTCTTGTGTAGCGGGGTATTGCAGGATACCTTGTAGGAGACCACCTATTTAAGTGCGAGGACAAGCTGTCTCAAATGAACGCACTTAAGAATCCAAGAGTGTCCACGGCCCACGATGGACAAACCTTAAAGAATGATAGAGTAAGGAAAGGTGTTATGTTGGTACCATTGTCTTGGCATACACTGAAAACTGACAGTTCAAGACATCACGTTCACCGCGCAGTAAGTATGTCTGATGGTATTCTACTATGGAAGGTTCAAAGCTACGACTACCTATCCAGATGCAACATCTATCCGCCGGATGATTGCTAGAAAGGCACCATGTGTGTGCGCCAAAATCTCTTCCAAGAGGGGATTGTTGGAAATTTATTAACGTGGAATAAAGTTAAGCCTATTAATTATGACTCAGACAATTGAGGCCCCGCACATCGGAAACATCGTTTCCACACACGTGCACACTTTGTACCAAGGATCGTAAATTTCCTTAATGGAAGAGATATTGGTATGTATACAAAATGTTTGAGACATAAGATGATAGACGGTTATTGTCCAAGTAACAATGATTTCACATTGGTAAATGAAGGAAGAAGTATACAATGTGTAAAAGATGAATCGAATCAGAAATCGACGCGAAGCCGTGATGGACCGCGGCGCATCCTCCCAAGGGCCACGATCCTTGGAACGACAATTCACTGTGAATCTACTAGAGTTGAAGCACCTCGGCTCCAGTGAGCTACTGGACGTGAGGCGCTGCGGTGCCCTTCTCGAAGGGCCGCAACACTCAGGGTCCAGAAAGATCGTTGAAGACAAAATGAAACTGATTTTTAGGCTGACTTTGGACCATTAACTCCTCATTATTTGGCTCATGAATTCAGTCATTATTTGGCTGAATTGTAACCTCAAAATTTGTCATTACATGGCATTGAAGGCCATTATTTGGCTAATTGAGAAGACATATTCATCACACTATAAATTGATGTCTTTGGATCAATTGTAGTAGACACATAGACTCCACACTAGTATGATTTCAGATTTTCTGAAATATCTTCATCTCTTGCAATCTTCACACACTCAAAGATCATTCTTCTTAAGTGAACACTTGAGTCTTCTTTTTTCACTTGTTTGATTGTTATTTTATCTTGGGAGATAAGTTGTCAACACACCGTTAAAGGATTATACAGGGCAATATTATCTTAAGGATAGATTGAAAAAAGAATCGACACAGCAAGCCATTATTCTTACACTATTTCCAGATTTCTAAACGTATTGTTGTTTATTATTCTCAAGGGGCTTGCTGCAGTTCCAACAAAAATCTCAAGACTCCAAAGAGGATCAAAGACAGAAGATCAAGATCATCAACACTAATTGTTGTTGTAAAACTGATGTTAGGCTTCAAGTTTATTGTATTGTAATTATTTATCCTTTCTAAACACTAGTGATAGTTATACACTTATACTATTTCCGTACATTCACGGTATAACTCACAATTTCATCCCTATTACCAAGGAAGACAAATCCAGACTATATCAAAAATGGAGCACTACTATAATAGTCAAACTATTAGGAGAAAATGGGCTACAATATCCTAAAAATAAAATACAATCCCTCTAGCACAACCCTCGACCTCTCAACCTGATACATCTAGGTAATGACTTCTACCTAATTAACCTTCCTTCACATGTATTTTATAACAAAGCCCTAAAAATGGCCCTTGGTTTATTAGACACCAACTTCTCTTAGTGAAAGCTTGGACCCCTAAGTTTAATACATACCAAAATCACACAAACTACGCTACCATCTGGATACGCCTACAAGAACTTCCTATGAAATACTACGACAAGGAAATCCTAACAAAAATTGGGGGAAGGTTGGCACTGTTCTAAGAATTGATAGTTATTCTTCCCTAGCAATAAGGGGACGTTACGCTAGATTATGCATCCTAGCACCTCTACACCAACCCTTATCTAAGGACGTCCTCATAGGATCCCACCTTCAATAGATTCACTATGAAGAAATAAATTCACTTTGCATGCACCTCGTGGGGAAACAGAAAGAAATAATCTCTTCATTATTTTCATTAATGAAAGGGGTATATATACACTTTACATATTTTCATAATAGGAAAATAATTTTCCTATTCTACTCCTAAAACTCTAATCTATTTGGAGAGTAACTAAACAATTACGGAAAGAGTACAATACTAATTATACTACAATAAACATTCCATATACAACTGTGGTAGTCACGGGCACTGTAACTTCTCATAATCTTGTGCCATAATTTGAGCATGTGAACGAAGGAAATAGACCCAAGCGTTGGGAAAATTTTGTTATATTTACATATGCTAATGGAAGATTAGTATATAAAAGGATGTGATCCCGAAATAATTTTGGATGCAATAAGTGTGACGATGAGAATTAATAATAATAATTGTATATCCCCAAAAGAAGTGATGGACTAATGTCATATTACAAATTATGACATCGAGTGTGCGACAGTCTTATGAGTTTTTAGAATTTAAATAAAGTGGAATCTAGAAATAATTATATGTGTGATTGATAAATTGTACGAAGGCATGTCACTTAATCATGTGGGTGCCATTTGGCGTGAAAGGAGGGAGTACATGTTATTAAACAATTAAGAGGTGGCTTTGTAAGAAGTTAACAAGTGAAAACAGTTGGAAAGTGGATGGCTGCCAAAACGTCTCTAACCTTTTCTTTTGTAATAAAAACAAAACATTCTCTTTACTTTTGATTTAAGAAACAGTCCATTTCAGTTTCATTTTGGATTTGAAAGAAAAGGAGAAAGTACGGAAGCAATAGATTTCAGTTTGCTGACCAAAATGTGTTCCTATACAAAAAAAAACCTCGGATAACTACTCCTCTGTGAATGGCGGGTTAGAGCAAACAAAAAGAGTTATTAGAAAAAGCTTGTTTAGCAATTATAGGCGTAACACAAAGCTTCGGATCGACGTATGTGAAGGCAAATTATTGCTTTTTTTTGGCATGTTCTATGTATGAAATATAACCGCGATATTATTTCATAATTTATTCTACTCCTAGAAGTTAAGAATAATCATGTTGTTGATTCCTATGATAAAAGCATGTCTAAATTGTTTCTAAGTCCTTAATGAGACATATGAAAAAGATGGTGATGATATTCACAATGTTGTCAAAGGTACAAAGGTAATATGTCACAATTTGAGATTGGAATATGGTGTTCTCATTCATGCATTTTCATTTGCATTGCATTCATATATTATCCTGGACCACTGGTGTTATGCACACTACTATATGATAAATATTATATATATGTAGGGGAAATAGGGAAAGGGAAAAATGTATTATATACGCACACCACCTGCAGCTGATATAGACTATCACAAAAGAGCCCGAAGAGGCCAATATGACGTGATGATATGATGTGATGCCCTTGTGTGGCGATATAACCTGATGCCCACAGATGCGGTTATACACAGAAAGAGCCCTTGTGTGGCCAATATATATATATATTTATATATCGCATTTGCATCATGTTTGACATTTAGAAATATTAGGCCCACAGAGCTGATAATGAAATAATTCCCCCAGAGGCTGTTATGGTAAGAAAGATTGCACAATGAGGCCGAGGTATGTGCATACTACATCATGCATAATATTTAGACATATTCATTAGGGCCCTCAGAGGCAATTACTGTTGGTCAGATGTTCCTGTTTCAGATTATGATACATCTCTGTTATGTTATTCATTATGTCTAACATACTCAGTACATCAGTCGTATTGATGTCTCTTTGCTGGGGGAAGCTGTGTTTCATGCTCGCAAGTTCAGTTAAAGAAAGTGATGGTTCACACTGGTAGGTTGCTGGTTTAGCTGATGTTGGATCACTCTATTTATTTCAGAGTTGCAGTCTAGTCTTGGTATGATATTTTGATGTCGTATACTCTTTAGAGGCTTGTAGACAGGTGTCATGTGGATAGTGGTTTTATATGGCTTTGCTGGCTTTGGCGTGGGCATGTATATATATATATATATATATGTGTGTGTGTGTGTGTGTGTGTGTGTGTGAAAGTCAATTTTCGAGTCAAAAACTTTCATAATCTTTTTCGACTTAGTCCGTGTTTATTGTGATTATACGATGATTGTGTGATTTGGGGTACCCGTCAGGTGGGATCCGGGCGCCCGTCGCGGCCCTCCGGTTTGGATCGTGACAAACTTGGTATCAGAGCATGTCTGTCCTAGGGATTCTACAAGCAGTATCTAGTAGAGTATTGTGTATGAGTATGTTGTGCACCATACTTATACGCAAGAGGCTATCTGACATTTAGGGATGATTTCTATTATTTCATCTCATAAATCATGCAGTAGAGCAGAATTTTAAGAATTCGAGTGTAACTCATCATGTTACGGTTTTGATAGAATTCGAGTGTAACTCATCATGTTAGTTTATACTCATAGCCAGTAAATGAGTGATTTCTATCAAAATGGTTGATATGCCAAAAGAGCAATATTATGTTAAAAAGTTTCGAGAATATGAGATGTTGTCTCATGCATATACGAAAGAAATAATGCAAGCCTGGGAAGCGAAACATTTGTTTTGGGAAGGAATAAAATAAATGAGGTACTACACACCAGAACACAAGAGTTTGTAAGGAATCGCCTTGTAAACCTTATTGTGTTTGCAATTATAGTATTGCTTTCTAGTAGAATTATGATTAGTAGGGAGATTGAACTTGGATCGAGTGTAATTACAAGTAATATGATTTCTATTGAGACAGATCCGTCAGAGGATATGAGTAAGTTGTTTTTCCAAGTATCAATGAATTCAGTAGCACCAGAGGAGTTAAGGGAAGATCATGTACCATTAGTCATACTACTGGCTCTGTCTGATTAGGATGTAAGGAGACTAGTGCAGGTATTGAATTAATTGGTTGCCTTCAGTAACGACTTCAGCCTAAAACGTTGGATAAGGATAGGCCCTTCAGGGATCAGGGATTTTATTAGCTAAGGATCGCCGATATTTAAAGGATTCGAAGATGTCAACGTCTCATGATGGAAGTTGCAAAGGTCGAGTGAGACTATACCGATCATCTTGTAGTCAGTATAGTCGAGCGCATACTGAAGTATGCCACAAAGGTACAGGGGGTTGATTTAGTATGGCAGCCATGACCACAATATTTCGAAGTGTCCCAAGTGAATGCGCAAATGTAAGGATAAGATGATTATAAGTGGTACAGATGAAAAAAATACATAAGACATTATAGGAAGGTTTAGTAGGTTATGAAAATCTACACATTTTACGGTGACTCTTGTTTATTAGAATGAGGGAATATGTTATGTACGTGCGACCTAAATTGTAATGTCTTGCCTAGAATAGATGGGAAATTGTCCAAGGATATCATTAACTAGAATGGACCGCCACAATCGAATCGTCTGAAGAATGACCATCAGTGGATTTAAGAAAATCATATAAAGTGAGTGCCCAGAATGGTAAGCCCGAGTCATATATAACGATCGAGTTATCCACAGTAGTGGATGAGGACACAAGTCTCTTGTTCGTTCGTAAAGGGTCACATCGCGTATTATTGAGAATTACATATATAATGTTAGTAAGCTAAGGTATGTTGTAGGTATTGGACTAGTAAGGTCTTCGGCTTCATTGTGCAGCCTGTTACAATTCTACATAACCTCTGGATAATAATAGTTTGTTGAGAGTAACTGAGGACGAAAACTATGGAACAATCTAAGAATGGCTATAAGAAATATGAAAACAATGAATAAGTAGGAATGAAATGGTATGACCAAGTATTAAGGCAGAAATGTTTTTTTCGTTTAATGATGTGTAGAAGGAGGGATTACGACAAGAATAATAAAGGTGAATGAAATTATAGTTAGGCAGATTTTACAAAGGTATGATTACTCCAGAATAGTGTAAGACCAATTGTAGAGGAGGGACAATAAGAACGTTTTGGCCAAAGGTGACGAACCTCTGATATTCAGGAAGATAGTATGAGAAATACTTTGAGATAAGAGACCCCCAATGCAACTTGAAATGGAAATATAATGGTAAGGCGAATGGACACTCGGTCAATGAGAGACCTAATAATGATAAGACAAGAAAGCTTGACAAGTCATTGGATCATGTAACATTGTGAATTAGATCTAAACATATGAAGAATCGGTTCCACAACATATACAGTCATACCTTTCAAAAAGTATGTAAATGAAAGTAACAATGAGTAAAGCTCGGGATTAGCACCTAAACAGGTAAAAAAAGGCCAATGACTCTTATGGATAAAAGGTAGACATTAAAGATATATGTCAAGATATAATGAAATTATAATAAAGATAAGATGTCAGGCAAATGCAGATGTTTATGAGCATTTTTTTAACTAACCAAAAGTTCTACGAGATAGGTAAATAATGGGTTTATAGCTTAACGAGATCAAGGAAATCTTTTCCTAAAACACCATTGACAGAAAGAGTTAGCCATAAGGCAAGTGGAAGAATTTGAAGCGAAGTATAATGACCAGATTTGGAGATAGTAGGTCAACGTCATGTAATGCAATTCTTCAGAGTCATCTACGTACTGGATAAAGGAATAAGTTAACAATTCATCCCTTAAGGGATAGTAATGCCAAGGATTGGAATCAAGAGCAATGTTTGAGATTACGTATGTATATCAGAATATTTTGGAATTATAAAGAGTATGACAAGTAAGAAAATGAGCGAACAAGTGTTAAAAGAAATGAAGTTGTTTATAATTACGAGTAGTTAGAAGGTACGAAAAAAAGAGATTCTTTTCAGACCATGAATGAGAGTTAACTGATGATACACACACTTTAGATTCGATGACATTGTCCATAATGTATTCACGATTGAGATACTACAAATATATTTTCCAGTACACCAGTTAGTAAACAAAACTAAGTTGACAATATGATCATTCACCCACAAACAACTTGACTAATGTGAGGACTAAGGAGAGAAGGTGACATGAGGGAACACATCAGTTAGTTAAGTGGGAGTCCGATTGAAGGATTCAGTTAGTGATAGCCCTATGACTCAAAATACAACAGTGCCATCCCTCATACGGGAAAAGAAAGGAACGTCATGATGAAGATCCTATTTTTAGAGAAGATTGGAAAATATATTTAACAAAAAAAAACTGCAACCTTCGGGTATAATGGAAAAGGGACCCTCAGATGGAATGTACATTTGTGTATTCCGAATATAGCAGGATTACAAGACAAGATTACGACGGAGGTCCATTGTTCACAATATTCCATTAACCGTGGATCTACTAAGGTATATCATGATCTCAGAAGGTATGTATTGGTAGGACGACATGAAGAGAAACATTGCGGAGTTGGTGGTTCAGCTTTTTAATTGTCAGCATGTAAAAAAAAATAGAGCACCAAAAGCCCGGTGACTTGACTCAGAACATCAAGATTCCGATATGAAAATGGGAAATGATTAATATGGACTTCATTACGGAGTTACCTCATTCTTTCCAGAAGTTTGTTTCTATTTGGGTGAGTTTTGATAGACTAACCAAATCAGCTCATTTCTTGCCGTTAAAGTTTACCTACACAACTGAGAATTACGCTAAGTTATATATTAAGGAGATTGTTCCACTCCATGGTATGTCTGTATCTATTATATCAGACCAAGGTTCTCAGGTTACAACTAACTTTTGAAAGTTATTTCAGAAAGGGTTAGGCACCCGAGTTAATTTAAGTACGACTTTTCATCCTTGAATAGATGGTCAAGCTGAACGAACGATTCAGATGCTCGAGGACATGTTACGAGCTTGTGTGTTGGACTTTAAGGGGAGTTGGGATGATCACTTACCCCTTATTGAGTTCGCGTACAATAACAACTATCATGCTAATATTAAAATGGCTCCATATGAGGCCTTGTACGGACAAAGATGTAGATCTCCTATTGGATGGTTCGAGGTAGGCAAGTCATAATTATTTGGGGCCTGACTTAGTACATCAAGCCATAAAAAATATGAAGCTTATCCGAGAGCGAATGTTAATGGCATAGAGTCGTCAAAAGTCATTTGCAGATGTGCGAAGACGAAACCTGGAGTTTCAAATAGACGATTGGGTATTTCTAAAGGTTTCACCGATGAAGGGCGTGGTGAGATTCGAAAAGAAGGGAAAACTCAGTCCAAAATATATTGGACCCTACCGTATAATTCGGAGAATTGGCCAACTAGCATATGAATCGGACTTACCTTCAGAATTGGGGTTTGTTCATCCAGTCTTCTATGTTTCCATATTGAGAGCATGTGTTGGAGATCCTTCTTGGATTGTACCAATTGAGGATGTGCAGGTTAAGCGAATCTGTCATATGAAGAAATTCCTTTGGCTATCCTAGATAGATAAACCCGCAAGTTGAGGACTAAAGAAATAGTTTCGGTGAAGTTCTGTGGAGGAATAAGGACGTGGAAGAGGTCACGTGGGAGGCGGAACAAGAAATGATGCACGAATATCCACACGTATTTCAGGCCAACACCGAAGTTTTAAAAGAAGCACAAGGTAAATTCCAACTTCTGGTATTGTAATTAATGCTTGAAGACCATGATAGGTCTGATCTAGTGATGTATACTATATGAAACCTCAACATTCGAGGACGAATGTTTCTAAGGGAGGAGGATGTAACGTCTCGTAATTTTTGGCCATAATTTGAGCATTTAAACGAAGGAAATATACCCGAGCGTTGGAAATTTTTTGTTATATTTACGTATGCTAATAGGAGATTAGTATATAAAAGGATGTGATCCCGAAATAGTTTTTGGATGCAACAAGTGTGACGATGAGAATTAATAATAATAATTGTATATCCCTAAAAGAGGTGATGGACTAATGTCATATTATAAATTATGACATCGTGTATACAAACATCTTATGTGATTTTAGGATTTAAATGAAGTGGGGTCTAAAAATAATTATGTGTGTGATTGATAAATTATACGGAGGCAGATCACTTAATAAATTAAGTCACCCTGCATGTGGGTGCCATTTGGCGTGAAAGGAGGGAGTACATGTTATTAAACAATTAAGAGGTGGTTGCGTAAGAAGTTAACAAGTGAAAACAGTGGGAAAGTTGATGGCTGCGTAAACGTCTACAACCTTTTCTTTTGTAATAAAAACAAAACATTCTCTTTACTTTTGATTTAAGAAACAGTCCATTTCAGTTTCATTTTGGATTTGAAAGAAAAGGAGAAAGTACGGAAGCAGTAGATTTCAGTTTGCTGACCAAAACATGTTCCTATACAAAAAAAAACTCGCCTAACTACTCCTCTGTGAATGGCGGGTTAGAGCAAACAAAAAGAGTTGTTAGGAAAAGCTTGTTTAGCAATTATAGGAGTAACGCAAAGCTTCGGATCGAGGTATGTGAAGGCAAATTATTTCTTCCTTTTGCCCTGTTCTACGTATGAAATATAACTATGATATTGTTCTATAATTTATTCTACTCCTAGAAGTTATGAATAATAATGTTGTTGATTCCTATGCTAAAAACATGTCTAAATTGTTTTTAGTCCTTAATGAGACATATGAAAAAGATGGTGATGATATTCACAATGTTGTCAAAGGTACAAAGGTAATATGTCATCCGCTGAGATTGAAATATGGTGTTATCATTCATGCATTTTTCATTTGCATTGCATTCATATATTATTCTAGACCACCGGTGCTATGCACACTACTATATGGTAAATATTATATATATGTAGGGGAAATGGGGAAAGGTAAAAAAGCGTTATATACGCACACCACCTGCAGCTGGTATAGACTATCACAAAAGAGCCCGACGAGGCAAATATGATGTGATGTGATGACCTTGTGTGTCGATATAACCTTATAACCTGATGCCGAAAGAGGCGGTTATGGATAATAAGAGCCCTTGTGTGGCCAATATATATATGTATACCGCATTTGCATCATGCATGACATTTAGAAATATTATGCCCATAGAGGCCGATAATGAAATGATGCCCCCATAGGCTGTTATGGTAAGAAATATTGCCCAGTGAAGCTGAGGTATATGCATACTGCATCATGCATAACATTTAGACATATTAATTAGGGCCTTCAGAGGAAATTAATGTTGGTCAGTTGTTCCTGTTCATATTATGATACATCTATGTTATGTTACTCATTATGCCTAACATACTCAGTACATCAGTCGTACTGACATCCCTTTTGCTGGGGTACGCTGTGTTTCATGCCCACATGTTCAGTTAAAGAAAGTGATGGTTCACACTGGTAGGTTGCTGATTCAGCTGATATTGGAGCACTCTAATTGTTCCAGAGTTGCAGTCTAGTCTTGGTATGATATTTTGATGTCGTATACTCCTTAGAGGCTTGTAGACAAGTGTCATGTGGATAGTGGTTTTGTATGACCTTGTCGGCTTTAGTGTGGGCATATATATTAAAAGTCAGTTTTCTAGTCAAAATCTTTCATAATCTTTTTCGGCTTAGTCCGTGCTTATTGTGATTATACGATGATGGTGTGATTTGGGGTACCCGTCGGGTAGGATTCGGTCGCCCGTCGCAGTCCTCCAGTTTGGGTCGTGACAGGCACGGTGGCTTGGCCAAATATTTCAGAGAGCCAGAGGGCTGGACTATCCGAGAGATCAATCGACATACAATATATATATATATTGTAAGTCACTACAAAAAAAGGCCTACTGTGACGATTAAAAACCGTCACGAAAGGGGTTTTGTGACGGTTTTGCTAAGTGTCACGGTAGGCACTGTCACAAATTTGTGACAGTTGTTGTGACGATTTTTTGTGACGGTTTTATGTGATGGTTATAAACCGTCACAAATTGTGGTTTTTGACTATTACTATTTCCCTCCTTCTTTTAAATTTTCCCGCGAAATTTATTAATTAAATAATATATTTTGACGGAAATTTTTAAATAAAATTAATTTAAATTGGAGGAAATTTTTAAATAAATTTGATTTAAATTGGTGGGAAAATTAATTTTGACTTTTTTTTATATTTTAATTTTAATTTATTAAATAAAAATAAATTAAAATTATAAATATATTATAACTAAAATGTTACCCACATAATGAAATTGTTCGAATACATTAAATCGAAACATTACAAATTGTTTTTCAAAACATCTAATGTTATCATCAAATACAACAAAAAACATAATATTGTTTTAACTTCAAAAAGTACAAATATTGTCTAAATCATCATAAAAATGACACAACTATGCAACACGGAAAATCTTTGAAACATGTTGTGCCCACTCGATCCGAACTTCATCAAGGTCATGTTGCGAAAAGCATTTTCTGCCATTGTACTGTAACACACAATAGAGATCAGTTAAATTTTCTAATCATAAATAAGTCAGTATAGACAAATACATAAACAAAAATAATGTTAAATACTTACATTGTTATGAAGCAAAGACAAATCATTCATTAGATCTTTAATGAAACGCAACATATAGTAACCACACTCGTATCCATAAGATTGTTGCGGTACCTTAAAACAAAATTAACCAAAGCATTAACTTGACAGCTAAATTTAAACTTTCATTACATACCAATTAAAGACTTGAATAAATGGATTACCTTAACAATTTTTACCATTCTTGAAAAAACTCACTTTACTTTATAACCTTTCTGTGCGGTATACATCAACATGGCGCTACAAAAATGACAACACATATTAAAACATGATTGCCATCATTAATACAAAATAATTGACTAAGAATATTACGACAAGAGTAAATAATAACAAGTAATAGATACATACTGTGTGATCAATTTGACCAAGTCTTGATGTGGTGCAACATTAAGTGAATCAAGATAGTATACCTCAAATTTTGACACATCAAATACAATCACTATACAATGATTCCTACAAATCATGTATTATTAGTGTTTTTTTAAATAATTGAGGCTAAAAAGACTTTAAATATATATATATATGTAGAATTAAAATAACGTACTTAGGATTATATGTCATGAACAAAATAGTCCAAAAAATAGTGTAACAAATACAAAAAAAACAGTGTAAAAATGCAGCAAAACAGGCCAAAAAGTAGTAGTCAAATGCTGAAAAATAGTAGTCAAAGACCAAATGCTAAAAATAGTGTAAAAATGTTGAAAAACAGCAGCAAAATAGGCCAAAAAACAGCAGCAAAATGTGCTAAAAACAATATAAAAATACTGAAAAACATCAGCAAAATGTATACCTAAGAAAGTCAGACCAAAAATGAGAAAGTAAAGAACATAACTAAAGCACCAAGCCCCAAGCTTTAGTTTGTTAATCAAAGTAATATGACTCCTTTCTTTTTTAAAGTGCCCCCAACCGTGTCTCTTCCTAAAAAATGGTGTATTATTTTTACAATATACTAGTGCTTTCTAAAGAGCTTTGTCACATCAACCAATTTTGTAAATTTTGAGAATATAGCATTGAGAGATGGGAGGGACCTAATTTACAAAGCAGGGAGTAAAGATATAATATTCTGGGGAACTTTTGCTTAATTTGATCTCCAAAGCTGCTTCTTTGCCTCTTTGGACAGGGAAAACACCACTACATATAATTGTTAGTAGTTATACTACACTCCCCAGCTTTGGGGACTCTGGTATGAAGAATATGCCTATTAACTGCACCAAAGAGGGTATAATTACTGAAACAAAGAAGTGCAAGGACAGTAAATCAATTCTTTTACATAGCATATTATACATTCTTCTTTCTTCTGAATATAATATAGACAACACTCTACCTGCTATAGTCTATAGCCAAGGTGCGTCAAGTCAGGATATTCCCAATTAGAAACATCACTGAAAAGCCAAAATATACCATGAACTGCAAAAGCATAGCAGTTTTGAACATGCAACATCAGGAAACTTCTAAGTCACAGAAAACTATGGTTTCTCATTTACCGCAATTGCAGCTGTGCATCCACCTCGAATACTTTTTGGAGATATTTCTGCAATGTATATAGGAGCCTGTATCGTGATGGAACTCTTCTCTTAATATGTTTTACACAGGAAGATAACTGAAAAATGCTTTGTAATTTTGTTATTTACCACATAAAGGAGAATTCCAGCTCCGATTCCTATTAGAAACCTTCCAATATCAAGCCAACACACTCTCTTGTAAGAAAAAACACATCAATGAGTTGAACTCAAAAAACAGACTCAACCCCTTGTCCATACACTTAATTAAGATGGCATGTTAGTCGAAAGAGTTCTATCCAACTTGATTTGAAATTCTCTTTGTACTTTAAAGATCATTTTCCCCAAAAGATTAAATTAAGAAAAAATCTTTATACTTAATCATCCATATCTTGCTATAGGAAGAGCAGTACTGCAAAATTGAGAAAGTTGTCAGAGAATCAAAAACACTCTATATCAAGTTTTGCTAGACAACGATCATTTAAAATGTATTTTGAGATGACATTGCCTATTATTGCAAAAGATACTATTAAGATGTTAAAGAAAAAATCATTAACATTCAATAGAAAAAGTCCAGCATAACCATTGAATTACATACCGTTGCAAAGATTGTGGGCAGCCATCCTAGGATGAAATAGAGATCCATAATCCACATTGTCTATGTTAAGTCAAATAATTAGACCGGAAGTTCTTTAGTTTATATAATTTTCAAAATTAATGAGGCGAGCATTGAAAGAGAAACATACTACTCTCTGACCAACCATATATGCAATAGTGCCACTCACTAAGGCTTCCACTAAGTTTCAAAATAGCTCCAAGTTAGATCACATATATTAACCGCTGTAGTTGCCTGTTGCAGTGCTCCAATTGTACTACGAAACTCTTTAAAATCCCAATCTGGATATTGTATTGCAACACTCACACCCAAACATTTCAATTATAAGGGAAGGTAATTAAAAAATTGAAGTGTACACTTACATCTGCAATGGACAACCCCAGGTCAGCCATGATACCTGACTGGGCAGGAGAAGAGTAGCCAACCTATAATGCAATCATCACATTAAAGAAAAACTCATCAAACACCTTAATTAACTATTCAGCTTCAATATAACACGAGGGTCCAAACAGAAATAGTTATGTGATCTAACTCTAATACCATGTGAAGATATGACCCTTGGGCCTTACAAGCCCAAAAGCTAGTTCATGAGGAAGGATCCCAATTTCATATAAGGAGACCAACCGCCCATTCCTTAATTAATGTGAGACTCTAACCTACCATACAGAGAGGAAACAAATAATATGAAGGGAGCAAATCACATTGGCTATAGTAGGTAGAGTGCAGTTAATCCGCATCGTCGTGCACTTAATCAGATTTAATATACCAGAACGCATCTAATAGGAGATAACTTGCACCAAAATAGATTCATACATCGGGTGCGACTTACATTAACAGATGATAATTTGTACCAAAATCTCATAGGCATAATTTATGCTAGAAAAAAGTTCTTTTCAGTAGATAAAACACAGCTAACACATAGATATGAAGCTGGAACCGGATTAGCTTCAGTTATACATAAACTTTAATGAGAATTATGCTTTCTAGGAATTTAATATTTATAAGAAATAGATGAGTCCTGAACGACGATGCGTATTAACAACGCTAAAGAATGAAAATAAGCACGTCGGACATATTTCTAATGATACAAAAAGCAAATCACCAAATGAACAATGAACATAATTTTTATAATACACACAGAACTATAAACACAAGAAAATAACGGAGCCAACAAGAAGGGGAAGATTACCGACCTTTCTATGGTGTGGCGAACTAAGGTAAGGGTATTTGGGAGTTTGAAAGGGGGAAAATGACGGCTAAAAGATCTTTGAAATGAACTTCAATGCTAGGGCTCCCTTTGGGCGGGATTTTGCTTCAGATTTTGAAATAGGTAAAAAAAAATTGTTCAAAATGAAGAAAAAATGAGCGGATTAGGTATTCCTGAAATCTTCACGTTTTGGGACAGCAATCTTTACGTTTTGGGACAGCAAGCTTCACGCTTCAAGGCAAAGGATCAGAAAACTCTTTTTTGTGTTAAGGATTTCTAGAAGAGAGATGAGATGGATGTGCTGGGTTCGGTTTTTGTGGAGAAGGAGTAGAGAAATGTAGGATTCTTGCTTTTCTAATTTGGATTTAGTTTTTAGGAATATTGAGTTTAGAAATAAAATGGGTCGGGTCTGGTCGGGTATATATTATTTTTTTTAAAAAGAAAATTAAATTCGTATTTTAAAAACCGTCACAAAAACATGTGACGGTTGAAATCAGCGTCACACCGTTGTCACAAAGTTGTGACGATTAATAAAACCATCACATACCTATCACGAACAACCATTGACCAGAAAGTCAATGCACAAATTGTCATAACGTGTGACGGTTTCTAAAACCGTCACACCCAAACTATCACGGTGGGCCTTTTTTTTTTGTAGTGTGTATATTTAACACACCCGCAGTCATAGCGGGCGGTCTTCGAATGCTAAGACTGTCCCTAAAATTTTCAAAAATGACCGAGGGAAGACCATTTTAAAGATGTCTGCAATTTGATACCTGGAAGGGACATGTCAGATGCGTACTTGTCCTCGAGCTACCTTTTCTCTAACAAAGTGAATGTCCATCTCTATATGTTTAGTGCGCTGGTGCTGAACTGGATTACCAGAAAGGTAGATGACACTAACATTATCAAAATACACCAAGGTAACTTTCTTAATAGGACAATGAAGTTCTAAAAGAATATTACGTAACCAACATGACTCAGAGATCACATTGGCTACCCCTCGATACGCGGTCTCTACACTAGAATGTGATAATGTTAACTGACGCTTGGCATACCATGAGATCAAGTTATTACCCAGAAATATACAATAGTCAGACGTAGATTGTCTGGTGTCTGAAAAGTCACCCCAATCAACATATGTATATGAGACAAGTGTAGACGTCGACGAAGGATATAAATGCAAGTCATAATCAAGTGTCCCCTATATGTACCTGATAATGCGTTTTAGTGCATTCATGTGCTCAATCCTGGAATTATGCATAAACAAACACACATGATGTACGACATATGTAATATCAAGTCACGTGAATGTAAGATACTGAAGAGCACCTGCAAGACTGCGATAATGGATCGGATCCTCGTAAGGTGAGCCAGCTGCAGCCCATATCTTGGGTTTATTATCAACCAGAGCGGCAGTGGACTTACAGGATGAAATCCCAGCCCTCTCAATGATCTCAGTTGCATAGTTTCGCTGGGTTAAGAACAACCCACCTGCATAACGAGTGACAACAGTTCCCAAAAAATAACTCAAAGACCCCAAGTCTTTCATAACAAACTCAATACTAAGCATTGTCATGATAGACTTGGATAATGCACCAGAAGAGGCAGTCAAGATACTATCATCTACATATAAGAGTATATAAGCCAAGGAATATCCACGACGATATATGAATAATGAATTATCAAACCTGATGTGAGTGAACCCAATAGTCGAAACATAGTCATCAAACCTCTTATACCAGGCCCGTGGAGACTGCTTAAGCCCATATAAGGACTTATTCATCAAACAAATATGATGAGGATATTAGGGATCCCTAAACCCCAAGGACTGATGCATATAGCTGTCTCCTTGAGATCACCATGTAGGAAAGCATTCTTCACATCTAACTGATGAACAGGCCATACTTTCGAAAGAGCCAAGCTGAGAACAGTGTGAATGGTAGCTGGCTTGACCACCGGACTAAACGTCTCACCACAATCCACACCAACCTACTGAGTCTTACCATCACCTACAAGACGAGCTTTATGCCTTGCAAACGAACCGTCTGAATTGTTCTTTTGAGCAAAAATCCACATAGACCTAATAATATTAACACCAGATAGACGGGGCACCAACTCCCATGTCTTATTATCAATACGAGCATTATATTCGTTGGTCATAGCAATTTTTCAATTCGGGTCGTTTAGAGCAGACACAGGATTATAAGGTAAGGGTGATTTAAGAACATTAGTATTTAAATTAAAATGTCTTTTGGTTTAAAAATACCCCATTGACTACGAGTATCTGATCTTTGAATCAGGGGAGAATTAGGCAGATTTTGAGAATTTTTGGGACTTGTGCATGCCTGCTGGCCTAACTAGGGAAAGGGCAGTGACTGGGATTACCGAGAGTGGACTAGTGTTTACATTGGGTTGAGTTGTTGGCCCAATCGCTGACATTGGCCCAATCCCTGGACAATGAGCATGCGGTATGGTAGAACCAGCGGGCAGTGGGCCCGCTGGTTGAGTCGGGGCGCGGGATATGTCCGATAAATGATGGAAAATATATGGGAAGATACCATCATCCAAAAAATTATACGAACTAGGCACAGGGCTACTCTTTTTAGCAAATGGAAATTGGGACTCATCAAAACTAACATGGAGACTAATGATGATTTTATTAGACGATAAATCAAAACATTTATAACCACGATGATTAGACAGAAAATCCAAAAGCACATAAAGAGTAGAATGGGCCTGAAGTTTGTTAATTGTGGTGGATGGAAAAAGAGGATAACACAAGCACCCAAATACCCTAAGATGAGAATACGAAAGAGTCTTATTATATAGAATATTAAGAGGGGAGGAATACGTCAAGTTTTTCATAAGAAGTATGTTAAGGAGATATGTAGTCATTTGTAGTGCATGGTGCCAAAAAGTAGGGGGTATGGAAGCATGAACTGATAAAGTTCGGAAAATGTTATTAATAGTACGAATTTTGCATTCAGCTTTTCTTTTTTTTGAAGACGTATGAGGATAAAAAAACGAAAATTAAGCCCATTATCAGCACAAAACTCCCGAAACTCCCCATTATCATATTCTTTGTCATTATCACATTGAATATTTATTTCTCGTTCGAATTGGGTTCTAATGAATGCTCTAAATTTCAAGAAGGTGGAAAAAACTTGAGATTTTTCGCTATCGGAAAAGTCCATAAAACATAGAATAATCATCCAAAAATAGAACATAATACCGATGACCCACAGATTTGAGAACAGGAGATGTCCATAAATCGCTATGAATAATATCAAATGACATTGAAGTATGAGAATTAGAGTCTACAAATGACAACCTAACAATTTTTCCTAAAGAGCAAGCTTGAATTCTGAGTACCATGCGTACCCTTACAATAAATAAAATTATTTTTATCTAAGAAAGATAAAATATATGACCCCGGATGATCGAAACGTGCATGTCACACGGAAGGAGCAAGAGCCGCAAAAGTAGATGGCAAGATTTGACGCAAAAAATTGAAAGTGGGTGTGATAGAATAAAGATCTCTCCTACAATCACATCTCATGAGAGGGATCCCCGTCTTGAAGTCCTTCACAGAAAACCCAAAAGGATCAAAATCAACAGAAACTCAATTATCAGTGGTGAATTTACGAACATACACTAAATTTTTAATCAATTTAGAGGCATGAAAGACATTTTTTAAGACAAGGGGTGGATGTGGGGGAGATAAAGTTTTATGACCATAACCATGAATCAGAATAATATTACCATTACCAACAATTATGCCACGAGGATTGCTCAAATTGGAATAAGACGAGATAGTACATGAATCAGATGTCATGTGAGTTGTGGCACCTATGTCCATGTACCAATTTGGGTCTGGATGAGTTAATCCTAGCGTGTGCATCGCAGCTTCAATATTTGTCGAAGAAGGGATGAAAGTGGGCCCCTTAGCCGCAAAGGCCTGCTGTGGCCGAGACCCAAGCAGGTCGGGGCCTGGCCAAGGCCCAACTGGGCGTGACTGAGTTTGCTGGGGCTATTGGTTGTCCCGCGAGGCCTCTATTGGAAATTTGGCCAAGATTGGGCAATGGCTCAAGTATTGTAATCATCGCCTGATTGTGTGGGAGAAACAGTGGGCCCCTGGTAGTTGGCCCATGGCCAGTTTGCTGGTGGCCCAGCTGGCTCGGGCCCACCAGCAGCTCGTCCTCCACCGCCGCCACTATTACCACCACGTCCACCACCTTTATTTTTATTCTTGCGATTTTGACCTTTTTTGCTGCCACCGTTGTTACGATTTTGGTTTGAATTGTCATAAAATGTTAGAGAACCATAGGATGTGACCATCATGACGGAGTTAGTGCTAGTAGCTGTCTTTTTAGCCAGACCTACTTCTTCCAAAATAAGTGTGGACCGGGCCTGGTAAAATTGCGGTAGGGGATTACTTTGATGAAGTATTGAAGCAACGTCGTTATAGGCCTCAGACATGTTTGTAGCCATCTGTAATCAAGAGGGACTATTTCTAACCAGAGCACCCACATTGCGAAGTTGGTCCGCCAATTCCTTCAATCGTTTGCAATAGGAGGAAACGTTCGGAAAATCCTTCATAGCTACTTGTGAAAATTCATGTTCAAGGGTGACAATGCGGGAATTGTTGTTATCCTGGAATATATCACGTAATCTATTCCAAGCAGTCATAGCTGTAGAGTTAGGTTCTATTATCGTCTGTAAGAGATCGAGGGAGATAGTGACATAAATCCACTGGAGAACCTTAGTATCAAGAGTAATGTTACACCCCGTAGTTACAGGACATGTTTTAAGAACGTACGTAAGAACTCGCAGGTGTTAAAATTTGAGACTGTAAAAATTTTAACGGAATTATGGAATTGTCGGAAAATGAAATATTGCGACGAACGGGAGGGCGACACGTGTCACCCCCCCTTAGTGGTCTTGGACGAAATTTGTCTTGGATGGTATGGTCATTTGACCAATATTAGGATGGCCAAGTCTTGCAAAGACTTTAGCTTGATATTATTGACTTAGTCAATGCCACTTGGCTAAGATCCATGTGAAAACCCATCTTGGCCAACCATTTGTTCTAATCTTGACCCTCCATATTTTTTTATAAGCTCCTTAGTAGCAAGACAAGGCAAAGCACTTAGAAAATTTTCAAGAAAATTGAGAGGGGCTTGAGGGAAGCTCTCGGCTAGGCTTAGGGTCTCAAGAGAAAAATTTCAATTTTTGTCCAATAATTCCCCACCTTAAAACCAAGGTACCTAAGGGTATTATAGGTGTTTCTCAATAGAAAGATCTCGGAAAAGATAGTTTTGGGTTAGTCGCAAGGTGAAAACCTAGTGGCTTTTCTAGGTTTTGGTTGGAAGTTTGAAGGAAATTGGGTGGTGTTGTTCTAAGGGTCTCAAGTAGCGGATTGAAGTGTCTCGGCGAGTCTCTAAGATTGCTAAGGAGCGTCTTAGGATTTGGAGTTGGATTGAGATTCGTTGAGGTATAATCTTGTTCTCTTTAAGTGTTACAAGATTATGTATTGTTGTTAGCCTTACATTTTACTAGCATGTAGTATATGTGTTGAAGTTTTATAAGTATTATGGAGTGCTTGTAGCTTTAAACCGAAGTGTAATGTAAGTCATGTTTAGTTGGAATATAATTTGATCGTTATCGAATCGCCGCATGTTATTGACTTAAAGATTATGGTTGTTATAATCAAATGCGACTTGATATCATGTTATGCTACCAATTTGGATTGAAATGGAAATTGGATAAGAATTGGTTTTGTTGAACTCAAGGTGGCCGAATTTTGGACTTGTAGTTTGCATTTAGTTGGTTATTAAATTGCGAGCCAATTGGGGTCGCTTTAGTTAGTCATTTGTATTGACTACTTTCTAAATTGTGAGCCAATTGGGGCTGTAGTTATTCAATTGTATTGGATTATCTTCTATAAATTGTGAGCCAATTGGGGCTGTTTGGTTATTGTATTTCCGGCCTTGAAAAAGGTGGCAAAGTAAGTAAAACAAAGGAGGTCTTGTCCGATTTTCCGTAGAAATTAGTGACTTAGCACCTAGAATATTCTACGTTTGAAGTAAGAGGTTAATGGACGATTGTGACCATTATAGGTTGAAGTACTTAGTATAGCGTATCCTATTTGAAGGATGGACTAGCTATCAAGGTTGAAGTACTTTGGAGCTTTTGCTACTTGTCGATAATCGTCGAGGTATGTGAACCTCTTCCTTCCTTTGGCATGATTCTATGTATGGAATATACTTGTGGTATCATTTCATATTTCCTTCTACTCTTAGAAGTTAAGAGGTAGTTGTGTGATTTACTCTATGAAGAACTTTTCCTATCTTTGAGCATGACTAGTTGCACGCGTGTAGTGCAGTGAGCGACGACAACACCTTGTTATCCTTTACTAGTTTATTGAATGGCCAAGTCGGGTGAGTTGGGAGATTAACTCGCTTCCTTGAAAGTATAAGGGATGTCTTAAGTTTTATTTAAAGTTAAGGGACTTGAAGAGTTTTAAAGTATGTGATACTTGTTCCGCTTTTGAACGTATAAGTCCCTTGATAGGAAATTGTATTTGGCTAAGGTATAAAGTGAATATAACGACTTTATGGGGAGTTGGTTATATTTGTTTTATGGAAAGGTAAATGACTTGATTTTAGTGAAAAGGCAACTTGTTTTTAAGGCATTAATTGCCTAAGGTTTTATATAAAATGAGTCACTTGTTTTCTAAAGGTTAAGAGACTAATTGTATTTTTGAAAGTTATGAGAATTTATTTGAAAGTATTTAATACTTGGTTTCAAAAAGTAGAAGTCTCTTGGTTATAAAAGAACGTGTTGGTCTAAACCATAAAGGGTTATAACGGCTTTATGGGAAGTTGGTTATAACGGCTTTATGGAAGGTTAAGAGAATGGTTTTCTAATAAAGTAATCAAGAAATAACTTGTGTTAAGTGGCAAAGTGTTTTAAAGGTACCAATTGCTTAAGGTTTTAAATAAGGAAGTCACTTGATTTAGAAGCCGGTAATTGTATTTCTAAAAAGGTATTGTGACTTGTCTTGAAAGGTGAATAGGACTTGATACTACGGTTGTTAGTATCGGGGAAGTTTTATTTGGAAAGGAGTCTTTTGAAGAGAATGTACGTACGTAGTACTTTGGCCTGTTTAATTGAGGATTTATTCTATTTGTGCCTTGATTAGTACTTTGGCTTGTTAAATGAGAATTATTCTATTTGTGCCCGGATAAGTACTTTGGCTTGTTAAATGAGGATTTATTCTATTTGTGCCTTGATTAGTACTTTGGCTTGTTAAATGAGAATTATTCTATTTGTGCCCGGATAAGTACTTTGGCTTGTTAAATGAGGATTTATTCTATTTGTGCCTTGATTAGTACTTTGGCTTGTTAAATGGGAATTATTCTATTTGTGCCCGGATAAGTACTTTGGCTTGTTAAATGAGGATTTATTCTATAATGTGCCTTGATAAGTACTTTGGCTTGTTAAATGAGAATTATCCTATGTGTGCCTTGATAAGTACTTTGGCTTGGTTAATTGAGAACTTGCCTATATGTGCTGGTAATAGCCTTTGAGTGCAAGTATTATGTTTTATTAAGTCGCGACTCGGCCGGGCGGTCTGTCTTTGTAAGTTATCGGACGCACCGACAGCGGTGATGTGGGATTCCACGGGTATGCTTCCGTTATTTGGAGTACTTGGGTTAAATTCCCGGATTCTTATAGAAGACATGGTAGTACTTCTGTTTGTTTGACGGCCGGTTGAGATAGGGTAAGAGTATAAGTGAGGGGTAGACAACCAAGACGCTTATACCACCTTCTCCAGTTAAGAGTATAAGTGGCGGTAAACCCCAAGACATTATACCCCGCTTGTTTTGTAAAATGGTCGGTTGAGATAGGTAAGAGTATAAATGAGGCAAGTCCCAAGACGTTATACCACCTTCTCGTGGTAAGAGTATAAGTGAGGGTAGACCCCAAGATGCTATACCACTGTTTTACCACCTTCTCCGGTAAGAGTATAAGTGAGGGGTAGACCCCCAAGACGCTATACCACCGGTGGGACTTGGTGTTCATGTATGCCTATTGGTGTATTATTATACCCTGGACTGTCGGCAGTGATGTGGGATTCCACGGGCAGGATATATATATATGTATTGTGTATGTGTACGCCGACAGTGAGGTGGGTTGCCACGGGCGCGTGACATGGTTATATTTTACACTAATAGTCGCGGATGTGGGATTCCACGGGCATGCTTTGATATTAGTGTGATTTGATCGCGTCCCAGTTAGTAGGGTAGTATATGTGTCCCTCCGTAAATGGGCGGACTATGTTATGAAAGATAGGTAAGTTATATGGTAATGAACCTAATGATTCTTTTCTAAATAATGTACGTAAGAATGTGACTATAACTTTTATTGGGAATGGAAAGGATAATAAGGCACGTTTAAGTTCATGTGGTAATGACACGGCAGGATCTGGTATGTATTTTTATACTTGTCCTTGTCATTCTTTTGTACAGTTATGATTTGTTTACTGTACGTTATATTCTGTTCCATATTCGCACTACAGATCGATTCTTCGGCCCCGCGAGTTTGCGTCAAATGCCCGCAGTTTAGGTACACAACAGGATCCGCGAGCTTAGGATCCCGGTTCAGCAAGTTGAGATGGCTCCAGTGTTCCGGAGTTGTCACGTTTATGTTTATTCAGGGGTACGGCGGGGCCTTGTCCCGCCACAGTTGTTATGTCTAAACTCTTAGAGGTCTGTAGTCACATATGGTGGGTCAGTTTGTAAAAGGAAAGCGAGGCAAATCGCTTTGTTGTTTTTATATATGTTCAGGAAGGTAGCCCTATCGGCTAACCTGTTGTTTTACTTACGATGTTTTATTTTTAAGTTTCATGTATGTTCCGCTGATTTTCTCTGATGTTTACCTGTAAGGGTGCCCAGGTAGGGCACCAGTCGCGGTCCCGGGGTCGGGTCATGACAAGTAATCCATAAGGAAAAAATAACCTAGACTTGTGATACGATGAAATAAATAATCCCTTGATTATTTTTATTAATGAAAGGGATATATATACACTTTACATATTTCAATAATAGGAAAATTATTTTCCTATTATACTCCTAAAACCCTATTCTATTTGAAAACTAACTATACAATTATGATAATAGTACAATACTAATTATACTACAATATATATTTCATATACAACTATGGCAGTCACAGGCACAATGGCTTGGCCCAATATTTCCGAGAGCCAGTGGGCTGGGCTCTATCTGTTATACCCCGTAGTTTCGGAGTATGTATGTGAGGACGTACGTACGAATGTATAAACCCTAATTAGGGTAAGAATGAAAGAATTGTTTTCCGACGGAAAATATTCCGAACCTTGTGAAGGAAATTTTTACGTTTTCAATATTTTTATGGAATTTTTCCGAGAGATAAATAGTTTGGACCAATAGGAGGGCGACATGTGTCACCCCAAGAGCCATGTTGGACGTTTTTTTCAAGACTAGTGGGCAAGACAAGTGGCCAAAAGTCTTGCATGGTATTGCATGGCATAGTGGACGGTTTTTGGCAAGTTAGTGGGCAAGTCAAATGGTCAAAGTCTTGCATGGCATTTGTGGGACAAGTGGAGAAAGGAACCTACACAAACCATCTATACCATACACATGTTTTAATCCTAACCCTTGGTTGTACTATATAAACACCTCTAGTTGATGAAATCTTCCACACTTAGAATATTTCAAGACTTGAAAATATTTTCTCTCCCTTCCTAGTTGCTCTCGTCCAAAGCCCCTCTTTCTTGAGCAAATGTTGTCCAAAAATTCTTAAACTTATAAGTGTTCTTCCTTAATGTATTAGGAAGATTATTAACCAAGAGTTAGACAAGATTTCACACCCCTAGCCTCAAAAACCTCACAAAGCCGAGAGCTAGTATATTTGGAACCTTAGTGTTCTTCACTTTTTGGAGTTAATTCTTGAATAGAAGTTGGTTATGAACTTCTAAGGGTGACTTGTGGTGGTTTGGAACACAAAAATTTGGAGCTAAGACTTGCTTAGGAGCGACTTTAAGTTCTTGGATATTTTTGGGCTATTTTGAGGTAATGAACCTTAACCTCTTTGTGAAGTTGATTATTATGTATATTAGATATTATACATATATTGGAAGTATATTATGAAGTATGAGACATAAGGAAAGATTTGGATCATGTTAAGATGTTAAAAGGAGAATTGACATATTAGCCATTAAAATGGTAAAAATGTATCCATTACTTACTAAGAAGTTAACAACAAAGAAACTATAACTTATATAAAGATTGGAATATAAGTTGGAAGACTAATGAAGTAATTGGATAAGTAAAATTGTAAAAGTTGGCCAAGGACCCCAACTTAAGGACTGTATTTACTTTGGACCGTATTTACTTTGGACCGTATATACTTTGGACAGTATTTACTTTGGACCGTATATACTTTGGACAGTATTTACTTTGGACTGTATTTACATTGTTGTTAAGGGGAAGATTGTTAAATCGCGTTCCGTTTGGGCGTGTGATCCCCTTCTTTAATTATTATTGTTATTAAGGAGAGATTGTTAATCGCGTTCCGTTTGGGCGTGTTATCCCCTTCTTTAATTATTGTTGTTGTTAAGGAGAGATTGTTAATCGCGTTCCGTTTGGGCGTGTGATCCCCTTCTTTAAATTTCGGAATTGTTGCGCCTTATTTATGGCATGTTGGTTACTATTATCGGGCCTTGGAAAAGGTGGCAAAGTATGTAGAAACAAAGGAGGTCTTCGAATTTTCCGCAGAATATGGAACCTTGTACTTAGAAATATTCTACGAAGAGATCTAGAAGTTGATAGACGTTTTGTGGCCTTTATAGGTTGAAGTACTACGAGTAGCATATTCTACTTGAAGGGTGGAAAAGGCTAGTGAGGTTATAGTACTTTGGAGCGTTTTGCTAATTGTCGATAATCGTCGCGAGGTATGTGAACCTCTTCCTATCCTTTCTAGCATGATTGTTGTGAACTATGTAGTACGGTAGACGGACATGTGTTAAACGAATTTGGTAGGTTTAAAACATAAAGGGTTATAACGACTTTATGGGAAGTTGGTTATAACGACTTTATGTAAATAAAAGAATGGTTTGTTGATTTTAAAAGATAAGAGACTTGACTTATAAATGACTTGATGTAAAATATTAAGGACTTGGTTTGTGTTAAAAAGTTATGAAACCGCATTCTTGAGTAATGAGTATTTGGTCTAAAAAGAAAAGGGATAAGTTATATTGATTTCGGAAATGGGAATAACTATAGGAAAAAGTAATGACAATTAATTATATTAAAACAAGTAGAAACCTCCATCTGCATAGAAGCTAAGATAAGACAAAATTGTATTACATTTCCTAGATCATGTCTGCTTTAATAAGAATCATTATAAACAAGTATTAATTTTCTTAAATTTCCAAAGTAAGGAACATGATTTTTAAAAGAAAAGAGACTTGAGGAATTGAAGAGTTTTTGGTTTAAGAGAAAGGCATGGTTTTGTCTTTAATTGGTTTAAAACATAAAGTGTTATAATATCTTTATGGGAAGTTAGTTATAACGACTTTATGAAAACAAAAGAATGGTTTTATCATTGGATTTAAAATGGCAACTTGACTTTAAAAGGAGAAGTGATTTGGTTTAAAAAGAAGGCATGGTATTGTCTTAATTTGGTTTAAAAAGAAAGTATGGAAATTGTTTTGGTTTACTCAAAATGATAGTCACTCTATTCTGATACTACGTGTATCGTGCGACCTTTGTAAAAGAAATGGATCTTTTGAAAGAATTTAACGTACGTAGTACTTTAGGGTTAAAACCCGGATTGTTGGCATAAAATGGAGTACTTGAGTTTTTATAAATGGTGAATCAAATTACATGTTAATGGAAGTCTAAGAGTATGTTGAACTTGCCTATGCTGGTTGTGATAGCTTTTGTTGTGCAAGTATTGTATTTTTATACCACCGCGTCTCTCGATGGAGGGCCGGCTGACTTGTTATGAACTTACTTGGACGTACCGGCAGTGTCGGAGGATTCCACGGGTACGCTTCCATTATTATTATTCCATGGACTAGCTCACCATGAGGTTTTACTGATTCGGCTTTGGTATCTGGTAGTTGGCTCAGACTTGCCTGGCCGTGGTGATTCGGCTTTGGTATCCGTAGTTAGCCTTGCCGTTCAGTTTTGTGGCCAGGACGAAGTCTCGTGATTACGCTTTGGTATCCGGTAGTTGGTCTTCGACTTGCCTCCGCCCTACGTGGCGTGGTAGGTATCTGGTAGTCGGCCTTCGTACTTGCCCCGTGTCAGCTTCGTAAGTTAGTTTATAGTTTTGTGACGAAGTCTCGTGATTACAGTTTTGGTATCTGGTAGTTGGTTTTCGTACTTGCCTCCGTCAGCTACGTGGCGTGGTAGGTATCCGTAGTCGCCGCCCTGCCCCGTGTCGCCGTGAGTTAGTTTATAGTTTTTTGGCGAAGTTTCGTTACTTACGGTTGTGATCTGGTGGTTAGCCTACGTACTTGCCCCGGTCAGCGACGTGATGCAGGGTGGATCTGGTAGAGTCTATCGCACTTGCCACGTGTCAGCTTCGTGATATAGTTATGTCGTATTGATTGGTACGCAGGTTACGTAGTGGCTTTCGTACTTGCCGCGATTTATTTTTACGCACGTGGGACACGTGTTCATGTGTACTCCTTGGTGTTGTTATCGTAGATCTAAGCGGTGAAGGTATTCCACGGCATGATTGATGTTGTGGGCGTGATACCCATAGTTATATCTCGAGTGATGACTTCGAGGCGTGAGTCCCCGACTTGACATGATTGCTTACATATCAGGTAATCGTAGTTTGGTTATCATATATGTCTCTGCTTTATATAGACTACTATAATTTTATTTACTGATTTTGATTTTCATATACTTGGTACTGTTATCGACTTCTTCGGGCCGCGCTCATGCCGCGGTAGAGATACACCGGTTGTTGATCCTCGCCATGGATCACAGCGTTTTAGGAAGCTCCGTTTCTCGAGGCTTATCTTTGTATAGTCCCCCGTCGTTGTAGGTACTTACATTCGTGGTATGGCGACGGCCCCGTCCCGTCGTAGCCAGGTAACAATTCTGCAGAGTGCACCTTGTTGTGCGGGTTGTAAGGGATGTAACTGTTCAAGTTTTTAATTTATATACAGAAAGGTAACCGTTTTGGTTAGCCTGTTTCTTGTTTATCTTGTTCCATGTTTAAGAATTTTTATTTCCGCTGATTTTCTCTGATGTTGTATCACTAAGGGTGCACGGGGTAAGGCACCAGTCGCGGGCCCGAGGTCGGGTCGTGACACTATCCGAGAGATCATGTATATTTAACGGAACCTAGGACACTCAATACACCAATCAGAAAAAACGCACCAATCTCATAGCTGAACAACAACAAGTCAAATGTATTCACATCTCTACAATAATAAGAACAATGGAATCACATTCAGACAACAACAACATCAACAAGATTGTATGTGCTATAAGGATAACTTATATGCGACTAGAATGAAAAACATTTGTAGTTGTGAGTATACTGAGTTGATGTGAGATTGAGAAGTGTGTGGTATTAGCATCTGTAGATACTTATTCTGCTTCTCAAGAACTCTTCGAACCCAGCATACTATCAACACGAGTGACCTATCTACTTATCAATGGAGATACATATCGTAGAAATGAAATCGACAATGGGAAGAAACAAGAGTCATACCTCTGAGGCACCGTGTAAGTCATCCACAACCAAAAACATCTTTCTTCTCGAGATGTTTCAGCATCATCCTTCATCATCTCAACAAAAGATATTTTCTTGGTGTCCACTGACAATCCATTCCTAGACCATGACAAAAAAACTCTTTACTAGATGAAAAAGTAAATAACTCTAACAATGGAAGACAAATTGAAGGTGGTGTGTGGTTGCAAAATGTCGGGGTTAGGATGACGCAACTAATAGTACCAACCTCAGTCGTCGACTGTGTCTCAGGTCGCCGGAAAATGCTATGGCGGCGGCTAGGGTTTTCAGAATTTTCGATTGGGTGAATCATTTGCAATATACGTGGGAAGGTTAATGGCCCTAGCAACTAAAGTCAAAGTGATGCCTCCAGTCTGTTGTGGCGTTTTGATGAGAATCGAACAACGTGGGGGTGTCAAAATGACGGGAAGGTGATGTCAAGTGTGATGGTACCAACGCCGAACCTTGAAATCGCCGGAATCGGTCGAAATTTGCAAAAAATCGATCGGAATCGACGGGCTTGCAGTAGATTTTTCGATATGAAATTGACGGAGATGTAGGATGAATCGATGGGGGTACTTGGTATGAAAATGACGGGCTTGAAGAGATGAAGCTATTGGACTAAGTCTCGTCCCCGATGGATGTCGGATTTGGCCGGAAGTGGCGAAACTCCTGCGGTTTTCACTATTCACTCGGCGAAATCGCCGAAAATGAGAGCATTTCGGGTTTTGGGGGTTTTTTGGGGTTTAAAAATGGGATTTCACTTATGTATGAGGGAAAATAAAAAAATTAAGGGAGGAAAACATTGACCATTGCATTAGCCAGGGACAACTGTTGCATTACATAGGCTAATGCAACAGTCGTTTTTGGCCGTTGCATTAGACAATTTGAGCCGTTGCATTACACAGGCTAATGCAACGGTCATGTTCTACCGTTGCATTATCATAATTTTCTGATTTGTTACATTTGAACCCGTCGTATTAGTCATATCTAATGCAATAGTACTACATAGGGCGTTGTATTAGATTAAAAATATAGTAGTGCCTCACCACCCACCAACCTTACCCCAACCAGCCTCCTCACCATCACCCACCCTATACCAGATCCACCACACTACCGCCACCTACCAAATAATAGGTTGAACGTAAGTTGGAACATGATTGGAATTGGAATTCGACATAATTTCATACTACTCATTAGGCAAAATATTATATGTTACACTTTTATCCGACATGAAATTATGTTTTCAAGAGATATTGAATATTTTGATCAACCAACATTTATATTCATATTTTTATAAAAATAATATCTCTATCTTTGTGCTTTGCATGAATATCCCATGTAATAAACTGAAACTGAAAAAATAACTCTCAAATTAACTAATTTTAATTGCATGATGTCTAAAAAATATTTTCAATAATACTCTTTCACACGTTATTGGTGTGTATTCTTTTCTTTTCAGATATTATTTTTGTTGTAATACCCTCAGGAAATATCAATCACTGTAACTTAAATATGTGCACATATAGGAAAAAGTATACAATCAAAAGCAAAACAAATCACGTATGAAATTGTCATATAGAATTTGATAGAGCAGAGTTTGACCTCATCCAAGTAATGTACTTTGCTAATTTACTTTATTATAGGATTTTGATTTTCAGTTGAATTCATAGTCCTAGATATTAGGGAAAAAATAATGTTACAATTTTATTCAATATTAAATTATTTATTTGAGAAAATTTAAATTTAAAAGGGTATAAAAATAATTTAATATTTGAAGAATATTTTGAACAATCAATATTTATATTCATGTTTTTATAATGACTAGTCTATATAAACGTGTCTCGCACATTATTCTTCGTAACAAATGTTAGGTAATATTATTTGAAATTACATATTATTTAGTTTCTAAGGTACAAGATATTATTTGACCATATTCATTTAATACTTTCCATTAAAATGTTGGTTTTGGATATATATATCATTTATGTTTTTACCTATGTGGAAAAATATCTTAAGATTAAAATAATCCAACATTAGCAGTTGAGCTAGTGACCATATATATTGTACCTATTTTTATTATATAGTATATATACTGAAAATTATGACTTTTATGGGTATTTGGGACTTTCGAGTTTTTGGTTGTCAAAGTCCTTTATTATTTGGACCCTACAAATAACCGACTTATTTAGGTTGAATCAACAAACGAAATTCATTGCCATAAGATACCAAAAAAATACGATTTTAACTTGAATTTGGAGTTGCATTCTGACTTAGACTCCGCATATTATTAAGGTTAAAAAAAATTAAATTGTTTTTAATCAACCAATATTTATATTCATACTTTTATAATAATATAGATATAAAGTAAATTATTTATATGAAAGAATAATTAAATTAGTTGTACATCATATTTCAGAGAACTTATTGTTGAGTCCGAGAGGTTATACTATGGAATAATCAAAAGAAAACAGTAAGTAAAAATGTTTGTTCTCTGAAACAGTTTGCAAATGTCGTTAATAATGTCGTCTGCCAGAACTGACGACACTTAGATAAAAACAGAAAAAATCTTTGAAGAGTTAAATTGCAGCGGAAATAATAAAGACACAAAGGTTTAATTTACATAGGTTATATATTAATATAACCTATGATGGTCAATGACCAAAAGTATTATATATATATATATATATATACACAATTGAATATATTTTTTCTTTTACAATATTACAAGATAATACAAAAAGGAATAAAAAGGTGAAGTCGCAAGTGACTTACATGCCTGAAAAATCTAACTAAGTAGATATAGATAACATCTCATTATAATTTCTTCAATACAGAACTAATCTAGAATCTAGGTAGCAACTATAATGTTGGACAGAATGTCGTCGAAACGCTCAGGCAACACAGTAATCCAGTGTTAGATTGTGATTTTTTTTAGAGCTCTCTCTTGATCTTTTTCTCTTGTAATTTCGGGATGTCGATTCCTTGATGTAGTCTCTCTATTTACAGTAGAGAGTCTTCCTTGAAATGCTCAATGAATTGTTGTGGAAGTTGAGCAAAAGATGGACAGTTTGATGAGGTTTGTTGGAGACGAATCGGGAGCAAAATCCTCCAACCTCTTTGACTTGTTCCCCAAATTTAGCAATGCTTTGGAATTGGTCTTCCCACGTGTATAATCAGCTCAACAAATTCCTTGCCAGATCACTTTACCATCATGGTAAAAATCCCACGAGAGATAAGCTTCAGTCCGTGAAGAAGGGCAAAACTGTTATCAGAATGTTGGTCCGAATGTCAAAGACAATTGTTCCAACATTTTGGTTTTTAACTTAGTACTGAAAATGTTATGTTAGGAAAAATGTCATAACATATGTCGCGCCCTTTTTCGGCCGCGACATTTCTAAAAGCGAACCCTGCTTAAGTAAAATGTTAGAAAATAAATAATAAAAGTGCTAAAATGTTTAAAAGAATGCTAAAATGTTAAAAGGGCTTAAAGATGTTTAAAAGGGTGCTAAAATATTAAAAGTGTTAAAAAGGTGCTAGAATATAAAAGGGGGGCTAAAGGTGCTAAATGCTAAAGGGTTGCTAGGGAGTCGCCACCTAATTAATTTGGGTGAATTAGGACACCTATAATGTTAACTAGTTTAAAGTAAACATTAACTCCATTTTTTATGGTCTGCTAAACTTAATGAGATTCTGGGTAAAAGTTCTTTATTAATCTAGAGGGAAGGGGTTAGGCACCCTCTAAGATCCGCTAACTTGCGGTTGTCCTGTCAAACCTAGGGTAATTATTATTGCTAAGAATGCATGTTTAAAAAAGGTATTTAATAGAAAAGTATTTTTTGGCAAAAGATTAATAAAATTACTGCTATAAAACACATGTAAAGTTTAAAGCATGCCCTAGGTTATTTATGAAAAATAAGTGACGCAAAGTGAATTTATTGACTAAATGTATATATTTGCCTACCTTAATTAGTATCCCATATGCTTAAAGAGGTTCCTTAGTATACATAAACATGAGATTTCTATATAGATTTTATAGCAAATGGGTTAAGAGTTTTGAAAGATAATATCCTAGCTACATAATTAATTATGCAAGTTAAGATCATTAGGTGGTTTAATGTAGCTTAAGTTATCTAAAGTATTTAATTCGAGAGGAAAAAATTGTTAATTAACTACTTTCTAACCTATTGACTTAAGGTTTGGCATTCTAAGAGTTCTACTAATAACGTAATGTTAGACAATAATTTACAATAAGTAAATGAATGGGACGGGGTAGAAGATAATAAGACGACTCGAGGAATGGCAAAGTCATTTCGCCTCTAGCTTAGAATTTCTGATGCGGGGATAGATGCAGGTAGATGTGGGCCTTCGCATTTGCCACAATGAGTCCCGCCATGAGACTCTTTGTTGCTCCGGTGCATTTTTTCATGTAACAAAGAAAGATAAGGATTAGTAAACGCCCGGAATAACACTGACGCAAGATTAAGTACACATAAAAAAAAAAGTGCAGGCCCAACAAATGACGAGACTCTAATTAAAGCTAAGCTTTATGATGCACGCAAGATAAAGGAAGGCAATGCAAGCCCAAAATATCCCATGCATAAAGCTACGAGAAGAACTCAGCCCAATGTGATGGGGGGCCCAAATAATTTTAATAAGGAATGGCTTCAAAAATGTATCCGGAGAATAAGAAAAATACGGTGCAGGTCTAACATGTATCAATCTAATTTCTTAGCATTCAACAAGTACATAAGCCCATATTTAGCATGTTTAGATATATATAACGAATGATCTATATGAGATATTTTAAAGTATACAACTAGTATATACCTAGGCACTTATCCCTTAAAATACTCAAACAGCTTTGGGGAGAGACACCTCAGGGAATGAGACAATTGATAAACAACATCGAAAGGAGAAGCCACAGTCACACATACGCCCACATATACCTCATTGTATTTTTTTTCACATAAAACACAGACATACTCAAATCTCAGATCTGGACGGACAGATCCAATGCAAGATATTCCAACAGAAATTCACAAAGGGGGGACATAAATACTAAGATGGCTAAAAATGCTTCAAAGCTTTTAAAATCAAGTATAGGTTCAAGAGAAACATATCTAGTTACTACATGTACTCGGAACACATTAAAACGAAAACCAGTTCCTGCATTATTCTTACATACTGAAGACAGGTGCAGAGATGGACACAACATATCTAACAGGTTTCAAAAAAAAACAAGTGCATAAGAGGGCACATATAATACATATTCTTCATGAATCAATATTGGAACCAGTTATACACGCCGTACAACATATGCTATAACTTTATTTGATAACCTAAATAAGCAAAATTAAGCTAGAATTAAACCGAGGTATGCTGAATCAAACAGTGGTACTAGCGAACAGGACGACACTACAAGAATACAACAAAGGAAATTAAAATCAAGAGGAATTTGAGTTTACCTTCTCCGGACAGCGAACCGAGGCAGCGTATCAAGTCGTCGATCCACTCGGAAGGTTTATTGCGAGGCGATTGAAAAGGCAGAGATGGTTTTCTGATTTCTTGACTCTGTTTCTGCCTATTGTCGTCTGAATCGATGCTATGGGTATCCTGCCCTCCCTCTGCTCTACGAATTCTCTCGTATATGCCCTACTGCTCTGCTCTCTGTCCGTGTTTTTCCCCTGTTTCTATGCTATGGATATGCTGCTCTGCCCTTTTCGAATGTATGGAGATGGGTTTATATAGCCTCAATGTTGGTTCCCAATTAGGGCTGAGATTGGGCTAATATTGGTGCTGATTCGTGCTGCTTGAACAGGTAAGGTAAGGAAAAGATTGAGGGATTTGAAGGATATTTCGTGCGATTTGTAGTGATTCGATAAGGTACGATCTGAGGTATTTGTGTAGGGATTCGGTTTATCTATGGTAAGAAGGGCTGGCTTCGTGCATGGGTAAAGGAAAGTAAGGGAGAGGTCGCCGGATTCTCAGGCGAGAATCACGGCGACGAAGGCGGCGACTGCAATTTAGGGTTGCTAGGGTTCTTCTTATTCTAAGGGCTGTCGACGAGGGAAGGTAGGGAAAGTGAAGGGCTGGGGGGTTTGGGCCAACTGATAAGGGAAAGAGGCGTGGGCCGGTGTGCGGGTCTACGGGATTTGGGCCACGCGGGTCACGGTTTGGGCTGGGTAGGTTTTTTAATTCTAGGAGTTTAATTAGTTTTAGGATAGTTAATTAATTAGCTAATTAATTCTAGGTAAGTGTATTATTAATTAACTAGTGATAACTTAAATTAACAAATGTGATTAAATTACTTAGGTGCTTTATCAATCTAATTGTTATAATAAACGCGGGCGTGTTATTTAATGAGTGCTTAATATTTTAAAATGCGGCGCTATTATTTAAAACTTATTATTATGCATTATTGCGAAGTTAAATTAAAATTGAATTGAGTTTAGATTAAATTATTTAAATGCAAATGATTATGAGATTCTCTTGCGTATTAATAAATGCGGCTATGCTACTTGACACGACGTCATTGCTAAATTATTTATTTTATGTATTTATTATTAATTAAGAATTGTTTGACAGAGCTTAAAATTGATTAATGCGGGCGCGAGACTCTAATTGCTTAAAACTCTACGTAAGACGCGATGTCATTATTAAATTGTTTATTTATGCCTGTATTTATGTTTTATCGCTGCATTTTATTATAAAAAATCATAAAAATTATTTTACACAATTAGTCTAATTTTATAGCTAATGACTGGACGGGAGGGTCAAAATTGGGTGTCAACAAATGTTCCTCTTTGTATGGAGATGATGGAAGAATCTTCGGACAAAGACGTTGACTCATAGCCAATTTTGTCTCGATCTTCAGAATTGCAAAAAATGCTGGGCAGGTAGACAAGGATGACGCAAAAATCAAAATCTGTCCCAGTGTCGAGTTATGACGACACTGGGCTACCATGGTCAAAGCACCAAGGCGGGCTAACGCGGACTCAAAGCTGTCCCAGTGTCGAGTTATGACGACACTGGGCTACCATGGTCAAAACACCAAGGCGGGCTAATGCGGGCTCAAAATTTGTCCCAGTGTCGAGTTATGACGACACTGGGCTGCCATGGTCAAAAACACCAAGGCGGGCTAACGCGGGCTCAAAGCTGTCCCAGTGTCGAGTTATGATGACACTGGGCTACCATGGTCAAAACACCAGGGCGGGCTAACGCGGGCTCAAAATTTGTCCCAGTGTCGAGTTATGACGACACTGGGCTGTGGTGTAAAGAGTAAAATAAAATAAACGGGCTTGAACCTGGGGTGTACTGCTATGGCTTGTGGTGCTGGGTTCTGTGGTGATGCGGAGCGAGTGGACCGACGCTTGAGGCCGCTTCTGCCATTCATTGGGAAGGTTGGCCCCCCAACAAATTGCCCCGGTTCGCTGTAAGAGAAAATCCACGTTGTGCTCCTGCTCCTGCATGCTAAGACTTGAACAAACGGTTAGTGCATAACTGTTAAGACAAAAAATGATGATGGATAATTTTAAAAGTAATGCAACTGTGAGTAGAAGGTTATCTGCAAAATGTGATGCTGCGTGTTGATGCGATCTGCAAATCTTTGTGATTTCGCCTTGCGGGACGTGTTGCGATTGTGAATGCGGATACGTTGTCCTTGCCGAATCGTCATGTAGACTAAAGCTCAAGAAAGAGTTAGTGCATAACTGCTAAGACCGAATAATAAAGCATGAATAAGGAATGCAATTTCGAAAGTATAGAAATCGTCCTTGCGTAGATGTGATATGCTGCTGATAGCGTCATTTTCGACGTGTTGTCGCGATAACGTCGTTGCCTGGACGTGCTGCTGCTGGTGTCGTTGCCTGGACACAATGCTGATAACGTCGTTGTTCGACATAATGCTAACGCCGTCGTTGCTTGGACGTATTCTTTGGGGCGTCGTTGCGTGGCGCGATCTTGACGCCGTCGTTACTGGGCGTGTTGCTTGGCGTCGTTGCGTGACGCCGATCTTGATGGTGTCGCGTTCGACACAATGCCGATAACATCGTTGCTGGGCGTATTCTTCTTTGGCGTCATTCGCGTGACTTGCTGCGGCCGATAACGCCGTCGTTGCATGGACGTATTCCTGCTGGCGTCGTTGCGTGACGCACGCCGATGGTGTCGTTGCATGGACACAATCGCCGATAACGCCGTTACGCGGACGTATTCTTTGGCGTCGTTGCGTAGACGCAATGCTGATGGTGTCGTTGCCTGGACACAATGCTGATAACGTCGTTGCATGGACGTATTGCTGCTGGCGTCGTTGCGTAGACGCAATGCTGATGATGTCGTTGCCTGGACATAATGCTGCTGGCGTCGTTGCATGGACGTATTGCTGCTGGCGTCGTTGCGTAGGCGCGATGCTGATGACGTCGTTGCCTGGACGTGTTGCTGCTGCTCCTGTAGAATAAATGCTCCTGCAAGCTAAGCTTGATAAAAACGTTAGTGTATACCTGTTTAAACGAAATGATAAATACATATGAGAAGTGCAATTTTATGGGTAGAGGTGTCATCCCTGGTACGCCTGATGAATACTGAGATGTTGTCCTTGCACGGACATGCCAAATGCTGCAACTGACGAATTGCTATGATGCCCTTGTTGGGTGCGATGCGTTGGTTGCAAATTTGACTTTATGCCCGAGTTGATGCGCTAGGTTTTGTTGCGGAACTCTGAACTTTGATTGTTGATTGTTGATGCCCCTTTCTACTGCTGCTGCTTTTGCTGCGAACTTTGGATTGTTGTCATCCTCGCCGCTTGCGCTTTTTGCTTACGCTATCTGAAGAAACCTTTCGCCGTATTTTACGCTTGATTATTGCACTTTACCTCATTAATGTGAAAAGACCTGCGCTCAAAGAAAATTTGTGAGTTTTGGGGGGGGGGTCTATTCGTATTTGACATTTGCCGCCTTGTCCCTTGATATCCGCGTGCCTGGCCTGTTTGGACTTGCAAACCCTCTCTGACCTCTTTGAGATGTTTAGTAGTGTTCCAAAAGCATTTTCCAAAATGAAATATTTTCATGAAGTATGCACAAAACGTTTTTTTATTTTTTTTATTTTTTTTTTAGAAATAAACATTTATATGATATGCGTTAAAAATGTCAAAGCCCCGTCTAATTTGCCGAATATGACATGTATTTTGATCAAACGAACATCCTTTGGAGTCCTTGTTATTGCCTTCCTCATGGTGCGCAAAGCTGTCTCAATTTCATTATGTGTCGCGTGGGCGGAACTTAACTTCGTGATGAATTGCTCATATCGCTTTTGGAATAACCCAATCACATTTGTTGCCTGTAGACAAATGGGGAGATTCCTAACGGTGTGACCGAAGCCGATTTAGGCCGCCTACGTATCCCCACGAGGAATCAGTCATGGCGTAGTTCATTATGCGGGATTGGGTAAAATTCTAAAAGTGGGACCGGCGATATGGCCGCCACGATCCGAGGAATCGGTCATAACGTAGTTGATTACAAGTAGCGGCTTTCTGATTTGCAGCGGCGAGACCCTATATGGGCTCTATGCATATCCCACCGAGGGAATGCAGCTTTTACAATATAAAGGGGATTACACAGAGGACAAATACTCCTAGACGTAATATCTCTTCTGTTACACCCCAGAATTCCCAGGATATGTTTATAAGAACGTACGTAAGAACTGAAAGATGTTAAGGTTTGAGACGAGTAAAAATTTATCGGAATTATGGAATTGTCGGAAAACGAAATATTGCGGCGAGCGGGAGGCGACACGTGTCACCCCCTTAATGGTCTTGGACGAAAATGACATGGAGAAATGGTCTTTTGACCACAAATTAAAAGATCAAGTCTTGCAAAGACATTTTAGCATGACATTGTTGACTAGGTCAATGCCACTTGGCTTGATCCATGTGAAAAACATCCAAACCACCCATTTGTTCTAATCTTGACCCTCCATTTATTTATATAAGCTCCTAGTGCAAGACAAGGCTTAACACTTAGCAATTTTTCAAGAAAATTGATGAAAAAGCGTTAGGAAGCTCTCGCCATAGGCTAGGGTTTGAAGAAATTTTTTCAATTGTTGTCCAATAATTCCCCACTTTAAACCAAGGTACCTAAGGGTATTGTAAGTGTTTCTCAATAGAAAGATCCGGAAATGTGGTGTTTTCGTATTAGTCATGGCGAAAACCTAAAGGGTTATTCAACTTTGAAGTTGAAACTTGAAGATGAGTTTTCATAAGCTTCAAGGGTGGCTTGAGTGGATTGGAATGTCGAAAGGAGGAGCTAAAGGTGCTAGGGATCGACTTGTACTCTTGGATCATATTTTGGGCTAATTGAGGTATAATCTTCGTTTTACTTTTGTAATTGAAGATTTCATGTTGTTATAAGTTAGAAATGATCATGTGATATGTGTTATGAAGTTTGATAAGTGTTATGGAATTTAGGAGCCCAAACCGAAATGGCATGATTAGCCTTTTGAAATTGAAATGCAATTTTGGTCGTTAATTAGAATCGTCGCATGTTTACCTACTTGAGGATTGTAGTAGTTATGTCGATTGCGGCTTGATATCATATTATGCTACCAATTTGGATCGAAATGGAATTGAATAAGAATTGGTATTGTTATAAACATTGTGGCCGAATTTGGAGTAGTAGTTGTATTAGTTGTTATTCATTTGTATTGGACTACCTTATAAATTGTGGTGAGCCAATTGAGGCTGTTTGGTTATTGTATTCGGCCTTGAAAAAGGTGGCAAAGTTAGTAGAAACAAAGGAGGTGCTGTCCGATTTTCCGTAAAAATTAGCGACTTAGCACTTAGAATACTCTACGTTTGAAGTAAGAGGATTAATGGACGTATTGTGACCATTATAGGTTGAAGTACTTAGTATAGCGTATTCTACTTGAAGGATGGAATAGCTATCAAGGTTGAAGTACGTTGGAGCATTTTGCTACTTGTCGATAAGCGTCGCGAGGTATGTGAACCTCTTCCTTCTTTAGACATGGTTCTATGTATGGAATATACATGTGGTATTATTTCATGATTCCTTCACTCTTAGAAGTTAAGAAGTATGTATGTTGATTTACTCTACGTAAAGGTTATGTCTAAGTTATCCTAAGTTAAAGTGTGTTAAATTGTCCTAAGTCCTTACCAAGTCTTATGGGAGATGTTGGTAAGAATGGTTAGTAAATTATGAGATTTGATTTAAAGGCTATGTGTCTTGATTTATTTAAAGTAAGTAAGTGGATTTTACGTTCAAGAATGACTTGAATTTATATGCGAAAAGGGGATTGATTTTAAAAGTGAAAGTTATATGGTTTTAAGAGAATAAGTTACTTGGTTTTGGAAGTGTATGGAACTTTATATTTTTTTTTGTATAATATAAGTAAGTGGACTTTAAAGAATGTATGATATAAGGTTTTAAGACTATGAACTTTGGTTGTCTTCTAAAGATTATGAAACTTTATTTTTCAAGTTGTGGACTTGATTTCTAAAGAGTATATGACTTGAGTTTTAAAAAGAAGAAGTTTATGATTATTTTAAGTACGTATGTACGTAGTATTTTGGGTCTAGTTTCCCTAATGTTGTAAGAATAAAAGTGTCTTAAGTTCTCTAAAATGAAAGGTTGTTATAATAGCTTTATGGGAAGTTGTTATAACGACTTAAGAAGTGGTAACAATACGTTTTAAAATGTTATGGAAGGAAAAATACACCGAGCCTACAAATAGGCGGACACGTTATGAAATACAGAGCCTACAAATAGGCGGATTACGTTATGAAATACACGAGCCTACAAATAGGCGGATTACGTTATGAAATACAGAGCCTACAAATAGGCGGATTTCGTTATGAGATACACCGAGCCTACACATAGGCGGATTACGCCATATTACCCCGAGCCTACACATGGCGGGTTACGTCCACAAGACAGAGCTCCGGGAGGCGATTATGCTACATGATTCCACAAGACAGAGCTCACGGGGCGGATTATGCTACATGATTCCACGATGCCGAGCTCGCATGAGGGCGGATTATGCTACATGATTCCAAGACACCGTCGAGCCCCAGCGGGCGGCATGTCACATTATTCGATTCACAAGACACCGTGTCCCCGCGAATGGGCGGATTATGTTATGTAAGATAAGTAAGTTATGTGGAAAAACTTGATTAACCTCTTAAGTATGTATGTAAGAATATGATGTTAAATCTTATGGAAAGAAGGAATGGAGCAGTTAATATACGAGTGATTTCGGGAGTTAAAAATGGCATTCTTTTATGCGATTATGATTTGATTCTTACCGTTATTTACATTCCATATTAAATTTTGTTATGCGCCGAAGTGCGTTAAATGTCCGCGAGTTTAGGTACGATGTGGATCCGCGAGCTTAGGATCTGGTTGGCATTTTTAGATGGCTCGATGTTCGGAGTTGTCATGGCTATGTATGTTCAGGGTATGGCGGGGCCTGTCCGCCACGATTATAATTCTTAAGTGCAGTAGTCACATATTGTGGGTGTTTGTAAAGAAAGGAGGCTTCGCGTTTATGTATGTACGTCGGAAGGTAGCCACTATCGGTGACTGTTGTTTTACTTAGTTGTTTTATTTATAAGTTTCATGTATGTTCCTGATTATCTCGATGTTTACGTAAGGTGCCCAGTAGGGCACGATCGCGATCGGTCGGGTCGTGACATCTTCACTGCATCTGCGTTGATATCCTTGGGCCATACCTCGCCATCCATCTCAGCTAAGATTAGAGCCCCTCCACTTAATACTCGATGAACCATGTAGGGCCCTTGCCAATTGGGTGCGAACTTTCCTTTAGCTTCATTTTGATTCGGAAATATGCGTTTCAAAACCAATTGTCCCGCGAATAACCTTGGCCTTACTCTCTTGTTAAAAGCTCTAGCCATTACGCTCACGATACACTGCCCATGACAGATCGCATTCAACCTTTTTCGTCAATCAACATCAATCGCCGTAGCGATCTCAGTATCCACTGCATCGCTCAACTCGGCTTCTTGGATGATTCTTAACGATGGTATTTCCACCTCTGCTGGTAACACCTGACACATTCCATACACCAAAAGATACGGCGTTGCCCTAGTAGAAGTCCGGATTGTGGTGCGATAACCCAAAAACGCAAAAGGCAAATTCTCATGCCAATGTTTGTAGTTGCTGATCATCTTGCGCAATATCCTCTTGATGTTCTTGTTGGCTGCTTCCACTGCTCCATTCATCTGAGGTCGGTACGGAGTGGAATTACGGTGAGTGATCTTGAAATTTCCACATATCTCACGCATCAAATTACTGTTGAGATTGGTTCCGTTATCGGTCACAATTGATTCAGGAATCCCAAATCGGCAAATGATGTTGTTGCGAACGAAGTCGACCACCACCCTTTTCGTCACTGATCTGTGTGATGATGCTTCTACCCATTTAGTGAAATAGTCAATTGCTACGAGGATGAATCTGTGCCCATTTGAAGCAGCGGGTTCGATAGGGCCGATGAAATCCATGCCCCAGGCTGCGAATGGCCAGGGAGAACTCGTTACATTAAGTTCGTTTGGAGGTACTCGAATCAAATCTCCGTGAATCTGGCATTGCCGACATTTCTGCACAAAGCGGATACAATCTGTTTCCATCGTCATCCAAAAATAACCTGCTCGCAGAATCTTTTTCGCCAAAGTGAAGCCGTTCATATGAGGCCCACATGTCCCTCCGTGTATCTCTTCTACTAGCTTGCTTGCCTCTTGAGCATCGACACATCTCAATAAGCCCAGATCTGGAGTCCTTCGGTACACAATTTCCCCATTAAAAAAGAAATGGTTTGCTAGTCTTCGAAGTGTTTTCTTCTGGATGTTGGTTATGCCTTCTGGATATTCTCCTGCTTTGAGGTACCTTTTGATGTCATGGTACCATGGATTGCCGTCCGTTTCTTCATCTGTATGGGAGCAATAAGTCGGTTGCTCCAGCACACTCAAAATCGCTCAATCGGACTCGCACTTGCCGCTTCCATCAAAAACATCCTCCAACCCGGGTAATCCTCTGAGATATCTTCTCCAACAAACAATACCTCTTCATCAGGAAAATAGGTTCGAAGGGGCTCATACTCCTCATCGACTGGGTTCTCAGCAAGATGATCAGCTAATGCCTGTCCTGTTACTGCGTGGCGTGAGCGATGTCAAACTCGCTCAACATAATTTGCCATTTCGCTAGTTTTCCGGTGGGCATGGGCTTCTGAAGGATATACTTAAGCGGATCCATCCTCGAAATAAGATAAGTAGTGTATGCTGATAGATAATGCCTGAACTTCTGGGCGACCCAAGTTAATGCGCAACAAGTGCGTTCTAGCAGAGTATAACGAGCTTCATATGCTGTGAACTTCTTACTTAAATAGTATATGGCCTGCTCCTTTTTCCCTGTTTCATCGTGTTGCCCTAACACACATCCAAAAGCATTTTCTAATACCGATAAATAGAGCAACAAAGGTCTTCCCGGTTCTGGCGGTACTAGAACTGGCGGATTAGAAAGGTATTCTTTGATTCTGTCAAAATCCTGTTGGCAATCTGTTGTCCACTTGGTAGCTGCATCCCTTTTCAACAATTTGAATATCGGCTCGCATATCACGGTAGACTGGGCTATGAACCTGCTGATGTAGTTGAGACGACCAAGGAAGCTCATCACGTCCTTTTTGCTTTTCGGAGGAGGTAACTCTTGGATGGCTTTTATTTTTGAGGGGTCTAGCTCAATCCCTCTCCTGCTCACTATAAAACCCAACAGCTTCCCTGCGGGAACGCCAAATGCGCACTTTGCAGGATTCAACTTCAAATTGTACTGTCTTAGTCGTTGGAAAAATCTCTTCAAGTTTGCCAAATGGTCCTCCGCTTTTCGCGATTTGATGATGACGTCGTCCACATAGACCTCAATTTCTTTATGAATCATGTCATGGAAAATGGTGGTCATGGCTCTCATGTAGGTGGCGCCTGCATTCTTGAGACCGAACGACATAACTCGATAATAGTACACCCCCCACGGGGTAGTGAATGCTGTTTTTTCTGCGTCCTTACGCCAAGGATCGATGATAACCAGCAAAGCGATCGATTTAACGATCAGAGTTCATGCTTCGCACAATTATCGATGAGTATATGGATGTTTGGAAGAGGAAAGTCATCCTTCGGGCTGGCTCTGTTGAGGTCTCTGTAATCCACGCAGACTCGGACCTTTCCATCTTTCTTCTTTACCGGCACGATATTTGCTAACCAAGTAGGATACTTTGCAACTTGAATTACCTTTGCCTCAAACTGTTTAGACACCTCTTCTTTGACCTTCAAACTCGTATGCGGTTTGATCTTTCTCGGCCTGTGTTTTACGGGGAAATAAGATGGCTCAATAGGTAGCCTGTGTGCGACGATGTCTGTACTCAAACCTGGCATGTCCTCATATGACCAAGCAAACACATCGGTGTACTGTTTCAGGAGCTCAATTAATTCTTTCTTCTGTGAGACGTTTAGGTGGGCGCTGACTCTAGTCTCTTTCACGGTTCCCTCATCGCCTAAGTTTATTAACTCTGTTTCTTCCAAATTTGGTTTAGGCCTATTCTCAAAGTTTTCCAGCTCTTGGCTAAGTTACGATTGGACATTCCTCTTGTTCCTGGTTATGCTCGTCATTTGAACTTTGTTCGTTGGTCTCATTACATGTCATATTCGCATTATCAACAGGTTTATTAATATGATCGCTGAAAGAAAAATGCTTAAAGAATTTAATTTTAACATAAACAAAATCTTTTAAAAAGCTGCAAAAATGTCCTGGAATTTATGATGAAAGTAAAATTGCGAGATTAAAAACATATTAAGAATCATAAATGCATATGCTTTCTTTCTAGATAAAAAGTCACACTCGCTAGAACTAATCATAAATTCTACCAAGCTTCTGACGGTCGTGACAGGTGCAAGTCCAATTATTCAGTGTATCCATGCTCGCATCCCAAATGGTGAGCTCTCGTGATCTCCTGCAATCATGCAACAATCGCCTCATCATCACCTATGAGCAGTTCGGAACCCTACCGCAAGATCATCCGGTCATCTTCTCGGCATCCGGATGGTGTAGGCTTTGACGAATCGACTCGGGCGGAATGGGCACGCAAGGGAACGATCCCTTCTTCCGAGGTTCGCGGTCATCAAATCCTTCAAGTAGGCCGTACCCCAAACCAAAAGTGTCCTTCTTCCCAAACAAACGGATAGGCTCTGTGATCCCTTTCACACTGGCTCCAAGACCTTTGCCGGGCTCGTATCCATTTCTCAACATTTCGCCACCATTTTGAGAGAACGTGGCGCTGACGGCGACCGCTGCTCTCTTGATCTCATTAATATGAAAAACTGAACCATCCAACTGTTTCACGTCCTCTATGACAGGGACTGCATAATCGGTGTTGATGCTTCCTTTTTTATCTCCAAATACTACCACTTCACGGTGATCCCATATAAACTTTAGGCACTGATGCAAAGTGGACGGGACCGCACCAGCCTCATGGATCCATGGCCTTCCTATCAACAGGTTGTAACATGTAGCAATATCCAATATTTGAAATTCCACAACGAACTCTGCAGGTCCGATCCGCAGCGTGAGGTCCATTACGCCTTCGACTCCCCTATGGACTCCGTCGAAACCTTTGACTCTGATATGACTTTCACGAATTTTCTTACAGTCTGCCCCCAATTTCAACAGTGTCGTCATAGGACAAATGTTGACGGCTGAGCCTCCATCGATCAGCACTGTTGAAACAATCTTGTCTGCGACTTGGATGGTGATATTCAATGCAAGGTTGTGTCTGACGCCATCAGCAGGTAACTCATCATCGTGAAAGGCGATTCTGCGGGCCTCTAGTACTTGTCCGACTAAAGCTGCCAAGTTCCCGTCTGTTGTACCCTCCGGAACGTATGCATCCTTCAACACCTCCATTAATGCAGTCCTGTGTGGCGTAATGCATTAACAGTGAAAGTAGAGAGATATGCGCTGATGTTTTCTTTAACTGCTCTACGACGGAATACTCTTTAGTGGGCATCTTCCTCCAAAACTCCTCGACTTCCGCCTCTGTCACGGGTTTCTTTTGCGGTGTCTCCTTGGCTGCCTCTATAGGTGTGTAATACCTCCCTGACCTGGTTATACCTGCAGCGGTGACTTCTATGACCCGCTTCCCACTTTCTCTGCGATCCATTTTGATTGGTGGCCCCTTCCCGGGCGTCTGAACAACTGTGATTGAACCCTTATGTCTCGGCGGTGCCCTTTCCAACTCAAATACTGCTTTCTTTCGAGGATCGATGTGGGGGAAAGCAGAAGGTTCAGCTCTTCCTTCACTTCGAACTGACCGGATGGTTCCCTCCAAGTTGTATTCCTCATCTAGGGTTATCAAGTGCACATTGGCATTGCCGTGGTTTGGCAAGGGATTATCATGCACGTTTGGGGCAGGATCCTTCAGCTGAATTACTCCTTCTTTGATCAACGCTTCGATTTTGTCCCTGAGGGTGTAGCAACTTCCAGTGTCATGCCCTGGGCTATCAGAGTGATACGCACAACGCTTATTCTCATCATACCATCTTGGGATAGGGCTAGGAATCCTCCCTGGAATTGGTTGGATTAAGCCTGCAGCTCGTAGTCTTTCGTATATCTGGGGTATGGGTTCAGCCAGTGGGGTGCGGGTTCTGGATGGTCTTCCTTCAAAATTCGTGTTTGGTCTGGGCGCATTGGGTGCTTTATGTTGTTGGCGGGCTTGATGGGCGGGTTGATGCGGGGCTGGATAAATGGGTGTTTGGGAAGCATTATATATGGGCTGTGTGTGGTAGCTGGGGTGTGGGGCAGGTGTATAGTGAGGTGTGAAATTTTGGCTGCTTGTGTGGTAGTATGGGGTTTGATATGGTGGGTTTTGGTATGTTATGAACGCTTCGGGTTTGCGCTCTTGTATGAACATGGAAGGGGAAACTGTCTCTTTCTTCCTTGAAGTACCCCCGATCGTCCCTGATTGAATCGCCTTATTGGTTGCCTGCAATGCTGCCAGATTCGTAATCCTGCCGGTTTTAATACCTTCTTCTACGAAGTCGCCCATTCTGACAACCTCTGCAAAATTCCGCCCGATGACGCTTATCATCCGCTCATAGTAGGTTGCGTCTTTCAAAGATTGTACGAATAGTGTGGTCATCTCACTCTCCACCATGGGTGGTTGTACCTTTGCTGCCTCTGAACGCCACCTCATGGCGTACTCCCTGAAAGTCTCTGTAGACTTCTTTTCCAACTTCATTAGATAGAACCTGTCCACACCGGTTTCTGTGTTGAATCCGAACCGCTCCATAAAGTCTTGGGCCAATGCATTCCAGCTATGCCATTTACGCGGATCCTGGCTAGTGTACCAATCTAGTGCCTCGCCGGTTAAACTTCGAATGAACAACTTCATGATGACTGCTGGGTTCTTCCCTACCCCGACTAGCTTGTCGCAATACGATCTCAAGTGTGCACGGGGATTTCCCTTCCCGTCAAATAGATCGAACTTCGGCACCTTGTATCCTACTGGCAGCTCCACATCTGGATGCATGCAAAGATCTTCATAATCTAGTCCTTCGTGACCTTTGTCCGATCGCATGCCACGAACTGCTTCTTTCAGGCCGTGAATCTCTCGGGCTACATCATCGTCCATTTTGGCTCGGATTTCCCTTTCCATTTCTTCGTAATGATCTACTTCTTGGTGAAGCGCGGGGATGGTAAAAGGCTGGGTTTCCGTTGCGTAAGTTAGCTGTCTGGGTGGTTTGCTGGGGCTGGTAATGGGTATGGTGCGTGGGCATTGGTTGGCTTGGTGATTAGGGCTGATTGTGGGGAAGTAAGTAGGTGGGGGCTGAGGTGCGTGGGTAATAGGAGGATCATTTTGATGATTGGCGGGGCGAGGGGCAGTTTGGTCGGTAACTGGTGGTCTTTGTGGGGAGTTTTGGGAGATATGTGGTGGTGGAGGTCGCTCTGGGATGGTTTGCGAGGTAGTGGCCCTTTGCTCCGGCATGAGGGTATTCAAACTGATGGATAGGTTGGTCAGATTCCGTAGCCTCTCCATCTCAACCTGCATATCAGCAATCTGTTGTAGCAGCTGAGCAATACATTCTTCTTGACTGGTGACATTCCTCCCTTCTGAAGGTTCTGTTTCGCTGACAGGGATAATTCCCAAACCATTCTGCTCGGGCACGCAGGAGCATATCGTCATTTCTTGCCTTGGATCTGGTAAAGTGTGGATGCTCCGACATTGTTGAGTCAAATACGAACCGACCCTTTGGGGAAGATGATAAATCTTTCTAAAAAAAATGCAACAAACGGTGTTAGCATAAAGAACATAATTTGCAGGTATGTAGCAGATATATAGCATATTTAAACGTTTCCTAACATGCCAGGGGCCTCTATTATGCCAGAGGTAGGCCTAAGCGTCATATATGCAAAGTCATGTTAGATGTACCCAAGCCATTGTATCGAAATGCCTTTATTGGAAATAAAGTTAATTGAAATGACACTTTATAAGAAAAACAATGAAAATCTCAAGCTAAATAACTACGTTGTCGATGTGACAGTGAAGCTTAGGTCTTCTTTGGTATAGCCCCCGCCTGTTCCAAGTATTGTACTGCATCGTGCATTAGGACCCACATGTCTGGAGTGATGACCTTATCTTTAAGTAGACGATCTTTTATCCTATTACTCGTGTCCATGTCCTCGAAACCTTGCTCTCCCTTTGGGCTGTAGGTTGTGTTGATGTGATCCTCTTGCAACCATGTCTGATATTCAGGTGCGTGTCCTGCTTGTTCATCTCCGATGTCTATCTTGTTAATGTCGTCCCATTCTTTCAAAATTTGTCTAGTTCGGGGCACGATAAAGTTTGGTCCGAATGTAACTTCTGAAGCTCCCATGTCTGATCGGAGTGGGATTATCTGTTCTTGGCCGAATTGTCGGAGTACGCGTAGGGGAGCGTATGGTTGTAGACCCTTTAGACCAATAAGCTCAATATAGTATAATTCTTTACCACGTATAAAGGCTCCAGCCTTGTGAGGGAGTAAGGGGTATTTCCACTGGATCTGATCCTGGGTACGGGATGTCAAAAACTTGCACCAATCTTTGGCGCCGACCGGTGACACAAACCGTTTCGTCCTATCATAGAAGCTGTCGATCTTATAAGATGCGCTGAAACAAACATCTGTCATATTTGATCGTTGGTAAAGATGCTCCATGGCCCACATTTGTAAGATAAGATTGCAACCTTCAAAGAAGTTTGTCTGGCCTCTTTTGCACTTCCCAAGAGCTCGGAATATCTCTGCCAAAATCATAGGAACTAAAGTGGGTTGTACGCCGTCGATCCCCTCGAAAAGTGACCTGGCTACGGAACATATGCAAGTACTTATTTTGCCATACTCAAGAGGAAAAATCAAGGTGCCAAGTAAAGCGACAGTGAATGCAATAGGACGCCTGTTTTGCCAATGGCGTAGAGTGCATGAGAATTCTGTTTTGCATGTCTTGTAAGCGTTATTACGTCCATACCTCTCGTAAAGATAGTCAAGAGACACCCAGTTGTTCTCGAAGCAACGTAATTCCTTAGTATTCTTGAGACCCATGTAGCGGAGAAATTTCTTCCCTGATTGGCTGTTGGGAATAATCTGTCTTCTACCTTGGTACACTAGACTGGTGAAATAATGCACTTCTTCCAATGTAGGAGTGATTTCGAAATCCTTGAATCTGAAAACGACTCTGTCTGGATCCCAAAACTGGATTAAAGCTCGGATCAAATGCGGATCTGGCGAAATACCAAATAGTGAGATGAGACACCCCAACTTCTTCCTAATCATCGTCTGACTGCTGATGTCGAAATCCTCCCACCATACTCTTAGCTTATTAGGAACTCCGCTAACCATTCTTATATGCTCCATGTTACAAATGCTGAAAAACAATAAATAATAATAAACTTACATTTCCAACTTTGGGCATGTCTTTTGGCTTGGATAAATCTATCATGATTGTGCAACACATAATATGCTGGTTGGTCGTTGGGTTGAGAAACCCATCGACAAGTTTGGTGTCTTCCTAATAGTGGTGTCGATACCAAGGACCGACCCACCTAAGGTAAATGCATGCATGCCTTAAAATAAAGGGTGGTATAGCTCTATCTTAAGTTTGCTAAGATTTGGCTTACTAGACGCAAGGTTCCCGAGCGGACTACTCGAGTGAGAAGGCTACGCGACCACCGGTTGGACCGGATTCTCCGCGCAAAATACCAACTCTCTTAAATGTGGGTGTTTGAAAGAAATTTGCAGGTGCGCGAAGCACACCCGCGTGTGAGTGTGTGATTGTGTGAATTTTCCAGAGCGGAAGAAATATGAGCGGAATGCCAGTTTAAGGAAAGCAGTAAAGCACATAGCAATTAAAGCAAACAAAATAAAGTACATAAAATTAAATGCAAAAATAATGCCAAATAATAACCCTAGGTCTGTTGTGGTTAAGAACCTAAATTCCCCAGTGGAGTCGCCATTTCTGTCGCGCCCTTTTTCGGCCGCGACATTTCTAAAAGCGAACCCTGCTTAAGTAAAATGTTAGAAAATAAATAATAAAAGTGCTAAAATGTTTAAAAGAATGCTAAAATGTTAAAAGGGCTTAAAGATGTTTAAAAGGGTGCTAAAATATTAAAAGTGTTAAAAAGGTGCTAGAATATAAAAGGGGGGCTAAAGGTGCTAAATGCTAAAGGGTTGCTAGGGAGTCGCCACCTAATTAATTTGGGTGAATTAGGACACCTATAATGTTAACTAGTTTAAAGTAAACATTAACTCCATTTTTTATGGTCTGCTAAACTTAATGAGATTCTGGGTAAAGGTTCTTTATTAATCTAGAGGGAAGGGGTTAGACACCCTCTAAGATCCGCTAACTTGCGGTTGTCCTGTCAAACCTAGGGTAATTATTATTGCTAAGAATGCATGTTTAAAAAAGGTATTTAATAGAAAAGTATTTTTTGGCAAAAGATTAATAAAATTACTGCTATAAAACACATGTAAAGTTTAAAGCATGCCCTAGGTTATTTATGAAAAATAAGTGACGCAAAGTGAATTTATTGACTAAATGTATATATTTGCCTACCTTAATTAGTATCCCATATGCTTAAAGGGGTTCCTTAGTATACATAAACATGAGATTTCTATATAGATTTTATAGCAAATTGGTTAAGATTTTTGAAAGATAATATCCTAGCCACATAATTAATTATGCAAGTTAAGATCATTAGGTGGTTTAATGCAGCTTAAGTTATCTAAAGTATTTAATTCGAGAGGAAAAAAAAATTGTTAATTAACTACTTTCTAACCTATTGACTTAAGGTTTGGCATTCTAAGAGTTCTACTAATAACGTAATGTTAGACAATAATTTACAATAAGTAAATGAATGGGGCGGGGTAGAAGATAATAAGACGACTCGAGGAATGGCAAAGTCATTTCGCCTCTAGCTTAGAATTTCTGATGTGGGGATAGATGCAGGTAGATGTGGGCCTTCGCATTTGCCACAATGAGTCCCGCCATGAGACTCTTTGTTGCTCCGGTGCATTTTTTTCATGTAACAAAGAAAGATAAGGATTAGTAAACGCCCGGAATAACACTGACGCAAGATTAAGTACACATAAAAAAAGTGCAGGCCCAACAAATGACGAGACTCTAATTAAAGCTAAGCTTTATGATGCACGCAAGATAAAGGAAGGCAATGCAAGCCCAAAATATCCCATGCATAAAGCTACGAGAAGAACTCAGCCCAATGTGATGGGGGGCCCAAATAATTTTAATAAGGAATGGCTTCAAAAATGTATCCGGAGAATAAGAAAAATACGGTGCAGGTCTAACATGTATCAATCTAATTTCTTAGCATTCAACAAGTACATAAGCCCATATTTAGCATGTTTAGATATATATAACGAATGATCTATATGAGATATTTTAAAGTATACAACTAGTATATACCTAGGCACTTATCCCTTAAAATACTCAAACAGCTTTGGGGAGAGACACCTCAGGGAATGAGACAATTGATAAACAACATCGAAAGGAGAAGCCACAGTCACACATACGCCCACATATACCTCATTGTATTTTTTTTCACATAAAACACAGACATACTCAAATCTCGTGATCCGACGGACAGATCCAATGCAAGATATTCCAACAGAAATTCACAAAGGGGGGACATAAATACTAAGATGGCTAAAAATGCTTCAAAGCTTTTAAAATCAAGTATAGGTTCAAGAGAAACATATCTAGTTACTACATGTACTCTAACACATTAAAACGAAAACCAGTTCCTGCATTATTCTTACATACTGAAGACAGGTGCAGATGGACACAACATATCTAACAGGTTTCAAAAAAAAACAAGTGCATAAGAGGGCACATATAATACATATTCTTCATGAATCAATATTGGAACCAGTTATACACGCCGTACAACATATGCTATAACTTTATTTGATAACCTAAATAAGCAAAATTAAGCTAGAATTAAACCGAGGTATGCTGAATCAAACAGTGGTACTAGCGAACAGGACGACACTACAAGAATACAACAAAGGAAATTAAAATCAAGAGGAATTTGAGTTTACCTTCTCCGGACAGCGAACCGAGGCAGCGTATCAAGTCGTCGATCCACTCGGAAGGTTTATTGCGAGGCGATTGAAAAGGCAGAGATGGTTTTCTGATTTCTTGACTCTGTTTCTGCCTATTGTCGTCTGAATCGATGCTATGGGTATCCTTCCCTCCCTCTGCTCTACGAATTCTCTCGTATATGCCCTACCGCTTCGCTCTGTCCAGTGTTTTCCCGCTTCTATGCATGGATATGCCTTCGCTTCTTTTCGAATGTATGGAGATGGGTTTATATAGCCTCAATGTTGGTTCCCAATTAGGGCTGAGATTGGGCTAATATTGGTCGATTCGTCGCTGAACAGGTAAGGTAAGGAAAAGATTGAGGGATTTGAAGGATATTTCGTGCGATTTGTAGTGATTCGATAAGGTACGATCTGAGGTATTTGTGTAGGGATTCGGTTTATCTATGGTAAGAAGGGCTGGCTTCGTGCATGGGTAAAAGAAAGTAAGGTAGAGGTCGCCGGATTCTCAGGCGAGAATCACGGCGACGAAGGCGGCGACTGCAATTTAGGGTTGCTAGGGTTCTTCTTATTCTAAGGGCTGTCGACGAGGGAGAGTAGGGAAAGTGAAGGGCTGGGGGGTTTGGGCCAACTGATAAGGGAAAGAGGCGTGGGCCGGGGTGCGGGTCGACGGGATTTGGGCCACGCGGGTCACGGTTTGGGCTGGGTAGGTTTTTTAATTCTAGGAGTTTAATTAGTTTTAGGATAGTTAATTAATTAGCTAATTAATTCTAGGTAAGTGTATTATTAATTAACTAGTGATAACTTAAATTAACAAATGTGATTAAATTACTTAGGTGCTTTATCAATCTAATTGTTATAATAAACGCGGGCGTGTTATTTAATGAGTGCTTAATATTTTAAAATGCAGCGCTATTATTTAAAAACTTATTATTATGCATTATTGCGAAGTTAAATTAAAATTGAATTGAGTTTAGATTAAATTATTTAAATGCAAATGATTATGAGATTCTCTTGCGTATTAATAAATGCGGCTATGCTACTTGACACGACGTCATTACTAAATTATTTATTTTATGTATTTATTATTAATTAAGAATTGTTTGACAGAGCTTAAAATTGATTAATGCGGGCGCGGGACTCTAAGTGCTTAAAACTCTACGTAAGACGCGATGTCATTATTAAATTGTTTATTTATGCCTGTATTTATGTTTTATCGCTGCATTTTATTATAAAAAATCATAAAAATTATTTTACACAATTAGTCTAATTTTATAGCTAATGACTGGACGGGAGGGTCAAAATTGGGTGTCAACAACATATAACCCAACGTTAATATTCTCCCCCTTTTTGTCTTTCTTCACAAAACAAAACATTTTTAGTGCGAGTGACCAATGACAACTATAAATGCTCCCCCTTAACATGTGATGGCATACAACAACGTATACAAAACAATATATACATTCCATTCACATATAGGATTAGATGAACCTAAATATCATCAAATATTTTGTCCAATTATTACAACCCAAAATAAAAATAGTCATTAGATCATCTTTACAAACCAACCTAATAAAAAAGTAACCAAATTACGCATTCATTAATAGCATAGTAGCATTATCAGCAATCCATCATCCAATATCAACAGCAAGTTAACAATTGTCATTCATCATTTCACCACCACCATCAACAACTTCTCTGCAACTTTAGCATTCTGCATCACTACATTACTCTCCCTGCATCAGTACCAGGGCCACGAGCAGCAGCAGCATCGCTAGTTTCTCCTTTCTCCCTCTGCACATCATCTCCCCCTTTTTGGGAAGAAAGAAAAAAATAAGAAATGGTCTCTAGCTGCAACTAAGGCACTTTTCGCACGATCAACTTCTTCATTTTGGGAGTTGATTTTGGAAATCTGTTCGACAAGCCAGTTGACTGACAGTTCAAACTGTCGGAGACCAATGTTGTCCTGAATGTTAAAAACATTCTGGGCAACATTCTTACTTTGTGCCTCCTTTTTCCAAGGAAGATCTATAACTCTGTCTTTGCTCTTTAGGATTGCCTTTTTTACTGCATATACCTCTGGTAATCTTCCTAACCTCTCATTTCTTGAAGGCTCAAAGCCTTGGTCAACTAATATCTTGTAAATCAGAGATGGATAAGGGAGTGCCAAGGTGGATTCTTTTTATGCAAGATTGATAACTTGATAGAAAATTATACGGCCTAGATCAATTCTCAAGCCTTTACCAATCTTATATATCAATGACGCGTGTTCTGCAGTCACAATTGACTCATTCAAAGAGGGAAGCCAATTATGGATGATAATCTTGTGCAAAATTGAAAATAGTGCAGTTAATTTGGAAGCAGGGCATCGAAATGTCCATTTTATGAGCACACTTTCTGTAAGGTATTCAATAATCTCGTCCCTATTCTCACTCACTTTTTCCACATTGTTGCTCCTTGTTTCACACACAGTACCCAAACAATTATTGATAATCAGAGGATTAAAGTTGTACATTTTGTTATATAGATAGACTTTTCCAAAGTTTTTGGATGAAGTCTTGTCTATTCCAGCACTCAAATTCGCATAAAACAACCTTATCACCTCATCAATATATGGTTCCTTGTCTGTTACTAATTTTAAAAGCATACGATCTTTCAGAAATTCTATCAAGCCATACTCTAAGCAAGAAGATACATCTACCACCTTTTCAGCTCTAATAATCCTTTTCTTATACCAACTCTATTTATCATGCTTTGATTTAGAATAAAACTTATCTCAGAAAGCATTTACCTCATTCTCTGGTTCGGATTCTGTATATTCTGAAGAAGATGGAGAGGATATTGCTTTAGTTGTTTCCTGAGATGTTAGCTTGGCTGGCAACATTTGGGGCATCATCTGAAACAGTTTCAGCTCTTGTTCTTCGGGGAAATCCTCTTGGCCAGTACCTCTTTAATGGAGTATCGTCAGATATTTCTTCATCTGATGCCTTTTCAGCAGCCGAAACAAATGGCTCAAAATGATATGGAGAGGTTATGGTTGGTTCAACTTGCTTTTCAGAAGGAGTGTTCATTTCTGCATCATCTTCAGTGGAGAAATCGAAGTCTGAATCATCACAGTCACTGCTAGAACACGCAGGGACTTGCTCATCAACCTTGGACTTCTTCATTACTGGCTGGGTTTCAACATTTTTCTCAAAAACTCTTGTTGACCTCCGTGTTGGAAATTTAGAGGTGCTTTCCCTTTTTCCTAGAACAGAAACATCTGGAGTTGCTTTCAGATCGATTGGGTTGTCATTGTATCCAGGATAGCTTATATCTAAAGGTTCTTGAAAAATGCTTAGTACAATGATTGTGCTTTCAGGTGTACTTGTGCTCATTGGGGTTGTATAAAAAATGTTGGACGACATTTGGTTTGATATAGGGATTTATCCATAGGAGAGTAGTGTGGAGAAGATGGGGTAAAGTTAGGGTTTTTGGGGTTTTTGAAATGTGAAGGGGTTGAGTGCTCCATCGGTAGTAGTAGCCTGAGTTGATGTGATCTTTCCAATTTTTTTTTTTAATTATTATTTTTTTTGAACTTTTCGGAAGGAACAAAAAATGACAAGAATGAAGAACAAATGAAAAAAAATATTTATACCTTGACAGAATAACTAATTTCATGATTTGGGAGTTTGTATTGTATTCCAATACTTGTTCCTACAATTTAAAAAAAAAACTAGACATCAAGATTTAAAAAAAAAACGACACAAAAAAAAAACTGAATTTTCAAAAATCAGTTACAAACAGTATCCCAACAAATATCATTATCTGAGAATGTCAACCGTAATATTGGCAACATTTTGGATAACACATGTATTCTGATCCTACAAGAACTCTTTTATTTTTGGCAACAAATCAAGACACGTTTTATATGTGATTTTATGAGTTTAACCTCCAGATCAATGTAACATTTTCCCATTGTCTTTGATCTAATCATAAACCACATACAAAATTTAATCTTTGTGTAAAAAAAAAAGAATACTTATTTAGCATCCTCATTATTTCCTGTTTAAGCACTTGATACTCCTATATAATAGGAATGATATCATTTTCAAAGAGATTTGCTCATTCACACAGTTTCCAAACAATTCACAAAAAAGACTTTGCCTTACTTTGATACTCCTTTTTATGATATCTAATATCATCGCAGAGAACGATATCACTTTTTGAAAACATATTCTTTATTTTAGGATCATACATGAGTGAATACAAAATAAATACCATCAAAAGACATTTCAGCCGACATTCACCCATCAGTTCCGATTCAGAGATTATAGAGACTAAGATAGTTCTTCAAACTTGAAAATCTCTCATGATCCAAAGCTTTTGTAAAAATATCAGCTAGTTGATGAATAATGTCAACATGTTCAATTTGAACTAGCTGTTTTTCAACCAAATCTCTTAGAAAATGATGTCTAATATCTATATGTTTTGTACGAGAGTGCTGAACAGGATTTTTGGAAATATTAATTGCACTCAAGTTATCACAATACAAAACTAAGATATTATTTGAAAAACCATAATCATCTAACATGTATCTTAATCATATTAATTAAAAACAACAACTTCCAGCTGCTACATATTCAGATTCAACAGTTGAAAGTGAGACACAATTTTGTTTGCGACTATACCAAGGTACTAGATTATTGCCAAGGTAAAAACATCATCCACTCGTACTCTTTCTATCATCCACATCACCTGCCCAATACGAGTCACTATACCCTATTAGATTAGGATTAATATCTTTTGAATATCAAATTCCCAACTCACATGTGTCGGCAACATATCAGATGACACGTTTTAAGGCATTTAAGTGAGAGATTTTGGGATAGGCTTGGAATCGAGCACAAACACAAACACTAAATATTATATCAGGACGAGTAGCTGTGAGATAAAGAATACTACCTATCATAGAACGATACAATGTTGGGTCGACATTTTCGCCAACATCGACTTTGCATATCTTCTGTGTTGATCCCATTGGAGTCCTCATCTGTTTAACATTCTCCAATCCAAACTTCTTAACCAAATTCTTGGCGTACTACTCTGGGTGATGAAGATTCCATCTTCTTTTTGCTTTATCTGCAAGCCTAAGAAAAAGGTTAATTACCCAATCATGCTCATCTCAAATGTGGAGGACATAGCTTCGACAAATGTCTCAAGGTGGGACTGTGAAGTCGAACCAAAGACTATGTCATCTATATAGATTTGAGCAATGATCATATCTACTCTGTGATATTTTATAAACAAAGTACAATCAGCTTCACCACGTTTAAAACCAAATCAAGAAGAAATTGAGTTAAACGGCCATACCATGCTCGAGGTACTTGTTTCAATTCACACAAAGCCTTTTTGAGCTTGTATACAAACTAAGGATGGTGAGGATCTTCAAATCCTTTGGGTTGTTCAACATAGACTTTTTTGCCAAGATAGTCATTCAAGAAGACACATTTAACATCCATCTGATGGAGAGTGATCTTCAGACAAAAAGCTACAGCAAGTAGCAGCCTAATCGACTCAATTCAGGCAACAAGAGCAAAGGTTTCATCATAGTCGATTCCTTCCACCTGTGTGTATCCTTGAGCAACTAGTCTTGCCTTGTTTCTTACAACAGTTTCAGACTCATCTGACTTGTTTTTAAAGATCCATTTAGTTTCAATAACATTAGTATCATTTGGACGAGGAACTAAATCCAGACTTCATTTCTCGTGAACTGTTCTAGTTCTTCTTGCATAGCTTGTATCCAACAATTGTCCTTGAGTGCTCCTCCAATATTCTTTGGTTCTAGAGTAGATACATAACAAGAAAGACTTACCTTTTGATACATGGTAGACATACACACATATCTGACCATATCTCTATAATTCCGAGGCTCTTTCCTTCTTGTTCTTAAACTTTCAAACACTTCTCCTATCACTTGACCTGTAAGATAGTTCTTTCTAATCCTAGATGAGAGATCCCCGTGTACTGGGTCTTGCAATTCAGCATTTGATTCCTCATCTGTACCTTCTGTGTTTTCGAGTTCAGACTCAGGTGTTGCTTCAGATGTCGTGACATTTGGGGCAACATCTGAATCTTCTGCATTCTGCTCATTCCCACTGTAATCACAATGTTATTTTTAGGTATTTTTCCTGCAAGATCAGCATAATCATCAAAAACAACGTTAACAAACTCTTGTACATTTTTTGTTCTAAGATTATACACATGGTAAGCATGACTATTTTGTGAATAGCCGACAAAAACTCCTTTGTCACTTTTAGAGTCAAACTTGGCTAGTTGTTCTCTGTCATTTAAGATGTAGCACACACACCCAAAAACATGAAAGTAACGCAGATTTAGTTTCTTTCCATTTAAGGGCTCGTAGGGTGTTATTTTAGTTTCGGGCCTAAGATAGACTCTATTTGTTATGTGACTTGCAGTATTCAAGACTTCGGCCCAAAAACGTTTGGATAGTTTCTTAGAACTAAGCATGACTCTAGCCATCTCTTGTAAAGTCCTATTCTTCCTCTCTGCTACACCATTCTGCTGAGGAGTCTTGGAAGCAGAAAATTCATGGAAAATACCTTTTTCCTCACAAAATGTTGACAACATATTATTATGAAATTCTTTTCCATGATCTGTCCTAATTCGAAAAATGAAAAAATGATACAGATTCCTTATTCTAGAGTGCAATACTTTGAACATGCCAAAAGTTTGAGACTTTTCTTTCAAAAAGAATATCCATGAGTACCTGGAAAAGTTATCTACAATCACATACGAATACATCATTTCCCCTAGGCTATCTACCTCGATTAGACCAATAAGATCCATGTGCAAAAGCTAAAAACAGTGAGACATACCTGAATGTTGTCTATCACTTTGGGCAACATTATAGGAGACACGGGTTTTGCTTACCTTTTAGACAATCTTCACAAACCACAGTTTTATCTTTAGGACTTAGTTTAGGGATGCCTCTTACTGCCTCATAAGAAATTAATCTTTCAAGATTGCGGTAATTGACATGTCCAAAATTTTTTTGCCACAAGGTTGTGTCATCTGTCCTAACACTATTGCATATCTCTTGTTCTCCAACAAGATAGTAATTGTCGTCTGTCCTTGTACCTATCATTACACATTGGTTAGCTTCATTTGTAACTATACAAGCATACTTATTAAACTTTACCTCTAGATCGTCATCACACAATTGACTTATACTGACTAGGTTAGCCATTAATCCATCAACATGTAAGACATTTTTCAAGGCTGGAACACTAGGAACATTTAAGGTTCCTTTTACTATGATTTTACTTTTACTTCCACCTCCATAAGTAACATTTCCCCCACTGAGTGACTCGTAGTTCCTTAGGCAGTCCTTTGTCCCTGTCATGTGACGAGAGCACCCACTATTAAAGTACCATGAACCTGAAATGTTAGTCCTTAAAATAGTTATAGCAATATTACATCTCACATTCATTTTGGGCATCCAAACTTTCTTAAAACATTTTCCCTTTCTGCCGTCAGGAATGTTGCTTTGAGTGTTGTCCGGAATGTTGGACAGTCATCTTGACAACATTCTGCTCCTGGAATTCTCAAGTTTGCGACAATATGGTTTTATGTGTCCAGAGGAGTTACGATAATGGCACACAAACTTCATGTCATTTGACGCGACTGAAGCTTGTCTTCAGATCCTTTCTCTTTTACAAAACCTATTCTCCTAGATTTGTCAAATAGATTAGAGCATATTGCATTAAGAGAGTTCTTGTATCCAATACCTGCATGTGGTGGTTGACTAACACTCAAAATTTCATCCAATTTGGAGGTACCCGTATTGAGCTTATGTAAGGTTGCTTCAGCTAAATCCAACTTTGCAATAATCTTACCAAATTCAAGATTCGTTTTGGCAAGTATAACCTCTAAGCGGGTTATTATGCCTTTTAAACCTGCATTCTCAAGAGTTAAAATTTTTAACTTTGAGTTAAGTTGTTTCGATTCTAGGATTAAGTCTTTACAAAGTTTTTGCAAATTCTTAATCATGTCATCCTTGGGATCAACTTGATCGTCAAAGCTAGTCTCACTACACGAAATAACACTAGTAAAGCAATTAACATCAGGATAATTAAAATATTCATACATTTCAGATGTTTCTGGACCTGCAGATGTCGTCGCATAAGTTGATGCAAATGTGGTGACATTTGGAAAAACAAATTCGATGACATTTTCATCGTCTGAGAGTGACTGTTCGTAAACAGTGGCCAGCATTGCTTGTGACTCTATTTCTTGGTCTCCTTCCTCTTCTCATTCGTCGTCATTAAGAGAAACCCACAGATTCTTACCGACTTTTCTCAAGATATTTGCACATTCATTTGCATAATGACCCCATCCAGAACATGCATGACACTGCACAGATTCGAGTTGCCTGGGATCAAATTTGGTGCGATATGAGTTGGTTATCCTTAGTTGATTTCCTCTTTGTACTATAGGAAAATGGGTTAGTGGACTTTTGATTGAAGCCTTGGTTTTGGTGCTCTTTGGATTTAAATTTATTTTTATCATTGTTGAACTTTCTTACCATTAAATTGTATTTTCGAGTAAGAAGGGCAACATTTGCACCATCACCAATTTCTTCAAGATTTTCATCCTCATTATCGACGTGACTCTCTAAGGATTTTGCTTGAAGTGCTATATCTTTGCTTTTATACAATGTCCTTTGATTCTCCATATTCATCTCATAAGTTTTGAGAATACTCATTAAAGTATGAAGGTCCATTGTAGCAAGATTGTGAGCTTCTACAATCACACATATCTTTATATTGAACTTTTCAGGAAGAGAACGAAGTGTTTTTTCCACAAGTTGATTGTTGGTTAACGGTGAACCAAGAACTTGACATTTATTAGAGATATCAATCAACTTTTCAAAATATGTTTTAATATCGTCCGTCTCTTCCATCCTTAAACAATCATATTTACTCATGAGCATACGAAGCTTGGTTCTACGAACACTAGAGCTACCTTCACAATGGGTTTGCAAAGTATCCCAAGCATCCTTGCATGTAGAGCAATTTTGTATGAACTTGAACATGTAGAGATCAACCCATGCAAAAATAGCATTTAAGACTTTTTCATTGAAGCTTGCATCGTTGGTTCTTCCATATTCCATTCAGATTCAGGCTTAACAAGAATGTCGTCTTCCTCATCCGGTGGTAACATTGGAACAGTATATTCATTGATAATAGATCTCCATGCTCTAATATCAATGGATTTGATATGAGAGCGTAGACGAATTTTCCAATAGGCATAATTTGATCCATCTAAATAGGAAGTCTACCAATTGTTGGATTAGCCGGATCCATAGTTTATATAACAGGACCAATCGCTTATTATGTCAAGTGTAGGCTCTGATACCACATGTTGGGTCCCGAGGGTTATACTATGAAATAATCAAAAGCAAACAGTAAGTAAAAATGTTTGTTCTCTGAAACAGTTTGCAAATGTCGTTAACAATGTCATCTGGTAGAACTGACGACACTTAGATAAAAACAGAAAACCTTTGAAGAGTTAAATTGCAGCGAAAATAATAAAGATACAAAAGTTTAATTTGCATAGGTTATATATTAATATAACCTATGATGGTCAATGACCAAAAGTATTATATATATATATATATTTCTTTTTTTATAATATTACAAGATAATACAAAAAGGAATAACAAGGTGAAGTCGCATGTGATTACATGCCTGGAAAATCTAACTGAGTAGATATAGACAACATCTCATTATAATTGCTTCAATAAAGAACTAATCTAGAATCTAGGCAGTAACTATAATGTTGGACAGAATGTCGTCGAAACGCTCAGGCAACACAGTGATCCAGTGTTAGATCGTGATCTTTTTGAGGGCTCTCTCTTGATCTTTTTCTCTTGTAATTTCTGGATGTCGATTCCTTGATGTAGTCTATCTATTTATAGTAGAGAGTCTTCCTTGAAATGCTCAATGGTGGAAGTTGAGCAAAAGATGGGAAGTTTGATGAGGTTTGTTGGAGACGAATCGAGAGCAAAACCCTTCAACCTCTTTGACTTGTTCCCCAAGTTTAGCAATGTCTTGGACTTGGGCTTCCCACGTGTATAATCAGCTCAACAAGTTCCTTGTCAGGTCACTTTACCATCGTGGTAAAAAACCCACGAGAGATAAGCTTCAGTCCGTGAAGAAGGGCAAAACTGTTAGCAGAATGTTGGTCCGAATGTCAAAGACATTTGTTCCAAAATTTTGATTTTTAACTTAGTACTGAAAATATTATGTTAGGAAAAATGTCATAACATAAAACCCAACATTAAGACTTATAATGTTTTGAAGATCGAGGATGGTCTTACTGAGTATTCTTAAATATTATTATCTGTTTTTAGTAATCCTATTTCTTTTACTGTTTCAATATTTTGAGACTTGTCTTCTAAGTATCAATAGTAGTCTTTGAACGAAAAGGTCCTCTATATGTTAAATTTATAAATAAATGAAAAGGTCCTCTAGGATATAAATGAGAGCACTCCATTAAATCCTCAAAGAATCTATGATATTCATTACTGAAATATATTTCTTTACATATCCATCACATGATCTTAACAATTTTTGCTATTCATTACTGAAATATATTTCTTTAAATATCCATCACATGATCTTAACAATTTTTGCTGAGTGTTGAAACCCAATTTGACCCATCTTTTAGTTATTTTTTGCAATTTTAAGCATTTTAGGACACCGCATTTTAATCACCATTTTTTGGCATTTTTGTATATTTTTTTTACCTAACATTCTATGTTGTTTTATTTTTTGTAAATTGACATCATGTTTTTACTTTAATTAGGTATTAAACATTTTCAAATATTATGTTATTATTGTTGCGCGATCATTTTATTTTACTAATTTTGCATCTCTTTAAATAATTAATTGATATCCCGTCTTTACTTTTAATTAGACATTAAATATTTGTTAAATATCGTATTTTATCATTACTGCATCGGCATTTTAATAATTTTGCATCTTTTTAAATAATTTTTTCTTTTAAAAAATAAACCCGTTTTGCATTTTTGTCAAATCAGTCCAGTCCGAGGCACAGCCTGGATCAGTCCAATCCGCAGAAAACCAAAGCCCAAACTGAGACCCAAAAATGAAGCTCAGTATACCTTTCATCTTTTCCCTCCAATACCCAATACTCAATACTCAAAACCCTAAACCTAAATACCCATATAAATAAAAACCTTACCCCCCATTAAAAAAACCCTCAGCCGCAAGATTTTCCCTCTCTCCCATTTTTTATTTTTAAACCCCTCCCTCACCCTCTCAAGCCCAGCCGCAACACCCTTATCTCCTCTCTATACTTACCCTTCTCTCCTCTCTACACACACACACCACCTTCACCCTTCGCCCACCACCGGCGAAATCACCACCACTGCTCCCGTCTCCTACCACCGGTGAAACCACCACCACTGCTCCCGTCGCCTACCACCGGTGAAACCACCACCACTGCTCGCGCCACTGCTCCCGTCAACCCCTGGCGGCGTCGCTCCGGCGATAGCCGTGGAAGTGACGCCGCCATCCCAGTCTCACCGCATTTGCACCTCGACGAGACTATTAATTGTTTCTTCATCTTTATTGCTATATTTTGTGTTTGTCGGACAACCATTGGCGGCGTCTCTCCGGTGTTATACCGTTGAAGTGACGCCGCCGCTGCCTGCTATCTCTTTGTATTGTTAAAACTTGCCGGAGTTTGAACTCCGCGCAACATCGACCGCTTTCGTTGCTATTATGTATGTTGCGGTTTGTTTGGACTGATATTTTTGGCTTTTTGGTCGGCGTTCATTAAACTCCGGCGACCTCGGTTGGCTTTATGTTTGGAATCTGTTTGTTGGTTTAGTTGGTGGGCTGATTTTTCTGATTTTTCGATATCTCGCCGGAGTTTTTTAGAACTCCGACGACTGTGTTGGTTTCGTTTTGTTGGTTCTGGACTGGTTAATTTTCTGTTTTGGTAGCGCATCAGAGTTTTTCTCCGACGACGTTCTGAAATTTCCTTTGAGCTCTGCCATTTCCAGCGACGCTATTGTTGTTTCCATTTTTTTGTGGCTATGGTGTTCATCGTTGTCGGACATGACCGGAATTTTGAACTCCTGCGGCGCTGCTGTTTGGTTCTTCTGCTTTTGCTATTATATGGTTTCTGGTTGAACTAATTTAATCCCTTTATGATTCCGGCGATGTTCTAAAAATTCTCAGCGTTTTGATTTGTTGCTGCCACTGTTTCTCGTTGGATTTCAGACTGATTTTTATAATTCTGTCCCTTTGATCTATTTTATTAAATTGAAAGAACATATTGCTACACTTGAATATTTGATATTTTCTGATTTGAACAAAGATACTACACTTGAATGACAAATGAAAAAGTTATCCGTCGATTTTTGAGGCCTCCACAATTGCAAAGACGGAAAATAAAATAAAACAAAGCTTTCTGGGCAATGATTATTTCTTCCACTTACACAGGATAACCAACATGCCTATTGTGGGTAATTCTCGCAGCCGCACTTGTTTAGGATGTCCCACTTTATTTTTTATATATCTGAGCCCTCTGTGTTTTAAACTATTACTGTTTTGGCACAGATCTGAAGGTTTTATTTATTTTATTGTTTCTAGCAATATTGGCCGATGAAGGAATCTCCGTCCGATTTCCGAGGCCTCCCCTGTACAAAAGACAGATTTATTTTTTGGCTTTACTTATTAATTCTTGCTATTACTTTAAAATTATTTATTTTATTACTAACACTTTTACTAAGTGTTTATGCAGGTACCTGATCGGTGTATTTTATATACACTATTTGAGTCATTTTTAGTTAGTCTTTTGTCCATTTTTATACAAATATGTGTCGTCTTAGGATAGATTTTCTTTCTTTTGAGTCATAATGGTTTAAAGTGGCACATTTGTGAAAATGAGCGAAAAGAGGGCAGAAACAGAGGTTCCAGCTCAAAAGCAAGAAAGTTGAAACCCGGCGAGAAGCGGCCAGGCGCTCCAACCAGCAGCATCAGAGCGCCACGACGCCCAAAGTCTGAGAGCGCAGAGTTTGGCGCCATGGCTGATTCTGGCGCATGGTCGCGGCGCCGAGGCGGGAATTCTGCCAAATCCGAATAAGAATGGGCCAAGGCCAAGAAGGAAAAGTTTGAGAACGTTTTTTAGGCTATAAAAAGGACCTTCCTAGGTCAGAATAGGGGTTCCCACTTTTGTCAATTCATCACAAACTTGGAGATCAAGATTGGAGACTACTTTTGTGTAATTTCTTTGTTCTTTGTTTTATTTCTTTGTAGTTTATGTTGGATATTAGTTTAGTTCTTGGCATGTCTATGGCTAGGAACTAACTTAATTTAGGGCTTTCCATATCAAATCACTTGAAACTCATTCTTATGAATTAATGCATGTTTTGGTTTCTTCTTATCATTGTTGAGATTTATTCAATATTTGTCTTGATTGCTTGGTAATTAATTGATCACTAATTATCATAATCTATATGATTTCTAATCGAAAGCCGAACGGGGAGATTGTGAATATGCTATAGTTGAATAAACATAGGTTAAATCGTGGACGAAAGTACCCCGATACTTGTGTAGCTTAATAGGTTATTGCTCTTAATCCTCCTTTATAGTCAATCTTGTCACCGAAAGGTAGAAGGGTTCTATATTGGGGTTGAGTGTTTATATTACCTTAACAGGAGTATAAAACGGCTTAGTTAACCTGTTGTCTCAAAATAGAAGAAGAACCACAATTAATTGCATTAACAAGTAAGATGAGCGGATAGTTGAGGAGATTTGGAAGCCCTATTTCCACCATATCTGAAGTAAAATAAAATAATTTAGTTAGCATCTATAATTATAGTTATAAACAATCCATCAATTATCGGTTACCAAATAGATACCATAGAATAGAGTTTGATAATTGGACACTAATCCCTGAGGAAGATAACTCGGTCTTTTAGACTATATTACTTGTCACGACACGTGCACTTGCGTTTAGTGTGTGCATAAATCGCGCATCAAATTTTTGGCGCCGTTGCCGGGGATTGACGTAGTTCAATATCATTCTATCTATTCCTAATTCCTAATTTGGTTTTTATTTTTGTTTTTATTTATTACTATATTTTTCTCTTTTATTCGTGAAACCGTACGCCGTGATCCGTTTGTTGGTTTTGATTCATCTCAGGGATCCTGAAAACATGGATTACCACTATCAACAATGTAATCCCCAGGCCCCACAGGAAGAGCATGATGGGCTACGAGCAACCATACTCAGGCTAACTAGGCACCAAACTCAGTTCATGGACGAAACGAGAGTGTCCTTGAAGAATTTGGAAACGCAAATAGGATAACTCGCGGGCATGCTAAGCAGCAGAATACAAGGGAATCACCCTGAACATATTGGAGGGAATATAAAAGAGCAATGCCAGACGATTGACCTGAAAAATGGCGAACCGGTGGAAGCAAACTCATCACCCTGTGTCGAAAAAGAAGGACCGAATTTCGCAGTTAGCTGCGGCGCGGCAGCATCGAGCGGCGCCACAGCGCCGATAATTCTGGGACATTGCAGAGCTTTCGGCGCCACGGCGCCGAATCTCAGGGCCGCGGCGCCCAGGGCTCAGAGGGTGAAATGAGGCTGGAAGCTGTTGTGAACGCACCCCAGGTGAAGATACCGTACCCCCAGAGGCTAAAAACAAGTGCTCTTGACAAACAGTTCTCTAAATTCTTGGAAATTCTCAAACAATTGCAACTCAACATCCCGTTTGCTGAGGCACTAGAGCAGATGCCGAGTTATGTAAAGTTCATGAAGGAGATTCTTAGCAAAAAGAGGAGGATAGATGACTACGAAACAGTGGTGTTGACTGAAGAATGCAGTGCCATCCTACAGAGAAAGCTACCTCAGAAATTGAAAGATCCTGGGAGCTTCACCATCTCATGCACTATTGGAAAGTTTGAGTGTCAGAAGGCGTTGTGCGATGTGGGGGCAGGCATAAATTTGATGCCCTACCTAGTGTTTTGCAAACTTGGAATGAGAGAAATCATACCTACAAACATCACTTTGCAGTTAGCTGACCGCTCCATAGTCCACCCTAGAGGAGTCATCGAGGATGTGTTGGTAAAGGTGGACAAGTTCATCTTTCCCTCTTATTTCATCATCTTAGACATGATAGATAACGACATGATCCCCATCATACTTGGCAGACCCTTCCTAGCCACAAGACAGACACTCATTGATGTTCGAAAATGGGAGTTGAAACTTCGTGTGGAAGAAGAAGAGGTGATTTTCAATGTTTTTCGGGAAGCAACCTTCCCAGATGTAAGTGACAACTGCTTCACCATTGACGTAATCGAAGAAGTAGTGTCGGAAAAAGGGTTCAAAAATGCTGATGCGCTTGAAAAAGTACTGACACGATGGGATGATAGTAGTGGCAACGACCCAAAGCCGATGGAGTATGCAAATTGGATGAATTCTTATGAGAAGTGTGATAAGAAGAGATGTGAAGAGCTTGGGCAGATGCCAGAGAGATCAGTACCATCCACAGAAAAGGCTCCAGAGTTAGAGTTGAAAACTCTGCGGATCATTCTGATACCAATATCTAGGTGAGAATCAATCCTTACCAGTGATCATCTCATGTCATCTATCCACAGTAGAGATTGAGAAGCTGCTGAGAGTACTGAGGGCTCACAAGCATGCCATTGGGTGGACATTAGCAGACATAAGGGGGATAAGTCTGTCAACATTAATGCATAAGATCCGTCTGGATGAGGAGAGCAGACCCTCCATTGAGGCACATAGGAGAGACTGAACCCAAATATGAAGGAGGTAGTCAGAAAAGCAATCATGAAATGGCTTGATGCTGGAGTAATTTATCCTATATCTGACAGTGCATGGATGAGTCCGGTACAAGTGGTGCCCAAAAAGGGTGGTATGACAGTAGTGACCAACGAAAGGAACGAGCTCATTCCATCTAGAACAGTTACTGGGTGGAGAATCTGCATTGACTATCGCAAGTTGAACAAGGCGACCAGAAAAGACAACTTCCCATTGTCATTTCTAGATCAGATGTTGGATAGACTTGCAGGGCACAACTACTACTGCTTTTTGGATGGTTACTCAGGGTATCATCAGATTGCGATAGCACCAGAAGATCAGGAAAAGACAACATTCACCTGCTCCTTTGGTACGTTTGCATTCAGAAGGATGCCATTTGGGCTTTGCAATGCACCTGCGACCTTTCAGAGGTGTATGATGGCAATTTTCTCGGACATGGTGGAAAGGACTATAGAGATTTTCATGGATGATTTCTCGGTCTTTGGGGCCTCGTTCGACGAGTGTTTGAGGCACTTGGAAGCAGTGTTAAAACGATGTGAAAAATCCAACCTTGTGCTGAATTGGGAGAAGTGTCACTTCATGGTAAAAGAGGGGATTGTCCTGGGGCACAAAATATCCAACCAATGTATTGAGGTGGACAAAGCAAAGATTTCAGTAATCGAAAATCTACCACCTCCAGTATCAACAAAAGGGGTCAGAAGTTTCCTTGGGCATGCCATTTCTGAAAAGATTCATCAAGGACTTCTCAAAAGTTTCAAAGCCTCTTTCCACCTTGCTAATGACGGGGGTTGCTTTTGAATTCAATAAGGAATGCATGACCGCTTTTCAGACACTCAAGGAGAAGCTTATCTCAGCACCCATAGTCATTGCACCAAACTGGGAGCTCCCATTTGAACTAATGTGTGATGCAAGTGATTATGCAGTGGGTGTGGTGCTTGGGCAGAGGGTCGATAAGGTATTCATATCCATTTACTATGCTAGTAAAACTCTAAATGACGCGCAGTTAAATTACGCTACTACAGAAAAAGAATTGCTAGCAATAGTATATGCATTCGAGAAATTCAGGCCATACTTAATTGGGAATAAGGTGATAGTATACACTGACCACTCTGCCATAAAGTATTTGATGACAAAGAAGGATGCAAAACCTCGCCTCATCCGATGGGTTCTGCTATTACAAGAATTTGACATGGAGATTCGCGACAAGAAGGGGACAGAGAACTCAGTTGCGGACCACTTGTCGAGACTTGAGAACATAGAGAGCCAGAACACCAAGGATGTGCAGATAAATGATCACTTCCCAGATGAGCAATTGTTTCAAGTAAGTGCGGTTTTTAAGTTACCTTGGTACGCTGATTTTGTTAATTTTCTTGCAGCTAAGGTAGTACCCCCAGGATTGACAAGACAGCAAGTGAAGAAGTTTTACTCCGAAGTAAAACACTACTATTGGGAGGAGCCAATGTTATACAAACACTGCGCCGACCAAGTCATCAGGCGATGTATACCAGAGGATGAGATGCACCAGATTCTCACTCATTGTCACACCTTACAATGTGGTGGACACTTTGGGGCATCAAGAACAGCTGCAGAGGTATTGCAAAGCGAGTTCTATTGGACAACCCTCTTCAAGGATGCCCACTCCTTTGTGAAGAAGTGTGATCGTTGTCAAAGAACAAGGAACATATCAAGACGAAATGAAATGCCTTCGCATGGGATCTTGGAGGTAGAACTATTTGATATGTGGGGGATAGACTTCATGGGTCCATTCCCATCGTCCTTTGGAAATCAGTACATTCTTCTGGCAGTGGATTATGTGTCCAAATGGGTAGAAGCGGTAGCCACTAAAGAAAATGATAGTAAGACTGTTCAAAGGTTCCTCCAAAAGAATATATTCACAAGGTTTGATACTCCTAGGGCCATCATCAGTGATGAAGGAAGCCACTTTTGCAACAGGCAGCTTAATACATTGCTTTCCCGATACGGAGTCTACCACCGCACCACACTCCCCTATCACCCTTAAGCGAATGGGCAAGCATAAGTTTCAAACAGGGAAGTGAAGAGCATATTGGAAAAGACGGTGGATGACTCAAGGAAGGATTGGTCTATCAAACTGGATGACGCACTGTGGGCATACAGAACAACATTCAAAACCCCCATTGGAATGTCACCATATAAGTTAGTCTTTGGTAAAACATGTAATTTGCCAGTAGAGTTGGAACACAGATCTTATTGGGCAATGAGGAAGCTGAACATGGATGCCAAAGCAGCAGGGCAGAAGAGGTTGCTACAGCTGAGCGAGTTGGATGAATTCAGACACAATGCCTATGAGAATGCAAAGATCTACAAGGAACGAACTAAAGAATGACATGATAAGATGTTGATCCCAAAAGACTTCCAATCAGGACAACAAGTGCTTTTATTCAACTCAAGGTTAAGGCTGTTCCCAGGCAAGCTCAAATCGCGTTGGTCAGGACCATACACTGTTGTAAGAGCATTCCCATATGGTGCAGTTGAAGTAAAAGGGAGAGAGAGAGAGCCTTTTTCAAGGTAAACGGACAGAGGTTGAAACCCTATGTGATCAATGAAACGGAATATATGAGCCTAGTAACCCATCTCACTCTAACATGATTAGAGAACCTGCGTCCGACTAAAAAGACGTTAAAGACAGAGCTACTTGGGAGGCAATCCAAGGTTATTTTATTTTATTTTATGCAATCTAGTTTTAGTTAGAACAATCTCACGGAAGGTATTGTTTGCATGTTGTGATGACAGGTACAAGGCCAAAATTTGGAGGACGAAAACGGGAAGAGAAAAGAAAAAAAGATCGGCTCAGCGCCACGACGCCCAGCAGAGGGTCGTGGCACCGATAATGAAGAATGGCGCAGGAAGTTGGGCGCCGCGGCGCCGATTGCAGGGCCGTGGCGCCGCGACGAACTGAAAAATAAAAGAGCCCTAGAAACGGTTTCTCTCTTCCACTCTGACAGGATTTCTGACGTTATCTTCCATGCATTATCCACCGCCACCACTTTAAACCAAGTTTGTAAGTTGTCCCGTTTTTCTTTTATTTTTGAGTCTTGCACACATTGGGGACAATGTGTGATTTAAGTTTGGGGGGATGTTTGATTGTTTTTAAGTCTTTTTTATTTGTTTTTGTATTTTTGAGTATTTTTTTTAGTCATAATTTTTTTTAAGATCATGCATGCTGTAGTTACTGGAAACGCTTAGTGAAGTAAAAGTTGAATAATGTAATGGAATTAGAAGCAACCATCTGAACAATTAGGTTAGATATGCCAAAAATTCATAAAATCGAACTATTTGGGGTATCTTGCTTGATTTGTGCATTGTTAATAATGAAAATCTATGTGTCTGCTTGTTTGCTATTTGAGGCGAAATAGTTAGGATATGCATGTTAGGGAGATGACTCAGGAATTTTTTTGTTAGCCATTTCTTACCATTTTTGCCTATCCCTGACATTCAAATTATATCCCTAGTCAGCCCATTTGAGCCTAAAAATAAGACCTTTCTTTGACACCCTATAATTCCATATTTGTGTCATAAGTGAAAAAATTGAGATATTGAAATACAAAGTGTTGAAAAAGATAAAAAAAAGAGTGAATATTTTTTTATGCACCCCAATGAAAATAAAAATAAAAATAATAATAATAATAATAAATAGGCAAAAGCCTAAGTTTGGGGGTGCCGACTATTCATAATACACTTCATTCTCTCAAAACAAAAGAGGAGAAAGATAGGTATGAAGTGAAAAAGAAAATCAAAAGAAAAGGGAAGAGTTGAAAGAAAAAGAGCTTATGGTACGTAAGTTGAGCCTAAAAGCCTATTTTTACCTACCCATGCCTAAGCCTACATTACAACCCTGAAAAGCCCTGAAGATCTCTTATATGTGTATCCATGATTAGTGAAGAATAGCAAGTAAACATGCCATAGAATTTTAAAATTAACGTGCACAGTTAGGTATTCTTACTTCCATTGAGCATGATTAAAGTGAATTTGCGAAATATCTAACTTGATGTGTTTAGAATGCTAAAAATCCATGCTATATGTTCCTGCATATTATTCTGCTAACCTTCATGCTTTTCTAAGTGACAATTGTGCAGCAAAGTGATTAGTGTCTTTGAGTCATTCTATTTTCTTTTTCCTCATGTCCTTAATTCTTTCTTTTGATCTTTTCTCGAGGGCGAGCAAAGGTTAAGTTTGGGGATATTTGATCGGTGTATTTTATATACACTATTTGAGTCATTTTTAGTTAGTCTTTTGTCCATTTTTATACAAATATGTGTCGTCTTAGGATAGATTTTCTTTCTTTTGAGTCATAATGGTTTAAAGTGGCACATTTGTGAAAATGAGCGAAAAGAGGGCAGAAACAGAGGTTCCAGAGCTCAAAAAGCAAGAAAGTTGGAAACCCGGGCGAGAAACAGGGCGGCGCCGCGGCGCCTCCAACCAGCAGCATCAGAGCGCCACGACGCCCAAAGTACAGAGAGCGCAGAGTTTAGCCATGGCCGCTGGCGCTGAATTCTGCCAAATCCGAATGGGAATGGGCCAAGGCCAAGAAGGAAAAGTTTGAGAACGTTTTTTAGGCTATAAAAAGGACCTTCCTAGGTCAGAATAGGGGTTCCCACTTTTTCCAATTCATCACAAACTTGGAGATCAAGATTGGAGACTACTTTTGTGTAATTTCTTTGTTCTTTGTTTTATTTCTTTGTAGTTTATGTTGGATATTAGTTTAGTTCTTGGCATGTCTATGGCTAGGAACTAACTTAATTTAGGGCTTTCCATATCAAATCACTTGAAACTCATTCTTATGAATTAATGCATGTTTTGGTTTCTTCTTATCATTGTTGAGATTTATTCAATATTTGTCTTGATTGCTTGGTAATTAATTGATCACTAATTATCATAATCTATATGATTTCTAATCGAAAGCCGAAAGGGGAGATTGTGAATATGCTATAGTTGAATAAACATAGGTTAAATCGTGGACGAAAGTACCCCGATGCTTGTGTAGATTAATAGGTTATTGCTCTTAATCCTCCTTTATAGTCAATCTTGTCACCGAAAGGTAGAAGGGTTCTATATTGGGGTTGGGTGTTTATATTACCTTAACAGGAGTATAAAACGGCTTAGTTAACCTGTTGTCTCAAAATAGAAGAAGAACTATAATTAATTGCATTAATAAGTAAGATAAGCGGATAGTTGAGGAGATTTGGAAGCCCTATTTTCACCATATCTGAAGTAAAATAAAGTAATTTAGTTAGCATCTATAATTATAGTTATAAACAATTCATCAATTATCGGTTACCAAATAGATATCATAGAATAGAGTTTGATAATTGGACATTAATTCCTGAGGAAGATAACTCGGTCTTCTAGACTATATTACTTGTCACGACACGTGCACTTGCGTTTAGTGTGTGCATAAATCGCGCATCAGTACCCGGAGATCATCTTGTGCAGAAGGCCTAAAAAGGGCTAAAAGATGTTCTTTAGTTTTATTCGATTGTAGCTTTATTATTATGTATTGCATTCCATTGTAATTGTAAATTATAAAAGTTGCTTAGAATATGTAGAATAAAAAAGGCAATAAATAATTAACCTAGGTTTGAACGAATAACCGCAAGTTAGCGGATCTTAAAGGATGCCTAACCCCTTCCCTTTAGGATAATAAAGAACCCTGATCCAGAATCTCATTAATTTCGCAGACCATTAAATGGAGATTAATTGCAGTATTTTTATTGCAATAAATCAAGTGTCCTAATTCACTCAAACAATTAGGTGGCGACTCCTCAAAATCAGCATTATTACTCCATCCAGGGAACCGCGCCAAAGAGCAACGTTGCGGTTACCGTTCAGACCCCGATGTCAAAAACGGGCGCGACAGCATGGCGACTCCGCTGGGGATAATCAGGTTCTTTACCATAGCAAACCTAGGTTTATTATTGCTTGACATTATTTGCTTTTATTTGTTTTAAATGTCTTAAAATTGTTTGCTTTAACTTTGTATGATTAACTGCTTTAATTGCTATTTGCTTTTACTGCTTTCCTTAAATTGGCATTCCGCTCATATTTCTTTCACTCTGGAAAATTCACATTGTCACACACTACACGCGTTGGTGTGCTTCGCGCACCCGCGAATTTCTTTCAAAATACCCAAAATTTAGGAGAGTTGGCGCTTGCGTGGAGTTAGATCGGTTCATCTGATCAGCCACGTAGACTTCTCACTCGAGTTGTCCACTCGGGAACCTTGCGTCTAGTAAGCCAAATCTTAGAAAGCTTAAGATAGAGTTATACCACCCTTTTATATTTAGTCATGCATGCATAAACCTTAGGTGAGTTAATCCTTGGTATTAACGCCACAATTAGAAATCCACCAAACTTGTCGACGGGTTTCACAACCCAACGACCCATAAGCATATATGTGTAGCGTGACAATGATAGACGGATCCAAGTCTGGTCATGACACACCGAAATTGGAAAAAGTGCACCGTCATTTGGTCGTCATTTTCAACAAAACATTGCAGTTTAACGGCTTGGACCTATTTATCATAATCTCGCATATTTGACGTTTAGGCCTACCTCTAGCATAAGAGAGGTCTCATGCATATTAGGCGTGCGCTTGATTTGCATGTTTTTGTTTACTATTGTTGTCTCTAGCAATTATGTACATATTATTTAATGCAATAATTACCCTTTTAACCCCTGTACATATCATGTTATGTGCTTATAACTCTGGCCACGAGCATTTGCATTTTTGCACTTTTGTTGTCACATTGCAATCAGGACTTCTACTGCGTAAATCGCTCTTGAACAGAGCAATTTGGACTTTGGGATGCATCAACCACCAGTCCGGTCGAACCAAGCAGGGGAGTCTTTGACTATATTGTCACGCCATTATATTTTATTATTTTTGTGGCTTGCCTACTCTCACCCATTTGTCATATTTTTTGCAGGAAGACCGTCCTCGCAAATAGTCGACGGAGGCAGGAAAAAAAAAAGAGGAAGAAAGAGAAAAAAAATCATCACAAGAATGAGCTGGAGTTATGTTGACGGAAACAAGTCAGTTTATATCAGATTCAACGAAGCATCGCTCTGGGTCCTATATTTTGTATCTTTATACATATTTGCAAATTCAATTGATATGTCTAGTGTCGATTACATAATTATTATCATGCATTTTACAACATAATCATTCCGAACTACGCGTGTCTGATTCTCATCATACGATGTGATACGTAGGCAACTCATCTTGAGTTCGACACCACCACCGCAAAAAAAAGGGACATAGTTGGTTCACTCATTCATTGCATTTATCCAATCACAGACATTCATTATTGCATTTCAATCATTCTATCACATACATTCATTTTTGCATTTCATTCATTCTATCACAGTCATTCATTTTTCATTACATTCATTTTACTTTGCATTAGTCTTATATTGAACAATCATTTGTCTTGCACAGCTTTTACTTTTGCATTTCTTTCATGAATGAATTCTTTTTAAAACATACGTTTTATAATATATCTGAACGAACTACGCACACCTGATTCTCGTCAAAGATGAGATACGTAGGCAGCCCTACTCGGGTTCGGTACCATTTATCCAAAAAATACAAAAATATTTTATTCAAAAAACATTAAAAAAAAAGCTCTTTTAAGTATCATTGTTTGATTTGGTTGATACCAACACAGTTAGGAGTGTGCATAGAAAGACCGAGTAATAATCAGTATGGATTGACTTCGTGATAAACCATAGATTCTTTTGGTACCTCTCACTCATACCTGTAATGACATTCTTGCATGCTTTTAAGATAAGAACGAAACCAACCTCATCGTTTCATGTACATTGTGTGGTGAGTTTTAGAATAAGTTCAATTGCACTGCATTGTGATCTAGAACTTGTCCTGAATGTTTGTTGAGGCGAAATCCTGAGTAACACTCGGTGTAGGAAATTATCGTAGGCTTTCTTTGACCCGTTTGAGCTTTTTCAGCCTACCAAATAACATTATACGTAGTACACCCCTTTGAGCCTAAAGCCTATTCTTTTGAAAACCGCATATTACACCTATATCCTTTCTGAGTGCGTACGCACTATCCCTCTCTTGGCCCGACCTCCTTGAGCGCTTTGGAAATGTGCAAGAGGCTGACAAAATTCTGCGTCGAAGTTTGCAAAGACAAAATTGTCAAAGTCCCAAAAGGGAAAAGAAAACACAAATGACGACTTCACAAAAAGAAGAAATCAAAAGCCCCGACATTATAAAAAAAATTAAAAAAAAATGAATGAAATGAGAGAATAACTTTGGAAAAAAAGGGGCTCCAAACGAAAGATTCAAAAAGAAGTCAGTAAAGAAAAACTGGGACAAAAAAAAACAGATCAGCATTAAAGCACACAAATATCAAGCACGGACGTAGTCCAACGCTCGAGGAAGAATTAGTCACTTTTACCCAAATGATATCCATCATTTTCCCCAAACCTACATTACAAGCCCGTGACAAGCCCTACATGATCTTATACTGAGGGTTCTCACATTAGCGGATACTTACATGACGGCCAAGCCTATGGTATCACAATTGCATGCATTGAACATCCTTTTGAGTGTGAGCGTACTTCTCTAAACGTCCCAAAATTCAAAATACTGGAATATATGTGAGAAATGGGACTTTCTTTCAGTGAGGGCATTTGAAACGTGAGATTACGTGTAGTTCGAAACCTTGGTTGCAAGCAAGTGTGTCGGTACTTAGGTGTCTGAGGTACCATTTGAAACTATAGGAATTATCCAGAAGTCAGTCTTGGTTAGACTGGAAGTGAATAACGGAATTCCTAAGCAAAATACTAATTGTTGGTATCAACTGAAGTCAGAACGTGATGATGTCTTTCCACTTTTCAAAAAAAAATGCATATATAAAAAATTCTCATTTTTTGCATCACGAACTACGTCTTGACCTGATTACCTCAGCGGAATACGTAGGCGGCCACATTGGCTTCGATCTCAGTTTTAAAAATTGTACAATCATTTTTGCCTCACGAACTACGTCTTGACCTGATTCTCGTCAAAGATGAGATACGTAGGCGGCCGCATTGGCTTCGGTCCACTTTTGAAAAACAATAAAAATCATCTTTTGCATCACGAACTACGTTCTGACCTGATTCCCTCGACGGAATACGTAGGCAGCCACATCGGCTTCAGTCACACCATTAGAAATGTTTCTCTTTTGTTTTGCACAGGACTCGATTCTGTCCATTGGAGAGTTTAGCATCCTCATATGTTTTGCATCCATGACTACCTACACATGACCGGGGCATATTTTGAGGGTCGCATTCTCATCTACTCATTGTACATAGACCATGTCTCCGTATTAGTTTTGCATCCATATTTGATAAAATAAATAATAAAAAAAATGTGCCACCTGATCGCCTTGATAGCATCAAGACTCGGCTTTGTCTAGTTGAAAGCTCAGCATCTTCATCCACCTGAAACTGTGACATTTTAAAGATTTATTGCAAGAAGACGGCAATAGACAGGAAAAAGCCGGCCAACTAAGTCTTCAGTCCAAACCAGTCTGAGCATGCAAGCGTCGGCCAAAGCTACAAAATTGACGCGAATCAACCACTCCTTTCCTAAAACTCACAAGTTTTCTTTGAAGTAGAATCTTCATATCAGCAAGGGCAGGAGCACAACAATAAGTCAATGCGGGTTACAAAGCACAACGTTTATGCAATGACGTTATCTCAACTCAGGCGAGTCACAAAGTAGGTACGTCCATAAAATGACACCATTTTATTTTAAGCCTATGCAACGGCTTCATCTATGTTTCGTCTATGCAATGACGAGCATCTGCATGTATGCAATGACGCCCTTTCATCTAAGCCTATGCAAGGCTTCATCTATATTTCGTCTATGCAACGACGAATATCTGCATCGCGTCTATGCAACGACGCATTTCATAAAAAGCCCATGCAACGGCTTCATTCATATTTCGTCTATGGAACGACGAACATCTGCATCGTGTCTATGCAACGACGTCATTTCATGTAAGCCTATGCAACGGCTTCATCTATGTTTCGTCTATACAACGACGAGCATATGCATCGCGTCTATGCAATGACGTCATTTCATGTAAGCCTATACAACAACTTCATCTATGTTTCGTGTATACAACGACGAGCATCTGCATCGCGTCTATGCAACGACGCCATCTCATGTAAGCCTATGCAATGACTTCATCTATGTTTCGTCTATACAACGACGAGCATCTGCATCGCGTCTATGCAACGACGTCATCTCATGTAAGCCTATGCAATGACTTCATCCATGTTTCGTCTATGCAACGACGAGCATCTGCATCGCGTCTATGCAACGACGTCATTTCATGTAAGCCTATGCAACGGCTTCATCTATGTTTCGTCTATGCAACGACGAGTATCTGCATCGCGTCTGTGCAACGATGCCATTTCATGTAAGTCTATGCAACGACTTCATCTATGTTTTGTCTATGCAATGACGAGCATATACATCGCGTCTATACAACGACGCCATTTCATATAAGTCTATGCAACGACTTCATCTGTGTTTCGTCTATGCAACGACGAGCATCTGTATCGCGTCTATGCAACGACATCATTTCATGTAAGCCTATGCAACGGCTTCATCATGTTTCGTCTATGCAACGACGAGCATCTGCATCGCGTCTGTGCAACGACGTCATTTCATATAAGCCTATGCAACGACTTCATCATGTTTCATCTATGCAATGATGAGCATCTGCATCGCGTCTGTGCAACGACTCCATTTCATATAAGCCTATGCAACGGCTTCATCTGTGTTTCGTCTATGCAACGACGAGCATATGTATCGCGTCTATGCAACGAAGTAATTTCATATAAGCCTATGCAACAACTTCATCTGTGTTTTGTCTATGCAACGATGAACATCTGCATCGCGTCCATGCAACGACGCCATTTCATGTAAGCCCGTGCAACAGCTTCATCTGTGTTTCGTCTATGCAACGACGTCGTTTCATGTAAGCTCGTGCAATGGCTTCATCTATGTTTAGTCTATGCAACGACGAGCATCTGCAACGCGTCCATGCAATGACGCCATCAGCATCTACAAACACCATGTCTTTCCAGCACCACATCACCTTCAACCCAGTTTCAATCATAATTCGACACTGGGACAAATTTTGAATTTGCGTCGGCATTATCTTTAATTTTGCAGCATCACAGCAGCCCAGTGTCATCATGATTCGACACTGGGATAATTCTGAATCGGCGTCTACCTGCTTTTATTTTCTAGTATTGCAGCAACCCAATGTCCTCATAATTCGACACTGGGACAAATTTTAAATCCGCATAAGTTTTGTCTTTTATTTTTGGCATCGCAGCGATCCAGTGTCATCATAATTCGACACTGGGACAAAATTTGAATTTGTATCAGCTTTTGTCAATTCTTTTTCTTGATCTTTGTTTTAATTCTGACGATGGATACAAAATTGGCTACAAGTCAACGTCTTTGTCCGAAAACTCTTTCATCGTTTTCGGTCAAAGAGGGACAAGCTGTTGACACCCAATTTTGATCCATCTTTTAGTCATTTCTTGCAATTTTAAGCATTTTAGGACACCGCATTTTAATCACCATTTTTTGGCATTTTTGTATATTTTTTTACCTAACATTCTATGTTGTTTTATTTTTTGTAAATTGACATCATGTTTTTACTTTAATTAGGTATTAAACATTTTCAAATATTATGTTATTATTGTTGCGCGATCATTTTATTTTACTAATTTTGCATCTCTTTAAATAATTAATTGACATCCCGTCTTTACTTTTAATTAGGCATTAAATATTTGTTAAATATCGGATTTTATTATTATTGCATCGGCATTTTAATAATTTTGCATCTTTTTAAATAATTTTTTCTTTTAAAAAATAAACCCGTTTTGCATTTTTGTCAAATCAGTCCAGTCCGAGGCACACCATGGATCAGTCCAATCCGTCGAAAACCAAAGCCCAAACTGAGACCCAAAAATGAAGCCCAGTACACATTTCATCTTTTTCCTCCAATACCCAATACCCAATACTAAAAACCCTAAACCTAAATACCCCTATAAATAAAAACCTTACCCCCCATTAAAAAAAACCTCAGCCGCAAGATTTTCCCTCTCTCCTATTTTTTATTTTTAAACCCATCCCTCACCCTCTCAAGCCCAGCCGCAACACCTCTCTCTCCTCTCTATACTTACCCTTCTCTCCTCTCTACACACACACACCACCTTCACCCTTCTCCCACCACCGGCGAAATCACCACCACTGCTCCCGTCGCCTACCACCGGTGAAACCACCACCACTGCTCCCGTCGCTTACCACCGGTGAAACCACCACCACTGCTCTCGCCACTGCTCCCGTCAACCCCTGGCGACGTCCCTCCGGCGATAGCCGTGGAAGTGACGCCGCCATCCCAATCTCACCGCATTTGCACCTCGACGAGACTATTATTTGTTTCTTCATCTTTATTGCTATATTTTGTGTTTGTCGGACAACCATTGGCGGCGTCGCTCCGGTGTTATACCGTTGAAGTGACGCCGCCGCTGCCTGCTATCTCTTTGTGTTGTTGAAACTTGTCGGAGTTTGAACTCCGGCGACGACACTGATCTGTTTCTCTTTCGTTGCTATTATGTATGTTGCAGTTTGTTTGTACTGATATTTTTGGCTTTTTGGTCGGCGTTCATTAAACTACGGCGACCTCGGTTGGCTTTATGTTTGGAATCTGTTTGTTGGTTTAGTTGGTGGGCTGATTTTTCTGATTTTTTGATATCTCGCCGGAGTTTTTTAGAAAAAACTCCGGCGACTGTGTTGATTTTGTTTTGTTGGTTCTGGACTGGTTGGATTTTCTGTTTTGGTAGCGCATCGGAGTTTTGCTCCGACGACGTTCTGAAATTTCCTTTGAGCTCTGCCATTTCCAGCGACGCTATTGTTGTTTCCATTTTTTTGTGGTTATGGTGTTCATCGTTGTCGGACATGACCGGAATTTTGAACTCCTGCGGCGCTGCTGTTTGGTTCTTCTGCTTTTGCTATTATATGGTTTCTGGTTGAACTAATTTAATCCCTTTATGATTCCGGCGATGTTCTAAAAATTCCCAGCGTTTTGCTTTGTTGCTGCCACTGTTTCCCGTTGGATTTCAGACTGATTTTTATAATTCTATCCCTTTGATCTATTTTATTAAATTGAAAGAACATATTGCTACACTTGAATATTTGATATTTTCTGATTTGAACAAAGATACTACACTTGAATGGCCAATGAAAAAGTTATCCGTCGATTTTTTAGGCCTCCACAATTGCAAAGACGGAAAATAAAATAAAATAAAGCTTTCTGGGCAATGATGATTTCTTCCACTTACACAGGATAACCAACATGCGCTGACAGGGCGAATTCTCGCAGCCGCACTTGTTTAGGATGTCCCACTTTATTTTTTATATATCTGAGCCCTATGTGTTTTAAACTATTACTGTTTTGGCACAGATCTGAAGGTTTTATTTATTTTATTGTTTCTAGCAATATTGGCCGATGAAGGAATCTCTGTTTGATTTCCAAGGCATCCCCTGTACAAAAGACGGATTTATTTTTTGGCTTTACTTATTAATTCTTGCTATTACTTTAAAATTATTTATTTTATTACTAACACTTTTACTAAGTGTTTATGCAGGTACCCGGAGATCATCTTGTGCAGAAGGCCTAAAAAGGGCTAAAAGATGTTCCGGAGTTTTATTCGATTGTAGCTTTATTATTTTGTATTGCATTCCATTGTAATTGTAAATTATAAAATGACTTAGAATATGTAGAATAAAAAAAGGCAATAAATAATTAACCTAAGTTTGAACGGATAACCGCAAGTTAGCGGATCTTAAAGGATGCCTAACCCCTTCCCTATAGGATAATAAAGAACCCTGATCCAGAATCTCATTAATTTCGCAGACCATTAAATGGAGATTAATTGCAGTATTTTTATTGCAATAAATCAAGTGTCCTAATTCACTCAAACAATTAGGTGACGACTCCTCAAAATCAGCATTATTACTCCATCCAGGGAACCGCGCCAAAGAGCAGCGTTGCGGATACCGTTCAGACCCCGAGGTCAAAAACGGGCGCGACACTGAGTTACCACTAAACTTAACCAGAGGCCTCAGATTTGAGCTCTGAGTATAAAAAAATCCTTGATAGGGAGCGCTTTCCCCGAATATGGCGTACGCAGCGTAAATTCGGATATAGTCGAGCTCCAAGGCGGGTATCAGACATCGGGTGAGAAACCAAAAACAACTACTGAGTTGTATTTTCAAGAAGTAAATCTCACATATTCTTGATAAAATAAATCAACTGATCTACATCTTGAACAATATCCATATTGACACTAATAACTCAATATTTATACGAAATCTGTGAACTGAACCTCTATGTGGTAGATAAAATCCTTTCATTCACGACACACTCGATCAAGCTTAGGATCTGCCAAGTATCTATCCAAATGGCTTGATCATTATATCTCATCTATATTAGCTGACAACAAAACCATATCAAAGATATATCTACTGCATTGGCCAATGACTTAGTCAACTTAATACCATATGAGAATCTGAGTGTTCTCTCGAAGATACATTCGAGGAATAAATCATAATTTTGGCTCAACTACCACATTTAATCTATGTCGCAATATACTCAATACAAGTCGTGTTTCAACCTATAAGACATTTGAGCTTAGGACAGGATCAAAGTATATAACTTTGCAAACAAGACGCATATCGACCTCAAGTCTAAGGACTTCTATCTCCCACACGTAGATGACACTTTAGACATATATAACAAACAATACATCAGCAGGGTAGACTCTAATGTTATTAGTGTCGATATGTGAAGGCATGTAGGGTAACACTAAGTCAATTGTTCCATCGATTCAAGGATGTAATTAGAGAGAATATAAATGTTCGGTTTATAATCGAGACATGAGAATGAATAATGATTGCTTAATTAAATCGAGATGATATTTCAGATTTAATTAAAATAGAAACGAGGCAGAATTGGACTAGGGTCGCAGCTCAAAGGACCAAGGGCCGCGACGCCACCCATTGAGCGATGCGGCGCCACGTGTCTAGTGGGTCCAGACGACCCACTCTGTCTCGGTTTCTAGGCCTGACCCATTTGGAAACCCTAGCTGATTTTTTCAGCTATAAATAGAGGGTTCAATCATTATTTTAATACACCCAATTCACTTGAATTATTCTCTGCTAAAACTCTGTCGGGAATTTCCTAGCTTTCCGAAAGAGTATTACATTGGAGTCTTGACTTACAAATCGAGGAACGGTTGCATGTTCACACTTGGCTTACACTTGAAGTTGAAGATTCCAGATTTTGCAAATTGTAAGTGTTCTATCGATGCATTACAGTTTCTGTGTGTTTGTCATTATATAATCATCCATCAGTTTGACCGCTTGTCGGGTTTGAAACATAAATTTTCAAATTCCGATGCGTGTACGAACCCGAAAAAACCCTACAAAAGGTAAGACCCCAAGATGACTAAAAGTAAATATCAAGAAGTCAGAGGTCTATTGGATGACAATTTCAGCCCGATGCACAAAGCATTCCGCGTTAACAAAATTCGGAAAGGGCCGCACCCAAGGAGTATGATGTAGGCAGCCTAACCTAATGCAAACATTATTGGCTGCTTTTACAGCTTGAACCCGTGACCATTTTAGTTAAACCATAAAAACAAAAGAGTTAGAAGTACAGAACTTGGAAAAAACTTGGATGGAGGTAATTTGACAAAGAGAACCGCAACACCTTATGAGAAGTTTACTGAATTTTGTCATCCTTTTTCTGTAGCACCTTGTCGTCTTTCTCTACTGTAAACTAATTTAAACAATGGATTAAGTAGTTAAAGCGCTACCTAGGTACCAAGAAACGAACGTCAAGAGTCAGATGGATTATTATGATGGGAGAAAATTGAGAGATGGTAAGCGTTGCTTTTACTTGATAGAGCAGAATTTGATAAAATTCCAAGAGCATGAATTATAAGATTCACATGGAATAAGTGTAATAATTTGATACCAGAAAGACAATTAACATGAAGAGAACAACTCCATCCAGTCTATCCGCAGCTTTCTATGTACAACAATTATTTCCCTCCAAACAATCATGTTCCTCTAATTACTATGAGATTTTCCAAATACAACAATATCAAATAAATAAAAGACTGAACAATGAGAGTTTTGTTTTGGATTATACAACTACTAAATACCAGTACGATTCAATCTTGGACTTGAATTCTTCAAGAGTTATGTTAATGTTGGGTTTGATGTTATGACATTTTTTCCAACATATCATTTTCAGTACAAAGTTAAAATCGGAAAATATTGGAACAAATGTCATGACATTCAGACTAAACATTCAGATAACATTTTTGTCTTACTTCACAGGACTGAGGCTAAACTCGTGGGATTTTTACCACAAAGGTAATTTGACTTGGCAAGGAGTTTGGAGCTGAATAAAAATGTGGGAAGACCAAGTCCAAGTAGTTGCTAAACATGGGGAACAAGTCGAAGAGGTTAGAGGATTTTGCTTCACAATCTTCTCCAACAAATCCTATCAGTTGTACATCTTTCTCTCAACTCCTACAATGATTCAATGATCATTTCAATGAGCATTTCAAGGAAGACCCTCTACTATAAATAGAGAGGTTACATCAGTGAATCGATATCCAGAAAAATCAAAAGAAAATATCAACAGAGCTCTCCGATATAACGATTAGAAAACTGAATCACAAGTGTTGTCTGAGTGTGTCGACAATATTTTGTCCAACATTATAATTGCTGCTTAGATTCTAGAGTTGTTCTTTATTGAAGCAATTGTAATGAGATGTTGTCTATGTCTATTCAGATAGATTTTTCAGACATAAGTCATCTGCGACTTAACCTTTTTATTTCTTTTGTATTATCTTGTAATATTGTAAAAGAAGAAATATATTTAATTGTATATAAATATATACAATACTTTCGATCATTGACCGTCATAGGTTATACCTATGTAAATATAAATATTTGTGTTCTTTATTATTTTCGTTGCATTGTACTCTTCAAAAGTTTTTCTGTTTTTATCGAAATGTCGTCACTTATGCCAGACGACATTATCGCTGATATACAAGCTTATTTTACATTTGGTTAATTTTTAATTGTTCCATAGTATTACCTCCGGGACCCAACAAGTGGTATCAGAGCCAATACTTGACATAATAAGTACTTGGTCCAGTTATTTAAACCATGGATCCGACTAATCCAACAATTGGTAGGCTTCCTATTTTAGATGGTTCAAACTATTCCTATTGGAAGATTCGCCTACGCTCTCATATCAAATAAATTGATGTTAGGGTATGAAGATCTATTACCAACGGATATGTTGTTCCAATGCTTCCACCAGATGAGGAAGGTGACATACTTGTTAAACCTAAATTCGAATGGAATGCGGAAGAAACCAACAATGCAAGTTACAACGAAAAGACGTTAAATGTCATTTTTGGATGGGTTGATTTTACATTTTCAAACTCATACAAAATTGCTCCACGGCCAAAAATGCTTGGGATACTTTACAAACTCATTGTGAAGGTAGCTCTAGTGTTCGTCGAACGAAGTTTCGTATGCTCATGAGTAAATATGAACGTTTAAGGATGGAAGAGACATAAGATATTAAAATATATTTTGAAAAGTTGATTGACATATCTAATAAATGTCAAGTGCTTGGCTCAACATTTACCAACACTTAACTTGTGGAAAAAACACTTCGTTCTCTTCCTGAAAAGTTCAACATAAAAATTTGTGCGATTGAATAAGCTCACAATCTTGCTACAATGGACTTTCATACCTTAATGAGTATTCTCAAAACTTATGAGATGAATATGGAGAATCAAATGACATTGTATAAAAGCAAGGATATAGCACTTCAAATAAAATCCTTAGAGAATAAAATCGATGAAGAGGATGAGAACCTTGAATAAATTGGTGATGGTACAAATGTTGCCATCCTTACTCGAAAGTTCAATTCGATGGTAAGGAAGTTCAACAATGATAAAAATAAGTTTAAATCCAAAGAGCATCAAAATCAAGACTTCAATCAAAAGTCCACTAACTATTTTCCTATAGTACAAAGAGGAAATCAACTAAAGAGAACCAACTAAGACCGTGATCCCAAATAACTTAAAACTGTGTAATTCCATGCTTGTTCAGGGTGGAGTCATTATGCCAATGAATGTGCAAACACATTAAAAAATTTGGTAAAAGTCTGTGGGTTCTCTTAGTGATGACGAAGGAGAAGAAGAAGGAGATCAAGAAATAGAGTCACAAACAATGCTGGCCACTGTTTTTGAACAGTCATGTTTAGACGAAGAAAATGTCATCGACAGTATAAAAGCTCAAAAGGCTTTGTATGGACTAAAACAAGCTCATCGTGCATGGTATGATCATTTAACTCAGTTTCTTCTTAAATTTGGTTTTAAACGTGGTGAAGCTGATTGTACATTATTTATAAAATATCATGAAGTAGATATAGTCATTGCTCAAATCTATATAGATGACATAGTTTTTGGTTTGACTTCACAGTCCTACCTTGAGACATTTGTCGAAGCTGTGTCTTCAATATTTGAGATGAGCATGATAGAGGAACTAACTTTTTTCTTAGGCTTGCAGATAAAGCAAAATGAAGATGAAATCTTCATCTCCCAGAGTAAGTATGCCAATACTAAAAAATTCTAAAAAGTGAGAACTCCAATGGGATCAACATAGAAGATATGCAAAGACGATGTTGGCGAAAATGTTGACCCAATATTATATCGATCTATGATAGTAGTCTCTTGTATATCACTGCTAGTCGTCCTGATTTAATGTTTAGTGTTTGTGTGTGTGCTCAATTTCAAGCCTCTCACTTAAATGCCGTAAAACATGTCATTAGATATGTTGTCGGCACATGTGAGTTGAGAATTTGGTATTCCAAAGACACTAATCTTAATTTAATAGGATATAGTGACTCTGATTGGTCTGGTGATGTGGATGACAGAAAGAGTACGAGTGGAAGATGTTTTTATCTTGGCAATAATCTTGTTTCTTGGTATAGTCGTAAACAAAAATGTGTCTCGCTTTCAATTGCTGAATCTGAATATGTAGCAGCTGGAAGTTATTGTTCTCAATTAATTTGGTTAAGACACATGTTAGACGATTATGGTTTTTCAAGTAATATGTTCGTTTTGTATTGTGATAATCTAAGTGCTATAAATATTTCAAAAAATCCAGTTCAACACTCTCGTACAAAACACATTGATATAAGACATCACTTTTTAAGAAATTTGGTTGAAAAATAGTTAGTTCAAATTGAACATGTTGACACTCTTCATCAACTAGCTGATATTTTTACAAAAGCTTTAGATCATGAGAGATTTTCTAGTCTGAAAAACTCTATCAATCTGTGTAATCTCTAAAGACATTGGTTGGTGAATGTCAGCTGAAATGTCTCTAACATTTTGGGTGACATTTACCTATGTAATATCATATTCAGTGTTTGTTACTATTTATTGGAATGAATTTTGTATTCACACAAGTATGATCCTAAAATAAGATCATGATTCAAAAAGTGATATCGTTCTCTGCGATGATATTAGATATCATAAAAATAGAGTATAAAAATAAGGCAAAGCCTTTGCTAATCTTTTGGCAACTGTGCAAATGGAAAAAACCTTTAAATATGATATTGTTCGGATACTATAGGAGTATAAGTGCTAAAACATGAAATTATGAGGATACTAAGTAAGTATTCTTATTTTTGACACAAAAATAAATTTTGTACGTGATTTATGATTAGATCAAGGACAATGGAAAAATGTTACATTGGTCTGGTGGTTAAACTCATAAAAACACATATAAAACGTGTCTTGATTTTTTTTTTGCCAAAATGAAAAAGTTCTTCAGGGATCATAATACTTGTGTTATCCAAGATGTTGTCAACATTACTGTTGACATTTTCAGATAATGATATTTGTTGGGATACAGTACATAACTGATTTTTGAAAAATCTGTTTTTCAGCTTTCCTATTTTTATGCCTTATTCTGGAATTCAAATTTTTAAATAATTATAAATTCTAAATTTTTGATGTCTATCTTTTTCTTAAGTTTAGGTGCAAGCATTTAACTACAACTCAAACACCTAAACATAAAAAATATTTTATTTGTTTGTCAAGTGTTTAAAATCTTCTTCGTTACTTCATCTCTTCAGTCGTTTGTCTTTTTCCGAAAATTATAAAAAAAAAAGGGAAAAGATCACATCAATCTCGGTTTAACCAAGACCGATGGATTCATCATCACACTCTTCATCTTCCAAAACCCTCAAAAACCCTAAATTCTTAGAATCTCCTTCTCATTACTCTCCAATGGACACATCTCCGATGTCAACACCTATGTCAACCAACATTTCAGAGAACACTCCAATGAGTACCAGTCCACCAATATGCTCTGCTATTATACTGAGTTCGTTTCAAGAACCACTGGCTATAAGCTATCCACGGGATGATAACAATCCCATAGATGTCGATGCAACCCTAGATATTTCGGTATTAGAAAAGAGGACCAGTACTTCTCAGTTTACCTCCAGGAGGTCGAGTAGAATCTTTGATAGAACTGTTCATCCTCAGCCTGTTGTCAAGAAATCGAGGTTTGAGATGCAAATCTCTGCTTGTTCAGGCAGTGACACTGATGACACAGATTTCAACCTCTCCTCTGAAGATAATAGAGAAAAAACCCTGTTGAAGAGAAACAAGGTGAACCAGAAGCTTCTGAGTTTCACTCGGAACCCTCTGCTTCTGTTCTTCAAAAATCGTCTGAGGATGATGAAATTCCTGATGACACCCACTTGAAGAGATTCTGTCAAAAAGGAATTGCTCATAAAAACAGATCACATGTTGATACAGATGTTTCCCCAGATGTCACGACATATCAGACAACATTCCAGTCGACTTCTGAAGAAACAGATTCTCCTATTTTCTCAAATAGCTCAGATTCCAATAGACTAAACCTGTATGAAACAGACAGTGAGGTAAATTCTTTCTCTAACAAATCTTATTCTAAAGCAAAACATGATAATTGGGATAACTTTAGAAATAGGGTGATTAGGCAGGAGAAAGAATTAGACATTACTTCATGTGCTGAGTATGGTGTGATAGATTTTCTTGTGGACATACAACTTTTGGGATCTGTCACTGACAAAGAACCTTATGTTGATGAGGTTGTGAGACTGTTTTATGCAAATTTGGACTCTGATGTAGAGGATACCTCTTCTAAGAAATATGAAAAGGTTTACCTCTATAATAAAGTTTATCGTTTCACCCCTACAATCATAAATCAATGCACGGGAATTAATGATCGGTGTATTTTATATACACCTTTTGAGTCAGTTTTAGTTAGTCTTTTATCCTTTTTTGTACAAATAAGTGTCGTATTAGGATAGTTTTCCTTTCTTTTGAGTCAAAGTGGTTAAAATGGCCAAATGGCGGAAAAAGAGCTAAAAGAGGCAAAGAGGAGTTCGAGCTAAAAGCAGAGAAAGTGGCGAACAGTGAAACCCGGACCAGCCTTGGCGGCCCTCCTGCGATCGAAGCGGTGGCGCCCACTATCCAGAGAGGCTGCAGAAGACCCAGCGCCGCGGCGCCTCATGTCAGCAGGTGTAGGGCCGCGGCGCCAAATCACCCGAAGGACCACAGAGATTCGTAGCATGGCTAAAGCGAACGCATGGCGCGGGAAAAATCAGGTTTTGGACGAAATTCTGGGCCAGGCCTGAAGGAAAAGAGAGAGGCGATTTTCAGCCTATAAAAGGAGAACCCTAGGCAGATTTTAAGGGTTCCCTTTCTTGCACAACACAAGGTTTCCTTGCTTGGATATTGGAGACCATAGTTTAGTAAATTTTCTTTCCTTTTCTTGTTTTTATTTCAGTTTTATGAAGAACATGGAATTAGTTCTTGTCATGTCAATGGCTAGGAACTAATTCCTCTATAGGGATTTCCATGTTGAATCTCTAGAAACTTATGTTATGATTTAATGCATGCTTATGGTTATTCTTCTTCTTGTTGAGATCTATCCAATAATTAAATTGAATGCTTGGTAGTTAATTGACAACTAATTATCACTATATGATTTCTAATCAGACTCCGAAAGAAGGGGATTGTGAATATGCTGTAAGTTGGGTAGACATTCTTGGATTGGGGATGAAAATACCTCAATTATTTATGTAGCGTTAACGAGAGGCTTAAAAACCCTAATTTTACGCATTGTGCGTGACGGTTAACTAGGTTCTTAGTCTTAATCCTCCTATAGAGTTATCCTTATCACCGAAAGGTAGGTAAGGTGCAATACTGGGGTTGAGTGTTTATATAACTAACGGGAGTATAAAGCGATTTAGTGAACCCGCTTTCTCCAAAGAAGAAGACCGTAAGTTATTGCATTAATAAGTGACATAAGCGGATAGTGAGGAGACGTGGAAGCCCTATTCTCATCCTGTTCAAGTAAACTCATTAGTTAAATTAGCCTTTATAATTCGTAGTTATAAACCACAAAATCAAATATCAATTTACCAAATAGATACCAAAAGATAGATATTTGGTACTTGAATCCTAATCCTTGTGGACGATATTCGGTCTTGCTAAGACTATATTACTTGTCACGATAACGTGCACTTGCGTTTAAGTGTGTGCATCTTTTCGCGCATCAAGTTTTTGGCGCCGTTGCCGGGGATTAGGCATAGTTCAATATCAAATTTGTCTATTTTTAATTTCTAATTTGGTTTTTTATTTTTATTTAAATTTTTAATTTTTAATTTTTAATTTTTACGTTTTTTTTATTTTCAAAAAAATAAAATAAATTGAGGTACCGTGATTGGTTGTTTGTTTTTGATCTATTTCAGAAAATCAGTTTATGCGAAGGAAAAGAGGAGCAGACACACTTGTTCCCTTCAATCCAAAAATTGAGAAAACCTGTAAGCAGAACAGAAAGAATCAACGGATTGCAACTTTGATAGAGATGGACGGTGCTCAAAACAATAACATGATGAGAGAAGGGTTAGGTGAAAATCAACCTAACCCAGGAATGCCTCGGCAAGTGCCAATAGACGTGGAGGAGAGAGTCCAAATCCAGCCAGAAAGAAGTTTGGGAGACTATGTCTTGCAAGAGTGAATGGAGCACAGACATGCATTAGGCTCCCTGCAATAGGAGCCAACAACTTCGAGATAAAACCGGCGATTCTGAGCATGGTACAGCACACAGTGCAATTCGGAGGACTGCCATCGGAGGATCCACATATGCACATAGCTAATTTCTTGGAGCTATGTGCAACTTTCAGATATAACGGCGTTGCGATGATCTTGTCAGTTGAGGCTCTTTCCCTTCTCACTCGGGGATAGAGCAAAGTATGGTTGAATTCCTGCCGATTCGATTTTTACATGGCAAGAGGCGCGAAATTCCTAGCCAAGTTCTTTCCCCGTGTAAAGCAAAGAACCGAGAGGAGTTGAACAACTTCTACCAGCGGATGGAGAGTCCTTATATGAAGCTTGGGAAAGGTTCAAAGATCTATAGAAAGTGCCCACACCATTGCATTGAGTTGTGGAACTTGGTCCACATCTTCTACAACGGGCTGAGCAGTACAACCAGAACCATTATAGATGCAGCGGGTGGAGCATTCATGAGGAAAACAGCCCACAACGCTCATGAGTTATTAGAAGATATGGCCACTAACAACCATGTCACAGAAGAGAGGTCGACAAGTGGGAGAGAAACAGTGGGAGTCCACGAAATAGATGTTATTGCTGCCTTGAATGCCAAGTGGCCCTTTTGGCGAAACATTGCAAAGAACATGATGTCGATGAATGCGGTGCAGATGCCTAAAATCATGAGATATGTGGTGGCCCACAAACATTAGATAGGTGTCCTTCAGCTGATCCCAACAATATACCAATGGAGCAGGCAGAGTGTCAGGCAGTAGGTAATTATCAGAGGCAACAGAACAACCCCTACTTCAACACTTATAATCCAGGGTGGATGAATCACCCAAATTTCTCATGGAGAGGAGACCAGGGGCAGCAGAATCAATACCAGGGGCAGCAGAATCAATACAGGGGCGATGCAGAACCAGTGAGAATCGCTGACCTTTCATTCAAGCCCCACAACCTCAGCGATTCAATGCAGGTTCGAAGAAAAGCCGAGCCGAAGTAAAGCTGTGACAGCACTTGCCAACGCCCAGACGCAGTTCATGACAGAAGCTAGATCCTCGTTCAGGAACTTGGAAACACAAGTGGGTCAGCTAGCAAAGCAGGCAAACAGCAGGCCGCAAGGTACATTGCCAAGCAATACAGAGGTAAATCCGAGGAAGCGATGTCGAGCGATGCGATTGAGAAGTGGAAGACGATTGGAAGCCGATCACCTCGGCGATAAGTGAAGAAAGCGAGAGATAGAAAAGAGAAGGTGATTGAGCCTAGACCGGTAGTAGAAAACTCCGGAGAAGGAGTATCGAGAAGATCCCTTTTCCCCAGAGATTACAGCGGAAGGCGGTTGATAAACAATTCTCCAAATTTTTGGAGACATTCAGGAAGCTGCATATCAACATACCTTTTATAGAGGCTTTGGAGCAGATGCCTTCCTATTTCAAGTTCATGAAGGAGATCTTGGGGAAGAAGAAGAAGCTGGCAGAATACGAAATAGTAGCACTGACAGAAGAGTGTAGTGCTATCTTGCAGAAAAAGTTGCCACCAAAGCTAAAAGATCCAGGGAGCTTTACACTACCTTGCACAGTGGGCAGGGTGACATGCAACAGAGCTCTGTGTGATTTAGGGGCAAGTATAAATCTGATGCCCTTATCAGTATTTAAAAGATTGGAGTTGGGTGAGGCCAAACCAACCACAGTAAGCCTGCAACTGGCCGACAGGACAGTGGTTCATCCAAGAGGCAAGATTGAGGACGTGATTGTGAAAGTAGGAAAATTCTTCTTTCCTGCAGACTTCCTCATTCTTGATATGAAAGAAGATCGCGAAATCCCTATCATATTGGGGAGACCATTCCTAGCAACGGGGAGAGCTTTGATTGATGTTGAAAGAGGAGAGCTGACATTAAGGGTGGAGAATGAAGAAATGGTGTTTAAAGTTTTTAAACACGTCATTGAGCCACCAACCATGAGTGGGTGCTTTGCAATCAGCACCATCAAACCCCCCTGCGAGCCAATACAAGTCAACCAAAGGGAGATGAGCTCAAGAAAACATGCATGGTTTGCCGAAATTCCACTAAAGGAGGTATGTGTTCCTGAAACTTCGCTTGATGATAATGCTAAGAAGAGAAGAAGAAGAAGAAAAAGAAAACGAACAATGTGGAAAAAATGGATTTGTTGTGGGGTTAATACACCTCACATTTATTAAACTAAGGAACTTGCGTCCGGCTAAAAGACGTTAAAGACAACGCTAATTGGGAGGCAACCCAACATTTTCAATTATGTTATTTTAATTTCTATCTTTAGTTTATTTTATTTTATCTAGAACAGTCTCACGGTCTTGGGTTGTAGCGTTTGTGTTGTGATTGAGTGCAAAGCCAATAAACCAAAGCGAAAAATCAAGAAAAGCCGAGATTTCGAGAAAGCGGGTTAAGCCGCGACGCCAGAGCGGTCGCGACGCCAAAAGAACTGTAGAGGTGCTGAAGTTTAAGCATGGCGCCCGAGCGAGCGCGTAATTCGAAAATTTGCCAAAGTTTAGTAGCCCATGGCCGCATGTGTCGCAGAAAACCCGAAGGATTACAGAACATTGGGCGCGGCTAAAGCAGCGACGCGCGGCGGAAATCGAAACTTAAACGCCTGAAATAATATTTTCCCCCAATTCCAATTTCAAAAACCTAACCCTTCTTTTCCAAAAACACACGAAAATCCAAAAATCTACCAAAAATTCCTCCACAAATCCAACCCAACCACAACCAAAACTCTTAAATTCCTAAAAATCCTTAGCTATCTCAAACAACAAGGCTCCATTCCATAGCCTCAACCCACCATTAGAAACAAGAACAGCTTGAATCTTCTCATAAAAAGGTAATCTTTTTCTGTTCTTGAGATCTTTACTAAAGTCACAGGAGGTAGTAGTTTGAAGTAGTATTGTAGTTGTGAAGTAGTTTGGGTGCTGAAAAATTGATTGTGAAGTTTGGAGAAGGAGTAGAAAAGGAGGGTGTGGGTATTGGGTAGAAGAGTTGAAGTTTGGGGGTGTTGTGTTCGCTGCTAGTTGTTGATTGTGTAGGAAACATTTGTGCCACTAAATTGTAAGCTACAGAAACTGTTTTAAAAAAAAAATGTCCACCAGAAAAAGAAGAGCCTCCACATCCACCCCAACCCCACAATACGATGATACTAGGTTTGTGAGCTACCAAGCCTTCCACAGATACAAAAAGCTTGATACCAGACCCTTAATCCCTGAAAGGGGAATGGACTATCAGAGGGAGTCGTTTGGGGAAGAAGATGTTTATGAGCTCATTCGGGCAATGATTGAGTTGAGGGGGTGGAGGAGATTTGTAAATCCGGAGAATATAGCACCAGTGAACACAACAATGGTGCGTGAGTTCTATGCTAACTTTCCGGAGAGGGTGGAAAGAGGATGCTTTGTAAGGGGAAGATATATGCCTGTGACGGCAGAAGCAATAAATATGACTCTAAAAACAGTTGATGTTGAAGGAGGAATTGGTGATTGGAGCCAGTCAGAACATGGTCTAGGAGCACCGACAACATCAATCGGGGCCGTCGCGAACACGATGAGCTACCACAGGGCTGCTTTTGATATTGCGAGAAATGGGTCAAGAACACTGAGCAGGTGCCAATTCAACAAAGTAGCCAAGGGTTGGCTATATTTCGTCAGTGCCTGCATGATTCCATCCACGCACTTCACCAGAGTGCCAGAAGATAGGATTAAGCTGATATATGAAATTATGAGGGGGTTGACGATTGATGTAGGGAAAGAGATAGTGCAGAGCATTGAAGAGATCAGCAGGTTGGTGACAACAGGCGGATTGGGACATGACTCACTTATCACGAATTTATGCCACATGAATGGGGTCCCAACCCTACCCACTGACACTCACGAGAGAAACCAACTACCTGTGACATATGGGATAGTGCACTCTTTCCCGCACTCCAAGCCCCCAAGAGCGAAGAAGAGCACAACCACCAAGAGCGGCGGCCAGCAGAGGCCGCAACGAACGAAGATGAGCCTGAAATAGGGGCTCAATATGAGGTAGGACCTAGCCACCAGCCAACCACAGAAGCAGAACCTCCAGTGCCTATGATGGAGCAAGTGCTCCAGAACCATAGAATGATGATGCAACATTTCGACACAATGATACAAGGACAAAATGAGTTGAGACAGAGACAACATGAGTTGCGACAAGGGCAACAAGAATTGAGGCAGGAGCAACAGCGGTTGCACCAATGATATGGCGAGATGAGTTCCCTGTTCAACCAATGGTCGATGCATTATCCACCGCCACCACCATCATTTTAGCCGAAGTTTGTAAGTGTCTTATTTCTTTTACTGTCTTTGAGTCTACACACATTGGGGACAATGTGTGATTTAAGTTTGGGGGTGTTTTATTTGTGTCTTGTTTTATTTGTGTCTTGTTATGTTTTATTTAAATCTTTTTATTGTTTTATGTATTTTTGAGTCACAATTGTCTGTCAAAAGATCATGTATGTTGTAGTTACTAGAAACACCTAGTGAAGTAAGGTGGAATAATGTAATGGAATTGAAGCAACTATCTAAACACCTAGGTTAGATATGCCAAAAACTCACAAAATCTGTCTATTTGGAGTTTCTTGCTTAAATTATGCATGCTAAATGATAAATACTTATGTGTTATGATTGCTTGCTATTTGAGGCGAAATAGTTAGGATGTGCATGTTAGGGAGATGACTCAGGCATTTCTTTGATAGCCAATTCTTACCATTCCCTTTCTATCCCGGACTTTAAAGATATCCCTAGTCAGCCCCATTGAGCCTAAACGTTGAAACTTCTTCTTTGACGCCCTATATTCCCACAGATTGTGCCATAAGTAAAAATGTGAAGTAGTGGAATCAATTGTGTTAAAAAAGAGATAAAAAGAGTGAATGAGTTTGTTGCACCCCAATGAAAAAGTAATAAGAAAGAGGCAAAAGCCTAAGTTTGGGGGTGCTTGTTATCATAATACTCTTCATTCTCCCAAAACAAAAGAGGGAAAAAGATAGAATTGAAGTGAAAAAAAGAACAAAAAGAAAAGGGAAATACTGAAAAGCTAAAGAGCTTATGGTACACGAAATGAGCTTAAATGCCTATTTTTACCTACCTATACCTAAGCCTACATTACAACCCTTAAAGTCCTGAAGTTATATTTTATGCATATCCAGGATTAGTGGAGAATAACAAGTAAGCATGTCATAGGATTTTTGAATTTATATGCATGATTTAGTATATTGACGTCCATTAAGCATGATAAATATGAGTTTGCGAAATATCTAGCTCAATGTGTTTAGTGTGCTGAATTTTCATGCTATATGTTCCTGCATATTATTTCGCTAACCTTCATGTTTTTCTAGTTAACACTAATGCAGCAAAAGTGATCAATGTCAGTGAGTCTTTTATTTTTCGTTTCTTTGAGTCTTTTATTTCTTTCTTTCTATCTTTGCTCGAGGGCGAGCAAAAGTTAAGTTTTGGGGTATTTGATCGGTGTATTTTATATACACCTTTTGAGTCAGTTTTAGTTAGTCTTTTTTCCTTTTTTGTACAAATAAGTGTCGTATTAGGATAGTTTTCCTTTCTTTTGAGTCAAAGTGGTTAAAATGGCCAAATGGCGGAAAAGGAGCTAAAAGAGGGCAAAAGAGGAGGTTCCAGAGCTAAAAACAGAGAAAGTGGCGAACGAGGCTGAAACCCAGACCAGCGCCGCGGCGCCCACTATCCAGAGAGGCTGCAGAAGACCCAGCGCCGCGGCGCCTCATGTCAGCAGGTGCAGGGCCGCGGCGCCTAAACATCCGAGAGGCTACAGAAGTTGCAGCGCCGCGGCGCCCACAGACAGCAGAGATCAGGGCCGCGGCGCCAAATCACCCGAAGGACCACGAGTTCCGTGGCGGCTAAAGCAGTCGCGGTGACGCGGAAAAATCAGTTTTGGACGAAATGCAGGCCTGAAGGAAAAGAGAGAGGCGGTTTTCAGCCTATAAAAGGAGAACCCTAGGCAGATTTTAAGGGTTCCCTTTCTTGCACAACACAAGGCTTCCTTGCTTGGAGATTGGAGACCATAGTTTAGTAAATTTTCTTTCCTTTTCTTGTTTTTATTTCAGTTTTATGAAGAACATGGAATTAGTTCTTGTCATGTCAATGGCTAGGAACTAATTCCTCTATAGGGCTTTCCATGTTGAATCTCTAGAAACTTATGTTATGATTTAATGCATGCTTATGGTTATTCTTCTTCTTTTGAGATCTATCCAATAATTAAATTGAATGTTTGGTAGTTAATTGACAACTAATTATCACTATATGATTTCTAATCAGACTCCGAAAGGAGGGGATTGTGAATATGCTGTAAGTTGGGTAGACATTCTTGGATTGGGGATGAAAATACCTCAATTATTTATGTAGCGTTAACGAGAGGCTTAACAACCCTAATTTTACGCATTGTGTGTGACGGTTAACTAGGTTCTTAGTCTTAATCCTCCTATAGAGTTATCCTTATCACCGAAAGGTAGGTAAGGTGCAATACTGGGGTTTAGTGTTTATATAACCCTAACGGGAGTATAAAATGATTTAGTGAACCTGTTTTCTCCAAAAGAAGATGACCATAAGTTATTGCATTAATAAGTGACATAAGAGGATAGTGAGGAGACGTGGAAGCCCTATTCTCATCACAACTGAAGTAAACTCATTAGTTAAATTAGCCTTTATAATTCGTAGTTATAAACCACAAAATCAAATATCAATTTACCAATAGATACCAAAAGATAGATATTTGGTACTTGAACCCTAATCCTTGTGGACGATATTCGGTCTTGCTAAGACTATATTACTTGTCACGATAACGTGCACTTGCGTTTAAGTGTGTGCATCTTTTCGCGCATCAATTAACAAGGGGCATGTGAGAGAAACAGAAAGTGGAATGGCAGATAAGGATGAAATGATAGAATATCTCACAGGAGGTATACTCAAGAAATGGATTCCTCGATGCCCAGCGTCAAAACTCATTGCTCTATTTTCAACTCTCTACAAAATAGCCATACATAATTGGCTTCCCTCTCTAAATGAATCAATTGTCATGAGTGAACAAACCTCTCTGATTTTCAAAATAGGAAAAAGATTCAAAGTTGATATGGGCAAGATAGTCTTCTATCAGGTTGCCAATCTAGCAGAAAAAATGTCAACTTCAATTATACCTTTTCCTCCCTGATTTACAAAATTTTAACTAGCCAAGGGCTAGAACCTTCTAGAGAAGATGTTTTAGGGAAAGTTCCTGAAATCTACACTGTAAACAAAGCTATTCTTAGGAGCAAATAGAGGCTAATTTATCTCCCTTGGACAAAAGAGGCACACAGTGAGAATGTTGTCAATAATGTTTCCAACATTCACGACAACATTGGTCCAAGACAGTCTGAACTGTCTACAAGCTGGCTAGTGGAACAAATTGACAAAATCAACTCACAAATTGTTGAGATTGATAATGCTAGAAATGCACTAGTTAAAGCCAGGGATCATCTCTTATTGTTTCTTTCTTCCCAAAAAGGGGGAGATGATTCTGTGCAGGGGGGGGAGGCTGAGACTAGCAATGTTGCTGCTTCTCGTGGAGCTCATACAGGGGGAGATAGAGAAGACTAACTGCGGTGATTCAATGATGAAGTCAAGAAAAGTAGAAAGCGGCTGGAAGCTACTACTGAAGCTTGACTTGCAGAGTTGCTATTTTTGGTTGCTGATGACTGGTTGTTGTTGCTGACTGTTGTTGTGATGTGTTGTTGCTCTGTTGGTTACTGATTTTGATTACTTGATTACTGATTTGGATTGTATAAGACAAATTTATTATGTATTTAACGTAGTCACTGTTTTAATTTTGGGATGTATTCTATTTGGATGTAAACAACTATTTTTTTCTAATCCGACATGAATATTGCATATATGTTGTGTCTTGTATATGTTGTGTTTGTATGTCATCACAGGTTGAGAGGGAGCATTAGTGTAGTCATAGATGTGTCTATACAATTGCCATTAAGTCACCCGCATTGAAAATATTCAGTTTTGTGAAGAAAGACAAAAAGGGGGAGAATGTTAATGTTGGGTTTGGTGTTATGACATTTTGCCCAACATATCATTTTCAGTACTAAGTTAAAATTAGAAAATATTGAAACAAATGTCATGACATTCGGACCAACATTCTGATAACAATTTTGCCTTACTTCACGGGACTGAAGCTAAACTCGTGGGATTTTTACCACAAGGGTAATTTGACTTGGCAAGGAGTATGGAGCTGAAGAAAAACGTGGGAATACCAAGTCCAAGTAGTTGCTAAACTTGGGGAACAAGTCCAAGAGGTTGGAGGATTTTGCTCCACAATCTTTTCCAATAAATCCTATCAGCTGCCCATCTTTCTCTCAACTTCTACAACGATTCAATGAGAATTTCAAGGAAGACCCTCTACTATAAATAGAGAGGTTGCATCAGTGAATCGATCTCCAGTAAAATCAAAAGAAAATATCAAGAGAGCTCTCCGATATAACGATCAGAACTGGATCAGAAGTGTTGCTTGAGCGTGTCGACAACATTCTGCCCAACATTATAATTGCTGCTTAGATTCTAGATTTGTTCTTTATTGAAGCAATTGTAATGAGATGTTGTCTATGTCTATTTAGGTAGATTTTTCAGACATAAGTCATCTGCGACTTAACCTTTTTATTCCTTTTGTACTATCTTGTAATATTGTAAAAGAAGGAATATATTCAATTGTATATAAAAATATACAATACTTTCGGTCATTGACCGTCATAAGTTATATATTAGTAATATTGTAAAAGAAGGAATATATTCAATTGTATATAAAAATATACAATACTTTCGGTCATTGACCGTCATAGGTTATATTAATATATAACCTATGTAAATATAAACCTTTGTGTTCTTTATTATTTCTGCTGCATTTTACTCTTTAAATGTTTTTCTGTTTTTATCGAAGTTTCGTCACTTTTGTCAGACTACATTATCGCTGACATTTGCAGTTGTTTTAGCATACACGCTTATTTTACTTTTGGTTAATTTTTAATTGTTCCATAGTATTACCCCCGGAACCCAACAAGCTACTCCAGTCATAATATTAAACAAACACGGTAATAGATGTAGTAAATAATTAATGAAATCTAGCAAAAAAAGGAATAGGTAAAAGGACTCCAAGATATCAATATATACCACTACGGCAGTCTCAAATATTTTGGGGGGCCTGTTCTAATTCGTAAAAGTGGGTCCTTAAGATAAGTAAATATACGATTTCAATAATAATAAAATATTTTAAATTTTAAATAACAATCCAATACAACTTCAAGTTAATCAACCCCTACTTTGATTGGGCTAAGACCTGCGAAGTATGGAACTTTATAGTAAATTCTGGCTAATACTACTTAAAAAAAAGAAAAAAAGGGGCCCCTAAAATTTTTTGTTTTTCGGAGGCCCTGTGCGGTAGCACAACTCGCACGGGCCCTGACCAGTACGATTCAATCTTGGACTTGAATTCTACAATTTGATTTGGATTATACAACTACTAAAATACTTTTACATTTTTGTACATTAATATTATAGAGATATCTAATTAATACAGAATATAAAAATGGTTCAATATTTGAAGGATATTTTGGTCAATCAACATTTATATTAATGCTTTTAAAATAATATTAATTTCTATGTCAACGCTGTTAGCGATTTATCCACACGTTTAACGCAAGTGCACGTATCGTGACAAGTAATATAGTCTGGGTAAGATCGAATATCGTCCTCAGGGATTACTGTTCAATTACCAATTTCTATCTATGGTATCTATTTGGTGATCGATATTTTTTTATATCTATGACTACTAAATAATTATAAAAGTTAACTAAATTACTTTACTTAAATCAGATATGGTGGAAATAGGGCTTCCAATCTCCTCAACTATCCGCTCGCTTTAATCTTTAATGCAATGATAAAGGTTCTTCTATATTGAGATAGCAGGTTAACTAAGCCGTTTTATATTCCGGTTAGGATATATAAACACTCACCCCGATGCAGAACCCTTCTATCTTTCGATGATAGGATTTACCACAAAGGAGGATTAAGAACAATAACCTATTAAACTACACATGTATCGGGGTACTTTCGTCCACGATTTTAACCTATGTTTATTCAACTATACCATATTCACAATCTCCCCTTTCGGATCTCGATTATAAATCATATATGTGATGATAATTAGTGATCAATTAATTACCAAGCAATCAAAGCAATTATTGAATAAATCTCAACTATATAAAGAAGAAACCAAAATCATGCATTAAATCATAAAAACGAGGTTCAAGTGATTAGAATGGAAAGCCCTAATTAAAGTTTATCTCCTAGCCATAGATATTCTTAAGAACTAATACAAACCAACATAAACTGAATTAAAACAAAGGAAAGAAGAAAAGAAAATAATACTGAAAAGCCTCCAAAGTTGTCTTGTCTCCTTGAATGGTGTTATGGAATATTTACAAGATGGTGGAATGATGGATTGTAGAATAAGGTCTAAGGAGGTATATTTATAATGAGCAGGGTTTTAGGGATTTTATAGGATTTGTAGGTAGGAAAAATTATCCCTTTTGGACTCTGAAAACGTGTCAAATTCGGCCCAGAACTCAAAAATCCCGCATCGGCGCCGTGGCCCTGCAGACTGGCGCCACGGCGCTGAAAAATCAGAGAAAATCAGATTTCGCAGAACATTGGGCGCCGCGGCGCTGCTGGCAGGCGCCACAGCGCCGGAGGCGTTAATTGGACAATTTTCTGATTCTTCGTCCTTTTTTCATCCGGACTTCTTCTGATCTCTTCTATACTTCCCGAGACTTCTTAGACTTTATTTATTGGCCCTTTTAGTGTGCAATTTCATCTCAATTATGCTCATTTCCTCTCCTTTTCTCCATTTCTCCATTTTTGACCGTTGTGACACAAAAGAAAGAAAAACACACCTAATATTATACTAAACATAAATGAAATGAATAAAATACTAACTAAAAATGACTTAAAAAGTGTATATAAAATACACCTAAAAAATACCCTCAAATTTAAACTTTGATCGTCCTCGAGTAAAACACTAAACAAAGACAAAACAAAACGAACAAAGACTCTATGAAATGGATCAAGTAGTTATAGCGATGCTTCTTCAAAATCATGGATGAAAGATGAGATAATATGTTAGAACATATATAGAATGAATAATCAGCAATCTAGAATTTCAAGTTAGATATTTCGCAAATTCACTTAGATCATGTTCAATGGAAATACAAACACCTAACCTATGCATGTCAATTTCATTCCATCTTTCCCAAATGCTATAGACTTGTTTACTTGTTATTCTCCACTAATCATAGACATACATATTAAAGATCATCAGGACTTTCAAGGGTTGTAATGTAAGCTTAGGCAGATGTAGGTAAAAATAGACATTTAGGCTCAATTACGTACCATAAGCACTTTTCATTCAACTCATTTTCCTTCTTTTTGATTTCCTTTTTAGTTTCATCCCCACTTTCTCCCCTCTTTTCTTTTGAGAGAATGATATGTATTATAAATAACAGGCAACCCCAAACTTAGACTTTTGCATATTTTTCATTGGGGTGCATCAAAATTTTCAATTCTCTTTTTGTTTTTTTTTCAACACTTTTCATCTCCCTAACTTTCAATTATCACTTATGGCACAAACATGGAATCATAGGATGTCAAAGAAAGATCTTATTTTAGGCTCAAAGGGGCTGACTAGTGATACAATTTATGTCAGGGTAGGTAATGAATGGTCAGAAGGGCTATCAAAGAAATGTCTGAATCATCTCCCTAAACATGTACATCTTAACTATTTCGCCTCAAATAACAAGCAAACAAATTTTCTAGACATTTTTCCACTTTTCTTTCCATAACTGACACACATAAGCTAAGCACAAATATTCCAAAGAATTAGATGTCATGAATTTTTGACATATCTAACTTCAGCACACAGATTATCGCTTTTAATTTCATTACATTATCCCACTTTATACACTCAATATCTTTAGAAACTACAACATGCATGATCCATAAAAAAAAATTATGACTCAAAAACACAAAAAAAAAACAACACAAAGACAAAAAAATAAAAAATAAAAAAAGATTCAAAAACAAGACCATAACAAAATAAGACATCCCCCCAAACTTAATCGACACATTGTCCCCAATGTGTGAAGACTAAAAAATAGGGACAACTTACTGACACAACACAGCGGTCATAACGGAGGTATGGGAGGAAAAATTCTGGAATTTGCACTGCGTCTGGGCCTCTGAACTTTCGGCGCCGTGGCCCTGCATTTTGGCGCCACATCGCTGTCAACGGGAATTGCTCTCTGAACTTCTGGCGTCGTGGCCCTGCATGTGGGCTCCACGGCGCTGATGACGACTTTTCCCTGTTTTCAGCATTTTTGCTCCTTTTTCTGTTCGGGGTCTGCTCCTAGTCCACCTGCCATCCAACAACACAAGACAAGAACCCAAGACCGTGAGATTGTTCAAGACAAAATAAAATAAACTAAAAACAGAAATTGATATAACTTAATTAATAAATATTGGGTTGCCTCCCAACAAGTGTTGTCTTTAACGTCTTTTAGCCTGACGCAATTAACCTTTACTAATGCCCGGCAGCTCCTTCTTCGAAATGCTTTCAATCCGCACAGTTATTGTTGCAGGTCTCACTTTTCCTACAACACCTTTGTCAAACAAGGGCCTCAGATCTAAGATTGTCCCCCAAGTACACAAGACAAGCGTTGACACCCAATTTTGGCCCTCTCATCCAGTCATTAACTATAAAATTACATTAAATTTTCCAAATAATTTTAACAATCTTATAATAATAAAATGCAACAATAAAACATTAATACATGCATAAATAAGCGATTTAATAATGACACCGCATTTTACGTAGATTATTAAACACACTTTGAGTCTCACGTCTGCATTCGTCATTTTAATAACAAGCAATTTCATTAATATTATTTGTAATTTAAATTAATTTTAATCTAATACATGCGTTTTAATAATAGCATCGCATTTATAAAAGCATTAAGCAATTCTTAAATATCATATCTGTATTTAGCATTTAAATAATTTAATTATAATCTAAACCTCATTCAATTTTAATTTAACATCGCAAAATACGCATAATAAATAAGATTTTAATAACGGCATCACATTATAAAATATTAAGCACTAATTAAATAGCACGCCCGCATTTATTATTGTAATAATAAAAATCCAAGCTAAAACTAATAAAACACCTAGGGTTGTATTTAAATAATTTAATTTACACTAATTAAATAATACACCTAAAACTAATAACACACTACCCAAATTAAATATCTAAACTCTACCCAACCCAAAACATACCAGCAGCCCACAAACCCAGCCCAACCCGCTGGCCCATCACCCCCAGCCCTTATATTCATCCCCATCGCCCAACAGAGGGAAAAACCTAAAAAAAGAACTCACAAAACGAACCCTAGAAACTAGAGAAGCCCACCGCACCTACAGCTGCCGAGATCCTCGCCGGATTCTCGTCGGAAAATCCGGGATCATCCTTGTACGCATACCGTGTCACCTTCCTTATCCATAACCGAATCGTTCCAACAAGAACAGTACCAAAATCATCCCTAAAAATGGTAACTTGCCATAACCGAAATTTCAGAATCAAATCTTATCATATACCACCTAAAATCGCACCAAATCTCCTTCAAATCAGCAACCCAAATCACCTTTAAAGCTTACCTTAAATTAAAACCCAGAATCGGAGCTATAAAAGGAGATTTCGCACATGCAATAGAAAAAAAAAGAGTTTTTACACAGAGGAACCCCTCGCAAGATCGAGAAAGCATAGGGAAAACCCTTAGAACAGATAGGCATCGATCTCTACAGAGGAAAATCACAACAACAAGCACAAATATAGGGGACCCCAGCAACAGCAGGAAATCGAAAGAACATGCATCTGTTAGCATCAGTTAATAACCCAATCGGGAGGCATCGAAAAAAGGATAGTCTAATAGCGATAATCAAAATCCTCAAACCCCTTTTCTCTCAATACCAATTAAGAACCAGCAACTATTCTTCAAGCGAAAGCTCATTTTTTTTATTTCGCATAGCAACACCAAACTCCGAGTGAATCGACGACTTGATACGCTGCCTCGATTCGCTGTCCAGAGAAGGTAAACTTGAATTCCTCTCGACTCTAGTTTATTTCTATGTTCTACGTGCCTTTTATGTGTCTCGGGTCGATTAATCATGTTTAGATAGATTCCTCCTTGTTACTATTTTGTCAAGGCTTAAGTATGATGTCGAATACAATCTGCTTAGTCATAACTGCGTGATTGGGATGCGACGACATGTTGTTAAAGACTTGATTGTGTTTCTCATATATTGTTCCTTTTATATGCGCGCCCTGTTTGCTAGCCATTCTCAGTAAGGATATTCTAGGGGTCCTCAGGTCATTATATATGTTACACCCCGTTTTTACAGGATATGTTTTAAGAACGTAAGTAAGAACTCAAAAGATGTTAAGATTAGAGACGAGTAAAAATTTATCGGAAATTGTGAAATTGTCGGAAACGAAATATTGCGACGAATGAGAGGGAGACACGTGTCACCCCCCCTTAGTGTCTTGGACGAAATTTGCCTTGGGCAAAAGGGTCATTTGACCATTAGTGAGATGACCAAGTCTTGCACATGACTTAGCTTGACATTGTTGACTAAAAGTCCAGGGCGGCAGCTTGATCCATGTGAAACTCTTCTAAGCCAACCATTTGTGTAGATCTTGACCCTCCATAGTATTATATATGTGTACAAGTAGCAAGACAAGGGCACTACACTTAGAATTTTTTTTCAAGAAACTTAGGAACACCAAATGAGGGCTCACGGTTTTGAAGGTCCTTCAAGACAAGAATTTTCAATCCTTGTCCAATAATCCCCATACTTTAAACCAAGGTTCCTAAGTGTATTGTGAGTATATCTCAATAGAAAAATCCCGGAAAAAGAGAGTTTTCGTATTAGTCGCAAGGTGAAAACCTAATGGCTTTTCTAGGTTTTGGTTGGAAGTTTGAAGGAAAATTGTTGGTATGGTTCTAAGGGTCTCAAGTAGCGGATTGAAGTATCTTGAAGAGGCTCTAGGTTGCTAAAGAGCAACTTCGGTTTTGAAGATTGGATTAAAAAGCGTTGAGGTATAATCTTGTTCTTTGAAAGTATTACAAAATTATTTATTTTGTTGTTAGCTTACTTGTTGCTAGCATGAAGTATATGTTGAAGTTTATAAGGATTATAGATCGATTGTAGTCTTTGAAATTCGAAATGAAATGTAGGCCATGTTAAGTTGGATTACAATTTGATCGTTGTTAGAATCGTCGCATGTTATTGACTTGAAGCTTATGGTAGTATTAACCAAATGCGACTTGATATCTTATTATGCTACCAATTTGGATTGAAATGGAAATTGGATAAGAATTAGTTTGGTTGAACTCAAGGTGGCCGGTTTTGGACTTGTAGTTTGTAGTAGTTGGTTAATCATTTGTATTGGACTATTTTCTATTTAATTGTGAGCCAATTGGGGCTGTTTAGTTAGTCATTTGTATTGGACTATTTTCTATTTAATTGTGAGCCAATTGGGGCTGTTTAGTTAGTCATTTGTATTGGACTATTTTCTATTTAATTGTGAGCCAATTGGGGCTGTTTAGTTAGTCATTTGTATTGGACTATCTTCTACTTAATTGTGAGCCAATTGGGGCTGTTTGGTTATTGTAATCGACCTTGAAAAGGTGGCAAAGTGAGTAGAAACAAAGGAGGTGCTGTCCGATTTTCCGTAGAAATTGGCGACTTAGCACTTAGAATATTCTACGTTTGAAGTAAGAGGTTAATGGACGTATTGTGACCATGATAGGTTGAAGAACTAAGTATAGCGTATCCTACTGGAAGATTGTGATAGCTCAAGGTTGAAGTACTTTGGAGCATCTTGCTACTTGTCGACAATCGTCGCGAGGTATGTGAACCTCTTCCTTCTTTTGACATGATTCTATGTATGGAATATACGTGTAGTACTATTTCATGATTCCTTCTACTCTTAGAAGTTAACAGGTATGTATGTTGATTTACTCTACGTAAAGGTTATGTCTAAGTTATCCTAAGTTCTTACCAAGTCTTATGGGGGATGTTGGTAAGAGTCGTTAGGGGGTATTTGGAGCCAAGTTGACTTGGCTAATTTACGGAACAAATGAGAATAAGTATCGAACAAGCCATTGCAGCGTTAATAAAGGAAAATGTAATGACATTACTTATGTTAAAACAAGTAGAATTCTCCATCTGCATAGAAGCTAAGATAAGACAAAATTGTATTACATTTTCTAGATCATGGTTACTTGATTAAGATAGTTATAAATAAGTATAACTTATTCACACCGCACCAAGTATATGTTACTTAATTTATAAGGATTTACGTATGAAGTTTTAAGACTATGGACCTCAAAGTGTTAAAGGTTAAGAAACTTGTTCTAAAAGTTAAGAGACTTGAAGTATTTTGAAAGCTATGCGATTTGAATTGAAAGTATAAGTTTCTTGGTTATCAAATGAATGTATTTGTCTAAGAAATAAAGAGTTATAACGGCTTTATGGGAAGTTGGTTATAACAACTTTATGGAAGATTTAAAAGAATGGTTTTCTTCAGTAAAGTAAGCAAAGAAATGATTTGAAATAAAGAAGGGCAAATTGTTTTAAAGGTACCAATTGCTTTAGGTTTCAAAGAAAGAAGTCACTAGATTTAGAAGCCTATAAATGTATTTCTAAAAAAAAGTATTGTGACTTGTCGTGAAAAGTAGATATGACTTGATACTACGGTTATTAGTATCTTGGAAGTTTTATTTGAAAGAGAATCATTTTAAAGGAGTAGAGGCACGTAGTACGTTGGGTTAAATTCCCGGATTTTATAATGACATGTTAGTGCCTTAAGTAAACAAAAATGAGAGTGTATATGAACAAGCTAATAAGAAGTTAGGGGATTTCTTAACTTGCTTATATTATGTACGATAAGCCGGTAGTGCTTATGTTATGTATGATAAGTCGGTAGTGCTTATATTATGTATGATGGCCGGTTGAGTTAGGGTAAGAGTATAAATGAGGGGCAAGCCCCAAGACGTTATACCACCTTCTCCAGGGTAAGAGTATAAGTGAGGGGTAAATCCCCAAGACGCTGTACCACCTGCTTTATGTGTTACTTGACGACCGGTCGAGATAGGGTAAGAGTATAAATGAGGGGCAAGCCCCAAGACGTTATACCACCTTCTCCAGGGTAAGAGTATAAATGAGGGGCAAGCCCCAAGACGTTATACCCCCTGCTTTACCACCTTCTCCAGGGTAAGAGTATAAATGAGGGGCAAGCCCCCAGACGTTATACCACCTGTTTTGATTGATATTATGGGCGTGAGACCCATGGTTATGTGTTACACTTTTAGCTGTCGACAGTGATGGGGGATTCCACGGGCATGCTTTGATATTGGTGTGACTTGATCGCGTCCCAGTTTGGGTCGGGTAGTATATGTGTCCCTCTGTAGTGGGCCGGACTATGTTATGAAAGATAAGTAAGTTAGATAGAAATGAACTTAATGACTTCTCCTAAGTAAGTACGTAAGATATGACTATAACTCTTAATGGAATGGAAAAAGATATTGATGTAAGTTATGTGGAAAAACTTGATTGAATTCTTAAGTATGTATGTAAGAATATGATGTTAATTCCTATTGAAAGAAGGAAAAGAATTATTAATGTACGATTAAGTTCATAAGTGGTAATGACACGGCAGGATCTGGTATGTATTTTTATACTTGTCCTTGTCATTCTTTTGTACGATTATGATCATTTCATCAGACGTTATTTCTGTTCCATATTCTAACTGTTGTCGACCCTCTTCGGCTGCGTTCATGTCCGCAGTTTAGGTACGATTATGGATCCGCGAGCTTAGGATCCCGGTTCAAAGATTTTGAGATGGCTCCAATGTTCGGAGTTGTCGTGGCTATGTATATTCGAAGTGCGGCGGGCCTTGTCCCATACGCTTGTTCGATTGTTATTCCTAGAGGTCTGTATTCACATTTTGTGGTCGGTTTGTAAAAGAAATGAGGCAACCGCCTTGGTTGTATTTATATATGTTCGGGAAAGGTAGCCACATCGGCTAACTTTGTTATTGTTTTCCGATGTTTTATTAATAAGTTTCAAGTATGTTCCGCTGATTTTCTCTGATGTATACCTTTAAGGGTGCCCAGGTAGGGCACCAGTCGCGGTCCCGGGGTCGGGTCGTGACAAAAGTGGTATCAGAGCAGTTAGTCCTCGGAAAGTGTCTACAGACCGTGTCTAGTAGAGTCTTGATTATCGGTGTGTTGTGCACCACATCTATAATCAGGAGGCTGCAGGACATTTAGGATTGGTTTCCATTCTTCTCACTCGAGATCGTGCGATAGAGTCTGTGTTGTTAGGGTCCCTCCCAACGAGTTATGATTGTTTGCATCACGAGAAAGCGTGATGACCGGGAATGACTATGTGGATTGCGTATCCGTTGGTATTGATTATAGTATAGTTGGTATTGTGACATACATCTATACGGAGTTATGTATGAGGTCGACGCGTGTTGCCTAGAATGATTTTAGATTACGAGGATCGGTGAAGACTAACTAGATAGGGAAGGTATGGAATAGTTAATGAAATTTCGCCAAGGTCTTGTGGTTTATTTTGAGATTATTGGGAAAGGATGAGGTATCGATAGGGTAGTGAACCCTTAGAAGCCATATTAAGGAACCTAACTAATGTCATGTTAATAGATTGTGTGTAGTAAGCTTAAGAAGATTATACTGGATGAGGCTGTATAGAGTAAATAATGGTTGTTGTGATCGAGACAACATGGTTATGGTTTTGTGAGAAGTTTTATACGTTCTTGGGGTGATAAGATAGGTGGGAGCATGGAAATGCGAGCCTAAGAATATTGATAACCGCCGAGACCTTAGATGTATAAGGTTTTCTCCGCATAAGATTTTAAGTCGGACGAGGATAAGAGTTAAGTGCGATGAGTCGGGTTGAGGACTGTTACGGGTCTCCCATGGCACTGGAATGGAGTGGGATCAGTTGGTAGTAGTTCGCCACGTGGCGGTCCGCGGGCGCAAGGCCCAAGTCTAGTTAATTGTTCTACGGGTTCGTGGACGCGTTCCACCGGAACCAGGTCGTGAAAGCCGGAAATGGTCGTATATTGTCTTATAAAATGACTCCAAATATTAGAGGCCAGAATTGGTATGGAAGTTATGTATGTATGCTAGGAAGAGTTGGAAATACGAAAAGATAACCTCTTTTGGGCTTATGATGGACGGATATGCGTGTGCGATGTATTAGGGCTATGTGTGGCATTATTTGTATGTCGGGGTTGTGAAAGGAAACTATGTCGCTAATTATAAAGATTGACTCGAAAGAACATTCGAGGGCGAATGTTTCTAAGGGGAAGAATGTTACACCTCGCTTACAGGATATGTTTTAAGAACGTAAGTAAGAACTCAAAAGATGTTAAGATTAGAGACGAGTAAAAATTTATGGAAATTGTGAAATTGTCGGAAACGAAATATCGCGACGAATGAGAGGAGACACGTGTCACCCCCTTAGTGTCTTGGACGAAATTTGCCTTGGGCAAAGCGGTCATTTGACCATTAGTGAGATGACCAAGTCTTGCACATGACTTAGCTTGACATTGTTGACTAAAAGTCCAGGCCACTTGGCGATCCATGTGAAACTCTTCTAAGCCAACCATTTGTGTAGATCTTGACCCCATAGTATTATATATGTGTACAAGTAGCAAGACAAGGGCACTACACTTAGAATTTTTTCAAGAAACTTAGGAACACCAAATGAGGGCTCACGGTTTTGAAGGTCCTTCAAGACAAATTTTCAATCCTTGTCCAATAATCCCCATACTTTAAACCAAGGTTCCTAAGTGTATTGTGAGTATATCTCAATAGAAAAATCCGGAAAAAGAGAGTTTTCGTATTAGTCGCAAGTGAAAACCTAATGGCTTTTCTAGGTTTTGGTTGGAAGTTTGAAGGAAAATTGTTGGTATGGTTCTAAGGGTCTCAAGCGGATTGAAGTATCTTGAAGAGGCTCTAGGTTGCTAAAGAGCAACCGGTTTTGAAGATTGGATTAAAAAGCGTTGAGGTATAATCTTGTTCTTTGAAAGTATTACAAAATTATTTATTTTGTTGTTAGCTTACTTGTTGCTAGCATGAAGTATATGTTGAAGTTTATAAGGATTATAGATCGATTGTAGTCTTTGAAATTGAAATGAAATGTAGGCCATGTTAAGTTGGATTACAATTTGATCGTTGTTAGAATCGTCGCATGTTATTGACTTGAAGCTTATGGTAGTATTAACCAAATGCGACTTGATATCTTATTATGCTACCAATTTGGATTGAAATGGAAATTGGATAAGAATTAGTTTGGTTGAACTCAAGGTGGCCGGTTTTGGACTTGTAGTTTGTAGTAGTTGGTTAGTCATTTGTATTGGACTATTTTCTATTTAATTGTGAGCCAATTGGGGCTGTTTAGTTATTCATTTGTATTGGACTATTTTCTATTTAATTGTGAGCCAATTGGGTCATTTAGTTAGTCATTTGTATTGGACTATTTTCTATTTAATTGTGAGCCAATTGAAATTGTTTAGTTAGTCATTTGTATTGGACTATCTTCTACTTAATTGTGAGCCAATTGGGGTTGTTTGGTTATTGTAATCGACCTTGAAAAAGGTGGCAAAGTGAGTAGAAACAAAGGAGGTGCTGTCCGATTTTCCGTAGAAATTGGCGACTTAGCACTTAGAATATTCTACGTTTGAAGTAAGAGGTTAATGGACGTATTGTGACCATGATAGGTTGAAGAACTAAGTATAGCGTATCCTACTGGAAGATTGTGATAGCTCAAGGTTGAAGTACTTTGGAGCATCTTGCTACTTGTCGACAATCGTCGCGAGGTATGTGAACCTCTTCCTTCTTTTGACATGATTCTATGTATGGAATATACGTGTAGTACTATTTCATGATTCCTTCTACTCTTAGAAGTTAACAGGTATGTATGTTGATTTACTCTACGTAAAGGTTATGTCTAAGTTATCCTAAGTTCTTACCAAGTCTTATGGGGGATGTTGGTAAGAGTCGTTAGGGGGTATTTGGAGCCAAGTTGACTTGGCTAATTTACGGAACAAATGAGAATAAGTATCGAACAAGCCATTGCAGCGTTAATAAAGGAAAATGTAATGACATTACTTATGTTAAAACAAGTAGAATTCTCCATCTGCATAGAAGCTAAGATAAGACAAAATTGTATTACATTTTCTAGATCATGGTTACTTGATTAAGATAGTTATAAATAAGTATAACTTATTCACACCGCACCAAGTATATGTTACTTAATTTATAAGGATTTACGTATGAAGTTTTAAGACTATGGACCTCAAAGTGTTAAAAGGTTAAGAAACTTGCGTTCCTAAAAGTTAAGAGACTTGAAGTATTTTGAAAGCTATGCGATTTGAATTGAAAGTATAAGTTTCTTGGTTATCAAATGAATGTATTTGTCTAAGAAATAAAGAGTTATAACGGCTTTATGGGAAGTTGGTTATAACAACTTTATGGAAGATTTAAAAGAATGGTTTTCTTCAGTAAAGTAAGCAAAGAAATGATTTGAAATAAAGAAGGGCAAATTGTTTTAAAGGTACCAATTGCTTTAGGTTTCAAAGAAAGAAGTCACTAGATTTAGAAGCCTATAAATGTATTTCTAAAAAAGTATTGTGACTTGTCGTGAAAAGTAGATATGACTTGATACTACGGTTATTAGTATCTTGGAAGTTTTATTTGAAAGAGAATCATTTTAAAGGAGTAGAGGCACGTGTACGTTGGGTTAAATTCGGATTTTATAATGACATGTTAGTGCCTTAAGTAAACAAAATGAGAGTGTATATGAACAAGCTAATAAGAAGTTAGGGATTTCTTAACTTGCTTATATTATGTACGATAAATTCAGAAGTGCTTATGTTATGTATGATAAGTCAGTAGTGCTTATATTATGTATGATGGCCGGTTGAGTTAGGGTAAGAGTATAAATGAGGGCAAGCCCCAAGACGTTATACCACCTTCTCCGGTAAGAGTATAAGTGAGGTAAATCCCAAGACGTACCACACCTTTATGTGTTACTTGACCAGTCGAGATAGGGTAAGAGTATAAATGAGGGCAAGCCCCAAGACGTTATACCACCTTCTCCGGTAAGAGTATAAATGAGGCAAGCCCCAAGACGTTATACCCCGCTTACCACCTTCTCCAGGTAAGAGTATAAATGGCGGGCAAACCCCGGACGTTATACCACTGTTTTGATTGATATTATGGGCGTGAGACCCATGGTTACGTGTTACACTTTTAGTCGCCGGTGATGGGGATTCCACGCATGCTTTGATATTGGTGTGACTTGATCGCGCCCCGATTGGGCGGGTAGTATATGTGTCCTCTCAGAGTGGGCCTGACTATGTTATGAAAGATAAGTAAGTTAGATAGAAATGAACTTAATGACTTCTCCTAAGTAAGCACGTAAGATATGACTATAACTCTTAATGGAATGGAAAAGATATTGATGTAAGTTATGTGGAAAACTTGATTGAATTCTTAAGTATGTATGTAAGAATATGATGTTAATTCCTATTGAAAGAAGGAAAAGAATGATTAATGTGCGATTAAGTTCATAAGTGGTAATGACACGGCAGATCGATATGTATTTTTATACTTGTCCTTGTCATTCTTTTGTACGATTATGATCCATTTATCAGACGTTATTTCGCTCCATATTCGCACTGTTATGCGACTTCTTCGTCGGCCGCGTCATGTCCGCATGAGTTTAGGTATTACGATTATGGATCCGCGAGCTTAGGATCCCGGTTCAAAGATTTTGAGATGGCTCCAATGTTCCGAGTTGTCGTGGCTATGTATATTCAGGGGTACGGCGGGGCCTTGTCCCGCCACAGTTGTTCAGTTGTTATTCCTAGAGGTTTGTATTCACATTTTGTGGGTCAGTTTGTAAAAGAAATGAGGCAACTGCTTCGGTTGTATTTATATATGTTCAGGAAGGTAGCCCTATCGGCTAACTTTGTTGTTTACTTAGATGTTTTATTAATAAGTTTCAAGTATGTTCCGCTGATTTTCTCTGATGTATACCTTTAAGGGTGCCCAGGTAGGGCACCAGTCGCGGTCCCGGGGTCGGGTCGTGACAATATATGCACCCGGCTGAGAGATGACGATGTGTTGGATGAAGTATGTGAATTATATATAAAGCCATATTCCTGCTACATAGCAAAACAACCCTTTACATGTTATGATACCAATCTGAAAATAGCCTATTCGTATTCATGAAAGAGCCTGGATAACTGGAGTTATGAATATCTGTTTTTCTTTTAGTTGTCCTTCTGTGTCTAGTCAACATAAATCCATGTAATGCACTCGATGTCACTGAAATCTGTCTAAATTGGCTGTAAAGGCGAGTAGTCAGATGATAACTGGATAGATAATCTGGAAATACCATGTTGAGCTATTTGTCTATGTTGTATGCTCAATTTAGTTTCATGCAATGAGGTACGATATGATCTACCATATAATACGCAGAATTTCTATGTCAAGATGAAGATGTGTACCTTATTTTCCTAAACAATCCACTGTATGTTATTTTGATGGCTTCATGTCAATGTTCTAAAATATGCTAGCATATTCTCATTTTCTTCAGTTAGATTAATCATCTACTCGAAGGTCAAATTCTAAATATGTGCCTATAAAAGTAAGAGGAAGCTTAGCCTAGTGTTCATGTTTTATGCATGTGATATACTCTACAAGTATCTACGTTGAATATGTTAGCACTAAAACACTCAGTTGAATATGAAATTAAAAGCAGGGAAGCTGAGTATATGTAGTGTTGGATGTCTGTTTATGTAGCATATATTGGATTGATCATATAACAATATAGGTTTGATATGCCTATCTGTTGAGGCTCATATTAAATGCTAATGTGTGCCTGTTTTGAATACTAAATTGTGTCATATCAATACTTGCCTATTTGGACATCCATGCGTATTCAATGAAATACGAGCTGGTTTGTGGGTCGGGCCTATCACATGTAGAATTAATTGGCCTTTATTTGAAACTGAAAATTTTACATTTTGGGGCTTATTTTTATCTCTGCCTACTGCTTACATCTGGCTAGTGTATTTACAACATATTTGAGAACCTACTGCAGCAGGTATGCTGTATGTATTTTGGGTATATTTCTGACTGTTTCGGCTTAGCAATTACCATCTGTGTGTGTGCTGGTAAATTAGCTCTAATTATTGGGCTTATCAAAGCCCACTGCTTTGTTTAAAAGTCGCACATAGGCTGTCCAGGGTCCATAAGTCTCGGTTTTTGCATGTGTGGGCTAAGCCCATTCAGTTTACTTGCTGACTATTACATCTTCATGTAACTACATCATTTTATTTACGGTTTTGCACAACTTTATTTGCTGATTATGTCTAAGTCGAGTTACGTGCTTCAGACTTTGATTCAGTATTTTTGGGCATATACTAATCCTTATCTTTTCCTATTCTTTTGCATGAAATGCATCGGAGCGAAAACGAAGAGTCTCATGGCGAGACTCATTGCAAGCTACAACAAACGAAGACCCGCATCTATGTGCATTTCTCTATCCATATTAGGAAATTCCAATCCGCCGGCGAATAGCATCGCCACTCTGTCGAGTCCTTTTTATTTCCTATCCCGCCCCGTTTATTTGTGTAATTAACTGTGTAACACTCGTACATTAGCAGTAAGTTTGCCTAGAATAATTAAACTTTGGGTCACCATTTGAAATTAGTTCGACATTAGAAATTGGCTTGTTCCTTTAGGTTAATTATTTTAGCAATTGCTTAAATCATATTAGATCATCTAACAATTTCTCACCGGCATAAATATTCAGGTAGCTAAGATATTATTAACAACAGAAGAAACCTATTTTTTGAACTCTTGCTAACATGCATAATAAATCCTTCTTTTTTTAGCCTTTGCATAATAGGTATTTTCATATGATTTGTAAACACACCTTTTTCATGTCATTAAAACATTTTATGATTGCATGTTTCCCACTAAGTACATTTTAAACATAATTTTACATTTTCTCTTAGTCAAAAATACATCTCAAGTGTTTTAAATATTTTAAATACCCTTTAAAACATGCATTCTTTAGTCATAATAATTAACCTAGGTTTGACCGGACAACCGCAAGTTAGCGGATCATATAGGGTGCCTGACCCCTTACCTTTAGGATAATAAAGAACCCTTGCCCGGAATCTCAATAAGTTAGCAGACCATTTAATGGAGTTAGTGTTGACTCTAGCCTAGTCGACATTTAGGTGTCCTAATTCACCCAAAACTAATTAGGTGGCGACTCCGCGAACCCTAGCATTACTTTTAGCATTTAGCACCCTTTAGCATTTTATTTTATTTTCTAAACATTTAAGCTGGAGTTTTAAAGCAGGAATGTCGCGGTCGATAAAGGGCGTGACAGAAATGGCGACTCCGATCGGGAATTGAGGTTCTTAACCATAACAGACCTAAGGTTATTATTTGGCATTACTTTTGCACATAATTTTCTTGTGTATTGTAAATTGCTTTATTTGTCACTATTGTAATTGATATTTGTTACTGCTTTCCTTAAACTGACATTCCGCTCATATTTCTTCCACTCTGGAAAATTCACACTATCACACACTCACGCGCTGTTGTGCTTCGCGCACCCGCAAATTTCTTTCAAAATATCTAACATTTTAGGATATTGGCGCCTGCGCGGAGTTAGATCAGCCGCGTAGCCTTCTCAATCGATTTGTCCGCTCGGGAACCTTGCGTCTAGTAAAGCCAAATCTTAGAAACTCAGGATAGAGCTATACCACCATTTATTTTAAGGCATGCATGCATTTACCTTAGGTGGGTCCTTGGTATCGACACCACAATTAGGAAAACACCAAACTTGTCGACGGGTTTCTCAACCCAACGACCAACCAACATATTATGTGTAGTGTGCCGATGATAGACAAATTCAAACCTAATCAGGACGTGCCAAAATTGGAAAAAAGTGCACCGTCATTTGGTCGCCATTTCCAACAAAAGCATTACAGTTGGACGGCTTGGACAAATCTATCATAACCTCGCATATGTGACGTTTAGGCCTCCCTCTGGCATAAAAGAGGTCCCAAACATGTTAGAGCACGCGCTTGATTTGCAATTTGCTTATTATTATATATTGTCTGCAACTCTTTGCATATCATACTAACTTGGTTTGCTTCATTTGTTAGAGGGTTATTTTGCCTAGCTTATCCCCAAAAGGTTGATTCGCGTTGACTGGTAGAAGCACAATCATCCAATAAATGACTAATCCAGAGCCACCAGAACGAACCAGCTTAGGACTCGTCCCCGTTCCTATAGAGGACGCAGAGGCGTTGGAAAGGATAAACACTAATGATCAACACCTCGCCAAATTATTGCAGCAAATGGAAATCATGCAAGCTGAAATAGAAAGGCTCTGAAATATCACAAACCTGTCTATTAGTTTGAATGCACCACTCCCGGAGTAAAGGACAAATGCAATCGTATCAGAAGCCCTTGAGCCTCCGCTACCACAAAGCTCCCCGCAAAGGCCGCAACATACCAGCTCACACCAAAATGTCACCCGCCCGGTCAATTTGCAAGCCGACCTCCAAAATGATATGTTTATTACATACATATCCCAACCTTCACCTACTTATATCTCCCCACTCAGTCCAAATTGTCAAGCCACCCAATACGAGCAGACGACACACATCACTAGTCATAATAAACAATATGGGGGATTAGCACATCCGACCGAAAGCCAACCATTGATTATGCATGTATCCTTTCAAGAGACAGATCAATACAAGGAAGTAGGACGGCAAACTCGAGCTAGAGCTGATGAAAATGTGGCAAAAGAAATCTGTAGCCTGAAAGAGGCATTCAAAAGCATTCAGATGAACAAGGGGGAGAAGGGCTTAGAATATGAAAACTTATGTATGCACCCCGACGTTGAATTACCTGTGGGGTACAAGATGCCCAAATTTGACATGTTCGATGGAAAGGGGAATCCTCGAGCTCATCTAAGGTCCTATTGCGATAAATTGATTGGAGTTGGTAAAAATCAAGCAATCATCATGAAACTATTCATTCATCAGGAGTCTAACCGGCGAGGCACTGGATTGGTACACATGCCAAGACCCTCGAAAATGGGACGGTTGGAATGCCATGGCACAAGATTTCATGGATAGATTCAGATTCAACACTGACACTGTCCCGGATAGATTTTATCTTATGAAACTAGAAAAGAAATCCACAGAAACTTTCAGGGAATACGCCCTGAGGTGGCGGTCAGAAGCAGCAAAGGTCCAACCTCCAATGGCAGAGAGCGAAATGACCACTTTGTTCGTGCAGTCTTTAAGAGACGCGAAGTATTATGAAAGGATGATCAGTGTAATTGGGCGGAGTTTTGCAGAAGTCGTAAGAATGAGCGACTTCGTGGAAGAAGACATTAAAACGGGCAGGATTACAAACTTGACAGCCCTACAAGCAACTAGCAGAGCAATGCAGTCAGATTCCGTAGGAGGTACCTCACAGAGGAGAAGAGATGCATCACCCTCTGTCATGGTCATTCAGGAATATAGGCCAGAACAACTTCCAGTGTATCAAAGCTCACCACCTTCTTACTATAACCAAAACACTCAAAATTCACAGTCGTATTATCAGCAATGCGCTACCCCATATCCTGTTTACCATACCCAACCAGCATATCCAAAATACTCATAACAATCACGAACCCGTACACCAAACAGACCCAAACCCCGCATAGATGCCGAGAGAAAACCAACCAGAACCTATACACCTTTAGCCGAACCCATAGCCCAAGTGTATGAGAAGCTGAAAGCCGCAGGAATACTCCAACCAATTCCCAGAAATACCCCCAGGCCTACTTCCCGAGGGCACAATAAAACCAAACATTGTGCATACCACTCCGGTGCCGAGGGACACGACATCGAAAATTGTTATACACTCAAGGACAAAATAGAGGAGTTAATCAAAGAGGGAGTCATTCAGCTGAAAGATACTCCTCTCAAGGTAAACAATAACCTTATTCCCGGTTATGAAGATGCCTATGTGAACATGATAGCTAAAGATGAAGAAAACAGTCTGGAAGGGACTATTACGCCAGCCCGAAAAGGGAAGAAAGTTGAATCATCGACCAACCGCCAGAGAAAGGGATGTGCTCCTTGTCGGAAATTGTTTAACTGATGAATAAGTCATTTGTTTAGTCAGCCGCAAAGGATGATCTCACAAGACTCAAATATCAAGACGCAGAGAAAGAAGATATTTTGAACAAATGGACTTGTGCCCCTGCCTTGGCCCTCCGAGTCCTAAAATAGTTAGTTTAATATATTTTGCCCTTTATATGTAATAAAATGGAACAATATTTGACCTGATTCCCTTGGCGGATACGTAGGAGGCCATACCGGCTTCGGTCCCACCTTTATAAATTTTACCCAATTTCGCTTGTAATGAACTACGTCATGGCCTGATTCCCCCATGGGGATACGTAGGCGGCCTAAATCGGCTTCGGTCACACCATTAGGAAGTCTTCCCTTATTTTGAAAATAATGAAAATACACATAATATACAAGCAACCCCATTGAGACCCACTTTAGGTCAAATGCCCTGCGTATATTTAGAATCGACAATGTAGAAACTGTGCAGGGTTATGAGTCCAAACAAGGCAGACGTCTGAGCATCAAGAGTCAAAACTACAAAGTCAATGCGAATCAACCGCCCCCGCCCCCCCCCTCAAACTCACAAATTTTCTTTGAGTGCAGGTTCTTCATATTAGCAGAAGCAGAAAATATAACAAAAGTTCTTCATATTAGCAGAAGCATAAAGAAGCAGTAGAAGCAGACAGACATCAACAATCAAAGTTCAAATCCCGCAACAAAGTCTAGCGCATCAGCTCGGGCATAGAGTCAAATTGCAATCCATGCAGTACACAAACGCACAACAAAGACATCATGACAATCCATACGGTTCACAAAATGCATCACAACAACATCTCAGCAGTTGCAACATTTAGCATGTCCGCCCAAGGACAACATCTCAGCATTCACAACACCTCACATATCATACAAGGACGACATCCCTACTCACAGAATTGCATTTCTCATATATTTATCATTTTGTTTTAACAGTTATACACTAATTTTTCTCAAGCTTAGCTTGCAGGAACATTTATTCTACAGGAGCACCAGCAGAACACGTCCAGGAAACGACGTCATCAGAACAACACGTCCAGGCAACGACGTCATCAGCGCAACACGTCCAGGCAACGACATCATCAGCACTGCACGTTCAGGCAACGACTTCATCAGCACAACACGTCCAGGCAATGACGTCATCAACACAACACGTTCAGGCAACGACGTCATCAGCACAACACGTTCAGGCAACAACGTCATCAACGCAACACGTCCAGGCAACGACGTCATCAACACAACACGTCCAGGCAATGACGTTATCAGCACAACACGTTCAGACAATGACATCATCAGCACAACGCGTCCAGACAACGACGCCATCAATCACATCTTCATCGCATTACACAGGATGACATTCATATCTACCTGACTGCATTTATTATATATTATTACTTTTCTTAGCAGTTATGCACTAACTTTTTCTTAAGCTTTAGCCTACAGGACTCTCAATTTACAGGAGTATCAGCAACATCGTCAATACCATGATGCCATCAGCGTCGTCAACACTCTGACGCCATCAGCTTCAACATAATGACGTCGCTAGTATCAACACAATGACGCCCCCAACATCTGCAACAACGACACCTTCAGCACATTACAACATCCCTACTCACAAAATCACATTCAAGCTCTATCATTTTTGTCTTAAAATTTATGCACTAATTTTTCTTAAGCTTTAGCTCATGTGGTCCTTAATTTACAGAACAGCTCCAAAGAAGACCGCAGCAGAAACTACATCGACTCACAACATTCAAAGAAGCATTCGCAAAGATCCAAAGAAGTCCGTGCAGATGCTACATCAACATTAGCAGCATTCAGCAAGTATTCGCAACATCTAGCAAGTCCGTGCAGAGACGATATCGGCATCCGCAGCATCCCGCAAGTCCGAGAAGAGATGACATCAACATTCACAGCGTCCTACACATCATACAGTGACGACATCTTTACTCACAAAATTTTATTTTTCATATATTCATTTAACCGATATGCACACTTTCACGAAAGTTTTAGCATGCAGGAGCATTAATTCACAAGAATAGTAGCATCAACACAATGACGTCTTCATCAACATCGTGTCCGAAACGACGCCAAGCCCGAAAATGACATCAAGTCCGAAAATGACGTCAAGTCTGAAAACGACGCCAAGTCCGAAAACGACGTCAAGTCCGAAAACGACGTCGTGTCCGAAAACGACGCCGTGTCCGAAAATGACGACGCCGTGTCCGAAAACGACGCCGAGTCCGAAAACGACGCCGAGTCCGAAAAGGATGCCAAGTCCGAAACGACGCCGAGTCCGAAAACGACGCAGAGTCTGAAACGACGTCCGTACGAAAATGACGTCACGTCCAAAGACGACGTCATCAGCATATCACATCTACACAAGGACACTTTCTCTACTCTCAGAATTGCATTTCTTATATAGTCATGCTTTATTATTTTTGTCTTAGCAGTTACGCACTAACTTTTTCTTGAGCTTTAGTCTGCAGAGCTTCAATCTAAAGGCGCAGTTGCAGCAAGGACAACATATCCGCATTCACAATCGCAACGCGTCCGTGCAAGGATGAAAATCACAGCAGTTACAGCATCACATCAACACAACAAGCATCACATTTTTACAGGATAACATTTTCTACTCACACAGTTACATTACCTATAAATTCATGCGTTATCATTTTGCCGTAACAGTTATGCACTAACCATTTGCTTAAGTCTTAGCATGCAGGAGCAGGAGCACACCGTATATTTTCTCTTACAATAACCGGCAATTTGTTGGGCCAACCTTCCTAACAAATGGCGTAGCGCCTCGAGCGCCACCCACTCATTCCACATCACCAATAAGCCTGCTTCATAAGTCAATACCGTACACCCCAAGTTCAAGCCGCTTTATTTTTATTTTTACATCACATCAACCCGGTCGCCGTAGAATCGACATCGGGACAAATTTTGAGTCCGCCACCTCCTCGGTGTTTGACCATGGTAGCCCAAAGCCGCCATAACTCGACATCGACAAATTTCAGTCCGTGTCACCGCTGGTGTTTGACCACGGTAGCCCAAATTGTCGCCATAACTCGACACCGACAAATTTCGAGTCCGCCATCCCGCCGGTGCTTGACCATGGCAGCAAAGGTCGCCATAACTCGACATCGACAAATTTGAATTTGCGTCAGCCTTGTCCTAATTGCCCAGTATTTTTTAATTCTGAGGATCGAGACAAAATTGGCTATAAGTCAACGTCTTTGTCCGAAGACTCTTCCATCATCTCCATACAAAGAGGGACAAGTTGTTGACACCCAATTTTGACCCTCTCGTCCAGTCATTAACTATAAAATTACATTAAATTTTCCAAATAATTTTATCAATGTTATAATAATAAAATACAATAATAAAACATTAATACACGCATAAATAAGCGATTTAATAATGACACCGCATTTTACGTAGAGTATTAAACACACTTTGAGTCTCACGTCCGCATTCGTCATTTTAATAACAAGCAATTTCATTAATATTATTTGTAATTTAAATTAATTTTAATCTAATACATGTGTTTTAATAATAGCGTCGCATTTATAAAAGCATTAAGCAATCCTTAAATATCATATCTGCATTTAGCATTTAAATAATTTAATAATAATCCAAACCACATTCAATTTTAATTTAACATCGCAAAATACACATAATAAATAAGATTTTAATAACGGCATCACATTATAAAATATTAAGCACTAATTAAATAGCACGCCCGCATTTATTATTGTAATAATAAAAATTCAAGCTAAAACTAATAAAACACCTAGGGTTGTATTTAAATAATTTAATTTACCACTAATTAAATAATACACCTAAAACTAATAACACACTACCCAAATTAAATACCTAATACCTAAACTCTACCCAACCCAAAACATACCAAAGAAATTTCACAAACTCCAAATTTCAACCCCGCCCATCACCCCAAATTTCTTATATTCATCCCCATCGCCCAACAGATGGAAAATCCTAAAAAAAGAACTCACAAAACGAACCCTAGAAACTAGAGAAGCCCGTCGCACCTCCAGCTGCCGAGATCCTCGCCGGATTCTCGTCGGAAAATCCGGGATCATCCTTGTACGCATACCGTGTCACCTTCCTTATCCATAACTGAATTGTTCCAACAAGAACAATACCAAAATCATCCCTAAAAATGGTAACTTGCCATAACCGAAATTTCAGAATCAAATCTTATCATATACCACCTAAAATCGCACCAAATCTCCTTCAAATTAGCAACCCAAATCACCTTTAAAGCTTACCTTAAATTAAAACCAAGAATCGGAGCTATAAAAGGAGATTTCGCACATGCAATAGAAAAAAATGAGGGAGTTTTTACACAGAGGAACCCCTCGCAAGATCGAGAAAGAATAGGGAAAACCCTTAGAACAGATAGACATCGATCTCTACAGAGGAAAATCACAACAACAAGCACAAATATAGGGGACCCCGACAACAGCAGGAAATCGAAAGAACATGCATCTGTTAGCATCAGTTAATAACCCAATCGGGAGGCATCGAAAAAAGGATAGTCTAATAGCGATAATCAAAATCCTCAAACCCCTTTTCTCTCAATACCAATTAAGAACCAACAACTATTCTTCAAACGAAAGCTCTTTTTTTTATTTCGCATAGCAACACCAAACTCCGAGTTACTCGACGACTTAATACGCTGCCTCGGTTCGCTGTCCGGAGAAGGTAAACTTGAATTCCTCTCGACTCTAGTTTATTTCTATGTTCTACGTGCCTTTTATGTTTCTCGGGTCGATTAATCATGTTTAGCTAGATTCCTTCTTGTTACTGTTTTGTCAAGGCTTAAGTATGATGTCGAATACAATCTTCTTAGTCATAATTGCGTAATTGGGATACGACGACATGTTGTTAAAGACCTGATTGTGTTTCTCATATATTGTTCCTTTTATATGCGCGCCATGTTTGCTAGCCATTCTCAGTAAGGATGTTCTAGGGGTCCTCAGGTCATTATATATGCACCCGGCTGAGAGATGACGATGTTCTGGATGAAGTATGTGATTCGTATATAAAGTCATATTCCTGCTACATAGAAAAACAACCCTTTACATGTTATGATACCAATCTGGAAATAGCCTATTCGTATTCATGAAAAAGTCTGGATAACTGGAGTTATGAATATCTATTTTTCTTTAAGTTGTCCTTCTGTGTCTAGTCAACATAAATCCATGTAATGCACTCGATGTCACTGAAATCTGTCTAAATTGGCTGTAAAGGCGAGTAGTCAGATGATAACTGGATAGACAGTCTGGAAATGCCATGTTGAGTTATTTGTCTATGTTGTATGCTCAATTTTTATTTTCATGCAATGAGGTACGATATGGTCTACCATATAATACGCAGAATTTCTATGTCAAGATGAAGATGTGTACCTTATTTGCCTAAACAATCCACTGTATGCTATTCTGATGGCTTCATGTCAATGTTCTAAAATATGATAGCATATTCTCATTTTCTTCAGTTAGATTAATCATCTACTCGAAGGTCAAATGCTAAATATGTGCCTATAATAGTAAGAGGAAGCTTAGCCTAGTGTTCATGTTTTATGCATGTGATATACTCTACAAGTATCTATGTTGAATATGTTAGCACTAAAACACTCAGTTGAATATGGAATTAAAAGCAGGGAAGCTGAGTATATGTAGTGTTGGATGTCTGTTTTTGTAGCATATATTGGATTGATCATATAACAATATAGGCTTGATATTCCTATCTGCTGAGTCTCATATTAAATGCTAATGTGTGTCTGTTTTGATTACTAAACTGTGTCATATCAATACTTGCCTATTTGGACATCCCTGTGTATTCACTGAAATACGGGCTGGTTTGTGGGTCGGGCCTATCACATGTAGGATTAATTGGCCTTTCTTTGAAACTGAAAATTTTACATTTTGGGGCTTATTTCTATCTCTGCCTACTGCTTACATCTGGCTAGTGTATTTACAACATATTTGAGAACCTACTTTAGCAGGTCTGCAGGTATGTTGTATGTATTTTGGGTATCTTTCTGACTGTTTCGTCTTAGCAATTACCATCTGTGTGTGTGCTGGTAAATTAGCTCTAATTATTGGGCTTGTCAAATCCCACTGCTTCGTTTAAAAGTCGCACATAGGCTGTCCAGGGTCCATAAGTCTCGGTTTTTGCATGTTTGGGCTAAGATCATTCAGTTTACTTGCTGACTATTACATCTTCATGTAACTGCATCATTTTATTTACGAATTTGCACAACTTTATTTGTTGATTATGTCTAAGTCGAATTACGTGCTTCAGACTTTGATTCGATATTTTTGGGCATATACTAATCCTTATCTTTTCCTATTCTTTTGCATGAAATGCATCGGAGCGAAAACGAAGAGTCTCATGGCGAGACTCATTGCAAGCTACAACAAACGAAGACCCGCATCTATGTGCATTTCTCTATCCATATTAGGAAATTCCAATCCGCCGGCGAATAGCATCGCCACTCTGTCGAGTTCTTTTTATTTCCTATCCCGCCCCGTTTATTTGTGTAATTAATTGTCTAACACTCGTACATTAGCAGTAAGTTTGCCTAGAATAATTAAACTTTGGGTCACCATTTGAAATTAGTTCGACATTAGAAATTGGCTTGTTCCTTTAAGTTAATTATTCAATTGCTTAAATCATATTAGATCATCTAACAATTTCTCACCGGCATAAATATTCAGGTAGCTAATATATTATTAACAACAGGAGAAACCTATTTTTTGAACTCTTGCTAACATGCATAATAAATCCTTCTTTTTTTAGCCTTTGCATAATAGGTATTTTCATATGATTTGTAAACACACCTTTTTCATTTCATTAAAACATTTTATGAATGCATGTTTCCCACTAAGTACATTTTAAACATAATTTTACATTTTCTCTTAGTAAAAAATACATCTCAAGTGTTTTAAATATTTTAAATACCCTTTATAACATGCATTCTTTAGTCATAATAATTAACCTAGGTTTGACCGGACAACCGCAAGTTAGCGGATCTTATAGGGTGCCTGACCCCTTACCTTTAGGATAATAAAGAACCCTTGTCCGGAATCTCAATAAGTTAGCAGACCATTTAATGGAGTTAGTATTGACTCTAATCTAGTCGACATTTAGGTGTCCTAATTCACCCAAAACTAATTAGGTAGCGACTCCGCGAACCCTAGCATTACTTTTAGCATTTAGCACCCTTTAGCATTTTATTTTATTTTCTAAACATTTAAGCTGGAGTTTTAAAGCAGGAATGTCGTGGTCGATAAAGGGTGTGACAACAAGCTTGTCTTCTAGGCTCTCTATAAGGTAGGAATCAGTGAAACTCCCTACATCTCTCAGCTTTTGGGGGTGCTCTTGAGGGTATGGACTCTCTGGTTGGGACTTAGTAATGATAGTTGATGGTATTTCTTCTGCCATGGGTACAGGAAAAAGGAATTCCAAGGAATCCAAAAAGGCAAAAATTTGGATCTCGGAAACCTCATCTTTCTCTACACCAACTATCTCTCCAAATTCCTCAATAGCTTGGTGTGGTTCAGGATCCTCACCTTACTTACCACTTCCCGCAATGGTGTCGCTAGGCATATTTTCTTGAGGTGTATTGATCATCCTATCCATTAGCTGCCCTATTTGTGTCTCCAAATTGTTGAGGGACACCCTTGTCTCAGCCATAAACTGAGCCTGACACTTGGTGAGCCTGAGTATGCATGCCTGCAACTCATCTAGATCTTCCTATAGAATCTGTGGGTTAAGCAATTGTTGATGACTCCACTGCCCCTGATAGTAGTAGTAGTCCATGTGTCCTGATTTTTTTTTTTGTAGAACGCACGAATTTTACCTGCAAAATAAGAAAAACAAAAAAAACTGATAAAAAAATGCTCGCAGAACAAGTTACTTGAAGCAACCAAATTAGAAATAAGAATAGATAAATCGATATTGAAATACGCCAATCCCCGGCAATGGCGCCAAAAACTTGTTAGCAATTTATCCACACGCTTAACGTAAGTGCACGTATCGTGACAAGTAATATAGTCTGGGTAAGACCGAATATTGTCCTCAGGAATTAGTGTTCAATTACCAATTTCTATCCTATGGTATCTATTTGGTGATCGATATTTTGATGGTTGTTTATATCTATGACTACTAAATAATTATAAAAGTTAACTAAATTACTTTACTTAAATCATATATGGTGGAAATATGGCTTCCAATCTCCTCAACTATCCGCTCGCTTTAATCTTTAATGCAATGATAAAGGTTCTTCTTCTATATTGAGATAGCAGGTTAACTAAGCCGTTTTATATTCCGGTTAGGATATATAAACACTCAACCCCGATGCAGAACCCTTCTATCTTTCGATGATAGGATTTACCACAAAGGAGGATTAAGAACAATAACCTATTAAACTACACAAGTATCGGGGTACTTTCGTCCACGATTTTAACTTATGTTTATTCAACTATAGCATATTCACAATCTCTCCTTTCAAATCTTGATTAGAAATCATATATGTGATGATAATTAGTGATCAAGTAATTACCAAGCAATCAAAGCAATTATTGAATAAATCTCAACTATATAAAGAAGAAATCAAAACCATGCATTAAATCATAAAAACGAGGTTCAAGTGATTCGAATGGAAAGCCCTAATTAAAGTTTAGCTCCTAGCCATAGACATGCTTAAGAACTAATACAAACCAACATAAACTGAATTAAAACAAAGGAAAGAAGAAAAGAAAATAATACTGAAAAGCCTCCAAAGTTGTCTTGTCTCCTTGAATGGTGTTATGGAATATTTACAAGATGGTGGAATGATGGATTGTAGAATAAGGTCTAAGGAGGTATATTTATAATGAGCAGGGTTTTAGGGATTTTATAGGTTTTGTAGGTAGGAAAAGTTATCCCTTTTGGACTCTGAAAACGTGTCAAATTCGGCCCAGAACTCAAAAATCCCGCGTCGGCGTCGTGGCCCTGCAGACTGGCGCCACGGCGCTGAAAAATCAGTGAAAATCAGACTTCGTAGAACATTGGGCGCCGCGGCGCTGCTGGCAGGCGTCACGGCGCCGGAGGCGTTAATTGGACAATTTTCTGATTCTTCGTCCTTTTTTCATCCGGACTTCGTCTGATCTCTTCTATACTTCCCGAGACTTCTTAGACTTTATTTATTGGCCCTTTTAGTGTGCAATTCCATCTCAATTATGTTCATTTCCTCTCCTTTTCGTCATTTCTCCATTTTTGACCGCTGTGACACAAAAGAAAGAAAAACACACCTAATACTATACTAAACATAAACGAAATGAATAAAATACTAACTAAAAATGACTCAAAAAATATATATAAAATACATCTAACAAACGCACATCCCTTGATGAAATAAAGAATATAAAAATGGTTCAATATTTGAAGGATATTTTGGATAATCAATATTTATATTAATGCTTTTAAAATAATATTAATTTCTATGTCAACGCACATCCCTTGATGAATATTATAATCATATTTATGTTAAAATAATAAGTTGTACTTACATGTGCAGGGATCTGTCACCTAATAACTACATTTAATATAATTAGATATTGTTAGAACCTTAAAATATGAGTTCTTTGATTTTCTAATTATGGGATCTTATGCTACAAAACACGTTTTTTTTTAAATGGATACTTTTATATATATATATATATATATATATATATATATAATGGATCAAGGAGGATAAAAAATACAGACATCAGGGGGCATATAAGCTCTCTTCCAACGAATTGTAGCAAGTCCGAGGGCGGTTAATATTACATAATAAAGTTTTTCTTTGATATGTAGTTTCTCCAAAAGCTTTTTTTGTGTTAGGATTTACTCTGAATTTTCTACTGAATTTTATCATAATTATGTTTTACTTTAAAAATATCTTTTTGATTTCTGTGTGTAATAGGATTGTACCATAACTATTCTTTTTTTGGAGAAGTTATTGGACTTCTATAAATAAGAGATTCTTTCTTCTCATTAACAACACAATATCATTCACAAAATGTAGTCGTTTAGAGAGTTTTGTTTAGGGGAAGATTTTTCTTCCAATAACTTAGAATCTTTTTATATTAGTTTTATCATATGTGGTCAATTGACCAAACTCATATCATGTCATAAGTCTTTTTTATAGTTTTCTTTGTTGTCTGATTTATCGTTGTTAAAAGTTTACAATTATTAGCTTTTCTATGACGCCTTGTTATTTCAATCCCAACAAGTGGTGTCAGAGCCAATGGTTCAACCGGTTGAAGACAGGTTCAAGGCGGCTGGTTCAAATTAAGTTGCAACCGAATTCGCGATAATGAAATTTTGTCCGGAGTACTACATGTGGAGATGAATTTTCAACTATATTTTCAACATTCCTGTTGCTGCATCTTTAAAAATAAAGTAAAATATTTTAAAATAACTATAAAACTTTTAACCTCATTTCAAACCATGACACACAGCAGTAGCAGTGATGAAGATTATGTGAAGAAGAATAAAGATTATTTTCACAAAAAATTTAGGCCAAGGGGAGATTTGTTTGGGTTTATCCTGAATTTTCTACATTATGTGAATTTTACCATAATTGTGTTTTCTTCAAAAAGATTTTCTTGGTATAAAATGTTTCTTTGTGGAATAGGATTCTACCATATTTATCTTTTTCTTGAAGAAAAAAGTTTTGGAATTCTATAAATAAGAGATTTTTTCTTTTCATAAACAACACAATAACATCCACAATGTAGTCGTTTATAGAATTTTGTTTAGCGGAAGATTTTTATTTCAATAGCTTTAGAATCTTTTTATATTAGCTTTATCATATAAGGTCAATTGACCAAACTCATATCATATCATAAGTCTTTTTTCATAGTTTTTCTTTGTTGTATGATTTATCGTTGTTCAATGTTTACAATTATTAGCTTATGCGTGACACCTTATTATTTCGATCCCAACAAGTAATTATTATGTTATGGTTTTTTTTTTTGGAGAGAGATGCAAATAACTAAATAGAAAATATGAATGAAAACTGTCTCATCTAAAATTTATTAATCATAAGCCTTTATATAGACACATAATTAAAGTAGTAGACTCCACCTACATTTAAAATTTTATACTCTTACTAAAATTAAAAAGTTGAGTATCCTACTAAATAACATCATACACAGTCCAGTGTCTAGTTGTCCACAGTCCACACCAGTCCACAACAAAGTTCTCTAGTTGAGGGCCTTGAGGCTTCATTTACTTTCTTTTGTCAAACACTCAAACCATCAAACACAGATGGTAGATTCATCAATTCCACACTTTTGAAAATCTGTATGAAAGAAAATAATAAAGTTAGTAATAAAAATTGTTACTCTTCTAATTCTTGCAATGAGATATCATCATATTCATATCATACCATTCTCCAAATCTTGCAACTCTTCTAATGATTCTTCCACATTAATAAGTTTGGATTTGTTCGTCAAAGTTGCACTAAGCCAATCTTGACCACAAATGAGTCATTGCACCATCTTTAACATAAAATAAAAGTTAAGAAACACAACTTATCCTACAACTAAACAACTAATTATTTTAGAAAACTGTAGCAGTAACAGATGCAAAATCCAATACTCCTCCTTGCTTTGGTGCAATCTAGAGAAGTTGCCCCTCCTTAATTTCTACTCTATCAATTTGTGCTTATCAATTTTTAATTTTTTGAGTAATTTTGAACATGCACACATCGGTAACATGAATCTTTCTTCCTCTTGACCTCAACTTTCTTGCATTTTTCATCACATGCTTCAAGTATTTTTCAGTAACAATTTTTCTATTTCATCGATTGAAAGTAATTGTATAATTTTTATTTTCAAATGGAAGAGAATTATGGTTACACATTGTAAAATTGATTTCTAACTTCATCTTCACTGATAAATACTATGATACTTTTCACAGGAGAATAATTGTGAGATATTAAAAGGGAGACTATTGCTTGTTATGGTTGAATATAAGGTTTAAAAGTAGTATGAATTAAAAATTGGTTTAAATTAGTGTTGGTTGAAAATATCCCTAAGCGTTAAAAATAAGCATGAGTTAAAATGGGTTGAAAATAAGTACGAGTTAAAATGGTTTAAAAGTAACCCATTAAGATCAATGAGGGCTCTGCTACAACTGTTATGATTTTTTTTGGGGAGAGATGCAAATTACAAGTAGAAAATATGAATGAAAATTGTATCATATAAAATTTATTAATCATAAGTCTTTATATAATCACATAAATAAAGTATTAGACTCTTCCTACAGCTAAAATATTACTCTTACTAAAATTAAAAAGCTAAGTGTCCTACTAAATCAACTATTAGATTTCTCCTACTACTAATTCACTAATTATTCTAGAAAACTATTGTTGAAAATTTATTAATGTGAATTAAATTTAATCCTATTATTTATGACTCGAACAATTAGGGCCCCGCACGTCAAAAACATCGTTTTCACACACGTGCACACGTTGTACCAAGGATCGTAAATTTTCTTAGTGAAAGAGATATTGGTACGTAAATAAAATGTTTGAGACATGAAATGATAGACGGTTGTTGGCCAAATGACGAGTATTTCACGTTAGTAAATGAAGGAAGAAGTGTACGACGTGTAAAGATGAAACGAGTCAGAAATCACCGCGGCACCTCCAGCCAGCGCCGCGGCGCTAATTGGTGATTTGGCTACTGGAATTGAGGCGCCACGGCGCCTCCCAGGCAGAGCCGCGCCGCTTCACTGAAAGTGAGGTCGACAGAAGACGAAAATTTTCTGACTTTTGGGCTGGTTTAGGAGCATTGATCCTCCATTACTTGGCACTTGAACTCAGCCATTATTTGGATGAATTATAACACTGTACTAAGTGTCATTACATGGCTATAGAAAGCCATTACTTGGATAGTTGGGAGATCATCTTCATCACACTATAAATTCAGACCCATGGCTCAATGGAAGAACACACTTGCAATCAGAAATTTCTGAGTACTTCTTCCTCTCTAAGCTTTCTTTCACACACTCAAAGGTTCTTCTTTTGGTAAATTTTTGAGTTTCCTTTGCTCACTTGTTCATTGTTGTTTTATCTTGGGAGACAAGTTTCCAATCACCGTAAAAAGATATATACGGGGCAATACTGTCTTAAGGACAGAGTGAATATCAATCGACTCAGCAAACTTCTTGTTTATTCTTATTTTCATATGTAACCCTTTGTAATAGTTACCTATATCCCCGTTCATCCCATTGTTGTAATTGTTGTATTCACAATTTACTCACAATCTTAAGACAATATTCGCTGTAAGTGACAAACAAAGATAACTGGAGGTGAATAATTTGCTATTGAATCTTCCGCTGCTACTCAAGACAACACCAATGCCTTTCCCACCGCTGCTCAAGGCACACCTAGTGCCTTCCAAAATGTTGTACAAGGCTCAACCAATGCCTTTGCCACTGCTCAAGGGAACATTATGGTTCCTCCTCCCGCCGGATTCCACCATGAACGCTCAGAGAAGTTCATGGCCACCAACTTCAAAAGATGGCGCAGAAGATATTGTTCTTTTTTTTTCTGTTATGGGAATATCTCATTTCCTAACAGAAGATCCTCAACAAGATGAACCCTTAGCCAAATGAAACGGCTGAAGGGGGACAAGGTATCCATGTCATTAAGGATGTAAAAATGGTTCATGATGCTTGAAGTCATAGTGATTTCATCTGCATGAACTATATTCTGAATTGTATGTCTGACCCTCTCTACACGGTGTATTGCACCGTTGGCACCGCCATAGAGTTGTGGGATAAACTGCAAAAAAAGTACAGCGCACAAGATGCTGGTACTAAGAAGTTCATCGTTGCAAAATTTCTGAAATTTCAAATGGTGGACAGCAAAACTGTGATGTCCCAAGTCCAGGAATTCCAAATGATTTTACATCACCAAGATTTGGAAGGAATGAAACCAAATGAGCAATTTTTGGTTGCCTCATTAATTGAGAAGTTACCTCCCTCATGGAATGAGTTCACGAGTTACATAAAACTCAAGAAAAAGGAGATGACCTTTAAGGAACTTATTATCAAACTCCAGATTCAGGAGTATAATAAGAAGGTCATGCCAAAGGGGAAGCAATCTACTGAGGCTAAGGAAAATATGGCGGAGGCCAAAGGGAACACAAACAAAAAAACGCAAGTTCCAGAAGGATGGTAAGGCCCCAACAACAGAGAAGTTTAAGGGGAACTGCTATCACTGTGGGAAACCTAGTCGCATGATCAAGGATTGTCGCAAACTCAAGAATGAGAATAAAGAGAAAGCCAGTCAAGACTAAGGCTAACATCGTCGAAGACACGCTTCTTGACGATATGATTGAGAAGTTCTCGGCGGTGGTATTTGAAGCAAACCTCGTTGAGAATCCTATGCAATGGTGGATGGACACGGGTGCTACCTGTCACATCTATTCCAACATAGAGGCCTTCTCCACATATACACCAGTCACGGATTAAAAGTTGTTTATGGGAAACAACGCTTCCTTTGAGGTGATGGGGGTAGGAAAAGTAATCCTGAAGATGACTTCCGGAAAAGAGCTTACTCTGAAGGAGGTGATGCATGTCCCAGAAATTAGAAGAAATGTAATTTCTGAACCTTTATTGGGCTAGTGCTTGAGTCCAATAAATTTGTAATCACTAAGAATTGAACTTTTATAGGAAGGGGTTTCATCTGTGAAGGTCTCTTCAAAGTTAATTCCTTGTCTGTAATGCCTACTATTAGTAAAATTCAGTTTTATTCTTATTTGCTTGAGTATTTTAATTTATGGCATCATAGATTAGAACATGTAAACTATCAATCTATATAAATATTGGTAAAGTTAGAGTTGTTGCCATCTATCAACATAAGTCCTCAACGTAAGTGTGAGGTGTGCGTAGAGGCAAAATTTCGAAGAGTCCCTTTAGATTTGTCGAAAGGGAACCCGCTCCTCTAGAACTCATTCACACGTGACTTGAAGTTCACACAAACTAGAGGGGGAACAAGTACTTTGTGACTTTCATATATGATAGCACAAGGTATTGTTACCTTTACTTATTAAAAAGTAAGGATGAAGCCTTTGAAGCATTCAAACGCTACAAAGCAGAAATTGAGAACCAACTAAGCGGATGGATTAAATCAATCCGTAGCGATAGAGGGGGACAATACGTAACACCTTTTGAAGAATATTGTGCCCAGTAGGGCATTGTTCATCAAACGACGACTCCTTATTCACATCAATCAAATGATGTCGTTGAACGCAAGAACCGTACGTTGAAGGAAATGATGAATGTCTTTCTCATCAATTCTGACCTTCCCCAAAATATGTGGGGAGAAGTTGTGCTTACCGCTAATAAGATTCTTAATAGATTCCCACATAAGGGTAACGACCAGACTCCGTACGAGCTATGGAAAGGAAAGAAATCTACCTACAATTACTTGAAGGTGTGGGGTTATCTAGCAAAGGTTGAAGTACATACGCAAAAGCAGGTCAAGATTGGGCCTAATACTACATATTTCATATTCAATGGATATGCAAATAATAGTAGTGTTTATCACTTCTTAGTGCATAAGTCAGATGTATCGAACATCCATGTGGGTACAATAATGGAATCAAAGAACAACAGTTTCTTTGAGGACTCATTTCCTAGAAAGGAAAGAGACATAACCTCTCACAAACGAAGTTATGAACAAAGCTCTCAAGATCCAGGAATCATTGACTGCCCAGATTTAGGCGGTTCAGATCCAATAGACTCTGAAGTGGCTGATTATCCGGAATCTAGTGTTCCAGATTCTCAAGACTTGGAGGATCCAGGGTTGGAACCTAGACGAAGAAAAAAGGGCCAGGAAAGATAAGTCCTTCAGTCAGGATTTTGTAGCTTATATGGTTCATGACGAACCACAGACAATTGCTGAAGCATTGTCAACTCCAGAGGCACCGCTCTGCAAAGAAGCTATATAGAGTAAGATAGACTCCATTCTGCGCAACCATACTTGGGAGTTGGTTGATCTTCCTCCGAGAAACAAACAGTTGGGTTGTAAATGGATACTCAAACGGAAGTTGAAAGTAGATGGATCTATAGAAAAGTACAAGGCCAGGTTGGTAGTCAAGGGCTATCGACAAAATGAGGTCCTTGATTACTTTGACACCTACTCTCCGGTGTCTAGAATGACGTCCATACGAGTATTCATAGCTATCACCCCATTACGGGATCTTGAAATACATCAATTAGATGTCAAGATAGCCTTCCTATATGGTGATTTGGAAGAATAAATCTATATAGACCAACCCAAGAGATATGTGGTTCCAGAACAAGAGAAGAAAGTCTGTCGGCTTGTAAAATATCCATTGGGACTGAAACAGGCCCCGAAGCAATGGCACAAGAAATTTGATAGTACTCTACTATCGAAAGGATTCGCCATTAATGAGTGTGACAAATGTCTCTACACGAAAGGAAATGCCGACTCGTTCGTCATGATATGCCTTTACGTAGATGACATATTGATCACACGGAGCAGTCCTAGGTTGATCCTAAAGACTAAAAATATGTTGAAACAATGTTTTGACATAAAGAATATGGGTATTGCAGATGTCATCTTAGGGATCAAGCTGACTAAGACATCTGGCGGACTAGTCTTATCTTAGTTTCATTACATCAAGGATGTGTTGAGAAAATTTTAGATGTTCAACGGTTCGCCGATAACGACACCACTAGATATAAATCAAAAGATTGATAAAAATCATGGTGCGCCCGTATGACAGGAACGATATGCACATATGATTGGTAGTTTGATGTACATCACAAGCTGCACTCGACCTGATATCGCTTATGTAGTCAATAAGTTGGCTAGGTTCACCCGTAATCCAAGTGATGATCACTGGAAAGCGTTTAGTTAGGTACTACGAAACCTAAAATACACGTAAAATTATGGGTTACATTATTCGAGATATCCAGCTGTACTAGAGGGGTACAGTGATGCAAACTGGATATCTGATATAGAGAATACCAAGTCCACCTGTGGGTATATATTTATAATTGGTGATGGGGTTGTGTCTTGAAATCCTCTAAGCAAACTTGCATCGCCCGATCCACGATAGAATTGGAGTTCATTGTTTTGGACAAAGAATGAGAAGAAGTTGAGTGGCTTCACGACTTCTTAGAGGATATCCCTTGTTGGGATAAACTCACACCTTCAGTAATGATCCACTACGACAGCCAGTCGGCTCTAGCAAGGGCACGGAGTTCTATGTACAATGGCAAATCTCGTCATATTCGATGGAGACATAAGACCGTTCGGAAACTGATCACCATGGGTATTATTTCCATTGATTATGTAAAATCAAAGGAAAACGTAGCAGATCATTTGACAAAGGGCATACCCAGAGATCAGATGTTCTGCATGTCTAGGGGAATGAGATTAAAACCCAGCCAATAAGAACTGATACGGTGGATACCCAACCTTACTGACTGGAGATCCCAAGAATTAGGTTCAATGGGAAAACTAAATCATAAAGGTTCAGTTCTGCAGTGTGAGTAGAGGTTAAGTTTCCAAAACCTTTAATGATCCTCAACGGTTGAGGTTAGGTTTGGGGAAACTTTTAATGGTTCCTAACACTTGTGAAGTGGGGTATAGTAGGATACCTTGTAGGAGACCACCTATTTAAGTGCGAGGACATGCCGTCTCAAATAAATGCACTTAAAAATCCAAGAGTGTTCACGGCCACAACGGACAAAACATAAGAAGAACATAATAAGGAAAGTTGTTGTGTTGGTACCATTGTCTTGGCTTACACTAAACACTGACGGTTCAAGACATCACATTCACCGCGCAGTAATTAAGTCCGATGGTATTCTACTATGGAAGGTTCAAATCCATGGCTACCTATCCAGATGCAACATCGATTCGCTGAAAGGTTGCTAGAAAGACACCATGTGGGTGCGCCAAAATCTCTTTCAAGAGGAGATTGTTGGAAATTTACTAATGTGGAATTAAGTTTAACTCATTATTTATGACCCGAACAGTTGGGATCCCACACGTCGGAAACGTCGTTTCCACACACATGCACACGTAGTGCCAAATATTATAAATTTCATTAGTGAAAGAGATATTGGTACGTAAGTGAAACATTTGAGACATAGAATGATAGACGGTTATTGGTCAAATGACACGTTTTCCACGTTGGTAAATGAAGGAAGAAATGTACGATGTGTAAAAGATGAAACGAGTCAGAAATCACCGCGGAGCCGTGAGGGGCTGCGGCGCCGGAGCGCAGCGGCGCTTCGGAGGCCGAATTCATCGACGGGAGCTGGAAAGTTTCTGACTTTTTGACTGGTTTGGGGCATTGATTCCCCACGAATTGACACATGAATTCAGCCATTTTTTGGCTGAATAACACCTCTAAATATGTGCCATTACATGGACATTGATTTCCATTATTTGGCTAGATGAGAGGTCATCTTACACACACAATAAATTGAGGCCCTTGGCTCAATTGTAAAAAAGACTTCATACTTGTATGATTTCAAATTTTCTGAAAACTCTTCCTCTCTAGCATATTTGTCATACACTCAAAGGTTCTTCTTGAGAAACACTTGATTTTCCTTTGCTCATTTGTTAGTTGTTGTTTTATCTTGGAAGACAGTTGTCCATCACCGTAAAAGGATATATACGGGGCAATAATGTCTTAAGGACCAGGTGAACATCACTGAACTCAGCAATGCAACTATAATGCTACTAGATTTAGTATTTATTAGTTTCAGGATATTAATATCAAGAGGTTTGTTGCTTTGGAACGGAGACTCAAGACGGACACAAGAACCATTCAAGACAAAGACCAAGATCACCAATCTTGTTGTTATTTTCACAACTCTTGTTAGGCTTCAAGAAACCCACCTACAAATACTGGAAGGTGTGGGGTTGTCTGGCAAAGGTTGAAGTACATAAGCCAAATCAGGTCAAGATTGGGTCTAAGACTACAGATTGCATATTCATCGGATATGCAAATAACAGTAGTGCTTATCGCTTCTTAGTGCATAAGTCAGATGTATCGGACATCTATGTGGGTACAATCATGGAATCAAGGAACGCCAGTTTCTTTGAGGACTTGTTTCCTAGAAAGGAAAGAGACATAACCTCTCACAAATGAAGTTATGAACAAAGCTCTCAAGATCCAGGAGTCATTGACTGCCCGGATCTAGGCGGTTCAGATCCAGTGGACTTCAAAGTGGCAGATTATCCGGAATCTAGTGTTCCAGATTCTCAGGACTTTGAGGTTCTAGGGATGGAACCAAGATGAAGCAAAAGGGCCAGGAAAGATAAGTCCTTCAATCCGGACTTTGTAGCTTATATGGTTCATGACGAACCACGGACAATTGTTTAAGTATTGTCAACTCCAGAGGCACCGCTCTGGAAAGAAGCTATAGAGAGTGAGATAAACATCATTCTACACAACCATACTTGAGAGTTGGTTTATCTTCCTCTAGAAACAAACCGCTGGGTTGTAAATGGATACTCAAATAGAAGTTGAAAGAATATGGATCTATAGGCAAGTACAAGGCTAGTGTCACGACCCGACCTCGATCGCATCGGTGCCCTACACAGGCACCCTTGCAGTATACATCGAGATAATCAGCGAACATACATGAAACTTATAAAATAAAACAACAGTATAAAACAACAAAGTTAGCCGATAGGGCCACCTTCCCGACATACATATATACAACCAAGCGGTTTCCTTTTCTTTACAAATTGACCCACAATGTGTGACTACAGACCTCTAAGAGTTTTAACATAACATCTGTGGCGGGACAGGGCCCCGCCATACCCCTGAATATACATGAATCTACTACTTCAGGGAAAACCGTACCAAGAGATAAAGCCTCCGGAGCAAATGGAGCTTTTTCCCAAAATCGAACCGAGATCCTAAGAGCAAGGATCACCAACCTGGTACCTAAACTGCGGCATGAACGCAGCCTCGGCGGGTCAAGATAACAGTAAGAATATGGAATGTAAATAACGTCAAGAAATGCAGATCATAACTGCATAAAAGAATGACAAGGACAAGTATAAAACAATACATACGGATCCCGCCGTGTCATTACCACTTATGAACTTAATCGCACCTTATTATCTTTTCCATTCTTAATAAAAGTTACTGACCACATTCTTACGCACATTATTAGAAAAGAATCATTAAGTTCATTACTATATAACTCACTTATATTTCATAAGTATAATCCGGCCGCTTGGCGAGGGCACCTATACTACCCCCCAATTTAGACGCGATCAAGGTCACATAGTGCGCCTGCAGGTATACTACCCGCCCATTCGGGTCGATAATGTCATCTACCGCGCTCAGAAAGGTATAACGCCCGCCCATTCTCGGTCGATAATGTCATATAGTGCGCGTGAAGGTATCGCCCGCCCATTCTCGGTCGATAATGTCATATAGTCCGCGTAAAGGTATACGCCCGCCCATTCTCGGTCGATAATGTCATATAGTCCGCCTGCAGGTATCTTGCCCGCCCATTCTCGGTCGATAATGTCATATAGTGCGCGTAAGGTATCTCGCCCGCCCATTCTCGGGTCGATAATGTCATATAGTGCGCGTAAAGGTATATCGCCCGCCCATTCTCGGTCGATAATGTCATATAGTGCGCGTGCAAAGGTATACTTCCGGCCCATTCTCGGTCGATAATGTCATATAGTGCGCGTGCAGGTATACCGCCTACCATTCCTGGGTCGATAATGTCATCTAAAATTCGGGAATTTAACCCAACGTACTACACGCCTCTACTCCTTTAGAAAGACTCTTTTTCAATTACAACTTCCCAGATACTAACAACTATAGTATCAAGTCCTATCCGTCTTTCAAGACAAGTCACAATACATTTTTAGAAATACAATTACCGACTTCTAAAATAAGTGACTCCTTTCTTAAAAACCCTAAGCAACTGGTACCTCAAAAACAGTTTGCCCTTCCTTATTTCAAATCATTTCTTTGCTTACATTACTGAAGAAAACCATTCTTTTAACCTTCCATAAAGCCGTTATAACCAACTTCCCATAAAGTCGTTATAACCCTTTATGGTTTTAGACCAACTCATTCCTTTTATAACCAAGAGACTTCTACTTTTTGAAACCAAGTATTAAATACTTTCAAATCAATTCTCTTAACTTTCAAAAATACAATTAGTCTCTTAACCTTTAGAACTCAGTGACTCTTTTTATTATAAAACCTTAGGCAATTGATGCCTTAAAAAAATCAAGTTGCCTTTTCACTAAAATCAAGTCATTTATCTTTCCATAAAGCAAATATAACTAACTTCCCATAAGGCCGTTATATTCACTTTATGCCTTAGCCATAAACAATTTCCTATCCGAGGGACTTATACGTTTAAAACGGAACAAGTATCACATACATTTAAAACTCTTCAAGTCCCTTAACTTTAAAATCCACTTAAGACATCCTTACTATTTTCAAAGAAGTGAGTTAATCTCCTAACCCACCTGACTTGGCATTACATAAGACAAGTAAAGAATGTCATAGTCTCAGACGCTCACCGTACTACATACGTGCAACTAGTCATGCTCAAAAATAGGAAAAGTTCTACATAGAGTAGGTCACACAACTACCTCTTGACTTCTAAGAGTAACAGGGACATGAAAAGATACCACAGGTATATTCCATACATATAATCATGCCAAAGGAAGGAAGAGGTTCACATACCTCGCGACGATTGTCGACAAGTAGCAAAATGCTCCAAAGTACTTCAACCTTGAGCTATTCCATTCTCCAAGTAGGATACGCCATACTTAGTACTTCAACCTATAACGGTCACAATATGTCCATTAACCTCTTACTTCATAATGAGAATATTATTCTAAGTGCTAAGTCACTAATTCTACGGAAAATCGGACAAAGACCTCCTTTGTTTCTACTAACTTTGCCACCTTTTCAAGGCCGAATACAATAACCAAACAGCCCCAATTGGCTCACCACAATCAATAAGGTAGTACAAAACAAATGAATAACAACTACTAGTCCAATTTTCGGCCATAATGAATACAACAATACCAATTCTTATCCAATTTCCATTTCCATCCAAGTTATTAGCCTTATATGATATCAAGTCGCAAACGATTATAACTACTATAATCTTCAAGTATGTAACATGCGACGATTCTAATAAGCGACTAAATCGTAATCCAACTTCACAAGGCTTACTATACATTTCGGATTTTTAAGGCTACAAGCAATCCATAATACTAATCAAACTTCAATATAACAACTTCATGCTAGCAACAACAATAACATTATATAATCTTGTAACACTTTAATCGACAAGATTATACCTCAATGACTCTTAATCCAACTCCAATCCGAAGTCGCTCCTTAGAAGATTAGAACCTCTCCAAGACACTTCAATCCGCTTGTTGAGACCCTTAGAACAACACCAACAATCTTCCTTCAAATCTCCAAACAAAACCTAGAAAGTCCTTTAGGTTTCGTTTGCGACTAACCCAGAAACTACCTTTTTCCAAGATTTTTCTATTGAGATAAGTTTACACTACCCTCAAGAACCTTGGTTAAAAGTGTGGGGCTTAAAGAACGAGGAACTAAATTTTTCTTTCTTTCTCCTTGTGAACCCGAGCACGCCCTAAGTGTTCTTCAAATTTTTTGTGAATTTGGCTAAGTGTTAGTCAAGTCTTGCACTACTAGTATTATATAGTGTATTGGAGGTCATGATACACACAAACGGGTGGTCTATATAAGCTCCTAGCAAATATCAAGCTATTGTGGGTCCTTTGACTTGGTCAAGATTGTCAAGCTCACACTTGCAAGACTTTGTCATTTCAAGACTATGGTCAATGACCATTTTAGCCTTGACATTTCGTCCAAGGCATTCACTAGGGGGGTGACACGTGTCGCCTCCCATTCACACAATGGTACGCTTTTCCGACAATTTCATAATTAGATAAATTTTTACAAGTCTCAAAATCTTAACATTATGAGTTCTTACGCATTTCTTAAAACATGTCCTCAAATACGGGTGTAACATTCTCCCCCCCTTAGAAACATTCGTCCTCGAATGTTCTTTCGGAGTCAAACTTAAAATCAACAACATAGTTTCCTTTCACCACCCCCGACATACCAACAATGCCACACATGGCCTTAATACCTCGCACACACACAGATCCGCCCATCATAAGCCCAAAAAGGGATTATCTTTCGCATTTCCAACTCCTCCTAACATATACATAGTCTCAATATAACTGCTCATAAAACTTAAACATACCATAACTTATCATGTAAACAAGTTTCTAAAGGCCAAAGACATACAGAATCATATAGGCTCAAGGACCGCTAAAGCTGAACTCCCACCACGACCGCCACTACCGCTTCGGCATGAACATCCCGCCTAGCTATCAAGCGAAGAACCCGTAATCGATACAAAGAGTCGTGGTTGTCCCACCAGACCCTCTATAAGGACACTTTCTTAACATATGGCCTAGACATCACAAGAAAAACAAGCACCGTGCACGCCGCGACATACCCCGAATGTAACCTACCACATCGGGCACATTGAGGCAAAGGTGGCCTCGATCGACCGAACCCCATCTCCCCGAGACTGCTCAGAGACCGACCGCCTGCATTCCCGGGTTGTGAAAACCCCGCTGAAAATGTGGAGGAGCACTCTGCTGGGCTGCAATGTCGACCTAGTCTCCGCCGAGGTTGTCCGCCTAAAATCGCCTCGAGACCTGTTGTCTTGGCCTCTGGGCCGGCTCGAGTCAACTGATCCTCCTCTCTATCCTCTATCCTCGCGCATAGGCTGCATCCTAGCAATGTCCATACCGGCCAAGAGCCACCCCAAGCATGCAAGAATCATATGACTGCCTAGCCCCATCACATACCGATGAACTCTATCCGTCATGCTAGCCACTATGGTGTGCGCATGCCTGGCCAAGGAGTCAAACTCCAGGCTATACTCCCTGATAGTCCTACCATTCTGTCTCAAGGTCAAAAATCTATCTACGCGGGCCCTCCTCATCTCAGGAGGCAAAAAGTGATCCATAAAGGCCTCGTGAACTCCTCCCAAACACCGGAAGAGCATCATCCTCTCGTCAAGACTCCATGACTCAAACCGTTCAACGCAATATCGCAGAACCCAGAAGAGGCTAGTATAATGAACTGCCTCCAAGCCTTAAGAACTGCATAGTCCGTCAGAGCCGCTAACGAACTCCCCGCGATCTTCCTCGCACTCGAACCATAAAACTCGGGCGGATGACAACCCGTAAAATCCGGATCCGCAAACCGCTCTAGGGTTAGCTACTCGCTCTGCTTGACGCCTACCACTATGTCACCAATAGTCCGACCGTTTCTCCATAATCCCTATACGCCTCGGCCGAGGAACTGAGGCCTGCACGGAACCTCTCGGCGCCATCGCCGCTCGGCCTTTCTAATATCGCCGGCGTCAACTCGCCGCCCGCCTACTACCCTGGCATAACTGTGTTCGAGTCACGTAACCCTTCACTGCGTACTCTAGCGCCTCCTCGCCGCTTGCCCTTCGGGCCCCGTGCCTCCGGCGAGGCATAATCGTTTCATAAGAATAGGTCGAGAGGATTCAACCTAATAAGACACTCTCATCGCACGATCTTAGAGAGGAAGAATGGAAACCAATCCTAAAATGTCCTCGCCTCTCCGATTATAGATGTGGTGCACAACACACCGATAATCAAGACTCTACTAGACACGGTCAGACACTTTCCGAGGACTAATCGCTTCGATACCACTTTTGTCACGACCGACCTCGATCGCGATCGTGCCCTACACCGGGCACCCTTACTGTATACATCGAGATAATCAGCGAACATACATGAAACTTATAAAATAAAACAATGTATAAAACAACAAAGTTAGCCGACAGTGGCCACCTTCCCGACATACATATATACAACCAAGCGATTGCCTTTTCTTTACAAATTGACCCACAATGTGTGACTACAGACCTCTAAGAGTTTTAACATAACATCTGTATGGACGGGCCCCGCCATACCTGAATATACATGAATCTACTACTTGGAAAACCGTACAAGAGATAAAGCCTCCGAGCAAATGGAGCTTTTTCCCCAAAATCGAACCGAGATCCTAAGAGCAAGGATCACCAACCTGGTACCTAAAACTGCGGCATGAACGCACTTCAAGGAAGTCGATAACAAAAATTTAATATGGAACAGAAATAACGTCAAGAAATGCAGATCATAACCGCATAAAAGAATGACAAGGACAAGTATAAAACAATACATACGGATCTGCCGTGTCATTACCACTTATGAACTTAATCGCACCTTATTATCTTTTCCATTCTTAATAAAAGTTCTGACCACATTCTTACGCACATTATTAGAAAAGAATCATTAAGTTCATTACTATATAACTCACTTATCTTTCATAAGTATAATCCGCCCTTTGGCGAGGGGCACCTATACTACCCGCCCAATTTAGACGCGATCAAGGTCACATAGTGCGCGTAAAGGTATACTACCCGCCCAACTCGGTCGATAATGTCATCTAGTGCGCGTGAAGGTATCTCGCCCGCCCATTCTCGGTCGATAATGTCATATAGTGCGCGTAAGGTATCGCCGCCCATTCTCGGTCGATAATGTCATATAGTGCGCCTGCAGGTATAACGCCCGCCCATTCTCGGTCGATAATGTCATATAGTGCGCCTAAAGGTATCTCGCCCGCCCATTCTCGGTCGATAATGTCATATAGTCCGCCAGAAGGTATCTCGCCCGCCCATTCTCGGGTCGATAATGTCATATAGTGCGCGAAGGTATACCGCCCGCCCATTCTCGGTCGATAATGTCATATACCGCGTGCAGGTATCTCGCCCGCCCATTCTCGGTCGATAATGTCATATAGTGCGCGTGCAAAGGTATCGCCTGCCATTCCCGGTCGATAATGTCATATAGTGCGCGTGAAGGTATACTTCCGCCCATTCTCGGTCGATAATGTCATATAGTCCGCGTGCAGGTATACCGCCTACCATTCTCGGTCGATAATGTCATCTAAAATCCGGGAATTTAACCCAACGTACTACGCGCCTCTACTCCTTTAGAAAGACTCTTTTTCAATTACAACTTCCCAGATACTAACAACTATAGTATCAAGTCCTATCCGTCTTTCAAGACAAGTCACAATACATTTTTAGAAATACAATTACCGGCTTCTAAAATAAGTGACTACTTTCTTAAAAACCCTAAGCAACTGGTACCTCAAAAACAGTTTGCCCTTCCTTATTTCAAATCATTTCTTTGCTTACATTACTGAAGAAAACCATTCTTTTAACCTTCCATAAAGCCGTTATAACCAACTTCCCATAAAGCCGTTATAACCCTTTATGGTTTTAGACCAACTCATTCCTTTTATAACCAAGAGACTTCTACTTTTTGAAACCAAGTATTAAATACTTTCAAATCAATTCTCTTAACTTTCAAAAATACAATTAGTCTCTTAACCTTTAGAACTCAAGTGACTCCTTTTATTATAAAACCTTAGGCAATTGATGCCTTAAAAAAATCAAGTTGCCTTTTCACTAAAATCAAGTCATTTATCTTTCCATAAAGCAAATATAACTAACTTCCCATAAGGCCGTTATATTCACTTTATGCCTTAGCCATAAACAATTTCCTATCCGAGGGACTTATACGTTTAAAACGGAACAAGTATCACATACTTTTAAAACTCTTCAAGTCCCTTAACTTTAAAATCCACTTAAGACATCCTTACTATTTTCAAAGAAGTGAGTTAATCTCCTAACCCACCTGACTTGGCATTACATAAGACAAGTAAAGAATGCCATAGTCTTGTACGTCTACCGTACTACATACGTGCAACTAGTCATGCTCAAAAATAGGAAAAGTTCTACATAGAGTAGGTCACACAACTACCTCTTGACTTCTAAGAGTAACAGGGACATGAAAAGATACCACAGGTATATTCCATACATATAATCATGCCAAAGGAAGGAAGAGGTTCACATACCTCGCGACGATTGTCGACAAGTAGCAAAATGCTCCAAAGTACTTCAACCTTGAGCTATTCCATTCTCCAAGTAGATACGCCATACTTAGTACTTCAACCTATAACGGTCACAATATGTCCATTAACCTCTTACTCATACGTAGAATATTATTCTAAGTGCTAAGTCACTAATTCTACGGAAAATCTGACAAAGACCTCCTTTGTTTCTACTAACTTTTCCACCTTTTCAAGGCCGAATACAATAACCAAACAGCCCCAATTGGCTCACCACAATCAATAAGGTAGTACAAAACAAATGAATAACAACTACTAGTCCAATTTTCGGCCATAATGAATACAACAATACCAATTCTTATCCAATTTCCATTTCCATCCAAGTTATTAGCCTTATATGATATCAAGTCGCAAACGATTATAACTACTATAATCTTCAAGTATGTAACATGCGGCGATTCTAATAAACGACTAAATCGTAATCCAACTTCACAAGGCTTACTATACATTTCGGATTTTTAAGGCTACAAGCAATCCATAATACTAATCAAACTTCAATATAACAACTTCACGCTAGCAACAACAATAACATTATATAATTCAGTAACACTTTAATCGACAAGATTATACCTCAATGACTCTTAATCCAACTCCAATCCAAGTCGCTCCTTAGAAGATTAGAACCTCTCCAAGACACTTCAATCCGCTTGTTGAGACCCTTAGAACAACACCAACAATCTTCCTTCAAATCTCCAAACAAAACCTAGAAAGTCCTTTAGGGTTTCATTTTTCGACTAACCCGTAAACTACATTTTCCAAGATTTTTCTATTGAGATAAGCTTACACTACCCTCAAGAACCTTGGTTAAAAGTGTGGGGCTTAAAGAACGAGGAACGAAATTTTTTTCTTTCTTTCTCCTTGTGAACCCGAGAGCATGCCCTAAGTGTTCTTCAAATTTTTTGTGAATTTGGCTAAGTGTTAGTCAAGTCTTGCACTACTAGTATTATATAGTGTATTGGAGGGTCATGATACACACAAATGGGTGGTCTAGATAAGCTCCTAGCAAATATCAAGCTATTGTGGGTCCTTTGACTTGGTCAAGATTGTCAAGCTCACACTTGCAAGACTTTGTCATTTCAAGACTATGGTCAATGACCATTTTAGCCTTGACATTTCGTCCAAGGCATTCACTAAGGGGGGGTGACACGTGTCGCCCTCCCATTCGTCACAATGGTACGTTTTCCGACAATTTCATAATTCCGATAAATTTTTTACAAGTCTCAAAATCTTAACATTATGAGTTCTTACGTACTTTCTTAAAACATGTCCTGTAAATACGGGGTGTAACAGCTAGTTTGGTAGTCAAGGGCTATCGACAAAAGAAGGGTCTTGATTACTTTAACACCTAATCCCCGGTATCTAGAATGATATTCATACGAGTATTCATAGATATCACCGCATTGCGGGAGTTTGAAATAAATCAAATGGTTGTCAAGATAGCTTTCCTAAATGGTGATTTGAAAGAAGAAATCTATATGGACCAACCCGAGGGGTATGTGGTTCCAGGACAAGAGAAGAAAGTCTGTCGGCTTGTCAAATATCTGTATGCGCTGAAACAGGCCCCGAAGCAATGGCATAAGAAATTTAATAGTACTCTACTATCGAAAGGATTCGCCATTAATGAGTGTGACAAATGTGTCTACACGAAAGGAAATATCGACTCGTTTATCATGATATGTCGTTACGTAGACGACATGTTGATCACACGAAGCAGTCCTGGGTTGATCCTAGAGACTAAAAACATGTTGAAATAATGTTTTGACATAAAGGATATAAGTATGACATATGTCATCTTAGGAATCAAGATCTCTAAGACATCTGGCTGACTGACCTTATCTCAGTCTCATTACATCGAGGATCTGTTAAGAAAATTTGAGATGTTCGACAGTGCGGCGATAACAACACCACTAGATATAAATTAAAAGATTGATAAACATCATGGTGCGCTCGTATGCCAGAAGCGATAAACATAGGTGATTGGTAGTTTGATGTACATCACAAATTGCACTCGACCTGATATCGCTTATGTAGTCAACAAGTTGGCTAGGTTCACTCGTAATCCAAGTGATGATCACTGAAAAGCATTGAGTCAGATACTACGATAACTAATATACATCGGTGACTTAATTCTTGTTAATCCAAGATTTCTTCTTCCTCTTTAAGGGCTTTGGTATTAAGTCTTGTTGGCCGAAACTGCATGAAACTGTGGGACGTTGTTGTGTTGTTTTAGTGGACTGTTTTATACGGATTAAGTGGCAGATTAATATAAGAAGTAGGTGTGTGAATCACCTTGGTTGTTGTTTTGGTTGTGTACTTAATTGGTACTTGGTTATTGATGTTATTGGCCTTATTTGTAAGGTGGAAACGTATGTATAAATAGGGGAAGTGATGCCCGAATTTTTATATGAAAAGAGAGTCACTATGTGGTATATGACTTACATTAGTATACATGAAGTTGATAGAAGTGTTATTGTTGTTATAGGTTGAAGTACATATTTGGGACGTATTCTACTTATCGTGTTGGTATTGCCGATAAGGTATATGAACTATCTTTTCTTCTTTTCACATGTTCTACGTACGAAATATACCTGTGGTATTGTTTCATGATTCATTCTACTCTTAGAAGTTAAGGGGTATTCATGTTATTGATTCTATGCTAAAAGCATGTCTAAATTGTTCCTAAGTCCTTGTTAAGGCATATGAGGAGAGATGTTGATATTCATAAGAGTTTTTAGTAAGCATGGGAGCCGAGTTGACTCTGCTTACTTAAAGTAACTGATAAGTATTAAGCGCTGAGACGGTCTTAATAAATAATTGGGTATGTTTTAATAGACGTGTTGAAACAAGCCATTGCAGCGTTAAATGAAAAAGGTGTCGACAAACGATTATATTGAAATGATTAGCACGCCATCTGCATAGAAACTAAGATATAACCAGTTTGTTTTACATTTTCTAGTTCACAACTGATTAGATAAGATTTCATAATATGAATTACTAACGGCTCATATAAGAACTAATTAGGCAAATTCGGATCCGTTATCACCAATCACATACAGGATTATTGGAAATATTAGAGGTATGTGAAACTCTTCCTTCTTTCTTTGGCGTGATTTATATGAAAGTGAGTGTACGACGGATGTACATAGTTCTATTGGATCTTAATCCTAAATGAGACATGATGTATAGTGCCTTGGATTTTCGAAATGATGATTTGAAAGGATATATGAGATATAGTGCCTTTGAGGTTTCAAAAGATGATTTCAAAGTGATACATGATATGATAGTGCCTTGAGTTCTAAAATGAAGGTTATTCCATTTATTCCATTGAGAGTCAAAAATGATTTTACCGTGTCCCAGAAAGGATCGGGCAGTTTATGTTTAGATGACTTTATCCCATCCCAGAAAGGGTCGGGAAGTATATGAATATATGTTTACCTCGCCCTTCACTGGAGGTACGGGTAGTAGATCTTTAAGAGGTTACCGCGTCCCTCACTTGAGGGTCGGGCAGTATATGACTATATGTTTACCGCGTCCCAGAAAGGGTCGGGCAGTATATGACCAAGTGTTCACCACGTCCTTCACTAGAGGGTCGGGCATTGTATGACGAAGTGTTTATCGCATCCCAGAAAGGGGCGGGCAGTATATGTTCACCGCGTCCTTCACTTGAGGGTCGGGAAGTATAGGTATATGTTTCCATGGACTGGTATCCATGAGGCGAGTATAGATACTCCTGACAGTATATGATTATATGGACAGACAGTCATGATTTGGATATGACTCTCACATCTTTATAAGGCACAGTTGACTCTCCATTGTTACAAGGTACAGTTGGCTTCTATTTTATATGTCACGGTTGGATCTGGTATTTGATTTTCATACTTGCCTGTGTCATCTTTTGGCCAGTTATGATCTTATTTACTGTAATTTATGTTTACATACTTGGTACCTTGTTGTACTGACCCCCTTCGGGGGCTACGTTCATGCCCGCAGGTATAGGTACTCAGTTTGGTGGTCCGCGAGCTTAGGATCTTGCCCAGCTTTTTGAGATAGCTCCACCATTCCAAAGCTTGTCCTTTTGGTACAGATCTCCCATTATAAGCTTATGTATATTCAGAGGTACGGCGGGGCCTTGTCCCGTCCCATTTTATTATCATACTCTTAGAGATCTATAGACAGGTGTGGGTTGTATATGTATTCAGATATGTGTGAGTTATACTTATTTTGGATATTCTGTATTTAGTGGCAGCCTTTTCTGTTTTTATATTATGAGTTGTTCCTTAGCTTCCGTCGATTATATGTGATGTGAGGGTATAAGGGTGCCCAGGTAGGGCACCAGTCGCGGTCCTTCGGTTCGGGTCATGACAAAGGTGGTATCAGAGCAGTTAGTCCTTGGAATGTCTACAGACCGTGTGCAGTAGAGTCTTGGTTATCGGTGTGTTGTGCATCACACCCATAAACATGAGGCTACAGTAAATTTAGGATTGGTTTCTATTTTCCTTACTCTAAGATCGTGCGGTAGAGCTATGTTGTTAGGGTGGTCCCTCCCTAACGTATTATTGTGGTTGCAGCTATGCCTCCAAAGATGCGACAGCGGCCCAGAAGAGAAATATATGGACTTGTGTACAGGTTGGTAAAATTATTGTATAGTTGGTGTAATGATGATGTACATCTATACGAACCTATTTATTAGGGTCATGTGTGTGTTGCCTGAAGTGATTTAGGGTTATCACGAGTTGGTTAAGCTTTAATAATTGCTTGGAAGGTATGAAACAGTTTAATGAATCCATATCAAGGCATACTGGGTGTGCTAATTTGGGATATTCAGGAGGTAATGAGCTATCTGAGTTGGTGATGAACTCTTAGAAGATCATGTTTAATTGACTTAACGCATACCATGTTGTTAGATTAAGCTGTGTTGTGTGCTTAAGTGATATGTACGAAAAATATTTGTATGGAATAAATAGGTTTGTTATGGTTAAGACGGCATGATATTAAGATTATGAGAAGCTACCTTACCCGTATGCGGGGAGAGACGATGTAAGCTTGGGACATGGAATAATTGAGGATCTTAGAATATTGGATAATTGTTGAGACCTTAGATATACAAGGCTTACTTGAGTAAATATTTTACGTGTGATCTTGGTTAAAGTACGTAGTAGGTGTGAAGTATAATAGTTGTGATGATTCCTTGGTTTGAGTATAAACCACGGGTGGTTGTTGTGAATGTTGTTGAGCCGTTTGGAAACAGTATTACCAATTTTAAAGGACTGCAAAATGCGGTAGATAATTTTCTCCCAGATGATTTAACATATGAGGTGAACATATCCTTGCAAACCTGTCTAGCAATTATAAAGGGATTGAAAGAAGGAATTTATATTGGAAGGATTAGTCTGTTATAAAGGTCCACACGTTTTACGGTGACTCTGGCTGATTAGAATTCTGGAGAGAACTGCAATAGGACCTCATGAATGTGACTTTGATTTCAAAGGAAGTACAATGTGCTAAGGACTATCAGAGGTGGAATGAGACTATGTGTTATATTGTGTCCATGTGAGGCATCTTTGTGTTGCTGAGTATAGGTTGATAGTTATAGTTAAATGAGACTATGCTGAAATGTTTATAGGGTGAGACCTATTATGAACATTCGAGGATGAATGTTTCTAAAGGGGAAAGAATGTTACACCCCGTAATTACATGGCAATAAAATGAGGACGTAAGTTAGGATATAAGATTTAAATGTTGGAAGGAAAGTATATCTACATTTTCTCTATGGAATTTTTTTGGATACAATATATGTGACGACGAGAAGTAGTACTAGAAATTGAATTCTTTCCAATAGGGTGTGGGCAGAAAAGGAGCTCCCGAAACAAAAAGGACGAAAGTTGGCGAGCAGACGAAGACCGCACATGCGGATCGCAGGATCATGGTGCCATAACTTTTGAGCAGCCAAAGTACTTTCAGCACCGTGGTGCCATCCTGCAGCACCGCGGTGTCGAGGCGGGAAATTTCCAAGTCTGAGATATTTTGAGACAATTGGACAAGTGAGTCCCCCTCCACTTGTGCTACATACACCATATGATACAAGTGTAGCAAGACTTTGTCCACAATTATCTTCATCATCCAAACCCTCTTTTCCCTTCTCTTCTCCTACAAGTTTCGAACCATAGCCATAGTGAAGAACAAGGTTGAGTTATCTTCCAAGATTAAGTTCATTGACTAAGTTCTAAGCAAAGTTGTTACTCCGATCAGTGGGTCACGGTTTTGGCCAAGGAACTTCTTGAAACCCTAAGCTTGGAAATGAAATTTTTGATAGAGAAACAAGAAAGCAAGATGGTTACAAGCTGTAGAGGATACATGTGTGTTGTTGTAATGTGTAGAAGTGGTGCTAAAATAGAGTAGTGTGTCGAGAACTTGTGGACTGTTTTGGCTAAAGTGAAGGTAAGATTTCTTCTTCCTCTTTAATATTAACGGAAGTTACATGTTGTTATAGTTAAGAGATGAACTTGTGTTAAGTAAAATGGAGGATAAGAAGTGCATGTGGAAGTTCGACATGTTAGCCGATTTCGGACAGTTTTATTATATTGGATTCGATGGTGGTTATTGTTGTTATTATCGTCGCTAGCTGCATGTTAAAATGAAGGAAATCTTGTTATGTAAAGTTGAAATGGTTTATATTAAAGTGTTGAGACTTGAATTGGATTATAATGAATTATAAAAAGGGCTTTGGTATTAAGTCTTGTTGGCCGAAACTGCATGAAACTGTGGGACGTTGTTGTGCTGTTTTAGTGGACTGTTTTATACGGATTAAGTGGCCGGATTAACATAAGAAGTAGTTGTGTGAATCACCTTGGTTGTTGTTTTGGTTGTGTACTTAATTGGTACTTGGTTATTGATGTTATTGGTCTTATTTGTAAGGTGGAAACGTATGTATAAGTAGGGGAAGTGCTGCCCGAATTTTTATATGAAAGGAGACTCACTATGTGGTATATGACTTACACTAGTATACATGAAGGTGATAGAAGTGTTATTATTGTTATAGGTTGAAGTACCTATTTGGGACGTATTCTACTTATCGTGTTGGTATTGCCGATAAGGTATGTGAACTATCCTTTCTTCTTTTCACATGTTCTACGTACGAAATATACCTGTGGTATTGTTTCATGATTCATTCTACTCTTAGAAGTTAAGGGGGTTTCATGTTATTTATTCTATGCTAAAAGCATGTCTAAATTGTTCCTAAGTCCTTGTTAAGGCGTATGAGGAGAGATGTTGATATTCATAAGCGTTTTTAGTAAGCATGGGAGCCGAGTTGACTCTGCATACTTAAAGTAACTGATAAGTATTAAGCGCTGAGACGGTCTTAATAAATAATTGGGTATGTTTTAATAGACGTGTTGAAACAAGTCATTGCAGCGTTAAATGAAAAATGAAACGACAAACGATTATATTGAAATGATTAGCACGCCATCTGCATAGAAACTAAGATATAACCAGTTTGTTTTACATTTTCTAGTTCACAGTTGATTAGATAAGATTTCATATAAGAATTAATTAGGCAAATTCAGATCCGTTATCACCAATCAATATAGGATTATTGGAAATATTCGAGGTATGTGAAACTCTTCCTTCTTTCTTTCGTGTGATTTATATGAAAGTGAGTGTACAGTGGACGTACATAGTTCTATTGGATCTTAATCCTAAATGAAACATGATGTATAGTGCCGTGGATTTTTCAAATGATGATTTGAAAGGATACATGAGATAGAGTGCCTTTGAGGTTTCAAAAGATGATTTCAAAGTGATACATGATATGATAGTGCCTTGAGTTTCTAAAATGAAGGTTATTCCATTGAGAGTCAAAAATGATTTTACCACGTCCCAGAAAGGGCCGGGCAGTTTATGCTTAGATGACTTTACCGCGTCCCAGGAAGGGTCGGGCAGTATATGAATATATAGTTACCGCACCCTTCACTGGAGGGACGGGCAGTAGATTATTAAGAGGTTACCGCGTCCTTCTCTTGAGGGCCGAGAAGTATATGACTAAGTGTTCACCACGTCCTTCACCAGAGGGCCGGGAAGTGTATGACGAAGTGTTTACCGTATCCCAGAAAGGGGCGGGCAGTATATGTTCACCGCGTCATTCACTTGATGGTCGGGCAGTATAGGTATATGTTTCCATGGACTGGTATCCATGAGGCGAGTATAGATACTCCTGACAGTATATGATTATATGGACAGACAGTCATGATTTGGATATGACTCTCATATCTTTATAAGACACAGTTTACTCTCCATTGTTACAAGGTACAGTTGGCTTCTATTTTATATTGCACGGTTGGATCTGGTATTTGATTTTCATACTTGCCCCTGTCATCTTTTGGCCAGTTATGATCTTATTTACTGTACTTTATGTTTACATACTTTGTACCTTATTGTACTGACCCCCTTCGGGGGGATACGTTCATGCCCGCAGATATAAGTACTCAGTTTGGTGGTCCGCGAGCTTAGGATCTTGCCCAGCTTTTTGAGATAGCTCTGATCGGTGTATTTTATATACACTTTTTGAGTCAGTTTCGGTTAGTCTTTTGTCCCTTTTTGTACAAATAAGTGTCGTATTAGGATAGTTTTTCTTTATTTTGAGTCGAAGTGGTTAAAATTGCCAAATGGCGGAAAAGGAGCTAAAAGAGGGCAAAAGAGGAGGTTCCAGAGCTAAAAACAGAGAAAGTGGCGAACGAGGCAAAACCAGTCGCGCCGCGCCCTCAGCGAGGCCGCGTCGCCAATATCCGAGAGGTCTGAAGTCCCAGCGCCGCGACGCCTCATGTCAACAGGTGCAGGGCCGCGGCGCCTAATCATCAGAGAGGCTATAGTTGCAGCGCGCCTCGCATGAACAGAGATCGTGGTCGCGCGCCAAATCACCCAAGTGCCTCGAAGTTCCAAGTGCAAAGCGGTGGCGCGGCGCCGACGCGGGAAAAATCAGGTTTTGGACGAAATTCTGGGCCAGGCCTGAAGGAAAAGAGAGAGGCGGTTTTCAGCCTATAAAAGGAGAACTCTCGGCAGATTTTAAGGGTCCCCCTTCTTGCACAACTCAAGGATTCTTGCTTGGAGATCGGAGACCATAATTTAGTACTTTCTTTTCCTTTTCTTTTCTTTATTTCAGTTTTTGTATGATGAACTTTGAATTAGTTCTTGTCATGTCTATGGCTAGGAACTAATTCTCTTATAGGGCTTTTCATGTTGATTCACTAGAAACTTATGTTATGAATTAATGCATGTTTATGGTTATTATTCTTCTTTGAGAGATTTATCCAATAATTGCTTTGAATGCTTGGTAATTAATTGACAACTAATTATCCTTATATGATTTCTAATCAAACTTCGAAAGGAGGAGGTTGTGAATATGTTGTAAGTTGGGTGGACATATTTGGGTTGGGGATGAAAATACCTCAATTATTTATGTAGCGTTAATGAGAGGCTTAACAACCCTAATTTTGCGCATGGTGCGTGATGATTAACTAGGTTTTTGTTCTTAATCCTCCTACAGAGTTATCCTTATCACCGAAAGGTAGGTAAGGTGCAATACTGGGGTTGAGTGTTTATATATCCTTTACGGGAATATAAAACGATTTCGTAAACCTGCTAGCTCCGAGAGAAGAAGACCATAATTCGTTGCATTAATAAATAACATAAGCGGATAGTTAAGGAGACATGAAAGCCCTATTCCCATCACAACTGAAGTAAACCTATAGTTAATTAGCTTCTATAATTATTAGTTATAAACCACAAAATCACATATCAATTACCAAATAGATACCAAAAGATAGATAGTTGGTACTTGAACCCTAATCCTTGTGGACGATATTCGGTCTTATCAAGACTATATTACTTGTCACGATAATGTGCACTTGCATTATAGTGTGTGCATCTTTTCACGCATCAAGTTTTTGGCGTCGTTGCCGGGGATTAGGCATAGTTCAATATCAAATTTATCTATTTTTAATTTCTAATTTGGTTTTTAATTTTTATTTTAAATTTTTACGTTTTTTTCTTTTATTTTTGGTAAAAATCAGGGTGCCGTGATTTGTTGTCTGTTTTTGATCTATTTCAGGAAATCAGTTTATGCGAAGGAGAAGAGGGGCAGACACTCTTGTTCCCTTCAATCCAGAGATTGAGAAAACCTGTAAACAGAACAGAAAGAATCAGCGGATTGCAACCTTGATAGAGATGGACGGCATTCAGAACAACAACATGATGAGAGAGGGGTTAGGTGAAAATCAACCTAATCCAGGAATACCTCGGCAAGTACCTATGGATGTCGAGGAAAGAGTTCAAGTCCAGGCAGAAAGAAGCTTGGGAGACTATGTGCTGCCTAGAGTGAATGGAGCACATACATGTATTAGGCTCCCTGCCATAGGAGCAAACAACTTCGAGATAAAACCGGCGATTCTGAGCATGGTACAGCACACAGTGCAATTTGGAGGGCTGCCATCGGAGGATCCACATATGCACATAGCTAATTTCTTGGAGCTATGTGCAACTTTCAGATATAACGACGTTACTGATGATGCCGTCAGATTGAGGCTCTTTCCCTTCTCACTCAGGGATAGAGCAAAAGTATGGTTGAATTCCCTGCCGGCCGATTCGATTTTTACATGGCACGAGCTGGCACAGAAATTCCTAGCCAAGTTCTTTCCCCCATGCAAAGCAGCAAAATTGAGAGGGGAGTTGAACAACTTCTACCAAGCAGATGGAGAGTCCTTATATGAAGCGTGGGAAATGTTCAAAGACTTGCAGAGAAAATTCCCACACCATTGCATTGAGTTGTGGAACTTGGTCCACATCTTCTATAACGGGCTGAGCAGTACAACCAGAACCATCATAGATGCAGCAGCAGGTGGGGAATTCATGAGGAAAACAGCCCACGACGCTCACGAGTTATTAGAAGATATGGCCACCAACAACCATGTCACAAAAGAGAGGTCAACAAGTGGGAGGAGAACAGTGGGAGTCCACGAAATAGATGCCATTGCTGCCTTGAATGCCCAAGTGGCCCTTTTGGCAAAACGATGCAAAGAACATACAAATGTCGATGAATGCGGTCCAGATGCCTAAAAATTGTGAAATATGTGGTGGCCCACATACATTCGATAGGTACCCTTCAGCTGACCCCAATAAAATACCAATGGAGCAGGCAGAGTGTCAGGCCGTGGGTAATTATCAGAGGCCACAGAACAATCCATACTCCAACACTTATAATCCAGGGTGGAGAAATCACCCAAATTTCTCATTGAGAGGAGACCAGGGGCAGCAGAATCAATACAGGGGCCAGTATCACACCCAGCAGAACCAGAATCAGCATCCCTTTACTCAAAAGAAAGAAAAACTATCCTAATACGACACTTATATGTGCAGAATGGGACAAAAGACTAACTAAAACTGACTCAAAAGGTGTATATAAAATACACCGATCAAATACCCCCAAACTTAACCTTTGCTCGCCCTCGAGCAAAGATAGAAAGAAATAAAATAAAAGACTCAAAGAAAAAAGAAAAGTAAAAGACTCCCTGTCATTAATCACTTTTGCTGCATAAATGTTAACTAGAAAAAATGAAGGTTAGCAGAATAATATGCAGGAACATATAGCATGAAATTTTCAGCACACTAAACACATGAAGCTAAATATTTCGCAAACTCATATTCATCATGCTTAATGGAAGTCAATATACTAAATCATGCATATAAATTCAAGAATTCCTATGGCATGCTTACTTGTTATTCTCCACTAATTCTGGATATGCATAAAAGAGATCTTCGGGACTTTGAGGGTTGTAATGTAGGCTTAGGTAGGGGTTGGTAAAGATAGGCATTTAGGCTCATTTTTCTGTACCATAAGCTCTTTGGCTTTTCAATTTTTCCCTTTTTCTTTTGATTCTTTCCTTCACTTCAATTCTATCCTTCCCCTCTTTTGTTTTGGGAGAGTGAAGTGTATTTTATACTAATAGGCACCCCCAAACTTAGGCTTTTGCCTCTTTCTTATTACTTTTCCATTGGGGTGCATCAAACTTGTTCACTCTTTTTGTTTCTTCTTTTTAACACAATGTACTCCACTATTTCATATTTTCACTTATGGCATAATTTTGTGGGAATATAGGGTGTCAAAGAAGAAGTTTCAAATTTAGGCTCAATGGGGCTGACTAGTGATATTTTTAACGTACGGGATAGAAAAGAATGGTAAGAATTGGCTATCAAAGAAATGCCTGAGTCATCTCCCTAACATGCATATCCTAACTATTTCGCCTCAAATAGCAAGTACTCATAACACATAAGCATTTATCATTTAGCATGCATAACTCAAGCAAGAAACTCCAAATAGACAGATTCTGTGAGTTTTTGGCATATATAACCTAAGTGTTTAGATAGTTGCTTCAATTCCTTTACATTATTCCACCTTACTTCACTAGGTGTTTCTCGCAACTACAGCATACATGATCTTTGACAGGCAATTATGACTCAAAAAAGAAAAAATTTTGGTGACTCAAAATAAACATAAAACAATTAAAAAGACTTAAATAAAACATAACATGACACACAAATAAAAACTAAAACACAAAAACACACCCCCAAACTTAAATCACACATTGTCCCCAATGTGTGTAGACTCAAAGACAGTAAAGAAAATAACACTTACAAACTTTGGTTAAAATGGTGGTGGTGGCGGTGGATAATGCATCGACCATTGGTTGAACAAGGCACTCAGCTCGTCGATTTGTTTCCTTGTTTCTTGCTGTCCTTGTACTCATCGCTTTGCGTCCGTGATCATCTCCTCTCGTGTTGGTACAATTGCCCCATTGTGGCTCAAGGTTCTTCTCTGTGGTTGGCCGGTGGCTGGGTCTCGCCTCATATCGAGCCCCTATTTCGTGCTCATCTTCATCCATGGCGGCCTCTGCCACGCCGGGCTTCGTGGTGCTCTCTGTCGGGCTGGTGCGGGAAAGAGTGCACTATCCCATGTGACACCGGGCGCTGGTTTCTTTCATGAGTATCCGTGGTAGTTGTGGGACCGCACTCACGTGGCCTAGATCGTAATAAGTGAACCATGTCCCAATCCAATTGCCGTTACCAACCCGCTGATTTCTTCCATGCTCGCACTATCTCTTTCCCACATCAATCGCCACTTCATAATTCCATAAATCAACTTAATCCTATCTTACGGCACTCGTGAAGTGCGTGGATGGAATCACGCGAACATCGACGTATAGCCAAGCCTTGCGCCTTGTTGAATTGGCGCCGGTGCTCTAGATCCATTTCTTCCATCTCAGCGGCTCGGGGTAGCCGACGTGTGTTTACGGTATCCCGATTGATGTTGTCGGTGCTCTGCACCATGTTCTAAAATGGCTCAAATCACCAATTCCTCCTTCAACATCCATCGTTTTAGAGTCGCATTTATTGCTTCCGCCACGTCACGCATATAATTTCCCACACAAGCACCTCTACGTCCTCTCGGAAAGTTTCCAAAAAATTCCCGCACCATTGTTGTATTCATGGTGTTATATTCTCGGATTGACAAATCTCTTCCACCCTTAGCTCTATCATAGCGGATGGGCTCATAAATCTTCTTCCTCATATGATCCCTTGGTAATCCATTCCCTTTCGAATTACAGTCCAGTATCAAGCCTTTTGTATCTTTGGAAGGCCTGGTAACTCACAAATCTATTTTCATCGTATTGTGGGGTTGGGGTGGATGTGGATCCTCTTCTCTTTCTGGTGGCCATTTTTAAACAAAATCTGCAGCTTCTAATTTTTGTGGCGCAATGTCTCTACACTCAACAACTAGCAGCGACAACACCTCCAAACTTCAACAATGCCCACAACCTCTTTTTCTACTCTTTTCTCCAACTTCACAACCAACTTTTCAGTACCCAAACTACTCCAACTACAATACTCTTCCCAACTACTACCTCCTATGACTTCAGTGAAAGGATTCAAGAACAAAGATAGGGATTACCTTTTGATGAGAAGATTCAAGCTTGTTCTTGTTTCAATTGGTGGGTTGAGGCTATGGAATGGAGCTTTGTTGTTTGAGATAGTTGGGAGTTTTGGGAATTTAAGAGTTTAGGTTGTGGTTGGGTTGGATTTGTGGAGGATTTATGGGAGAGTTTACGAAATTTCGTGGGTTTTGGAGAGGAAGGTTAGGTTTTGGAAGTTGGAATTGGGAAAATCTGATTTTTAGGCGTTTTAAATTTACGGATTCGGCTTGGTGCGCCACATGCGTGCGCGCAAACATCTGCGCGGGACTTTACGGCGCGGCCTGCTCTGCTCATGGCGCGGCTAAATTCTGCAAACTTTCGGAATTCTCTGCGCGGCCTGCTCGCGGAGCGCGGCGCTAAATTTCTACGCTGTTCACTCTTTTAGCGCCGCCTTCAGCCGCGCATGGCCTACCCGCTTTCGAAATCGACTTTCTTTCGATTTTCGCCTTGATTCATTCCAGACCTATCACTCACAAAGACAAACACAAGAACCCAAGACCGTGAGATTGTTCTAGACAAAAAAAAAAAAACTAAAGCGAAATTAAAATGACATAATTGAAAACGCGTTGGGTTGCCTCGACAAGTCTTTGTCTTTACGCCTTTTAGCGACGCAATTAACCTTTCGAGTGCCCATTGATACTTCGCGAACTGCTTGCAATCCACAGATTTATTGCTATAGGTCTCAATTTCCCTATAACTATTTGTTCAAACAGGGGCCTTAAACATACAAGTATCCCCCAAGCACACAAGATGAGTTTGTCTTTTAGGCTTCTTATTTTGTAGGAAACCGTGAAATTCTCTACATCTCTTGACTCTGGGGGTTGCCCTTGATGGTATGCAATTCCTAATTGGGAGTCATTCGTGATAGCTAGTGGTGTTTCTTCTGTGATAGGTGCATGAAAAAGAATTTCCACAGAATCCAAGAAGGTGAATAATTGGATTTCTGCAATCTTTTCCTTCTCTACACCAACTATCTCACCGAATTCCTCAATAGTTGGATGTGATTCAGGCTTCTCAACTTGCTGTTCGCTGTTGAATATGATCGCGAGTTCTGCTATTTGCGTTTCCAACTTCTTTATACCCAACCTCATTTCGTCCATGAACTGAGCTTGGGACCTCGTGAGACTGAGTAGAGTTTCTCGTAATTCCTCCCTCTCTTCTACATGGTTGGAACTCGATCATATTGACAGTAGTAATCCATATCTTCAGGATCCCTGAGATGCATCAAAACCAACAAAGAATCACGGCACCCTTGTTTTCACACAATAAATACATAAAACAAACAAAATTAAAAAAAACTATACATAAAACCAAATTAGAAATTAAAAATAGATAAATTTGATATTGAACTAATGCCTAATCCCCGGCAACGGCGCCAAAAACTTGAATGCGCGTAATATGCACACACTTTTAAACGCAAGTGCACGTTATCGTATCAAGTAGTATAGTCTTAGATAAGACCGAATATCGTCCTCTAGGATTAGGGTTCAAGTACCAACTATCTATTTTCTAGTATCTATTTGGTGAATTAATGATTGATTGTTTTGTTTATAACTAAGAATTACTAAAGATAAGTAAATATAAAGAGTTACTTCAGATGTGATGAGAATAGGGCTTCTATGTATCCTCACTATCCGCTTATGCTACTTATTAATGCATTACTTATGGTATTCTTCTTTTGGAGAAAGCAGGTTTACGAAATCGTTTTATACTCCCGTTAGGGTTATATAAACACTCAACCCCAATATTGTTCCTTACCTAACTTTCGCTGATAAGGGTAACTCTATAGGAGGATTAAGAACAAAAACCTAGTTGACCGTCACGCACAATGCGCAAAATTAGGGTTGTTAAGCCTCTCATCAACGCTACAAAACTAATTGAGGTATTTTCATCCCCAATTCAAGTCTGTCTACCCAACTTACAGCATATTCACAATCCCCCCTTTTCAGAATCTGATTAGAAATCATATGGTGATAATTAGTTGTCAATTAGTTACCAAGAATTCAATTCAATTATTGGATAGATCTCTCAATAAGAAAAATAACCATAAGCATGCATTAATTTATAACATAAGTTTCAAGAAATTCAACATAGAAAGCCCTATAGAAGAATTAGTTCCTAGCCATGAATATGGCAAGAACTAATTCAAAGTTCATCATGCAAAAACTGAATTAAAGAAAGGAAAAGAAAGAAATTACTAATGTTTAGGTCTCCATCTCCTAGCAAGAAAATCTTGTGTTGTCAAGAAAGGGGAACCCTCAAAAACTGCCTAGGGTTCTCCTTTTATAGGTTTAAAAACGCCTCCTTCTTTTCCCTGCAGGCCTGGCCCAAAAATCCATCAAAAGACCTAATTTTTCCGCGTGGCGCTGCCTGCCAGAATAGCGCGCTGGCCGGAAGTTCTGCAATTCGTCGGGTGTTTTGGCGCCGCGGCCCTGATATCTGCTGTCTGAGGGCGCCGCGGCGCTGTATCTTCTGTAGCTCCTCGGATGTTTAGGCACCGCGACCGTCTCGCGTGTGTGAAGCCGCTACTGAATCTTCGCTGCGAATAGTGGGCGCCGCGCCGCTTTTCAGTGAGGCGCGCGCGGCTGGTCGATTTTTGCCTCGTTCGCCTCTTTCTCTGTTTTCGGCTCTGGCATATCCTCTTTTGCCCTCTTTTTGCTCATTTTTTGCCATTTGGCCATTTTAACCACTTTGACTCAAAAGAAAGATAAATTATCCTAATACGACACTTATATGTGCAGAATGGGACAAAAGACTAACTAAAACTGACTCAAAAGGTGTATATAAAATACACCGATCGATCGACTAGCAAAGCAGCAAACAGAGCCACGGTACAGTGCTGCGCCAACACAGAGGTAAATCCGAGGGAGCAGTGTCAGGCAGTACAATTGAGAAGTGGAAGACAGTTGGAACAGCAGCCTCTTCGGCCAGTAGTTGAGAAAAGGGCGGAGATAGAAAAAGAGAAGGTGGTTGAACCTAGCCCAGTAGTAGAGAAAACTCCAGAGAATGAGTATACAGAAAAGATCCCTTTCCCCCAGAGATTACAGCGGAAGGCGGTTGATAAACAATTCTCCAAATTCTTGGAGATATTCAGGAAGCTGCATATCAACATACCTTTTATAGAGGCTTTGGAGCAGATGCCTTCCTATTTCAAGTTCATGAAGGAAATATTGGGGAAGAAGAAGAAGCTGGCGGAATATGAGATAGTAGCACTAACAGAAGAGTGTAGTGCTATCTTGCAGAAGAAGTTGCCACCAAAACTAAAGGATCCAGGAAGCTTTACACTACCTTGCACAGTGGGCAGGGTGACTTGCAACAGAGCTCTGTGTGATTTAGGGGCAAGTATAAATCTGATGCCCTTATCAGTATTTAAACGATTGGAGTTGGGTGAGGCCAAACCAACCACTGTGAGTCTGCAACTAGCCGATAGGACAGTGGTTCATCCAAGAGGAAAAATTGAGGACGTGATTGTCAAAGTAGGAAAATTCTTCTTTCCTGCAGACTTCCTCATTCTAGACATGGAAGAAGATGCGGAAATCCCTATCATATTAGGGAGACCATTCCTAGCAACGGGGAGAGCTTTGATTGATGTAGAAAGAGGAGAGCTAACACTAAGGGTGGAGAAGGAAGAAATGGTGTTTAAAGTTTTTAAACATGTCATCGAGCCACCAACCATGAGCAGGTGCTTTGCAATCAGCACCATCAAGCCCCCCTGTGAGCCATTACAAGTCAACCAAAGGGAGATGAGCCCACGAAAGCAGGCATGGTTTGCCAAACCCCCACTGACGCATGTATGTGTTCCTGAACTCCCCCTTACTGATAATGCTAAGAGGAAAAGAAGAGAAAAGCAAAAATGTGGAGGAAATGGATTAGTTGGGGGGTTGATCCACCCCACGGTTATTAAAACTAAGGAACTTGCGTCCGGCTAAAATACGTTAAAGACAGCGCTACTTGGGAGGCAACCCAAATTATTTTGATTTATTCTATTTTAATATAGAAGTTTTTATTAAGAACGGTCTCACGGAGGTAGTGTTTGTGCTGTGATTGAGTGCACGCCAATAAAGCGAAGGCGAAGCGAAAAGCCGATTTCGAGAAAAAGCGGGTTAGGCCGCGCCAGGAAGCGAGGCGGCGCAGAAGCGAAGAAGCGGCGAAGTTTAAGCGCCGCGGCGCCAAAAATCCAGAAAAATGCCAAGTTTAGCGCGCGACGCTCGCAGCGGCCGCGCGAAAATCCGAAGGAATCACGAAGATTGGCGCGGCACAAGCAGCGCGGCTTTAAATCCAGAAACTTAAAAACGCCCAGAAATCAGATTTGCCCCAATTTCAAAACCAAAACCTAACCTTTCTCCTCCACAAAACCCACAAAAATCCACAAGTTACCCACAAATCCTCCACAAATCAGACCCAACCACAACCAAAACTCTTAAATTCCTAAAAACCCTTAGCTATCTCAACCAACAAAGCTCCATTCCATAGCCTCAAATCACCATTGGAAGCAAGAACATCGTGGAGACACCATCAAAAAGGTAATCTTCACCTTTTTCTTGAAAGTTGCTAGTAGTCAAAGGAGGTAATAGTGTGGAGAAGTGTTGCATTGTGAAGTAGTTTGGGTGCTGAAAAATTGATTGTGAAGTTGGAGAAGGAGTAGACAGGGAGGGCGTGAGTATTGGGTAGTAGAGTTGAAGTTTGGGGGGTGTTTGTGTTTTAGCTGCTAGATTGTTGATTGTGTTGGGAAGCACTTGTAAGCTGTACAAAGTAAGTTAACCATGTCCTCCAGAAAAAGAAGAGCCTCCACATCCACTTCAGCCCCACAATACGATGAGACTAGGTTCGTTAGCCACGAAGCCTATAAAAGATACATAAAGCTTAGTACTAGACCTTTAATCCCTGAAAGGGGAATGGACTACCAGAGGGATTCGTTGGGGGAAGAGGATGTCTATGAGCCCATACGGGCAATGATTGAGATGAGGGGGTGGGAAAGATTTGTAAACCATGAGAAGTTAGCACCAATAAACACAGCAATGGTACGGGAATTCTATGCTAACTTTCCGGAGAGGGTAGACAACAAGTGCTTTGTGAGGGGAAGATATGTGCCTATGACAGCAACAGTAATAAACATGTCTCTAAAAACAGTAGATGTTGAAGGAGGAGATGGTGATTGGAACTCTTTTAGAACATGGTCTAGGAACACCAACAACATCGACTGGAATAACGTTGCAGACACAATAAGCTACCCTGAGGCTGTATTTGATATTGCAAGAAATGGGTCAAGAGCACCGGCGGTGCCAATTTAAGCGACCAAGGGTTGGCTATATTTCGTCGGTGCCGCGTGATTCCATCCACGCACTTCACCAGAGTTTCAGAAGATAGGATTAAGCTGATATATGGAATTATGAGGGGGTTGACTATTGATGTGGGGAAAGAGATAGTGCAAAGTATTGAGGAGACCAGCAGGTTGGTGACAACAGGTGGATTGGGACATGGCTCACTTATCTCTGATTTGTGCAACATGAATGCATTCGAAATCCTACCCACTGATACTAATGAGAGGAACCAACTGCCGATGACATATGGGATAGTGCACTCTTTCCCAGACCCAAGTCCCCCAGCAGCAAGAAGAAGGGCACAACCACCAATAGCAGCGGCAGCAGATGCCGCAATGAATGAATATGAGCCTGAAATAGGGGCTCAATATGCGGCAGGGCCTAGCCACCAGCCTACCACAGATTCAGAACCCTCGGTGCCCATGATGGAGCAATTGCTTCAGAATCAGATGAGGATGATGCAAAGTTTGGACACAGTGATACAAGGACAGCAAAGCCTTGGCAAATTATTGAGATGAGTTCCTTGTTCAACCAGTGGTCCATGCACTATCCCATGTCACCGCCACCACCACCATCTTAGCCAAAGTCTGTAAGTGTCTTATTTCTTTTATTGTCTTTGCGTCTGCACACATTGGGGACAATGTGTGATTTAAGTTTGGGGGGGGGGGCGTTTTATTTGTGTTTTATTTGTGTTTTTTTGTTGTTTTTATGTATTTTTGAGTCACAAATTTTTTTTCTTTTTTAAGTCATAATTGTCTGTCAAAGATCATGTATACTGTAGTTGCTAGAAACACCTAGTGAAGTAAGGTGGAATAATGTAATGGAATTGAAACAACTATCTAAACACCTAGGTTAGATATGTCAAAACTCACAAAATCTGTCTATTTGGAGTTTCTTTCTTAAATTATGCATGCTAAATGATGAATACTTATGTGTTATGATTGCTTGCTATTTGAGGCGAAATAGTTAGGATATGCATGTTAGGGAGATGACTCAGGCATTTCTTTGATAGCCAATTCTTACCACTCTTTTCTATCCCAGACTTTAAATATATCCCTAGTCAGCCCCATTGAGCCTAAAAATTGAAACTTCTTCTTTGACACCCAAAATTCCCAAAAATTGTTCCATAAGTAAAAATGTGAAATAGTGGAATAAATTGTGTTAAAAAGTGTCGTATTTTGATCGGTGTATTTTATATACACTTTTTGAGTCAGTTTCAGTTAGTATTTTGTCCCTTTTTGTACAAATAAGTGTCGTATTAGGATAGTTTTTCTTTCTTTTGAGTCGAAGTGGTTAAAATGGTCAAATGGCGGAAAAGGAGCTAAAAGAGGACAAAAGAGGAGGTTCCAGAGCTAAAAACAGAGAAAGTGGCGAACGAGGCAAAAACCAGTCGTGTCGCGCCTCTGATCAGCGGCGCGGCGCGATATCCGTAGAGGTCAGAAGTCCCAGTGCCGCGGCGCCTCATGTCAACAGGTGCAGGGCCGCGGCGCCAATCATCGAGAGGCTACAGTTGCGGCGCCATGGCGCTCAACAGCAGAGATTAGCGCGGCGTAAATCACCGAAGTGCCTCGAGTTCGCGCCGCGGTGCCAAAAGCAGGGCCGCGGCGCCGACGCGGGAAAATTCAGGTTTTGGGCGAAGTGCAGGCCGAACTGAAGGAAAAGAGAGGCGGTTTTCACCTATAAAGGAGAACCCTAGGCAGATTTTAAGGGTCTCCCTTCTTGCACAACTCAAGGATTCTTGCTTAGAGATCGGAGACCATAATTTAGTACTTTCTTTTCCTTTTCTTTTCTTTATTTCAGTTTTTGTATGATGAACTTTGAATTAGTTCTTGTCATGTCTATGGCTAGGAACTAATTCTCTTATAGGGCTTTCCATGTTGATTCACTAAAAACTTATGTTATGAATTAATGCATGTTTATGGTTATTATTCTTCTTTGAGAGATTTATCCAATAATTGCTTTGAATGCTTGGTAATTAATTGACAACTAATTATCCTTATATGATTTCTAATCAAACTTCTAAAGGAGGAGGTTGTGAATATGCTGTAACTTGGGTGGACATATTTGGGTTGGGGATGAAAATACCTCAATTATTTATGTAGCGTTAATGAGAGGCTTAACAACCCTAATTTTGCGCATGGTGCGTGACGATTAACTATGTTTTTGTTCTTAATCCTCCTATAGAGTTATCCTTATCACCGAAAGGTAGGTAAGGTGCAATACTGGGGTTGAGTGTTTATATATCATACTTGGGAATATAAAGCGATTTCGTAAACCTGATAGCTCCGAGAGAAGAAGACCATAATTCGTTGCATTAATAAATAAAATAAGCGGATAGTTGAGGAGACATGAAAGCCCTATTCCCATCACAACTGAAGTAAACCTATAGTTAATTAGCTTCTATAATTATTAGTTATAAACCACAAAATCACATATCAATTACCAAATAGATACCAAAAGATAGATAGTTGGTACTTGAACCCTAATCCTTGTGGACGATATTCGGTCTTATCAAGACTATATTACTTGTCACGATAACGTGCACTTGCGTTAAAGTGTGTGCATCTTTTAGCGCATCAAGCTCCACCGTTCCGAAGCTTGTCCTTTTTGGTATAGATCTCCCATTATAGGCTTATGTATATTCAGGGGCACGACGGGGCCTTATCCCATTTCATTTCATTATCATACTCTTAGAGGTCTGTAGACAGGTATGGGTTGTATATGTATTCGTACATGTGTGACTTGTACTTATTTTGGATATTCTGTATATAGTGACAGCCTTGCCGGTTTGCCTGTTTTTATATTAAGAGTTGTTCCTTAGCTTCCGTCGATTATATGTGATGTGAGGGTATAAAGGTGCCCAGGTAGGGCACCAGTCGCGGCCCGTCGGTTCGGGTCGTGACAGATTATCCGAAATCTAGTGTTCAGTTAATGTTGGAGGGTTCTGAGAATTTAGACACCGCGATTCTGCGGGGATCGTGTCAGAAGGGTTTGTTGCTATATGTATTATTTTATGTGATTATCACATGATTGTATCTCTGTCGCATACTAGCTCACTTGTCACGTAAAAATAAAGGAATTGTAATATTGATAATTGAACATCGGACAGTGATAGTACTTGTACTTGTCAATTGTATATTAGTGATATGTGTTGACTGATATCATGCCTGACCTACTTTTCATACTATTTTTGTGATGATGGTGAGGGAAGTGATTGATAGCCTCCAAGGTCTTTGCCGGAGATTGAGAGTGATTGATAGCCACCGAGGTCTTTGCCGGAGATTGAGAGTGATTGATAGCCTCCGAGGTTTTGTCAGAGATTGAGAGTGATTGATAGCCTCCGAGGCTTATGCCTGAGAGCACGAGTGGTACATGGACTTCGCGGGTACCCCATGGGTCATGGCTTTGAGGCACTGCCCTTATCATGTGTGTACGAGAGTGGAGAGAGAGAGGTGACTATTGTATTGCATTGTGTTCATCTACTCGTATATTTAATTGATCAATTGGTGAATTATATCTGTCTTGGTTGATTTCATAATTTCATTACACCTTACTTGTATATGATATGTAACCAAATTGTTTGCTATATGTGCTACTTGTTGGTTTCGACTTCTTCATGTGTTATCTAATCATTGTCGGCCTATGATGTTTACCGGTACAAATGTTGTATTGATACTACTCTTGTTGCACTTTTGTTGAGTGCAGAGTACGATCCAGGTTCCAGTTCCGCGCTCTGTGGCTGATCCGCGAGGGTGACATCTTTCAGTCATTCAGGGTGAGCTACTTGGTCATACGTGGCCCCTGAAGGACCTCTTAGTTAATTCCATTTTCTTTTGTTATTTGACACACAGTATGTAGCCTTCGGGTATTTTTCAGTCTTCTATTCCAAACTATGTTTAGCGCTCTTGTAACTTTTGACCAGATTTTGGGGAATATCGTGACAAATCTAGTGATGAGAAGTATTTAAGACTTTATAACTTCTTTTTCTTTATTTATTTTCCGCTGATTTAACTTGCTAATGAGCACGTGGTTCGCCTACTTGGGGGAATAGGGTAGGTGCCATCACGACTTGTGAATTGGGTCGTGACAAAAGTGGATATCCATCTCAATATGTTTAGTGCATTGATGTTGAACCAAATTGCCAGAAAGGTATATAGCATTAACATTATCACAATAAACCAAGGTAGCTTTATGAATGGAAAAGTGAAGCTCTAAGAGGAGATTACGGAGCTAACATGATTCAGAAACCACATAGCCACCCCTCGATACTCGGCATCTTCACTAGAGCGTGATAAGGTAGCTTGACATTTGGAAGACTATGAGATCAAGTTATCATCAAGGAACATACAATAACCAGAAGTAGAGTGTTTCTTGTCCGACCAACCACCTGAATCAGCATCTATGTAAGAGACAAGTGTAGAGACCGATGATGGATATAGATGTAAGACATAATCAAGAGTGCATTGGATGTAGCAGACAATGAGTTTTAGTGCATTCATGTGCTCAATCCGAGGATCATGCATAAATAAACAAACCTGTTGAATGACATACATAATATTTGGTCATGTAAAAACGAGTTAGTGAAGTGCCCCTGCAAGACTCTGATAGTGGGTGAGGTCCTCATATGGTACGTCGGCCGAAGCCCCTAGCTTCGGTTTAGTATTAACTGACAAAGAAATAGAATTACACGATGCCATACCAGCTCGCTCCATAATCTCAGCAGCATATTTTCTTTGTGACAAGAATAACCCCCTGCATGACGAGTGGCAGCAATACCCAAGAAATAGCTTAATGGTCCCAAGTCTTTCATAGCAAACTCAAAATTGAGCAGTATCATGACGGACTGGTGCAACACATCAGAGAAGACAATCAAAACAATATCATCCACATACAATAGAATCTAGGCTATATAAGACCAATGTCGATAAATAAACAGTGAATTATCATACCTGATGTGTGAGAACCCAATATTAGAGACATAATCAGCAAACTGTTTATACCAAAATTGTGGGGCCTGCTTAAGACCAATAAGGACTTCTTCAGCAAATAGACATGATGTGGATAATTGGGGTCTCGAAAACCCAATGGCTGATGCATGTATACAGTCTTCTTAAGATCACTATGCAAGAAAATATTTTTTACATCCAACTGATGAATAGACCAAGATTTTGAAAGTACTAAGCTGAGAACAATGCGAATAGTGGCCGGTTTAACAACCGGACTGAATATCCCCCTACAGTCCACGCCAACCTGTTGAGTCTTACCATCACCTACAAGATGAGCCTTATGTCTCGCAAAATAACCGTAAGAATTTTCTTTATGAGTAAAAATCCACATAGACTGAATAATATTAACACCAGAAGGATGGGGCACCAATTCTTACATCTTATTATCAATAAGACCATTATATTCGCCGGTCATAGTCAATTTCCAATTCGAATCATTTAATGCTGAAACTGGATTATGGGGTAAGAGTGATTTAAGAACATTACAATTTAGATTAAAATGTTTTTTGGTTTAAACATTTCCCGCTGACTACGAGTAACATGTCTATGACTCGGGGGAGAATTTGGTGGATTTTGGGAAATAGTGAGACTGGTGACGGAAACTAGAGCAATAACTGAAGTAGTGGCCAAATCGGTATTAGTTTGGGCCACTGGCCTAGTGGACTAGACAGACGTATCAGGTTCAAAAATTGGGCTAGGATGGGGCATCTGTGGGCCTACTGGCAGGACAGGGGTACGGGATTGGTCCAAAAATGATTTAAAATATATGATGAAACCCCGTTATCTAAAAATTTATACGAGTCAGGCACCAGACGACACACCTTTGCAAACGGAAATTGGGTTTCATCAAAAATAATATGACGACTGATAATGATTTTACTGGATAATAAATCAAAACACTTGTACCCATGATGATTTGACGGGTAACCCAAAAACGCACAAGCGGTAGAACGGGCTTGAAGCTTGGTAATTGTGGTGGACGGAAAGAGAGGATAGCATGAGCACACAAAGACCCTAAGATGAGAATACGAAGGATCTCTATGATAAAGATTTTGGAGAGGAGATTTAAATTGCAATCTTTGGTAGGAAGTATATTAAGTAGATAAGTAGTCATTTGTAGAGCATGATACCAAAAGAAAGGAGAGACAGAAGCATGGGCTAATAAAATCCAGACAATATTATTAATAGTACAAATTTTACGCTCAGCTTTTCCATTTTGTGAGAATGTATGAAGACATGAAAAATGAAATACTATGCCATTGACATCACAAAATTCCCGAAATAACTCATTATCATATTTTTTGTCATTATCACATTTAATATTTTTGATTTCTCGTTCGAATTGGGTACGAATGATTGCTCTAAATTTTAGAAATGTGGAAAAAAACTTGTAATTTTTTCGCTAACGGAAAAGTCCATAAATTTTTTGAATAATCATCCAAAAATATAACATAATAATGATGGCCCACAGAACTAAGAACATGAGAAGTCCATAAATCTCTATGAATAATGTCAAAAGGCATCAAAGTACGAGAATTAGAGGCTACAAATGCTAATCTAATATGTTTCCCCAACGGACAGGAATTACAAATTGGAGGACTCCTCGTACCCTTACACGAAATAAAATTATTTTTATGTAAGAAATAAATAATTGACGACCCTGGATGACCCAAACATGCATGCCATAAGGAATGAGCGAGAGCTGCAAAAGTGGATGACAATGCGTACTCGAGGAAACGGTTGTGGAAGTGATTGGATATAGATCCCCATACTATTGAATCTCATGAGAGGTATCCCCATTTTGAAATCTCTCACAGAAAATCTAAAAGGGTCAAAATTAATAGAAACCCAATTATCAGTGGTGAATTTTCGGGCAGACACCAAATTTTTAATTAAGTTAGGGGCATGAAGGATATTTTTCAAAATAAGTGGTGGATGTGGTGTGACATCCCGTATTTTCGGGTAATGATGGAACACATAAACATAGGCAATTAGACCTGGACCCCGGGGGAATTTATGTTGTACTTGCGTATATTAATAAGGGAATTAGTATATAAAAGGATGTGATCCCGAAATAATTTTGGATTAAATCAGTGCGACGACGAAGATTAATGATAATAATTTTATATCCCCAAAAAGGCTACGGACTAGTGTCATATTATAAGAATTATGACATTGAGTAAAAGAAGGTTTTATGAGTCGTTAAAATTTAAGTGAATTGGGATCGGAAAGTATTTGTGTATAATTAATTAATTGTGGGATCTATTAATTATAATTGGGGAACATATAATTATATATATATATATATATAGTGGGGACTTACACGCATATTGTTATAATCCACTGCTCAAGTGACTATGCAGAACGACCATATTCTGGCATCTCCATATATCTCCACAAAACTCACACTTCTGCCATTTTAAAAACCATACCTTCATCTCTTCAATTCTTTTCAATCTCCTTAAGTTGTTACAGAAATCATCCACTAGAAAGGGAACTAGTATCCCTTTATCTAAGAGAATTGAAGCTCAGTCGGTAAACTTATGAAGGTCTCGACCCAATTGGGGATTTTGTATTCATAAATTTTCGTGCAACCAAAATGAAGGAATTCATGGAATTTGGTACTTCGATTTCAACAACAATCAGAACCCATAAGCCAAATTGAGTCCTGGGATATTGAAGAGATGTTGAAATCGATTCTTGGGTACTGTTTACTGCTCATCGAAGTTCGATACCGACGCAAGATTTTTGAAAACTCTTGTTGCTACTTCTAACAGAGGTAATTCTTCCTATTCTTTAGGTTATACAAATTACAGAATAAGATTCTTGCAATTAGTTCTAAAACGATTATCAAAAATGTTAATTTGGGTTCGGTGTTGTCGGGACTGCCAGTAATTGTAAGGATTTGGGGTTGCAAGTGAAATTGTTGAACTGTTTTGGGTATGCTAGCAGTAAGGAGAAGAATTAAACAGAATTGGGTGTTTTGCTACATTTTTAGGCTTCTATATGGAAGAAAATAGATTCTACGCGTACAAAGTGTTCGCTAGAATATCTTAACAAGCTGTTATTAGTGTATTAATTCATTTTTGTGGTTCATATCATTATTAGGGTGTAGATAATCATTCTTAGAGCTTACAAGGATCCGTGAAAAGTAGAGTATTTTCAACGACAAGGTATGTGAAGGCAATTCATTCTTTTCTTTTGGCATAAATCTGTGGACAAACGTAATCGTCATGTTACTCCATAATGTACTATATTCTTAGTAGTTAAGGGTGTTCATATTATTGATTCTATGCTAAAAGCATGTCTAAATTATTCCTAAGTCCTTATTAAGGAATATGGGAGAGATGTTGATATTCATATGAGTTTTTAGTAAGCATTGGAGCCAATTTGACTTTGCTAATTTAAACTGATAAGTATTATGTGTTGAGACTGGTTTAATAAATAAGTGGGTATGTTTTTAGAAGACGTGTTGAAATAAGTCATTGCGGCGTTAAGTGAAAAAGGTATCGACAAACAATTATATTAAAATGATTTTGTGCCCTTAAGATGTTCACTTTATTAGAAACACAATTATTTCAAGATCTTAGAATGTCATCCGCATAGAAACTAAGATATAATCAATTTGATTTATATTTTATAGTTCACAGCTGGTTAGATAAGATTATTATAAAATAAATTACTCACGACCCATATAAGAATTAATTAGGCAGTTCGAATATGTTATCACCAATCAGATGTTTCCATAATGTCAGTCAAAGGAGCAATGATATTATTGTCATATAATAAATTCAGGGAATATTGTCATTCATGCATATTCATTTACATTGCATTCATATAATACATGGACCTCAAAGGAGCTATATGCTCTACTATATATATATATGGGAAATGAGAAAACGGGAAAGGTCTTATATTCGCACACCACCTGCAGCTGGTACAATCTATCACAAAAGAGCCCTAAGAGGCCAAAATGATATGATGTGATGTGATGCCCACAGAGGCGATGTGATGCCCACATAGGCGATTGGGACGAGTTGCTCGATCCGCAACACTAACATATATTGGGACGGGTTACACGATCTGCAACACTAATATATATATATATATATATATATATATATATATATATATATATATATATATATATGCACCGCATTTGTATCATGCATGCATTCATTAGCCAACATATGGTGTGATGCCCCCAGAGGCTATTATGGGAAGAAAAAATTGCCTGATAAGGCCGAGGTATGTGCATATTGCATGCGCAACACTTAGACATATTCATTAGGGGCCTTTGAGGCAATTACTATTGGTTAGTTATTTATGTTTCACATTATGATATGTCTCTGCTATGTTATTCGTTATGTCTAACATACTCCGTACATCAGTCGTATTGACGTTTCCTTTGCCGGGGGACACTGCGTTTTATGCCTGCAGGTTCATACTAAGAGGGTGACAGATTGTGTTAGGAGATTGCTGGTTCAGTTGTGTGGGAGCACTCTACTTATTTCAAAGTTGCAGTCTGATTGTGGTACGTTATACTCTTAGAGGCTTGTAGATAAGTGTCCTGTAGTTATTGGTCATGTATGGCTTTGTTGGCTGGTATATAACCATATAAGTTGGGGCTTTTGGGTTGAAACTATACTTAGTCCTTCTCGGCTTAGTCTGTGGTTAATATAGTTAAGTATGGGATGTAAAGTCAGTGGTGTCCGGTGGGTTGGAACCGGGTTCCCCTCGCGGCCCTCCGATTTGGGTCGTAATAAACTTGGTATTAGAGCATGTCTGTCATAGGGAGTCTACAAGTCGTGTCTTGTAGAGTCTTGGTTATGGGTGTGATGCGCGACACACCTATAAATAGGAGGCTGCAAGGTATTTAAGAATGGTTTCTACTCTTTCATTATTTAGATCGTGCAGTAAATATGAGTTGTAAGAATTCGAGTTAACTCGTGCCTGTTATTGTTTTGATAAGTGTCGATTACCAAATAAACTTTAGTTAAATCATATTCGTATTCAGTAAATGGGTGACTCTACAAGATGAATGATACGCCAGAAGGGCAATACGATTTCAAGATTATGAGAAGCTATCTCACTCGTATACGGGGGAAGATAATGTAAGCTTGGGAAGCGGAATATTTGAGAATCTTAGAATATTAGATAATCATTGAGACCTTAGATATCCAAGGAATTCTTGAATAGGATATCTTATGTTGGATCTTGATTGAAGTAAGTGGTATATGTGATGAATGATTGTGAGTTATGAATATCATCTAAATGATTCTTAAAACCATTTTAAGCCTGCTATGTTGATTCAATGAATTTGGTATCTGCTACATGGTTATATAGTGGAATAATCAAAAAATAAATGGGTTGTGTATATGAAATGATAAGATTATTGTATTGTTTAATGTTATGAAGATATGGATTTGTTTTCATATGATTTAAAAGTGATGGGAAGTATAATTGTGATGTTTCATTGGTATGCCTATGTTTATATGAAAAGGAATATGATATATGCCTAGGTAGAGGCTAAGTTGGCTCATATTTGTTAATCAAAATAGAATAGTATAACTAAAATCTTGAGCCTGAAGGTTATTACATGTTGCCTTTAAGGTTGTAAAACAATATAGGCAGGCTAAATCCAGATATGCATAATCTCTATTGGTATGACTGACTAGATTCCTAACATGGTTTTTTTGTGCCAAGAAAAATGACATGTTTGGCTGATACAAGATATTACATATTTTGGTGTTTGTTTGATCTATACTATAGCTTGTACTGTCCACACTGCTTAGCCTAGATCAAATAGAAACATAAATGATATTGTTATACTATTCCCAGCTTTGATATATGAGTAGGATCGCCAAATGGCCGCCCGTCACCCCGACCACTCGCACGACCCGCATTTATTAAAAGCAGACTGGCTCGAACCGGGCGGGGTATGGTCCCGCCCGCCTCGATCCCTCCCCGATCCCGCCCCAGTCCCGCCATTTGCCAAAAATAGTCGTTGTCTAACGGCCATTTTACATTTTGGCCATTAGACAACGGCCATTTTTGGCTTCCCCACTCCCAACCCCTATCCCCTTTATATTTATTTTTAACCCCTAAGTTATTATATTTACACTTTAACCCAATTTTCCAACTATAAATACCTCATTTTCTCTTCTTATTTCTCACAAATCTTCCTACATTTTCTCTAATTTCTATATACAACATTGTCAACTACATATTCACTCTATTTATTAATTTGAGAATTGGGAGTGAAGTTGGCAAATAGCTTGAGGATTAATCTATCGAGCAAAGTTTCAATTTTCAACCTCTCTCGATTACACATCGACTTTACGTCGGCGTTTGGTACATTCGTTCCCTCATTAAATTATTATTTTGTTTTTATTTCATTTAGCACATTTAATTTCATTATCTTTAAGTCTTTAACTATTTAATTATTTATTATCATAATTAAAATAAAAAGAACAAAAAGTCTTTTCGGCAAGGGTACTTCTTCTATTAGGGCGGGTAACAAGGGAAAGGGTACTTCTTCTAGTATTCTTAGACAAGATGATTTTATAGATCGTGAACTGTTTCCTGAAATACCATATGATCTTGACACAAATGTTTATCCTCAAAATGAAGAATATTTTAATTTAGATGACTGATCGGTGTATTTTATATACATTTTGAGTCGTTTTTAGTTAGTCTTTTGTCCCTTTTTGTACAAATACGTGTCGTCTTAGGATATATTTTCTTTCTTTTGAGTCAAATTGGTTTAAAATGGCTATTTGGCGGAAAAGGAGCTAAAAGAGGGTAAAAATTGAGGTGTCAGAGCTTAAAAGACGAGAAAGTGGCGAATCAGGCACGGACACGCCGCGCGGCCTCGCCAACAGTCTAGGCCCGGCGCCAATATCGAGGGTTGCAGTTTCAGTGCCGCGGCGCCTCCGCATGCCAGAGTTGAAGCAGCGCGCGCTAATCATCGAGGGCTTTGAACTCCCGGCGCGCTGATATCGCTGGCGCCGACGCGGGAAAATCAGGTTTTTAGACGATTTCTGGGCCAGGCCTGAAGGGAAAAGTTGGAGGCGGTTTTGAGCCTATAAAAGGAGAACCCTGGGCAGTTTTCAATGGTTCCCTTTCTTGCACAAACACAAGACTTCTTGGAGTTGAAGATTGGAGACCTTTACTTAGTAATTTTCTTTTCTTTTCTTTACTTTACTTTCAGTTTTTATGTTGGATATTGAATTAGTTCTTGTCATGTCAATGGCTAGGAACTAATTCCATTATAGGGCTTTCCATGTCAAATCACTTGAAACTTATGTTATGAATTGATGCATGTTTATGGTTTTCTTCTTATTGTTGAGATTTACCCAATAATTGCTTTGAATGCTTGGTAATTAATTGATCACTAATTATCATTATTTATATGATTTCTAATCAAACTTCGAAAGGAGGAGGTTGTGACTATGCTGTAAGTTGGGTAGACATAGGTCGGATTGGGGATGAAAATACCTCAATTACTTGTGTAGCGTTAATGAGAGGTTTAAACACCTAATTTAACGCATGGTGCGTGACGATTAACTAGGTTTTTTATCTTAATCCTCCTATAGAGTCATCCTTATCACCGAAAGGTAGAAAGGAGCGCTACTGGGGTTGAGTGTTTATATAGCCTTAACGGTAGTATAAAACGAATTAGTAAACCTGCTAGCTCCAAAAGAAGAAGAACCATAATTTATTGCATTAGTAAGTAACATAAGCGGATAGTTGAGGAGACTTGGAAGCCCTATTTCCATCACTACTGAAGTAATCACATAGTTAATTAGTATTTATAATTGTTAGTATAATCAACAAACTCAAATATCGGTTACCAAATAGATAACAAAAGATAGATAATTGGTACTTGAACACTAATCATTGTGGACGATATTCGGTCTTACCTAGACTATATTACTTGTCACGATATTGTGCACTTGCGTTAAAGTGTGTGCATCTTTTCGCGCATCAAGTTTTTGGCGCCGTTGCCGGGGATTAGGCATAGTTCAATATCAATTTTATCTATTTTTAATTTCTAATTTGGTTTTTAATTTTTTATTTTATTTTTACGTTTTTAATTTTTATTTCGGTAAAAATCAGGGTGTCGTGATCTGTTTGTCTGTTTTTGATCTGTTTCAGGAAATCAGTTTATGCGAAGGAGAAGAGGGGCAGACACTCTTGTTCCCTTCAATCCAGAGATTGAGAAAACACAGAAATGAGCGAAAGAACCGGATTGCGGCCTTTAATCGAGATGACGGCGTCCAAAACAACAATGTGATGAGAGAAGGGTTAGGTGAAAATCAACCTAACCCAGTAATGCCTCGGCGAGTACCTATGGATGTCGAGGAGAGAGTTCAAGCCCAGGCAGAAAGAAGCTTGGGAGACTACGTGTTGTCGAGGGTGAACGGAGCACAGACATGTATTAGGCTCCCAACAATAGGAGCGAATAACTTTGAGATCAAACCGGCGATTCTAAGCATGGTGCAGAACACAGTGCAGTTTGGAGGGTTGCCATCAGAGGATCCACATATGCACATAGCTAATTTCTTGGAGCTATGTGCAATATTCAGATATAACGGCATCGATGATCACGCCGTCAGGTTGAGTTGTTTCCTTCTCACTCGTGACAGAGCAAAAGTATGGTTAAATTCTCGCCACCGATTCGATTTTTACATGGCAAGAGGCACGTAATTTTTGGCCAAATTCTTTCCACCGTGCAAAGTAGCAAAATTGAGAGGGGAGCTGGATAATTTCTACCAAGCAGATGGAGAGTCATTATACGAAGCTTGGGAGAGGTTCAAGGATTTGCAGAGAAAGTGCCCACACCACTGTATTGAGTTGTGGAACTTGGTCCACATATTCTATAACAGGCTGAGCGGAACAACCAGAACAATTATAGATGCAGCAGCAGGTGGGACATTTATGAGGAAGACAGCTCACGAAGCTCACGAATTGTTAGAAGATATGGCCACCAACAACCATGTCACAGAAGATAGACCAATGAGTGGTAGGAGAACAGTGGGAGTTCACGATAGATGATATCACTGCCCTGAATGTCCAAGTTGCCCTGTTGACCAAACAGCTGCAACAACATACAGTATCGGTGAATGCAGTACAGATGCCAAAGAGCTGTGAAATATGTGGTGGTCCACATACATTCGATAGATATCCCTCAGCTGATCCTAATAATATGCCAATCGAGCAAGCAGAGTGCCAAGCTGTGGGTAACTATCAGAGGCCCCAAAACAACCCATACTCCAACACATACAATCCAGGGTGGAGGAACCACCCAAACTTTTCATGGAGAGGAGACCAGGGGCAGCAGAATCAGTATAGAGGCCAGTACCACAACCAGCAGCAGCAGCAGAGCCCGCCATGAATGAAGATGAGCCTGAGATAGAGGCTCAATATGCGGCAGACAACAGCCACCAGCCACCTATAGAATCAGAACCTTCAGTGCCCATGATGGAGCAGTTACTCCAGAATCAGATAAAGATGATGCAGAGTTTGGACACAGTGATACAAGGATAACAAAAAATGAGGCAGCAAATTAACGAGATGAGTTCCTTGTTCAACCAGTGGTCCATGTACTATCCAATGCCACCGCCACCACCACCATTTTAAACCAAGTTTGTAAGTGTCTTTTCTTTTATTGTCTTTGAGTCTTACACACATTGGGGACAATGCGTGATTTAAGTTTGGGGGGTGTCTTATTTGTGTCCTATTGTTATAGTATGTTTGAGTCTTTTTGATTGTTTTTGTGTATTTTTGAGTCATAAAAAAAATTCTTTTTCTTTTTGAGTCATAAGATCATGCATGCTGTAGTTACTAGAAACACCTAGTGAAGTAAGGTGGAATAATATAATGGAATTAGAAGCAACTATCTAAACACTTAGGTTAGATATGCCAAAAACTCACAAAATCTGTCTATTTGGAGTTTCTTGCTTGAATTGTGCATGATAAATGATTAAAACCTATGTGTTATGATTGTTTGTTATTTGAGGCGAAATAGTTAGGATATGCATGTTAGGGAGATGACTCAGGCATTTCTTTGTTAGTCAATTCTTACCACTCTTTTCTATCCCTGACACTTAAAAATATCCCTAGTCAGCCCCATTGAGCCTAAAAATTGAACTTTTTTTTGACACCCTATATTCCTATACTTGTGCCATAAGTAAACATGTGAAATAGTTGGAATAGAATGTGTTAAAAAAAAGAGACAAAAAGAGCAAACAAGATTGACGCACCCCAATTAAAAAGTAATAAGAAATAGGCAAAAGCCTAAGTTTGGGGGTGCTTGCTATTATGATACACTTCACGCTCTCAAAATAAAATAGGGGAAAGATAGATTTGAAGTGAAGAAAAGAATCAAAAGAAAAGGGAAACACTGAAAAGCTAAAGAGCTTATGGTACACAAAAATGAGCCTAAATGCCTATTTTTACCTACCCGTGTCTAAGCCTAAATTACAACCCTTAAAAGTCCTAAAGATCTCTTAGATGCATATCCATGATTAGTGGAGAATAGCAAGTACAAATGCCATAGGATTTTTGAAATTAACATGCATGATTCAGTATTTTGACTTCCATTAAGCATGATAAAAATGAGTTTGCGAAATATCTAGCTTAATGTGTTTAGTGTGCTAAAATTTCATGCTATATGTTCCTGCATATTATTCTGCTAATCTTCATGTTTTTCTAAAGTAACACCAATGCAGCAAAGTGATCAATGTCATTGAGTCTGTTTATTTTTCTTTTTCTTGAGTCTTTATTTCTTTCTTTTTATCTTTGCTCGAGGGCGAGCAAAGGTTAAGTTTGGGGGTATTTGATCGGTGTATTTTATATACACTTTTTGAATCGTTTTTAGTTAGTCTTTTGTCCCTTTTTGTACAAATACGTGTCGTCTTAGGATAGATTTTCTTTCTTTTAAGTCAAATTGGTTTAAAATGGCTATTTGGCGGAAAATGAGCTAAAAGAGGGCAAAAGTGGAGGTGTCAGAGCTTAAAAGACGAGAAAGTGGCGAACCAGGCACGGACACGGGCCAGCGCCCCGCCAACAGTCCAGAGCCCCGGCGCCAATATCCGTAGGTCGCGAAGTTTCAGCGCCGTGGCGCCCGCATGCCAGAAGCAGCCGCGCGCTAATCATCGAGGGCTTTCAGACCGCCGCAAGGCCGATATCGAGCCGCGCGCCGACGCGGAAAAATCAGGTTTTTAGACGATTTCTGGGCCAGGCCTGAAGGGAAAAGTTGGAGGCGGTTTGAGCCTATAAAAGGAGAACCCTAGGCGGTTTCAAGGGTTCCTTTCTGCACAAACAAAAGACTTCGAGTTGAAGATTTGAGACCTTTACTTAGTAATTTTCTTTTCTTTTCTTTACTTTACTTTCGCTTTTATGTTGATATTGAATTAGTTCTTGTCATGTCAATGGCTAGAACTAATTCCATTATAGGGCTTTCCATGTCAAATCACTTGAAACTTATGTTATGAATTGATGCATGTTTATGGTTTTCTTCTTATTGTTGAGATTTACCCAATAATTGCTTTGAATGCTTGGTAATTAATTGATCACTAATTATCATTATTTATATGATTTCTAATCAAACTTCGAAAGGAGGAGGTTGTGACTATGCTGTAAGTTGGGTAGACATAGATCGGATTGGGGATGAAAATACCTCAATTACTTGTGTAGCGTTAATGAGAGGTTTAAACACCTAATTTCACGCATGACGCGTGACGATTAACTAGGTTTTTGGTCTTAATCCTCCTATAGAGTCATCCTTATCACCGAAAGGTAGAAAGGAGCGCTACTGGGGTTGAGTGTTTATATAGCCTTAACGGGAGTATAAAACGAATTAGTAAACCTGCTAGCTCCAAAAGAAGAAGAACCATAATTTATTGCATTAGTAAGTAACATAAGCGGATAGTTAAGGAGACTTTGAAGCCCTATTTCCATCACTACTGAAGTAATCACATAGTTAATTAGTATTTATAATTGTTAGTATAATCAACAAACTCAAATATCGGTTACCAAATAGATAACAAAAGATAGATAATTGGTACTTGAACACTAATCCTTGTGGACGATATTCGGTCTTACCTAGACTATATTACTTGTCACGATAACGTGCACTTGCGTTAAAGTGTGTGCATCTTTTCGCGCATCAATGACACTCTAGATGATGATACACCTACTAATGAAGATGATGATACACCCACTAGTGAAATGCCTCCTGTCCCCCTTAGTATGAGACGAGGTCCGGCAAAACGACCATTAAAATCAGTTGTATGGAAATATTTTGACAGTGGACGCATCAATCAAGTAGCTATATGTAAAACTTGTAAAAATGTTTATTCTTTTAAAACTGGACAAGGTCATGGTGGGACGGGGGGTTTAGGAAGACACCTATTGCAAAAACACAAAGCCTTGCATGCCCAATACATTATTGAAAAAGATGGTGAGCAGACGTCCTCTCAATCGGGACAAGGTTCACATACTGTCCCGGACAAAGTACAGGGTCAAATTAACCCTATGACGGGGGGAGTTAATACGATAAACATAAAGATAGGGAAACACTAGCAAAATTAGTTGGTGTGGAGGGTTTGGCTTTTTCATTTCCTGAATCGCCTGGTTTTATTCATTATATTAGAGATATGTATAATCCTGCTTATAAAGGTTTTCCTAGATCAACGGTTAAGAGATACGTGTTTAAATTTGCACACGAATATCAATAATATTTGCGTTATTCATTATATCATTTAAATTGCAAAGTCGCTCTAACTTCTGATATAGGTCATAGTACTAACGACCATGATTATTTAACGGTAACCTGTCATTGGATAAATTATAAATGGTCTATGCAAAAACGTATTTTAGCATATAGATATATAGATAGTAGGGACACTGGTGAGTTTATTTCGTAAAATATTTATTCATCATGATTATTACAGAATAACTGATAAAGTTATGAGTATTACATTAGATAATGCATCTTCTAACAATGCTGCTATTTGTATTTTAAAAGAAGTTTTAACTCCGTCTTTTCCAAAACATTTTCATATCAAATGTGCGTGCCATATTTATAACTTAGTTGTAAATGATGGTCTTTCACTTTTTCAAGATATTCTTGAAAAAATACAATTTGCTATACACTTTATTTTTAAAAATAATAGAATTCAACGGAGAAAAGAATATAAAAAAACTTGTCACGATTGTGGACTATCTTACAGAAAAATTCCCGAAGAAGTACCAACTAGGTGAAATTCTTTATATGACCAACTAGTTGTTGTTTATGACTATAGAAAACCTATCACTTTATTTTTTAACGCCCATAATCAAAATCCAAATGATATGATTGTGGATAATGATTGGGACAAAATTAAAGAACTTATTGTATTTCTAGAGAATTTTCAACGAGCAACAAAATAATTTTCTACTTTATATTATCCTACTATTTCAACTATGTTGTTTTATATAGCTATAATATTTTTACTTCTTAAAGAATATATGGAAAAATCTGCTTATAAGACAGCTATTAAAAAAATGTTTATGAAATTAAAGAAATATTTTATTCTTATTCCCCCTATTTATATTATTGGTGATGTATTAAACCCGACTTTTAAAGTAGAGGGTTGTAAAAGTCTTATTGAAAATATTTATACCTGTATGGACGTACTACCACCTCCAACTCCCAAAAATTTAAATGTTGAGCCACCTATTGAACAAACGCTAGAAGAAGTGTTGAATAGCGTAGAAGATGAATGCAAAAAGTATATCGGCATTACCAAGAAAGTGCTAGTAACCAACCTTTGCACCATCTTCTTCTTCAACACCTAAAAAAGACATGTTGTTTCATGGCTAGTATTGATTCTATTGAAAGCCTCGTAAATAGAATGTGCGTGGTAGCATGCTAACCAAATTAGCGAGTTCGATGTTTTGTTTTGCATGGTAATTTACCTTACCAAGCAGTTATCAATGAAGACGGAAAGGAAGACTTGCTGAAATATTGGATGCAGAATGAGAAGACATTTCCGACACTTTCAATGATGGCCCGAGATATTTTGAACATTCAAGCGTCATCAATCGCTTCTGAAAGCGCTTTTTCTGCAGGCAGATTTCAAATAGGAGAGTACAGACACTCATTAGCCGGAGACATCTCGAGATGGCGACTATTCAGAGATTGGATACGAGCAGAGCGGGCGAGGCGCACAACTGCAGATTAACGAAGAAGACGAAAACTACAACGACATTTTATCTGAAGGCATGAATTGCGACGTGGAATAATTTGACCAAGATATACCAATTCCAATCGAAGAACCACACGAAATTATAAAGAAACTAAAAAAAATATTTTCAAATTGGTAATTTATTTCATTGCAATTTTTTAATTTTTCTATGTCTTTTGCAATTTTTTTCAACAACAGTACACTACAATGTTGTAATTCTGAATCTTGTATATTTCAATAAAATAATTAATAATATAAGAGGCACAAAAACAGCCTTGGGATGTTTTTTTTTACACTCTTCTTGTCTTTGTTTAATTATTTAGTTTATACTTTATACTTTATAAATATATTATATATATGAGTATAATTATAATACTATAATATTATAATAGTATAATATGAGTCTATGACTATCACTATATGACTATATGTTAATGTTACTTTGTTAGTAATTTAGTATTTTTAATTTAGTGAAAAAAAGTAAAAAAAAAAAAAAAAAAAAACGCCGTCCGTCCCCCCGTCCGCCCCGACCGCTCGCCCACCGACGGACACGGTATCGTCCCGCTAGTCCGGTCTCGCTGGCCCGCCTGGCCCACCCGCCTCCTTCCACCCCGACCGTCCCGATCCTCGGCCCGATCCGGTGCAGGCCGACGACCCACTAGCCAGCCCTATATATGAGTATAGAAGTTTGTGCTTTACCCTTCTCTGCCTCCCCTTGGCCATAAGTGCATATGTACCTGTTTGAAGATGTGCATAATCTGACTGAGTTTAAATGAGGTTTTTAAAAAAAAAAAATGGTTTTAAGTATGAATGTGAATTTTTATCTCCAAGATGAATTTCAACCCTTCAGTTTAAAAATATGACCTTTCCTGTTAGATTCCTAACTAGATATATATTAGGGGTAAGAAAATGTGCAAATATTGTTTAGTTCATAGTGTATCTGCTCAATATGTGTTGTTTTCTGCTTTCTGTGGGTCTGTTAAGAAATACATATCTGGTATGTGATAGCATGCCATTTTGAAGGTTAGTTTGTGTTAACCATGTCTAGGACAATTCATTAGGGTCAAGCCCTATTGCTGTATACATGTTTAGATAAAATAGGGTACCTAACTAGAGTTGACTGCATTTAGTTACTTGTTTCCATGTTTTTTTCCATTGCTTATCTTCTAGTCTATTTATTCAGTCCAAACACTTGCCTAGGGACCAGCTTGTACATTTTCCAGTATGATGATATGATGATACCTATTCTCATGCCCTGATTGCATCCGCTTGCCTATAGTCTCATTTGCTCTATTCAAAGATATATGACTGTATGAAAAATGAAATGTCTAGCATTCTAGCCTGGTTGTTAAGAAGGCAGTCAGGATAATGAGGTCACAGTTCATGTATGTGGTCATAGACAAGATGAGACTAGTTATTGAGGAACTATGGTGCTTGTATCATGATTGATGAACAATCATTTCTGTCACATGATCTAATATGGGCTGATTGGGATTCAAAATGGTATAAATGATATGCTAAAAAAACAATTTATGAACTAGGAGCTGGTGTGAAGTTGTCTGCCTAGAGAGTCATCATAGGTATGGATATGTTAAGTGTTTTTTTGTTAACACATCATATGTACAACGCTTTACATGTTTTGTATTATATAAATAATTCTGCATGTTGAGGATGTGATAACTGACTGTTTGCACCTAGTTATGAACTGTCTAAAATGCATGTCAAGTATAAAATTATAAAAGTTAAACTGGGGTTAAAAGAAAAGAGTTATCAGATTCTTTCTTGTTTGAACTTCTGATTTAGGAGTCTGAAGTCCTTATGAACTTTATTTGCTTGTCTAAAAGAACCTTTTAGAGTCATTAAAGTATAAACTAAGAGATAATCACATTTTTTATGAAGTTGAGTGAAATAGTCTTGAGGCTCCTTTATATTTTGGTTAGAATATTTTTCTGTCATTAGCTACTTTCTTCTGAATGAATCTTTTGTTTGGGATGTTTTTTGTAAAAATGCACTTATCTTATTTTAAGGATGTTAAACATGTTGATTTAAAGGTATAAGTGATTGCATCCATCTTTGTAGATGGAGCAGTGAAAGGGAGAATCACGAGAGAGAGGAAGAAGACAGCAGAAGAGCATGTTTGTGGGAATTTTCTATATATTTTCATTCAATAGCCTGAGGGCTATTTATAGTTATGGCTTTACATGGCTAGCCACATTACAAGTATAACCAAAAGCTAAAGTTTACACATATGCTAAAACTGCAATGACCAGAGACTAAAAACTGAAATATGGAAAGTGTATACTAGTGTATACTGAGTGTATATTGACTACAAAACAGACTAACGTATGCTATCTTCAACACGCCCCTGCAAGCTAGGAACACGAAACAAGTTAGTGAGGCCTAGCTTGGACAATAGATAATCATGTCGACCAATCGTCAAGCCCTTGGTGAGAACATCGCAGTCGCTTCATGGACAAATAATGTGTGGAAATCAGTCCTTGTTGCAGCTTCTCACGAATGAAATGGCAGTCTATATCGATATGTTTGGTCCTCTCGTGAAACACAGGGTTGGCAGCGATTTGCAAGGCAGACTTACTATCACTGTGGACTGGAATGGGAAGAGTAAGAGGAATAGTCAGAGTCGAGAACAGACCAGTGAGCCAAATCACCTCAAGAATCGCAGGCTGCCGCGATATCGCCACCGAGCTCCGGAAAGCGATGGCTTCTTCGATTTCCAGGAAATGAGGGAATTCCCAAAGAAAACCAAGTAACCAGTGACTGACCTTCTTGTGTTAGGGCATGAAGCCCAATCAGCATCACAGTACACAGAGAGGTCATTAGAGGTGCCGGAAGACATAAGCAGACCCAAACCTGGAGCCTGTTTTAGATATCTAACAACTCGCTGTGCTGCCAGGAGATGTGAGGTCTTTGGATGCTGCATAAATTGGCTGAGACACTGAACAGCAAAGGATATGTCGGGCCTGGTGTTTGTCAAGTAGAGTAGTCTGCCAATGAGCCTTTGATAGCTGGTTGGATCAGCTAGCAGTGTATCTTTGACATTGGAAGACTCAACAGCAAGGTGATGATCATATAATGTAGAGGTTAACTTGATATTAAGTTCCAGAGGTGATCTCACTGGTTTCCCAGCAGACAACCCAAGATCAGTGATTAATTCAACAGTGTACTTCCTTTGGTGCATTACAATGCCACTAGTATTCCTAGCAAATTCGAAGCCTAGGAAATACTTCAGATAACCCAAGTCCTTGATTCGAAAATTCTGCTGCAAACTCAGTTTTGTTTCCTGAATAAGAGTCTCATCATTCCCAGTGATGAGCAAGTCATCGACATAAACTAGTACCACCACTATCTTTTCATCAACCTTCTTGGTAAGTAAGGAATGGTCAAGTTGACTTTGAGAAAAACCTGAAGCTTGCAAAGCTGTGGTCAACTTGATATTCCAACGCCGGAAAGCTTGTTTTAGTCCATATAGAGACTTGATTAGTTTGCATACCTTCCTCATGATCAAATCCTCGAGGCACGGTCATGTATACTTCCTCATTAAGATCACCTGGAGGAATGCATTATAAACATCCATTTGATAGATGTGCCAATTTCGAAGTTCGCCAACGAAATTACCCATCATACCATTTTTGCCACTGGTGAGAAGGTATCTTGATAATCGACTCCTTCTTTTTGGTTGTAGCCCTTGGCCACAAGCCTTGCCTTGAACCTTTCCACTTCACCATTTGCCTTATACTTGATCTTATAAACCCATTTGCATCCAATGGCCTTCGCGAGCGGGAAGATTCGCTACTTCCCATGTCTTGTTGCTTTCCAAAGCCTCCATTTCAAGCTTCATAGCCTCGACCCATCTGGTGTCCTTTACTGCAGCAGAGTATGAATTTGGCTCATGTTCAAGCTCCATCTTTGCAATGTAGCTCTCAGATCTTCACTCACCCATAAGATAGCTTAGCCATGTGGTATAAACATTCTTGTCTATCCCCTGTCTTTGCTGTTTGTGGCATTTGAACAAAATCTGTCATCCAAGCAGGTTGCTTCCTATTTCTGTCTGACCTCCTTAAGGGTGGTGGGGATTCAGCAGTTGGCACATTATCTGGATGAAATGTGGTATGAATGTCATTGTTCTCTTGGAGTCTGCCTTCTGCTATGGCAATCTCAGGAGACTCTTCAATATGGTCTGATCCAGCAGACTGATGGTTGACAACAAGCTTAGGTTCATAATGGAAAACATCTGCCTCCTCTGCCTCTGGCTTCAAATTGATGTCAACTCCAATTTGCTCCTTCTGTTTAAAAGGAAATACATCCTCATGAAAGGCAACATCCCTGCTTACAAATAAGACATTGTTAGATAGATTTAAGAGCTTGTATCCCTTTTGTCTAGAGGAGTATCGATCGCATGGCCACAGTGTCAAACTTATCAGCCTTCACCAGATTTGTAGCATAACACAGACAGCCAACTACTCTTAGATGTGACAGATTAGGTGCTTTCTTATATAGTTTCTCATATGGGGAGATATTCCCGTAACCACCGAGGCCTGCTCATAATGTATACCGTGCCTCAAAACATTCTCCTAAACACAGCGGTAGACAACTTTGAAACTTTATGGCTCTAGCAAGCTCTAATATGTGCCTGTGTCTTCTCTCAACTATCCCATTTTGCTGAGGGCTATATGGACATGATGTTTGATGTATGATCCCTAGTTGTGCAAACAGATCCCTACATGAGCTATTTACAAACTCTGACCCATTATCTGACCTTATGCATTTAACTGGAATCAAATTGTGTTTTGATCATTAGACAGAAGTCCTTGAGTATAGTAGGAACATCTGACTTAAGGTGCAAAAGAAATACCCATGTCCATCTAGTAAAGTCATCTACCACAGTAAGAAAGAATCTCATACCATTATAAGTAGGAACTTTGTATGGTCCCCAAACATCAAGATGTAACATATCAAATGGAAGTATACTCATACTTTGACTACTAGGAAAGGTAATCTAGTTTGTCTTGCCATAGGGCATACATCACAGTGTTGAATCACAAAGTTAGAACTATTATTGAAGGCATTTATTTTTCTAAGGACACTCATTGGTACATGTCCCAATCTCTTATGCCACAGGGTTGCCTTTACTTCTCCTATACTGAGCTTTGACATGTTGGTTGCTATCACCCTTCCCCGCTTCGTGGAATCCAAAGACATACAGCCCATCCACTTCTCTACCAATCTCCTTCACCTTCCGGTGAGGAGATCCTCGTGATTACAAAGAAGTCGTGAAAGAACCTAACACCGCAATTGAGTTCCTTGGTCGCTTTTGACATCGAAAGTAAATTAAATCAAAACTCGGCACACATAACACATGTTTTATAAGTTCACCTCTCAATCTACATTCCCCAGTATGTGTAATTGGGGCACTGCCTCCATTTGGTAGTTGTACTTGCCCTGAATTCATTGTTGACCAGGTGTGAGCAGGGTTCTCAATCATACTTTTATTTTTAACCATGTGATTAGTAGCTCCTGAATCTACTATCCAAGGATTACTAATGCCTTCATTATATTTACCGTACAAAAGCAGATTATGGCTCGCACTGATCCTTTATTCGTTAGTCACGCATGATCATCTCCAATTTGTCTGGAGTGCAAGTTCTAACCATCCGTAGCCTTCTTTGTTGGTAAGTAGTAAGTTGTTGATATCGCCTCGAGCTATTTCACCATCTACACAACCACCATAATTGGCTCCATACCTCGCATACGCCGCTCCACCCGAGGTACCATGACAAGATTGGCCTTATTCTTTCCTCGAATCGAAGGATATCCCACCAACTTGTAACACTTCTCCGAACACGCCCTGCTTCTACAAGAATCACGTAAATAGAGCAACTTGGCATCCTTCTACTATGTCCCTTCATATTGCAATTGTCACGTAAGGCAAACTTCCTATTCTTTCCAAATGATGCCTGCTGGTCATTGCTAAGTTGTCAATAGAATTCCAGAGATGAGATGCTCTTTTGGCTTTCATCTTGTGCTATCATAGCAAATGCTTGGTTCACACTAGGTATAGGTGACATTAGCAAGATATGACTCGCTTGATTGTATCCATCATTCAATCCCATAAGAAACTCCAGTAATCTTTGGTTTCCTAAATGTGTAATGTACTCTCTAGGATTTAGGCATTCACATGTAGGTGGTGGTATGATTGAGTCCAACTCATCCCATAAATCTTTCATTTTCGAGTAATATTGAGACACTGGTAAGGCCCCTTGAACTAGCATTGTCAACTCCTTCCTTAGTTGAAAGACTCTTGAGAGATTGATCTTATCAAACCTCTCCTTGAGATCCTTCCAAACTGCAGCAGCACTGGTACGATATAAAATTCCACTCAACAAATTCTTATCTACACTTCTCATTATCCATGACATCACCAAAGCATTGCACCTATCCCATTGTCTAGCATGATTAGGTCCATATGTGTCACGCCTTATAGATCCATCCACAAGTCCAATTTTGTTTCTCGTTAATAATACTAGCTGCATAGCTCTGCTCCAAAGTGTATAGTTCTCCATTCCGACTAACTGAATTTCAATCTGAATAGAACCTACTGTATCAGATGCATTTAGAAACAGGGGGTGATTGTGATCAATAGTATCCATATTAGAGGTTGAACTCTCCTCTAATGCAACAGAAGTTTCCATATCTTCAATTTCCAGTTGTATAACAATTCCAAAAGAAGCTTAATCCAAAATTTCAGATCTAATCTCGATCGAACAGTAACTATAACCGATTACCAGTGAAAATGCACAGATTGATTTAGGTCAGGTAAACAATGAACAAATCGTAAGTGATACAGACAAAGCAAACAGTGAATATGACGAGAATGCAAAAATTGACAGAATCGTAACTATTAAACCTCGCAAGTGTTGAATCTCTTGGTTCCTGTCCTTAATGTGACAGAATTTCCTCTGGATTCATCTTGCATTGCTCTGATACCATGTTAAACATGCTGATTTAAAGGTATAAGTGATTGCATCCATCTTTGTAGATGGAGCAGTGAAAGGGAGAATCACGAGAGAGAGGAAGAAGACAGCAGAAGAGCATGTTTGTGGGAATTTTCTATATATTTTCATTCAATAGCCTGAGGGCTATTTATAGTTATGGATTTACATGGCTAGCCACATTACAAGTATAACCAAAAGCTAAAGTTTACACATATGCTAAAACTGCAATGACCAGAGACTAAAAACTGAAATATGGAAAGTGTATACTAGTGTATACTGAGTGTATATTGACTACAAAACAGACTAACGTATGCTATCTTCAACAAAGGAAGCTTCAAATATTCTGCCTCTGGTGATGGCTTTAATTTCAAAGATTTGTTAGAAATAAGTTTTTGTTTTTGTTTTTCAAAAAACATGTGATGATAGCAGTGTTTTCTCTCTTCTCTATAGTTTAACAACTTTAAGGTATTGTCATCATGATCTTTAGAGGGTTGTCATCATGTTCTGTTGGTTGCTGATCTTTATCTTATTACCACAAGCTCCAAAATTGTTTTGATATCGAATGATTCTATTGTTTTTTTATGATTGAACTGGATGAGAGGTGGTATGTTTTACTGGTTATGTGAGTATGTTTCTCCTGGTAAGTGGTGATCTAATTAAAAGGAGACTTTGAACCAATTTGCATATCCCGTAGTGCTCAAGATCTGTTGGGCTAACCCATGTTAATTTCATAAACATATAATTATTTATTGGTATTTGTATTAAGATGTGAGTTGCACCTCTATCTGTTGGAACTAATGATAAACATGCCTCAGTTATCCTATCTTAATTTCCAAGCTATGTCTATATGTTACTTTTAATACCCCAAAATGCGAAAATTGCAAGCATCAACCTGTCTGTAGTTATTTGGCTAAGTAAGGCTTGGGTTTGATCTTATTGTTTATTGCTGGTGTTGTGTGTCTGTTTAATTAAGTTGATATTTTTATGATTAATTGGTGTGAGTTGAAATGATTTATTTATTGCCTAAGTTTGAGCCTATATAAGCCTTGGATATGTCACTACATTCAAGGACGAATGTTTCTAAGGGGGAGAAGATGTAACATCCCGTATTTCGGGTAATGATGGAACACATAAACATAGGCAATTAGACCCGGACCCCTGGGGAATTTATGTTGTACTTGCGTATACTAATAAAGGAATTAGTATATAAAAGGATGTGATCCCGAAAATAATTTTAGATTAAATCAGTGTGACGACGGGAATTAAGATAATAATTGTATATCCCCAAAGATGCTACGGACTAGTGACATATTATAAGAATTATGACATTGAGCAAAAGAAGGTTTTATGAGTCGTCATGATTTAAGTGAATTGTGGGATCTATTAATTATAATTGGGGAACATATAATTATATATATATATATTAGTGGGGACTTACACGCGTATTGTTATAATCCACTGCTCAAGTGACTATGCACAACGACCATATTCTGGCATCTCCATATATCTCCACAAAACTCACACTTCTGCCATTTTAAAAATCAGACCTTCATCTCTTCAATTCTTTTCAATCTCCTCAAGTTGTTACAGAAATCATCCACTAGAAAGGGAACTGATATCCCTATATCTAAGAGAAATGAAGCTCAGTCGGTAAACCTCTGAAGGTCTCGACCCAATTGGGGATTTTGTTTTCATAAATTTTCGTGCAACCAAAAAGGAAGGAATTCATGGCATTTGGGGCTTCGATTTTAACAACAATCAGAACCCATAAGCCAAATTGAATCTTGGATATTGAAGAGGTGTTGAAATCGACTCTTGGGTACTGTTTGCTGCTCATCGAAGTTCGATACCGACGCAAGATTTCTGACAACTCTTGTTGCTACTTCTAACAGAGGTAATTCTTCCTATTCGTTGGGTTATACAAATTACAGAACATTATTCTTGTCATTAGTTTTAAAACGATTATCGAAAATGTTAATTTGGGTTCGGTGTTATGGGGATTGCCTGTAATTGTAAGGATTTGGGGTTGCATGTGAAATTGTTGAACTGTTTTGGGTATGCTAGCAGTAAGGAGAAGGATTAAACAGAATTGGGTGTTTTGCTACATTCGTAGGCTTTGATATGGAAGAAAATAGATTATACGAATACAAAGTGTTCGCTAGAATATCTTAACAATCTGTTATTAGTGTATTAATTTATTTTTGTGGTTCATATCATTCTTAGGGTGTAGATAATCATTCTTAAAGCTTACAAGGATCCGTGGAAAGTAGAGTATTTTTTACGACAAGGTATGTGAAGGCAATTCATTCCTTTGTTTTGACATAATTATGTGGACAAATGTAATCGTCATGTTACTCCATAATGTACTATATTCTTAGTAGTTAAGGGTGTTCATATTATTGATTATATGCTAAAAGCATGTTTAAATTGTTCCTAAGTCCTTATTAAGGCATATGTGAGAGATGTTGATATTCATAATAGTTTTTAGTAAGCACTGGAGCCGATTTGACTTTGTTAATTTAAAGTAACTGATAAGTATTAAGTATTGAGACTGGTTTAATAAATAAATGGGTATGTTTTTAGTAAATGTGTTGAAATAAGCTATTGCGGCGTTAAGTGAAAAAGATATCGACAAACAATTATATTAAAATGATTGTGTGCCCTTAAGATGTTCACACTATTAGAAACACAATTATTTTAAGATCTTAGAATGTCATCCGCATAGAAACTAAGATATAATCAATTTGTTTTACATTTTCTAGTTCACAGCTGATTAGATAAGATTATTATAAAATAAATTACTCACGGCCAATATAAGAATTAATTAGGCAGTTCGAATCTGTTATCACCAATCAGATGTTTCCATAATGCTAGCCAAAGGGGAAAGGATATTATTGTAGTCTAATAAATTCGAAGAATATTGTCATTCATGCATATTCATTTGCATTGCATTCATATAATACCTGGACCTCAAATAAGCTATATGCTCTACTATATATATATGGGAAATGAGAAAAAGGGAAAGGTTTTATATACGCACACCACCTGCAGCTGGTACAGACTATCACAAAAGAGCCATAAGAGGCTAAATTAATGTGATGCCCAATGTGATATGATGTGAAGCCAATAGAGGCGATTGGGATGGGTTGCATGATCCGCAACTCTAACATATATTGGGACGGGTTGCACGATCCGCAACACTAACATATATATATATATGTACCGCATTTGCATCATGCATGCATTCATTAGCCAACATATGGTGTGATGCCCCCAACGACTGTTATGGTAAGAAAATTTGTCGGATGAGGCCGAGGTATGTGCATACTGCATTGTGCGCAACACTTAGACATGTTCATTAGGGACCTTTGAGGCAATTACTATTGGTTAGTTGTTTCTGTTTCAGATTATAATATGTCTCGCCAAGACATCGATCAGATCGACGCTCTTCTTAGGGGATCTTTGCGTTTTATGCCCGCAGATTCATACTAAGAGGGTGAAAAATTGTGCTAGGAGATTGATGGTTCAGCTGTGTGGGAACACTCTACTTATTTCAGAGTTGCAGTCTGATTGTAGTACGTTATACTCTTAGAGGCTTGTAGATAAGTGTCATGTGGTAATGTATGGCTTTGTCGGCTGGTATATAACCATATAAGTTGGGGCTTTTGGGTTGAAACTATACTTAGTCCTTCTCGGCTTAGTCCGTGGTTAATATGGTTATGTATGTGATGTATAGTCAGTGGTGCCCGGTGGGTTGGGTTCGGGTTCCCGTCGCGGCCCTCCAGTTTGGATCGTGACATGTGGGGGGAGACAAAGTTGTTTGACCGTAACCACGAATTGGAATTGAGTTGCCATTACCAATTATTATACCACGATTTTTGCTCATATTAAAATAAGACGAGAGATTACCTTGGTTTGATGTCATGTGAGAGGTGGAACCAGTGTCCATGTACCAAGTCGTGTCAAGACGATTTAATCCAAGTGTATGCATTGCGGTCTCAATGTTTGTCGGAGTCGGTGTGGGGCCCACTGCATTGAAGGGCTATTGGGGTCGAGGCCCAAGTATACTAGACTGCTGACCCACAATATTTGGCATATTATTGGGTTGGAACAGAGCCCAAGGTGGCTGGAAATAATTGGGAGGAGGGCAGTAGGAAGGATCGCCATCGTCAGCCCATCGCCACGGGCCCAAGTCGGGACCAGCCGATCGGCCCGTAACCCCGAGGCCCACCCTTGGCGCTATAACCTTTTTTGCCGGTACTGCCATTATTCCGGCTGCCTTGGTTGTTTCTGCCACGATTTCTGCCATTATATTTACAGTTTTGACCCTTCTTGTTGCCACTGTTGGTGCAGTTTTGGCCCCAATTGTCAACAAAACCAGGAGAGTGATTGGATGAAGTCATCATCGCCACAAGACTGGCGCTGGTGGCTGCCTTTTTAGCCAAGCCAGCTTATTCCAAAGTAAGCATGGACCGGGCTTGATAGAACTGCGTGAGAGGATCACTTTGACGAAGGAGAATTCCAACGATACTATAAGCCCAGGATAGTCCAGCAACCATCTGGAGAGTAAGACGATTATTGCTAATAGGTGCACCAACGTTGCAGAGTTGGTCCGCTAATTCTTTCATCCTTTTGCAATAGGCCGAGACATTCGCAAAATCCTTCATATGAACATGATAATTTTTTTGCTCAAGAGTAACATCACGGTAGTTTTTGTTATCTTGAAATATGTCACGCAGCATATTCTAAGTTTTCATCGTTGTAGCGTCTAGTTCAATAATCGTTTGCAACAGGTCGGTAGAGATAGTGGAGTAAATCCACTGAAGAACGGTAGCATCAAGGGTCGTCCATAACTTAGGATCATCCATGGGTTTAGGCACCTCTGTATCCTCAAGAGCCGCGGGGATTACGTGATGAAAGACTTGATGCGAGCGTGCGTGAACTTTGAATAGTTCGGCCCACGTCGCGTATTGGACGTTTTCTATTCCAAGAATGACAGAGATTTGATTCTTGATGTTAGAAACAGTAAGGGCGGGTGAAACATGTTCTTTGACGTAGACATAACGAAAGAACAATAAGTGATTGAGGGATTTGGAAGAAAATTTGGGAAGAGAGGAGGAAGAAATGCACGAATTCCAATAATTGACACGGAACCCGAGGCAACAGAATAGTGGAAAATCGAGAAGCAAGAAAAACCTATACTTCTAATACCATGAAAGAAACAATCCCTTGATTATTTTCATTAATGAATGGGGTATATATACAAGTTACAATCTCCAAATATAAAAAAATCCTATTTATACTATACTTTAAGTTTGCACACTAATTTAATTACAATTTATTTTGGTCCAAGCCGTGTGTTCTTTTATTTTCGACCACTATTTTAACACTTACAATACCGAAGGATAAAAATTTGAAGGACAATTTTTTTTATGAGCACTAATTTGGACCAAAAATCGAGGAGAAGCCATTAAGGGTGCGTTTGGTTCGGGGTAAGGGAATGAAATCCCCTGATTCCCTTTGAAGTTGTTTGTTTGGCCTATTTTTTCATTCCCTTTACCCTATTTTCTTTTTCCATTCCCTTACATTGATTCCCCACCCCCTAGGTATTTTCATTCCCTTTCCCCAATTCATTACCCGGACTACCACAGACCCCGTTTCCATTCCGTTTCTGAAACAGACCCAAACATGTAGGGACAATCAGGAAAATTCCTTTCCTTTCCATTCCCTTACTGGATTCCATTCCGTTTACCATGCGCGAACCAAACACACCCTAAATGAAAAACTTAAAAAAAATGGGGGTGTGTTAGGTGGTGTTTGGCCAAGCTTCTGGAAGTCTTTGGCCAAACACCCTCTTTCCAGAAGTAGAAACAATTTTTTCAGAATCCAAAAAGTGTTTCTGGATGGGAAGAGAAGCAGAAACACCAATTTTGTGCTTCTGAAGAAGCCCTTTTTGCTCATTCATTGAAATTTTTTGGACTCATTTATCATTTTCTTTTCACTAAATTCCTTTTAATCTCATATAATATCCCCATATAAAATAAAAATTTGGGAATAGGGGTAGGATGGGGGTAGGGCAGGGGGTAAGAAAATAATTCTTTTTTTTTATAAAAGTAACAAAAAATATGAAATATAAATTTTAGGATGGGTAGGGCAATGGGGTGGGGTAGGGCGGAGGTAGGGGTAGGGGGTCTGAAAAAAATCATTTTTTTTTTATAAAAGTAACAAAAAATATGAAATAAAAATTTGACGATGGTAGGGCAATGGGGTGTGGTGGGGTGGGGGGTAAGAAAAAAAATCATATTTTTTAATATTTTTTTTTTTATAAAAGTAACAAAAAATATGAAATAAAAATTTGAGGATGGGTAGGAAAATGGGGTGGGGGTAAGGGGTAGAGGTAGGGGGTATTTTTTTTTATAAAAGTAACAAAAAATATGAAATAGAAATTTGAGGATTGGGTGGGACAATGTGGTGGGGTGGGGGTAGGGGTAGGGTGTAAGAAAAAAAAGTCATATTTTTTAATAATTTTTTTTTATAAAAGTAACAAAAAATATGAAATAAAAATTTGAGGATGAGGTAGGGCAATAGGGTGGGGATATGTGTGGGTAGGGAGGGGGTAGGTTTAGACATATTTGAGTCTTTGACTATCATATTGTCATTACATTTCTTATGTACAATATAATATTATTTTTTGATTAAATGTTGCAATTAAATAATTTTTTTTAAATTATTAAATTGTAAATATATATTAATTTTCAGAAACATAGAAAAAAATATTTTAAATAATTTTAAAAATCTATTAAAAAGAATATTCTAGTAAATTTGCATAAACGTTTAAACGAGAAAGCTGCTTACATTTAAAGCACTTCTATAATTATAAAAGATTCTAAAACAATTTACGTATATTTGATAAAGAGAAATAATTTTCTGGAATTTTGACTAAACGGACCATTGAAATGGGAAATACATAAGATTGTATCTAATTCTAACTGGCTTCCTCTATACACTTAAAAAAACTCTTTTCACTTGTCCTTTTTCTTCAAGCCATCGCCTCTCTCTTTCTCTTTCAAAGTTTCCTCTTCCATATCCCCAATTAATCCTTTTACAAATAATCTACATGATTACAATATCAGAGCTGCTACTATTATGGCTTCTACAGTTCCGGCTAAGTCTAATAATCCACTACACAACTTTGATTTGCCTCACTTGAAATGGAAGAAAAATCATCATCACTCCAACAACAACCATCGCCGCCGCTCTACTAAGCTCTCCTCCTCCCCGTCGCGGCATGATTCACCTCAACGCCAATCTCCCATGCGTGAATCCATTACAGCGTTTCGGATGACAGCGCGTCAGTCTCCGATGCGTGAATCCATTACGGCGGCGCGTCAATCTCCCACGCGCGATCCTGCTGCAGCCGTTCGCCAATCTCCAATGCGTGAATCCATATATCCGATGCGGGAGTCCTTGACGGCGCGTGTATCTCCGATGATTGACTCGGTTCCCGCGCGTGTGTCTCTAATGCACTGCGAATCATCGGATAAGGAGAAAAGTGTTATAGAGTATCGTAGACATTCACGAATTTCATCAGCACCTGAGAGTAGTACAAAGAAATCGATCTGTGATAATAAATCAGATACTAATAAGAAGCATATTAATAAAGTAGTAGAGATTGAAGGCAGATCGAAAATATTACTCAAAATCCCTCGGAAAAACAAGGCCGAAGAAATCTCAATCGCAATCCATGAAGAGCAGCAATCTCAAGACGAAGGAAAAGCTGTTACTGCAGATGAAGAAGCTACAAAGACGTGGAATCTGAGACCTAGAAAGCCAATACATAAATCATTGAATCTAAATGGAGGTCCACTTAGATCCACTGGATCAGCGATGCAGGAGAGTAAATCTCAATTTCCTAATATGATGAATGTGAGTAAACTGGAAAATAATAATGAATTGAACGGTGTTGCTCAGAAGAAGGAAAAAAGGCCAAGGTTTTCGATAGCGCTTTCGAGAGAAGAGATTGATGAAGATATATATGCTATGACTGGATCAAAGGCTGCTAGAAGACCTAAGAAGAGAGTAAAAGCTGTTCAGAAACAACTTAATGTGAGAAGAATTTATAATCGCTTTTATCCGATTTTGCTTATAAGTTGTTGTTGTTGAATTTGCTTGTTTGATTCTTTTTTGCAGACCCTTTTTCCTGGTTTATGGCTAGCTTCGATAACTCCTGATTCGTATAAAGTTTGTGAAAATCTTCCAAAGGTATGTATAGTTCACTGATCGATAAAAGAACACATGAATTATCTCGCAAGTTTGACACCCCAATTATCTTGTTCTCCTGAACTAACCATCTATGTATTAAAACACACCTAGTTGATAATTCATGTAGAAAAAGTGAACAACTAATAGTCGGCATAGTCAGCTTCGAGGTGTGTTTTAATACATAGATGTTTAGTAGTTAGTAGGAAAATGAAACAACTGATAGTCGGCCTAGTCGGCTTTGAGGTGTGTTTCAATACATAGATGATTGACACGAAAAGGAAACAACTCATAGTTGAGGTATGAAAAAATGATAGTTCAGATGTGTTTTTGACAATTAACTCTTGATAAAATTAGGTCTTCTATTCTTGGTTATTATGTTGTGTTTGTGATAAGCCTTGATTTTCTTTGCAGGGTTAAAAGAAATTGTTTCAAAGGTGGTTGTCCTTCGAATGTCCTTGGTTTTTATGGAAGTTTGAAGTTGATGGCTTCCAAATTTTATGATTGCATTTGGAGGTATAATCAGTTTTTATCTGTAAAAGATGAAAGGAAGAATAAACTTTTTTGTTTCCCATGCTCTCCTTCAGCACTAGTTTTTCATTAGGTTTCAGTTATAGCAAGCTGAAGTGTAGTTCTTTTTTGTTTTTTTTAATGATAAAGAAAGCTGAAGTTTAGTTTTTTTATTTCATCCTTAGGTGCAGATGTAAATATGGCTTTCTAACAATTTATTGGAAATTCATTTTTGATATTCTTATTCTTGGTTTGTACTTCTTTCCGTGGTCCTCTTCTTGTATGCCTTTATTCTAAAAGACAGAAAGAGTATATTGTAGTGGAAGGCCCTGTTGTCCTTTATTCCTTTTCCCCCTTCAGGATGAAAATGATGCAAAGATTCTTACGGGCGGATACATGATCTTAATTCGATCAAAATAGTTTGTCAAATGACAGTTTGATTTGGTTTTCTGAATGAAATTTTGTTGTGGTTTTTTATTTTTAAGGTCCAGGAATGATACTTGCGGCCATTTTGACATTACTACTCTTTCATTTACGCATCATGATTTGTCTTGCTATATATCTGTTGAAGTAGATCAGAATGAGTATATTGTAGTGGAAGGCCCTGTTGTCCTTTATTCCTTTTCCCCCTTCAGGATGAAAATGATGCAAAGATTCTTACGGGCGGATACATGATCTTAATTCGATCAAAATAGTTTGTCAAATGACAGTTTGATTGGTTTTCTGAATGAAATTTTGTTGTGGTTTTTTATTTTTAAGGTCCAGGAATGATACCTGCGGCCATTTTGACATTACTACTCTTTCATTTACGCATCATGATTTGTCTCACTCTCACTATATATCTGTTGAAGTAGATCAGAATGAGTATATTGTAGTGGAAGGCCCTGTTGTCCTTTATTCCTTTTCCCCCTTCAGGATGAAAATGATGCAAAGATTCTTACGGGCGGATACATGATCTTAATTCGATCAAAATAGTTTGTCAAATGACAGTTTGATTTGGTTTTCTGAATGAAATTTTGTTGTGGTTTTTTATTTTAAGGTCCAGGAATGATACTTGCGGCCATTTTGACATTACTACTCTTTCATTTACGCATCATGATTTGTCTCACTATATATCTGTTGAAGTAGATCAGTGGGAGGTAATATATCATATTTGAGCATGTAATTCCTTTTGAATATACAATAAGTAGAAAGGTTTCGTAACTTCTTGAGCTGCTACATATTTGAACTTTACAGTTGTTTCCAATATAGAATTATTAGTAATGTTAAATACCCCGAAAACCGGAAACCTCTCCCGGTAGGTCGAGCCTCATTTTCAGTCGCCATTCATGGTGGCACCGTAGAAAAGACTTTATTTGGAGACTTTGACCAAATGAATATGGATCAATTGAAGACATTTTTCTTGAGGAAAGAGACTGTAATTGCCGCCGAGAATAAACATGTTGTGCTGGGTGACAGGAATCCTCCCCGTTGCTACTCCCTTTCGCTACCTGGAGCCAGGTTTTTTCTTATTATAATAACGTAATGGTTTTAGACAGCCTTAAACTGACTTGGCTTGCTTAAGTTAAGTGGATGGGTTATGAAGATGAAGAACATCATAGACATTATAATTCTTTCCACTCTTTGTGCATCTGGGTGATTGGTAGTCTAGTCTGGGATTCCTCTGTTTCTGGGGTTTCTTTTTAGTTTGATACCGTGATTTAAACCTTATTTTGGTCTCACAGGTGACAGGGCTAGAAGCTTTTTCCCTATATTTGTCTTGGCCTATTTTGAGATGATGTAAACCTCTTCTTGTTCATCCTCTTGTTTGTTATTTATCATGTTGCAGTTTACTCTCCTAGTTGTGCAGTACTTGTGCTAGACAACGTTTACAGTAGATTACTCAAGGTCTAACAAACAGTCAATGAAGTGAGCAAGGTACTTAAAAGTCATTGCTTCATCGCTTAAAGCAATGAAGCGATGCGAAGCCAGGGGAGCTAAAGCTTCATTGGCAAAACCATGCATTTCTGAGAATTGTGCTCTTCAAACAATGACGTGCAATATTATCCCAGCAAGAAGCAGCCAAGTCTTTGTATCTCATCTCTAAGGAGTTGGATTGATATCGGCATTTGAAAATTGCTTCCTGTAGTACGGAATTCATACATATTTGGTATTTTAATTCTTTGTAAATTATGTGTGTTACTTAAAAGTTAAAACAAGCATGCGCTTCACGCAGGACCGTATTTGGATCCGTGCGAGGTGTGCTACCGCACAGGCCCTCGAAAAACAAAAAAATTTAGGATCCTTTTTTCATTTTTTATTAAGTAGTATTATCTAAAATTTACTGTAAAGACTCATAATTCGCAGGTCTTAATCCAATTTACGGCCCTGGCTTCACGCTTTAAGCTAGACGGATTTGTCATTTATTAACGTGTTTAAAAGCATCGAAACTGGATGAAAACTGTAGGATATGAAGATTCATCCCAGAGGAGAGATAAAAACATTAGATGTTTTCTTCAATTTGGTTGGTAGAATTCTTTTGTACCTTTACTGCCAGAGACTAATCTAGGTTTTAAACGGTTTGTATTTGACCTTTAATATTTTCAGCACTCAACTTATTCTACGTTTAAAATTATGATTTCAGAACTAATGTTTGTTAAAATTTTAGTGAATCCTCACACACATATATACTCATAGATAAACTACCTTAAATGTCTAATGCACTAGTTATACAGTAGTAGTTTTTTTTTATCGATTGATACATTGATGATGTTAGTTTTATTTATTAATCTATACTTATCAGATTATTAGGAAATAGTTTTCCAAATGCTTCTACCAACATATAGTAGAAAGAGATGATATCTCAAACATAATATTATAACTTGCCTTGATAAAATATGTGATCTAAATTAAATTTTTGGTATAAAACTAGTGGACTTTTTCTTTATTCAGTGAGCTATAGTATAGGAAGAGTGCATCTGACAGAAGTTCATAATTTTTGCTCAAACTTTATATTTATTTTATAAACTATTATTATGTATAAATTATTAATTAAATCTCAATAATATAAATTTTAAAATTTAAATTTTGATTTCCGGTCTTTATATGCTTTGTTTTAAAAGTGGCTGGACGTAACAAACTCTCGATGAAATAACTGAATCATTGAAACGAACAATTACAGTATGTTCAGGGAGATGCACTTGCTATGTCGTGTAGAGTTTACGTCTATAAAATGTTATTCTTTCCGTTCTAATTTGTTTGTTTTGGTTTGATTTGATATTAATTTTTTTTTCAAAAAATATTCTGTAATCTTAAAGTAAAGATATGTGTAGTACCAAAAAAAATATTAATTTTAAATATGTCACGTGGAATCTTTCAATTAAAGAGTTGTCAAATTATGAAAAATATTTTAAAATAACTTAAAAAGAATAAGATAGATATAGTAAAACAGAGAAAATATGTGGAAGAGTTGACCTTTTTCTAATTTTATTTTTACGTGGTTGGAGAGTTTTGGGCTATTGAGGATGCGTAAAATCAGTGGATTCCACATGAGTAGATTCATTTGTTAGCAATTGATGGCGTGGCTTACGATTAATTTCAAAGATCAAATATGTGGATGGAAGTAGTCAAAGTTGCCCCTACCCTACCACATGTTCTTCTGAATCTGATAATACAATTGACGTGTCCCACCCCCACCTATTTATTATTTGTTTATATTTTTAAGAATAACTTGCCATTCTTTATTCACAATTTGACATTAAAATACAGGTAGAAATTTTTGGGATTTTGGAATAGCCAAAAAGCAAAAGAGGAATGGCAACTTTTCAAAAATAATACCGACAACATATTCATTCAAGCAGCTATATTTTTATTTAATTTTGTAATGATAGGAAAGGATGCTAATATAATATTTTTCAATATTCTTTCATTAATTGTATGTCTATATTTTAGGTATAATTATAATCCTTTTATAATTAAGTTAATTAGTTACTTAATTTGTATCAAAGTAAATATTCTTGTAATCTTATATATATTGTAAATCATTCATCAATAAAGTTAAAGAATATATTCATTTATGGTATTAGTAGTCTAAAATTACAAACCCTACCCTAGCCGATGATACACCTTCTCGATAGTCACCTTTTTTCCACGTCTGCACCTAGCCCACGTCAGAACCCTAACCGCTGACCACTATCGGCCCCCCTTCTTTTCCCCACGACGGAACCCTAGTTTTTTCGGTCATTCTCCCTCCATCTTTCTCCTAAATTTCCTCTTCCACGGCTGACAAAACCAAATTCCATCCGACACTTGCGGTAAATAAAATTAAAAACTTCATCCCTGTGACTCTTGAGATGAAAAATGGTCAATACTCCTCATGGGCGAAGCTTTTTAAGATCGATTGTCGTGTTTACTAAGTTATCGACCACATCATCTCTCCCACGCCGAAGTCCACAGATGTACCATCGGCTTCTAATGATGCACCCTAGTCTCGTTTAGACGCAGCCGCCTCCAGTGGATATACGACACGATATCTAATGATCTATTGCACACCATCATTGAGACCGATGTCACTGCCCGCCAAACCTGAGAACGTTTGGACATTATTTTCCACCACGACAAAACTCAACGAGCGTTATACCTTGAAAATCAGTTCAAGGACGTTCATCAAGACAATTTCCTAAACGTGTCTGCCTATTTTCATGAACTCAAGATGCTTGCCGACCAACTCTCCAACGTCGGCGCACCAGTCATTAATCAACGATTGGACATACAACTTATTGTAGGTTTGAATGAATCATATGATGGAGTTGCCACTATCCTTCAGCAATGCACATTGTTACATCTATTTTATGAGGCTCGTTCAATGCTCATCCTTGAGGAAACCCAGAAAATCAAATGCTGCATCACTCGGGTCAGCATTGCCAACGTTGCCCTCATCAATAATTTAGATTACTTCTCGCAGTTATTCTAGTAGTTAGATAAAAACCCAAAACAAATTAACGTTCACCAAATAGAAACTAAAGCTTAGATAATCGGTACTTGATAACCAGTCTCTGAGGACGATATTCGGTCTTACCAGACTATATTACTTATAACGATACATATATTTGCGTTGAGCATGTGGACACGGTCCTAACAAGTTTTTGGCGTCGTTGTCGGGGACTAGCGTACTTTCAATATCGAATTATCTATTATTATTTCTAATTTGGTTGTTCCATGAACAAGTTTCTAACTTGTTCTGCGAGCATCTTTTTATCAGTTTTTGTTGTTTTTCTTATTTTGTAGGTAAAGCTAGAGTAAAAAAAAAACAGGGCACATGAACTTCTACTACTATCAGTTGAATAATCAACAACAACCTAACCCACAAGATCAAGAGGAAGATCTAGATGAGTTGCAGACATCCATACATGAGCTCACCAAGTGCCAGACTCAGTTTATGGCTGAGACAAGGGTGTCCCTCAAAAATTTCGAGACACAAATAGGGCAGCTGACGGATATGGTGATTAATGTACCGCAAGAAAATTTACCTAGCGACACAGTTGTGGGGAGTGATAAGCAGAGTGATGAACCTGAACAACAACAGACTATTAAGAATAATGAGAAATTGAGAGAAATAGTTGGTGTAGAGAAAAAAGATGTTTCTGAGATCCAATTTTTCACCTTTTTGGATTCCTTAGAACTTCTTTTTCCTATACCCGTTGCAGAAAAGACACCACTAACTATCATTGCTGAGTCCCAATCAGAAAATCCATACCCTCAAGGGCACCCCCAAAAGTTGAGAGATGTAGGGAGTTTCACTGATCCCTACATTATAGAGAGCCTAGAAGACAAGTCTGCCTTGTGTAATTGGGGGATAATCTTAGATATGAGGCCCTTGTTTGAAAAAAAGTATTGTAGGAAAAGTGAGACCTGCAACAATAATTGTGCGGATTGCAAGCATTTCGATCTAATGGGCACTAGTAAAGGTTAAATGCGTTCGGATAAAAGACGTTAAAGATAGCACTTATTGGGAGGCAACCCAATGTTTTTAATTATGTTAGTTTAATTTTTGTTTTAGTTTGTTTTATTTTATCTTGAACAGTCTCACGGTCTTGGATTTTGTCTTATGTTTTGATGGCAGGTGGACTAGGGACTGACCCTAAGGGGGAAAGAATCAAAAGCGCTGAAACTTCAGAGAGCCCAAAAGATGTGCAATTTCCAGAATCTCATCCTAGACCTATGTTATGATCGCTGTGTTATGTCAGTAAGTTGTCCCTTATTTTTAGTCTTCATACATTAGGGACAATGTGTCGTTTAAGTGTGGGGGGTCTTAGTTTGTTTTGAGTGTCTGTTTTTGAGTCCTTTTGATTTGTCTTTGTGTTGTTCCATGTGTCTTTGAGTCATAATATTTTTTATGGATCAAGCATGTTGTAGTTGCTAAAGATATTGAGTGGATAAAGTGGGATAATGTAATAGAATTAAAAGCGATAATATGTGTGCTTAAGTTAGATATGCCAAAAATTCATGATATCTAATTCTTTGGGATATTTGTGCTTAGTCTATGTGTGTCAGTTATGGAAAGAAAAGATGAAAAATGTCTAGAAAATCTGTTTGCTTGTTATTTGAGGCGAAATAGTTAAGATGTACATGTTTAGAGAGATGATTCAGGCGTTTCTTTGATAGCCCTTCTGACAATTCATTACATACCCTGACATGAATTGTATCACTAGTCAGCCTCTTTGAGCCTAAAATAAGATATTTGTTTGACATCCTATGATTCTCTGTTTGTGCCATAAGTGATAATTGAAAGTTAGTGGAATGAAAAGTATTGAAAAAGAAACAAAAAGAGAATTGAAAATATTTGATGCACCCCAATGAAGAATATGCAAAAGCCTAAGTTTGGGGGTGTCTGTCATTTATAATGTATCTCATTCTCTCAAAATAAAAGAGGGGAAAAATAGGTATGAGATTAAAAAGAAAATCAAAAAGAAGGAAAATGAGTTGAATGAAAAAAAATTATGGTACGTAATTGAGCCTAAATGCCTATTTTTATCTACCCCTGCCTAAGCCTACATTACAACCCTTGAAAGTCCTGATGATCTTTAATGTGTATGTCTATGATTAGTGGAGAATAACAAGTAAACAAGTCTATAACATTTTGGAAAGATGGAATGAAATTGATATGCATAGGTTAGGTGTTTGTATTTCCATTGACCATGATCTAAGTGAATTTGCGAAATATCTAACTTGAAATTCTAGATTGTTGATTATTCATGCTATATATGTTCTAACATATTATCCCGTCTTTCATCCATGATTTTGAAGAAGCATTGCTATAACTACTTGATCCATTTCATAGAGTCAGGGTTTATTTTGTTCTTTGATTTTGTTTTGATCTTTGCTCGAGGGCGAGCAAAGGTTAAGTTTGAGGGTATTTTTTAGGCATATTTTATATACATTTTTTAGTTAGTATTTTACTCATTTTGTTTGTATTTAGTATAGTATTATGATCATTTTTCTTTATTTTGAGTCACAGCGGTAATAAATGGAGAAATGTCAAAAAGAAGATGAAATGAGCTTATTTGAGATGGAATTGCACAATAAAAAGCCAAAATATGAAGCCTAAGAAGTCCCGGGAAGTATAGAAGAAATCAGACGAAGTCCGGACGAGAAAATAACGAAAAATCAGAAAATCCAGAATGGGAAGCCACCGGCACCGCGGTGCCGTTATGCAGGACCGTGATGCCTATATTCAGAGAGGCTGCAGTAGTTTAGGTACCACGGTGCCATTCTGCAGGACCGCGGTGTCGAGCGGGTTTTTTGATTTTCTAGGCCGATTTTCGAAGGGCAAAAGGGTTCAAAGCGTAAATTTTCTCAAGACTATAAATCCCTAAAATCCTGACCTAAAGAGGGCATCTTGTACATAATTCCACATTCTACTTTGGGGAGGCAAGGAAGGAGGCAACAACACAAGATTGGAGACAACTTTGCTTCAAGTTTCTTTTTTTTTCCTTTGTTTTTATTTCAGTTATGTTGGTTTGTATTAGTTATAGACATGAAAATGTTTATGTGCTAATTACTTTATTAGGGATTTCCTTTTTAATACCTTGAAACTCTATTTCATGACTTAATGCATTAGTTTGATTCCTTCTTCACTTGATTAAGATTTATTCAATAATTGGTATGAATGTTTGATAGTTAATTGATCACTAATTATCATAACCTATATGATTTCGAATCAAGAACCGAGAAGAGAGATATGTATATGCTGTAATTGAATAGACATAGGTTAAAATCGCAGACGAAAGTACCTCGATACTTGTGTAGCATTATAAGTTATTGTTCTTAATCCTCCAATGTGGTAAATCCTATCATAGAAATATAGAAGGGTTCTGCACTGGGGTTGAGCGATTATAGATCCTAACCTGAATATAAGACATCTAGTTAACCGCTATCTTAACGTAGAAGAAAAAGTCATTCTAGTTGCATTAAGGATTGAATAGAGTGGATAGTTGAGGATTTTGAAAGCCCTAATTCCTTCATAACTGATTAAACCTCAATAATTTAGATTACTTCTCGCAGCTATTCTAGTAGTTAGATAAAAACCCAAAACAAATTAACGTTCACCAAATAGAAACTAAAGCTTAGATAATCAGTACTTGATAACCAGTCTCTAAGGACGATATTCGGTCTTACCAGACTATATTACTTGTGACGATACGTACACTTGCGTTGAGCACGTGGACACGGTCCTAACACCCGCCGACCAAAAATAGCCAGCAGCGACCGCGGCAGTAGCAACAGCCACCGTCGTGGGCTGCCTACCCATCGTGGATTGCATGGGCCCCATCATCATGGACCTCTTCTCTTTGCCCGTATACGACATCCTCGTGGACTTCACCTCAGAACTGACATGCCCAACCTGACATACTTGGCCCACATCCACAACAGGCCTACACAACACCCCCCCCCGTCATCAATTTATGCACCGACTGACATTGAGGCAGCTATGAGCATTATGTCATCAACACTTCAAACGAAAATTGGTATATGGACACATGCGCCACATCTCACATGACGACATCACAGGGTACTCTCTCATCTTATTTTAATTTGAGTAATTTAAATCAGAATATTATTATTGGTAGTGGACAAGGAATTCCCATTCGTGGTTATGATCATTTCTCCATATCCCCACCACATCACCACTAATCTTAAAAATGTTCTCCATGCCCCTAAACTCATTAAGAATCTAATCTCCATGCGATGTTTCACAACTGACAATTGAGTTTCCCTTGGCTTTGATCCTTTTGGTGTTACTATAAAGCATTTTACGACAGGGCAACGAATAATGAGATGTGACAGCACCGAAGATCTCTACCCTATTTCAAACGCCACCAACATTCCATCATCAGTTCCCTCAACCTCTGTTGTTCTTTCGTCTTCCTTATGTCATTCTAGATTAGGACATCTGAGAGACTCTGTTTTACTCTCCTTTAGAAAAAATAATTTTATTAATTGCAACCGTATTTCTAGGACTCTTATATGCGAATCTTGCATTTTTGGGAAACATGTCAATTTACCATTTTCTGCATCCACAAATTGTACTTTAATGCCATTCGATATCATACACAGTGATTTGTGGACATCCCTTATGTTGAGTACGACTGACCATCAATATTATGTGTTATTTTTGGATGATTATTTCAACTTTCTATGAAATTTTCCAATTGGAAATAAATCTCAGGTCTACCTCATTTTTTCTTCATTTAGTGCTTCCGTAAAAACACAAATTGAAAAGAGCGTTAAATGTTTCAATGGTAGAGAATTTGATAATAACCAATTCAAATAGTTTTGCTCTAAAAATGGTCTTACCTTTCATTTTTCCTGCCCTCACACAACCTCCCAAAATGGTAAAGCCGAACCGAAAATTCGAACCATAAACAACCTCATTCGTGCCCTACTTGATCACGTCTCAATTCTCCCTCAATTCTGGCATTACACATTCTCTATGACCACATATCTCCTAAACAAGTCTCTAGCTCAACGGTCGCCCACCCAAGTTCTGGTTCGTAGGAACCCCTCATACCAACACTTACATAATTTAGATGTTTTGTTACCCTCTCCATTCGACCACTCACAAACTCCAACCCCGGTCTTCCCCGTGTGTGTTTATGGGTTACCCTACCAATCATCATGGTTACTCGTGCTATGACTTGTCGAGCCATAAAATTATTATTTTACTTCATGTCCTATTTGATGAGTCTCAATTACCCTTTGCCTCTCTAGATTCGCCACCTCGACATTTCTACGACTACCTAGATGATGGCTTAAATCCTATTATAATTCACTATTTACATAGTCCTCCGTCCTAGACTTCGATACCCGCCACCACCTTGGACAGTCCGGGACTAGCTTCCCACCCAGTTCTACCAACTATGTCTCAGAATAGCCCGCCTCAGGGTAATTTCGCAGCCACCTATCGACAAACTGAGGTTCGACCAGCCAGTATCGTCACCCCTGCCCTTCATCATCTTTCCGATAGTCCTGTGACAAACCCCCCTCTCATCCCGCATCCCGAGACACACTCTCAGACCATGGAAACCTGTGTCATGCACATAATTCATAAACCTAAACGATTGTTTAACCTTTTAATTTCAATTATCCCCTTTCTATGTCCCTCATAACCCGAATGATGCCTTATCCGAAACTAATTGGAAAGCCGCAATGATTGATAAATATAATGCTCTTATTGATAATAAGATGTGGGACCTAGTACTCCGTCCACCTGATGCTAACATTATTCATTCTATGTGGATTTTTAGACATAAAAAGAAATCTGATGGTTCTTTTGAGAGGTACAAGACTCGTCATGTAGGTGATGACAGGTCTCAACAGGTGGGAGTGGATTATGATGAAACGTTCAATCCGGTCGTAAATCCCGCAACCATTCAAACCGTCCTCAGCATTGCCATATCCAAGTTTTGGCCCATTCATCAACTTGATGTAAAGAATACCTTCTTACATGGGAATCTTCATGAAATAATATATATGCATCATCCTATGGGGTTCAAGGATCCTATTCATCCGGATTATTGATGCGCGTAATATGCACACACTTTTAAACGCAAGTGCACGTTATCGTATCAAATAGTATAGTCTTAGATAAGACCGAGTATCGTCCTCTAGGATTAGAGTTCAAGTACCAATTATCTATTTTCTAGTATCTATTTGGTGAATTAATGAGTGATTGGTTGTTTATGACTAAGAATTATAAAAGCTATTTTAAAGTATAAAGGTTTAATTCAGATGTGATGAGAATAGGGCTATGTATCCTCACTATCCGCTATGTTACTTACTAATGCATTACTTATGGTATTCTTCTTTTGGAGAAAGCGGGTTGAAATCGTTTATACTTTATATAAACACTCAACCCAGTATTGTTCCTTACCTAACTTGATAAGGGTAACTCTATAGGAGGATTAAGCACAAAACCTAGTTGCAAAATTAGGGTTGTTAAGCCTCTCATCAACGCTGAAAACTAATTGAGGTATTTTCATCCCACCCAACTTACAAGATATTCACAATCCAGATTAGAAATCATATAGTGATAACTAGTTGTCAATTAGCTACCAAGAATTCAACTCAATTATTGGATAGATCTCTCAATAAGAAAAATAACCATAAGCGTCGTTAATTTATAACATAAGTTTCAAGAAATTCAACATAGAAAGCCTTATAAGAGAATTAGTTCCTAGCCATGAATATGACAAGAACTAATTCCATGTTCATCATACAAAAACTGACTTAAAGTAAAGAAAGAAAAGAAAATTACTAAGAATGAGTCTGCCAGCGTCAAGGGTTGTGTTGTGGAATATTTATGGTGGAATGTTGGATGGATGGATGTAGAATGGTGAATGGTAGAATGGAGAAATAATTCTTCTAATGATGTATAGTATTTATAGCCAAAGAATCCTTTTGGTGAAGGGTTAGGGATTTGTAGGAAAGGAAAAGTTATTAGAATCCTTTTAGGTAAGGGTTTTAAGGTAGGAAAAATTATCCCTTTAGGTAGGAAAAGTTATCCTTTAGGTAGAAAAAATAATCCTTTAGGATTTGTCAAAAAATCGAGAGATAGTTGGGGATTTTACTTTGTTCGCCGGTCTTCGATCTCCTCTATAATTCGGAACTTCTTAGACTTTATTTCTTGGCCCTTTTTGTGCAATTCCATCTCAATTAAGCTCATTTTCTCTTCTTTCGTCATTTCTCCATTTTTGGCCATTTGTGACACAAAAGAAAGGAAAAGACCCTAATACTATACTAAACATAAATAAAATGAGTAAAATACTAACTAAAAATGACTCAAAAGTGTATATAAAATACAGATCAAATACCCAACTTAACATTTGCTCGCCTCGAGCAAAGATAGAAAGAAAGAAATAAAAGACTCAAAAACGAAAAATAAAAGACTCATTGACATTGATCACTTTTGCATTTAGTGTTATCTAGAAAAACATGAAGGTTAGCGAATAATACGCAGAACATGTAGCATGAAATTTGACACTAAACACATTGAGCTAGATATTTCGCAAACTCATATTTATCATGCTTTAATGGAAGTCAGTATACTAAATCATGCATATAAATTCAAAAATCATATGGCATGCTTACTTGCTATTCTCCACTAATCGAATATGCATAAAGAGATCTTGAGGACTTTAAGGGTTGTAATGTAGGCTTAGGTAGGGGTTGGTAAAAATAGGCATTTAGGCTCATTTTGTGTCTCTTTAGCTTTTCAAGATTTCCCTTTTCTTTTTGTTCTTTTCTTCACTTCAATTCTATCTTTTCCTCTTTTGTTTTGGGAGAATGAAGAGTATTATAATAACAAGCACCCCAAACTTAGGCTTTTGCCTCTTTCTTATTACTTTTTTGCTCATTCACTCTTTTTGTCTCTTTTTAACACAATTAATTCCACTACTTCACATTTTTACTTATGTCTGTGGGAATATAGGGTGTCAAAGAAGAAGTTTCAATTTTTAGGGATACTTTTAAAGTCAGGGATAGAAAAGAATGGTAAAATTGGCTATCAAAGAAATGCAGTCATCTCCCTAACATGCATATCCTACTTATTTGCCTCAAATAACAAGCAATCATAACACATAGGTTTTCATCATTTAGCATGCGTAATTCAGAAACTCGAAGATTTGTGTGAGTTTTTGGCATATCTAACCTAGGTGTTTAGATAGTTGCTTCTAATTCCATTACATTATTCCACCTTCCTTCACTAGGTGTTTCTAGCAACTACAGATACATGATCTTACAATTATGAAAAAGAAAGAAAAAAAGAAAAAAAATAATTTGTGACTCAAAATAAACACAAAACAATAAAAAAAAAAACTTAATTGAAACATAACAAGACACAAATAAAACACCCTAAACTTAAATCACACATTGTCCCCAATGTGCAAGACTCAAAGAAAATAAAAGAAAATGACAACCCGATGTTTTTTTTTTTTTTTTTTTTTCCGCGTTTGTTGCTCCTTTTCCTCGGTTTCATCTTTCATCCACTGTCATCCAACAACACAAAACAAGAACATTCAAGACAAAATAAAATAAAGACATGAATTAAAATAACATAATTAAAAATATTGGGTTGCCTAATGTATCTTTAACATCTTTTAGCTGGACGCAATTAACCTTAGTGCCCATTGGATCCTTCAATGCTTGTAATCCGCATGAGTTATTGTTGCGAGTCTCTTCAACTACAACAATTGCTTCAAAAGGGCCTCGAATATCGATTATCCCGTAAGCAAGCTTGTCTTTTAAGTTCTAATGTAGGGATCGGTGAGATTCCCTACATCTTTCAACTCTAGGGGTGCCTTGATGGTTTTGACTTCTGTTTGGGAGTCAACTTGGTGGTGTTTAATAGGTACAAGAAAAAGATTTTCCAAGGAATCGAAGGTGAATAATTGGATCTCGCACTCTTCTGTCTTGCAGTTCCTCAATAGTTGGGTGTGATTGCTCCTCAATTTGATGTTATTTGTTGAATATGATCGCGAAGTTCGCTATTTGCGTTTCCAACTTCTTTATACTGACCTCATTTCGTCCGTAGTGAGCTTGGGACTCGTGATCGAGTAGAGTTTCTCGTAATTCCCCTCTCTTCCTCTATGGTTGAGCTCGATCATATTGATGAAATCCATGTCTTAAGGATCCTCGAGATAAATCAAAACCAACAACGAATCACGCACCTCGATTTTTTTTTTTTTAATAAAAACGTAAAAATAAAAAAATTAAAACCAAATTAGAAATTAAAAATAGATAATTTGATATTGAACTATTGCCTAATCGCGCCAAAAACTTGATGCGCGTAATATGCACACACTTTTAAACGCAAGTGCACGTTATCGTATCAAATAGTATAGTCTTAGATATCAGATTAGGGTTCAAGTACGATTATCTATTTTCTAGTATCTATTTGGTGAATTAATGAGTGATTGGTTGTTTATGACTAAGAATTATAAAAGCTATTTTAAAGTATAAAGGTTTAATTCGGATGTGATGAGAATAGGGCTTATGTATCCTCACTATCCGCTTATGTTACTTACTAATGCATTACTGGTATTCTTCTTTGGAGAAAGAAGGTTTAAAATCGTTTATACTCGTTAGGGTTATATAAACACTGATTGTTCCTTACCTAACTTTGATAAGGGTAACTACATAGGAGGATTAAGCACAAAAACCTAGTAAAATTAGGGTTGTTAAGCCTCAACGCTACAAAACTAATTGAGGTATTTTCATCCCCAATTCAAGCTGTCTACCCAACTTACAACATATTCACAATCCTCGATTAGAAATCATATAGTGATAACTAGTTGTCAATTAGCTACCAAGAATTCAACTCGATTATTGGATAAATCTCTCAATAAGAAAAATAACCATAAGCGTGCATTAATTTATAACATAAGTTTCAAGAAATTCAACATAGAAAGCCTTATAAGAGAATTAGTTCTAGCCATGAATATGACAGAACTAATTCCATGTTCATCATACAAAACTGAATTAAAGTAAAGAAAGAAAAGAAAATTACTAAGAATGAGTCTGCCAAGCGTCAGGGTTGTGTTGTGGAATATGGTGGAATGTTGGATGGATGGATGTAGAATGGTGAATGGTAGAATGGAGAAATAATTCTTCTAATGATGTATAGTATTTATAGCGAAGAATCCTTTTGGTGAAGAGTTAGGGATTTGTAGGAAAGGAAAAGTTATTAGAATCCTTTTAGGTAAGGGTTTTAAGGTAGGAAAAATTATCCCTTTAGGTAGGAAAAGTTATCCCTTTAGGTAGAAAAATAATCCCTTTAGGATTAATTGAGATAGTTGCCGATTTTTCGTTCTTCGTCCTTTGTTCGTCGATCTCTCTATAATTCGGAACTTCTTAGACTTTATTTCTTGGCCCTTTTTGTGTGCAATTCCATCTCAATTAAGCTCATTTTCTCTTCTTTTCGTCATTTCTCCATTTTTGACCGCTGTGACACAAAAGAAAGGAAAAAGACCCTAATACTATACTAAACATAAATAAAATGAGTAAAATACTAACTAAAAATGACTCAAAAAGTGTATATAAAATACACCGATCAATTATGTATGTATATTGCAGAAATTGCTCTATGGACTGAAACAAGCTCCTCGAGCATGGTACTAGCGGTTCACCGAGTATGTTTCCTCTATCAGTTTTCACACAACAGATACGATCATTCCCTGTTCATCTACAACAATAGTACAAATATGACTTACCTATTATTGTATGTTGATAACATCATCCTCACCACATCATCAGATGCTCTTCGCCATTCCATTATGTCTATCATTTCCTCTGAGTTTGCTATGAAAGATCTGGGCCCTCTGAGTTATTTCTTGGGCATTTCTGTCACTCGACATTCTAGCAGCCTATTTCTATATCAGAAGAAGTACGCCGAAGAGATCATTGACCATGCAAGAATGACATCTTACAAACCAGCCCACACGCCTATAGACACCAATTCCAAGCTTAGCGATGATTCCGACCCTTCATATTCAGACCAGACTCACTATCATAGCATGCCTGGGGCCCTACAATACCTCACATTCACGAGACCAGACATATCCTATGTTGTGCAATAAATCTGCTTGCACATGGACAGTCCGACGGAAGCACATATGCACTCTCTCAAACATATTTTACGATACATTTAAGGTACACTTCACTTCGGATTATATCTATACATGTCTTCGCTCACTGGTCTCAATTCTTATTCTGATGTTGACTGGGGTGGATATCCTCACACCCGATGCTCCATGTCTGTTTATTGCATTTACCTCGGAGATAACCTATTGTATTGGTCTTCCAAAAGGCAACCTACAATATCCTGATCCAGTGCAGAAATAAAATACACAGGTGTGGCCAACGCTGTCTCTGAGTCTTGTTGGATCCGTAACCTTCTACTTGAGCTTCACTGTCCGATTCAAAAGGCAACACTGGTCTATTGTCATAATATTAGTGCGATATTCTTTCTGATAATCTCGTCCAACATCAGCTCACTAAACACATTGAGATGCACATTCATTTCGTTCGTGAATAAGTGGCTCGTGGTCAAGTTTTTGTCTTTCATATTCCTTACATATATCAGATTGCCGACATCTTCACCAAAGGACTTTCGCGCATATTATTTGATGATTTTCGAGTCAGTCTCAGTGTTAGAGAACCTCCCGTTTCGACTGCGGGGGTGTAATAGAATATTTCTCAATATTCTTTCATTAATTGTATTAAAGTAAATTCTTCTAATCTTATATATATTGTAAATCATTAATTAATAAAATCAAGGAACATATTCCTTTAGTTTCGATAATCTTATTAACATAAAAATTAGGAAAAGAAGGAAGAAAAGAGGGAGAGAGAGAAAAAGAATAAAACAGATATTTGATTCAACATAACTCATAGCTACGATATAAATAGGATTTATATGTTAACACATTCTAGACCTTTCAGATGATTTAAATGAAAACAAGTCTAAATTAGAAATTACTGTAAAAATAACAACTCCTAATTTCTCAACAGAGTTGTGCTACTCTTTTTGCTTGCTTTAACATCATTTCATGATAATCCATTCCCCTTAAAACAACCTTGTTCTCAAGGTTGACAATATGAAGTTTGAAATGGATGAGGCCAATGTCACTTTGCTGCAACGTTCCAACAAATCCTAGACAATTATGAAATGCTCCATATCTTAGAAACCTCAAAAGGCTGCTCTGTAAGAGTGCTGAAATTATCCTTGAGAAGGATCCAGTTTCCTTATCAACTGCTCCAGGCCTTTGTTCAGTAATTAACTCTAACTAGTAGCTATGTTTTGCATTGCAGTAAATTTTTATTGCTTTCAAACGAACACCCAAGTATACATAATCGCCAAATAATATAGTGACTATCAAGTCAGATATCATACCCATAAAGACTTATGATTAACAATTGTCAGAGAATTTACTATCACTACTAATTATGCAAGTACGTATGTAATAATGCTGCGCTTTTACTTTCATTGACTTGCTTCAGTACCGAGTTATTGATTGACATGGGTAATTACACGACTATGAATCTCTCAAGTCCTCTAATCGTCTATTTGCGTTACTTTCACGCATATATCTCTATGATCATGAACATTAACACAAATGCATTTATATTTCTTGTATTCTAATCAAACAGAGCGATCTAGGTATATCTTTATCCTAGCCACAAATCTCTACCCTGATTTTTCGGTGGTGAGATTACACTCTACTCAATTTTCATTCTATCTTAATATTTTTCTCTCGAGTTCAATCTAAGAATTAAAGATTTATCCTACTGATCGCGAAGTAGTAAAATAGTTGTGCACAAGATTAAGTAAATAACTCATACGATAATTTATCAAACATCAATTCAAGTTTATACGTCAACAATTATACTACGGCCACAACCCCAGAACAAGGGAGTTTAGCCACTCGTAATTCTATAAAGAATACACGAATTCATGATTAAACTAGGGTTTAATGAAGAACAGAAAAATAAGAATTCAAGAAGAAAAGAGTGACCACTTACAAGTCTCACAAAATATTCTAGTGTATCCTAAAAACACCCAAAAGGGTCTATTTATAGTGTAGGTTAAAAATTAAAATAAGTAAACCAAACTCCATCAAAATTAGAAAAATCATTGTACTTCGTGTGATGCACTGGCGACGCACATGCATTACGGGTGTGTCTAGAGATTTACAATTTCCAAACTTCAGAGAGGCCTTTTGTTCGCCATGTACGTGCGACACATGTACATCACATGGCTTTGTCCGGATAATATCCAAAACTTCGTAGAGCTGTTCCACTTCCTCCTGCCCTGTGCGTGCGACACAAGTGCATCGCACATGGTCCTTCAGTGATCAAAATTTTCCACTAAGTGTTGCGCGATCTCTCCGTCATCTTGTCCATATACTATTGCCTCCAGAATCCACCAAAAATTTCTCGGTTTCAACTCATTTTTCCTCGTGGTACCTAAATAAATAAATAAAAATATTAATATAAGCTCAAATACAATAATTTTACTATAAAGTATGCGATTAAAGTACTAAGACTAGAGGTAAAATGATGCTAAATTTGTGCCAAATATCAATTACCACTGGTGTAAATGCTCCATAGCTAGTTTTAGCATATGCAGTTTCACCTTCCGGTAAGCAAGATTGAGTTGCATTTTCAGATTTCAACTTTAAGGAGGACACAACTAAGGAATAAATTGCCAAAGGCAAGGCCAACATCATTTTCATCCCAATAATCACAAGCTTCAATTTCATTCAGACAAGACAAAAGAAATAACACTTCAGCAACTCGGCCACATGGATAGACCCTGTTGGCTTTGAAACTGCACTAAATGTCCGTTTGGTTGGGCTTTTCCAAAGGTCAAAAGTGTTTTTGAAAAGCCAAAAGCAGTGTTTGATTGACAAATGAATAAGTGTTTTTGGGTTCCAAAAACACTTTTGGAAGAAACTCAAAATTTGGGCTTCTTGAGTAGAGCTTATTTTGGTTTTCTACTTTTTTGTTTTTTTTATACAAAAACACTTTTTTTATTGGCAACCAAATACCTAACAATTTTTTCATAAAAGCTCAACATGAAAAAACTCAACTCCTATAAGCTCTTTTTAATAAGCTGTACCAAACGGGCCCTAAAACTTTTAGGAGTGATATTCTTGATCACAACAGTAACACTCATTTCAACAACATGGGCATTAGAAATTTCTGCTTCGATATCAACCTTTGGCATTTCGGGCGACTCCAGATTCCTCCTCCCCAGGATCGTCTTTGGGCCAGTGCGAGGTGTGCTACTGCACAGAGACCCTCGAAAAACGAAAAAATCTAGGGCCCCTTTTTCATTTTTTATTAAGTAGTATTAGCCAAAATTTACTGTAAAGACTCATAATTCACACTTCTTAGCCCAATTAATGACTCACTTTTACGAATTAGAACAGAGCCCCCAAAATGTTTGAGACGGCTGTGCTCCTCCCTTTTGGTTTTGAATATTCTAACGGCCGGTATGTGATGCCAACAATATCCACAAGCTTTTTTAACACCAAAAATGGCGTCACTCCAATAATTTCTAATAACATAGTCACCGCCGGCAACATGGCCACTATGGCCACTAGTCAGCCTCCTCCAGTGGCTGACCAGTCCACACACACCTTCAACATCCAGTGAAATCAAGCGTATCACCCCTGGAAATTCTCAAACTCAATTATAGATAATTTCTCAAAACTACAATAGCATATCCCATGCAAAACCCTAACCCTACGTCAAATATACCATTGAAGAAGATCACATATCGCAACTTAGTGCCAATTCTACGTTGGACACAAAAGGAAGTGGGTCAAATGGAGACAATGGATAATCTAAAAAATGCAGTTATTGGCAAATTTTCATATGGTTGTCCGCAGATAGAGAAGATCAGGAAAATTATACCGGCTCAGTGTGGGATTAAGGGAGAATGCCAAATTGGCTTGTTTCGAAACATTCATCTTCTTATCAGATTAGTTCTTATGGAGAATTTTGTTAATCTATGTACGAAGGGATTATTTTCAGTCGAGGGATGGTTGTTCATATCAAACAAGGCAACTGATATACGATTATAGATTCAAGATTGATGAAGAAACTTCAAAGGTAATATCATAAATTTCGTTCCCCGAATTGCTGCCTACGTACTTTGTTAAGGAGTCATTATTTTCACTTGCTTCTGTTTGGATGCCATTACATCTTGATCTAGCAACTGTTAATCGTACTAAACCAAGTTACGAACGAGTTAAAGTGTTGGTAGATCTTTTATCTAATATACCAAAGTCTGTTGATATAGATATTGAAGATGAAAATACTAAGGAATTGCGAATTGAGAAAGTAAAGATTCACTATACTATTTACCAAAATATTATCGTGAGTGTCGATTGTAAGGACATAGAGAACTTGAATGTTGGAATCTTCATCCTGAATTGCCAATTCAGGAAGACGATGGGTTAGTACAGAAAATCCTGGAAAAGAAAAAGAAATAATTGTTAGAAAGGATCATCATGCAGTTAATAAGGTTCCACGGGAGCATAAGAGGAATAACTATCATTATCAGCATAACAGGAGGAAGTTTAATGCAAGAATGTTATCTAGTGAAAGAGTGGTTGGTGATCCATGTAATTGAAAAGCTATCAGGGATAATAGAGTTTTAAAGGGGACTAGTGTGAGAATTGTTATTACCAATCTGGTATTTTCGATTAAACAATCATAATAATAGAATAATAACTCAATTAAAATTGAATTAAACAACATAGAATACTGTAAATTGAAAACAAACACTAACTTGATGCGATAGAGGCCTGCTATCGCAGTGTCCTAAGACAGAAATTCTCCCCCACTTGTGTTGTAATTTACGGACGTCTATCTTGAGGGTACAACTATCTAGTTCAAGTTCTTGCACAAGAACTTGACCCTGACGAATTTACTTTATGTTGTTTTCAGAAATATATTTAGGAAGAATAAGATGAATCAAGTGATATCTTTATCTGTTGATTCTTGTAATTCATTGTCTATCTCAACCAAGTGATCAACATTCTTTATATAGTAGTAACATATGAACAGCTACAACCATTCATACCAAAGGTTGTGAATGTTCTGAAAAGTTACAACTTTAGATTTGAAAAATCCCTCCGTTGGCCCCAGCACCGCGACTCTTAGACTTTGGCGCCGCGGCACCAACATGGAAATCGTCACAGCGCCACAGCTCTTCCTCGTAGCGCCCCGACGCTAAACTCTGTCAGAGCTCGCAGGAGTTTTGGCGCTGAGTGATGCGCGATTTAATGCACACACTTTAACGCAAGTGCACATTGTCGAGTCAAGTAATATAGTCTATGAAGACCGAGTTATTGTCCTCAGGGATTAGTGTTCAAGTACCAACTTCTATTCTTTGTTATCTATTTGGTGACCGATATTTGAGTTGTTGATTATAACTAACAATTATAAAGACTAATTAACTATGTGTTTACTTCAGTGATGATGAAAATAGGGCTTCCAAATCTCCTCAACTATCCGCTTATATTACTTATTAATGCAATTAATTATGGTTCTTCTTCCATTGGAGATAGCAGGTTTACTAATCCGTTTTATACTCCCGTTAAGGCTATATAAACACTCAACCTCAGTAGCGCTCCTTTCTACCTTTCGGTGATAAGGATGACTCTATAGGAGGATTAAGAACAAAAACCCTTATTAATGTTACACAAGTAATTGATGTATTTTCATCCCCAATTCGACCTATGTCTACCCAACTACAGCATAGTCACAACCTCCCCCTTTCGGGGTTTGATTAGAAATCATATAAATAATGATAATTAATGATCAAGTAATTACCAAGCAATCAAATCATCTATTGGATAAATCTCAACAATAAGAAGAACAATCATAACATGCATTAATTCATAAAATAAGGTTCAAGTGAATTGACATGGAAAGCCCTATATTAGAATTAGTTCCTAGCCATTGACATGACAAGAACTAATTCAATAACCAACATAAAACTGAAAATAAAGTAAAAGAAAGAAAGAAAATTACTAAAGAATGGTCTCCAATCTTGAACTCCAAGAATGTGTTGTGAATTGGCAAGAAGGGAACTCTTAAAAAATTGCCTAGGGTTCTCTTTTTATAGCCTCCAAACCGACATTGAGGTTTTTCCTTCAGGCCTGGCCCATAATTCGTCTAAAAACCTGATTTTTCCCGCGTCGGCGCCGCGGCCCTGCTACTGGCGCCGCGACGCCGGAAGTTCTGCAGCTTTCTGATGATTAGGCGCCGCGGCGCTGCACTCTGCTGTCTGGAGGCGCCGCGGCGCTGGAACTTCTGCAAGCCTCTGAAGATTGGGCGCCGGGGCGGCTGGCTCTGCTGTCTAGAGGCACCGCGGCGCTGGCCCGTGTCTGTGCCTGGTTCACCACTTTCTCTCATTTCGAGCTCTGGAACCTCCATTTTTGTCCTCTTTTCGCTCCTTTTCCGCCAAAGAGCCATTTTAACCAATTTGACTCAAAAGAAAGAAAATCTATCCTAAGACGACACGTATTTGTACAAAAAGGGACAAAAGACTCACTAAAAATGACTCAAAAAGTGTATATAAAATACACCGATCAAATACCCCCAAACTTAACCTTTGCTCGCCCTCGAGCAAAGATCAAAAGAAAGAAATAAAGACTCAAAGAAAAAGAAAATAGAAAGACTCAATGACATTGATCATTTTGCTGCATTGGTGTTACTTAGAAAAACATGAAGGTTAGCAGAATAATATGCAGGAACATACAGCATGAAATTGTAGCACTCTAAACACATTAAGCTAGATATTTCGCAAACTCATTTTTATCATACTTAATGGAAGTCCAAATACTGAATCATGCATGTTAATTTCAAAAATCCTATGGCATTTTTACTTGCTATTCTCCACTAATTATGGATATGCATATAAGAGATCTTCAGGACAACATGGGTAGGTAAAAATAGGCATTTAGGCTCATTTTTGTGTACCATAAGCTCTTTAGCTTTTCAATGTTTCCCTTTTTCTTTTGATTTTTTTTTTCACTTCAAATCTATCTTTCCCCTCTTTTGTTTTGGGAGAGTGAAGTGTATTATAATAACAAGCACCCCCAAACTTAGGATTTTGCCTATTTCTTATTACTTTTTTTTATTGGGGTGCATCAAACTTGTTCACTTTTTTTATCTCTTTTTTTAACACATTCTATTCCAACTATTTCACATTTTTACTTATGGCGCAAGTGTGAGAATATAGGGTGTCAAAGAAAAAGTTTCATGTTTAGGCTCAACGGGGCTGACTAGGGATATTTTTAATGTCAGGGATAGAAAAAAGTGGTAAGAATTGGCTAACAAAGAAATGTCTGAGTCATCTCCCTAACATGCATATCCTAACTATTTCGCCTCAAATAGCAAACAATCATACACATAGGTTTTAATCATTTAACATGCAGAATTCAAGCAAGAAACCCCAAATAGACAGATTTCATGAGTTTTTGGCATATCTAACCTAAGTGTTTAGATAGTTGCTTCTAATTCCATTACATTATTCCACCTTACTTCACTAGGTGTTTCTAGTAACTACAGCATGCATGATCTTTGACAGACAATTATGACTCAAAAAGAAAAAAAAATTATGACTCAAAAATACACAAAACATATTACAACAATAAGACCCAAATAAGACACCCCCCCCCAAACTTAAATCACACATTGTCCCCAATGTGTGCAAGACTCAAAGACAATAAAAGAAAACAAGACACTTACAAACTTGGTTTAAAATGGTGGCGGTGGATAATGCATTGAATCCCGTGAGAGTGGCGGGGCTCAGGATTTTTGATTTGGAGAAAGGGCCGTCGGATTAGGGCGTCGTCCAAGAATTCAGATTTTCCGTCGTGGCGCCGCGACCCTGCAACTGGCGCCGCGACTCCCAAAGTACTGCGCGCTTCTGTACTTTTCTGATCTTTTGGCGTCGCGGCCCTGCTCCTGGGCGCCGCGGCGCTCACCCGTTTTTTTTTCTGGAAATCCCGTTGCTTATCTTCAGTTTTTCGCCCTCCAAATTTGTTGTCCTGCACCTGTTAACACAACACAAACACTACCTCCGTGAGACTGTTCTTAGTAAAAACTAACTATATTAAAGTAAAATAAATCAAAATACCTTGGGTTGCCTCCCAAGTAGCGCTGTCTTTAACGTCTTTTAGCCGGACGCAAGTTCCTTATCATTTTAGGGTGAGAGAGGTTACTAAGTTCATATATTCCATTTCATTGATCAAATATGATTTTAACCTCTGTCCGTTTACCTTGAATGAGGCTCCCTCTCTCCCTTTTACTTCAACTGCACCATATGGGAATACTCTTACCACCGTGTATGGTCCTGTCCAACGCGATTTTAACTTTCCTGGAAACAATTTTAACCTTGATTTGAATAAAAGCACTTGTTGTCCTTCTTGGAAGTCTTTTGGTATCAACCTCTTGTCGTGCCATACTTTCGTTCATTCCTTGTAGATCTTTGCATTCTCATAGGCGTTGTGCCTGAATTCATCCAACTCGCTCAGCTGTAGTCTCCTCTTCTGCCCTGCTGCTTTGGCATCCATGTTTAGCTTCCTCGTTGCCCAATACGCTCTATGTTCCAACTCTACTGGCAAATGACATGCCTTACCAAAAACTAACTTATATGGTGACATTCCTATTGGTGTTTTGAATGTTGTTCTATATGCCCACAGCGCGTCATCCAGTTTGATAGACCAATCTTTCCTTGAGCTATTCACTGTCTTTTCCAATATGCTCTTCACTTCCCTATTTGACACTTCTGCTTGCCCATTTGCTTGAGGGTGGTAGGCAGTTGGTGCGATGTAGACTTCATATCGGAAAGCAATGAATTTAGCCGCTTGTTGCAAAAGTGACTTCTTCACATCGATGATGGCCTGAGTGCCGAACCTTGTGAAAATATTCTTTTGAAGGAATCTTTGCACAGTCTTACTGTCGTTTTCTTTTGTGGCTACTGCTTCTACCCATTTGGACACATAGTCCACTGCCAGAAGGATATATTGATTTCAAAGGGCGCGGAATGGACCCATGAAATCGATTCCCCACACATCAAATAGTTCCACTTCCAATATCCCTTGCGAAGGCATTTCATTTCGTCTTGAAATGTTCCCTGTTCTCTGACAACTATCACATCTTTTCACAAAGGCATGGGCATCCTTAAAAAGTGTTGGCGATAGAACCCGCTGCGCACCTTTGCCGCTGTTCTTGATGCCCCAAAGTGTCCACCGCATGGTAGGGCATGGCAATGAGTGAGAATCTGGTGCATCTCCTCCTCTGGTATACATCGCCTGATGACTTGATCGTCACAGTGTTTGTATAACATTGGCTCCTCCAAATAGTAGTGCTTTACTTCGGAGTAAAACTTCTTCACTTGATGTCTTGTCAATTCTGGGGGTATTACCTTAGCTGCAAGAAAATTAACAAAATCAGCGTACCAAGGTAAATTAAAATTCGCACTTACTCAAAGCGGTTGCTCGTGGAAAGTGATCATTTATCTGCACATCCTTGGTGTTCTGGCTCTCTGTGTTCTCCAGCCTTGACAAGTGGTCTGCAACTGAATTCTCTGTCCCTTTCTTCACGAATTTCCACGTCGAATTCTTGTAGTAGCAAGACCCATCGAATTAGGCGAGGTTTTGCATCCTTCTTTGTCATCAAGTACTTTATGGCAGAATGGTCAGTGTATACTATCACCTTATTTCCAATCAAGTATGACCTGAATTTCTCAAATGCATATACTATTGCTAGTAACTCTTTTTTTGTAGTTGCGTAATTTAACTGTGCGTTATTCAGAGTTTTACTAGCATAGTAAATGGATCTAAATACCTTGTCGATTCTTTGTCCAAGCACTGCTCCCACTGCATAATCGCTTGCATCGCACATTAGTTCAAATGGGAGCTCCCAGTTTGGTGGAATGACTATGGGTGCTGAAATAAGCTTCTCCTTGAGTGTCTGAAAAGAGATCAAGCATTCCTTATTGAAGTCAAAAGCAACCCCCGTCATTAGCAATGTGGAAAGGGGTTTTGAGACCTTTGAAAAATCCTTGATGAATCTTCTATAGAAACCCGCATGCCCAAGGAAACTTCTGACTCCTTTTGTTGATACTGGAGGTGGGAGATTTTTGATTACTGAAATCTTTGCTTTGTCTACCTCAATACCTTGGTTTGATATTTTGTGTCCCAGGACAATCCTTACATTACCATGAAATGACACTTCTCCCAGTTTAGCACAAGGTTAGATTCTTCACATCGGCTTAATACTGCTTCTAAGTGCCTCAAACATTCATCGAACGATGCTCCAAAGACCAAAAAATCATCCATAAAGATCTCTATAGTCCTCTCCACCATGTCTGAGAAAATTTCCATCATACACCTCTGAAAGGTCGCAGGTGCATTGCAAAGGCCGAATGGCATCCTTCTGAATGCAAATATACCAAAAGGGCAGGAGAATGTTGTCTTTTCCTGATCTTCTGGTGCTATCGCAATCTGATGATACCCTGAGTAACCATCCAGAAAACAGTAGTAGTTGTGCCCCGCAAGTCTATCCAACATCTGATCTAGAAATGGCAACGGGAAGTGGTCTTTTCTGGTTGTCTTGTTCAACTTGCGATAGTCGATGCAGATTCTCCATCCAAGAATCGTTCTAGAAGGAATGAGCTCGTTCCTTCGTTGGTCACCACCGCTATTCCACCCTTTTGGGTACCACTTATCTTGGACTCACCATGTACCGTCGATATAGGATAAATTACTCCCGCATCGAGCCATTTCAGGATTTCCTTTCTGACTACCTCTTTCATGTTTGGGTTTAACCGCCTTTGTGCCTCGATGGATGGTCTGCTCTCTTCATCTAGACGGATCTTATGCATTACTGTTGACGGACTTATCCCCTTTATGTCTGCTAATGTCCACCCAATGGCACACTTGTGAGCCCTCAGCACTCTCAGCAGTTTATCAGTCTCTGCTGTGGATAGGTGGCATGAAATGATCACTGGTAAGGATTTATCTTCACCTAGATATTGGTATTGTAAATGATTGGGTATGATTTTTAACTCTAACTCTGGGGCCTTCTCTGTGGATGGTATTGATCTTTCTGGCATATGCCCAAGCTCTTCATACCTCCTCCTATCCCATTTCTCATAAGCATTCATCCAATTTGCATACTCCATCAGCCTTGGGTTGCTTCCACTACTATCATCCCATTTGGTCAGTACTTCTTCAAGCGTATCATCATTTCTGAACCCTTTTGCCGACACTGCATCTTCGATAATATCAATGGCCGAGCAGTTATCATTGGCATCTGGAAAAGTTGCAGCCCGAAAAACATTGAAAATCACCTCTTCTTCTTCCACCCGAAGCTTCAACTCCCCTTTGTGAACATCGATGAGAGCCTGTCCTGTGGCTAAGAAGGGTCTGCCAAGTATGATGGGGATTATGTCGTTATCTTTTATGTCTAAGATAACGAAATCAGCGGGAAAAATGAACTTGTCCACCTTCACCAATACATCCTCGATGACTCTCTAGGATGGACTATGGTGAGCCACTAACCGCAGTGATGTTTGTAGGTTTGACTTCTCCCATTCCAAGTTTGCGTAAAACTAGATAAGGCATCGATTTATGCACGCCTCGCATCGCATGCTTGGCCGACATTCAAACTTTCCAATGGTGCGTGGTATGGTGAAGCTCCCGGATCTTGTAATTTCGAGGTAGTTTTCTGCGTAGGATGGCACTACATTCTTGATCAACACCACCGCTTCGTAGTCCTCTATCCTCCTCTTTTTGCTAAGAATATCCTTCATTAATTTTACATAGCTCGGCATCTGCTCTAGTGCTTCAGCAAACGGGATATTAAGTTGCAATTGTTTGAGAATTTCCACAAATTTAGAGAATTGCTTGTCAAGAGCACATGTTTTTAGCCTCTGGGGATATGGTATCTTCACCGCGTGCTCACAGCGACTTCTACCACTTTTTGCGCATGGGCTCGGGCGCCATGCCTCGCTTCCCGGGCGCCACGACGCCCAACTGTGATCGTCCTAGAATTTTTGGCCGCGCCTCGCCATCGGCGCAGCGCTGCTGCTGCTGCGAGCTTTCCATCTCCATTTATGCGGCATTCTTCAGGTCAATCGCCTAACATTGTGCTTTCATATTTCCTCCCACATGTGCAGATTGCTTTTCTTGCATTTCGCTGTTCAACATGACCGCGAGTTGTCCTATTTGCGTTTCCAATTTCTTCAAGGACATTCTCGTTTCGTCCATGAACTGAGTTTGGTACCTAGTCAAACTGAGTATGGCTGCTCGTAACTCCTCCCTCTTTTCTTGTGGGGTTGGAGCTTTATCGTATTGATAGTAGTAATCCATGTCTTCAGGATCCTTGAGATGAATCAAAACCAACAACGGATCACGGCAACTGATTCTCAAGAAACAATAAAAAAAACGTAATAAAATAACAATAAAAATAAAAACCAAATTAGAAATTAAGAATAGATAAATTTGATATTGAACTACGCCAATCCCCGGCAACGGCGCCAAAAACTTGATGCGCGATTTAATGCACACACTTTAACGCAAGTGCACGTTGTCGAGTCAAGTAATATAGTCTTTGAAGACCGAGTTATCGTCCTCAGGGATTAGTGTTCAAGTACCAACTTCTATTCTTTGTTATTTATTTGGTGACCGATATTTGAGTTGTTGATTATAACTAACAATTATAAAGACTAATTAACTATGTGTTTACTTCAGTGATGATGGAAATAGGGCTTCCAAATCTCCTCAACTATCCGCTTATATTACTTATTAATGCAATTAATTATGGTTCTTCTTCCATTGGAGATAGCAGATTTACTAATCCATTTTATACTCCCGTTAAGGCTATATAAACACTCAACCCCAGTAGCGCTCCTTTCTACCTTTCGGTGATAAGGATGACTCTATAGGAGGATTAAGAACAGAAACTCTTATTAATGCTACACAAGTAATTGAAGTATTTTCATCCCCAATTCGACCTATGTCTACCCAACTACAACATAGTCACAACCTCCCCCTTTCGGGGTTTGATTAGAAATCATATAAATAATGATAATTAATGATCAAGTAATTACCAAGCAATCAAATCATCTATTGGATAAATCTCAACAATAAGAAGAACAACCATAACATGCATTAATTCATAAAATAAGGTTCAAGTGAATTGACATAGAAAGCCCTATATTAGAATTAGTTCCTAGCCATTGACATGACAAGAACTAATTCAATAACCAACATAAAACTGAAAATAAAGTAAAAGAAAGAAAGAAAATTACTAAAGAATGGTCTCCAATCTTGAACTCCAAGAATGTGTTGTGAATTGGCAAGAAGGGAACTCTTAAAAACTGCCTAGGGTTCTCTTTTTATATCCTCCAAACCGACATTGAGGTTTTTCCTTCAGGCTTGGCCCATAATTCGTCTAAAAACCTGATTTTTCCCGCGGCGCCGTTCGCGCATCAGCCGCGCCTAAGTTCTGCAGACTTGTGGGCTGGCCGCGAAGTTCTGCACTTCGATGATTAGCCGCGTACTGCACTGGCTGCTCGAGGCCGCGCGCTGGAACTTCTGCAAGCCTCTGAAGATTGGGCGCCGGGCGCTCGCTCGGCTGGCCGAGGCAGCGCGCTGCCCGATGTCTCGTGCTGGTTCGCCACTTTCTCTCATTTCGAGCTCTGGAACCTTCATTTTTGCCCTCTTTTCGCTCCTTTTCCGCCAAAGAGCCATTTTAACTAATTTGACTCAAAAGAAAGAAAATCTATCCTAAGACGACACATATTTGTACAAAAAGGGACAAAAGACTCACTAAAAATGACTCAAAAAGTGTATATAAAATACACCGATCACTGAGCACGGGATTTTTCCATGTTCTGGCGCCGCGACCCTCTCCTTGGGCGTCGCGGCACTTCACCAAAATTTCAACGCTTTATTTGATCTCTTGTTTCTTTTTATCCCGTACAAGTTCCAACAATACCCACATTTTCTATTCAAACTTCTAACAATACCCCACATTTGGATAGAAAATAAGATAATGAGGAACTTATCGCTATTTCCGAAAAACTCGATATGACATGCATCAGAAAATGTGTCTTTTGGACTTGAACTATTCGTAGTGAATACTTATCAGATCTACTTTGTGAAATAGTGGACGTATGTCTTGAACTATTCACGTTGTGTAGTGTTGACACCCAATTTTGATCCTCTATTTCAATTATTAATCAGTAAATTAAACTAATTTTAAACACCGCAATAATAATTTTAAATAATAATACATAAATAAATAATTTGATAACGGCGTCGCATTTATAAAGAGCATTAAACACTCCCTAAATATCGTGTCCGCATTTATCATTTTTTTAATAATATTCAAAATAATTTCTTTATAATTTAAACCCAAGCTAAAACTAATAAAACACCTAAAATCCTATTCAAAATAAATCCCCTAAACTCTAAAAAAAAATCAGCCCCACCAAACTTTCCCTTTAAATTAAACTCCCCAGCCCAAATAAAAAGGCCCAATCGGATGAAACCCATCGGCCCAACTTCCAGCTCTCTTTCTCGTCCAACCCTCACCAGTACCCCCCTAAACTAGAACACCCCAAATCTAAAAGAACTAAAATCAACAAACCTAACAAATATCAAACGAAGCCTCATCTTCCCATTTCTAAGCCCCATCGCTGATACCCATGAATCTCGCCGGATTTTCCGGTCGTCTCTTCACATTCCCTTTCAAGAACCAGAATCAAACTTACCATAGCAAAACTTTCCTTAAAATCTCCCTACTGATTTCGGTAATTAACACAAAAAATCATACCAAATTCTCTCAAAACTGTACCAGAGTACCAAAATCATAATCAAATCGTACAAATCAATATCCAAACTTATCATAACCAACTCATTCCATATAATCAAAAGCTTCCCAAAACCGAAGCCCCAAAAATCGTTTCAAAATGGACACCAAATTGTAATAAAATCAGGAAAACAAATCATCTCAATAGTAGCCCCAAGATACCCAAAATCGGGTCTATAAAATATGTTTTTACACATGAAAAGGCATTGATTTTGACAGAGAAAAACACTAGAGAAACAGATCGAAAACCAGTAGGAAACCCAATAGAAATCCAGAGAAAACAGGGGATATCAGTAAGAGTTTTTACCGTACAAAACCCTTAACCCTATGAATAGCATCCATAACATAAAACAAAAATTCATAAATAAATCAACGAAAAGCTTCATTCCCTTTTAATGGCATCGCAATAAATCCTCCGAGTGAATCGACGACTTGATACGCTGCCTCGGTTCGCTGCCCGGAGAAGGTAAACTCATCGCCCTCCTAACTTTCTATCCTGATTTGCATTTTTATGGCCTGTATGATGCTTGCGAGATATGTTAGTATAATGTAGTCTGTCATTTATGTCTGTTAAATAATGTGAAGCATGTTTGGGTGGATCCATGAATGTTGTAATGCCCTTTAACTATATTTTCAATCGTTATAGCGCTGATACCAATATGGGAATGACTCATTCATATTCGCGATATATATGTGAGAACCTGTGGAATAAGGAATATGAACACCTGCTTTTTAGTTGCTCTCTATGTCTAGTTAGTAAGAATCCACATCACTTAAATCGTGTTTAAATTGATCCGGTACCTGTTTGTTGTCATTACTGCTTTCCTTGTTATTAATATCAAATGACGGCAAAGCCTTAGTTTTGTACCTCTATCAACATGTTTATAGACTTGTGGGTATGAATGTGGGAGTGGCAAAAAATGGGGTGAAGAGAAGCCTAGTGTGGGTACATGTATCTCTGGATATTGCCTGATTTTGATGTGCTTAGAAGACATGACTGTTTATTTTCCTTTGGGGTCGTGATCCAGACTGAGTAATAAAGCTGAAGAATTTGTTCTTGTCTCCTCTTATGATTCAGTTGTGGTATAAAACACCCAAGTTTAGAATGTGTTATCCTTCCTACAATATACATGTATGAGCTTTTAAACAAAGAGTTTTGTGTACATGACTGAGTTCTTAACATGTTTTATTAAATGAAGTAAAAGTCTTCATGTTACTAAGTATGCTTTAAGAAGATCATGTCTGTTTAGTTGAATATTTTGAAGATGTTTCACATATTAGACTATTTAGTGTAGGTTAGATATGGTGATAGTGTCCAAGTTAAGGATAAGAGGGAAAAATCACTTAATTTGAATGCTTAACAAGCATGTTTTGAACTTAAGTTTGGGTTCTTGGGCCATTAGGATCTGTCTAAATTATTGCATACCTATACCTGCTTCATGTTTAGTTAGAGATGAACATACCTATTGGCTTCTGTCTGAATATTAAATATGTTTTGATGTTCCTTGATATGGGTTCATTTGCATACATGATCATTTTGTAATATCCTCTGCTTCTAGTCAATACTGTTACTTATGTTTTAACTTGCTTAATCTTGTCTCTTTAAGAATGCCTAATATCATGTATATCAATCTTTCCTTTTCTTCTCTATGTCTCACGTGTTTAATTAAATATGAGATCTATATGTTTGAATGTGAATGTTTGTTAATTGGGCCTATCACATATTGGACTGATTGACTGTGTCCTCTAAACCTGGAAATTTATGGGCATGTTTGACGTTTTTTTAGCCTTACTGCCTATATCTAAAGCCCTATGCGGGGATGAACAATGTTTGAGCTTTTAATTGTTTCAATCTGTTGGTTTGTTTCGGATTAAAATAATTAAAATTGAAATCATATACTTGCTTGAGTTTACATGATTATTTGTCTATTTGTAGGCATATACTAATCTTTTCTTTTTCTTTTTACATGAAATGCATCAGAGCAAATGGAGAGTTTCGTCATGAGACTCTTCATGAACTCTCGCCAAATGAAGACCTGCATCTATATCCACCGCATCCGCATATGAAATTCCGAACCGCAGGAGGATGACATCGCCATTCCTTCGATTCCCTATTTCCCCTATTCATTTGTGGTAAATTAATTGCCTAACTTTGTATTAATTAATACACTTAGGATAGTTGAACCTTGAATCAATAAGTTAGAAAGTAGTTGATATTAAAAGCTGTCCCTAGGTTTATTTAATTTAGGCTTGTCAATGCATGACTTTAATTTTTCTAAAACTAATTTCCCACCCGTTGTTTGCATCCATTAATTATGCCGATTTGTAAAACTGCTTCAATTTCTATGCTTTCGTATAAATCACCCTCTTTGCATTTAAAATAAATTAATCTTCCTTCTACTATCAATTATCTAAATAAATACTTTTCTACAAACAATTCTATACAATAGATACTTTATTCAATAGAGTTCAAGGAGGCTATCAATGCACACATGGAAAATCCCTTTGATGAGGAGCTTAAAGCCAAGGTTAAGTCCTCAAGAGCTAGAGCAAACACCTTCTTGGAACGAAAGACTTGATTGGATGATCGAAGTGATAGATGTTCCAAATACTTTCATAGTTTGATCAAAAGGAGTAATGTCAGGAACTCCATTAACTTTCTTGTTAAAGCTAATGGTACTATCACTACATCACCGTAAGAAGTTGCTTGTTGAATTTTACAAGGATCTATTAGTCCGCCCACTACCAACTTTGATCTGATGTGTTCAACTATGGGTGAAGAAGAGAGATTTTGCACCTTTGCGTTTCATCACCCCAAAGGAGATTTGGGAAGCACTCTCTCTGATGGCAAATGACAAGCACTGGATGGGATGGTTATCTTCAAGAATAGATGGAAAGATGTAGGCCGTGATGTTGTAAGATGTGTCCAAGAGTTCTTCTCGGAGTTCTTAGTTAATCATACCATCATTACCCGCTACCAAAAACCATGATCCCAAGGTAAATGATTTGCCCATCGGATTGACTAATGTGATCTATAAGATCATCACAAAGAATGGCATTGATCCTTCCTTCTTCCTCACAAATCAAATCCGGGCTTTGGGAAAGGAAGAAGAAACATGACGAACAACATGTAAGTGGCACAAGAGCTTGTGAGAGGATTTAATGAGGGGCAGTCTCACCAAGATGATGCCATGGTCAGAAAGCAGCATTCGACATGGCCTGAGCTTCCTCGACCGTACTAAGAAGTCTAAAATTTCGATTAGCTCAACCTCCTTCTCCCTTTCTATCAATGGTAGAGCTACATTTTTCCAAGAAAAAGCGGCCTAAGACAAGGTGATCCTATGTCCCTACTCTCTTTATCTCGCACGGAATACCAAAATGGCGTCGAGGCAAGAGCTTTCATATTTTCCAAAGTGTAAGAAATTGGGCATTACTCATCTGCGTTAGCGGATGACCTCATGCTTTTGCCAAAGGAGATATATCTTCGCTGGGATTCTTATGGATTGTCCGGAAGAGTTGGAGAGGCGCCTGGGGATTAACTTAACCCAGCTAAATCCCTCCGTCCACTTAGCGGAATGCATTCTGATTCGGGACTTGATATTGACCGAGTGGGTTTCGCCATTGGTAGCTTTCCAGACGATACTTGGGGATCCCTTTGTCCCCAATTTCAGTCTCGAGAGATCAATTTGCCCCATTCACTAGTGCAATTTCGAATTACATTCGAAATGGGTTTCTGGAACTAATCGAGGGGGTCGAAGTTTTGGTTCCGGCACTTCCTATCCCGCCACTATTATCACCGCGGGTCTGCTTGTATTCAATTCTTGAAACCACCAAGAGTTGCTTGGGATATCATTAAGGTGGCAGCTTAACATCACAGAATGGAAATGAATCCCGCTATCCAGACGATTTGGCAAACTCGATTCTCTATGGGTCCAATGGATCAATAGCCACTATTTGAGAGATATTACAATTTGGGACTGGACTCCTTTATTCAAAAAGCGACGATAAATTTGTTTCTATCTTTGGTAGCTATGTGATGCTATTTGACGGCAATATGTTGTGCCAGCGGTATATTAGATTCAAGCTCAGTATATGATATCTTGCGCTAAGCTAAAAACCTTGGATGTCACAAATTTGGAAAGGATTCATTCCTCCCAAATTCTCTTTTACTATGTGGCTAAATTGCATAAGTTTAGTAGCTAAAAAGGATACTCTATCATTTCTCAACTTGGAGGATAAATTTGGATAAGCTAATGAAACAAGAAACACTCTTTCTTTGTTGCCCTATACACTTCATGATTTGGAAAAGCATAAAGCTTAGCCTAAATGGATTAAGAAAGAACACCGGGACAAGCATCCGAGCCAAAGCTATTTTGCTTACTTTTTGCATAATGGTTTATGAGATTTGGAGGGCAAGAAACACAATGCTCTGAAGGCAAGTTGAAGAGGTCATGAATCAAAACAACATCTTATAGAGTTCTCTATGATTTTATCCTCCTCTGTGAGTGGCACCTTTTGAGTGACCACCCTCCTCTATCTCTTCTTGTTTGCATTACGTTGAGGCTTGAGATACCTCAACGACTGATTGTAGCCACTTCCTTTTCGTTATTAGTAATAATATTTGCATTTACCTAAAAAAAAAATGCGTACTTTCATCCAGAACTAACTTTGTATATATTTTAAACAGATCTTACAACTTTTTATATTTGACAAAATACGTTTTTTTATATATTTGCAAATATCCTCTTACTCAAGTATCTTTTTTCAAAACATGCATTTTCTTAGCATAATAACTAACCTAGGTTTGACCGGACAATCGCAAGTTAGCGGATCTTAGAGGATGTCTAATCCATTTCCTCTAGATTAATAAAGAATCCTTGCCCAGAATTTCACATAGTCTAGCAGACCATTAAATGGAGTTAATGTTGACTTTACTTAGTTGACATTTATGTGTCATAATTCACCCAAATAATTAAGGTGGCAACTCTGCGAACCCTTTTAGCACCCTTTTGCACTTTTTTTAGCATTTTTATTTTATTTTAAGTAGCAGGATTCACTAAAATATGTCGCGGTAAAAAAAGGGCGTGACATGTAGTAAATCGAAACAATAAGTATCACACACATCATACCAACATATTTCAATTCTTACGGTTGTGTTCATTTTGGTCGTGAACAACTCTTTCTTCGTGAGATTTTGTAGAGAATGTAGTCATATCGGTTCTCATAAATGCGACCCCACATCAATCTCATATAGGTAATACAAAACAAGAATAGTCCATACTATTCCACCATATTGACTTTTAGTATTATTAAGAATAAGATTCATCCGTTAATCATCAACAGATTTAACACACTTAGTTCACCATAGGAATGAGCATATGTGTGTTTTCTATGCTGCTTGAGTCTTCCCCAACTAGTTATCCTATTGAACCTAGATCATGAGATCTCCAATTTTGTTAGGTTAGATTCTGCCAAGTAGTGACTCATTGTATTGGCTTTAAGCTCATTCCCCTCGATGTAAATACGACTTGCTCTCTGTTAAGGCCTTTAGTCAAATGATCCGCTATATTGTCCTTTGATTTTACATAATGAATGGAAATAATTCCATTATTTAGCAAGCTACGTATTCTATTATGACGTCGCCTTATATGTCTCGATTTACCATTGTATATTTGGTTCTTTACCCTCGTCAGAGAAGCCATACTATCACAATGTATGTAAATGGCTTTAACAGGCTTTGTCCACAAAGGAATACCTTCTAGGAAATTTTTGAGCCATTTTGCCTCTTCGGCAACTTTGTCCAAGGCTACAAACTCTGCTTCTATAGTTGATCGTGTTTTCACAGTTTGCTTTGACGATTTCCAAGATACCGCCACTCCACCAAATGTAAATACATAACCACTTGTGGACTTACTCTTCGAATGGTTGAAAATCCAATTAGCTTCACAATATCCTTCTAAAATACGAGGATATTTTGTATAATGCAACCCATAGTTCATTGTATGCTTTAGATATCGGAGTGCCCTAGTTAGTGCAAACCAATGATCCTTTCCTGGATTATGTGAGTATCGACTAAGTTGACTCATTGTATATGCTAAGTCCGGTCGTGTACAGTTCATTATGTACATCAAGATTCCAAGAACTTGTGTATATTTCAGTTGAGACACACTTTCACCTTAATTCTTCTTAAGGTGACTAGCGGGATCAAATGGTGTAACAACGGGTCGATCATCATAGTGTCCAAACTTTCTTAGAACCTTCTCAAGATAGTGGGATTGAGTTAATATGTAACCATCAGAATTCTTCTGAATTCTAATACCATGAATGACATCCGCTATTCTCATATCTTTCATAAAAAATGGCATGTAACATCTTCTTAGTTTGGTAAATTACATCCTTACTTGTTCCCGTAATTAGCATATCATCAACATATAAGTATATAATGACACATGCATCTTTACATTGTTTAATGTATACACTTTTGTCACATTCATTTATTTGAAAACCATTTGATAATAGTGTATTATCAAACTTTTCATGTAATTGCTTTGGAGCTTGTTTAAGTCCGTATAAAGACTTAATCAATTTACAAACCTTTTTTTCTTGACCTTTAACAACAAATCATTTGGGTTGTTCCATGTAAATTTCTTCATCTAATTCACCATGTTTTCACATCCGTTTGGTGTATTTCCAATTTGTGAATAACCGCTATAACAATTAGCGTCCTTATAGAAGTAATTCTAGTTACTGGTGAGTAAGTATCAAATAAATCTACATCTTCTTTTTGTCGAAACCCTTTGGCTACTATACGAGCTTTTGTATTTTTCTATAGTACCATCAGACCTTAATTTTCGTTTGAAAATCCATTTATGGCCTATTGATTTTTGTCCCGGATGGAGATCAACCAATTTCCATGTATTGTTTTGCACAATGAATTCTACCTCACTTTAGATAGCCTCCTTCCAATAAGGTGCTTCGGATGATTCTATAGCATCCTTATATATTTGCGGTTCTCCTTCAACGGAAAATGTCATAAAATCCGGTCCAAAATCTTTGGCAATTTTCCACGTTTACTTCTTCTTGGTTCAGAATTTTCTTCTTGAACAAATGAATTCTTACTTTTATCACTTTGTGTATTTTGGTTTGACTCATCTTGAGGCAACGTTCTTTTTCTAGGATTAGGATCACTTTTATCCTTTTCATTTCATTTATAAGGAAAAATATCCTCAAAGCATTTTGCTTCTGCAGATTCCATAATCGTGTTTTTGTGAATACCTTCAATCTCGGAATGATAAACCAAAAACTTATATGCTGCACTATTATTGGCAGGGCCAATATATATGCAATTCACCTTTTTTTTGTCCAAGTTTAGTTCTCTTTGGTAAGGGAACTTGAACTTTCGCTAGGCAACCCCACACTTTCATCCTTTTGAAAGTAATCAATCTACCTTTCATAATTCATAAGGAGATTTGTCACTTTTCTTATGAGAAATTTTATTTAATATCATATTTGCAGTAACGCCTCTCCCCATAGGCTAAGAGGTGCACCCGAACTAACCAATATTGCACTTATCATATTCTTCAATGTTCTATTCTTACGTTCGGCAACTCTATTTTATTTTGGAGTATATGGTGCAATGGTTTGATGAACTATACCATGAGTAGAACAAAATTCATGAAAATCATTAGATTGATATTCACCACATCTATCAGATCTTAGAATTTTATTTCTTTTCTCAAGTTGGTTCTCCACTTCCGCTTTATATGTTTTAAACATGTTCAAAACCTCATCTTTGGTATTGTTACACTCCGTAATTCTAAGACATTAATATGAGAACGTACTCAAAGAACTAAGGTTTGAATATTGGAAGGATAGTATGATTACATTTTCCTCAGGAAAAATTTCGAAAAAATGTGAAGACAAAAAAATTATTAACTCGGAGTTAGATTCCCTAATGTGGATTTATGGGCTTAGTATTGGATTATGAAGTAATGTAATTGATAATATGAGGCCCGTCAAAATTTCACAATTTGGGGGTTCAAAATTTTAAGTATTTTGGCTAAGTGTTGGATTAATATTTTGTGAAGAGAATTATGGGCGAATAAGAGTGTCGCATGTGTCCCTCCCCACTTCTGTAGCAAAGCACTATGTATGTATGTATATGTATAGCAAGAGTGACTAAGTGTGGGAAGGGGGGGGGGAGGGAGTTCGAAATTGGGTGGACAATGACTAAGTGTGGGAGATATTTTCATCCAAGTGGACAAATATGAAAGATATTTGTGAGAAATTTTTCATCAAGACAAGTGGACCAGCTAGGTCCACCTCCACTTGTAAGATTTCATCTATATAAGAGAGGTGATAGCAAGACTTAGGACATTCACAAATATCTCATCTTCCCAAAAGCTTTCTCTTCTCTCTTCTCTTAGCCTTGTATTTCGAGATTTTTCAAGAAAGAAGTGTAAGAACAAGAGTTGATTATTCTCCTAGATTAAGCACCCTAACCAAGTTCTAAGCCAAATTAACTTTCCAAGGTGTAGTAACCATGGTGTGGCCGAGAGTTGTCTTAAAATTCCTAGGCTTGGAGATGAATTTTTGGAAGTAAAACAAGAAGGGAAGATGATTACAAGCTTGTAGTAGATTCATGTGTGTGATTGGAACTTGAAGAATAAAGAGCTAAGACTAAACTATGGACCGACTTTAAGTGAATTATTTTGAGCATATTTAAGGTAAGGATTATTCCTCCTCTTGAAGTAATTGGATATTACATGTTGTAGTAATTAATGGATGAACTTGTGATTAAAAAGAATGAAGAATAAGAAGTACATGTCACAATCTTGGCATGTTAGCCGATTGTGGATAATTTTGGCGTTGTCGAATTCATTGGTTATGGTGGTTGTTATCATCACCTATTACATGTTAAAACATGAAGGAATCTTGTTGTTAACAAGTTGATATAACTTATATAAAAGTATTGGAATATAAGTGGATTATAAGAAGTTATGGAAAATAGTTTTGGTTATAGTAGTTGGCGGAGAATACTATAAATTGTATTAATCGACTATATTAGTGGAGTGTACTAATGGACTGTATTAGTGGACTGTTTTAACGGACTATTTTACGTAATTAAGGGACTATTTTTATGTGAAAAATAGGTGTGTGAATCACCTTGGTTGCTGTTTGGTTGTGCCCTTAATTGGTGTCTTGGTTATTGATGAAATTGGCCTTCTTGAAAGGTGGAAAAATACGTATAAACGGGGGAAGTGCTGCTCAAATTTTTGTAAAAGAAAAGAGATTCATTGAGTAGTATAAATGTATACTAGTATCATGAAGTTGATAGAAGTATTATTATCGTTATAGGTTGAAGAACTACTTACGGCGTATTCTACTTGGCGTGTGGAGTAACCGAAGAGGTATGACCTTATAAAATGATACTTGATATGATAAGTGTCTTGAATTTCCAAATGAGGATTTTAAATGAATTCAAATTTCATTATGGTGTTTGTTTGATTTGGAAAGAATATGTTACTTGATTTTAAAGGTGTGAGTGCCTTGATTTTAAAAGAATAAATTACTTGAGTTTAAAAGCATACTTGTCTTGACTTTAAAAGAATAAGTCACTTGGTTTAAAAAGTGTAAGTTACTTGATTTAAAAGTGAAAGTGTCTTGATGCTACAAGTGCTAGTGTATATAAATGAAAAGGGTGTGCGGCAGACGTACATAGTTCTATTTGGTTATTTTAAAATTGAAGGCATGGTAATTGTCTTGGTTATTTTAAAAGGAAGGCATGGTATTGTCTTGTTTATTTTAAAAGGAAGGCATGATATTGTCTTGAAAGGAAGGCATGGTATTGTCTTGGTTGTCTAAAATGATGGTTGTTCATTTTATTATAATGAGAGTCAAAGATTATTTAATTGTAGATGTATGTGGGTTAGAGTCCCATGACATTATATCATTCTCTCGGCGACATTATATATGTATGTCGGTTAGAGTCACATGACATTATATCATTATCCTGGCGACATTATATATGTATGTGGGTTAGAGTCCCATGACATTATATCATTCTCCCGGCGATATTATATATGTATGTGGGTTAGAGTCCCATGACATTATACTATTCTCCCGGCGACATTATATATGTATGTGGGTTAAAGTCCCATGACATTATATTATTTTTCCGGCGACATTATATATAGATGTATGTGGGTTAGAGTCCCATGACACTATATTATTTCATGGACTAGCTCTCCATGATTTGGGTTCAAATCTCATGTCACCATATATACATATGTGGGTTTGAGTCCCATGATGCTATATACATACATATGCGGGTTCGAGTCCCGTGATAGTATATTTTGAGGGTAGGAGTCCCTGATTTTGGCATGACGTGCATATCTTGAAATGGTAATGATTTCATATTTAAAAGGGGTACGGTTGATTTCATATTTTGAAATGGTATTTATTTCATAAATTGAAATGACACGGTGAATCTTTCTTTTAAAAAGGCATATTTTTTTAAAAGGCTCAGTTGACTCTCATTTGTTTATATAAAGTACAGTAGTACAGTGGTATATTGATACAAGGTACAATTGACTTTTATTTTATATGGCATGGTTGGAGCTAGTAAGGTTTTTACTTGTCCCTGTCATATTTTGGCCAGTTATGATTTATTTATTGTACTTTATGTTTACATACTTAGTACTTGTTGTACTGACCCCTTCGGGGGATGCGTTTCATGTCGCAGATTTAGGTACACAGTTTGGTGATCCTAGCTCTTAGGATCTCTACTCAGTTTTGGGAAAAGCTCCATTATTTCGGAGGCTTATCATGTTGGTACGAACTCTGGTATCAGAGCTTATATACATTCGTGGTAGGCGGGGCCCCGTGTCGTCAGAGTTTTGTCCAAACTCTTAGAGGTCTGTATTCATATGTGGGCTGGACTTGCAGGAGTTGTGTATATATGTTGTTGACCAGTTGTACTACTGTGTTGTAGGGATGTTCCCGTTTGTATATATGGCGGCAGCCTCATCGGCTTGCCTTGTTGCTACAAATATAGTTTTCATTTATTATTTGGCCTATGTCTTGAAAGAGATGTGAGGGTATAAGAGGGGGTGCCCAGGTAGGGCTCCAGTTACGGGCCCGGGGTTCTGGTCGTGACAAAAGTGGTATCAGAGCAGTTAGTCCTCGGAATGTCTACAGATCGTGTCTAGTAGAGTCTTGGGTATGGGTATGTGTGCACCATACTTATACCCAGGAGGCTACAGGATATTTAGGATTGGTTTCCATTCTTCTCACTCTGAGATCGTGCAATAGAGCTGTGTTATTAGGTTGATCCATCTCTGACGTATTTGTGCTTTCAGCTATGCCTCCGAAGAAGGCAACAGTTGTCCAGAAAGGTATATATGGACCTTGTGTACAAGTTGATAAAATTATTGTATAGTTGGTATAATGATGTGCATCTATACAGATGTATTTATTTGGGGCCATTGTCTGAAGTAATTATGGATTATCATGAGCTGTTGAGCTTTAATAATTACTTGGAAGGTGTGAAACAGTTTAGTGAATCCGCACCAAGGCATATATATGTGTGCTAAATTGAAATATTTAGGAGGTGATGGGCTGTAGAGAGGGGGGATGAACTCTTAGGAGATCAGGTTAATTAACTTAATGGCATACCATGTTGTTATATTAAACTATGTTGTAGGCTTAAGTGTTATGCACGGATGATATTCATATGGAGTAAATGGGGTTGTAATTATTAAAACAATCGGATTTGAGATTATGAGAAGTTATCTTACCCGTATATGGGGAGAAATAATGTAAGCTTGGGAAGCAAAATATTTGAGAATTTTAGAACATTAAGTAACCGTAGAGACCTTAGATACAAGGCCTTCTTGAGTGAAAGATTTTACGGTTGATCTTGGTTAAAGTACATAGTATACGTGAAGTATATTAGTTGTGATGATTCCTTGGTTTGAGTATAAACTACTTGTGTTGTTAAAATGGGAAATGATATGGGACCAGGAATAAGACCTTTGAGGGAATTTATGTGGGAGGTAATTCATACGGATTTTGTTACAGGCTTACCTCGTACTCAGATGAGGTATGAATCCATGATAGTTATATGTATATTTATTGGGACGGGTTGCACGATCCGCAACACTTGTATATAATGGATCGGGATACGTATAGTGGACAAGCATCCACGGTTGGTGGACATGTATCCACAGTTTATGGACGGGTATCCATGTATATGACTTCATTTCACCGAGTCCCTCACTAGAGGGCCGGGACACGTTATAGGTATATGTATTGAGGATGATACTATGGACTTCAGGGGTAGCTGGGAGGATCATTTACCACTCGTTGAGGTTGCGTATAACAAACAGTTCTCATACTAGCATTCTGATGGCCACGTATGAGGCCTTATATAGGAGGAGGTGCAGGTCACCTATTGGTTGGTTTGATATGGGCAAGACTAAGTTACTCGACCCAGACATGGTTCAGCAAGCTGTGGATAAGGTAAAGCTTATCCAGGAGAGATTATTAGCTGCCCAGAGTCGACAGAAGTCGTATGCAGATAATCGACGTCGACACTTAGAGTTTTAGCTGGATGATTGGGTATTCTTGAAGGTATCACCCATGAAGGGTGTGATGAGGTTTGGTAAGAAGGGGAAGCTTAGCCCGAGGTACATTGGGCCTTACCAGGTTGTTCGTATGGTAGGCAAGGTTGCTTATGAGTTGGATCTACCATCTGATTTGGAAGCGGTCCATCCGGTCTTCCACGTATCGATGATACGTAAGTGTATTGATATATATATATATATATGTATTGTTGACAGTCAATTTTGACCCGTTTTTCGTATATTTGTTGCAATTTTATGTGTTTTAGGATACCGCATTTTAATCATTATTTTTGCATTTTTTACATAATATCCTATGTTTATTTATTCGCAAAATGGCATTGCATCTTTTTTATTTTAAATTAAGTATTATGTCTTTGTTAATATTATGTTTCTATTATAATAATATTTGCATCTCTTTAAATAATTGATTGACACCGCATTTTTACTTTTAATTAGGCATTAAATATTTGCTAAAATATTGTATTTTATTATTATTGCGTCGGCATTTGCATTTTAATAATTTTGCATCTTTTTAAATAATTAACCCGCCTTGCATTTTGTCAAACCAGTCCAGTCCAAGACATAATTTGAATCAGTCCAACCCAACACCATTTTTTAATTTCATCCAAACTTTCATCTTTTTATTTCCCCCCCAAAACAATACCACACTTTTTATTTCCCCCCAAAACCTAAACCTAAATCTAAAATATCTACCCTATAAATAAAATATTACACTCCCACTTTCCCCCCAACAAAAATCAGCCCCACATAACCATAGCAGCCGCACAAGACCCTAAAAGCCCCCCCCCCCCCTTCCCCAGATTTTTCCTCTCTCTCTCACCTCTCTCTCGTCGCCGTCGACCACCCTCTCCCCTGTCCCTCAACCACTCGCCCACTTCCCAGACACCATGCACCCCCGTCACCCCCATTCCCGGCGAACCTCACCACCATCCCGTCGAACCAACACCTCACCATCACTCACTGCTCCCGTCGAAGACCCTCAACCCACTGTCCGCCATCATCGCCGGAGTTCAGAGCTCCGGCGAACCTCACCATTATTCCCGTCGACCACGAACCCCCCTAGCAACACCCTCAGCCGCCAACACTCCCTCATCTCTCACCCTCTCACCTTAGCCCATCCGCACACTCCACCACGCCATTCCCGTCGACCAACACCTAACACTTCCACTGCAACTCGCCGGCGAACCTTCACCGCCACCCACTGTTCTCGTCGACCCCGCCGCTGCCCGCTGCCTTTTGTGTTGTTGAAATCAATGTTCGTGTCTCTTTGTTGGCATACTCTTATTTGGACTGATTTATTATTTTGAATCTCGCCGGAGTTTGTTAAACTCCGACGACCTATGTTGCGTACTGTTGTTGTTGGACTGATTGCGTACTGTTGTTGTTGTTTCTGGCGAAAATGGCAACTGCTTCTACTGTTTCTACTGATTTCTCCCGCTTTTCTACTGATTTTTTGTTGTTTATGTTTCACTGATTTTCGATCATTTTTCCTACTGTTTTGGCCATTTATTAGACTAATTTTCGGCCATTGTTTACTACTGTTTTTGGCCATATTATTGGAATGGTTTTGGCCATATTACTATTGATGTTGGACATTTTTTGCTGGTTTACTGATTTGGAACAAATACTACACTGTTGGTATTTTACTGATTTGAACAAGATGCTACACTTGTTTGGCCGATGAAAAAGTTATCCGTCGATTTTTTAGGCCTCCACAGTTGCAAAGACGGAAATAAAATAAATGAAGCTTTCTGGGCGTTGATGATTTCTTCTACTTACACAGGATAACCAACATGCGCTGGCAGGGCGAATTCTCGCAGCCGCACTTGTTTAGGATGTCCCACTTTATTTTTATGTATATTTGAGCCCTCCGTGTTTAAAACTATTACTGTTTTGGCGCGGATCTGAAGGTTTTATTTATTTTATTGCTTTTAACAATATTGACCGATGAAGGAATCTCCGTCTGATTTCCAAGGCCTCCTCTGTGCAAAAGACGGATTTATTTATTTTTTGGCTTTACTTATTAAATTCCTGTCATTTCTTTAAAATTATTTATTCTAGTACTAACACTTTTACTAAGTGTTTATGCAGGTACTCGGAGATCATCTTGTGCAGAAGGCCTAAAAAAAGGCTAAAAGATGTCCCGGAGTTTTATTTTATGTCGCATTTAATTTAGTTTTTATTATTTTGTATTGTATTTTATTTTAATTATAAATTATGAAATAATGCTTAGAATACGTAGAATAAAAAAGGGCAATAAATAATTAACCTAGGTTTGAACGAATAACCGCAAGTTAGCGGATCTTAAAGGATGCCTAACCCCTTCCCTTTAGGATAATAAAGAACCCTGATTCAGAATCTCATTAATTTCACAGACCATTAAATGGAGATTAATTGCAGTATTTTTATTGCAATAAATCAAGTGTCCTAATTCACTTAACTAATTAGGTGGCGACTCCTCAAAATCAGCATTATTGCTCCATCCAGGGAACCGCGCCAAAGAGCAACGTTGCGGATACCGTTCAGACCCCCGAGGTCAAAAACGGGCGCGACAGCATGGCGACTCCACTGGGGATATCAGGTTCTTGATCATAGCAAACCCATGTTAATTAAATATTGCACTTTATTTTGCTTTTATATTTGTTGTAAATGTTTTATATTGTTTGTTTTTATTTTGTAATTAACTACTTTAATTGCTATATTCTTTTACTGTTTTCCTTAAACTGGCATTCCGCTCATATTTTCTCCACTCTGGAAAATTCACATTGTCACACACTACACGCGCTGGTGTGCTTCGCGCACCCGCAAATTTCTTTCAAGACACCCAAAATTTAGGAGAGTTGGCGCTTGCGTGGAGTTAGATCGGTTCGTCTGATCAGCCACGTAGCCTTCTCACTCGAGTTGTCCGCTCGGAAACTTTGCGTCTAGTAAGCCAAATCTTAGAAAGCTTAAGATAGAGCTATACCACCCTTTTATATTAAGTCATGCATGCATAAACCTTAGGTGGGTTAATCCTTGGTATTAACGCCACAATTAGAAATCCACCAAACTTGTCAACGGGTTTCACAACCCAACGACCCATTAACATACTATGTGTAGCGTGATGATGATAGACGGATCCAAGCCTGGTTATGACACACCGAAATTGGAAAAAGTGCACCGTCATTTGGTCGCCAGTTCCAACAAAACATTGCAGTTTAACGGCTTGGACTTATTTATCATAATCTCGCATATTTGGCGTTTAGGCTCACCTCTGACATAAGGGAGGTCTCATGCATATTAGGGCGCACGCTTGATTTGCATGCTTTTGTTTATTATTGTTGTCTCTAGCAATTCTGTACATATTATTTAATGCAATAATTACCCTTTTGTGATTCCGGACTCGAGCATTTGCATTTTTGCACTTTTTGCTGTCACATTGCAATCAGGACTTCATCACAGAAATCACTCTTGAATAGCGCGACTTGGACTTTGTGAAGCATCAACCACCAGTCCGGTCGAACCAATCAGGGAAGTCTTTGACTATATTGTCACACCTTTGCATTTTTATTATTTTTGTCATTTTCCTACTCACCTATTTCTCATATTTTTGCAGGAAGGTCGTCCTCTCAAGTAGCCTAGGGCGGTCGGAAAAAAAATCATCACAAAAATGAGCGGGAGTTGTGTTGACTAATAGAAGTCAGTTTATACCAGATTCAATGAGACATCGCTCTCAGTTCTTTTATACTTTGTATTTTTATTCATATGTGCAAACTCAATTGATATGTTTAGCGTTAATTACATAGTTCTTGCATATCATGCATTTTACCATAATCATTCCGAAGTACGCGTGTCTGATTCTCACCACACGGTGTGATACGTAGGCAACTCATTTTGGGTTCGACACCACAAAAATAAAAACCACAAAAAAAAGGAAGCATATTTTTTCTCACTCATGCATCCCATTCATCATGTTCTCGGACATTCATTTTTCGTTACATTCATTTTTACTTTGCATTCGTCCGCAGTGGACAATGATTTCTTTTGCACAGCTTTATATTGCTATCCTTCATTGATAAATTATTTTTCAAGCATACATTTTATAACATATTTGAATGAACTACGCGCACCTGATTCCCTCGACGGGATACGTAGGCAGCCATCCCTATTCGGGTTCGGTACCCTTTATTAAAAAAAAAAATCATAAATACAAAAAAAAATGTTATTCAAAAATACAAAAACATTTTTAAGTATTATTGTTTGACTTTGTTGATACCAACACAGTTATAAGTGTGCATAAAAAAAAGTATAGGGTTGACTTTGTGGTAAACCATAAATTCTTTTGGTACCTCTTATTCACACCCGTAAATTACATTGTCTTGCGTGTTTCCAAGATAAGGACGAAACCAACCTCATCGTTTCATATGCATTGTGTGGCGAGTTTTTAGAATAAGTTCAATTGCACTGCATTGTGATCTAGAACTTGGCTTGAATGTTTGTTGAGGCGAAATCCTGAGCAACACTCGGTGTAGGAAATGATCGTAGGCTTTCTTTGACCCGCTTGAGCCTTTTCAGTCTACCAAATAACATTATCCATAGTACATCCCCTTTGAGCCTAAACCTATTTCTTTCGACAACCGCATATTACACCTATAACCTTTCTGAGTGCGTACGCACTATCCCTCTCTTGGCCCGACCTCCTTGAGTGCTCTAGAAATGTGCAAGTGACTGACAAAATTCTAGCTGAAGTTTGCAAAGACAAAAATTGTCAAAGTCTCAAAAAACAAAAGCAGAGACGACTTCACACAAAGAGGAAATCAAAAGCCTCGACAAAAAAAAAGAATATATGACCCCGAAAAAAAAGGGGCTCGAAATGAAAGATTCAAAAGAGGTCAATGCAAAAAACTGAGACAAAAAGAAAGCAAGTCAGCATTAAAGCACACAAATATCAAGCATGGACGTAGTCCAACTCTCGAGGAATGATTAGTCACTTTTACCCAAATGATATTCATTCCCTTTCCCCAAACCTACATTACAAGCCCGTTACAAGCCCTACATGATCTTATACTGAGGGTTCTCACATTAGTGGATACTTACATGACGGCCAAGCCTATGGTATCACAATTGCATGCATTAAACATCTTTCTGAGTGTGAGTGTTTCTTCTCTAAACGTCCCAAAATTCAAAATACTAGAATATATGTGTGAAATGAGACTTTTTTTCAGTGAGGGCATTTGAAACGTGAGATTACGTGTAGTTCGAAACCTTGGATGCAAGCAGGTGTGTCGACACTCGGGTATGTCTGAGGTACTATCTGAAGCTGTGTGAATTACACCAGAGTCAATCTCGGTTAGAGTGAAAGCAATAAACGAAAATTCTTATGCACAATACTAATTGTTGGTATCAACTGAAGTCGGAATGTAATTTTGTCTTCCACTTTTTTCAAAAAAAAAAACAACAAAATGCATATTACATAAAAATCATTATTTTGCATCACGAACTACGTCTTGACCTGATTCCCTCAGCGGGATACGTAGGCGGCCACATCGGCTTCGGTCCCGCATCATTTTAAAATCATAAAAAAATCCTTATTTTTGCATCACGAACTACGCTCGACTGATTCCCCGGATACGAGCGCCACATCGCTTGGCCCCGCATCATTTTAAAATCATAAAAAAATCTTTATTTTTGCATCACGAACTACGTCTTGACCTGATTCCCTCAGCGGGATACGTAGGTGGCCACATCGGCTTCGGTCCCACATCATTTTAAAATCATAAAAAATCTTTTTCTTTTTTTATTGCAGCGTGAACTACGTCTTGACCTGATTTCCTCTGCGGGATACGTAGGCGGCCACATCGGCTTCGGTCCCGCATCATTTTAAAATCATAAAAAATTCTTATTTTGCAGCATGAACTACGTCTTGACCTGATTCCCTCGGCGGGATATGTAGACAGCCACATCGTCTTCGGTCACACCGTTAGAAATATTTCTTCTTTATTTTGCACAGGACTCGATTTTGTCCATGGGAGAGTTTAGCATACTCATATATTTTGCATCCATAACTACCTACACATGACTGGGCGTATTTTGAGGGTTGCATTCTCATCTACTCAATTATACATTGTCCATATTCTCGCATTAGTTTTTCATTCATGATTAAAAAAAATTGCTTACCTGATTGCCTTGATAGCGTCAAGATTCTACCTTACCCAGTTGAAAGTTCAACATCTTCATTTACCAGAAACTGAGACATTTTAAGGATTCACTGCAAGAAAACGACAATAGACAAAAAAAGAAAAAAAAAACAGTCTGAGCATGCAAGCGTCAAGAGCCAAAGCTACAAAGTCGACGCAAATCAATCACTCCTTTCCTAAAACTCACAAGTTTTCTTTGAGTGCAGAATCTTTATATCAGTAAAGGCGGTAGCACAACAATAAGCTCATGCGGGTTACAAACGCACAACGTCTATGCAATGACGTTATCTCAACACAGGCGAGTCACAAAGCAGGTACGCCCATAAACCAATGCATTTCATAAAAGCCTATGCAGCGACTTCATCCATATTTCGTCTATGCAACGACGAACATCTGCATCGCGTCTATGCAACGATGCCTTTTCATATAAGCATATGCAACGGGTTCATCTATGTTTCATCTATGCAACGACAAACATCTGCATCACGTCTATGCAACGACGTCATTTCATCTAAGCCTATGCAACAGCTTCATCTATGTTTCGTCTATGCAACGACGAGCATCTGCATCGCGTCTATGCAACGACGCCTTTTCATATAATACTATGCAACGACTTCATCTATGTTTTGTCTATACAACGACGACCATCTGCATCACGTCTATGCAACGACGTCATTTCATCTAAGTCTATGCAACGACTTCATCTATGTTTCGTCTATGTAACGACGAGCATCTGCATTGCGTCCGAAAACGACGCCCTTTCATATAAGCCTATGCAACAGCTTCATCTATGTTTCGTCTATGCAACGACGAGCATCTGCATCGCGTCTATGCAACGACGCCATTTCATATAAGTCTATGCAACGGCTTCATCCATGTTTCGTCTATGCAACGACGAGCATCTGCATCGCGTCTATGCAACGACGCCATTTTATATAAGCCTATGCAACGACTTCATTCATGTTTCGTCTATGCAACGACGAGCATCTGCATCACGTCTATGCAACGACGCCATTTCATATAAGCTTATGCAACATTTTAATCCATGTTTCGTCTATGCAACGACGAGCATCTGCATCGCGTCTATGCAACGACGCCATTTCATCAAAGTCTATGCAACGGCTTCATCCATGTTTCGTCTATGCAACGACGAGCATCTGCATCGCGTCTATGCAACGACGTCATTTCATTTAAGCCTATGCAACGGCTTCATCCATGTTTCGTCTATGCAACGACGAGCATCAGCATCGCGTCTATGCAACGACGCATTTCATCTAAGCCTATGCAACGACTTCATCCATGTTTCGTCTATGCAACGACGAACATCTGCATCGCGTCTATGCAACGACGCCATTTCATCTAAGTCTATGCAACGGCTTCATGTCACGACCCGACCCCGGATCCGTGACCGGTGCCTTAACCCGGGCACCCTTGTGACACAACATCAGAGAAAACCAACGGAATATAAACTCATAATAAACAACCATAATGATATAAATAGTCTAGCCCAAAATGGCTACCCCAAAAGTACATAAAAACCGAACAGTTACATCCTTAAACAAACCAAGTTATGACAAGACTACAGGCCTCTAAGAAGGAGTATCGCTATGACGGGACAGGGCCCCGTCATGCCCCTGAATGTACAAAACATCGACAACACCAGGGAGAACCATACCAAAAGTCGAGCCTCCGAAGAAATGGAGCTCACGACACTGAGTAAAAGATCATAGGAATGAGGATCTACCACCGCTTCCCTTACTCGCAGATTGAACGCAATTTCGGCGGGTCAAGACACAACGTACCAAGTATGTAAAATCGAAAATATCAGTAGTAATATCATAAGTCAAAAATAAGCCGAGTCATAGATAAAAATCAATTTCTCAGACCGTGCCTTACTAACAATGAGAGTAACAAGTATAAATCTTATAGCATAAAAATAGGAGGCTCACGATCAAAACAGGGTACCTCGCCCGTAATATCATTAACCAATCCTACTCCTGGGACTATTTCACCCGCATGGGTCCTGTGGACCCGCATGAGGTCATCCGCCTCGTCATGGGACTATTTCACCCGCATGGGACTATTTCACCCGCATGGATCCTGTGGACCCGCATGAGTACCATCGCCGTACTCGCATGAGACTATTTCACCCGCATGGATACTGTGGTCCGGATCCGCATATGTGCAAGCGCCGCACTCGCATAATGGGTAGCAAATTCATGGCATAGATAATAACCCGGGGTTTATCCCGTAATAATATAAATATATAACATAGCTCATCCGGCTATCATACATAACATAAGCACTACCGGCCTATCATATCATACATAAGCACTACCGGCCTATATCATATCACAACATAAACACTACCGGCCTATCATAACATAAGCACTACCGGCTTATCATAACATAAGCAAGTTAAGAAATCCCCTAACTTCTTATTAACATTATTAATATATCCTCTCATTTTAGTATCCTAAGGCACTAACATGTCTTTTAATAGAAAATCCGGGAATTCAACCCAAGTACCATGTACTTCTAACTTTTTAAGAAATAACTTTTTTTATACAAAAGTTCCAAGATACTAATCACCATAGTATCAAGTTACGATTTCTTTTCAAGACAAGTCACATTTCCTTTTAGAAATATAATAGGCTTCTAAATCAAGTGACTTCATTTCCTTTAAAACCTTAGGCAACCAATGCCTAAAAATCAATTCACCTTTCTTATTTTCAAATCCTTTACTCGTACTTGTTTTAATTAGAGTAAACCTTTCAAAAAAACTAATATAATCAACTTCCCATAAAGTCATTATATTAGCGTTTTCCCTTTGTCAAATACATTTTCCCCAAATCCAAGGGACTTATACTTTTGAAATGAAACAAGTATCATATACTTTAAAACAAGTGAAAGATATCAAATCTTGTACGTCTACCGTACTACATAGGTACAACTACTCATGCTCAAGGGATATGAAAGTTCCACATACCTCTTTGGTCAATCTACTTGTTAAGCTCAACTACCGCAAGTAATATTTCAACCTATAATAATCATGATACGTTTATTAACCTCTAACTTCAATGTAGAATAATCCAAGTTCAAAGTCACTAAATTCTATGGAAAATTGGGCGGCATTTCCTTTGTTTCTACTCACTTTGCCACCTTTTCAAAGGTCGATTTTTAACACTCAAACGCCACATTTAAGGCCCAACATCCAAACCAACACAAAGGGGATTACACACCTAAACTTGGGTGTGTAAACTTTTGCCCCAATAGGTAAAACAATACACTTAACAATTCTAAAGTAGTTTGTAGGCTACAACATGCTCATAATATCTCTTTAACCAATCTTTCATATCCAAACCATTTTTCTTACATGCAATGATTCTAAGAGCATTATTTACTACTACAAATTCCTTATTCTTCACATGCAACACCAATAACTAGCTACAAGAGAAGAAATGTTACCTTTGGAGCTTTAGCCAAAACTATTCCAACAATTTTGCTAGTCTCCTTTTCAAGAATACCACCACAATAACCTCCACAAGCTTGCAAATAACTTTCCTTCTTAACACCCTTTTCAGATTTTCCTTAAGCTTGGAGTTTCTCTTGATTTTCTAGAGAGAATGGAGAGCTTTTTAGCTTAGAGAGAGAGAGAGAGATGAAAGATGAAAGATGAAGACTTGGTCAATATAAGGCATGCAACATTTCAGATGGGGGGGACACTTGTCACCCACCCATGACCTCTTTTAAAACAAAACAGTGCAGAAATTTCCACTAACTCTCGCAGATCCCGCAGCCAAGGCGCTGAAACTCCCCGCGCTTTTCCGCTTCGCGCGCCGCGCTCATGCTGCCGCGCGCTGAAACTTCGCGACCTCAGATCTTCCGGCGCTGCCTCGTTTTCCGCGCCATGCCCTACACTCACCCGCCTTGGCGCGCCCTCGCTCAGCGCCGCGCGCTGAGGCTCGATCCGCGGTCCAGACCCGAACCACGGGGTATAACATTCTCCCCCCCTTAGAAACATTCGTCCCGAATGTTCCTTCTAGGCTTACTCGAATCACAAATCGACGTAGACGCTCTTAACTACTCTTTTGCAAATAAAGATGCTCCCCACGGCCACAACAATACTTAAGCACAATTGCTAAATCAAAACTAACAAGCAGGAAAGTGGGTTACCTGGAGGTGTAGGGAATAAGTGAGGATACTTCTTCATCATGTCATCCTCTGCTTCCCACGTCATTTCCTCTCTGCTCGCCCGCCATAAGACACTGACGGAAGCCACGCCCTTCGTCCAAGTCGCTTAACTCGTCGATCGAGTATCGCTATGGGACTCTCCTCATACGATAACTCCTCTATCACTTGGACATCATGAACCGGGTGCACTCTAGATGGATCTCCAATACATTTCCGCAACATGGACACATGGAAAACTGGATGTACCGCCTCCAAATCGGACGACAGATCTAACTCATAGGCAACCCTGCCTACCCTACGGACAATCTGATACGGCCCAATGTACCTTAGGCTAAGTTTCCCCTTCTTCCCAAATCTCATCGCACCCTTCATGGGTGATACCTTCAGGAAGACCCAATCATCTACCTCAAACTCCAAGTGTCGACGCCGATGATCTGCATACGACTTCTGTCGAATCTATGCTGACAATAACCGTTCCTGGATAAGCTTCACCTTATCCCCTGCCTGCTGTACCAAGTCTGGCCCGACTAACTGAACTTCTCCCACCTCAAACCATCCTATCGGTGACCTACACTTTCTCCCGTATAAGGCCTCATAAGGCGCCATCTGGATACTAGAATGGTAGCTGTTGTTATAAGAAAACTCCACAAGAGGTAAATGATCCTCCCAGCTACCCCTGAAATCAATAACACAAGCCCGCAACATATCCTCGTTGCGAATAGTGCGCTACCGTCCGCTTGGCTCGAGGATGAAACGCCGATCGAGACTCACTGTGTCCCTAATCCTTCGAAAGACCTCTGAAGTTAGCCGTAAACTGGGCTCCTTTGTCTGAAATAATCGATATAGGAACTCCGTGCAGTCTCACAATCTCCCTGATATACAATCTAGCATAATCCTCGGCCGAAAAAATCGTCCTAACTGGAATAAAGTGGGCTGATTTCGTCAGCCTGTCGACGATAACTCAAATGGAATCATGCTTCCTCTGAGTGGAAGGTAATCCTGTAATAAAATCCATATTTACCACCTCCCACTTCCAAGTCGGAATGTCAATAGCCGCAATGACCACCGAGCTTCCGTGCTCAACCTTAACTCGCCGATAGCCGCATCGCGCCACGAACTCCGCAACGTCCCTCCTCAGGCCATCCCCCCAATACACGCATCTGAGGTCATTATACATCTTAGTCGACCCCGGATGAATAGAATAACGAGCACCGTGCCTTCCCTAACCACGACGGAGTCCTGTCACATCGGGAACACACAACCGGCCCTCAAATCTTAGCACCCCATCCGGCGCTACCTCAAATAGACTCTTCTCTTTCTGAAAAGCGGCATCTCGATACCGCACCATAATCGGATCCTCATACTGTCGCCTCTTCACCTCCTCGACGATGGAAGACTCGGCAACCTCTCGAACCCGAACTCCATCACTATCAGAATCAAACAAACGAACCCCAAGGCTCGCTAGCTGATGTAACTTACGGACCATGCCCTTCTTCCCTGGCTGCACTTCGATGCAGACTACCCATCGACCGCGACTAAGGGCATTCAGAACTACATCGCCTTCCCCGGTGGTATAGGATATCAATATCACAATCTCGAGTAACCCTAACCACCGCTCTCGCCGCAAATTCAGCTGCCTAAGTCTGAAGATATACCGGAGTCTCTGGTGGTCTGCACAAATATCCACATGAAATCTATATAAGGAATTGCCTCTAAAACTTCAAGGTACGATTAATCGCCCGACTCTAAATCGCGAGTAGCGTAATTCCTTTCTTGCTTCCTAACCGGAAACATAAGCTCTAACCTTATCATGTCATACAAGACACAACCTATCCCAACACCCAACGTGTTACAATAATACCCTAACCCTCTAGTCTCGCAAGAGGGGTTAGAACTGTAGTCGTGGTCAACTTTTCTTCCAATAACTGGAAGCCTTCCTTGTACTTGCGAAATATTCGGGCATCCTTAATCTCAATTATGGTTCTTGTTTCCCTTTCTCTGTTGCAACCAAACTTGGTTACTATACTTAGATCTGATTCCTTTGCTTGCCGCATGGCCAAGACTTCCTGCCAATCACAATTTAGGGGGAGACTTCCTGATCTCACAAGTAGTAATCCTATCATTCTCTCGGCTCGTAGAGCTTATAGTCAGTGTTCAACCTCAATTCCTGTGATTACATAATCCAATGACTTGTCAAGATTTCTTATCGCTCGAGTGTCTACTGTCTTTCCTTTATAAGTTATTTCAAGTTGTCCTGGGGTCCCTTACCCTTCCGTATTTTCTTACTATCTTTTTTTTGTCAGTGTCGATGCTACCACCTTCCCTCGAGGTGTTCTTACTGCCCATTATTTACTAATGGTCTTATACTAGTCCGGGGTAATTGTATCTCGTGCAACTTACATAACCATAGTCGTATTCTCTTTTATCATTCTGGTCATGACCTTATCTTATGCTTATTATTAACAAAAGTATTTCTATCTTGATCCATGATCATACGGTTTCATACATGCGTACTATTGGCATTTTTCATTATGACACTTCTTCGACCATTTCGTAACGTCGTTCTTAATTTCCCCAACACAATACCTTTCCCACGGTTATCTAAAACTGTAACCTATGGCATGACGATACAAAAGACCTTACCAGTCTCCCATCCTTCGTCTAACGACATGGGTACACATAACCCCATAATACGTAAGACTATCCTTTTATGTAGGGGAGAGAACTTATCTCCCTTCAATAAACTTTCCTTGGCGTCACAACCCTAATCACAAGGTCCTCTCGTGGTCCTGTAAATATCTAATCATTACGCACCGCCTTAAAATCGTGTAGATTTTCAAAACCTACCAAAGATGCCTCACTTTCGCCAGCGCGTCAGATTTATTTTATTCTTGCCTTGCACATTTCCTTGAAATTATCCGGAAGGTCGTGGCCCTGACCGCCACACCAAACCAACTCCAAGTACCTCCAAGGGAACTTAACATAAATTCCTTCAAATTCAAGTATCACTTACTTTCTGCGTCAATTTTTCCTCAATGAACAAGTCACACAGACTTATTAAAAACAATGATGCCAAAGAATGAAGGATAATTCACTGGTTACTACCACTTCTCTTCCTCTCCACTCGATAACCGGCTTACCGGGAAACTGGTACCGAATCAATCTCTCTTCTGTAGTCCACGTTGGCATAACAAGAGGCCAACTAGCCCGTACTCATAATGACCTCAACGTCTCATCATAACCGCTAGGTCTGCTAGGGTCCAACGACTGTATCGTTACCGACAATTATTATCTACCCACTCAGCTACCACCCAACACTCACGGGTGTAGTTACCTCATAAAGGTTCTCATGGATTCTGGCTCCATTTCTTTCACACTTGGTTGTTCACTTCCTTACCGGTCGTACTATTTTCCGTACTTCCAAACTTATTCTAGCTTACATACATAACTTCCATAATAAAGCTGGCCTTCGATCTTGGAGTTACTAAGTTAAACAATATAAGGCCATTTCCGGCACTCACAACCCGTTCCTAGAATACGCTCGCGAACTCAGAAACGATTAATTAGACTCTGCTTGTACCCTCGTGACTCGCCACGTGAATGACTACTATTAACTGATCCCACCCCATAAACGGGTACACTAACTTCTCATAATACCATAGTCGTGTCGTCTTGATCACAACAACTATTACTTACCCCACACGGATCTCATCCATACTATTCTCTTAAGCATACCACGTAGCTTAATTTACAACCATAGTCTCCCATTAGGTCCCTTAATTAAACTTCTTAAGGGTCTATTACCTTCCCAGACAACTCATCATCTCCTAATTATCTCAATTTAGTACGTAAAACCTTGATGTGAGTTTATTAAACCGTTTCATACTTTCCCGGTACTAAATTAGCCCTTACCAATTCCTGATAATCTAAAATCATTCTAGGCAGCCCATATATAACCCTTATACATAAATCCGTATAATCGTACATCATTATACCAACTATACAACAATTACAACCAACCTGGATACGCAATCCACATAATCCTTCCTGGGTCACGGCTGCCTTTCTCGCAGCTGCAATCAACATAACTCGTTAGGGAGAGACGACCCTAACCATTACACGCCTATCGCACGCCTCGTGAGTGAGAAGAATGGAAACCAATCCTAAATATCCGTAGCCTCCTCGATTATAGATGTGCACAACACACCGATAATCAAGACTTACTAGATACGGCCTCAGACCTTTCCGAGGATTAATCGCTTCGATACCACTTTTGTCACGACCGACCCGGATCCGTGACCGGTGCCTTAACCCGGGCACCCTTGTGACACAACATCAGAGAAAACCAGCGGAATATAAACTCATAATAAACAACCATAACGATATAAATAGTCTAGCCCAAAATGGCTACCCCAAAAGTACATAAAAACCGAACAGTTACATCCTTAAACAAACCAAGTTATGACAAGACTACAGGCCTCTAAGAAGGAGTATCGCTATGACGGACGTGGCCCCGCCATGCCCCGAATGTACAAAACATCGACAACACTGGGGAGAACCATACCAAAAGTCGAGCCTCAAGAAATGGAGCTCCCGACACTGAGTAAAAGATCTTAGGAATGAGGATCTACCACCGCTTCCTTACCGCAGATTTAACGCAGCCTAGGCGGCGGGTCGACACAACGTACCAAGTATGTAAACCGAAAATATCGTAGTAATATCATAAGTCAAAAATAAGCCGGAGTCATAGATAAAAATCAATTTCTCAGACCGTGCCTTACTAACAATGAGAGTAACAAGTATAAATCTTATAGCATAAAAATAGGAGGCTCACGATCAAAACATGGTACCGCCTGTAGTATCATTAAGCAATCCTACTCGGGACTATTTCACCCGCATGGGTCCCGTGGACCCGCATGAGTTCATCCGCCTCGTCGTGGGACTATTTCACCCGCATGAGACTATTTCACCCGCATGGATCCCGTGGACCCGCATGAGTACCATCGCCATTTCGCACGGGACTATTTCACCCGCATGGATCCCGTGGTCCGATCCGCATGAGTGCAAGCGCGACTCGCATCATGGGTAGCAAATCCATGGCATAGATAATAACCCGGTTTACCCGTAATAATATAAATATATAACATAGCTCATCCGCTATCATACATAACATAAGCACTACCGCCTATCATATCATACATAAGCACTACCGCTATCATATCACAACATAAGCACTACTGCCTATCATAACATAAGCACTACCGCTTATCATAACATAAGCAAGTTAAGAAATCTCTAACTTCTTATTAACATTATTAATATATCCTCTCATTTTAGTATCCTAAGGCACTAACATGTGTTTTAGTAGAAAATCCGGGAATTCAACCCAAGTACCATGTACTTCTTACTTTTTAAGAAATAACTCTTTTATACAAAAGTTCCAAGATACTAATCACCATAGTATCAAGTTACGATTTCTTTTCAAGACAAGTCACATTTCCTTTTAGAAATATAATAGGCTTCTAAATCAAGTGACTTCATTTCCTTTAAAACCTTAGGCAACCAATGCCTAAAAATCAATTCACCTTTCTTATTTTCAAATCCTTTACTCGTACTTGTTTTAATTAGAGTAAACCTTTCCTTGTGAACCTTTCAAAAAAACTAATATAACCAACTTCCCATAAAGTCATTATATTAGCGTTATCCCTTTGTCAAATACATTTTCCCTAAATCCAAGGGACTTATACTTTTGAAATGAAACAAGTATCATATACTTTAAAACAAGTGAAAGATATCAAATCTTGTACGTCTACCGTACTACATAGGTACAACTACTCATGCTCAAGGGATAGGAAAGTTCCACATACCTCTTTGGTCAATCCACTTGCTAAGCTCAACTACCGCAAGTAATATTTCAACCTATAATAATCATGATACGTTTATTAACCTCTAACTTCAATGTAGAATAATCCAAGTTCAAAGTCACTAAATTCTATGGAAAATTGGGCGGCATTTCCTTTGTTTCTACTCACTTTGCCACCTTTTCAAAGGCCAATTTTTAACACTCAAACGCCACATTTAAGGCCCAACATCCAAACCAACACAAAGGGGATTACACACCTAAACTTGGGTGTGTAAATTTTTTCCCCAATAGGTAAAACAATACACTTAACAATTCTAAAGTAGTTTGTAGGCTACAACATGCTCATAATATCTCTTTAACCAATCTTTCATATCCAAACCATTTTTCTTACATGCAATGATTCTAAGAGCATTATTTACTACTACAAATTCCTTATTCTTCACATGCAACACCAATAACTAGCTACAAGAGAAGAAATGTTACCTTTGGAGCTTTAGCCAAAACTATTCCAACAATTTTGCTAGTCTCCTTTTCAAGAATACCACCACAATAACCTCCACAAGCTTGCAAATAACTTTCCTTCTTAACACCCTTTTCAGATTTTCCTTAAGCTTGGAGTTTCTCTTGATTTTCTAGAGAGAATGGAGAGCTTTTTAGCTTAGAGAGAGAGAGAGAGAGATGAAAGATGACCAAGTCTTCAACACTTGGTCAATATAAGACATGCAACATTTCAGATGGGGGGGGGGACACTTGTCACCCACCCATGACCTCTTTTAAAACAAAACAGTGCAAAAATTTCCACTAACTCTCGCAGATCCCGCCGGCTCGCTGCGCCGCAGCCGCGTCACAAACTCCCGCCGCTTCTAAGGCCAAGACTTTCGCTTCGGCGCGCGCTTCAAACTTCAGCGACCCTCAGATCTTCCGGCGCGGCCATGTCTTCTGCGCGTTTTCCGCGCTGCCCTACAATCACCCGCTTGGCGCGCGCTGCCTGGTGCGCGGCCTGAGGCCCCGATCGCGTCCGCACCGAACCACGGGGTATAACACTTCATCCATGTTTCGTCTATGCAACGACGAACATCTGCATCGCGTCTATGCAACGACGCCTTCTCATCAAAGCCTATGCAACGGCTTCATCCATGTTTCGTCTATGCAACGATGAGCATATGCATCGCGTCTATGCAACGACGCCATTTCATATAAGCATATGCAACGGCTTCATCCATGTGTCATCTATGCAACGACGAACATCTGCATCGCGTCTATTCAATGACGTCATTTCATCAAAGCCTATGCAATGACTTTATTTATGTTTCGTCTATGCAACGACGAACATCTGTATCACGTCTATGCAACGACGTCATTTCATGTGAGCCTATGCAACGACTTCATCTATGTTTCGTCTATGCAACAACGAACATTTGCATCACATCTATGCAACGACGTCATTTCATATAAGCCTATGTAACGGCTTCATCTATGTTTCGTCTATGCAACGACGAACATCTGCATCACGTCTATGCAACGATGTCATTTCATCAAAGCCTATGCAACAGCTTCATCTATGTTTCGTCTATGCTACGACGAGCATCTACATCGCGTCTATGCAACGACGTCATTTCATCAAAGCCTATCCAACGGCTTCATCTATGTTTCGTCTATGCAACGACGATCATCTGCATCGCGTCTATGCAACGACGCATTTCATCTAATCCTATGCAACGGCTTCATCCATGTTTCGTCTATCCAACGACGAGCATCTGCATCGCGTCTATGCAACGACGTCATTTCATCTAAGCCTATTGTCACGCCCTTTTTCGGCCGCGACTTTAAAATAAAAAGCTCATGCTTAGAAACAGTGTTAGGAAATAAATAATAAATCCTAAAGTGCAAAAAGTGCTTAAAAAGGTGTTAAAATGCTAAAAGTGCAAAAGGTGCTAAAATGCTAAGGGGTGCTTAAAAAGTGCTAGCATATTAAAAAGTGCTAAAAGGTGCTAAATGCTAGAAATGCTAAAGGGTTCGCGGAGTCGCCACCTAATTAATTGGGTGAATTAGGACACCTAAATGTTTACTAGTTTAAAGTAAACATTAACTCCATTTTAATGGTCTGCTAAACTTAATGAGATTCTGGGTAAGGGTTCTTTATTAATCTAGAGGGAAGGGGTTAGGCACTCTCTAAGATATGCTAACTTGCGGTTGTCCTGCCAAACTTAGAGTTAATTATTATGCTAAGAAAAAGGTGTATTTAAAAAACATTTAAGCGGAAGAGTATAAAATATACTTTCTAAAATATTTTTTTTGCAAGGTTCATGTATGAAAGTAAAGGTCAGTTTTGAAAAATATGCAATTAAGATGCCTAAATACTATATTAGATATAGGTATAACAGGAGTAAAAATATGTGCAAGTATTCTTTTACCTAAGGAGTATATATCGCTTAGCATGATAATGTGAGATCATTGTGATAATAAAAAAAACGTGTCTATATGCAACAGAAGTATTCATTATTTTTTGTATTAATAAGAATTTGTAACACAATTTTAAGAATATCTTGGCAAATAATATTCCAGCTTATTATGCAAGTGTAGGGTATTAAGTGATTTATTATAACTATTTAAACAAGACGAGGCGAGCCTAAAGTAATTAACTAAAGGTGAGCAAATTAATTTCTAGCTATCGATTCAAGGTTTAACTATTCTAAGTGCCAATTAATTAGCGTAGCGTTAGACAATTAATTTACAACAAATAAATGAGGCAGAATAAAGAATAAGTAAAGATGACTCGAAGGAAAGACGATGTCTTTTCGCCGGCGATTTGGGATTTTCCGGGCGGAGATGAAGATGCACACAGATGTAGATCCTTGTTTTGTTATAGCTCATGATGAGTCTCGCAATGAGACTCTTCGTTTAGCTCTGAGGCGTGCCATGTAAAAGAAAGAAAGAAAAATAAAGATTAGTATATGTCTCAACTATTTGAATCATAAAAAAGATCTACACACACATGATCTATGCTTATACGCAACCAGTACATAAGGATGTATAAATCAGTGAATAAACTGAGGCCAACTGCTGCAACAGTCAGCAAACAGAGCCAACAAACAATGAAATACAGTGAGGTTAGCATATAGAGAGTAATCTCATGGTTCATACTCAGATCGCGATAAGTTTGAATATTACAATCAGATGCATACAGTAAGAGTAGATCACAATTCCTTTTCAGCATGTATTGTAGTAGTAACAAGAAGTACAGGTAATCGAGACAGCACACAATGGACAATTTAGGCAAACAAAGCAAACATTTATTCGGGCAAGAGAATTGCAGGTATGCAGAGATTATAGGATAGATCATGCCTAAGTCATACACTACCACATGCTCATGCAAACAGGACCATGGCTCAAGAAATATAAACAGAGATGGATAAGAAATCAAATGTCAAACCTATATGTTACTGGAAAACAACAGATAAGCAAATTTAGGATGGAATAGAGGCATATATGCCCATTTTATGGTAGAAAATCAGCGCAGATTGGTGGAAGAAGTATTCACTTTAGAAAACAATGGACTGATTTAGTAGGCATGCTAGACCCTTAACAATCAAATAGACCATTCCAAATAATGTTTAAGCAGCTTGACTGCCAGCATGTAGTGAGACTCCACTATGTGATGCAGGGGCATATGTTCACAGAAGGAATTTATCTAGGCTAACACAAGTTAAGGCAGTGACCACAGGAGTTGAGTCAAGCAAATATATTGGCGATATAAACTCAGGTAATCTCACAGTAGTACCTAAATCATACTGGAGACAAACAGGGACAAGTATCATACTGACTTTATATCACCTAATGCTAGATGGAACTGCGATAGACTTACTTAGGATATTTGCCCTGGTTTGAACAATCCGCAATCCGGTCCATAATGAAATAACATATTGACTATCCAAGCTTAATACATCACAAATTTCAGATATTGGTTTAAGGAAGGACATTTAGTAGCGCCACACCAGACTAATTAACTACGCCTCGATAAGATTCATTCGCAAACTAACACACTTAACTCATGTCAAACACAGAAACATATAACGCAGACCTCATGACTAGGCGTATTAAGCTGAAAGATTCAAATACAGGTAATAGCCATCAACAAATCTCGAATGACTCATCATGTATGAGCAAAATCAAACCAACATATTTAACCAACATATAATCACCACACATATCATGAAACACAAGTCGAACGAGAAAATACGAAAGGAGACGAGTTTACCTTCGCCGGACAGTGAACCGAGACAGCGTATCAAGTCGTCGGTCCACTCGGATGGATTGCTAATGCAGTGGAAAGAAAGAAGGAGTTTTTTGCGGAAATTATTGACTCTTAGGATTAGGTTCTTGTTCTGAGTAGCTCGATTGGACTCTGCTCTTCGAAATCTGGTCTGATCCTCAGTGATACTAAAGGATCTCTCTTTGAATAAATCAGTTGCCCTGTTGATTTTTCGATGTCTATTGCATGCATAGCGGTTCTGTATTTATAGCTAGGATTTTGGGTTCCAAGTTGGTAAGTAATCAAGGCTGATTTTGGACGAGATTTGGGTGCTGGTTATGGTAAGAAATCATTCTTGTTATGGTAAGTTAGTGTTCTAGTAGAGGATTCGATTTTGGTGCTGGTTCTCGCTATGGCAGATTCTAGGAAAGGAAAGTCGCCGGCTTTTCCACCCTAAAAATCCGGCGAGACTCGCGGGTAAATGGGAGAGGAGTATGCAGCGGGTTCAGGGTTTTCTAGGTTAAGGGGAGCGGGGACGATGGGGAAAAGGGCTGAGGGGAATAAGGATGGGCGTGGGCTGAGAAATGAAAGTGAAGGGCTGAAGGGCGTGTGATGGGCTGATAAGGGTAGAGGGGAGCGTTGGGCTTGCGGGTCGCGTGGGTAATTAGGCTGGGTAGTGGGCTAGGCGAAAAATGGTGGGTAGTTAGTTTTAATTAGGTATTAATTTGGGTAGTGTATTATTAATTAGTGGTAAATTAAATTAATAAATTGTGATTAAATTATTAGGTGATTTATTAATTTAATCTTGAGTTTTAGGACTATTACAATAATAAATGTGGGTGTGCTATTTAATTAGTGCTTAATATTTTATAACGCGATGCCGTTATTAAAACTTATTTATTATGCATATTTTGCGAAGTTAAATTAAAATTGAATTGAGTTTAGATTAAATTATTTAAATGCTAAATGCATGTATGATATTTAAGAATTGCTTAAAGTTTTCTTATAAATGCGACGCTATTAATTACGAATTATGAAATTGTCTTGCTATTAATAATGCGAATATTTTATTTAACACGACGTCATTGTCAAATTATTTATTTTATGTATTTATTATTAATTATTAAGAATTGTTTGACAGGGCTTAAAATTAATTAATGCGGGCGCGAGACTCTAAGTGCTTAATTTTCTACGTAAGACGCGGCGTCATTATTAAATTACTTATTTATGTCTGTATTAATGTTTTATCGCTGCATTTTATTATAAAAAATTATAAGAAATTATTTTACAAAATTAGTGTAATTTTATAGCTAATGACTGCACGAGAGGGTCAAAATTGGGTGTCAACAACTTGTCCCTCTTTGTATGGAGATGATGGAAGAATCTTCGGACAAAGACGTTGACTCATAGCCAATTTTGTCTCGATCCAAAGAATTGCAAAAAAATGTTGGGCAATTAAGACAAGGCTGACGCGGACTCAAAACTGTCTCAGTGTCGAGTCATGACGACACTGGGCTACCATGGTCAAACACTGGCGCTAACGCGACTAAAATTGTCCCGGTGTCGAGTTATGACGACACTGGGCTACCATGGTCAAAACACCGCGCGGGCTAACGCGGACTCAGTTTGTCCCAAAGGTTGTCGAGTTATGACGACACCGGGCTGTGTAAAGAATAAAAATAAAATAAACGCTTGAACTCGGGTAAGGTATCGACTTATGTGGCTGGGTGTATGGTGATGTGGAGTGAGTAGACCGACTCTTGAGGCTGCTTCTGCCATTTGTTGGGAAGGTTGGCCCCCCAACAAATTGCCCCGGTTCGCTGTAAGAGAAAATCCATGTTGCGCTCCTGATCCTGCATGCTAAGACTTAAACAAACGGTTAGTGCATAACTGTTAAGGCAAAATGGTAGTGCATGAATTTATTGATAATGTAATTGTGTGAGTAGACAATGCTATCCTGCAAAGTGTGATGCCTGCTGCAAATGCTGTGATTTTGTCCTTACACGGATGTGTTGCGGATATGTTGTCCTTGCTGCAACTGCCCCTGTAGACTAAAGCTCAAGAAAGAGTTAGTGCATAACTGCTAAGACAGAATAATAAAGCACGAATAAGAAACGCAATTTTGAGAGTAGATAAATCGTCCATGCGTGGATGTGATATGCTGTTGATGGCGTCATTTTCGGGCTTGTTGTGCCGATAACGTTGCTGCTTGGACGTATTGTTGCGGGCGTCGTTGTGTGGACGCACGTCGGCGACGCCGTTGTTGCTAAGCGTCGTTGCCGCGACGTATTGCCGCTGCGCCGGGCGTTGCGGCGACGTTGCGTGAGCGTCTTCTTGGCGTCGTTGTGTGGACGCATTGTTGCTGACGTCGTTGTCTGGACGTATTGTTGCGGGCGTCGTTGTGTGGACGCAATGCTGATGACGTCGTTATGCGACGTATTGCCGCGCGCCGTTGTGCGGACGTATTGCTGCTGGCGCCGTTGCGCAGACGTATTGCCGCCGCGCCGCTGTGGTGGACGCATTGTTGCCGACGCCGTTGTGCGGACGTATTGCCGCGGCGCGGCGTCGTTGTGGACGCAATGACGCGCGCCGTTGTTCGGACGTATTGCCGCGCGGCGCAGGCGGACGCACGCCGGCGACGCCGTTGTTCGGACGTATTGTTGCTGGCGTCGTTGCGTGGACGTATTGCTGATGGCGTCGTTGTGTGGATGCATTGTTGCCGGGCGCCGCTGCGTAGACGACGCCGCTTCCCGTAGAATAAATGCCCTGCAAGCTAAGTTTGAGAAAAATTAGCGTGCACCTGTTTAAGAGAAATGATAAATACATATGAGAAGTGCAACTCTGTGGGTAGAGATGTCTTCCCTGATATGCAAGATGGTGCGAATACTGAGATGTTGTCCTTGCACGAACATGCCGCAACTGACGAGTTGCCATGATGCCTTTGTCGTGTGCGATGCGTGGGTTGCATATTTGACTTTGCGCCTGAGCCGATGCGCTAGACTTTGTTGTGTATTTTGAACTTTGATTGTTGATCGTCGATGTCTCTTTCTGTTTCTGCTGCGTTCTTTCTGCTCCTGCTAATATGAAGAAGCCTGCGCTCAAAGGAAATTTTTGAGTTTGGGGGATGGTCGATTCGTATTTGACTTCGTCGCTCTGCTTCTTGACATCTGCGCGCCTGGCATGTTTAGACTTGCAACCCCTGTCTGGTTTCCTCGAGGTGTTTGGTAATGTCCCAAAAGTACTTTCAAAAACGAAACATTTTCATGAGGTATGCACAAAACATTTTTTAGAAATAAACATTTATATGACATGCGTATAAAGTGTAAAAGTCTAGTCGATTTTGCTAAATATGGCATATATTCTGACCAAATGAACATCTTTGGAGCCCTCATTATGATCTCTTCGTGACGCGTAAAATTTTCCCAGTTTCGTTATGCGGGCGGACGGGCGAGACTTAACTCTGACGAGGATACCAACACATTCTGCAGCGCGCGGGCTAATGGGAAGATTCCTAATGGTGTGCCCGAAGCCGATTTAGGCCGCCTACGTATCCCCATGAGGAAATCAGGTCATGACGTAGTTCATTACAAGCAAAACTGGTAAAGTTATAACTTCTAAATGTGGGACCGAAGCCGATGTGGACGCCTACGTATCCGCCAAGGGAATCAGGTCGAACGTAGTTCCAATTACAAGTAAAGGGGCTTTCTAATTTGCAGTGGCGAGACCCTATATGGGCTCTATGCATATCCCACCGAGGGAGTGCAGCCTTTTTACAATGAAAAGGGGATTACATGGAAACAAATACTCCTAGACGTAATATCTCTTTACAGCATCTGCGTTGATAGCTTTAGGCCATATTTCACCATCCATCTCAACTAAGATTAGAGCCCCTCCACTTAATACTCGATGAACCATGTAGGGCCCTTGCCAATTGGGTGCGAACTTTCCTCTAGCTTCACTTTGATTTGGAAATATGCGTTTCAAAACCAATTGTCCAGGCTTGAATAACCTTGGCCTTACTCTCTTGTTAAAAGCTCTAGCCATTCTGTTCTGATAAAGCTGCCCATGACAGACTGCATTCAACCTCTTTTCGTCAATCAACATCAGCTGCTCACAACGATCTTGTATCCATTCGGCTTCGCTCAACTCAGCTTCTTGGATAATTCTCAATGATGGTATTTCCACCTCTGCCGGTAGCACAGCTTCTGTTCCATAGACTAAAAGATATGGCGTTGCCCCGGTAGAAGTCCGGATTGTGGTACGATAACCCAAAAGCGCAAAAGGCAAATTCTCATGCCAATGTTTGTAGTTGCTGATCATCTTGCGCAATATCCTCTTGATGTTCTTGTTGGCTGCCTCTACTGCTCCATTCATCTGAGGCCGATATGGAGTGGAATTACGGTGAGTGATCTTAAAATTTCCACATATCTCACGATCAAGTTATCGTTGAGGTTGGTTCCGCTGGTTTGCCATAATCGCCTCGTGAATCCCAAATCGGCAAATGATGTTGTTGCGAACGAAGTCGACTACCACCTTCTTCGTTACTGATCTGTGTGATGATGCTTCTACCCATTTAGTGAAATAGTCAATTGCTACGAGGATGAATTTGTGCCCATTTGAAGCGGGGGGTTCGATAGGGTCGATGACATCCATGCCCCAAGCTGCGAATGACCAAGGAGAACTTGTCACATTGAGTTCATTCGGAGGCACTCGAATCAAATCTCCATGACCGCATCGCCGACATTTCTGCACAAAGCGAATACAATCTGTTTCCATCGTCATCCAAAAATAACCTGCTCGCAGAATCTTTTTCGCCAAAGTGAAGCCGTTCATATGAGGTCCACATGTCCCCCCGTGTATTTCCTCTACTAGCTTGCTCGCCTCTTGAGCGTCAACACATCTTAGTAAGCCCAGATCTGGAGTCCTTCGGTATACAATCTCCCCGTTCAAAAAGAAGTGGTTTGCTAATCTTCGAAGTGTTTTCTTCTGAATGTTGGTTATGCCTTCTGGATACTCTCCTGCTTTGAGGTACCTTTTGATGTCATGGTACCATGGATTCCCGTCTATTTCCTCATCTATATGAGAGCAATAAGTCGGCTGTTCCAGCACACTCACGGTGATCGGATCGATGTAATTCTTGTCCGGATGTTGAATCATGGAGGATAAGGTTGCCAATGCATCAGCGAATTCATTCTGGATTCTCGGGACATGCCTGAATTCTATATTGCTGAACTTCTTCTGTAATTCCTTCACGCAAAGCAGGTAGGGGAGTATCTTCATATTCTTGGTTGCCCATTCACCCTGCACCTGATGGATCAGCAAATCTGAATCACCCATGACCAGTAACTCTTGTATGTTCATATCTGCGGCCATTCTGAGCCCCAATATGCAAGCTTCATATTCTGCCATATTATTGGTGCATGGAAATCTGAGCTTCGCGGAGATCGGATAATGCTGACCTATTTCTGAAATCAAAACTGCTCCAATGCCGACTCCCTTGCAGTTTGCCGCTCCATCGAAAAACATCCTCCAACCCGGGTAATCCTCTGAGATATCTTCTCCGACAAACAATACCTCTTCGTCAGGAAAATAGGTTCGAAGGGGCTCGTACTCCTCATCGATCGGGTTCTCAGCAAGATGATCAGCTAATGCCTGTCCTTTTACGGCTTTCTGCGTGACGTAGACTATGTCAAACTCGCTCAACATAATTTGTCATTTTGCTAGTTTTCCGGTGGGCATGGGCTTCTGAAGGATATACTTAAGCGGATCCATTCTTGAAATAAGATAAGTAGTGTATGCTGATAGATAATGTCTGAACTTCTGGGCGACCCAAGTTAATGCGCAACAAGTACGTTCCAGCAGAGTGTAACGAGCTTCATATGCTGTGAACTTCTTACTCAAATAGTATATGGCCTGCTCCTTTTTCCCTGTTTCATCGTGTTGCCCCAACACGCATCCGAAAGCATTTTCTAATACAGACAAATAGAGTAGCAAAGGTCTCCCCGGTTCTGGCGGTACTAGAACTGGCGGATTAGAAAGGTATTCTTTGATTCTGTCAAAAGCCTGTTGACAATCTGTTGTCCATTTGGTAGCTGCATCCTTTTTCAACAATTTGAATATCGGCTCGCATATCACGGTAGACTGAGCTATGAACCTGCTGATGTAGTTGAGACGACCAAGGAAGCTCATCACGTCCTTTTTGCTTTTCGGAGGAGGTAACTCTTGGATGGCTTTTATTTTCGAGGGGTCTAGCTCAATCCCTCTCCTACTCACTATAAAACCCAACAGCTTCCCAGCGGGAACGCCAAATGCACACTTTGCAGGATTCAGTTTCAGGTTATACTGTCTTAGCCGTTCGAAGAACTTCTTCAAGTTTGCCAAATGGCCCTCCGCTTTTCGTGATTTGATGATGACATCGTCCACATAGACTTCAATTTCTTTATGAATCATGTCATGGAAGATGGTAGTCATGGCTCTCATGTAGGTGGCGCTCGCGTTCTTGAGACCGAACGGCATAACTCGATAATAGTACACCCCCCACGGGGTAGTGAATGCTGTCTTTTCCGCATCCTCCTCTGCCATAAGGATCTGATGATAACCAGCAAAGCAGTCAACGAACGACTGTAGCTCATGCTTCGCACAATTGTCGATGAGTATATGAATGTTTGGAAGAGGAAAGTCATCCTTCGGGCTAGCTCTGTTGAGGTCCCTGTAATCCACGCAGACTCGAACCTTTCCATCTTTCTTCTTTACCGGCACGATATTGGCTAACCAAGTAGGGTACTTTGCAACCCGAATTACTTTTGCGTCGAACTGTTTAGACACCTCCTCTTTGACTTTCAAACTCATGTCTGGTTTGATCTTTCTTGGCCTTTGCTTTACGGGGAGATATGATGGCTCGATAGGCAACTTGTGTGCGACGATGTCCGTACTCAAACCTGGCATGTCGTCATACGACCAAGCAAACACGTCAGTGTATTGTTTCAGGAGCTCAATCAACTCTTCCTTCTGTGTGCCATTTAGGTGGACGCTGACTCTAGTTTCTTTCGCAACTCTCTCATTGCCTAAGTTTATCAATTCCGTTTCTTCCAAATTCGGTTTGGGCTTATTCTCAAAGTTTTCTAGTTCTTGGCTGAGCTCTGATTGCGGACATTCCTCTTGTTCCTCGGGGCTATACTCGTCATTTGAACTTTGTTCGTTGGTCTCATTACATGTCATATTAGCATTATCAACAGGTTTATTAATATGATCGCTGAAAGAAAAATGCGTAAAGAATTTAATTTTAACACATGCAAAAAAAAATTAAAGCTGCAAAATATCCTGAAATTTATGATGAAAGTAAAACTGCGAGATTAAAAACATATCAAAGAAACGTAAATGCATGTCTGTTTTCTTTCTAGATAAAAAGTCACACTGCTAGAACTATCATGAACTCTACCAAGCTCCTCGGAAGGTCAGGACAAGGGTGCAAGTCCAATTATTCAGGCTGTATCCATGCTCTGCGTCCCAAATGGTGAGCTCTTCCTCGTGATCTCCTGCGATCATACAAAAATCTGCCTCGTCTTCACCTATGAACAGATTCTGGAACCCTGCTGCAAGATCCTCTGGGTTATCTTCTCTTGGCATCTGGATGGTGCAGGCTCTGATGAATGACTGACTCAAGGGCGGAATGGGCATAGGCATGGGAATGTATTCCTTTTTCGCGCCCGCAATACCAAATCCTTCGAGGTGGCCGTACCCCAAACCAAAAGTGTCCTTCTTTCCAAACAACCGGATAGACTCGTGATCCCTTCATATCGCTCCAAGACCTCTCGGGCTCAGATCCATTTCTTAACATTTCTTGGCCACCATCAGAGAACGTGGCAGCGCAACGGCCCGACCGCTTGCTCTCTTGATCTCATTAACATGAAAACCGAACCATCCAACTGCTTTACGCCCTCTACATGCGGATCGCATAATCGGTATTGATGCTTCCCTTTTTATCTCCAAATACTACCACTTCACGGTGATTCCATATAAACTTTAGGCACTGATGCAAGGTGGACGGGACTGCACCAGCCTCGTGGATCCACGACCTTCCTATCAACAAAGTTGTAACGTAGCAATATCCAATACTTGAAATTCCACAACGAATTCTGCAGGTCCGATCAGCAGTGTGAGGTCAATTACGCCTTCGACTCCCCTATGGACTCCGTCGAAGCCTTTGACTCTGATATGACTTTCACGAATTTTCTTACAATCTGACCCCAATTTTAACAGTGTCGTCATGGGACAAATGTTGACGGCCGAGCCTCCGTCAATCAGCACTGTTGAAACAATCTTGTCTGCGACCTGGATGGTGATATTCAATGCAAGATTATGTCTGACTCCACCAACGGGTAATTCATCATCATGAAAGGCGATTCTACGGGCCTCTAGCACTTGTCCGACTAAAGCTGCCAAGTTCTCGTCTCATTGTACCCTCCGAACGATGCATCCTTCAATACCTCCATTAGCGCAGCCCTGTGTGGGGTAGAATGCATTAACAGTGCAAATAAAGAGATATGTGCTGATGTTTTCTTCAACTGCTCCACGACAGAATACCCCTTAGTGGGCATCCTCCTCCAAAACTCCTCGACTTCACCACCACTGGTTTCTTTTGTGGTACCTCCTGCCGCTCCACGTGCGTGAGTATCTCCCCGACTGGTTATACTGCAGCGGTGACTTCATGACTTGCTTCCCAATTCCTCTGCGATCTACTCGACTGGTGGCTCCACCGTGTCCGGGAAGCGTGATTGAACTCGTGCTTTGGCGCGCTCTTTCTAGCTCAAAACCGCTTTTCGGATATTGGTGACAGGGCGACGAAAAGTATGTTCAGCTCTTCCTTCAACTTGAACTGATCGGATGGTTCCCTCCAAGTCGTATTTCTCATCTAAGGTTATCAGGTGCACATTGACGTTGTCGTGGTTTGGCAAGGGATTATCATGCACGTTTGGGGCAGTCTCCTTCAGCTGAATTACCCCTTCTCTGATCAAAGCCTCGATTCTGTCCCTGAGGGAGTGGCAACCTTCAGTGTCATGTCCTGGGCTATCGGAGTGATACGCGCAGCGCTTGTTCTCATCATACCATCTTGGGATAGGGTCAGGAATCCTTCCTGGAATCGGTTGGATCAGGCCTGCATCTCACAGCCTTTCATATATTCGGGGTATGGGTTCAGCTAGTGGGGTGCGAACTTTGGGTGGTTTTCCTTCAAAATTCGTATTTGGTCTGGGTGCATTGGGTGCTCTATTTTGTTGGCGGGCTTGATGGGTTGGTCTATGCGGGGCAGGATAAATGGGTGTTTGGGAAGAGTTATATATAGGTTGTGTGTGGTAGTTGTGGTGTGGGGCAGGTGTATAGTGAGGTGTGGAGTTCTGGTAGTAGGATGGGTTTTGGTATGTTATGAATGTTTCGGGTTTACGTTCTTGTACAAACATGGAAGGAAATCGCTCTTTCTTCCTGTGAAGTACTCCTGAGTCCCCGATCAATCGCCTTATTAGTTGCCTGTAATGCTTCCAGATTTGTAATCCTACCAGTTTTAATAACTTCTTCTACGAAGTCGCCCATTCTAACAACTACCGCAAAATTCCGTCCGATGACGCTTATCATTCTCTCATAAGAGTCATCGCCCTTCAAAGATTGTACGAACAGGTAGTCATCTCACTCTCCACCATGGTGGTTGTACTTCGGCCGCTCCGAACGCCACCTCACGGCGCACTTCGAACGCCTCGAGACTTCCTTTCTAACTTCATTAGATAAAACCCGCCCACAACGGTTTCGTGTTGAACCCGAACCGCCCAAAGTATTGGGCCAATGATTCCGGTATGCCATTTTCGCGGATCCTGGCTAGTATACCAATCTAGTGCCTCGCCGGTCAAACTTCGAATGAACAACTTCATAATGACTGCTGGGTTCTTCCCTACTCCGATTAGCTTGTCGCAATATGACCTCAGGTGTGCACGGGGGTTCCCTTTCCCATCAAATAGATCAAACTTCGGCACCTTGTACCCCACAGGCAGCTCCACATCTGGATGCATGCAAAGATCCTCGTAGTCTAGTCCTTCGTGACCTTTATCCGATCGCATGCCCCGAACTGCTTCCTTCAAGCTATGAATCTCTTTGGCTACGTCCTCGTCCATCTTGGCTCGAACTTCCCTCTCCATTTCTTCGTAATGATCTGCTTCCTGGTGAAGCTACGAATGATAAGGTTGGGTTTCTGTTGTGTAAGTTAGCTGTCTGGGTTGTTTGCTGGGGCTGGTAATGGGTATGGTGCGTGGATATTGGTTGGTCTGGCGATTAGGGCTGATTGGGGTGAAGTAAGTAGGCGGGGGCTGAGGTACATGGGTAGTAGGAGGATCATTTTGAGGATGGGGTTGAGGATTGGCTGGACGAGGGACAGTTTGATCGGTAACCGGTAGTCTTTGCGGGGAGTTCTGGGAGATATGTGGTGGTGGAGGTCGATCTGGGATGGTTTGCGAGGTAGTGGCCCTTTGCTCGCATAGGTATTCAAACTAATGGATAGGTTGGTCGATTCCGTAGCCTCTCCATCTCAACTCGCATATCATCATCAATTTGTCAGAAATGCGCAATACATTCTTCCCGATCGTGACATTCCTCCCTTCAAGGTTCTGCTGGCCGACAGAATAATTCCCAAACCATTTGGCTCAGACGCCCCCGAGCCAGTCATGTCATCGTTTCGTGCCTTGGACCTGGTAAAGTGTGGATGCTCCGACATTGTTGAATCAAATACGAACCCTTTTGGGGGAGATGATAAATCTTTCTAAAAAATGCAACAAACGGTGTTAGCATAAAGCACATAATTTGCAGGTATGTAGCAGATATATTGCACATAGCATATTCATACGTTTCCTAACATGCAGGGGGACCTCTTTGTGCCAGAGGTAGGCCTAAACGTCACATATGCGAGGTTATGATGGATTTGTCCAAACCGTTCAACTGTAATGCTTTGTTGGAAATGGTGACCAAATGACGGTGCACTTTTTCCCAATTTCAGCATGACATGATTAGGTTTGGATTTGTCTATCATTGCCACGCTACACATAATATGTCGGTTGGTCGTTGGGTTGAGAAACCCGTCGACAAGTTTGGTGTCTTCCTAATTGTGGCGTCGATACCAAGGACCGACCCACCTAAGGTAAATGCATGCATGCCCTAAAATAAAGGGTGGTATAGCTCTATCCTAAGTTTCTAATATTTGGCTTTTCTAGACGCAAGGCTACCGAGCGGACAACTCGAGTGAGAAGGCTACGCGGCCACCGGTTAGACCGGACACTCCACGTATATTACCAACTCTCCTAAATTTGGGTGTTGAAGAAAGAATTTTGCTGATGCACCAAGCGCACCTCGCATGTAGTGTGTGATTGTGTGAATTTTCCAGAGTGGAAGAAATATGAGCGGAATGCCAGTTTAAGAAAAACAGTAAGCAAATAGCAATTAAACAAAATACAGCACACAAAATTAAATGCAAAAAAAATAATGCCAAATAATAACCCTAAGTATGTTGTGGTTAAGAACCTAAAATCCTCAGCGGAGTCGCCATTTCTGTCACGCCCTTTTTCGGCCGCGACTTTAAAATAAAAAGCTCCTGCTTAGAAACAGTGTTAGGAAATAAATAATAAATCCTAAAGTGCAAAAAGTGCTTAAAAAGGTATTAAAATGCTAAAAGTGCAAAAGGTGCTAAAATGCTAAGGGGTGCTTAAAAAGTGCTAGCATATTAAAAAGTGCTAAAAGGTGCTAAATGCTAGAAATGCTAAAGGGTTCGCGGAGTCGCCACCTAATTAATTGGGTGAATTAGGACACCTAAATGTTAACTAGTTTAAAGTAAACATTAACTCCATTTTAATGGTCTGCTAAACTTAATGAGATTCTGGGTAAGGGTTCTTTATTAATCTAGAGGGAAGGGGTTAGGCACCCTCTAAGATCCGCTAACTTGCGGTTGTCCTGCCAAACCTAGGGTTAATTATTATGCTAAGAAAAAAGTGTATTTAAAAAACATTTAAGCGGAAGAGTATAAGATATACTTTCTAAAATATTTTTTTTGCAAGGTTTATGTATGAAAGTCAAGGTCAGTTTTGAAAAATATACAATTACGATGCCTAAATACTATATTAGATATAGGTATAACAGGAGTAAAAATGTGTGCAAGTATTCTTTTACCTAAGGAGTATATATTGCTTAGCATGATAATGTGAGATCATTGTGATAATAAAAAAACCGTGTCTATATGCAACAGAAGTATTCATTATTTTTTGTATTAATAAGAATTTGTAACACAATTTTAAGAATATCTTGGCAAATAATATTCCAGCTTATTATGCAAGTGTAGGGTATTAAGTGATTTATTATAACTATTTAAACAAGACGAGGCGAGCATAAAGTAATTAACTAAAGGTGAGCAAATTAATTTCTAGCTATCGATTCAAGGTTTAACTATTCTAAGTGCTAATTAATTAGCGTAGCGTTAGACAATTAATTTACAACAAATAAATGAGGCAGAATAAAGAATAAGTAAAGATGACTCGAAGTAAAGGCGATGTCTTTTCGCCGGCGATTTGGGATTTTCCGGGCGGAGATGAAGATGCACATAGATGTAGATCCTTGTTTTGTTATAGCTCATGATGAGTCTCGCAATGAGACTCTTCGTTTAGCTCCGAGGCGTGCCATGTAAAAGAAAGAAAGAAAAATAAAGATTAGTATATGTCTCAACTATTTGAATCATAGAAAAGATCTACACACACATGATCTATGCTTATACGCAACCAGTACATAAGGATGTATAAATCAGTGAATAAACTGAGGCCAACTGCTGCAACAGTCAGCAAACAGAGCCAACAAACAATGAAATACAGCGAGGTTAGCATATAGAGAGTAATCTCATGGTTCATACTCAGATCGCGATAAGTTTGAATATTACAATCAGATGTATACAGTAAGAGTAGATCACAATTCCTTTTCAGCATGTATTGTAGTAGTAACAAGAGGTGCAGGTAATCGAGACAGCACACAATGGACAATTTAGGCAAACAAAGCAAACATTTATTCGGGCAAGAGAATTGCAGGTATGCAGAGATTATAGGATAGATCATGCCTAAGTCATACACTACCACATGCTCATGCAAACAGGACCATGGCTCAAGAAATATAAACAGAGATGGATAAGAAATCAAATGCCAAACCTATATGTTACTGGAAAACAGCAGATAAGCAAATTTAGGATGGAATAGAGGCATATATGCCCATTTTATGGTAGACAATCAGCGCAGATTGGTGGAAGAAGTATTCACTTTAGAAAACAATGGACTGATTTAGTAGGCATGCTAGACCCTTAACAATCAAATAGACCATTCCAAATAATGTTTAAGCAGCTTGACTGCCAGCATGTAGTGAGACTCCACTATGTGATGCAGGGGCATATGTTCACAGAAGGAATTTATCTAGGCTAACACAGGTTAAGGCAGTGACCACAGGAGTTGAGTCAAGCACATATATTGGCGATATAAACTCAGGTAATCTCACAGTAGTACCTAAATCATACTGGAGACAAACAGGGACAAGTATCATACTGACTTTATATCACCTAATGCTAGATGGAACTGCGATAGACTTACTTAGGATATTTGCCCTGGTTTGAACAATCCGCAATCCGGTCCATAATGAAATAACATATTGACTATCCAAGCTTAATACAACACAAATTTCAGATATTGGTTTAAGGAAGGACATTTAGTAGCGCCACACCAGACTAACTAATTACGCCTCGATAAGATTCATTCGCAAAATAACACACTTAACTCATGTCAAACACAGAAACATATAACGCAGACCTCATGACTAGGCGTATTAAGCTGAAAGATTCAAATACAGGTAATAGCCATCAACAAATCTCGAATGACTCAACATGTATGAGCAAAATCAAACCAACATATTTAACCAACATATAATCACCACACATATCATGAAACACAAGTCGAACGAGAAAATACGAAAGGAGACGAGTTTACCTTCTCCGGACAGCGAACCGAGGCAGCGTATCAAGTCGTCGGTCCACTCGGAGGGATTGCTAATGCAGTGGAAAGAAAGAAAGAGGTTTTTGCGGAAATTGTTGACTCTTAGGATTAGGTTCTTGTTCTGAGTAGCTCGATTGGACTCTGTTCTTCGAAATCTGGTCTGATCCTCAGTGATACTAAAGGATTCTCTCTTTGAATAAATCAGTTGCCCTGTTGATTTTTCGATGCCTATTGCATGCATAGCGGTTCTGTATTTATAGCTAGGATTTTGGGTTCCAAGTTGGTAAGTAATCAAGGCTGATTTTGGACGAGATTTGGGTGTTGGATATGGTAAGAAATCGTTCTTGTTATGGTAAGTTAGTGTTCTAGTAGAGGATTCGATTTTGGTGCTGGTTCTCGCTATGGCAGATTCTAGGAAAGGAAAGTCGCCGGATTTTCCACCCTAAAAATCCGGCGAGACTCGCGGGTAAAGGGGAGAGGAGTATACGGCGGGTTCAGGGTTTTCTAGGTTAAGGAGAGCGGGGACGATGGGGAAAAGGGCTGAGGGGAATAAGGCTGGGCGTGGGCTGAGAAATGAAAGTGAAGGGCTGAAGGGTGTGTGATGGGATGATAAGGGTAGATGGGAGCGTTGGGCTTGCGAGTCGCGTGGGTAATTAGGCTGGGTAGTGGGCTAGGCGAAAAATGGTGGGTAGTTAGTTTTAATTAGGTATTAATTTGGGTAGTGTATTATTAATTAGTGGTAAATTAAATTAATAAATTGTGATTAAATTATTAGGTGCTTTATTAATTTAATCTTGAGTTTTAGGACTATTACAATAATAAATGCGGGTGTGCTATTTAATTAGTGCTTAATATTTTATAACGCGATGTCGTTATTAAAACTTATTTATTATGCGTATTTTGCGAAGTTAAATTAAAATTGAATTGAGTTTAGATTAAATTATTTAAATGCTAAATGCAGGTATGATATTTAAGAATTGCTTAAAGTTTTCTTATAAATGCGACGCTATTAATTACGAATTATGAAATTGTCTTGCTATTAATAATGCGAATATTTTATTTAACACGACGTCATTATAAAATTATTTATTTTATATATTTATTATTAATTATTAAGAATTGTTTGACAGGGCTTAAAATTAATTAATGCGGGCGCATGACTCTAAGTGCTTAATTTTCTACGTAAGACGCGGCGTCATTATTAAATTGCTTATTTATGTCTGTATTAATGTTTTATCGCTGCATTTTATTATAAAAAATTATAAGAAATTATTTTTCAAAATTAGTGTAATTTTATTGCTCCATCCAGTGAACCGCGCCAAAGACCAACGTCATGATACTGCCTGCACTTCGAGGTAAAAAGCTGAAATGTATATATATATATATATATATATATATATATATATATATATATATATATATATATATATATATATATATATATATATATATGTGGCATTTATGGTCTTGTTGAGGATATTTTTGAGATATATTTGTGAGATATATATATGTATACACATGTGTCCCTCCCCACTTGTGTAGCAAAGCTCTATGTATGTATGTATATTTATAGCTAGAGTGACTAAGTGTGGGAGGGGGGAATTCGAAATTAGGTGGACAATGACTAAGTGTGGGTGATATTTTCATCCAAGTGGACATGTGTGGAAGATATTTGTGAGATATTTTTCATCAAGACAAGTGGATCACTTAGGTCCCCCTCCACTTGTAAGATTTCATCTATATAAGAGAGGTGATAGCAAGACTTAAGACATTCACAAATATCTCATCTTCCCAAAAGCTTTCTCTCATCTCTTCTCTTAGCCTTGTATTTCGAGATTTAGCAAGAGTGCAAGAACAAAAGTTGATTATTCTCCTAGATTAAGCACTCTAACCAAGTTCTAAGCCAAATCAACTCTCCAATGTGTAGTAACCATGGTGTGGCCGAGAGTTGCCTTAAAATTCCTAGGCTTGGAGATAAACTTTTTGAATGTAAAACAAGAAGGGAAGATGGTTACAAGATTGTAGTAGATTCATGTGTGTGATTGGAACTTGAAGAATAAGGAGCTAAGACTAAACTATGGACCGACTTTAAGTGGATTATTTTGGGCATATTTAAGGTAAGGAGTATTCCTCCTCTTGAAGTAATTGAATATTACATGTTGTAGTAATTAATGGATGAACTTGTGATTAAAAAGAATGAAGAATAAGAAGTACATGTCACAATCTTGGCATGTTAGCCGATTTTGGACAGTTTTGCCGTTGTCAGATTAATTGGTTATGGTGGTTGTTATCATCACCTATTACATGTTAAAACATGAAGAAATCTTGTTGTTAACAAGTTGATATAACTTATATAAAAGTATTGGAATATAAGTGGATTATAAGAAGTTATGGGAAACAGTTTTGGTTATAGTAGTTGGCAGAGAATACTATAAAACTGTATTAATGGACTGTATTAGTGGACTGTACTAATGGACTGTATTAGTGGACTGTTTTAGCGGACTATTTTACTTAATTAAGGGATTGTTTTTACGTGAGAAATAGGTGTGTGAATCACCTTGGTTGTTGTTTGGTTGTGCCCTTAATTGGTGTCTTGGTTATTGATGAAATTGGTCTTCTTGAAAGGTGGAAAGGTACATATAAACGGGGGAAGTGCTGCCCAAATTTTTATAAAAGAAAGGATATTCATTGAGTAGTATAAATGTATACTAGTATCATGAAGTAGATAGAAGTATTATTATCGTTATAGGTTGAAGAACTGCTTACAACGTATTCTACTTGGCGTGTGGAGTAACCGAAGAGGTATGTGAACTCTTCCTATCTTCTTTGAGCATGAACCTTATAAAATGATACTTGATATGATAAGTGTCTTGAATTTCCAAATGAGGATTTTAAATGAATTCGGATTTCATTGTGGTGTTTGTTTGATTTGGAAAGAATAGGTTACTTGATTTTAAAGGTGTGAGTGCCTTGATTTTAAAAGAATAAGTTACTTGAGTTTAAAAGTATACTTGTCTTGACTTTAAAAGTATAAGTCACTTGGTTTAAAAAGTGTAAGTTACTTGATTTAAAAGTGAAAGTGCCTTGATGCTACAAGTGCTAGTGTATATAAATGAAAAGGGTGTGCGGCGGACGTACATAGTTCTATTTGGTTATTTTAAAATGGAAGGCATGGTAATTGTCTTGGTTATTTTAAAAGGAAGGCATGGTATTGTCTTGGTTATTTTAAAAGGAAGACATGGTATTGTCTTGATTATTTTAAAAGGAAGGCATGATATTGTCTTGAAATGAAGGCATGGTATTGTCTTGGTTGTCTAAAATGATGGTTGTTCATTTTATTGTAATGAGAGTCAAATATTATTTAACTTGTAGATGATTGTGGGTTAGAGTCCTATGACATTATATCATTCTCCCGGCGATATTATATATGTATTTGGATTAGAGTCCCGTGACATTATATCATTCTCCCTGCGACATTAAATATGTATGCGGGTTAGAGTCCCATGACATTATATCATTCTTCCGACGACATTATATATGTATGTGGGTTAGAGTCCCATGACATTATATCATTCTCCCGGCGACATTATATATGTATGTGGGTTTAAGTCCCATGACATTATATTATTTTTCCGGCGACATTATATATAGATGTATGTGGGTTAGAGTCCCATGACACTATACTATTTCATGGACTAGTTCTCCATGATTTGGGTTCAAATCCCATGTCACCATATATACATATGTAGGTTTGAGACCCATGATGCTATATACATACATATGCGGGTTCGAGTCCCGTGATAGTATATTCTGAGGGTAGGAGTCCCTGATTTTGGCATGACTTTCATATCTTGAAATGGTAATGATTTCATATTTGAAAGGGGCACGGTTGATTTCATATTTTGAAATGGTATTTATTTCAAAAATTGAAATGACACGGTGGATCTTACTTTTAAAAAGGCATATTTTTTTAAAAGACTCAGTTGACTCTCATTTGTTTAAATAAAGTACATTAGTACAATGATACAGTGATACAAGGTACAGTTGGTTTTTATTTTATATGACATGGTTGGAGCTAGTAAGGTTTTTACTTGTCCCTGTCATCTTTTGGCCAGTTATGGTTTATTTACTATAATTTATGTTTACATACTTAGTACTTGTTGTACTGACCCCCTTCGGGGGGATGTGTTTTAAGCCGCATGTTCAGGTACACAGTTTGGTGATCCTCGCTCTTAGGATTTCTACTCAGTTTTTGGAAAAGCTCCATTATTTCGGAGGCTTGTCATGTTGGTACGGACTCGTATCAGAGGCTTATATACATTCGTGGGTAGGGCGCCGTCTCCGTCAGTAGTTTATCGCCCAAACTCTTAGAGGTCTGTATTCATATGTGGGCTGGACTTGCGGGAGTTTTGTATATATGTTGTTGGCCAGTTGTACTACTGTGTTGTAGGGATGTTCCCGTTTATATATATGGCGGCAACCTCATCGACTTTTCTTGTTGCTACATATACGGTTTTCATTTATTATTTGGCCTATGTCTTGAAAGGGATGTGAGGGTATAAGAGGGGGTGCTCAGGTAGAGCACCAGTCGCGAGCCTGGTGTTCGGGTCGTGACAGCCTAACAGGTATGTATTAAGTATACATAATAATATTTACTGCAATAATCTATGAATGATATATAATAATTCTTTCCTCCACGAGATGAGGTTGCTTGATAGTCACACAAATCACTATAAATTAAACAAGTACTTCATTTGATTTCACTGCAGATTTATGAGGATGACTTGCATATTTTGATTCTATGCAAACTCCACACTTAGTCATTTTGTTCATATAACATTTTGTCAACATGCCTAACTTTACCATTCTATGTAAAGAGCGATAATTAACATGGCCTAATCTTGAATGCCATACGGAAGGAGAATCAACCATATACATAGAAGCAGTGCTAGTGCCTGCATTTTCATTAATAATGACAATTGCCTTAGTAGGTACAACAGATAGTTTGAAGAGCCCATCACTGAGGTAACCCTTCCCTACATACATCCCACCTTTGGTGAGTACCAATTTATCTGATTCAAATACAATCTTAGAGCCCTTGTTACTTAGAACAGGACCAGAAATCAGATTTTTACAAATTTCAGGCACGTGCAACACATTAGTGAGCACAAGATCATTCCCGGAAGTGAGTTTCAAAATCACATTCCCTTTCCCTTCAACTTTTACATCAGCGGAATTTTTCCACGAACACTGGTTCTCCATCCTTGATGGCCTGGTAGGATGAAAACATGTCTTTTTTAGAACATACATGCATAGAGGCACTCGTATCCATCTACCAATCGGTTGAATTTGTAACCAGATTTGCTTGATCAACAACAACACCAATGAGTTGGTTTTTAGTTTTAGCACAGTTGGATTGATTGACATTATTCGAACCTCCAATACCACCACCTTGACTCTTGCGAATGCAACAATATTTTGCTCTATCCCCAGGTTTATCGCACACCCAGCATACACCAACATGTGATTTCTTGAATCCATTGGTCTTTTGTGGGGCGACATTCCTCCCGGTTGCAAAAGATGGTTTGACACCAACAAACTTGCCCTTGCCTTTCTGAAACATGGCCTTTGATGAATTTCCTTCAACCATGTTTGCATTAGGCTCCAAGGAAACATCATCAGCCTTTTCATTCTTCCGGTTGTCCTCTTCAACTCGAATTTTAAGAACCAATTGCTCAAAATTCATTTCCTCGGTTAGATGCTTATGATAAACTTTAAAATCCTTCCAAGAAGGAGGTAATTTCTCAATAATAGCACCAACAAGGAAATTCGGGTTAAGGCTCATACCTTCAACCTCTAACTCATGAACAATGACTTGGAGTTCTTTCACTTGCTTGACAACAGACTTGACATCGTGCATCTTAAAATTCAGAAACTTGTCGATGACGAACTTATTAGAACAAGCAACCTCAGTCTTGTACTTGTTCTCGAATGACTGCCACAACTCCCGTGATGTTCTGAACGTGGAGTAGATATCATAGAGAGAGTCATCCAAGACATTAAAAATGTAGTTTCTGCAAAGAAACTCTTGACTCTCCCAAGTCTCAATAGCCTTCAGCCTTTCAGCCCTCTCTGCATCAGTAGGAACATTCTCCCCTTCTCCTTCCGGCAGTGCCATAGAAGCCTCATCAGTCAAAACATTTACCACATGAAGAGTTGTCAAATAGAATAACATCTTTTGTTGCCATCGTTTGAAATCAGAACCCTTGAATTTCTCAGGTTTCTCAACATGGTTTTTCACCAACGAAGATCCAGATTGATCCATCTTTGCAAATCAGGAAATGAATTCTCTAAAAAAAAATTGCAAACTCAACAAAATCAGAAAAATGAATTTTTTGAATTTTCTGTCTTAGATTGTTATTACCAATCTAGTAACTTCGATTAAACAATCATAATAATAGAATAATAACTCAATTGAAATTGAATTCAACAACAAAGAATATTGTATTAAAAACAAACACTAACTTGATGTGATAGAGGTCTACTGTCGCAGTGTCCTAAGACAGAAATTCGCCACCATTTGTGTTGTAGTTTACGGACGTCTATCTTGAGGATACAACTATCTAGTTCAAGTTCTTGCACAAGAACTTGACTCGATTTAATTTACTTTATCTTGTTTTGTAAATATATTTAGGAAGAAGAAGATGAATCAAGTGATATCTTTTAAGAGATCTTTTGATTCTTGTAATGATTGTAATTCATTGTCTATCTCAACCTAGTGATCAACATTCTTTATATAGTAGTAACATATGAACAGCTACAACCATTCATACCAAAGGTTGTGATTGTTCTGAAAAGTTACAACTTTTGATTTGAAAAAATCGTCCGTTGGGACTAGCGCCGCGGCGCCAACATGGAAATCGTCACAGCGTCGCGACTCTTCCTCGTAGCGCCGCGGCGCTAAACTCTATCAGAGCTCGCAGGAGTTTTGGCGATGTGGTGCTGAGCACAAGATTTTTCCCTGTTCCGGCGCCGCGACCCTCTCTCTGGGCGCCGCGGCGCTTCACCAAAACTCCAACGCTTTATTTGATCACTTATTTCTTCTTATCTCGTACAAGTTCCAACAAGAATAATGTAGCAAAGGAAAAAACGTATATTCAAAGTAATAAAGATAACACGGTGACAATGCAAAACAAATTTGATGTGTTACAGGAGCAGGATTTGTACAAAGGCCAACAAAGATGATAGCAAGAGAGAAAAGGCTGAGGGTAGCAACAATGTTGAGAAGGAGGTAGACCATTCAAATCTGAAGAAACATCCTCTTTGGCTTCTCAGCTCCTCTCCTTCCTTATAGTAAAGGCGAGTGACTTTTCACTCATTTCCTTTTAGAATAAAGTCAAATTCATTTACAGGATAGTCCGGAGGAGGTAACTCACACTCAAAAGAGGCAGAAGAAAATATTTTTACAAAATACAAATGAAATTGTAGAAAAATATAAAAAGGAGCAAGAAAGTGCTTTGGAATTCACTAAAGCATTTACAAAGATCACAGATATGGAGATAATCATACAGATGCATTTATTTTGCAAATTGCTAAGAAGTTTGATAATGAAAAACAGCTAAGCACTGGAGATGGAATCACAAGGCAATGGGTGGAGGGTGCTTTCTATCAAAATGCGAAAATATCAGTGACAAACTTCTGAAGATGAGGTACACATAATATTTTAAATAAATTTTACGTCCAAATAAGAGAAGAAAATAAAAAAAATTATAAAACATAATTCAAATTCACATGATACACATGTTTTTAGAGCTTGATGTGGCGTAGTGCAAAAAAAAAAGACAAATCTATGCGGACCTAGATCTAACTTGAAAACTACATGTCCTGAGCTTCGATCGTGACACGCTTATCCCTTTCCACAAAATGATTAATGTCAAAAATCTCAAACCTAAACTCTCCCTATTCTTCTACAAGAGAAAATAACAAATTATATTTTCTCTAACAAAGCAAAACGATTAATTCCGTAGCTATACCATCTATAAGATCTCTTAACAATAGTATTAAAGTATGTCATTTTACCATCCGAAATCTAGCAGTATAATGTCATTTTACCATCCGAAATCTAGCAGTATACTCACATATAATAACAACGTGTCATCTCACAAGTGGAGCCTGAAAAGGGTCGTGTATACGCATCCTTATCCCAATCTTGTGAAGGTAAAAAGATTATTTCCGATAGACTCTCGGCTCAAATAAATCATACAAAATTAGGAAGAAAAGGAAATACAGTAGAACAACAACAACATATTCAGTGTAGTCCCACAAGTAGGGTTTAAGCAGGATAGAATGTACACAGATCTTACTCTATCCCAAATCAAGTAAAGTAGATACACAAATACAGTAGTAAAGAATCATATAAAAATAAAGAATAGTAGCAACAACAAATGATACGATAACCGACACAAAGAAAACATCAGGTAACAGTAAATCTAAAGAATAAGATAGTAGGAGAGTATTAATCGTAATACTAATTAGATCACACTCGACTACCTACTATCCATCTACCTTAATCCTCGACCTAGGGTCATGTCCTCGGTAAGCTGCAGGTCTATCATGTCCTGTCTAATGACTTCTCCCTAATACTTCTTCGGCCTACCTCTACCTCTTCTTAGACCCATCATAGCTGACCTCTCGCACCTCCGCACTTGGCATCTGTGCATCTCTTCTTCACATGCCCCAACCATCTCAGTCTCTCCTCGCTCATCTTGTTCACCATGGAGACAACTCTCACATTGTCTCGAATATCTTAGTTCCTAATCCTATATGTCCTATTATGCCCACATATTCTTCTCAATATCCTCATCTCCGCTACTTGCATCTTAACGTGTGAGTTCTTGATCGGCCGACACTCTGCCCCACACAACATAGCTGGTCTAACAACCACTTTATAAAATAGGATATACTATTAAACAATGTTAGTATTCCAATTAAAACTAAACAGTGTACCAACATTCAATCGAATAATATAGAATATACTATTAAAGTGTGTTAACATTCTAATAAAAATTAACAACTGTATTCCTATCAAAACTAACACCATAATAACATTTACTATATAAATAAAATTTATTATTAAATCATGTTGGTATGGATTTAGTTAAAAGTATGTTAGTATTTTATATACAACCTTACATTATGTTTAACATTAACTATAAAGTTACTAGAATTTTTTAAAATATATTAACAAATAATATTAGTATTCTAATTAAGGCCTACTAGCATATCAAATTGTTAATGATATATCATTATACCTATCAGTATTTCAAAAGAAGATACTTATAATATTCTAATGTCAATTTCAAAAGAAATTCCTTATAATCCAATCCCTTGAAACTAGAAGACACGAAAAAGATTTTTTCATATTAATTGTTGTCAATTACTTTCGATTCATTACTATCAGAGTTGGAGCTAGTCATCCATTCGGTTACGGGTCGGTAAAATCTAGTAATTTTAGTTTAAATTAAATTTTATATTTGTATCGAAAACTTCATCAAATATGTACAAATTAAAATAATTTAGAACCCAAAAACTTTAAAGAATTGAACAGTACAAATGCATAAATTTTAAATTCCGCTTCTGATTGACATTTCTGATAGCTATTAATATACATCATCAAAATTTCTTTATACTCTAAACAATAGTTTTAAAATTAGGATAAAAGCTTACTTACACCCGATATATATATCAAACTAATGAATATAAGACAAGTGTCTTGCATGCATTCATTTAGCAATCTTTTTTATTTTAATCACTTTCTTCCTTCTTGTTATGCGCCTCATCATCTACAGGCATCTTATACCTACAAAGTAGATATGACCAATTAATCTCCGATCACCTTTTTAATACAATTCAAATGAAACCGATGTAGAACAAGTGGGTAAGGTAACTACCACATCCCTTAAAACGTGGGATTTTAGGGTAATTAAAAATATTTGATAGGATAGTATACTATATAAGGTATTCTAATACTTAAAAATTGATATAATAAGTAATTGGATACAAAATGAAAGTTAAGAAATCAAATGTTAAAATGTGTTGAGTAGTATTTATATAGTAGTTTATAAAAGTATATTTATGTCTTAGAGACAATTTGTATTAGGACAAATGTATTTTATACATATTCATATTTATATTAATGGAGATTAATATTATGTCATTTGCAGTTATTGAATTATTTGTTGATTGTCTGTAATATTCTATAATTGCATCCCTAGAGGTTACATGGTTATTAATAACGTGAGAGATTAATATTATAACATAACTCTTAAATTGCCTCGACTAATGATCATCGAGAATGGAATATCGATGATATGTGATACGTCGACATGTGGTCTACATCATATCATTAGGGATGTAGTATGTCTTACATGCTACGAGTTATGGCAATTCGTGATTGACACATGGATACTTGTAGAAGTATTGATATACCCTGCTGATGTACTATTTGTTATAGATGTCTAGAGTATCATCAGTGTGTGTGAGATAGAAGTCCTTAGACTTGAGGTCGATACACGCCTTGTTTACAGAGTAATATACTTTGATCCTGTCCTAAGCTCAAATGCCTTATAGGTTGAGACGTGACTTGTATTGGGTATATTGCGATGTAGATTAAAGGTGGTAGTTGAGCCAATATTAAGATTCATTCCTCGAATGTATCTTCGAGAAAACACTCAAATTCTCATATGATATTAGGTTGACTAAGTCATTGGCCAATGCAGTAGACATATCTTTGATATGGTCTTATTGTCAGCTAATATAAATGAGATATAGTGATCAAGCCATTTGGATAGACACCTGGAAGATCCTAAGCTTGATCGAGTGTGTCGTGAATGAAAAGATTTTATCTTCCCACAGAGAGGTTCAGTTCACACGTTTCGTGTAACTATATTTCACATATTGAGTTCGTCTTTCGGCGCCGTCTAGGAGTTTCGTGTAGACCCTAATGATATTAGTGTCGATATGTGAAGGCTTGTAGGGTAACACTAAGTCAATTTTTTTCATCGATTCAAGGATGTAATCAGAGAGAATATATATGTTCGGTTTATAATCGAGACATTAGAATAAATAATGATTATTTACTTAAATCGAGATGATGTTTCAGATTTAATTAAAATAGACGAGACAGAATTGGACCAGGGTCGCGACTCGTGGGACCCAGGGCCCCGGCGCCTAAGAGTCGCGGTGCCATGTGTCTAGTTGGTCCGAAGTAACCCACTATGTCTCAATTTTTAGGTCTGGCCCACTTAGAAACCCTAACTGATTTTTCAGCTATAAATATAGGGTTCAATCATTATTTTAATATATCTAATTCACAAGAATTATTCTCTACTAAAACTCTGTCGGATTTTCTAGCTTTCCGAAAGAGTAATTACATCGGAGTCTTAGACTTGCAATCGAGGAACAGTTGTATGCTCACCCTCAGATTACACACTTGAAGTTTGAAGATTCCAGATTTGCTAAACTGTAAGTATTCGTTCGAAGTATTATAGTTATGTATGTGTTTTACATTATATAATCATCCATCAGTTTGATCGTCCGTCGGGTTTGAAACATAAATTTTCAAATTCAGTTGCGTGTACGAACCCGACAAAACTCTTCAGTGGTCGACAAAAACCTTCAATGGTATCAGAGTCAGGTTGTTGTTTTTTATTATATAATGTTAATTAATGATTATATGGGTTAGAATTTGTCTAAATCTAATTTTTGTCTTTAAGAAGATTTAAAATCTTAAATCTCATGAACACATAATCCTTGTCTCTGAAATAATTGAACAATGATGTAATCGAGGAAGTCATTCTGATCTAGCTCTTCTAAGTTGATGTGCGTTACCAGTTCGTTTTCGAACATGATGCACTGAGACGAAGAACGAGAAGAGATTGAATGATGGTCGATGAACGTGTTGTTTAATGATGAAGGGGTATGAGGTTGAATCTACAAATCTGACCCTGAACGAGTTTTAGGATTTCAAAATTGCAGAATTTTGCGTTTCTGGGAAGAGGCACCGCGGATCCACACTGGAGCGCCGCAGTGCCGATGGCAATTTTTGAAAATTTTGCTTACAACAAGTGAGGCACCGCGGTCCCAAGCAGTAGGGCCGCGGCACCGACGAAAAAAAAATAATTAAAAAAAATTGAAAGTTTTAAAGATTTCAGAATTCTGATTCTGAAGTTTAAAATGTTTCGGAATCTGAAAATTAAAACTTTTAATTAGACAGATTTGGTCATTTCGGGTAATTTTATAATTAAATAAAGTTTCTGAAAATTAAATTTTTAAAATCTGGAAACCTGAAAATATTTTCTGAAAATTAAAATTGGATTTTTTGAATTTAATAAGGTTCAAGTTGAATTTTAAATTCTTGAGGGACTAAACTGTAAATTCTGAAAATTTACAGAATTTCCTGAAAATCAGAATTTTAAAATCAGAAAATATTTAGGGACTATTTGGCATATACATAGATTTTAGAGTTTAGACAAATAGACTCATGATTATCATTAATTGTATATTATATGTATGTGCTAAGTGTTTCAAATGTGAGAATTTAATTATTAGCATAGTGTCCGTTATTATTGTCTGGGTAGACGACGCCCAGTAATTGAATTACATAAATGACCGCTATAATTGTCTGGGTAGGTGGCGCCCAGTAGTTGATTAAAATCATTTTATATCATGCCTATTGGGTTGGTGGCCATCTAAATGTGTTTTAGAATTTGCATGATAGGATGTCATATGAAATATGATAGAATGTTGATCTTGGTTGAAATCCCCGAAAACTGAAAAATGTTCCCCAACCTTTGAATACAAGTCTAAAATTAAAACGCGTCGTCCATTATAATTGTTAGAGTGCAAAATCATTTTCGGCGATACGAGTATTTATGCCAAAACATTTACTCTAAGTCTACGAGGACTCATAATCTTTCATAGATGTGTTAAATGTTAAACACAATACCCCTTATTCATTTTTTCGTTTATTATTTCTTCTTCACAAATCCGTTGTCATCTCCGCCAGACCCCGTCACTTTCAATGCCATCATTCCACAACTCCACCCATTTTCTTTTACTACTACCGTTTCAATTATTTCTTCAATTCAAAATCTTATTAAATAATTTCCCCTAAAGGCTTCTGCAAAACCCATTAGATAAAACAAAAAGAAATCCCCGATTCTCCAATTCCAAGCCATTATTATCGGATCTATGCTTTCATTACGCGAGCAACAAAAACAGAAATTTCAAGCTTCTTCATTGAACTGATTTTGAGAGAATAAATTTGGATAGTAAAACTGTGGAAATGACTTCAAGTACAATGCTAAATATTAGGTACTGCAAATTTTGTGGAGAAGTTTATTTTGTTTCTCTTTTCTCTTTCTTCAATTTTTCTTGGTTGAAGTATCAGTGGTGGGTGTTAATAAGTGTAATATGGGTCAAATGGTGGAGAAGAGAGGAGGAGATTGTGGGAGCTTTTCAGTTTTCATTCTCAAGTCTCAACTGAGACAATGCGTACATGGTCTCTATTTATACTAATAGAGAAAGAAAATACACGGTAAAAGAAATAGGAAAAGAATAAGAAAGAAAGGAAAAGAACTGGTCCCACTCACTAACTAACATAACGGTTTCTACTAATTAGCCAATTAATCAATTACTAATTAACACTTATGAATAACGTTAACACCCTCAAGTTAGGGGTTAAGAACAAATTCTTCATTCTTAACTTGGAAAGAAGATAAGCATGTTGTCCTGGTAGCAAAGCTTTAGTGAACATGTCTGCTGGCCGATCATCAATCACAATATATCTTGTGGAAATCAGGCCTAACTGCACCTTCTCCCTGACGAAATGACAATCTATCTCGATGTGTTTGGTTCTCTCGTGGAATCCCAGGAACGACATTATTTTCTCTGGTCAGGCACAGTGACCCCGAAGCGATCTTCTTCTAGTTGCGGGACCGGACTTGCTGTCACAATGAGTCGAGATGAGAAGTTGCAAGGACACACTAAGCTCTGAAAATAATTCCTTAATCTAGATAATCTCTGCCACTACTGATGCCAAAGCCCTATACTCAGATTCTGCCGAGCTCCGGGAAACTGTCTGCTGTTTCTTGGACTTCCAAGAGATAAGAGAGGATCCAAAATATACTAAGTATCCCGATACTTATCTCCTGGTAATGGGACAAGAAGCCCAGTATGCGTCGCAATAAGCTGATAAAATATTACTGACCTCTACTGCTATCAACACTCCCAGTCCTGGAGCTTGCTTCACATACCTTACCACTCTTTCTGCTGCGACCATATGCGACTGTTTAGGAGCTTGCATAAATTGACTCAAATATTGGACTGTAAATGATATATCCGGCCTGGTATTAGTCAAATAAAGCAGTCGTCCAACCAGCCTTTGATATGCTGCTGGATTCTTTAGAGGAACATCTGCACTGCCATCTTTGCCAATGTCTGCATTGCCATCATTGCTTGTTTTCTTTATATGTGCATCATATTCAGCAGAAGTAAGCTTCACGTTGGCTTCCATTGGTGAAGTAACTGGTTTGGAACCAGTTAATTCCATATCCTCAATTAGCTCCAATGAATACTTTCGTTGATGCATCACTGTCCCCTCATTTTTCCTTGCAAACTCAAAGCCCAGGAAATATCTAAGCTCACCAAGGTCCTTAAATTTGAAATGATGTTGCAAGATGGTCTTTGTCTCATCAATAATCCCATGATCATTTCCAGTCAGGAGAAGATCATCCACATATATCAACACCATAACTATTTTATCTCCATCCCTCTTGATAAGTAGAGAATAGTCAAAATGACTTTGGACAAATCCAGATGATACCAGGGCAATGGTCAATTTGATATTTCACTGTTTGGAGGCTTGCTTAAGACCATACAGTGACTTAAGTAACCTACAGACATGTCCTTTCTCATGTGCATGTTACACCCCGTAAATTCAAGAGGTTAAGTTAAGAACGTACGAAAGGAAATAAGATTTGAAGGTGGAAAGTTGGGATGGCAGAAGGTTGTGAGCAGACTTTCACCAACTTTGAGCGTATATCTCTAGTTTCTTAGGAGTTGTGAGGAGTTTTAAAAGACTAGTATGAAGGTTGTTGAATCTAGTTTCGACGCAACCAACCACTCGCCGATCGACATCGGTAGGAAGTTACGCGTTAAGTTACGTCGACGCAGAGATGATTTTTCCCAAATAGGCCGCAGCCGCTTGCCAGGCGCGCACCGATAATTCCGGAAAGTCCTCGAGGTTGCAGCGCGCGCCGACGCAGGTCGCGCGCCAAATGCAGTGGAATTCTCAGAGGAGTGGAGGCGCCGGCGCCGCGGCGCCGAGGCGGGAGTTTTGCGATGACAAAGTAAAAACAGGGATATTTTGTTTTAAACCTATGGGAGGTGACAAGTGTCCTCCCATCCTTTATCTGAAAGTGGTCCTATTTAGGGCCAAGTCTTGGAAGACTTGGCCATTTCATTTCAAACCCTCCCAAGAAAGATCCTCTCCTTCTCTCTTGATTTTTGAAGAAAACCTAGCCTAAGAGGAAATTGTTGGAGCGGCGGCAAGAAGGAAAAGTGTGGGTAAACTTGTGGGAAGCGCTGGTGGGCGATTTTGACGGAAAGAGGTGGAAGAAAAAGGGGCTTTTGTGGGCTATTTCTTAAGGTAAAAGTTTCCCCTTTCTCTTGGTTATGAGCCTAAGGCTGTTATATTTTAGTAGTATAGATGTGAGCCTGAGGCTGTTATATTTTAGTGATTTAAAAATTGAGCCTGGTCGCTTTTATCAGTAGTATAGAGTTGAGCCTGAGGCTGTTTTATGTGAATAGATTTGGGTCGTCGCATGTTGTAAAGAGAGATTGTAATTGTTGAAGATGTCTAGGGCTAGATATCATGTTAGACTTAAGAACTTGGATTGGAAAGAGTTGAAAGGGGTTTAGTATTGGTTATATTGTTGGCCAAGAATGGCATGGAAATTATTGGTTTATTTTGTGTTGTTGTGGGGCGGAATTTTACACGTATTAGTAGGCGTGTAATCCCTTTGTAATTGCTGAATGAATTGAGCCTTAAATGTGGCGTTGATTATTGAATTTCGGCCTTGAAAAAGGTGGCATAGTAAGTAGAAACAAAGGAAGTGTCGCCCAAATTTTCCGTAACGCGGACTTTTCATTAGAATATATTACGTTGAAGCTAGAAGCTAATAGACGTATTATGGTCATTATAGGTTGACATCTACGACGGCATATTGACTTGGCAAGTGGATTAAGCAAAAGAGGTATGTAGAACTCTTCCTATCTCTCGAGTAGTTATAACCGTATGGTACGGTAGACGTACGTGATTTTAAATGAAGTGAAGTCATTTGATATATTTGACTTGTTTTAAGGATGTCTAGTTGGTTGAGTTAGAGAATTAACTCACGTGTCCTTAGCAAAGAGTTATAAGAACGGTTTATCCTAATAAGGTAGACAAGGATTCCTCGACAGAAAAAGTTTAGAATCGGATTTGGAAGGTATTGATTCTTAAACCATTATAAAGATAAGAACTTGTTTCTAAGTTAGGAAATTGTCTTCTAAGTTAAAGAGACTTGAAGTACTTTGTAAGTAGTGCGACTTGAATCAAGTACAAGTCTCTTGGTTATAGAAAGAACAAAGTGGTCTAAGACATAAAAGAGTTATAACGGCTTTATGGAAAGTTAGTTATGACGGCTTTATGAGAGGTTAAGAAGTCTTAGTTTCTAAGAAGCATAAAGTTAGTATAACGGCTTTATGGGAAGTTGGTTATAATAACTTTATGGAAGGTTAGAGGAACGGTTTTCGCGAGTAAGGTAAACCAAGATGAAAGAATTGAAACTAAGAAAGACAATTTGATTTAAAGGCATCTATTGCTTGAGGTCTAAAATGAGGTCACTTGATTTAGAAGCATATTTCTAATAATATAGTGACTTGTTTGAAATATAGATAAGCCTTGATACTACGGTGTTAGTATCTTGGGGTCTTATGTGGAAAAGGGATCTTGGAAAGAATAGAAATACATAGTACTTTGGGTTGAATTTCCCCGGACTTGTTAAGTGATATGAAAAGTGTCGTAAGGTCATAAAATGAGATCCAGTTTGTATGTTAACGAAAGTCTAAAGAAGTTGTGAACTTACTGGGACGTACCGACAGTGATGTGGGATTCCACGGGTAGGCTTCATCGCTTCTTACGAGTCACCGGACGCATCGACAAGTGATGTGGGATTCCACGGGTAGGTTTCCGGTCATATGAGTTTACTCGACGCATCGAAGCGGTGATGGAGGATTCCACGGTATGCTTCCATGGTCTTAGTATGGGTTACCGACATACCGTCGCTGATGTGGGATTCCACGGGTACGCCGTGACACGCCATGCGATGAGGATTCGAGGCATGTAGTTCGGCGGGTAAGAGTATAAACGGCGGGTAAATCCCCAAGATCGTTATACCACCGCTTCCGTGGATTTGCTACCGCGACGCGAGGAATACCTCACGCGAGTCCTTATGGGCTTACGGGTGAAATAGTCCCACGCGGGCGATACAAATTACGCGAGGAATACCTCACGCGTCCATACGACTATCACGCGTGAAATAGTCCTGCGAGTAGGATTACTAAATGAAGTCATGTACCGAGATGAGGATTCCACGCATGATATATATATATATATATACACGTATGTGTACACCGACAATGGTGGGATGCCACGCGCGCCACATGGTTATAGTTACATTTACTACCGCTTCGGTAGTGACGGGAATTCCACGCGCAGAGGATATAGGTATATATGTGTTTTATGTGCTGACACGATGAGGTAGGATGCCAGGCGCATCACACGGTTGTATCAGACATGGCTGTCGATGACGGGGATTCCACGGCGAGGATACAGTATATACGTGTTGTAGGTGTACGCCGACGGTGAGGTAGGTACCACCGGGCGCCACACGAGTTAGATTTTACACCAATGGCGGTCATGTGATGGGAATCCCACGCACAATTTGATATTCGAGGTCGTGTTCATAGCCCCGCGTGGATCGTTGTTCATATGTTGAGACAGTGTATAAGGTAAAAATCGACTTTCATTATTTCCACTTCAAGATAGCACGCATCGTTAATTTGGTTATCATATATGTCTTCACCGTATTTTCGACTATTATGATTTAAATTACGATTTTCGCTTTTGCATACTTGGTACATATTTTGTAATCGACCTCCTTTCTGCGTCATGCCGCAGTTGAGATACATAGCTTGCGATCCGCACTGGGTCACGGTCAAGACTGAAAGCTCCATTTCTCCGGAGGCTTGTCTTTTGGTATGGTTCCCTGAAGTTGTAGACTTTAGTACATTCAGGGGTATGGCGGGGCCCTGTCCCGTCACAGTTGTTATGTAAACTCTTAGAGGTCTCAGTCATATCTTGTGGGTCACTTTAAAAAAAAATTGAGGTAACTGCTTTTGGATTTGTTTATATCCAGGAAGGTAGCCTTATCGGCTAGCCTATTAATTATTTCATTGTTAAGTTATGTATGTTCCGCTGATTATCTCTCGATGATACTGTAAGGTGCCTGTAGTGGCACCGCCATGCCCGGTTGGGTCGTGACAAAAGTGGTATCGAGCGCTTAGTCCTCGGAAAGTGTCGCTGCATCGCGTGTCTAGTAGAAGTCTTGATTATTGATGTGTTGCGCACCACATCTATAATCGTGAGGTCGCATGACATTTAGGATTGGTTTCCATTCTTCTCACTCTAAGATCGTGCGATGAGCGCTGTGGTTAGGGTCATCTCTCCTAACAAAGTTATGTTGTTTGCAGCCACGAAAGGCAAAGGATGACCAGAAAGATTATGTGGATTGCGTATCCAGTTGGTAATATTTGCAAGATAGTTGGTATTGTGACATACGCCTATACGGATATATATGTAGGTCACATATGTGTCGCCTAGAATGATTTTAGATTACCAGGATTTGGTAAGGACTAAATAGATACCGGGAGGGTATGAACAGTTAAGGAACTCTCATCGAGGTTTTACGTGCTAATTTGAGATAATTAGGAGATGATGAGTTGTCGGAAAAAGGTAATGGAACCTTAAGTTTAATTAAGGGACCAATGGGAGACTATGTTTGTAAATTAAGCTACGTGGTATGGTTAAGATGATAGTACGGATGAGATCCGTGTGGAGTAAGTAATTGTTGTTGTGATCAAGACGACACGGTTATGGTGTTATGAAGTTAGTGTACCCGCTATGGGTGTGGACTAATGGGCTTCTGGTATGCCAAGGTTGACTATAGAGAGAAACTGGTTCGATTCCAGTGTTCCGGTGAGCCGGTTATCGATGGGAAGGGAATGGAAGTGCTAGTAAACTGTAAGTTACTACCTTCGTTGACATGAAATTTTGGAGTCTATGTGACTTGACTTATTAAAATTATTGAAGGATTTTATGTTAAGTGCCCTTGGAGGTACTTGGAGTTGGTTTGGTGTGGCGGTCATGGCCACGACCTTCCGGATAATTTTAGAAAAGTGTGCAAGACAAGAATAAAATAGGTACGAGTGCTGCCGGCGGAAAGCTGAGGGCGTCTTTGGTAGGTTTTGAAAATCTACATGACTTTAAGGCGGTGCGTGATGATTAGATAATTACTGGACTGTAAGAGGACCCGGTGATTTGGGTTGTGACTCCAAAGAAGGTTTATTTAATGGAGATAAGTTCTCTCCCCCACGTAAAGGATAGTTTTGCGACATGAGGTTATGTGTACCCATGTTAGTCGAAGGATAGAAGACGGGTAAGGTCTTCAGATCCATGCCGTAAGTTACACTTTTAGATAACCGTGAGAAAAGTATTGTATGTAGGGGTTGTAAAAGGAAACTGTGTCGCTAATTATTAGATTGACTCCAAAAGAACATTCGAGGACGAATGTTTCTAAGGGGGGAAGAATGTTACACCCCGTAAATTCAAGAGGTTAAGTTAAGAACGTACGAAAGGAAATAAGATTTGAAGGTGGAAAGTTGGGATGACAAAAGGTTGTGAGCAGACTTTCAGTCAACTTTGGAGCGGTATATCTCCTAGTTTCTTAGGAGTTGTGAGGATTTTTAAAAGACTAGTATGAAGGTTGTTGAGTCTAGTTTCCGACGCAACCAACCACTCGTCGATTGGACATCGGGGTAGGAAGTTACGGGCGTTAGAAGTTACGACGCAGAGGACGATTTTTCCAAAGCAGCGTCGCAGCGGCCGCCGGCAGGTTTGCAGCGTCGCGCGCCGATAATTCCGAAAGTCCTCTGAGGTTGCAGCCGCGCCACACGGAATCTGAGGCAGCGCAAATGTAGGGAATTCTAAGGAAGGCCACATGGCGGCGTGGCATGGCCGAGGCGGAGTTTTGCGATGACAGGTAAAAACAGGGGATATTTTTGTTTTAAACCTATGGGAGGGTGACAAGTGTCCCTCCCATCCTTTTTATCTGAAAGTGGTCTTATTTTAGGGCCAAGTCTTGGAAGACTTGGCCATTTCATTTCAAACCCTCCCAAGAAAGATCCTCTCCCTTCTCTCTTGATTTTTGAAGAAAACCTAGCCTAAGAGGAAATTGTTGAGCGGCAAGAAGGAAAAGTGTGGTAAACTTGTGGGAAGCAAAGTGGCGATTTTGTGGAAAGAGGTGGAAGAAAAAGGGGCTTTTGTGGGCTATTTCTTAAGGTAAAAGTTTCCTTTCTCTTGGTTATGAGCCTAAGGTCATTATATTTTAGTAGTATAGATGTGAGCACGAGGTCATTATATTTTAGTGATTTAAAAATTGAGCCTAAGGCTGTTTTATTGTAGTAGTATAGAGTTGAGCCTGAGGCTGTTTTATGTGAATAGATTTGGGTCGTCGCATGTTGTAAAGGGAGATTGTAATTGTTGAAGATGTCTAGGGCTAGATATCATGTTAGACTTAAGAACTTGGATTGGAAAGTGTTGAAAGGGGTTTAGTATTGGTTATATTGTTGGCCAAGAATGGCATGGAAATTATTGGTTTATTTTGTGTTGTTGTGGGGCGGAATTTTACACGTATTAGTAGGCGTGTAATCCCCTTGTAATTGCTGAATGAATTGAGCCTTAAATGTGGCGTTGGTTATTGAATTTCGGCCTTGAAAAAGGTGGCATAGTAAGTAGAAACAAAGGAAGTGTTGTCCAAATTTCCCGTAGAACAAGGGACTTTTCATTAGAATATATTACGTTGAAGCTAGAAGCTAATAGACGTATTATGGTCATTATAGGTTGACATCTACGGACGGCATATTGGACTTGGCAAGTGGATTAAGCAAAAGAGGTATGTAGAACTCTTCCTATCTCTTGAGCATGAGTAGTTATAACCGTATGGTACGGTAGACGTACGTGATTTTAAATGAAGTGAAGTCATTTGATATATTTGACTTGTTTTAAGGATGTCTAGTTGGTTGAGTTAGAGAATTAACTCACGTGTCCTTAAGCAAGAGTTATAAGAACGGTTTATCCTAATAAGGTAGACAAGGATTCCTTGACAGGAAAAAGTTTAGAATACTGGATTTGGAAGGTATTTATTCTTAAACCATTATAAAGATAAGAACTTGTTTCTAAGTTAGGGAAATTGTCTTCTAAGTTAAAGAGACTTGAAGTACTTTGTAAGTAGTGCGACTTGAATTGAAGTACAAGTCTCTTGGTTATAGAAAGAACAAAGTGGTCTAAGACATAAAGAGTTATAACGGCTTTATGGAAAGTTAGTTATGACGGCTTTATGAGAGGTTAAGGAAGTCTTAGTTTCTAAGAAGCATAAAGTTAGTATAACGGCTTTATGGGAAGTTGGTTCTAATAACTTTATGGAAGGTTAGAGGAACGGTTTTCGCGAGTAAGGTAAACCAAGATGAAAGAATTGAAACTAAGAAAGGCAATTTGATTTAAAGGCATCAATTGCTTGAGGTCTAAAATGAGGGTCACTTGATTTAGAAGCCGAAGCATATTTCTAATAATATAGTGACTTGTTTGAAATATAGATAAGCCTTGATACTACGGGTGTTAGTATCTTGGGGTCATATGTGGAAAATGGATCTTGGAAAGAATAGAAATACATAGTACTTTGGGTTGAATTTCCCCGGACTTGTTAAGTGATATGAAAAGTGCCTTAAGGTCATAAAATGAGATCCATTTTGTATGTTAATGAAAGTCTAAAGAAGTTGTGAACTTACTTGGACGTACCGACAGTGATGTAGGATTCCACGGGTATGCTTCCATTGCCTTCTTATGAGTCTACCGACGCATCGATGATGTGGGATTCCACGGGTAGGCTTCCCTGGTCATAGTATGAGTTTACCTGGACGTACCGACAGTGATGGAGGATTCCACGGGTATGCTTCCATGGTCTTAGTATGGGTTACCGGGACATCTTGTCGGTGATGTGGATTCCACGGGTATGCGCCGTGGACACGCTGCGATGAGGATTCGAGGCATGTAGTTTGAGGGTAAGAGTATAAATGAGGGTAAATCCCCAAGATCGTTATACCACCGCTTTAGTGGATTTGCTACCGCGATGCGAGGAATACCTCACGCGAGTCCTTATGGGCTTACGCGGGTGAAATAGTCTCACGCGGCGATACACTTACGCGAGAATACCTCACGCGGTCCATACGACTACGGGTGAAATAGTCGCGAGTAGGATTACTAAATGAAGTCATGTACCCGAGATGAGGATTCCACGGGCATGATATATATATATATATATATACATGTATGTGTACACCGACAGTGAGGTGGGATGCCACGGGTGCGTCACATGGTTATAGTTACATTTACTACCGCTTCGGTAGTGACGGGAATTCCACGCGAGGATATAGGTATATATGTGTTTTATGTGTACGACACAGGTGAGTAGATGCCACGCGCATCACACGGTTGTATTGTACTTATGGTCGCCGATGTGACGGGATTCCACGCGCAGGATACGGTATATACGTGTTGTAGGTGTGTCTGGCAGTGAGGTAGAGTAGGTACCACCGGCGCCACGAGTTAGATTTTACACCTAGCGGTCGGCTGTGATGGGGAATCCCACGGGCACAATTTGATATTTGAGGGCTGGTGTTCATAGCCCCGTGTGGATCGTTGTTCATGTGTTGAGACAGGCTGTATAAGGTAAAAATTGACTTTCATTATTTCCACTTCAGTAAGGCACAGTGTACTGTTAATTTGGTTATCATATATGTCTTCAGCTGTATTTTCGACTATTATGATTTAAATTACGATTTCGCTTTGCATACTTGGTACATATTTTGTACCGACCTCCTTCTGGGCCGCTCATGCCGCAGTTGAGATACATAGCTTCGATCCGCACTCGGGTCACTGCTCAAGACTCGAAAGCTCCATTTCTCGAGGCTTGTCTTTTGGTACGGTTCCCAAAGTTGTAGACTTTAGTACATTCAGTGGTATGGCGGGGCCTGTCAATCCACGATTGTTATGTAAACTCTTAGAGGTCTGTAGTCATATCTTGTGGGTCACTTTATAAAAAAAAAAATTGAGGTAACTGCTTTTGGATTTGTTTATATCCAGGAAGGTAGCCTTATCGGCTAGCCTATTAATTATTTCATTGTTAAGTTATGTATGTTCCGCTGATTATCTCTGATGCATACCGAAGCGGTGCCTGTAGTAGACACCGATCGCCATGCCCGGTTGGGTCGTGACAAAAAGTGGTATCAGAGCAGTTAGTCCTCGGAAAGTGTCTACAGACCGTGTCTAGTAGAGTCTTGATTATTGATGTGTTGTGCACCACATCTATAATCAGGAGGCTGCATGACATTTAGGATTGGTTTCCATTCTTCTCACTCTAAGATCGTGCGATAGAGCTGTGTGGTTAGGGTCATCTCTCCCTAACAGGTTATGTTGTTTGCAGCTACGAGAAAGGCAGCAGTGACCCAGGAAAGATTATGTGGATTGCGTATCCAGGTTGGTAATATTTGCAGTATAGTTGGTATTGTGACATACAGCTATACGGATATATGTATGAGGGTCACATATGTGTTGCCTAGAATGATTTTAGATTACCAGAATTTGGTAAGGACTAAATAGATACCGGGAGGGTATGAACAGTTAAGGAACTCTCATCGAGGTTTTACGTGCTAATTTGAGATAATTAGGAGATGATGAGTTGTCGGAAAAAGGTAATGGAACCTTAAGAAGTTTAATTAAGGGACCAATGGGAGACTATGTTTGTAAATTAAGCTACGTGGTATGGTTAAGATGATAGTACGGATGAGATCCGTGTGGAGTAAGTAATGGTTGTTGTGATCAAGACGACACGGTTATGGTGTTATGAGAAGTTAGTGTACCCGTTTATGGGTGTGGACTAATGGGCTTCTGGTATGCCAAGGTTGACTATAGAGAAACCGGTTCGATTCGGTGTTCCGCGAGCCTTATCGATGGGAAGGGAATGGAAGTGCTAGTAAACTGTAAGTTACTACCTTCGTTGACATGAAATTTTGGAGTCTATGTGACTTGACTTATTAAAATTATTGAAAGATTTTATGTTAAGTGCCCTTGGAGGTACTTGGAGTTGGTTTGGTGTGGCTGTCATGGCCACGACCTTTCGGATAATTTTAGAAAAGTGTGCAAGACAAGAATAAAATAGGTACGAGTGCTGCCGGCGGAAAGCTGAGGGCGTCTTTGGTAGGTTTTGAAAATCTACATGACTTTAAGGCGGTGCGTGATGATTAGATAATTACTGGACTGTAAGAGGACCCGGTGATTTGGGTTGTGACTCCAAAGAAGGTTTATTTAATGGAGATAAGTTCTCTCCCCCACGTAAAGGATAGTTTTGCGTATTATGAGGTTATGTGTACCCATGTTGTTAGTCGAAGGATAGAAGACGGGTAAGGTCTTCGGTATCGTCATGCCGTAAGTTACACTTTTAGATAACCGTGAGAAAAGTATTGTATGTAGGGGTTGTAAAAGGAAACTGTGTCGCTAATTATTAGATTGACTCCAAAAGAACATTCGAGGACGAATGTTTCTAAGGGGGGAAGAATGTTACACCCCGTAAATTCAAGAGGTTAAGTTAAGAACGTACGAAAGGAAATAAGATTTGAAGGTGGAAAGTTGGGATGACAAAAGGTTGTGAGCAGACTTTCACCAACTTTGAGCGGTATATCTCCTAGTTTCTTAGGAGTTGTGAGGATTTTAAAAGACTAGTATGAAGGTTGTTGAGTCTAGTTTCCGACGCAACCAACCACTCGTCGATCGACATCGGTGGAAGTTTACGGCGTTAAGTTACGTGGCGACGCAGGACAGATTTTTCCCACAGCGCCGCATACGCGTCAGCGAGGCAGCGCGCCGATAATCCGAAAGTCCTCGAGGTTGCAGCCATGGCGCCGACGCAGGTCGCGCGCGAAAATGTAGGGAATTCTAAGGAGTGAGGCCGCGGCGCCGAGGCGGAGTTTCTTGCGATGACAAAGTAAAAACAGGGATATTTTTGTTTTAAACCTATGGGCGGGTGCCAAGGGTCCCTCCCATCCTTGTTATCTGAAAGGGGTCCGATTTTAGGGCCAAGTCTTGGACGGCGTGGCCCTGTCATTTCAGACCCTCCCAAGAAAGATCCTCTCCTTCTCTCTTGATTTTTGAAGAAAACCTAGCCTAAGAGGAAATTGTTGGAGCGGCAAGAAGGAAAAGTGTGGGTAAACTTGTGGAAGCGGTGGGCGATTTTGACGGAAAGAGGTGGAAGAAAAAGGGGCTTTTGTGGGCTATTCCTTAAGGTAAAAGTTTCCCCTTTCTCTTGGTTATGAGCCTAAGGCTGTTATATTTTAGTAGTATAGATGTGAGCCTGAGGCTGTTATATTTTAGTGATTTAAAAATTGAGCCTAAGGCTGTTTTATTGTAGTAGTATAGAGTTGAGCCTGAGGCTGTTTTATGTGAATAGATTTGGGTCGTCGCATGTTGTAAAGGGAGATTGTAATTGTTGAAGATGTCTAGGGCTAGATATCATGTTAGACTTAAGAACTTGGATTGGAAAGTGTTGAAAGGGGTTTAGTATTGGTTATATTGTTGGCCAAGAATGGCATGGAAATTATTGGTTTATTTTGTGTTGTTGTGGGGCGGAATTTTACACGTATTAGTAGGCGTGTAATCCCCTTGTAATTGCTGAATGAATTGAGCCTTAAATGTGGCGTTGGTTATTGAATTTCGCCTTGAAAAGGTGGCATAGTAAGTAGAAACAAATGAAGTGTTGTCCAAATTTCCAGTAACGCGGACTTTTCATTAGAATATATTACGTTGAAGCTAGAAGCTAATAGGCGTATTATGGTCATTATAGGTTGACATCTACGGACGCATATTGGACTTGGCAAGTGGATTAAGCAAAAGAGGTATGTAGAACTCTTCCTATCTCTTAGCATGAGTAGTTATAACCGTATAGGTACGGTGAGCGTCACGTGATTTTAAATGAAGTGAAGTCATTTGATATATTTGACTTGTTTTAAGGATGTCTAGTTGGTTGAGTTAGAGAATTAACTCACGTGTCCTTAAGCAAGAGTTATAAGAACGGTTTATCCTAATAAGGTAGACAAGGATTCCTTGACAGAAAAAGTTTAGAATCTTTGGATTTAGAAGGTATTTATTCTTAAACCATTATAAAGATAAGAACTTGTTTCTAAGTTAGGGAAATTGTCTTCTAAGTTAAAGAGACTTGAAGTACTTTGTAAGTAGTGCGACTTGAATTGAAGTACAAGTCTCTTGGTTATAGAAAGAACAAAGTGGTCTAAGACATAAAGAGTTATAACGGCTTTATGGAAAGTTAGTTATGACGACTTTATGAGAGGTTAAGGAAGTCTTAGTTTCTAAGAAGCATAAAGTTAGTATAACGGCTTTATGGGAAGTTGGTTCTAATAACTTTATGGAAGGTTAGAGGAACGGTTTTCGCGAGTAAGGTAAACCAAGATGAAAGAATTGAAACTAAGAAAGGCAATTTGATTTAAAGGCATCAATTGCTTGAGGTCTAAAATAAGGGTCACTTGATTTAGAAGCCGAAGCATATTTCTAATAATATAGTGACTTGTTTGAAATATAGATAAGCCTTGATACTACGGGTGTTAGTATCTTGGGGTCATATGTGGAAAATGGATCTTGGAAAGAATAGAAATACATAGTACTTTGGGTTGAATTTCCCCGGACTTGTTAAGTGATATGAAAAGTGCCTTAAGGTCATAAAATGAGATCCATTTTGTATGTTAATGAAAGTCTAAAGAAGTTGTGAACTTACTTGACGCATCGAAGCTGATGTAGGATTCCACGGGTACGCTTCCATTGCCTTCTTATGAGTCTACCGACGCATCGATGTGATGTGATTCCACGGGTAGCTTCCCAGTCATAGTATGAGTTTACTCGACGCATCGAAGCGGTGATGGAGGATTCCACGTATGCTTCCATGGTCTTAGTATGGGTTACCGGACATACCGTCGGTGATGTGGATTCCACGTATGCGCAGTGGACACGCTTGCGATGAGGATTAGAGGCATGTAGTTTGGCGGGTAAGAGTATAAATGGCGGTAAATCCCCAAGATCGTTATACCACCGCTTAGTGGATTTGCTACCCGCGACGCGAGGAATACCTCACGCGAGTCCTTATGGGCTTACGCGGGTGAAATAGTCTCACGCGGGCGATACACTTTATGCGAGGAATACCTCACGCGTCCATACGACCACGCGTGAAATAGTCCCGTGAGTAGGATTACTAAATGAAGTCATGTACCAGATGAGGATTCCACGCATGATATATATATATATATATATGTATGTGTACAAATGAGTGAGTGGGATGCCACAGTGCGTACATGGTTATAGTTACATTTACTACCGCTTGTAGTGACGGAATTCCACCGCGCAGGATATAGGTATATATGTGTTTTATGTGTGTATCACGACGGTGAGGTAGGATGCCACGCGCATCACATGGTTGTATTGTACTTCTATGGTCGTCGACAAGTGACGGGGATTCCACGCGCAGGATACGGTATATACGTGTTGTCAGGTGTGTACGCGGTGAGGTAGGTACCACGGCGCGCCACGAGTTAGATTTTACACTGGCGGTTTGTGATGGGAATCCCACCGCACAATTTGATATTTGAGTGGTGTTCATAACCCCGCGTGATATTGTTCATATGTTGAGACAGTATAAGGTAAAATTGACTTTCATTATTTCCACTTCAAGAGCACGATGCATCGTTAATTTGGTTATCATATATGTCTTCACCGTATTTTCGACTATTATGATTTAAATTACTGATTTCGCTTTGCATACTTGGTACATATTTTGTAATCGACCTCCTTCGGGCCGTTCATGCCGCGAGTTGAGATACATAGCTTGCCGATCCGCACTGGGTCACGGTTGATGACTCGGAAAGCTCCATTTCTCGGTGGCTTGTCTTTTGGTATGGTTCCTCAAGTTGTAGACTTTAGTACATCTGTGGTATGGCGGGGCCCGTCAAATCCACGCTTGTTATGTAAACTCTTAGGTGCAGAGTCATATCTTGTGGTCACTTTATAAAAAAAAAATTGAGGTACCTGCTTTTGGATTTGTTTATATCCAGGAAGGTAGCCTTATCGGCTAGCCTATTAATTATTTCATTGTTAAGTTATGTATGTCAGTGATTATCTCCGATGATACCGTAAGGGTGCCTGTGTAGGAGCACCGATCAGCCCGGTTGGTCGCGTGACAGCAATCCTTGTCACAAAGTCATATACACATCTTCATTCAGATCCCCTTGTAGGAGTGTATTAAATACATCCATTTGTTGAATGACCCAACCTTTAGCAACTGCAACAAAGATCACACTCCTAACAGTGACCATCTTCACTACTGGAGAGAAAGTCTCTTGGTAATCAACCCATTCTCTTTGATTGTACCCCTTAGCTACAAGTCTGGCCTTGAATTTCTCTACCTCTCCAGTAGCCTTGTACTTGATTTTAAACACCCATTTACAGCCAATAGATTTCTTGTTGTGAGGCAAGTCAACTACCTCCCAAGTTTTGTTGTTTTCTAGAGCCTGAATTTCTGAATTCATGGCTTCCACCCACATTGGATCCTTGGCTGCTTCATGGAATGACTGTGGATCATATTCTGCTGAGATTCTGGCCAAGAAACTGTGATATTGATCAGACACCCCAGTGTAATATACTACCTTTGACATTGGATAAACACAACCTACTTGACTGGATGTGGATGTTGTCCCTGGATGCAAAAAGTCATTCAACCAAATTGGAGTTCTCCTTATTCTGTTGGATCTTCTAACATCCTCAACAGCCTCACCATCATCCAATGTGTCTATATTGTTGTCAGCATTGGTGGAAGCAGGTGATGGCATCTCTGCTGTCCGAACATCTGTGTCTACTGGCCCTCCTTCAGGAATCTGTATATGAGTCATATTTCTCACATTCTCCACTGAGATAAGCTGTGAAGGAACCTGTGCATCATCAACAAACATATTATTTTCAGAGCATGAAGACATAGTTGAGTCTACATTCTCCTTGAATTGTTGATAGGGAAATATATTTTCATGAAAAGTCACATCTCTGCTGACAAATACTGTATCACTGGACAAGTCCAGCAGCTTGTTACCTTTCCTGTTGATTTCATAACCAAGCAATACAACCTTGATAGCCCTGGGCTCAAACTTGTCATTCCTCACCAAGTTTGATGCATAACAAAGACATCCTATCACCTTTAAGTGTGAAAGTGATGGTATCCTTTTAAAAAACTTCTCATAAGGTAAAATATTCCCTAATATAATAGTAGGGATCCTGTTAATGACATACACATCAGTTTGGACACATTCACTCTAAAATTTAGCTGGAAGGTGGCCTTGTAGCTTAATGGCCCTAGCTATCTCTAATATATGTCCGTGTTTTCTTTTAACCACTCCATTTTGCTGTAGAGTATAGGGCCAGGACTTTTGATGTATGATCCCTAATCTATTAAAGAGATCTAAACAAGCAGAATTAACAAACTCTGTCCCATTATCTGTCCTAACACCCTTGACAACCATACCAAATTGAGTTTTTATCTGCACAAACAGGTTTTTGAGAACATTTATAACATCAGATTTAATATGCATCAAGAAGACCCATGTCCATCTAGTATAATCATCCGTCACAGTAAGAAAATATCACATGTTATTATAAGATGACACTTTATAAGGTCCCCATACATCCAGGTGTAAAAGTTGGAAATGAACTTCAGTCTTACTAAGACTATCAGGGAAGGAATTTCTTGTTTGCCTAGCTAATGGACAAAAATCACAATGATTTATTGACCCATTCTTTTGTGCCAAAGTTCTGCTTTCATCTCATCCTTAGAGATCATAGTTGATGCATGAGCATGTGCTTTTATTGCTTCCTTGTAGTTTCTACCTGATTCCAGTATGTATAGCCCATCAATTTCTTTAACAGTCTCCTTGACCTTCCCCTTGTAGCCTGTTGGATATCCAACAAGTCTATAACATTTATCCTTAATATGCCCTTGCTTAAAACAGTAGTCACAGAACATCAGCTTGTAACAAGTTTCTCTGGCGTGTCCTTTCATCTGGCAGTGATCACAGAATGTATACTGGTTATATTGATTAGATTTCTTCTGCTTGTACTGTAGTTTTGCTGGCCATAGACTCATTTGAATCAGGAACTCTAAATCTTCCAATGATATACTTTTGGCTTTCATCTTGTGCAATCATATCATATGCTTGATTGACATTAGGTGTAGGTGATAGCAACAGAATATGGCTTCGTGCTTGATTATAACCATAATTTAATCCCATCAGAAATTCTAATAATCTCTGATTAGCAAGATGATCAACATAAGCCCGAGGACTATCGCATTCACATGTAGGTGAAGAGATAATTGAGTCAATCTCATCCCATAGATCCTTCATTCGTGAGTAATAACTAGCCACAAGGGACACTCCCTGTTGAAGCATAGACAATTCCTTCTTCAATTGATACACCCGATACAAGTTGATTTTGTCGAATCGCTCCTTCAAATCCCTCCAAACTGCTAAAGCAGTGAATCTATACAAAATATCACTCAGTAAATATCGATTAACATTTTTCATGATTCACGACATCACCATTGCATTACAACGATCTCACTGCTTCATTGAATTGCCATCATACATGTCTCTTCTCACTGTTCCATCAATAAATCCAATCTTATTCTTCGTCAACAGATTTAGTTTCATCGCGCGACTCCATAATGTATAGTTTTCCATTCCAGTTAACTATATTTCGACATGCACATCTCCGGGAGTATCAGATGAACTCAAAAACAATGGATTATTGTGATCCACTATGTTTGAACACATATTCGATGTTTCCTCAGTAACAGCTGGTACATTTTGTGAAGTATTTTCCATTGTAGACGATTATCAACAACGATATCAACAAATAGCCACATAAACAACAAATTGGTGCTAACGAAAGCTACGATTAGATCGATCTATCTTCAGAATATCAATTTTAAAAAAACAATATCGCATATAAACCGAATCGGAAATTTGATTTTCACCTATCAATTTCAATAGTTATGCTATAAAATGTGTTGCATGTGTCGGATTGCTCTTGATCTGAGTCGCGAACAATTCTCGATCTTCAATTTTTTTCAGTATCGATCTTCAATTTGATCGATCCTGCTTCTCGGTCTTCAACAACGATTCCTGCTTCTCGATCTTTAACAACGATCTTTAATTGGCTTTGATACCATGTTAATAAGTGTGATATCAGTCAAATGGTGGAGAAGAGAGGAGGAGATTGTGGGAGCTTTTCAGTTTTCATTCTCAAGTCTCAACTGAGACAATGCGTACATGGTCTCGATTATTACTAATAGAGAAAGAAAATACACTGTAAAAGAAATAGGAAAAGAATAAGAAAGAAAGGAAAAGAATTGGTCCCACTCACTAACTAACATAACTGTTTCTACTAATTAGCCAATTAACCAATACTAATTAACAATTATGAATAACTTCAACAGTGGGTCTGACTGTTTTTTTTTTGCTTTGATTGTCCTGAGCCGAGAGTTTCTCGGAAACAACCGTCTGCCTACCAAAGTAGATGTAATGTCTGCGTACATTCTATCATTTCAGACCCACGTTGTGAAATTCACTGATTATCTTGTTGTTGAAGTATCAGTGGTGGGGTGGAGGGGGAGGGAGGTTAAAATAAAGAAGAATATGAGTAGAGGAATTAACTGAAGAAGTAGTTGTACGTGTGTGGGTATTGGGTGGGGAGGGGAGGGCATGGGATGGGGAAGTCAAAAAGCTAGAAAGAGAAAGTAAAAAGAAAAACATAAATAAAAATGAAAAATAAAAACAAAATGTAATTTTAATTAAATTAACATGTGTCAAACAAGGATTGATTCATTTTAACACCTACTTTTTAAAATTTGGAGTTCGACAAAAAAGGAGATAATTATAACAGTTGAACCTTATTAGGAAGGTAATAGAATCCCTCGTAAAATTCAAGTGTCTTTCTAGGAAAAAGATCCTACTTCAGGGAGGTAAGACGTGTTTTCTCGCGACACAACAATATATGTCCAAAGCCTACATGAAGTTTCCTATATTCCATCAGATACAACGTAGGCAAGGAGTAAAAGACGTACGTACCAAAAACAGGAAGAGCAAAGCACTGGCTCATGGACCTAAGCCCAAACCCATATTTAATCGTCGGTTACGCCAAAAGATGCGGTCAATACAGCCCCTGCAATTCACAAGAACTTTGTTGCCTTCCCGCGCGCGAAGCTAATGGGCGATGTGCCGTGGATCAGTTTCGGGGTGAGGAGCGAAAAGCCAACAACTTCTTAGGAGTCAGTTTTGTAGTATTGTTAGGCTCACGCTACGAGTCTATACGGTTGAGAATAAAGTAATATGTGCAACTTCGAAAACATTCAATGAGTTACCCAAAAGGTTGCCCTCAAACTGCTAAACTTGATATCTAATTTTCTTGATAAAGTGCATGTAGCATGTTTCACTTTTATGTGTTTTTATTTTAAAAAAAAATTGACAAAATATTGAGGGTAACAAAATATCCAATTAACATTCATAAAAGAGATTTAGTTATATTTAGTAAGTGATTTGTGTAATTTTTTTGAGAAAAAAAAAAAAGAACAAACAAAAGAAAAATCTTCTAACATGCCATCATAAAACACCACATAAAAACATTTTAATTGGAGCAATTAAGCACTAGATCAAACTGTCTTGTACAAATTAAAGAATAGCATGCAACGGCAAATACACTAGATAATAATCAGTATAGTACTAGAGCCTAACAACAATTTCGAAGCCCATCTATATTGGGCTAGCCTGGCTGGCAACGAAAGGCTACTTCAATCTAGGAAATAGCCGAAAACTCGAGAGGATCGCCTTAAATCACCATTCAAATGGGCTTGGGAGAGGTTCAATATGATCAAACATATCCAAAGGGAAGTCATCAATGAATCAATCTGGAGTAAGGGGCTTCTCAATTTCTCTCTTCACAACATTGTCAGCACATGGTACAAGTGGGACTTGCACATTATCCAATTCAGAACCATTGAACTCATGTCCAAAAACATGAAAATGTTTCAACATATAACAAAATCCCATGGAAGTTCTCTAAATTTTTAGCACTAGCAAGAAATAGAAGAAGCAAAAACCAAACCCCAAATATCTCTCTTAAACTATATTAAAGGCAATGTAACAAGTAACCAAACCCTATCTTCCCTAATTTAGACTTAAAAGATGTAAGTTCTGAAATACATATATAGTCCTACAAATAGTTAATTTTCACATATATAGTAAAGTTGACAGAAACCATAAGTTACGTTGATCCAAGAAAAGTCTAGTGGCAAGTAATTTACCAAAAAAAATGTAGTTAAGGTCTAGTTAAAGGAACAAGATCCACCATGAAAATGCTTCAACATATAACAAAAATCCCATAAAAGTTCCATAGATTTTTAATTCTAAGATGAAAGAGAAGAAGCCAAAAACCTCTCTTAAACTACATTAAAGGCAATGCAACAAGTAACCAACCACCATTATATTGACAAATCAAGAATTTAGACTAAGTGGCTCTAGTTCTGAAGTATACATTTAATTGGCAATAATTTACCAAAAATGTAGTTAGGGGTGTAGTAATTTACTTCTTTATGTTAGGTCTAAATTGTAAAAGGCCTTTGGATCGAATGGAGCTCCAATCTCTAGGACCATATTTCTTGACATGATTTATGAGCACTTCATCTTCTTCTTTCCATTAATAATAATTTTATTCAAATAAGGTCAAAAGTTATTAAACAATTTTTTTTAAGAATTCTTGAAGAATTTTGTCAAGAAATTGAAAATTATAAGTAAAGTTAAACTTTTTTTTCATTTAGGGTAAAACTAAATGACCCCTAAAACTTGTATATAGAATTATTTTTTCAAAAATTATCTTAATCCTTGGGATATGGATTTGGCTTTAATTAGTGTTTGAAAATTAAAAAAACAAAGAGATTTCACACGTATATACCTCTCTTAAAATTTGTCTTATAAACAGTCTCACATGGGTTCAACTTAAAATAAGGAATTCGAAGTTGAAAAAATATTTGAAATGAAATACTCCCTCTATCATAAAAAGATTCGTACTTCACTTTTCAATAGTCAAATGAGTTGTTCTTTGATTGTAATTTTTTTAAATGTCTTTTAAATATTTTAAATTATTAAATATAGTGACTTATAGTATTTTTCACGTAATTTTTAAATATATAAATTTTATTTAAATTTTTTTAATATTCTATGTTTTAACATAGTCAAAATTAGAAATTTGCCTCTCAAAAAACAAAGAGTGTCAATCTTTTTGAAAAGAATGGAATAATAGTTTTCACTCACAAATAGCATTCAATATTAAGTACTTTTTTTTTTATCTTTTAATCAAATGTTTCCTTTTTTTCTTCGGTTATAACTACGACTCTATTTGGTCAAGCGGCAAAAAACTGCTTATTTTGAAAAAAATAATTAAAAGTTTAAAAAAATATATACTTTTGGTGAGAAACAATTTGGTTTTGATATTCATTTAAAAAGTGATTTTGATAAGCAGATTGTATTTGACTAATTTTTTTTAAAAAGTGATTTTGAAAGCCAAATTACGAAAAAGATAAATATTAATGAACGTTTACTATTAATATTATTTTATAAAAAAATATTTTAAAAACCTATTATGAAAGACTTTAATAAAGTTTTTACTTGTTTTTAATTAAAATTTAAAAGTACATATTTTAAAATTTACAATCAATATAATACATAGACAAATCAAAACAAATTAATGATGTCATCCTTAAAGTACAAAAAGAGTAATAAGTCTGCTTGAAGATCAAAAGAAAAATAAATGTCATCGGCCAAAAAACAACAAGCTAAAAAAAAAATGGTCTTCGGCCAAAACCTACATACAAAGCTGAATATAAACACCTTCTTGAATCTTTATGTAACAATTCCAATTCCATTCCATTTTTCATGTTATGATAAGCACATTACCATGAGTTGATCAACCATTTTTGAAACTCCGAGCTCATCACCTCGAAGATCGAATTAGAACCTAGAGCTCACGGAGATTTTTGCATTACGTTGCTTTTCAATTATTGATTAGATGCCTTGTCAGTCCAAGTCTTGTCATGTATGATTCATGTAATATGACTGGTATGCTCAGGTCGTAAGACATCGGGTGTCGGGCATAGCTCCCCCCCGAAGGTCTAGGTGTGACACTGATGTAATTAAAAAAGTCGACGGACAAAGCGACGACGTCCGTCAGTTTTTATTTACTTTGACCCACCTTTAACCAAAAACAAAAAGTAAATAAAACAGATGGAAGTTGTCGGTTTTTTTAAAAAAAATTAAAAAATTATTTTATTAATAATTAAAAATGAGTTTCATTAAAAATTCTTCTTATTATTTGTAAAAAGAAACTGAAGGATCTCATCGGTTATATATACTTTATTTTAAAAAAATCTGACGGACACCGTCGATTTCATTAAATTAGTTTCGGCGCAATTTTACGAAAAAACGCCGACGTAGGCAGTCAGTTTTTAATGACAGACTTGATTTTTTAACTGACGCATTCCGTCATTTTTTAGTAGTGGAACATGGTTCTTCAATAACTAAAGTTACAGCACATCCGCACATGTATGCTAGAAATAGTAAACATAAAAACACAATAATTTTATATGAAAAACATCCTTGCTCAAGGGTGTGAAATTCATGACCTACATTGTGTAGGATTTTCCTCAAAAGTTTCACATACTTTCTTAGAACAATTTAAGGTTACTGAAATAGTTTAGGAATATCTTCCTTAATCTTATTCATCACAATAGGTATAAGTAAGAATATATACACCAAGTAACATTGAATGAGAAGAATAAGTCTTCCCTAAAATTCTCCTATAATATCTTCCTATATTAATGCTATTCTATCATCTAATAATAATACATTAATACATTTTACTATGTACCATATATACATATGATTCTCCATAATTATATCATTAATAGGAATTAATAATATAATATTCTAACACTCCCCCGCAGTCGAAGCTGGAGGAGGGCGAATGCTGAGACTGTCCCGAAATTCTTCAAATAAGATCAGCGGAAACCCTTTTGTGAAGATATCTGCAATCTGATGTCGCGTCGGGACATGTAACACTCGCACCTGTCCGCGAGCCACCTTTTCACGGACAAAATGAATATCTAACTCAATATGCTTAGTGCGTTGATGATGGATTGGATTTCCGGAGAGATAAATTGCACTAATGTTATCACAGTATACCATAGTAATTGCCGAACAGACAATGAAGCTCAAGTAAAAGATTCGAATCCAACATGTAGTCGACACAACATTGGCTACCGTGACGCAGATTCATTTTCAAAGATCGAACGTGATACGATGGGTTGCCTTTTGGAGGACCATGATATTAAATTATCACCGGGAAGACGCGATAACCGGGAGTGGGCGTGTCTGGACATCCCGCCACGATCTGTGTAGGTGACAAGCTTGGTCATGGAAGAAGGGTACAGATGCAATCCATAATTCAGAGTGCCCTGAATATATCGTACAATACGTTTGAGTGCGTCGTATGTTCTTCCATTGGATTGCGTGAACAAACACACTTGTTGTACTGCATAGGTAATATCTGGCCTGGTGAATGTGAGATGTTGCAAAGCTCCTGCCAAGCTGCGATACAATGTCGGATTGGCAAAAGGACTGCTGGATATGACACTCAATTTTGACTTGGTATCTACTGGAGTTGCAGAAGGTTTGCAAGATGACATTCCAGCCCGTTCTACGATCCCTGATGCATACTTTTTTTGGGAAAGAAATAAACTACCTGCATGACGTGTCACCGCAATTCCTAGAAAGTAGTGAAGTGGATCAAGATCCTTCATAGCAAATTCGGAACTTAGCTGGGTCATAATATTCTTGCGAAGAGAGTCTGAAGAGGCTGTTAGGATAATATCATCTACATATAAGAGAATATAAGCAGTATGATTACCCTGGTGATAAATAAATAGTGAATTATCCGAACGGCTGTTTGAGAAACCCATGTTGAACACAAAATCTGCAAACCGCTTGTACCAAGTCCTGAGAGCCTGTTTGAGGCCATATAATGATTTTTTAAGTAAACACACATGATTGGGATATTGAGAATCTCTGTACTTAATGGTTGCGACGATACGCCTCACTCAAGTGTCCATGTAAGAAGACATTCTTGACATCCAATTGATGAAGTAATCATCCTTTTGAGAGGGTTAGACTGAGAACAATTCTGATGGTTGCTGGTTTAACCACTGGACTGAATGTCTCGCCGCAATCTAATCCCACCTGTTGAGTCTTGCCATCACCTACAAGTCGGGTCTTATGCCGCTCAAAAGAACAATCAGATTTTTCTTTATGGCTAAAAATCCACATAGAACGAATTACATTAGCATTAGATGGACGAGGTACTAACTCCCATGTCCTATTTTTAATTAGAGCATGATATTCATCATCCATGGTCATTTTCCAATTAGGATCTTTTAAGCGCATACGTGGTTACAATGCAAATGTGATTTGAGACTTGAGTGTGTAAGTGTATTTGGCATTGGGTTTTGTAATTCCATATTGACTACGGTGATGGCCGGTTTAGTGGGCGATCTTTGACGCCATCAAGCCGGAGTGAGGCATGGTCGAACGCCACCGCCAGCTTTTTCCACCGTTGGGCTCGGATTTGGAGATTGCTCAACCGGGCGGGCAGTGTGAAGGATGGGAGTCTCGTGCACCGGGCCTGAACCGATGGCCCGGGCCATTGGATCGCATTTTCGATGGGCCGGACCATCTGGCCTCGTCGATGGGCCAACCGCGTTGATCCGATTTTTGTGAGTCCCGGGTTGTGGAAAAAATGAGTTATGTACGGGAGCCTATCATCATCCAAAAAATCATAAGTATTTGTCCCTGTGTCATGTATCTTGGCAAAGGGAAATTGTGATTCATCAAAAATGACATGACGACATATAATCATACGTTTGGAAGAGATGTCATAACACGTAACCACGGTGATTTGTAGGATATCGAAGATGGAGTAGGCAGGGTTGAAGTTTTGTGATTGTGGTGGATGGAAATAGAGGGTAGCAAAGACAACCAAATACTCTCAAATGATGATATGAGGGCTCTCGTAAGTAAAGTATTTTTAGTGGAGCTTGGTAAGACATGTTTTTATGGGGAAGGATATTCAACATGTAGGTTGCCATTTGAAGCGCATGATGCCAAAAAATGGGAAGTGCGATGAGCGAGGGATGTTCTCACAATATTGTTTATGGTTCTAATTTTGCGTTCCGCCTTCCCATTCTGTGAAGATGTGTGAGGACAGGATAAATAAAATTGTAAACCATTTGTTTTGAAAAAATCCCAAAACTGATTATTGTCAAATTCCCTCCCATTGTCACATTGAATACTTTTAATCTCCCGTTCAAACTGAGTTCGGATAATGCTCTAAAGTTTAGGAAAGTGGAAAACACTTGTGATTTTTTCGACAAAGGGAATGTCCACAAATAATTAGAGTAGTCATCAAGAATCAGTAAATAATATCTATGACCTGAGGAACTCAAAACAGGTGAAGTCCAAATATCACAATGTAAAATATCAAACGGCATAGTAGTGCATGAAGTAGAAGAAGTAAATGGCAACCTAACATGTTTACCAAGGGCACAAGCATGACACTTATTCAAAACACGAGTTTGAGTACATGAAATAAAATTGTTTTGTTTAAGAGAGGCCAAAATGGACTCCCCCGGATGTCCCAATCGTTCATGTCATAGTGATGGTGCCAAAGCTGCAAAAATGGAAGGAAATTTAGACTGTGGATTTGGTAAACTTATTGGATAGAGCTCCCCCTTGCTATCACATCTCATGAGAAGCTTCCCCGTCTGAAAGTCATGTACGGAAAAACCAAATGGGTCAAATTTAACAGACACCCAATTATCACTAGTAAACTTTCTAACAGACACCAATTTTTTTATTAATTTGGGAGCATGCAGGACATTATTTAAAACTATTGGCGGATGTGGTGGTGACAGTGTGTTTGACCCATAACCCTTTATTGGAATTGCATGGCCATTTCCCACAATAATACCATTTTCTTTGCTCAAATTAAAATAGGGTGAGAGTGTACCTTGGGATGTCGTCATATGTGACGTTGCCCCGGAGTCCATATACCAATTAGAATCCGGTGGATTGAGTCCAAGAGTGTGCATAGCCTGCTCAATATCCGTAGGATGGGTCGTGGTTGAATGGGCCTCCTGCCATTGGGCCGGAGGAAGCCCAAAACTGCCGCCGGCCGCTAAATCGACCCATCGATGGGCTCTGGTCACATCGTTACGCCGCCTGCCGCTGGACATCGTTGGCCGCCATCGGGCGATGGGCTGTTGGCTTGCTCGCCCAACTCCGTCTGGCCGCTGTGCCCATTCTTTGCCGCCGCTGTCTGTCGGCCGCCTTGAGAGTGTCTTGGGCCTTCCGACCGCCGCCCAGCCGCACAGTGGTTGCCGCGAGCCACCGCCGGAGTAGGTGTTGCCGCCATAGCCGCCGCCGGAGTAGGTGTTGCCGCCATTTCCGCCGCCACCGAAATTCCGGTGACCCCCACCTTTATTATTTCCGCGATTTCCACCCTTCTTATTATTATTACCACATCCTTTTTGACTCTTATTTTGTGAAGAATAGTCAAAATAATTACCTCTATTTGAAGACGTGGCAACCATGACGGAATTAGTAGTCGTTGAAACCTTCTTAATCAAACCCGACTCTTCAAGAACAAGCATGGATCTTGCTTGATAAAACTTTGGTAAGGGATTAATTTGACGGATTAGTGTCCCCACGCCACTATAAGCATCCGTGAGACCGACAACTAATTGTAAAACTAACCGGTTGTCGAGAATCGTGAACTCACGCTTTCGATTGACCGCCAACACTTTGAGACGCGATGCGAGTTGAAACGTTAGGAAAGTCTGCCATGACAATGGTTGAAAATTCTTGTTCCAACGCAACGGCACGAGAGTTTTGATTGTCTTGAAAAATATATCTCAAGCGTTCCCATGCCGCCATGGCAGTAGAATATGGTTCCATTATTGTATGCAACAAGTCTGTGGATATTGTTGCATAAATCCAACCAAGAACCGTGGCATCAAGGGTATCCCACAATTCTTTGTCTGCTTTCGATGATTGTTCCGTTGTTGTACCATTTTTTGGTGGAATTATATGATGAAGAACTTTGTGAGCCCTACAACATATTTTGAACAACTCCGCCCATGTTGCGTAATGAACAATTTTCATCTCTAGTTTGACAGAAATATGTGTTTTGATGTTGGAGATAGTAAGGGCTGAGTGAAACGAAGATTTTGATTCAGACATGGTTGTGAGTAAGAACAATAATGGAGAAATTAAAAAAATATGAAAAAATTTCGGTCAGGGTAACACCAAGGAAGAAGATGACCGAAATTTGAAAGAAAACAAGAAAAATATTTTAAGGATCTTTTTCTTCCTTATGCTCTTGATACCATGAAAGAGTTTAGGAATATCTTCCTTAATCTTATTCATCACAATAGGTAAGAATATATACATCAAGTAACATTGAATGAGAAGAATAAGTCTTCCCTAAAATCCTCCTATAATATCTTCCTATATTAATGCTATTCTATCATCTAATAATAATACATTTTACTATGTACCATATATACATATGATTCTCCATAATTATATCATTAATAGGAATTAATAATATAATATTCTAACAGTTACACCTCGATAACCTACGGAACTAAACTCTAGTACCTTAACCTTAGACAATCAACTAAACTACGACAACCAATTTTGTAGACTATTAAGTCTAGTCTACAAAGCACATCAACTTCAACAAAACAATCTACCTAAACAGATCTACTCAATAGCAAAGTAGGTTACAACTCAAGGAGAAAGAATCAAAGACTCAACATTTGAGAACTACACTGGAAACTTAACAAACTAGGTTCTTCAGTTCAACACCTTTGATTCACAAGAACACCTCTTTGTTGTGATGACTATTACCTGAGAATAAATATGGATATATGTGCAAATAGAATAAATCTTCAAAACGACCAAGCGATGTTGTATATAGGAGCAAGGTGTCATGCCCCGAACCATAGCAGGATGGACCGGCACTCAGTGTATTTACTTGACCTAGTGAACCAACTCTACGTAAATATATTAACTTGAAACATGCATAAATTAGCATGAGATGCATTTCATAATATAAAATCTTTAAAACGATTCCATTTATAAATAATTTCTTTAGAACAATGAGACGTGAAATAAAATAGAACCAATGTCAACATTGGGATAACTTGAACTATTTAGTCTATAAAACCTCTAAGACATAATCATGAGTAGCAAAAGTTATCGGGACAAGGTCCCATCATACCCAAAATAAGTAGAAATACAAAATGAAGGAATACACGCCGAACATCAAGTGCGCTCACCATATCTAAAAATGTGTGGAATGTCTAATGTGAAGTCTTGTCGCCCTAAGTATACCTACATATTGAAATACACAACCCCGACAAAAGGGATGTGAGTACTGTCAAATAGCACTAGTATGATAAAGCATAATTGAATGAAATAACATGAGGGATGCATGAAAGAAGGGTAAACCTTAGCAATAAATGTAAGACATGAGTAGATCAAGTAACTTTGACAGTGAAATTATCATAGAATGGAAATTATTAAATATAAGACAATTCTTTTATGGGAGTTATTTAATAACCCACAACCACCATGTGAACATATGGAGTCTGATCTCGTCCCAATCGACTAAGACATCCCATTATCTTTCCAGAGTGATGAGACATGCATAACATTTCCTAGCATTTGGATTCGTATCAAAGCCCTTTTGGGGGTAACATAAGAGAATCATCAGAATCAATAGTACGACCCTTGTCCTAGGTTGACATACATAGTTTAGAGTGCTTGTCAAATAAATAAAAGCTTTATCGGTTAACAAATAGTATTCCCAAGAATTAATGTGATAAGAATCATAAACTTATTTATTGTAGTATTATCGTTGTGGAATAATAAAATTCATGGGACGGAAATAATAGGAATTTAAAGATAACGTGAGGAATTTCATAACATTAGAGATTATCTCAAGGGCTCATGAATTTTGGAATGTAATAACATGAGACAGACACAACGTTTCATAATCAAGGCATAATTCGTCTAGTGAGGAGAATGTATTGTATAAGGGGAACATGATATAATATTTTGTGTACTACAATCTTTTGTCACCGGGCGACTTTAATCTACAATAATATACGTCAAAGGAAACCACTATTAGTAAGAACATTCATAGTTTTGTCATATAAGTATCTATCGAATATCTAATGGGTAGAAAGCTCCACAACCTCCATTAATGGTGTTTCTTCATTCCACACCCCTTCCTATTATTGACATTGATACAAGAATCACCTATAGGTGTGTAAAATCTCCCCTCGTCAGCCATGAGATTAAAAACATACTATATATCAACCAACCGTTCCACAATTAAAATCATTCTTCTATTCTCTACAATATTCAAAACAAGTATTTATGGCTTTCAATCACCATCCCATTAGTCCTGACACTAAAATCTTAATAACATTATCATCAATTAGTCATGCATGAGACTTTGAGAGTATAGTCTTACCTCTAGGAAGAAACACTTACATAATCTTTCACTTGATTTCTTGAGAAAAATTCTTGAAGTGTATGGATCCCATGAGTAGGGGTTATTAATTTATTTCAAAATGAAGAAATCATCAACATTCTATGGTTAAATCTTACCTTGGATGATGGAGGAACCTTGAAGGAAGTTGGGTTCTTGATAATTTTTGTCTCTGGAAATTTTCGAACATAGGAGTGAGCCCTGACTTTGGAGTATTTTCATATCTTTTTCAACGTGCGCTATCGCACAGTTGATGAGTTCGACGTGTAGTCGAGCGTGCAGCAATGGCAGTAACACTGCCTTCAGTGTGCGGTCGCATACCGAATGTTTGGGCGCACACACTGGCGGTGTCAAGTAAATTAAAATAGGCATAACTCTATGCACAATAATCATATTGATGAACATTTTGTTGCGTTAGAAACTAGACTCGAAGGCCTTTAATATGATAGGTATTGCACCTAATAATACTTAATATTCTGGGATGTATGCTCATTTGAAGTTGAACCTTGTGTGAGCTTGAAAGTATGTATGTCCTAGAGACAATCACTTTAGGGACAAATATAATTGAACACATTTGTATTATTAATGAGATTAATATATATTTTGGCATTTGCAATTATTGAATTATGATTCTGATTGCTTGTGATTATTCATTAAAGTGCATCCCTTGAGCTTACGTTGTCATTGATAAAGTGAGATATTAATGATAGAACGTAACTCTCAAAAGTGCATTGACTGATGATCATTGAGAATAGGATATCAATGATATATTATAAGTCAACATGTGCTATGCATCACATTCTTAGAGAATGTAGTATGTCTCACTTACTACTAGTATGATTACTAGTGATGGATGCATGAATACTCTTTGAGGGTATTGGTATACCCTGCTGATAAACTATTTGATTTACATGTCTAGAGTATTATCAGCATGTGGGAGATAGAGGTCCTTTGACTTGAGGTCAATACGCACCTAATTGCAGAGTAATGTACTTTGATCTTGTCCTAAGCTTAAATTCCTTATAGGATAAGACATGGCTTGTATTAGGTACATTGCTATGCAAACCAAGGTGGTAATTGAGCCAAGAATATGATTCATTCCTCGATTGGATATTCGAGAAGAATACTCAGCTTCTCAGTAATGTTAGGTCGACCAAGTCATTGGTCAATGTAAGAGACATATTTAGGATATGATCTAGTTATCGACTAATATAGATGAGATAAAGTGTTACACCCCGTAAGTCCAGGACATGTATAAGAGAATGTACGAAAGGAAACAAGACTTGGAAATTAGTACGAAAGGAAGAATTATTTTTCCGACGGAAAATCTTCCGGACGACGGAAAGGAAAAATGCTCGTTGTTGAGAATTAGATTCTCAAAAGACAATATTTGTAAAGTATGGAACTTATTAACACTATGGAAATTTATTTTTACGGATTTGGTCACGTGGGGCCCACCCGAGGAATTTTACATTTTTGTGGGGCCCACGAGGGTTACGGAATTTTATGGACGAATGAGAGGGCGACACGTGGCACTCCTTCCACATGGCTTGGTCGAAATTGTGTAAGGGAAAAATGGTCATTGACCATGGTAGAAGATAAGTCTTCCAAAGCTTGATATTGTTGACAAGTCAACTTGTCCACCTAGGCTTGATCCAAGTGAAACTCATCCTAACCTCACATTTGTTTAAGTCTAAGCCCTCCATTGTGTTTTATAAGGTTACTACTAGTGCAAGACTAGCTCATTTTACACTTAGAAAAATTAGAGATCATTTGTGCCAAGAAAGAGGCTCTCGGGTTTGGCTATGTTGCTCACAATAAATTTTGTAGTTTTGATCCATTAGCCACAAGACTTTAACCCAATGTCCCCAAGGGTATTGTAAGGTTATCTCAATAGAAAGATTTCGGAAAAAACGCATTTTTACGTTAGTCGCAAGGCGGAAACTAAGGGAGTTCTTCAACTTTGAAGTTGGAACTTGAAGATGGGTTCTTCATAGGCCTCTAAGGAGTGCTTGGAGCGGATTGGAACCTAAGGAAAGGAGCTAAGAATTTCTAAGGCGCGACTTTGGAATCTTGGAAATTTTAAGGGCTTATAAAGGTATATTCTTGTCGTTTTAGCAATTAAGATTTACTTATCATTGTAGCTATGGTTATTAGAAAGCATGAGTTATATAGTATGAAGTTTGATAAGTATTTTGACTATTGGAACCCTAATCCGAAATCTAGCATGTTTAGCTTTAAGATTTCAATTCAAGTCGATTATTAGTTAAGTCGTCACATGTTGTATAAAGAAGGAAATTGTAGTTGTTGAAGTTGTTTATGACTAAATAACATGTTGACCTAAGAACTTGGAATTGGAAAAGGATTGGAAAAGACGTAGTGTTGTTGGTTATATGTTGGCCGAGAATGGCTAGTGAAGTATTAAACTATTTGGTATGAATTGTGGGGCGGAATTTTACACGTATTGTAAGGCGTGTAATCCCCTTTGTTTGGTTGTTGTTTTGAGCCTTAAATGTGGCTTGTTGGTTATTGTATTCGGCCTTGAAAAAGGTGGCAAAGTGAGTAGAAACAAAGGAAGTGCTGCCCAATTTTCCGTAGAATTAGAGACCGTATACTTAGTATTATTCTACGTTAGAGACTAGAAGTTGATAGTCTTGTTGTGACCATTATAGGTTGACACTTCACTGCACGCGTATTCGGCTTAGCTTGTGGATTTAGCCGAAAAGGTATGTAAACTATCTCCTCATCTAGCATGATTCCTTAAGATAAAGAAAGTACGTCCTACTCCTTAAATGATCCATTCCTTGGTTGTATTTGGATTGCCTAAAGTAGAATTTGTTCTATGTACTTCCTTTGATTGTACTTTGATGTTTAAATTGTAAGTTGTATAATCCATTGCCTTAGTGAAGTTGGATTCTTAAAAGTGAAAGTATTTTACTTAAAGTACATAGAGTCTTGAAAAGGAAGTGGTTTCCAAATCTTTTGGGCTAGTGCCTTAGTCCCAAAATCCTAAAGGTCATTATAATGACTTTAGTGGAGTCAAAGGAGTGATTTACTTAATTATTTTAAAAGAGGAGAAATGACATGATTTAAGAGAAGTAACTTGTTTTAAAGAGTGAGTTACTTGAGGTTTAAAAGTAGAAGAAACTTGTTTTCTATATATTAAGAGACTTGAAGTGTTTTGAAAGTTAAGAACTTGATTTGTAAGTATGTGATACTTGGTTTTAATAGTATAAGTCTCTTGGTTATAAAAGGAATGGATATGTCTAAAACCATAAAGGGTTATAACGGCTTTATGGGAAGTCATTATAACGACTTTATGGAAGGTTTAGAAAGTTGTCTATTTTGATTAATCGGCATAAGTTGCCTAGTTTGTGAAAATTTGAAGTTACTTGGTTTCAAGCTTCAAATGAGTTTCAAAAGTATAGTAACTTACTTTGAAGAATAGACACGCCTGATACTACTGGTGTTAGTATCTTGGGATTTTACATAAAAGAGTCTTTTGAAAAGAATGTCGACGTAGTACTTTGGCTTGATAAATTGAGAATTTGTCTAAGTGTGCCTTGATAAGTACTTTGGCTTGTTAATTGAGAATTATTCTATTTGTGCCTTGATAAGTACTTTGGCTTGATAAATTGAGAATTTGTCTAAGTGTGCCTTGATAAGTACTTTGGCTTGTTAATTGAGAATTATTCTATTTGTGCCTTGATAAGTACTTTGGCCTGATTAATTGAGAATTAGTCTAAGTGTGCCTTGATAAGTACTTTGGCTTGATTAATTGAGAATTATTCTATGTGTGCCTTGATAAGTACTTTGGCTTGTTTAGTTGAGAACTGCCTATGTGTGCTGAAAATATCCGGTTGTGTGCTATTGGTATATCAGTCGTTTCGGGGTCATTCCCCGGGTTTGTGGCATTTGCAGATTCCGTGGAATTGCTACCCACGATGCGAGGAATACCTCATGCGGGTCCGTAAGGACTTATGCGGGAGAAATAGTCCCATGCGGGCGGGTCCAGCCTATGTAATCGGTGTATTTTATATACACCTTTTGAGTCAGTTTTAGTTAGTCTTTTGTCCCATTTTGCACATATAAGTGTCGTATTATGATAGTTTTTCTTTCTTTTGAGTCAAAGTGGTTAAAATGGCCAAATGGCGGAAAAGGAGCAAAAAGAGGGCAAAAGAGGAGATGCCAGAGCCGAAAACAGAGAAAGAGGCGAACGAGGCTAAAATCCAGCACGGCGCCTCCTGCGACAGCGAGGCGCGGCGCCACTATTCGAGAGGCGAAGACTGCGCACGCCTCGCATGCCAGATGGCGCGCGCGCTAAACATCCGAGGAGAGCTACAGAAGATACAGGCGCGCCTCGCAGCCAGATATCGGCCGCGCGCCAAAACACTCGAGGGATCGCAGAAATTCCGGCGCGCTTATCTGCAGGGCGCGGCGCGCACGCGGAAAAAATTAGGTCTTTGACGGATTTTTGGGCGAACTGCAGAGAAAAGAAGGAGGCGTTTTAAACCTATATAAGGAGAACCCTAGGCGGTTTTGAGGTTCCTTCTTGCACAACTCAAGATTTTGGCTTGGAGATTGGATACCATTAACTTAGTACTTTCTTTTCCTTTTTCTTTTCTTTAATTCAGTTTTTGCATGATGAACTTTGAATTAGTTCTTGTCATATTCATGGCTAGGAACTAATTCTCTTATAGGGCTTTCTATGTTGAATTTCTTGAAACTTATGTTATAAATTAATGCATGCTTATGGTTATTTTTCTTATTGAGAGATCTATCCAATAATTGAGTTGAATTCTTGGTAACTAATTGACAACTAGTTATCACAATATGATTTCTAATCAGATTCTGAAAAGGGGGGATTGTGAATATGCTGTAAGTTGGGTAGACAGGCTTGAATTGGGGATGAAAATACCTCAATTAGTTTTGTAGCGTTGATGAGAGGCTTAACAACCCTAATTTTGCGCATTGTGCGTGACGGTCAACTAGGTTTTTGTTCTTAATCCTCCTATAGAGTTACCCTTATCAGCGAAAGTTAGGTAAGGAACAATACTGGGGTTGAGTGTTTATATAACCCTAACGGGAGTATAAAACGATTTCGTAAACCTGCTTTCTCCAAAAGAAGAATACCATAAGTAATGCATTAGTAAGTAGCATAAGCGGATAGTGAGGATACATAGAAGCCCTATTCTCATCACTCCTGAAGTAAATCTTTATACTTTAAATAGCTTTTATAATTCTTAGTCATAAACAACCAATCACTCATTAATTCACCAAATAGATACTAGAAAATAGATAATTGGTACTTGAACCCTAATCCTAGAGGACGATATTCGGTCTTATCTAAGACTATACTACTTGATACGATAACGTGCACTTGCGTTTAAAAGTGTGTGCATATTACGCGCATCAAGTTTTTGGCGCCGTTGCCGGGGATTAGGCATTAGTTCAATATCAAATTTATCTATTTTTAATTTCTAATTTGGTTTTATGTATAGTTTTTTTTAATTTTGTTTGTTTTATGTATTTATTGTGTGAAAACAAGGGTGCCGTGATTCTTTGTTGGTTTTGATGCATCTCAGGGATCCTGAAGATATGGATTACTACTGTCAATATGATCGAGCTCCAACCATAGAGGAAGAGAGGGAGGAATTACGAGAAACTCTACTCAGTCTCACGAGGTCCCAAGCTCAGTTCATGGACGAAATGAGGTTGGGTATAAAGAAGTTGGAAACGCAAATAGCAGAACTCGCGATCATATTCAACAGCGAACAGCAAGTTGAGGAGCCTGAATCACACCCAACTATTGAGGAATCTGGTGAGATAGTTGGTGTAGAGAAGGAAAAGATTGCAGAAATCCAATTATTCACCTTCTTGGATTCTGTGGAAATTCTTTTTCATGCACCTATCACAGAAGAAACACCACTAGCTATCACGAATGACTCCCAATTAGGAATTGAATACCATCAAGGGCAACCCCCAGAGTCAAGAGATGTAGAGAATTTCACGGGTTCCTACAAAATAAGAAGCCTAAAAGACAAACTCATCTTGTGTGCTTGGGGGATACTTGTATGTTTAAGGCCCCTGTTTGAACAAATAGTTATAGGGAAATTGAGACCTATAGCAATAAATGTGGATTGCAAGCGATTCGCGAAGTATCCAATGGGCACTCGAAAGGTTAATTGCGTCCGCTAAAAGAGCGTAAAGACGGCATTGTTGGCAACCCAAAGTTTTCAATTATTTCATTTTAATTTCTTTTTTTTTTAGTTTATTTCATTTTGTCTAAGAACAATCTCACGGTCATGGGGTCTTGTGTTTGAGCTGTGATTGAGTGCAAGGAATAAATCAAAGAAAAGCAAGGATTCTGAAAGCGTAGCATACGGCCGATGAGCATGCGCGCTAAAAGAATCGAACAGCATTGAAGTTTAAGAGCCGCGCTCAGAGTGGCGCGCGCCAAAATATCTGAAGAGGTGCTGAAGCGCCGCGCTGCGAGCAGGCCGCGCGACAAAATTCCAGAAAAATTGCTAAGTTTAGCCGCGCAGAATGTGTCGCGCGCAGAAAGTCCCGGGCGAGCGCAGATGATCAGGCGCGCGCTAAAAGCATGCGCGCACAAGCGGGAATCCAGAAACTTAAAACGCCCAAAAATCAGATTTTCCCCAATTCCAAAATCAAAAACCTAACCTTCCCTCTCCAAAAACCCACGAAACGTCAGAAATTTTTTCCCACAAATCCTCCACAAATTCAACCCAACCACAACCTAAACTCCTAAATTCCTAAAACCTCCCAACTATCTCAAACAACGAAGCTCCATTCCACAGCCTCAACCCATAAATTGGAACAAGAAAAGCTTGGATCTTCTCATAAAAAGGTAATCCCTTTCTTTGTTCTTGAATCCTTTTACTGAAGTTATAGGAGGTAGTAGTTGGGAAGAGTATTGTAGTTGGAATAGTTTGGGTGCTGAAAAGTGATTGTGAAGTTGGAGAAAAGAGTAGAACAGGAGGTTGTGGGCATTGTTGAAGTTTGGGGGTGTTGTCGCTGCTAGTTGTTGAGTGTGTAGGAGACATTGTGCCACAAAAATTAGAAGCTGCAGATTTTGTTTAAAAATGGCCACCAGAAAGAGAAGAGGATCCACATCCACCCCAACCCCACAATACGATGAAAATAGATTTGTGAGTTACCAGGCCTTCCAAAGATACAAAAGGCTTGATACCAGACCCGTAATTCCAGAAAGGGGAATGGATTACCAAAGGGGATCATATGGGGAGGAAGACATTTATGAGCCCATCCGGGCTATGATAGAGCTAAGGGGGTGGAAGAGATTTGTCAATCCGGAGAAGATAACACCAGTGAATACAACAATGGTGCGGGAATTTTATGCAAACTTTCCGGAGAGGACAGAAAGGGGGTGCTTTGTAAGGGGAAATTATATGCCTGTGACGGCGGAAGCAATAAATGCGACTCTAAAAACAGTGGATGTTGAAGGAGGAATTGGTGATTGGAGCCATTTTAGAACATGGTCTAGGAGCACCGATAACATCAACTGGGATACCGCAGAAACACCGCTACCACCGAGCCGCTTTTGAGATTAGAAGAAATGGATCTAGAGCACCGAGTAGGTGCCATTCAACAAGCGCACAAGGCTTGGTCAGATTTCGTCGATGCGCATGATTCCATCTACGCATTTCACGAGAGTGCCAGAAGACAGGATTAAGTTGATTTATGGAATTATGAGGGGGCTGACAATTGATGTGGGAAAAGAGATAGTGCAGAGCATCGAAGAAATCAGCAGGTTGGTGACAACAGGTGGATTGGGACACGGCTCGCTTATTACCAGTCTATGCCACATGAGTGCGGTCCCACAACTACCCACAGATACTCGTGAAAGAAACCAACTGCCCGTGTCCCATGGATAGTGCACTATTTCCTGCACCCCACCCTCAAAGCCAGACGGAGAGCACGAAGAAGAAGAAGAAGAGCAGCAGCAGAGGCCGCCATGGATGAAGATGAGCACAAATAGGGCTCACATGAGGCAGACCCAGCCACCGGCCAACCACAAGAGCAGAACCTTCAGAGCCCACAATGGGGCAATTGTACCAACACCAGAGGGAGATGATGCAGACCTTACAAACAGTAGTACAAGGACAGCAAGAAACAAGGCAACAAATCGACGAGTTGAGTGCCTTGTTCAACCAATGGTCGATGCATTATCCACCGCCACCACCACCATTTTAACCAAAGTTTGTAAGTGTCTTATTTTCTTTACTGTCGTTGAGTCTTGCACACATTGGGGACAATGTGTGATTTAAGTTTGGGGGTGTGTTTTTGTGTTTTTGTGTTTTAGTTTTTATTTGTGTGTCATGTTATGTTTTATTTAAATCTTTTTATTTGTTTTATGTTTATTTTGAGTCACCAAAATTTTTTCTTTCTTGAGTCATAATTGTCTGTCAAAGATCATGTATGCTGTAGTTGCTAGAAACACATAGTGAAGTAAGGTGGAATAATGTAAAGGAATTGAAGCAACTATCTAAACAATTAGGTTAGATATGCCAAAAGCTCACAGAATCTGTCTATTTGGAGTTTCTTGCTTGAGTTATGCATGCTAAATGATAAATGCTTATGTGTTATGATTGCTTGCTATTTGAGGCGAAATAGTTAGGATATGTATGTTAGGGAGATGACTCAGGCATTTCTTTGATAGTCAATTCTTACCATTCTTTTCTACCCTGTACTTTAAAAAATATCCCTAGCCAGCCCCATTGAGCCTAAATTTGAAACTTCTTCTTTGACACCCTATATTCCCACAAAATTGTGCCATAAGTGAAAATATGAAATAGTGGAGTACATTGTGTTAAAAAGAAGAAACAAAAAGAGTGAACAAGTTTGATGCACCCCAATGGAAAAGTAATAAGAAAGAGGCAAAAGCCTAAGTTTGGGGGTGCCTATTAGTATAATACACTTCACTCTCCCAAAACAAAAGAGGGGAAGGATAGAATTGAAGTGAAGGAAAGAATCAAAAGAAAAAGGGAAAAATAGAAAAACCAAAGAGCTTATGGTACAGAAAAATGAGCCTAAATGCCTATCTTTACCAACCCCTACCTAAGCCTACATTACAACCCTCAAAGTCCTGAAGATCTCTTTTATGCATATCCAGAATTAGTGGAGAATAGCAAGTAAACATGCCATAGGAATTCTTGAATTTATATGCATGATTTAGTATATTGACTTCCATTAAGCATGATGAATATGAGTTTGCGAAATATTTAGCTTCATGTGTTTAGTGTGCTGAAAATTTCATGCTTTATGTTCCTGCATATTATTCTGCTAACCTTCATGTTTTTCTAAGTTAACATTTATGCAGCAAAAGTGATTAATGACAGGGAGTCTTTTATTTTTCGTTCTTTGAGTCTTTTATTTTATTTCTTTCTATCTTTGCTCGAGGGCGAGCAAAGGTTAAGTTTGGGGGTATTTGATCGGTGTATTTTATATACACCTTTTGAGTCAGTTTTAGTTAGTCTTTTGTCCCATTTTGCACATATAAGTGTCGTATTAGGATAGTTTTTCTTTCTTTTGAGTCAAAGTGGTTAAAATGGCCAAATGACGGAAAATGAGCAAAAAGAGGGCAAAAGAGGAGAAAGCAGAGGCTAAAGAGGCGAACGATCTGGACCCAGTAGCCGCGACGCTCCTGCAAAGCAGCGGGTCGCGCCACTATTCGCAGAGGAAGACTGGCACATGCGCGCTGCCGACAACAGATGCAGGGCGCTAAACATCCGAGAGCTACAGAAGATACAGCACGGGCGCCTCGTGACAGCAGATATCGGGCCGCGCCAAAACACCCGACGGATCGCAGAACTTCCCGGGCCGCGCGCTATCTCATGGCCGCGGCGCGACGCGGAAAAATTAGGTCTTTGACGGATTTTTGGGCCAGCTGCAGGAAAAGAAGGAGGCATTTTAAACCTATATAAGAGAACCCTAGGCGGTGTTTGAGGTTCCCTTCGCACAACTCAAGATTTTGGCTTGGAGATTGGATACCATTAACTTAGTACTTTCTTTTCCTTTTTCTTTTCTTTAATTCAGTTTTTGCATGATGAACTTTGAATTAGTTCTTGTCATATTCATGGCTAGGAATTAATTCTCTTATAGGGCTTTCTATGTTGAATTTCTTAAAACTTATGTTATAAATTAATGCATGCTTATGGTTATTTTTCTTATCGAGAGATCTATCCAATAATTGAGTTGAATTCTTGGTAACTAATTGACAACTAGTTATCACAATATGATTTCTAATCGATTACGAAAGGGGATTGTGAATATGCTGTAAGTTGGGTAGACAGTCTTGAATTGGGGATGAAAATACCTCAATTAGTTTTGTAGCGTTGATGAGAGGCTTAACAACCCTAATTTTGTGCATTGTGCGTGACGGTCAACTAGGTTTTTGTTCTTAATCCTCCTATAGAGTTACCCTTATCACCGAAAGGTAGGTAAGGAACAATACTGGGGTTGAGTGTTTATATAACCCTAACGGGAGTATAAAACGATTTCGTAAACCTGCTTTCTCCAAAAGAAGAATACCATAAGTAATGCATTAGTAAGTAGCATAAGCGGATAGTGAGGATACATAGAAGCCCTATTCTCATCACTCCTGAAGTAAATCTTTATACTTTAAATAGCTTTTATAATTCTTAGTCATAAACAACCAATCACTCATTAATTCACCAAATAGATACTAGAAAATAGATAATTGGTACTTGAACCCTAATCCTAGAGGACGATATTCGGTCTTATCTAAGACTATACTACTTGATACGATAACGTGCACTTGCGTTTAAAAGTGTGTGCATATTACGCGCATCACTATGCGAGGAATACCTCATGCGAGTCCGTAAGGGCTTATGCGGGTGAAATAGTCCCATGCGAGGAATACCTCACGCGGGTCCACGCGGCCTATGCGGGTGAAATAGTCCCAGGAGTAGGATGGTTAAATGATACTGCGGGCGGATGGTCCTGTTTTGATCATGAGCTTCCTATTTTATATTGTAAAGATACTACTGTTTACTCTCATTGTTAGTAAGGCACAATGTGTTGTAATTTGAGTATCATATATGTCCCCGGATTTGGTTGTGTTACCCTATGGTCATGCTTTTACGATGTGGGATTCCGGGGCATGAGACCACGAGGCATTTAGGACACATGTGGGACTTGGTGTTCATGTATCCTTATTGGTGTTATTACATCATGGACTGCCGGCAGTGAGGAAGGATTCCACGGGCATGATTGATATTATGGGCGTGAGACCCATAGTTATATTTGAGTAGTGACTTTGAGGCTGCGTCAAGGCCCCGACTTGATATGATCGCTTATGTGTTATATCGTAGGTTGGCTATCGACATGTCTCCCGCTTTGTTTAGATCGTTATGATTTTATTACGCATTTCATCGCTCACATACTTGGTACATTCTTCTTCGACCTCCCGGCTGCGTTCATGCCGCAGGTTTAGGTAGGCAGTTTGGTGATCGACAGGTGTAGGACCCTGCTCAGAGTTTTTGGATAGCTCTTCGTCGGAGTTATCTTTTTGGTATAAGTTCTTTCAAGACAGCTTTGTACTGATTACATGTGGCGGGCCTTGTCCCGTCATAGTTTAGTATAACTCTTAGAGGTCTGTATTCATATGTGGGATTGGACTCATGTACAGTGTAGTGTCTTTTATTATGTATATTATATGGCAGCCTTGTCGGCTTTGCCCTTGCACGTACGTTGGTTTTAAAAATAAAAAAAAAAGAAAAAAAGAGTGTTATAAATTCCGCAGTTTACTTGTGTTGTTAAGGTAGAAGGGTGCCCAGATAAGGCACCAGTCACGGGCCCGGGGTTCGGGGCGTGACATAAAGTGATCAAGTCATTTGGATAGACACTTGAAAAATTCTAAGCTTGATCGAGTGTGTTGCGAATGAAAGGAATTTATCATCTCACATAAAGGTTATGTTTACTGGAGTCTTGTAAACGTACTTCATATATTGAGTTCGGCATATGGCGCAGTTAGGACGGCCTAATCCTAATCTGATTTGTAACCTAACCTCCCCTATATATTCAGTACTTAACCTCATTATTTAGGTTACTGAAATTGAACACTTAATTCTTACTTTCTGAACTTAGAGTTCAGAGATTAAAATCATCTCAAACCTCTGCAAAGATTTCCTGGCTTTCATTAATGAGGAATATACCATAGCGAAGACTTGCAGTCGTAAGGACAATTGCGTGCACTCTCTTTAGTAGAGACTTAAGAAAACATAAATTGTAAATCTTCTTCTTTTGTCTGCAGATTTCAATTGTAGTCTAATCATACCAGATGGAATTGTTGGGGTAAGTAAGTTAAAATAGATTTTAAACTTCTGTTGTGTCTTACTTATATGTTTTAGAACCAACAAATCCCTACAATAGTATCAGAGCCCAGACTGGTTCAATGATTACGTAACAATTGAAAGACATAATAATATGGGTTAAACGTAAAGTTGATTTTAAATCTGAATTAAAGCAAAGCTACTTGAAATACGACATACCTTGACTGAACGATTGACCTTTAAAATCACCCTAAATTATCAACTATGCTAAATCGATGAAGTCATACCGCTCTAGTTCGAACTAAGCTTAGTGCAGAAAACCGATTCATTATGAACATGGTGCACGACAAAGAATGATTAGGAACGGATGATGGTCGATATGTGCGTTATTGATAGTGGTGGGTGATTTAGAAGGACCCGTGATCCGATCCCTAAATTGGATTTAGGTTTTTGAAGATTCTGAGAAAATCAACACGGAGACTGTTCTGAAAGGACGTCGGCGCCGCAGCCCTAAGGTAGGGCGTCGCGGCGTTGTCTAGGGTTTCAGGGCCGCACCGCATCTCCTTAGAGGAGCACCGCGATGCTAATCACGATACCAGGCAAGGGCCTCGACTTCATTCTGAAATTGTGATTAAAGGCTTCGTTTTAAAATTCGGAACTTACTGGAACTGAAGCGTCGCGGCCCCATGGTGGAGAGCCACGGCTATTATTCACCAAACAAAAACCAAAAGTTTCTGCCTCGAAAGTGCCGCGGCGCCTGATGTCCAGAAAGTTAAATTTTCAGTTTACAGAATATTAACCCATAATTATTATTATACAGTATAATTAGTGTACTGTTTTATGTGCTAAATGATCGTCATTTATTTTACTAGAATAGCGTCCGCATATAATGCTAGGGTAGGCAGTGCCCAGTACTAGTTTAGCGTCCGTAAATCATGCTTGGGTAGGCGCCCAAATACATGTTTAATTGTTTAAACCATGCTTTGAGTAATGTTTGAAACATGTAATAGTTGATCTTGATTAAAATTATGAATTAAAATATTCCCCAAATTTAATACAAGTCTCATTTAAAATGAATGTGTCATCCATTATAATTGATTGTAGTGTAAAATCCTTTTCGGCGAGATGAGTATTTATGCCCCAACATTTGCTCTAAGTCTACGAGGACTCAGACTCTTTCATAGATGCAATATAAATGTAAAGGTGGGTGATAAACCTTCATGAGTATTTACACCCCAGTATTTGCTCTAGGAAGGCAACTCACTTAGATACATAATTGCAATCGCGTAACGGGGTTGACCTGCTAGGCTATCTTGGCACCCCAGTGTCGGACATCCGAGGGACGCAGATAATTTTTGTTTAGAACATTCGGTCAACCAAGAGTTATAAATTGTTTGTAATTGGTTTAGAGACCTACCAGATCATGTTGTTGAAGTTATCAGCTTCAACAAACGCGGAGAAAATATGACTCTGGATCTTGGCCCATTATGACCATATTTGATATGAGTCTGTATTCTTTCATGGGGTAAAAGGATATGTTAAAATAGTGGGAGCTAATTAAACTAAAGACCACAATTAATTAGTTAACGAATGTGTTCAATAGAAATTATGTTAGAATGTTAATTTCAAGTCTATCTTTTCTTCAGTTATAATGTCGAATCTGTCACTTAAAATGTTGGTTGAAACAAATAAACTGACTGGTGCTAATTACCTTGACTGGTTAAGAAATCTGCGATTTGTGTTAAAACTAGAAAAGATTGAGTGTGTATTGATACAACACTCCCTACAGTCCCAGCTAAAGATTCTTTCGAGTTTGCGATGTTTGACAAGCCAGCCTATCAGAAACATCTAAACGATGCTACCCTGGCACAATGTATAATGTTGTCCTCCATGACTCTAGAGTTACAGAGGCGACATGAAAACATGGGTCCCAACGAGATACTAGAACAATTGAAGAATATCTATGACTCACAGTCTCAAACAATGGAGTATGAACTGTTAAGAAATCTCTTTAAGTGTAAGCTGAACGAAGGAGGTCTAGTGTCAGCGCATGTTCTAAAAATGATTGGATTAATAGAGAGGTTGGCTTCGATTGGAATGAAGCTGCCTATAAATGTCTCTGTCAACCTGATCCTGAATTCGCTACCTGGTTCATTTGAGAATTTAATTGTGAACTTCAACATGAATGGAACCAAGGTGAATCTTTCAGAACTTCATAATATGCTAAAAGCTTATGAGGGACATTACATAGATCCAAGAGGAGACAAGGCACTAGGTGCTTCTGGACCTGTTGGACAAGGTATGTTTGCCATTGAAATAGATATGTCTATAAGTAACTCTCACTGCTGGGTATTAGATACCGCTTGTGGCTCTCTCATTTGTAATAATGTGAAGGGTCTAACTAACAGCAAAAAGGTCGGACCATGGGAGGTAGACATGCGCGTTGGAAATAGAGCACGAGATGATGCTGAACACGTGGGAACCTATAGACTAGATTTACCTTCTGGCTTTTGTTTAGAACTTAATAATTGTTATTTTGTTCCCTCATTGACGAGGAATATTATTTCTATCCCAGTGTTAGACACTGAAGGGTTTTCCTCATTCATTACCAATGGAAATTATGTATTGTCTTTTAATGGTTTTGTTTGTGGAAATGCTCCGCTTGTGGATGGATAGTATGTTCTAAACGGAAGTCGTAAAATTTTCAATGTACAAAATAAACGAGCTAAATTAAGTAATCCAAGAAACCCCACCTACTTATGGCACTACAGACTTGGTCACATCAATGAATCAAGGATAACAAGATTAAGGAAATTAGATTACCTAGAATCATTTGATTTAGAAATATGGTAATTGTGAATCTTGCTTGAGAGGAAAGATGACCACCAAGCCACTTTATGGGAAAGAGGTGTGTGCCAAAGAGGTGCTTGAGTTAATCCATACCAATGTATGTGGGCCATTCTCAACTCAAGCTAAGGGAGGCTTCCTTTACTTCATCATTTTTACAGACGATTTCACAAGGTTTGGGCATGTGTATCTTATGAAACACAAGTCTGAAGCTCTTGAGAAATTCAAGGAGTACAAGTTAGAAATAGAGAAACAACTTGAAATAAGTATCAATACCCTTCGATCAGATCGAGCAGGTGAATACTTAAGTAAAGAATTTTTATATTACTTGAAGCTTCATGGAGTCCAGTCACAACCGACACCTCCCGGAACGTCACAAATGAATGGTGTTGCTGAAAGGAGAAATCGAACCCTATTAGATATGGTTAGATCCATGATGAGATTCTCAGCTCTGCCAACATACCTTTGAGGATATGCATTACAAAGCTCAATATATATTCTGAATAGAGTTCCTTCAAAGTCAATAGAGAAAACACCATATGAGATATGAAACGGCAAGAAGCCAGCACTTAAACACATGCGACCCTGGGGGTGCCCTGCATATGTAAAGAAGTTTCTTACTGACAAGTTGGAATCCAAAAGTGAGAAGTATTATTTTATGGGGTATCCGAAAGAAACTATGGGATACTCTTTCTATCTTCTTGGAGAACATAAGGTCATTGTTTCCAAAAATGCAATTTTCCTTGAAGAAGACTATATCTACAAGGAACATAGTTGCAATAAGATAGAACTTGAAGAAATTCAAGAAGCACAAGATAATACAGAGGTTGAACCCTTGTCAAATTTCCTAGGCAAGGATTCAGTGGGAGTATTTGGTGAAGATTACTTAGAGTTCGCCCTTCAGCCAGTGGGAGTGTCGTGAGAGATAATGTAGAAATGCAAAACTCTCATACACAACTAATGGAAGATGATACAATAGTTGTATATCATCCCGTTCAGGAAAGACATGAACATGACATTCCTGAAAGCTCTCAAGGAGGTGGATTGTCCAACACACAAACACCTCCTCACAATCAGAATACAACAAACACTGAAATACAGAATATTCAACTCCGTAGGACCACTAAAACTCATCATCCGCCTGAAAGACTAAATTTCCTTATTGAAACACACAATGAGATTGATATTCCTGATGACGATGAACCTACTACCTACAACGAAGCTATGTTAGACATTGATTCACAAAGATGGAAAGAAGCCATGAAATCTGAAATGGACTCAATGTACATCAATCAAGTGTGAAATTTGGTTGATTTGCCAATAGGAGTTAGACCCATAGGATGTAAATGAGTCTTCAAGAAGAAGATTGATACATATGACAAGGTACAAACTTATAAGGCAAGATTGATGGCTAAAGATTATAATCAACGGCCTGGGGTCAATTATGAGAAACCTTCTCACATGTGGAGAAAATTAAGTCCATTCGTATTTTGCTTGCAATAACTGCGTACTATGATTATGATATTTGACAAATGGATGTTAAAACTGCCTTCCTCAATGGTAATCTAATTGAGGATGTGTATATGATAAAATCAGAGGGTTTTATATCCAAGACTCAACCAAAAGCACTATGTAAATTACAGAAGTCAATTTATGGCTTAAGCAAGCCTCAAGGAGTTGGAATATTTGTTTTGACAAAGTAGTCAAATCGTTTGACTTTGTTAGAAGCAAAGAAGATCCATGTGTTTATAGTAAACGTACAGACGAGAGTATTATCTTCATTGTTATATATGTTGATGACATATTGATAATGGAAGATAACAAGACTCTCATGCTGTCAGTCAAGGAATGGTTATCCAGCACCTTCATGATGAAGGACTTAGGTGAAGCCTGCTACATTCTTGGAATTACGATCTACAGAGATAGACCTAATAGATTGTTGGGGATGTCACAATCCATATACATAGACAAAGTGCTAAAACGTTTCTCTATGGAAAATTCCAAGAAATGAATTATTTATATGGGTCAAGGCATCAAGTTATTAAAGAAGGATAATACTTCTACTGTTGCAGAACTTGAACACATGAAGAGGATCTCATATGCTTCAGCTATTGGATCAATCATATATGTCATGACCTGTACGCGGCCAGGTGTGGTCTATGCACTTAGTATGACTTGCAAATTCCAGCAGGATCCTAGAAGGAACACTGGAAAGAAGTTAAGAGTATTCTTAAGTATCTTAGACGGAATAAAAAATATTTCCTAGTCTATGGTGGGCAAGAAAATCTAGTAGCTAATGGGTACAATGATGCTAGCTTCCAGACAGATCTTGATAACTTCAAATCTCAATCTGGATATACCTTAATTTTAAATGGTGGAATAGTGAGTTGGAAAAGTTCCAAGCAAGCTACAACTGCTGATTCGAAAATTGAAGCTGAGAACATTGCTAGATCGGAAGCTGGTAAGGAGGTTGCCGCGATATCTGAGTTCTTGAAAGAACTATGGGTTGTTTCAAGTGCCACTTGTCCAATAACGATTTATTGTGACAACACTAGTGCGATTGCGCAAGCTAAGGAACAAAGATCAACAAATAAAAACAAACATGTACCAAGGAAATACCACATACTCAGGGAGATGGTGGAAATTGAAGGAATAAGATTAGACTACGTTCCCACAGATGATAATCTAGTTGACCCATTTACTAAACCATTAAGCTTAATCAAGCATAATGGTCACTTTGAAAATATGGGCATTAGATATGTTGGAGATTGACTCTAGGCCAACTGGAAGATTGAAAGTATGTATGTCCTAGAGACAATCACTTTAGGGACAAATATACTTGAACACATTTGTATTATTAATGAGATTAATATATATTTTGGCATTTGTAATTATTGAATTATGATTCTGATTTCTTGTGATTATTCATTAATGTGCATCCCTTGAGCTTACGTTGTCATTGATAAAGTGAGATATTAATGATAGAACGTAACTATCAAAAGTGTATTGGCTGATGATCATTGAGAATGTGATATCAATGATATATTATAAGTCAACATGTGGTCTGCATCACATTCTTAGAGAATATAGTATGTCTCACTTACTACTAGTATAATTACTAGTGATGAACACATGAATACTCTTTGAGGGTATTGGTATACCCTGGTGATAAACTATTTATTATACATGTCTAGAGTATTATCAGCATGTGGGATATAGAGGTCCTTTGACTTGAGGTCATACGCACCTAATTGCAGAGTAATGTACTTTGATCCTGTCCTAAGCTTAAATTCCTTGTAGGATAAGACATGTCTTGTATTGGGTATATTGCGATGCAAACCAATGTGGTAGTTGAGCCAAAAATAAGATTCATTCCTCGATTGGATATTCGAGAGGAACACTCAGTTTCTCAGTAATGTTAGGTCGACAAAGTCATTGGCCAATGCAAGAGACATATTTAGGATATGATCTAGTTGTCGACTAATATAGATGAGATAAAGTGATCAAGCCATTTGGATAGAAACTTGACAAATCCTAAGCTTGATCGAGTGTGTTGCGAATGAAAGAAATTTATCATCTCATATAAAGTGTATGTTTACTGGAGTCTTGTAAACGTACTTCACATATTGAGTTCGGCATATGGCGCAGTTAAGACGGCCTAATCCTAATCTGATTTGTAACCTAACCTCCCCTATATATTCAGTACTTAACCCCATTATTTAGTTTACTAAAATTGAACACTTAATTCTTACTTTATGAACTTAGAGTTCAGAGATTAAAATCCTCTCAAACCTCTACAAAGATTTCCTGGCTTTCATTAATGAGGAATATACCATAGCGAAGGCTTGCAGTCGTAAGGATAATTGCGTGTACTCTTTAGTAGAGACTTAAGAAAACATAAATTGTAAGTCTTCTTCTTTTGTCTGTAGATTTTAATTGTAGTCTAATCATACCAGATGAAATTGTTGGGATAAGTAAGTTAAAATAGATTTTAAACTATGTGGACAAACCTCTTGAACAAATATTTCGTAATAGTTTGATCTAGACAATAGTAAATAACAAAGTCTTTGTGTAAATACTACTCTACTTATCATTCTATTACTTATGGATCGCGTATACATCTTTATTCGTTTGCACCCAATAATCATTAAATATAGTCAAACTTGCATGCTCTTTTTCTCTCTTGAAATTATCATTTAGGAAATTTTAGCGACAGAGAAAACTCCTCGACCGAATATACTTATTGAAAACCTTATCGTTGTTGAATACCTAGATGGGAACAAGGGAATATCAGAAAATTCTTTGGTGAACAATTCTGGTAGCTAGTGAAGGAAACCAAATATGGTTGACTAGCTTGTCTTGCATATTATTGTTTTTTTCAAAATTGGACTAAATTAAATAATTCCAAAGGTAGTTAAGGTTTGACATTCAGTTTTTAGGTTTCATAATTCGTAGGTCCAAACTTAACATACTGATTTTTCGGCTGTTAATAGATTTTCTTGGATTTATTTTAAATGGGTGCATAACATCTACATAAAGTAAAGCTTATGGTGGCAGTACAACTACCCATAGACCGTGTAACATCCCGTATTTTCGGGTCACGGTTTGACGCTAGGCGTGTGTAAATAGATCCGAGCTTTGGAAAAATTTATGTTATGTTTACGTATGCTAATAAAGGGATTATTATACAAGGAACATGATCCCAAAATAATTTTGGACGTAACAAGTGTAACGATGAGAATTAATAATAATAGTTGTATATTCCCAAAGGAGGTGATAGACAAATGTCATATTACAAAATTATGACATTGAGTATATGTAAGTTTTATAAGTTATTAAGATTTAAGTAAATTGAGATCACGAAATTATTTATATGCGTAATTAATTAATTATGTGTGTGATTGATAAATTATACAGAGACAAGTCACTTAATTAAATTAAGTTACCGTGCATGTGCATTGTGGCTTCACAGGAGGGTCTCCACCGCCAAGGGTGGCTTGGTAGGAGAGTACATCATGAGAAGCTTTAAATGCCAATTTAAGGCATTCCATTCCAAGCCTTAACAATTCATTTTGAATTGTAAATTAGCTTAGGAAACATCAGCTTTCTTCCGTGCTTAGCTGATTCTCTTATGGTTATTCACAATTTGCTCTATATGTTAAAATGTTTGCTCTTTTTACCCAAGCCTTTTCGTTAAAAGCTCTCTTGTTGGATTAGCCCAGAATTGCGAGGTATATTAAGATAATTTTTTTTTCTTTTGGCATGTTTCATGTAATGAAATATAACCGTGATATTGTTCCATAATTTATTTTACTCTTAGAAGTTAAGAAATGTTCATCTTATTGATTCCTATGTTAAAAACATGTATAAATACGTTCCTAAGTCCTTATTGAGACATATAGAAAATATATTGATATTTACAGTGTTAGCTGAAGGTACAAGAATATTATGTCACATGATGTGTTATTGTCATTCATGCAATTTCATTTGCATTGCATTCACATATTACCCTGGACCACTTGTGCTATACACACTACTATATGGTAAAAATTATATATATATATATATATATATATATATATATATATATATATATATATATATATATATATATATATATATATATATATATACGTAGGGGATATGAGAAAAGGGAAAGACGTTATATACGCACACCACCTACAGCTAGTATAGACTATCATAAAAGAGCCCGAAGATGCCAATATGATGTGATGCCCTTGTGTGGTCAATATGATGTGATGCATGCATAGGCGATTATGTGAAGAAAGATGATATTGTGTGGCCAATATTTATATGTATACCACATTTTCATTGACATAACATTTAGGCATATGTATTAGGACCCTCAGAGGCGTTTACTGGTGGTCTGCTTTTTTGTTTCAGTTATTATTATATCTATGTTATGATGTTATTTATGCCTGACATACTCAGTACATCAGTTGTACTGACGTCCCTTTTATCGGGGGATGTTGCGTTTCATGCCCACAAGTTCGCATAGGCAAGGCGACGGTCCAGGCCTACGACTCCATCAGAGGTTCGTAACTTTCTTGGTCTAGCCGACTATTATAGAAGGTTCGTAGAAGAGTTTTCTACCATATCAACACTATTGACGAAGTTAACACAAAAGGCTACAAAATTCCAGTGGTTCGATGCTTGTGAGCCGAGTTTCCAAGAGCTAAAGGATAGATTAACATCGGCTCCAGTCCTTACTCTTCCAGAGGGTCCAAAAGGTTATGTTGTGTATTGTGATGCCTCGGGAGTAGGTTTAGGATGCATGCTGATATAGCATGGTAAAGTGATTGCCTATGCTTCAAGGCAATTGAGGAAACATGTAAAGAACTATCTGACACGTGATTTAGAGTTGGCCGCAGTAGTCTATGCACTGAATATTTGGCAGCACTATTTATATGGTGTCCATATCAACATTTTACAGATCACAAGAGTCTGCAATACATATTTAAACAGAAGAAGCTGAATATTATAGCAGACACGCTCAACCGTAAGTCAATGGTCAGCTCGATGCCAGTGCAAGTTAAAATGAAAGAATTGATAAGAGAGCTTCATCAATTAGCTAGTTTGAGAGTCTGACTAGTAGATTCGGAGGATGGCAGGTTTGTGGTCCAGGATGTGTCAGAATCATCCCTTATATCAGAAATTAAGAAACGTCAATGGGAAGACCCTAGTTTGAAAAAGATAAGAGAGAGCATTCAATGGAAAATACCACTAAGATTGACAAACATGAAACTCCTAGGCACCGGGTCCGTCTATGTGTTCCAATTATAGTAGGATTGTGGGATATAATTATGACGGAGATTCATTGTTCACGGGATTCTATTCATCCGGGATCAACTAAAATGTACCATGACCTCAAGAGCATTTATTGGTGGAATGACATGAAGAGGAGTGTGGCGAAGTTTGTAGCTTAGTGTCCCAAATGTCAGCAGGTAAAAATAGAGCACCAAAAGCCCGGTGGCTTGACTCAGAACATTGAAATTCTGCTGTGGAAATGAGAAATGATTAACATGAACTTCATTACGGGATTACCTCATTCCTATAGGAAGTTTGATTCTATAAAGGTAATTGTTGACCGACTGACCAAATCAGCTCATTTCCTGCCAGTCAAAACGACCTACACAACCGAGGACTACGCGGAATTATATGTGAAGGAGATTGTTCGACTTCATGGTGTGACTATTTCTATTATATCTGATCGAGGTACTAAGTTTACAACTAACTTATGGAAGTCATTTCAAAAAGGTTAGGCACTCGAGTTAATTTAAGTACGACTTTCCATCCTCAGACAGAAGGTCAGGCCGAGAGAATGATTCAGACGCTCGAGGACATGTTGCGAGCTTGTGTGTTGGACTTTAAGGAAAGTTGGGATGATCACTTACCACTTATTGATTTCGCGTACAATAACAACTATCACGCCAACATTATAATGGCTCCATATGAGGCTTTATACGGGCGAAAATGTAGATCTCCTATCGGATGGTTTGAGGTAGGCGAGTCAGAGTTATTTGGGCTTGACTTAGTGCATTAAGCCATAGAAAAGGTGAAGCTTTTCCAAGAGTGACTTTTAACAACTCAGAGTCATCAGAAGTCACATTCAGATATGCGACGACGAGACTTAGAGTTCCAGGTAGATGATTGAGTATTCTTGAAGATTTCGCCTATGAGGGAGTAATGAGATTCAGAAAGAAGGGAAAGCTTAGTCCAAGATATATTAGACCATATTGCATAATTCGACGTATTCGTTAAGTAGATTATGAATTGGACTTACCTTCAAAGTTGGAGATTGTTCATCCGGTTTTCCATGTTTCCATGTTAAGAGCGTGTGTTGGAGATCCTTCGCGGATTATGCCGATTGATGATGTGCAGGTTACAGAGAATCTGTCATATGAAGAGATTCTTGTTGCTATTCTAGGTCGATAAGTCCGCAAGCTGAGGACTAAGGAAATAGCTTCTGTGAAAATTCTGTGGCGAAATAAGAACGTAGAAGAGATGACATGGGAAGAAGAAGAAGAAATGATGCTCAAATATCCACACCTATTTCAGACTAATGTCGAGATTTTAAGAGAAGCCTAAGGTAAATTCCAATTCCTGTTATGATGATTAACACTTGTGTATTATATATTTGGGCTACGTAACGAGGATTAGATATGTTACCCTAACATTCGAGGATGAATGTTTTTAAGGGGGGAAAGATGTAACATTCCGTATTTTCGGATCACGGTTTGAATCGCTAGGCGTGTGTAAATAGATCCGAGCATTGGGAAAATTTATGTTATGTTTACGTATGCTAATAAAGTGATTAGTATACAAGGAACGTGATCCCGAAATAATTTTAAACGTAACAAGTGTGACGATGTAATAAATAATAATAGTTGTATATACACAAAAGTGGTGATGGACTAATGTTATATTACAAAATTATGACATTGAGTATATGTACGATTTATAAGGTATTAGGATTTAAGTAAATTGAGATCACAAAATTATTTATGTGTGTGATTAATTAATTATGTTTGATTGATAAATTACGCGGCGGCAGGTCACTTAATTAAATTATGTGACCGTGCATGTGCAATGTGGCATCACGGGAGGATCTCCACTGCCAAGGGTGGCTTGGTAGGAGACCACATATTGAGATGCATTAAATGCCAATGTAGACACCTAATTTTGATCTGAATTTTCCAATTTTTGCAATAAAAAGACGTCCAATCCATGTTCTTTTTTTAACCCAAAAACACTCACAAAAAAAATAATAAGCTCATCTTCTCCAAGCGTAACTCCCTGTCCCAACGACTCTTTTTCCGCTTTTTATAGGAACCTTAGAGCAAGAAGAGGGGGAGGATCAACCACACTCCCTTTCTCATTATCAAAATCCAAAAAAATATACTCTCCTTTTCATCAAAAACCTCTCACAATTGCCACCGCCGCCCTTGCCAAAGCTCTGGGCTCCGGCGAACTCCAAACCCGCACGGACCACCCACATTCAAAACGTTAGATCTTTCTGTTTCATTACCAACCCCATTTGATCTTACACTTGGTTCCAAAATGGGATCTCTTAACTGGTCGGTGAAAGGATCGATTTCAAAGCCCGTTGCCTCGGTTCGCCGCGTTAAAAAAGACAACTTTGAACTCCTTCTCCTTATTTACTGTATTTATTTGATTATGTGAGTTTGTAGTTTACGAAGCAGAGTGATTTAACACATGAAGAAGAATGTGTATTTTCCGTCTATGGATACTGATTGAGCAAGAATATAAGAGGTCGATTAAAGTACTTGAATAGGTAGATTCTTGATTAATTAGTGTTCATCATTTAAATTTTTGCCTTCGGGCTTTAAGTGTTGTGATTCGCTCTCACCTTTAGTTGACATTACAGACTTAAAATCTGTTTGTCTAAGCATATAGAGGCTACTTATTTCATTTTAAGGTTCGTATCTTTGTGTTTCAAATATCATGACTAGATGACCTGTTTGGCTATTTATGTCGGAAGAAATTCTGTTGAAGAGGACCGAATGGAAATCTGATTTGCATTACTTCTAGATTTATCCTTATCATGTTTCAAGATCGTTTAAATTTCAAGTTTGGAGTATATAAAATTTTCTTATTTACTGGATCAAAGTGTGAAGATTCAATCTTGAATATGTGTTTTAAGGATAGTTGTGACCTTGATAGAATTAGTCAAGTGCTACTTTTGCTACTTTATGCTTCATGTTTATATGAATCCTTGCCGCATTACTGTTTCGTTTGGAGCATTTTGCTGCACTTTAAGGCAGCTTGTTGGTGCCATTTGAAGAAGGTTGTTTGCTGTATTTTGATGCCCCTTATGAGACAAAATAGTTGTTGCTATACATGATACAAGTGCTGCACTCAGTAGAAGATCATTTATTACATTTTTAGCTGAATTGTCATGGAAATTGAGCCAAATATGTGCTACAAACAACTGCATTTTTATGGTCAAAATGTGCTGCATTTTTATGGCTCAAAGAAGTCACATTCTTGAGGCCAAACATCTGCTGCGTTTGGGGCATTATTTTTAGAAAAGTGTTGCGCACAAGTAGCCGCATTCGATGATATTTACCACTCTACTTGGCTTCTGTCACTGCACTATAAGGCGTTGCAACTGCTGCATTTTGAGGCTGCCTTTCTAACGCACCGCCGCTGCATTTGAGCCATTTTCCTCCTTATGTGCATACTTTGATCAAAAATTCATATTACTTTATTAAGTTGGATTTTTTCTTTTGATTAGTTGAAGATGAAGAACAGATATACTCTCACCCTTTTGAATATTCTTTACATGTATATCACAATGGAATGACATTGCTCGGAGTTCAATTACGACGAGCGGAGGAGTCAACGCGCAAAACAGAGCTCAAATGGAATCGTCACCCCAAGTGAGGCTCAGGTACGCGGGATATGATCCCAACGACAGGCTAGTGACTTCTTGAATGAATCACATAACTTTACCAAAAGTAAAGCAATACTACTTCCTTATTTTTTAAACTTGATAGGTCATTCTTTTAAACGTTCCAAGGACTTGACTACTTGCATTAGTTTTCTTAAAAAAGAAACACCTTCAATACACTTTGCACTTTATTCAAAATGGATACAAACCATTTTTAGCTCTAACATTTCTTCAAAAAATAAAGAATAAATTATTTTTGGTAAACTTTGCATTTTCTTCAAAAATGGGAAACAAACCATTTTAGCTCTTAGATTCCTTCAAAAATAAAGTACAACTCATACTTCAATAAATGTAAAACAAACTATTTTAAAACTTTTTTTCGTCTCGGCTTAAGAATGTTAAGAGATTCGATCATATACAAGGTGAAATGAGGTAAAGTAAAATCGCATTGGGCCCGTTTTTGCCTCGCCTTTCTCTGATCCCCTCTTCATCTCTTTCTCTCTCTCTCTCTCTCGAGATATTATATTCACTTATTGGTTGATTCCGTATTTATTTACTTGAGTCACTTTAATTACTACACTTTGGCATCTCATTTCGAGAGTAATTTGCTGCTGCATTTTTTGTCGTTTTGCTGCTGTATTTTCACCTGTTAGCTGCTGCATTATTGACGATTTTGTTGCCATGTTTGGCCCGTGAGCTGTTGCATTCTTGGTCGTTTACTGCTACACTTTAGGTAGATTTAAGGCCAAATTGTTGCTGTGTTTTCTTGGCCAAATTTGAACAAGTCGCTGCAATGTTTTGAGTTACACCACTGCTATGCGATTGTGTCTGCCCGCATAGGTCGTGTAGACCCGCATGAGGTATTCCTCGCATAGGACTGGTCCGCCCCGCATGAGACTATTTCACCCGCATAAGCCCTTTCGGACCTGCATGAGGTATTCCTCGCATCATGGGTCACAAATCCACGGAATATGCAAATGCCACAAACCCGGGGAATGACCCCGTAATGCACAATATATCACTAGCACAAACGACTATCATACATAACATAAGCACTACTGGCTTATCATACATAACATAAGCACCACCGGCTTATCATACATTACATAAGCAAGTTAAGAAATCCCCCTAACTTCTTATTAGTCTTATTCATATACACTCTCATTTTAGTATACTTAAGACACTAACATGTCATTATAAAATCCGGGAATTTAACCCAAAGTACTACATACTTCTACTCTTTTAAAATGACTCTTTTTCATATAAAACTTCCAAGATACTAATAACCGTAGTATCAAGTCATAACTACATTTTAAGACAAGTCACAATACCTTTCAGAAATACATTTTCAGGCTTCTAAATCAAGTGACTTCTTTCTTTAAAACCTTAAGCAATTGATGCCTTTAAATCAATTTGTCTTTCATTATTTCAAGTCATTTATCATACTTATATTACTTAGAGTAAACCATTTTTTTTTAACTTTCCATAAAGCTGTTATAACCAACTTCCCATAAAACCGTTATACTAGCTTTATACCTTAGATACTTACATTCTTCTTTATAACCAAGAGACTTAAACTTTCCAAACAAAACAAGTATCATATACTTTCAAAATACTTTAAGTCTCTTAACTTTTAGAACCCAAGATATCCTTAATATTTTTAAACAAGTGAGTTAATTCCCTAACTCAACCAACTTGGACATTCTTAAAATAAGCCAAGGATATCAAATGGACTAGATTGTCAAAATATTGTACGTCTACCGTACTATACATTTACAACTTATTCATGCTCAAGAGATAAGAAAATTTCACATACCTCTTCGGTTTAATCCACTTGCTAAGTCCAATACGCCGTACGTAGTATGTCAACATATAATGACCATAGTACGTCTATTAACTTCTTACTTCAAACGTAGAATATTCCAAGTGCAAAGTCACTAAATTCTACGGAAAATCGGACAGCACTTCCTTTGTTTCTACATACTTTGCCACCTTTTTCAAGGCCGAATTCAATAACCAAACACGCCACATTTAAGGCTCAACAAAGTAGTTAACAATAGGGGATTACACGCCTACAAGACGTGTAAAATTCCGCCCCACAATTTATATCAAACTAGTCTAAACTACAATGTCAATTCGGCAAATTTGAGGGACAACTTTCCAATTTCTTTTCAATCCAAGTTGTTTAGTATAACATGTAATCAAGCCGCAATCTATTATAGCTACTACAATCTTCTAGTAGATAACATGTGACGATTCTAAATAACGACCACATTGTAATTCAATTTCAAATGACTCAACATGTCATTTTCGAATTTGAGCTTCTAAACTTCCATAAAACTTATCAATCTTCATAACACGTATCACATGATCATTTCTAACTTATCATAACATGGAATCTTCAATTACAAAAGTAAGACGAAGATTATACCTCATTTAGCCCAAATATGATCCAAGATTACAAGTCGATCCTTAGCAACTTTAGCTCCTCTTTTTTGACGTTCCAATCCACTCCAAGCAACCCTTAGAAGCTTATGAAGAACTCCTCTTCAAGTTCCAACTTCAAAGTTGAAGAACTCCTTAGGTTTTCGCCTTGCGACTAATACGAAAACGCCACTTTTCCGGAATCTTTCTATTGAGATAACCTTACAATACTCTTAGGAACCTTGGTTTAAAGTATGGGGATTATTGGACAACAAACGAAAAAAATTTCTTCTTGCTTCCCACTAAAGCCGAGAGCTCTCATGAAGTTCTTCAAGATTTTCTTTGAAAATTTAGCTAAGTGTTAAGAGCCTTGTCTTGCTACTTGTACACATATATAATACTATGGAGGGTCAAGATCTACACAAATGGTTGGCTTAGATGCAATTCATTAAAGGTCAAGCCAAGTGGCCTTGACTAAGTCAACAATCTCAAGCTAAAGTCTTTGCAAGACTTGGCCATCCTAATATTGGTCAAATGACCATACCATCCATGACAATTTCGTCCAAGACCACTAAGGGGGGTGACACGTGTCGCCCTCCCGTTCGTCGCAATATTTCATTTTCCGACAAATTCCAAAATTTTGACAAATTTTTACTCGTCTCAAATCTTAACATTTTTGAGTTCTTACGTACGTTCTTATAAACATATCCTGAAATTCCGGTGTACAGCTCACGCTATTCTCTCGATGTATACACGTGCGGTGCCTGTAGGGCACGCGATGCCCGGTCGGGTCGTGACACCTCGAGGCGCATCGTTGTCCATTGCTTTGTTTTGATTATTGTTATATCCTTGTTATGCTGTTATTTATGTCTGACATACTCAGTACATCAGTCATACTGATTGTAACACCTCATATTTTTGGATAATAGTTTAAGCACATAAACATAGGCAAGTGGACCCGAACCCTGAGGAATTTATGTTGTACTTACATATACTAAAAATGAAATTAGTATATAAAAGGAGGTGATCCCGAATTAATTTTAGATTTAACAAGTGTAACTACGGAGATTAATAATAGTAATTGTATATCTCTTAAGAGGTGATCTACTAGTGTCATATTACAAGAATTATGACATTGGGTACACAAAGGTTTTATAAAGTCGTCGAGATTTAAATGAAACGGGATCGAGAATTTAGTTGTGTCTATAATTAATTAATTATGAGATTAGTTAATTATTAATGGCGACACTACCAAGTGAATTTCCAAGTGTAGTTTTGTAAACGTATAGTGGACCGGCTAAGAAGTTAGAAAACCTTGGTTGGCAGCTTCACAAGCCATCAACTCTCTATTCTCCATCTACAGTTCTTTACGCTCCTCCTTCAGTCCAAAGCTCCTTCTCTAATCTATCTTTCAAGCTCCTGAAGAAATAATTCTATAGAACAACAACGATTACACTGCGGTTGGGAATACATTCCAACAAGTGAATTCTCTGGAATTCTTGACCCAAAATTAAGGATTTTCCACCATTTCCCGTTCAATCCAGAACGGAAAATTCAAGGTGTTTTGGACTTTAATTTCAGTAAACCGAAGCCTTGAACAAGCGTAAGAAATCAAAACCCAAGCCGTGACCCGGAGCTTCCTCGGAATCGATTGTTGGTCTAGTTTCTGCTTATCAGAACCTGAGCTGGGTGAACAATATTACGACGATTCTCGTTGCTGCATTTAGTAGAGGTAATATTTTCAATTCTTAAGTCTATACGAATTATAGAATCTAGTTTTAAGATGAGTATTGAAAATACTAAGTTGATTGGGTATTGTGGGGTTGTCGGTACAAGATTGGGGGATTGCATGTATAATTTTTGGACTGTTTTGAACATTGTAGCAGTAAAAAGAGGGATTAATAAAGCTGGGTGTTTTGCTACATGCATAGGTTTCGATATAGAAGAAATATAAGTTCTACGCGTATAAGATATTCGATAGAATGTCTCAATGAAATCTATTATTAGTATATTGACTGATTGTGATCTAAATTGTTCATATGGTGTACATAACCATTCGTAGAGCTTACAAGGAACCGTGAGAACATAGATAATTTCGACAACAAGGTATTACAATTTCTTCTTTATTTTGGCATAATTCTGTGTACAAAACGTAATCGTCATGTTACTCCATAACTTTCTCTACTCTTAGTAGTTAAGGATATTCATATTGTTGAATTCTATGCTAAAATCATGTCTAAGTATGATTCTAAGTCCTTATTAAGGCAATACGGGAAAAGATGTTGATGTTCCCAATGTTAACCAAATGTATAAAGAGTATTATCATTATGTCATTTAGAGTATTTTGTTGCTATTCATGCATTTTCATGTGAAGTGATTCCCACAGAGGCAGTTATGAAAATGGAATATGCATGTATGGCCAATATGTACCGCATTTGCATCATGTATATATTCATTGATCATCATACGATATAACGTCCACAAAGGCTGTTATGGTAAGAAAAATTGCCCGATGAGGCCATGGTATGTGTATAATACACTGTGCATAACATTTAGACATATTCATTATAGCCCTCAGAGGAAATTACTCTTGGCCAACTGTGTTCTGTTTCAGATTATGACATATCTTCGTTGTATTATTCGTTATGCCTATCATACTCAATACATCAGTCGTAATTCCGTCCTTTTTTGCTGGGTGACGCTGCGTTTTATGCATACAGGTTCATATTGAGAGATTGACGATTCAACCTAGTAGGTTGCTGGTTCAGCTAGTATTTGGAGCACTCTACTCGTTTCAGAGTTGCAGTTTGGTCATGGTATGTTCTTCTCTTAGAGGCTTGTAGATAAGTGTCCTGTGGTTAGTATGCATACATGGCCTTGTCGGCCTGGGTATTATTATAAAAGTTGGGGCTTTCAGGTTGAAGTTATACCTAATCCTTCTAGGCTTAGTCCGTGGATGATATGGTTAAGTATGGGATGTGGTCAGTGGTGCTTGGTGGGTCAGGTTTGGGTGCCTGTCGCAGCCCTGCGGTTTGAGTCGTGACAAACTTAGTAAGCATGTCTGTCCTAGAGTGTACAACATGTGTCTAGTAGAGTCTTCGTTATGGGTGTGTTGCGCGCCACACATATAAATAGGAGACTGCAAGGTATTTAGGAATGGTTTTTATTCCTTCATTATTTATATCGTTGTTAGGCGTATTTTGTATACGCCTTTTGAGTCATTTTTTAGTTGGTATTTCACTCGTTTTTGTTGTGTTTAGTATAGTAGTAGGTTAGTTTTTCTTTCTTTTGAGTCACAGCGGTGCAAAAAGGCAAAATGGCAAAATGGCAAAAAGGAACGAGAAATGGGCAGAAAAAGTGCTCCCAAGGCGAAAAGGACGAAAGTTGGCAACTCAGAGCGAAGAGGCAAAGATCGCGTGCCACTATGCAGAACCGCGGTGCCATATTTATCGAGGAGTCACAGGACTTTCAGCACCGCGGTGCCATCAGGTAGTACCGCGGTGCCATTTGTGCTGAGAAGCTACAGGAGTTTCGACACCGCGGTGCCAGTATGCAGAACCGTGGTGCCGACACGGGAAATTTCAGTTCCGAAGGCAAATTGGCTAAGGGCAGATTGGTCCATAGGGCACGAAAATTAGAGGATATTTAAGCCCTAGGGATTAATGCTATGAAGGAGGTTGGTCATTCTACAACACAACACAACACAATACAAGGCGGATTTGAAGCTATAATTGGAGACTTTGTTCTACGTAATTTTATTTCTTTCATTTTTAATTCAGTTTATGTATGGATATTGTGTTAGTTCTTAGCGTGACTATGGCTAGGAGCTAAACACTCTATTAGGGTTTTCCTTATGAATCGCTTGAAACTTTTATTCATGAATTAATGCAGTAGTTTTATTTCTTCTTCACATGATTAAGATTTAGTCAATATTTGGTATGAATGTTTGATAATTAATTGATCACTAATAATCATAACCTATATGATTTTCAATCAAAATTCGAAAGGAGAGATTTGGATATGTTGTAATTGACTAGACATAAGTTAAAATCGCGGACGAAAGTACCCCGATACTTGTGTAGCATTATAGGTTACTGTTTTTAATCATCTTGAGTGGTAAATCCTATCATAGAAATATAGAAGGGTTCTGCACTAGGGTTGAGTGATTATATGTCCTAATGAGAATATAAGACAGTCTAGTTAACCACTATCTTAACGAAGAATAAAAGTCATTCTAGTGGCATTAAGGATTGAATAAAGTGGATAGTCAAGGATTTTGGAAGCCCTAATTCATTCATAACTGATTACAACTTTATTGGTTTAAATCTTACAATTATTCTAGTAGTTAAATAAAAACCCCAATCAAATATCGATTTTCAAATAGATAACATAAAATAGATGAACAGTACTTAGAAACCAGTCTCTGTGGACGATATTCGGTCTTACAGACTATATTACTTGTGAACGATGCGTACGCTTGCGTGAGCATTCAAAATATCGCTAACAAGTTTTTGGCACCATTGTTGGGGACTGACGTACATCTAATATCGAATCATTTGTTTTTATTTCTACTTTGACTTTTTTTTTATTTTTTTTTACTGTCAGAACCGTGTGCCCTGATTTGTTTGTTTATTTTGATCTGTTTCAGGAATTTAGTGTATGCGAAGAAGGAGATGAGCATATACACTTGTTCCCTTCAATCCTGAAATTGAGAAAACCTGCAAACAAAACAGGCGCAACAAAAGGATATATGGGTCAGTGACCATGAACAACGAACCAAATTAAAATGGGGCAGACAATGAGGTTCCTGAGAATGCAGGGGAGCCAATACATGTCCCAGCAGATAGAATTTTGGGGGACTATGTTCTTCCCACATACAGTGCATGACTTGCATCAGGCTCCCAGCTATAGGGGCCAACAACTTTGAGATCAAGCCAGCCATCCTGAGCATGTTCCAGAATACAGTATAATTTGGGGGACTGCCATCTGAAGAACCCCACATGCACATTGCAAACTTTCTGGAGCTGTGTGCCACTTTTACATACAATGGCGTTACTGACGATGCCATTAGACTGAGGCTCTTCCCATTCTCACTGAGGGATAGAGCCAAAAGCTGGTTGAACTCACTGCCTGCCAACTCACACACCGGCGCGACTGACCCAAAAGTTTCTAGCAAAGTTCTTCCCTCCTTCCAAGGCTGCAAAGTTAAGGGGAGAGCTGGACAATTACTACCAGGTGGATGTTGAGTCGCTCTATGATGCATGAGAGCGATTCAAGGATTTTCAAAGGAAGTACCCACATCATGGCATAGAGAAGTGGATGCTGGTCCACATTTTTTATAATGGATTGAGTGGTACTACTCGTACCATCATTGATGCTGCAACAGGTGGAGCGTTCATGAGAAAGAGTGCCAATGAGGCACATGACTTACTAGAAGACATAGCTGTCAACAATCATCAAGGGGCAGATAACAGGTCAGTGAATAGCAGGAAGACTATGGGCATACATGAAATAGATGCCATCGCTGCCTTGAATGCACAGGTGGCCCTTCGGGCGAAACAACTGCAGCAGAACACCATGTTTGTGAATGCAATCCAGATGCCAGTGAATTGCGAGATTTGTGGTGGACCGCATTCCTTTGACAGATGTCACAGCGGTGGACCCTAATAATGTGTCAATGGAGCAGGTACAAGTGGTTGAGAACTTTCAGAGTCCTTATAATTCCAACACATACAACCCAGGGTGGAGAAATCACCCTAACATTTTGTGGAGGAACGATCAGCCTCAGCAGCAACCATATCAATGTGGTTATCAGAACCAACAGGTGAAAATCAGGCCACTTCATCCCAGCAGTTTAGACCACCTACACAACAAGCTGATTCGATGAGAGGCTGCATTCTTGATACGATTCGCGAGAATCGGTTCATATATCGGTCAGTCGCTCTTAGGAACTTGGAAATATAGGTTGGTCAACTGGCAAACATGGCAACCAACAGGCCACAGAGCACTCTCCCAATCAACACAGAGGTAAATCCTAGAGAGGAGTGTCAAGCAGTGTTGTTGAGGAGTGAAGCGATTGGGCGAGGTTGCTCCCGGCCATGAGGTAAGTGAGAAGGAGTGTGAGAAGCGGATGAGGTGGAGAATGGAAGTCACTGGGACCGCTCTGATTGAGACGACTCGCGAACACCTTTGAGGGAGTACGTTGATAGAATCTCTTACCCTCAGTGGTTACAAAAGAAGGCAATTGACAAGTAGTTCTCCAAGTTTTTGGAGGTGTTTAAGAAGCTTCACATAAATATCCCCTTCATTGAAGCAATAGAACAGATGCCATCATACTTTAAATTCATGAAGGAGATACTTGGAAAAAAGAGAAGGCTAGTGGATTATGAGACAGTATCTTTGACAGATGAGTGCAGTGCCATCCTGTAAAAGAAACTGCCTCCTAAGCTGAAGGATCCATGGAGCTTAACCTTGCCCTGCACTATTGGTAAGGTGACATGCAACAAGGCGCTGTGTGATCTAGGGGCCAGTATCAATCTCATGCCTCTGTCTGTCTTCAAGAGATTGGGTTTGGGAAAAGCCAAAACAACCACAGTGAATTTGCAGTTGGCCGACCGAACCGTAGTACACCCCAGATGCATAATAGAAAATGTGTTGGTCAGGGTGGGAAAGTTCTTCTTCCCAGCAGACTTCCTCATTCTTGATATGGAGGAAGATGATGAAATACCCATCATTTTTGGGAGACCGTTCCTTGCAACTGGGAGAGCCCTGATTGATGTAGAAAAGGGAGAACTGAGACTAAGGGTTAAGGAGGAAGAGATGGTGTTTAAAGTGTTCAATTCCACCATTGAATCCCAAGCCATCAACAAGTATTTCGCAGTCAGCACAACTGACACAACAGTTCAGCCAGCACAGGCCAAAGTTAGAGAGATCATTCATACAGCGGTGAACCCACAGGTCAACAAGAATGTTGTAACAAAAATGAATGCCATGGAAATCGTCGAACATGTAAGTCTTACTGAACCCCCTCCTGTGAAAAAGAAAAATAGAGTGAGAAAGAGGAGGATGATTTTGAAATAGATAGGTAGTGGGTTTAAAATACCATAATGAGTTGATGAGTAACATGCGTCCGGGTACAAGACGTTAAAGACAACGTTACTTGGGAGACAACCCAATTTTTAAATTATGCAATTTAATCTAATAGAACAGTCTCACTTTTGGTATATTTTTGTTGTGTTGTGAAGCCAGGTGAAGGAATGGGACACTAAGCATAAAGACAAGGATGGAAAACACGGAATCAGGAAAGCATCGCGGTGCCATTGTGCAGGACCACGGTGCCTAATGTTCAGAGAGGTCGCATGAGTTTATGCACCGCGGTGCCATGATGTAATAACGCGGTACCGCATGAGCAGAGGGGCCACAATACTTTTGGCACCGCGGTGCCGTCAGGCAGTACTGCGGTGCCTGAACGGGATTCAGAATTAAAAAGCCCTAAATCCCCAAATCCTTTCCCACACAAACACAAACCCTTCCTCTCTCTACAAATTCCAAAATTCCTCTCCTTCTATCCACAAAAATTCCCACAAACTCCACCAAATTTTTCAAAAATCCCTACACACCACCCCATTGAAAATACCCTCATATCTTACACCATCATCATTCCCTCCATTTGGGTCAAGAAATTGGTGAAGAACAACTCTTCAAACAGGTAATTTTCATCATTGTGCTTGCAATTTCAAGGCTAGTAGGGAAAGTAACTTGCAAGTTTGGGGGTTGTACGTACTATGGTGGTAGGGCGTTGTGTGATTGTCGGTATGTGCTAGGTATTGTTGTGCTGAGTAGTTGTGTGGATTGAGGCTTATTGTGGTGTAATTGTTATGTATTGCTGCTGTGGTCCGATTTTTGCTTGGTTATTGTTGTTGTGTGGTGGGAGAATTGTTGGGAAACCTCGAGTAAACAAAGGAAACGCTGCCGAAAAATTTCCTAACAACCTTCACTATGGCCTCTAGGAAACGAACTTCAAGAGCTTCATCATCTTCATCCGCCCCTGAATATGATATGACTCGATTCTCCAACAAACAGGCAGAGGATCGATATAATAAGATTAGCACTAGGGCATTGATACCAGAAAGATACATGGATTACCAGGCCAGACCATTTGATGATGATGATGACTACGAGCCTATTAGGGCCATGATCGAGGCAAATGGGTGGAGAAGGTTCACCAATCCAGAAAGGATCCCACTTCAAAATTCTAGCCTTGTGAGGGAGTTCTATGCGAACTACCCCGAGCAAGAGGATGAGCGGTGCTTTGTTAAAGGGAAATATATGCTTGTCAGTTCCGAAACAATGATTGCGATACTAAAGACCTATGATGTGGAGGACCGAGGCGATAATCCAAACCACTTCAGAAGTTGGTCAAGATATGTCAACCACATTATGTGGGACGTAGTAGCGCAGACATTGTGCTACCCAGGCGTTGAGTTTAGTTTTGCCCGCAACAGATCCAGGAGACTTGCCCGATGCCAATTCAATAGAACAGCCAAATGATGGCTATATTTCATAAGTGCACGCTTGATTCCGTCAACTTATTTTACAAATGTGCCCTCAGACAGAATCAAACTCATTTATGGCATCATGACGGGCATGCCAATTGATGTGGGGAGAGAAATAATGCAGAGCATAAGGGAGATTAGTAAGATGACGACTACTGGCGGATTGAGACATGGTTCACTCATTACTGTCTTATGTGATAGTCATGCAGTCCCAACATTCACCACTGATATCCTAGATAAGAGTCAGTATGATGTGACCTACAATTTAGTGCACTCCTTCCTTGACCCCCACCCAGGACCAGCAGCAAGGGGAAGGGGCCCAGCAGCAACAGATCCAACAACCATGTATGAGGAAGAGCCAGAGGCACACGATGAAGCAGGCGAAAACAGCCATCAGCCTCCCCTGTCCTTAGAGCCTCCAATACCAATGATGGAGCAGATGCTATGGAACCAACAAAGGATGCTGCGAAATCAAGAGCAAATGATGCAAGACCATCAACACCTGACCCAGCGTGTTGATAATTTGAGTTCAATGTTCACCCAATGGATAATGCAGTATCCGCCGCCACCACCACCATTTTGAGCCGCTGTATGTCTGTAAGTCGTCCCATTTTAATTTTTGAGTCTTTTACACATTTGAGACAATGTGTAGTTTAAGTTTGGGGGGAGTTTACATTTTTTTTGTGAGTCTTTTGTTGTTTTTGTGTTTTATGTGAGTCAATTTTTCTTTTATATATCATACATGTTGTGCTTATTTGGAATGCCTAGTGAACTAAGTAGGATAATGTAATGGAATGAGAAGCTAAAATATGTGTGCTTAAGTTAGATATGCCAAAAATTCATGAAAATTTGATTATTTGCAATATTTGATGCTTAGCCTATGTGTTGTCAATTGAAAAATGTCAGTGAATTCTGCTTGCTTGTTATTTGAGGCGAAATAGTTAAGATGTACATGTTAGGGAGATGATTCAGATATTTCTTTGTTAGCCCTTCTTATCATTCATTACCTACCTTGCAATAAATTGTATCTCTAGTTAGCCCATTTGAGCCTAAAATGAGTTATTTTTTTGACACCTTATGATTCCCTTGTGTGTCATAAGCAGTAATTGAAAAAATTTGGAATGAAGAAGTGTGAAAAATAAATACAAAAGAGAGTGAAAAATTGATGCACCCCAATAAAAAAAATGCTAAAGCTTAAGTCTAGGGGTGCCTATGTTAATGTGTTTCATGCTCTCAAAAAGAGAAGAGGGGAACGATAGATATGAACTGAAAAAGAATACCAAAAAAGAAGGACCAAATGGTTGAATGAGAACAACGCTTATGGTACGTAATTTGAACCTAAATGCCAACTTTTACCTACCTTTGTCTAAACCTACATTACAACCCTGAAAAGTCCTGAGAATCTCTAGTATGTATGTCTATGATTAGTGGAGAATAACAAGTAAACAGACCCGTAGACTAAATGAAATTGACATGCATATGTTAGGTATTCATGCTTCCATTACTTGTGATTGAAATGAATTTGCGAAATATCTGACTTGAAATTCTAGATTGCTGAATTCATGCTATATCTGTTCCTGCATATTATCCCAACTGACGTTCATGTGTTTTTAAGTCTTTGTGCAGCTGCTTGATTTGAGTCTTTTATTTTTGTGTCTTTGTTTTTGTTTTGAGCTTTGCTCGAGGGAGAGCAAAGGTTAAGTTTGGGGGTGTTTGTTAGGCGTATTTTGTATACGCCTTTTGAGTCATTTTTTAGTTGGTATTTCACTCATTTTTGTTGTGTTTAGTATAGTAGTAGGTTTGTTTTTTTCTTCTTTTGAGTCAGAGCGGTGCAAAAAGGCAAAACGGCAAAAAAAACAAGAAATGGGCAGAAAAGGTGCTCCCGAGGCGAAAAGGACGAAAGTTGGCAACTCAGAGCGAAATAAGGCAGCATCGCCGTGCCACTATGCAGAACCGCGGTGCCATATTTACCGAGGAATCACAGGACTTTCAGCACCGCGGTGCCATGAAGATCTGCGGTGCCATTTGTCTTGAGAAGGCTGCGGGAGTTTCTGCACGCGTGATGCATTATCTGAAACCGCGGTGCCGACACGGAAAATTTCAGTTCTGAAGGCAAATTGGCTAAGGGTAGATTTGTCCATAGGGCACGAAAATTCGAAGATATTTAAGCACTAGGGATTAATGCTATGAAGGAGGTTGGTCATTCTACAACACAACACAACACAAGGCGGATTTGGAGCTACAATTGGAGACTTTGTTCTACGTAAATTTATTTCTTTCGTTTTTAATTCAGTTTATGTATGGATATTGTGTTAGTTCTTAGCGTGACTATGACTAGGAGCTAAACACTCTATTAAGGCTTTCCTTATGAATCACTTGAAACTTTTATTCATGAATTAATGTAGTAGTTTGATTTCTTCTTCCTTTGATTAAGATTTAGTCAATATTTGGTATGAATGTTTGATAATTAATTGATCACTAATTATCATACCCTATATGATTTCGAATCAAAAGCCGAAAGGAGAGATTTGGATATGTTGTAATTGACTAGACATAGGTTAAAATCGCGGACGAAAGTACCCCGATACTTGTGTAGCATTATAGACTACTGTTCTTAATCCTCTTGAGTGGTAAATCCTATCATAGAAATATAGAAGAGTTCTGCACTGGGGTTGAGTGATTATATGTCCTAACCAGAATATAAGACAGTCTAGTTAACCACTATCTTAACGAAGAAGAAGAAGAATCATGCTAGTCGCATTAAAGATTGAATAAAGTGGATAGTCGAGGATTTTGGAAGCCTTAATTCATTCATAACTGATTACAACTTTATTGGTTTAAATCTTGCAATTATTCTAGTAGTTAAACAAAACCCCCAATCAAATATCGATTGCCAAATAGATAACATAAAATAGATGAATGGTACTTAGAAACCAGTCTCTGTGGACGATATTCGATCTTACAGACTATATTATTTGTGAACGATGTGTACGCTTGCATGAACATTCGAAATATCACAAACAATCGTTCGATAGAGCAGAGTCGTATGAGTATTTGTACTAATCCAACTTTTTCATTTGAAACTGCAGTAATGTCGACAATGAGAGACACCTAGGGTAATAAGGGTGTGGGTACTATTGTAAGATAATGTAATAGATATATACCACCTGCTGGCTCGGGTTGGAAGATTACAGAAGTTGGAACAAGAGAGGTGAGTTACACCTTCGACTCAAATCCATCAGAAATCATGGAGTCTATAGAGGAGGATCCATCTGAAGATCCTTATGAGTCACCTGCTCGAACACATTCGGTTCTTCCAGCGGAAAGTGGGGTGAGGGGAGTTTCGACTTCACTAAGGACTTCAGGGTCAGTATCGGGCCCCAGGGATCATGTGGTAGGTGGACATCATGGGGATGGTGTTACACCCCGTAAGTTCAGGACATGTGTAAGTGAATGTACGTAAGGAACACCAGACTTGGAAATTAGTACGAAAGGAAGGATTGTTTTTCCGACGGAAAGTCTTCCGGACGTCGGAAAGGAAAAATGTTCGTTGTTGAGAATTGGATTCTCAAAATGTATTATTTGTAAAGTATAGAACTTATTAACACTATGAAAATTATTTTTACGGATTTGGTCACGTGGGGCCCTTTGAAATTTTACGTTTTGTGGGGCCCACGAGGGTTACGAAATTTTATGGACGAATGAGAGGGCGACACGTGGCACTCCCACATGGGGTGTTGGACGAAATTAGTAAGGGTTGGATGGTCATTTGACCTATGTAGTGATAAGTCTTCTAAGCTTGATAATGTTGACCAAGGTCAACTTGCCCACATGGGCTTGATCCTAGTGAAACACATCCAAGCCACACATTTGTTGTAATCTAAGCCCTCCAATGTGTTATATAAGCATAGCTAGTGCAAGACAAGGTCTTCCCATACTTAGAAAAATCACAACATTTCTTGTCCAAGAAAGTGAGCTCTCGGCTAGTGCAAATTTCCCACACAAAATATTTGTAGTTTTGATCCATTAGTCACAAGACTTTAACCCAATGTCCCCAAGGGTATTGTAAGGTTATCTCAATAGAAAGATTTCGGAAAAAACGTATTTTTACGTTAGTCGCAAGGCGGAAACTAAGGGAGTTCTTCAACTTTGAAGTTGGAACTTGAAGAAGGGTTCTTCATAGGCCTCTAAGGAATGCTTGGAGCGGATTGGAACTTAAGGAAAGGAGCTAAGAATTTCTAAGGCGCGACTTTGGATCTTGGAAATTTTAAGGGCTTGGAAAGGTATAAATTTTGTCGTTTTATTAGTTAAGGCTTACTTATGATTGTAGCTATGGTTATTAGCAAGCATGAGATATATAGTATGAATTTTGATAAGGATATTGGTTATTGGAACCCTAATCCGAAAACTAGCATGTTAGCCTTAAGACTACAATTCAAGTTGAATATTCGTTTAAGCGTCGCATGTTGTATAAAGAAGGAAATTGTAGTTATTGAAGTTGTTTAGACTATATAACATGTTAGACCTAAGAACTTGGAATTTGAAAAAAGGTTGGAAAAGACTTAGTGTTGTTGGTTGTAAGTTGGCCGAGAATGGCTTTAATTGTGGAACTACTTTGGTATGAATTGTGGGGCGGAATATTACACGTATTGTAAGGCGTGTAATCCCCTTTGTTTGGTGGTTGTTTGGAGCCTTAAATGTGGCTTGTTGGTTATTGTATTCGGCCTTGAAAAAGGTGGCAAAGTGAGTAGAAACAAAGGAAGTCATGCCCGATTTTCCGTATAAAAACAGACTAAATACTAAGTATAATACTACATATAGACTAGAAGTTGAAAGCCTTGTTGTGACCATGATAGGTTGACACTTACGTGCGGTGTATTCGGCAGCTTGTGGATTTAGCCGAAAAGGTATGTGAACTATCTCCTCTTCTAGCATGATTCCTTAGAATAAAGAAAGTAAGTTCTACTCCTTGAATGATCCATTCCTTGCTTGTATTTGGATTGCCTAAAATAGAATTTGTTCTATGTACTTCCTTGAGTGTACTTTGATGTTTAAATTGTAAGTAGTATAATCCATTTCCTTAGGGAAGTTTGGATTCTTAAAAGTGAAGGTATTTTTCTTAAAGTACATAGAAACTTGAAAAGGAAGTGATTTCCAAATCGTTTGGCTCGTGCCGGAGGGCTCAAACCTAAAGGTCAGTATAATGACTGTAGGGGAGTCACAGAGTGATTTACTTATTTGATTTAAAGAGGAGAAATGACATGATTTAAGAGAAGTAACTTGCGTTAAGGGTGAAGTTACTTGAGGTTTAAAAGTAGAAGAAAACTTGTTTTCTAACTATTAAGAGACTTGAAGTATTTTTGAAAGTTAAGAACTTGATTGTAAGTATGTGATACTTGGTTTTAATTGTATAAGTCTCTTGGTTATTGAAGGAATGGGTACGTCTAAAACCATAAAGGGTTATAACGGCTTTATGGGAAGTTGGTTATAACGACTTTATGGAAGGTTTAGAAAGTTGTCTATTTTGATTAAATCGGCATAAGTTGCCTAGATTGTGAAAATTTGGAGTTACTTGATTTCAAGCCTTGAAATGAGTTTTCTAAAAGTGTAGTAACTTACTTTGAAAAATAGACACGCCTTGATACTACGGGTGTTAGTATCTTGGGGCTTTACATAGAAAGGAGTCTTTTATAAAAGAATGTACGTACGTAGTACTTTGGCTTGATAAATTGAGAATTTGTCTAAGTGTGCCTTGATAAGTACTTTGACTTGTTAAAAGAGAATTATTCTATGTATGCCTTGATTAGTACTTTGGCTTGATAAATTGAGAATTTGTCTAAGTGTGCCTTGATAAGTACTTTGACTTGTTAAAAGAGAATTATTCTATGTATGCCTTGATTAGTACTTTGGCTTGATAAATTGAGAATTTGTCTAAGTGTGCCTTGATAAGTACTTTGACTTGTTAAAAGAGAATTATTCTATGTATGCCTTGATTAGTACTTTGGCTTGATAAATTGAGAATTTGTCTATGTGTGCCTTGATAAGTACTTTGGCTTGTTAAATGAGAATTTATTCTATTTTGTGCCCGGATAAGTACTTTGGCTTGTTAAATGAGAATTTATTCTATTTGTGCCCGGATAAGTACTTTGGCTTGTTAAATGAGAATTTATTATATTTGTGCCCGGATAAGTACTTTGGCTTGTTAAATGAGAATTTATTCTATTTGTGCCCGGATAAGTACTTTGGCTTGTTAAATAAGAATTATCCTATGTGTGCCTTGATAAGTACTTTGGCTTGGTTAATTGAGAACTTGCCTATATGTGCTGGTAATAGCCTTTGAGTGCAAGTATTATGTTTTATTAAGTTGCCGCGACTCTCGGTTGAAGGGTCGGCTGTCTTGTTGTAAGATTCTTGGGGACGTCAAAGCGGTGATGTGGGATTCCACGGGTATGCTTCCGTTACTTGTAGTACTTGGGTTAAATTCCCGGATTTTTATAGAAGACATGGTAGTGCTTATGTCTTGTTTGATGGTCGGTCGAGGTAGGGTAGAGTATATGTGAGGGGTAAACCCCCAAGATGCTATACCACCTGTTTTACCATCTTCTCCAGGGTAGAGTATATGTGAGGGGTAAACCCCCAAGATGCTATACCACCTGTTTTACCATCTTCTCCAGGGTAGAGTATATGTGAGGGGTAAACCCCCAAGATCTTTATACCACTGTTTTACCATCTTCTCGGTAGAGTATATGTGAGGGTAAACCCCAAGATCTTTATACCACTGTTTACCACCTTCTCCGAGGGTAGAGTATATGTGAGGGGTAAACCCCCAAGATGCTATACCACCTGCTTTACCACCTTCTCCAGGGCAAGAGTATAAGTGAGGGGTAAACCCCCAAGATGCTATACCACCGGTGGGACTTGGTGTTCATGTATGCCTATTGGTGTTGTACTATATCATGGACTGCCGGCAGTGAGGAAGGATTCCACGGGCATGATTGATATTATGGGCGTGAGACCCATAGTTATATTTGAGTAGTGACTTTGAGGGCTGCGTCCACGACTTGATATGGCGCTTATGTATTGTATCTTGTAGGTTGGCTATCATACATGTCTCTGCTTTGTTTAGCTGTTATGATTTCATTCTGATGCTACTGTTCACATACTTGTACATTCTTCGTCTTGACCTCCTTGAAGTGCGTTCATCTGCATGAGTTTAGGTCTGTTGTTTGGTGATCGGCAGTGTAGGATCACGCTCGGGGTTTTGGATAGCTCCTTACATTTGGAGTTTATCGTTTTGGTATAGGTTCTTGCGATGCAGGCTTTTATGCGATTATGGATGCGGCGGGGCCTTGTCCGTCATAGTTCGATTTAACTCCTAAGTGCGTATTCATATGTGGGATTGGACTCGTATGCGGTGTAGTGTCTTTTGTTTATGTATATATGGCAGCCTTGTCGGCTTTGCCGCTTGCGTCACGTTTATTTTTAAAGAAAAAAAAATGGTATTATTAATTTCCATGATGTAGTTGTTAAGGTAGAAGGGTGCCCAGGTAGGGCACGATCCGAGCAGGGGTTGGGGTGTGACAGTGGTATCGAGCGATCGATCCTCGGAATGTCTGAGGCCGTGTCTAGTAGAGTCTTGATTATCGGTGTGTTGCGCGCGCCACATAAACAGTGAGGCTACAGGACATTTAGGAGTTGGTTTCTATTCTTCTCACTCCAAGATCGTGCCATAGAGTGTGTTAGTAAAATAATTCCTCTCGGCGTATTGTTGTATTCTGATTATGCCTCGAGGAGAACGCGGCCACGAGAAGGGCAAATCAGTAGCGGGAGCTACTAGTCAGACTCAGAGAGTTGATAGGGCTTATGCCCAGGGTACACCGGATGTTGTTCATGATCGGCGAGTTCTTACGCCAGTTTTGAGGCCAACACGGACCCTCCGGTTTCGGTTAGGAGAAGACTATAGGAGTCGTGAGGAAGCGATTATGTTATTGACCAAGATAAGCGGTGCTAGCGGTTGTAAGTGATAGTACCCCAGAGGTAGGGATACTTTGATTAGTAAAGTGAGAAGTAAGAATGTTGACAAGAATGATAGGTGAACTGAGACTATAGTTGTATAGGGTTCACAAGTTGTAATTACCCCGTATAAGTGTAAAACCGATAGGGAAGATTGTACAGTAGAAATACTTTGACTTATGTGACGAACCTCTAGTGAATAGGGGATAGGGTAAGAAGTACCTTGAGATAAGAGTGAGATTTATTTCAGACTAAGAATGAGAAGTTAAGTGTGACGATGGTAGGGTTATGGACTCATTTAGTCGTGGCAATATAGAATGGGGTGATGTCAGTTAGAAATGGTCTCGCTATGTGATAGGGCCACGAGGGTGCTAGGCCCAAGTCTAGTTGATTGTTGTACGAGTTTGTGGATGCGTTCCACCGGAACTAGGTCGTAAGGACCGAGAAGAGCCTTAACGGGAATGTGAGTAGCATAATGGCCAAGTTTGGATAGTAACTCCAAGGATTGGAGAATAGAAACAAAATTTGAGATTTTGTACGTGTACTATATGAGTTTGGAAGTACGAGAAAGTATGATAAGTAAGGAAATAAAGGAACCTCTAGGGAATCCCGTGTTTGAGGAGACTGTAACCTTCGAGTTTTGTGAGAAGGGACCACGGACGGAAGGTCCATTATTATGTTTACGTATGTTGAGGTGGCCATGTATGGCATCGTTGGTCTTGTGCAGTTTTGATTAATAGGCATAGTATAGAGTTTATGCCGGAGTTTGTATAGCTTGACAACCGACTAAGAACATTCGGGGACGAATGTTTCTAAGGGGGGAAGAATGTTACACCCCGTAAGTTCAGGACATGTAAGTGAATGTCGTAAGGAACACGGACTTGGAAATTAGAAATGCGAAAGGAAGGATTGTTTTTCCGGAAAGTCTTCCGGACGTCGGAAAGGAAAAATGTTCGTTGTTGAGAATTGGATTCTCAAAATGTATTATTTGTAAAGTATAAAACTTATTAACACTATGGAAATTATTTTTACGGATTTGGTCACGTGGGGCCCACCCGGGGAATTTTACATTTTTGTGGGGCCCACGAGGGTTACGAAATTTTATGGACGAATGAGAGGGCGACACGTGGCACTCCCACATGGGGTGTTGGACGAAATTAGTAAGGGTTGGATGGTCATTTGACCTATGTAGTGATAAGTCTTCTAAGCTTGATAATGTTGACCAAGGTCAACTTGCCCACATGGGCTTGATCCTAGTGAAACACATCCAAGCCACACATTTGTTGTAATCTAAGCCCTCCAATGTGTTATATAAGCATAGCTAGTGCAAGACAAGGTCTTCCCATACTTAGAAAAATCACAACATTTCTTGTCCAAGAAAGTGAGCTCTCGGCTAGTGCAAATTTCCCACACAAAATATTTGTAGTTTTGATCCATTAGTCACAAGACTTTAACCCAATGTCCCCAAGGGTATTGTAAGGTTATCTCAATAGAAAGATTTGGAAAAACGTATTTTTACGTTAGTCGCAAGCGGAAACTAAGGGAGTTCTTCAACTTTGAAGTTGGAACTTGAAGAATGGTTCTTCATAGGCCTCTAAGGAATGCTTGAGCGGATTGGAACTTAAGGAAAGGAGCTAAGAATTTCTAAGGCGCGACTTTGGATCTTGGAAATTTTAAGGGCTTGGAAAGGTATAAATTTTGTCGTTTTATTAGTTAAGGCTTACTTATGATTGTAGCTATGGTTATTAGCAAGCATGAGATATATAGTATGAATTTTGATAAGGATATTGGTTATTGGAACCCTAATCCGAAAACTAGCATGTTAGCCTTAAGACTACAATTCAAGTTGAATATTCGTTTAAGCGTCGCATGTTGTATAAAGAAGGAAATTGTAGTTATTGAAGTTGTTTAGACTATATAACATGTTAGACCTAAGAACTTGGAATTTGAAAAAAGGTTGGAAAAGACTTAGTGTTGTTGGTTGTAAGTTGGCCGAGAATTGCTTTAATTGTGGAACTACTTTGGTATGAATTGTGGGGCGGAATATTACACGTATTGTAATTCGTGTAATCCCACTTTGTTTAGTGGTTGTTTGGAGCCTTAAATGTGGCTTGTTGGTTATTGTATTCGGCCTTGAAAAGGTGGCAAAGTGAGTAGAAACAAAGGAAGTCTTTCGATTTTCCGTAGAATTAGAGACTAAATACTTAGTATTATTCTACATAGAGACTAGAAGTTGATAGCCTTGTTGTGACCATTATAGGTTGACACTTCTAAATGCGGTGTATTCGGCAGCTTGTGGATTTAGCGAAAAGGTATGTGAACTATCTCCTCTTACAGCATGATTCCTTAGAATAAAGAAAGTAAGTTCTACTCCGAATGATCCATTCCTTGCTTGTATTTGGATTGCCTAAAATAGAATTTGTTCTATGTACTTCCTTGAGTGTACTTTGATGTTTAAATTGTAAGTAGTATAATCCATTTCGGAAGTTTGGATTCTTAAAAGTGAAGGTATTTTTCTTAAAGTACATAGAAACTTGAAAAGGAAGTGATTTCTAAATCTTTTGGCTAGTGCCTTAGTTCTAAAACCTAAAGGTCATTATAATGACTTTAGGGGAGTCAAAGGAGTGATTTACTTATTTGATTTAAAAGAGGAGAAATGACATGATTTAAGAGAAGTAACTTGCGTTAAGGGTGAAGTTACTTGAGGTTTAAAAAGTAGAAGAAAACTTGTTTTCTAACTATTAAGAGACTTGAAGTATTTTTGAAAGTTAAGAACTTGATTGTAAGTATGTGATACTTGGTTTTAATTGTATAAGTCTCTTGGTTATTGAAGGAATGGGTACGTCTAAAACCATAAAGGGTTATAACGGCTTTATGGGAAGTTGGTTATAACGACTTTATGGAAGGTTTAGAAAGTTGTCTATTTTGATTAAATCGGCATAAGTTGCCTAGATTGTGAAAATTTGGAGTTACTTGATTTCAAGCCTTGAAATGAGTTTTCTAAAAGTGTAGTAACTTACTTTGAAAAATAGACACGCCTTGATACTACGGGTGTTAGTATCTTGGGGCTTTACATAGAAAGGAGTCTTTTATAAAAGAATGTACGTACGTAGTACTTTGGCTTGATAAATTGAGAATTTGTCTAAGTGTGCCTTGATAAGTACTTTGACTTGTTAAAAGAGAATTATTCTATGTATGCCTTGATTAGTACTTTGGCTTGATAAATTGAGAATTTGTCTAAGTGTGCCTTGATAAGTACTTTGACTTGTTAAAGAGAATTATTCTATGTATGCCTTGATTAGTACTTTGGCTTGATAAATTGAGAATTTGTCTAAGTGTGCCTTGATAAGTACTTTGACTTGTTAAAGAGAATTATTCTATGTATGTCTTGATTAGTACTTTGGCTTGATAAATTGAGAATTTGTCTATGTGTGCCTTGATAAGTACTTTGGCTTGTTAAATGAGAATTTATTCTATTTTGTGCCCGGATAAGTACTTTGGCTTGTTAAATGAGAATTTATTCTATTTGTGCCCGGATAAGTACTTTGGCTTGTTAAATGAGAATTTATTCTATTTGTGCGGATAAGTATTTTGGCTTGTTAAATGAGAATTTATTCTATTTGTGCGGATAAGTACTTTGGCTTGTTAAATAAGAATTATCCTATGTGTGCCTTGATAAGTACTTTGGCTTAGTTAATTGAGAACTTGCCTATATGTCGGGTAATAGCCTTTGAGTGCAAGTATTATGTTTTATTAAGTTCGCGACTCTCGGTTGAAGGGTCATTGTCTTGTTGAGATTCTTGGGGACGTCTGAAGCGGTGATGTGGGATTCCACGGGTATGCTTCCGCTACTTGTAGTACTTAGGTTAAATTCGGATTTTTATAGAAGACATGGTAGTGCTTATGTCTTGTTTGATGGTCGGTCGGTAGGGTAGAGTATATGTGAGGGTAAACCCCAGATGCTATACCACTGTTTTACCATCTTCTCCGAGGGTAGAGTATATGTGAGGTAAACCCCAAGATGCTATACCACTGTTTACCATCTTCTCGAGGTAGAGTATATGTGAGGGTAAACCCCAAGATCTTTATACCACCTGCTTTACCATCTTCTCCAGTAGAGTATATGTGAGGGTAAACCCCAAGATGCTATACCACCTGTTTACCACCTTCTCCAGTAGAGTATATGTGAGGGTAAACCCCAAGATCTATACCACCTTTACCACCTTCTCCGGGGTAAGAGTATAAGTGAGGGTAAACCCCAAGATGCTATACCAGGTGGGACTTGGTGTTCATGTATGCCTATTGGTGTTGTACTATATCATGGATCGCGGTGAGGAAGGATTCCACGGGCATGATTGATATTATGGCGTGAGACCCATAGTTATATTTGAGTAGTGACTTTGAGGGCTGCGTCCACGACTTGATATGGCTTATGTATTGTATCTTGTAGGTTGGCTATCATACATGTCTCCGCTTTGTTTAGACTGTTATGATTTCATTCTGATACTTCATTCACATACTTGGTACATTCTTGTCTTGACCTCCTTGAAGTGCGTTCAATCCGCAGGTTTAGGTACGCTGTTTGGTGATCGGCAGGTGTAGGATCCTGCTCAGGGTTTTTGGATAGCTCCTTCTGTTTGAGAGTTTATCGTTTTGGTATAGGTTCTTGCAGTACATGCTTTTGTACAGTTATGGGTACGGCGGGGCCTTGTCCCGTCATAGTTCAGTTTAACTCCTAGAGGTCTGTATTCATATGTGGGATTGGACTCATGTACGGTGTAGTGTCTTTTGTTTATGTATATATGGCAGCCTTGTCGGCTTTGCCCTTGCACGTACGTTTATTTTTAAAGAAAAAAAAAATGAGCTGTTATTAATTTCCGCAATGTACTTAGTTGTTAAGGTAGAAGGGTGCCCAGGTAGGGCACCAGTCACGGGCCCGGGGTTCGGGGTGTGACAGATGGGTACAACCAGATTTCCTTAAGATATCACGCCATGATCGGATGTGCATTTCATTCACTAACCCAGGCTCTTCTGAGATCCCCGATAGCCCACAATGGGGTCCATTAATCAAGGCTCGCCGGTCCGTGTTATTGGATACGCGTTGGAAGAAGAAACGAGGCAGGCCAGGATGAGGCGAATGACTAGTAAGGATAAGAGAATTCTACTTCGAAGTATGTCGGATCGAGACTCGCATATAGGACCAGGATAGGACAGTGCAGTGATATGGTTATTTGAACCTATAGATTTTGCCACCAAAGGTTGAACTTAGTTTCTTCTGTATAAGAATATGATACTTTATGTTTGATCTTGGTTGAAGTATATGGTATATGTGATGGTTGTGAGTTATTAATATCATCTAAATGCTTCTTTTCGAAACTATTTTGATCTTGTTTTACTAATTCATAGGTGTATTGGGAGTTCATGGAATTCGGTATCCGCTATAACCTGGTTTAATATCCATTGGTGTACTTTTATGTTGATGTTGCTCGTTGTTGAAGGAATTCATTTTTGAGTAAGTCCTAATTGATCACTTACCTAGCCAAACTTTAAAAATGACAACATGTTTTACATGTTGTAACTTATGTTGTCTGTCTCATACTCATGGATGAAATGTTATATGTATGACTTAATGTGACATTGCCCTGGTTATGTTCCCTGCTCTTAAGTTATGTTACATGTATTGATATCAAATGTTGTGTGTTTCATATCCATCTGCATCCAATCTAATGTTAAGTGTATTCTGAGTCTCTTTTTGTATTTTTAATTAACCTAAATGTATGTTATGAATGACTAAGAAAGAACTATTTTTGCATCTATGCATATGTTCATAATAACTTAGAATAATCATCCAAAAATAAAACATAATACTGATGCCCCAGAGAACTAAGAACATGAGACGTCCATAAATAACTATGAATAATATCAAATGACATTAAAGTATGAGAATTAGAGTCTACAAATGACAACTTAATATTTTTTTTCTAAAGAACAAGATTGACAATTTGGAGTACTACGCGTACCCTTACAAGAAATAAGATTATTTTTATCTAAGACAGACAAGATAGATGATCCTGGATGACCTAGACAAGAATGCCACAAGGAAGGAGCAAGAGCTGCAAAAGTTGAAAGCATGGATTGACTCGAGAAATCGAGATTTGGTGTGATTGGATAAAGATCTCCTCTACTATCACACCACATGAGAGGGCTCCCCGTCTTGAAATCCTTTACATAAAACCCAAAAGGATCACAATCAATAGAAACCCAATTATCAGTTGTGAATTTACGGACATACACCAAATTTTTAATCAACTTTGGGGCATGAACGATATTTTTCAAGACAAGTGGTGGATGGGGGGAGACAAAGTTTTATTACCATAACCCCGAATTGGAATTGAATTACTGATCGGTGTATTTTATATACACTTTCTGAGTCAGTTTTAGTTAGTCTTTTGTCCCTTTTTGTACAAATAAGTGTCGTATTAGGATAGTTTTTCTTTCTTTTGAGTCAAAGTGGTTAAAATAGCCAAATGGCGGAAAAAGAGCTAAAAGAGGGCAAAAGTGGAGGTTCCAGAGCTTAAAGGACGAGAAAGTGGCGAACGAGGCAGAAGCAGCGCGCGGCCTCCTGCGATCGAAGCAGGGCCGCGACGCCTAATCATCAGAGAGACTGCAGAGGTTCCAGCGCGCGCCACGACATCGAGATCGGGCGGCGCCAAATCACCGGCAATCCGCAGGACTCCATGGCGCCAGAAGCGAGCCGCAGCGCCACGCTGAAAATCGAGTTTTTAGACGAATTTGGGCGGGCACGAAGGAAAAGTTTGAGGCGGTTTTCAGCCTATAAAAGGAGAACCCTAGGCAGTTTTTAAGAGTTCCATTTCTTGCACAACACAAGGTTTTCTTGGATTGAAGATTGGAGACCCTAAACTTAGTAATTTTCTTTTCTTTTCTTTCTTTTATTTCAGTTTTGTATGATGAACTTTGAATTAGTTCTTGTCATGTCAATGACTAGGAACTAATTCTTTTATAGGGCTTTTCATGTTGATTCACTAGAAACTTATGTTATAAATTGATGCATGTTATGGTTATTCTTCTTCTTGTTGAGATTTATCCAATAATTGCTCTGAATGCTTGGTAGTTAATTGATCACTAATTATCATTATTTACATGATTTCTAATCAAACTTCGAAAGGAGGAGGTTGTGAATATGCTGTAAGTTGGGTAGACATATTTTGGATTGGGGATGAAAATACCTCAATTATTTATGTAGCGTTAATGAGAGGCTTAAAAACCCTAATTTTACGCATGGTGCGTGACGGTTAACTAGGTTTTTGTTCTTAATCCTCCTATAGAGTTATCCTTATCACCGAAAGGTAGAAAGGAGCAATACTGGGGTTGAGTGTTTATATATCCTTAACGGGAATATAAAACGATTTCGTAAATCTGCTAGCTCCGAGAGAAGAAAACCATAATTCATTGCATTAATAAAATAACATAAGCGGATAGTTGAGGAGACATAAAAGCCATATTCCCATCACAACTGAAGTAAACACATTAGTTAAATTAGTCTTTATAATTCTTAGTTATAAACAACAAAATCAAATATCGATTGCCAAATAGATACCAAAAGATAGATAGTTGGTACTTGAACCCTAATCCTTGTGGACGATATTCGGTCTTACCAAGACTATATTACTTGTCACGATAACGTGCACTTGCGTTAAAGTGTGTGCATCTTTTCGCGCATCAAGTTTTTGGCGCCGTTGCCGGGGATTAGGCATAGTTCAATATCAAATTTGTCTATTTTTAATTTCTAATTTGGTTTTTATTTTTATTTTATTTTTACGTTTTTATTTTTGGAAAGAAATCAGGGTGCCTTGATTTGTTGTTTGTTTTTGATCTATTTCAGGAAATCAGTTTATGCGAAGGAGAAGAGGGGCAGACACCCTTGTTCCCTTCAATCCAGAGATTGAGAAAACCTGTAAACAGAACAGAAAGAATCAGCGGATTGCAACCTTGTTAGAGATGGACGGTGTTCAAAACAACAACATGATGAGAGAAGGGTTAGGTGAAAATCAGCCCAATCCAGGAATGCCTCGGCAAGTACCTATGGATGTCGAGGAAAGAGTTCAAGTCCAGGCAGAAAGAAGCTTGGGAGACTATGTGCTGCCGAGAGTGAATGGAGCACAGACATGTATTAGGCTCCCTGCCATAGGAGCAAACAACTTTGAGATAAAACCGGCGATTCTGAGCATGGTACAGCACACAGTGCAATTTGGAGGACTGCCATCGGAGGATCCACATATGCACATAGCTAATTTCTTGGAGCTATGTGCAACTTTCAGATATAACGGCGTTACTGATGATGCCGTCAGATTGAGGCTCTTTCCCTTCTCACTCAGGGATAGAGCGAAAGTATGGTTAAATTCCCTGCCAGCCGATTCGATTTTTACATGGCAAGAGCTGACACAGAAATGTTTGGCCAAATTCTTTCCCCCATGCAAAGCAGCAAAATTGAGAGGGGAGTTGAATAACTTCTACCAAGCAGATAGAGAGTCCTTATATGAAGCTTGGGAAAGGTTCAAAGATTTACAGAGAAAGTGCCCACACCATTGTATTGAGTTATGGAACTTGGTCCACATCTTCTATAACGGTGGCGAAAGACAACGAACCATTATAGATGCAGAAAGTGGGGCATTTATGAGAAAAATGCCACGACGCTCATGAGTTATTAGAAGATATGGCCACCAACAACCATGTCACAGAAGAGAGATCAACGAGTGGGAGGAGAACAGTGGGGGTCCACAAAATAGATGCCATTGCTGCCTTGAATGCCCAAGTGGCCCTTTTGGCGAAACAGTTGCAGTAACATACAGTCTCAGTGAATGCAGTGCAGATGCCTAAAAGCTGTGAGATATGTGGTGGCCCACATACATTCGATAGGTGTCCTTCAGCTGATCCTAATAATATACCAATGGAAGCGAGTGTCGGTAGTGGGTAATTATCGAGGCAGAACAACCCCTACTCCAACACATATAATCCAGGTGGAGAATCACCCAAATTTCTCATGGAGAGGAGACCGAGCGGCGAGAATCAATATAGGGGCGATGCGAACCAAGAAACCAGAGTCGGCAACCTTTACTCAGGCCCACTAGTCAGCGATTCAATGCACCGGTTCAGAAGAAAAGCGAGCAGTGAGGCGGCTTTGTTGCTTTTCACCGCTCAGACCCAGTTCGTGACAGAAGCTGGATCCTCGTTCAGGAATTTGGAAACACAAGTGGTCAGCTAGCAAAGCAAGCAAACAGCAGGCCACAGGGTACATTTCCAAGCAACACAGAGGTGAATCCAAGGGAGCAATGCCAGGCAGTACAATTGAGAAGTGGCAAGCAGTTGGAACAGCAGTCTCCTCAGCCAGTAGTTGAGCAAAGGGCAGAGATAGGAAAAGAGAAGGTGGTTGAATCTCGCCCAGTAGTGGAGAAAACTCCAGAGAAGGAGTATACAGAGAAGATCCCATTCCCCCAGAGATTACAGCGGACGGCGGTTGATAAACAATTCTCCAAATTCTCGGAGACATTCAGGAAGCTGCATATCTACATACCTTTTATAGAGGCTTTGGAGCAGATGCCCTCCTATTTTAAGTTCATGAAGGAGATCTTAGGGAAGAAGAAGAAACTGGCAGAGTACGAAATAGTAGCACTGACGGAGGAGTGTAGTGCTATCTTGCAGAAGAAGTTGCCACCAAAACTAAAAGACCCAGGGAGCTTTACACTACCTTGAACAGTGGGCAGGGTGACATGCAATGTGGCTCTGTGTTATTTAGTGTAAAGTATAAATCTGATGCCCTTATCGGTATTTAAACGATTGGAGTTGGGTGAGGCTAAACCAACCACAGTGAGCCTGCAGCTGACCGATAGGACAGTGGTTCATCCAAGGGGGAAGATTGAGGACGTGATTGTCAAAGTAGGAAAATTCTTCTTTCCTGCGGATTTCCTCATTCTTGACATGGAAGAAGATGCAGAAATCCCTATCATATTGGGGAGACCATTCCTAGCGACAGGGAGAGCTTTGATCGATGTAGAAAGAGGAGAGCTGACATTAAGGGTGGAGAAAGAAGAAATGGTGTTTAAAGTATTTAAACACATCATTGAGCCACCAACCATGAGCAGGTGCTTTGCAATCAGCACCATCAAACCCCCCTGTGAGCCAGTACAAGTCAACCAAAGGGAGATGAGCCCACGAAATCTGGCATGGTTTTCCAAACCTCCACAAACGCAGGTATGTGTTCCTGAACTTCCTCTTAACGATAACGCTAAGAGGAGAAGAAGAAAAAGAAAACGAAAAATGTGGAGAAAATGGATTAGTTGTGGGGTTGACCCACCCCACGTTTATTAAACTAAGGAACTTGCGTCCGACTAAAAGACGTTAAAGACAGCGCTACTTGGGAGGCAACCCAAGGTATTTTGATTTATTTTACTTTAATAGTTTTTATTAAGAACGGTCTCACGGAGGTAGTGTTTGTGCTGTGATTGACAGGTACAGGCCAATAAATTAAAGAGCGAAAAACTGAGGAACGACAGGGATTTCGGCAAAGCGGGTAGCCGCGGCTGAAAAAAGCGAAAACCTTTGAATTTTAGCGCTGGCTCAGAAGCGAACGCGGCGCCAAAAATCCAGAAAAATTGCCAAGTCTAGGCGCGTATTTCCAGTCATGGTCGCGAGAAATTTCCGAAGAGTGCGAACATCAGGCGCATGGCCGAAATCAAAAATTAAAAGCGCCTAAATCAGATTTTCCCCAATTTCAAAACCAAAACCTAACCCCATTCTCCACAAAACACACGAAAATCCAAAATTTACCCACAAATTCTCCACAAATCAAACTCAACTACAACCAAAACTCTTAAATTCCTAAAACCCTTAGCTATCTCAACCAACAAAACTCCATCCCATTGCCTCAAATCACCATCAAAAGCAAGAACACCTTGAAGAACACCATAAAAAAGTAATCTTCATCTTTTCTTGAAAGCTTTCAGTAGTTAAAAGAAGGTAGTAGTTTGGAGAAGTGTTGCATTGTGAAGTAGTTGGGGTGCTGAAAAATTGGTTGTGAAGTTTAGAGAAGGATTATACAAGGAGGGTGTGGGTATTGGGTAGTAGAGTTGAAGTTTGGGGGTGTTTGTGTTTTAGCTGCTAAATTGTTGATTGTGTTGGGGAACATTTGTGCTAATAAGTTGTAAGCTGCAGAAAGTGTTTTAACCATGTCACTTGAGAAGAGAAGAGCCTCACATCCACCTCATTCACATTACGATGATACTAGGTTTGTGAGCTACCAAGCCTTCCAAAGATACAAAAAGCTTAGTACTAGGCCCTTAATCCCTGAAAGGGGAATGGACTATCAAAGGGAGTCGTTTGGGGAAGAGGATGTTTATGAGCCCATTCGGGCAATGATTGAGATAATGGGATGGAGGAGATTTGTAAATCCGGAGAAGATAGCACTAATGAACACAACGATGGTGCGTGAATTCTATGCTAACTTTCCGGAGAGGGTGGACAACAATTGTTTTGTGAGGGGAAGATATATGCCTGTGACGGCAGAAACAATAAATATGACTCTAAAAACAGTTGATGTTGAAGGAGGAATTGGTGATTGGAGCCATTTTAGAACATGGTCTAGGAGCACCGACAACATCAACTAGAATACCGTCGCAGACACAGTGAGCTACCCTGGGGCTGCTTTTGATATTGCAAGAAATGGGTCAAGAGCACCGGCGGTGCCGATTCAACAGAGCGACCAGGTTGATCAGTATTTAAATCGCCCGCATGATTCCATCCACGCACTTCACCAGAGTGCCAGAATATAGGATCAAACTGATATATGGAATTATGAGGGGGTTGACGATTGATGTGGGGAAGGAGATAGTGCAGAGCATTGAAGAAATCAGCAGGTTGGTGACAACAGGTGGATTGGGACATGACTCACTTATCACCAGTTTATGCCACATGAATGGGGTCTCAGTCCTACCCACTGATACTAATGAGAGAAACCAACTGCCTGTAACATATGGGATAATGCACTCTTTCCCAGACCCAAGCCCGCCAGTAGCAAGAAGAAGAGCACAACCAGCAGCAGCAGCAGCAGCAAAGGCCGCAATGAACGAAGATGAGCCTGAAATAGAGGCTCAATATGCGGCAGGGCCTAGCCACCAGCCAACCACAGATTCTGAGCCTTCAGTGCCCATGATGGAGCAACTACTCCAGAATCAAATAAGGATGATGCAGAGTTTGGACACAGTGATACAAGGACAACAAGAAACGAGGCAACAAATCAACGAGATGAGTTCCTTGTAGATCGATGGTCCACGACTATCCCACGCCACCCACCACCACCATTTTAGCCAAGTCTGTAAGTGTCTTATTTCTTTTATTGTCTTTGAGTCTACACACATTGGGGACAATGTGTGATTTAAGTTTGGGGGGGTGTTTTATTTGTGTTTTATTTGTATATTTGTTGTTTTTATGTATTTTTGAGTCACAATTTTTTTTCTTTTAAGTCATAATTGTCTGTCAAAAGATCATGTATGCTGTAGTTACTAGAAACACCCAGTGTAGTAAGGTGGAATAATGTAATGGAATTAGAAGCAACTATCTAAACACCTAGGTTAGATATGCCAAAAACTCACATAATCAGTCTATTTGGAGTTTCTTGCTTGAATTGTGCATGCTAAATGATGAATACTTATGTGTTATGATTGCTTGCTATTTGAGGCGAAATAGTTAGGATATGCATGTTAGGGAGATGACTCAGGCATTTCTTTGATAGACAATTCTTACCACTCTTTTCTATTCCGGACTTTCAAAGTATCCCTAGTCAGCCCCATTGAGCCTAAAAATTGAAACTTCTTCTTTGACACCCTATATTTCCACAAATTGTTCCATAAGTAAAAATGTGAAATAGTGGAATAAATTGTGTTAAAAAAGAGACAAAAAGAGTGAACAACTGTGATGCACCCCAATAAAAAAGTAATAAGAAATAGGCAAAAGCCTAAGTTTGGGGGTGCTTGTCATTATTATACACTTCACTCTCCCAAAACAAAAGAGGGGAAAAATAGATTTGAAGTGAAAAAAAGAATCTAAAGAAAAGGGAAAAATTGGAAAAGCTAAAGAGCTTATGGTACACAGAATGAGCCTAAAATGCCTATTTTTACCTATCTATACCTAATCCTACATTACAACCCTTAAAGTCCTGAAGATCTCTTTTATGCATATCCAGGATTAGTGGAGAGTAGCAAGTAAACAAGCCATAGGATTTTTTCTATTTTACAAGCATGATTCAGTATGTTGACTTCCATTATGCATGATAAAAACGAGTTTGCGAAATATCTAGCTTAATGTGTTTAGTGTGCTAAAATTTCATGCTATATGTTCCTGTATATTATTCTGCTAACCTTCATGTTTTTCTAGATAACACCAATGCAGCAAAAGTGATCAATGTCAGTGAGTCTTTTATTTTTCGTTTTCTTGAGTCCTTTATTTCTTTCTTTCTATCTTTGCTCGAGGGCGAGCAAAGGTTAAGTTTGGGGGTATTTGATCGGTGTATTTTATATACACTTTTTGAGTCAGATTTAGTTAGTCTTTTGTCCCTTTTTGTACAAATAAGTGTCGTGTTAGGATAGTTTTTCTTTCTTTTGAGTCAAAGTGGTTAAAATGGCCAAATGGCGGAAAATGAGCTAAAAGAGGGCAAAAGTGGAGGTTCCAGAGCTTAAAGGACGAGAAAGTGGCGAACGAGGCAGAACTTGGACCAGCGCGGCCTCCTGCGATCGAAGCGAGGGCGCGACGCCTAATCATCGAAGAGGTTGCGAGGTTCCAGCGCCGCGGCTGCGAGCAGCGGTCAGGGCGCGGCGCAAATCACCAAATCTGCGGGACTTCGGCCATGGCGCCAGAAACAGGTGCGGCCGGCGGAAAATCAGTTTTTAGACGAATTTCAGGTGGGCACAAGGAAAAGTTTGAGGCGGTTTTCAGCCTATAAAAGGAGAACCCTAGGCAGTTTTTAAGAGTTCCCTTTCTTGCACAACACAAGGTTTTCTTGGATTGAAGATTGGAGACCCTAAACTTAATAATTTTCTTTTCTTTTCTTTCTTTTATTTCAGTTTTGTATGATGAACTTTGAATTAGTTCTTGTCATGTCAATGGCTAGGAACTAATTCTTTTATAGGGCTTTCCATGTTGATTCACTAGAAACTTATGTTATAAATTGATGCATGTTATGATTATTCTTCTTCTTGTTGAGATTTATCCAATAATTGCTCTAAATGCTTGGTAATTAATTGATCACTAATTATCATTATTTACATGATTTCTAATCAATCTTCGAAAGGAGGAGGTTGTGAATATGCTGTAAGTTGGGTAGACATATTTTGGATTGGGGATGAAAATACCTCAATTATTTATGTAGCGTTAATGAGAGGCTTAAAAACCCTAATTTTACGCATGGTGCGTGACGGTTAACTAGGTTTTTGTTCTTAATCCTCCTATAGAGTTATCCTTATCACCGAAAGGTAGAAAGAACAATCTTTGGGGTTGAGTGTTTATATATCCTTAACGGGAATATAAAACGATTTCGTAAACCTGCTAGCTCCGAGAGAAGAAAACCATAATTCATTGCATTAATAAAATAACATAAGCGGATAGTTGAGGAGACATGGAAGTCCTATTCCCATCACAACTGAAGTAAACACATTAGTTAAATTAGTCTTTATAATTCTTAGTTATAAACAACAAAATCAAATATCGATTGCCAAATAGATACCAAAAGATAGATAGTTGGTACTTGAACCCTAATCCTTGTGGACGATATTCGGTCTTACCAAGACTATATTACTTGTCACGATAACGTGCACTTGCGTTAAAGTGTGTGCATCTTTTCGCGCATCAATTACCATTATCAACAATTATACTACGATTACTGCTCAAATTGGAATAAGATGAGAGAGTACCTTGGTCTGATGTCATGTGGGTAGTGACGCCGGTGTCCATGTACCAATTTGGTCCGGATGAGTTAATCCTAGCGTGTGCATTGCGACTTCAATATATGTCGGAGAAGGAATGCACGTGGGCCCTGATGCGCGGTAAGATGCACACACTTTAAACGCAAGTGCACGTTATCGTGACAAGTAGTATAGTCTTGATAAGACCGAATATCGTCCTCTAGGATTAGGGTTCAAGTACCAACTATCTATTTCTAGTATCTATTTGGCGAATTGATAATTGAATGGTTGTTTATAACTAAGAATTATGAAAGCTATTTAAATATAAAGATTTACTTCAGATGTGATGAGGATAGGGTTTCCATGTATCCTTACTATCCGCTTATGCTACTTACTAATGCATTAACTTATGGTATTCTTCTTTGGACAAAGCAGGTTTACGAAATCGTTTTATACTCCCGTTAGGGTTATATAAACACTCAACCCCAGTATCGCACCTTACCTACCTTTCGGTGATAAGGATAACTTTATAGGAGGATTAAGAACAAAAACCTAGTTGTGATCGCGCACAATGCGCAAAATTAGGGTTGTTAAGCCTCTCATCAACGCTACATAAATAATTGAGGTATTTTCATCCCCAATCCAAGAATGTCTACCCAACTTATAGCATATTCACAATCCCCCATTTTCAGAATCTTATTAGAAATCATATAGTGATAATTAGTTGTCAATTAATTACCAAGAATTCAACTCAATTATTGGATAGATCTCACAATAAGAAAAACAACCATAAGCATGCATTAATTTATAACATAAGTTTCTAGCAATTCAACAATGGAAAGCCCTATAAGAGAATTAGTTCCTAGCCATAAATATGACAAGAACTAATTCAAAGTTCATCATAAAAACTGAAATAAAGTAAATAAAAAGGAAAAGAAATTACTAAACTAATGGTATCCAATCTCCAAGCAAAAATCTTGAGTTGTGCAAGAAGGGGAACCCTCAAAAACTGCCTAGGGTTCTCCTTTTATAGGCTGCAAACCGCCTCCCTCTTTTCCTTCAGCTCGCCTAATTTCGTCAAAGACCTAATTTTTCAGCGTCGCGCCACGCCCTGACGGCGCGCCGGAAGTTCTGCACTCCGTCGGTGTTTTGCGCCGCGGCCGATATCTCGCTGCGAGTGCCGCGGCTGAATCTTCGTAGCTTCCGGATGTTTAGGCGCCACGCCTGCATTTCTTTGTCTCGAGGCGCGCTGAAGTCTTCGACCTCTGGATAGTGGCGCCGCCTCGCTGATCGCAGGAGGCGCGCCGGTCTTGATTTTTCCCTCGTTCGCCACTTTCTCTGTTTCCAGCTCTGGCATCTCCTCTTTTGCCCTCTTTTTGCTCTTTTTCCGCCATTTGGCCATTTTAACCACTTTGACTCAAAAGAAAGAAAAACTATCCTAACACGACACTTATATGTGCAAAATGGGACAAAAGACTAACTAAAACTGACTCAAAAAGTGTATATAAAATACACCGATCAAATACCCCCAAACTTAACCTTTGCTCGCCCTCGAGCAAAGATAGAAAGAAAGAAATAAAGGACTCAAGAAAACGAAAAATAAAAGACTCACTGACATTGATCACTTTTGCTGCATTGGTGTTATCTAGAAAAACATGAAGGTTAGCAGAATAATATGCAGGAACATATAGCATGAAATTTTAGCACACTAAACACATTAAGCTAGATATTTCGCAAACTCGTTTTTATCATGCATAATGGAAGTCAACATACTGAATCATGCTTGTAAAATAGAAAAAATCCTATGGCTTGTTTACTTGCTACTCTCCACTAATCCTGGATATGCATAAAAGAGATCTTCAGTATTTCCCTTTTCTTTTTGTTCTTTTCTTCACTTCAATTCTATCTTTTTCCCTCTTTTGTTTTGGGAGAGTGAAGTATAATAATGGCAAGCACCCCCAAACTTAGGCTTTTGCCTATTTCTTATTACTTTTGTATTAGGGTGCAACAGACTTATTCACTCTTTTTGTCTCCTTTTTAACACAATGTATTCCACTATTTCATATTTTCACTTATGGCACAATTTGTGGGAATATAGGGTGGCAAAGAAGAAGTTTCAATTTTTAGGCTCAATGGGGCTGACTAGGGATATTTTTAAAGTACGGGATAGAAAAAGAATGGTAAGAATTGGCTATCAAAGAAATGCCTGAGTCATCTCCCTAACATGCATATCCTAACTATTTCGCCTCAAATAGCAAGCAATCATAACACATAAGTATTTATCATTTAGCATGCATAACTCAAGCAAGAAACTCCAAATAGACAGATTATGTGAGTTTTTGGTATATCTAACTTAGGTGTTTAGATAGTTGCTTCAATTCCGTTACATTATTCCACCTTACTTCACTAGGTGTTTCTAGCAACTACAGCATACATGATCTTTGACAGGCAATTATGACTCAAAAAGAAAAAAAATTGGTGACTCAAAATAAACATAAAACAATCAAAAAGACTAAAATAAAACATAACATGACACACAAATAAAACACAAGTAAACACCCCCAAACTTAAATCACACATTGTCCCCAATGTGTGTAGACTCAAAGACAGTAAAAGAAATAAGACACTTACAAACTTTGGCTAAAATGGTGGTGGTGGCGGTGGATAATGCATCGACCATTGGTTGAACAAGGAACTCAACTCGTTGATTTGTTGCCTTGTTTCTTGCTGTACTTGTACTACTGTGTCCAGGGTCTGCATCATCCTCATCTGATTTTGATACAATTGCTCCATTGTGGGCGTTGGAGGTTCTGCTCCTGTGGTTGGCCGGTGGCTAGGTCACGCCTCATATCGAGCCTCTATTTGTGCTCATCTTCGCCCATGGCGGCCTCTGCTTCTGCTGCTGCCGCTAGTTGTACTCTCCGTCACTTGGGGCTTGGAGTGCGGGAAAGAGTGCACTATCCCATAGGACACGGGCAGTTGGTTTCTTTCATGAGTATCCGTGGGTAGGATTGGGACCGCACTCATGTGACATAGCTTTGTGATAACTGAGCCATGTCTCAATCCGCCTGTTGTTACCAACCTGCTGATTTCCTCAATGCTCTGCACTATTTCTTTCCCACATCAATCGCCAACCTCATAATTCCATATATCGCTTTAATCCTATCCTCCGCACTCTGGTGAAGTCGTGGATGGAATCACGCGGCGGCGATTAAATATAGCCAACCTTTGGCTACTTTGTTGAATTGGCACTTTGCTCGATGCTCTTGACCCATTTCTTCCAATATCAAAACAGTGGTAGCTCACTGTGTTTGCGACGGCATTCCAGTCGATGTGGTCAATGCTTCTAGACCATGTTCTAAAGTGATTCCAATCACTTCTTTCTTCAACATCAACTGTTTTCAATTGTGCATTTACATTCTCTGCTGTCACAGACACATAGTGTCCCCTTACAAAGCATCCCCTTTCCACCTTCTCCGGAAAGTTGGCATAAAATTCACGCACCATTGTTGTGTTGACTGGTGCTATCTTCTCCGGATTCACAAATCTCCTCCACTCCCTTAACTCAATCATCGCCCGAATGGGCTCGTAAACATCTTCTTCCCCATATGACTCCCTCTGGTAGTCCATTCCCCTTTCTGGTATTAAGGGTCTGGTATCAAACTTTTTGTATCTTTGGTAGGCTTGGTAGCTCACAAACCTATTTTCATCATATTGTGGGGTTGGGGTGGATGTGGAGCCTCTTCTTTTCCTGGTGGCCATGGTTAAAACAAGTTCTGGAGCTTACAATTTAGTGGCACAAGTGTTTCCTACACAATTAACAACTAGCAGCGAACACAACACCCCCAAACATCAACTTTTCTACCCAATACCCACACTCATTTTCTACTCTTTTCTCTAAACTTCACAATCAACTTTTCCGTACCCAATTACTTCAACTCCAATACTCCTTCAAACTACTACCTCCTGTGACTTCAGTAAAGGATTCAAGAACAGAAAAATATTACCTTTTTATGAGAAGCTTCAAGCTTGTTCTTGTTTCAATTGGTGGTTTGAGGCTATGGAATGGAGCTTTGTTGGTTGAGATGACTAAGGGTTTTTGGGAATTTAAGAGTTTTGATTGTGGTTGGATTGGATTTATGGAGGATTTGTGGGCAAATTTTCGGAATTTCGTGGGTTTTTGGGGAGGGAAGGTTAGGTTTTTGAAATTGGAATTGGGGAAAATCTGATTTTTGGGCGTTTTTAAGTTTCTGGATTCCCGCTTTGGCGTGCCATTAGCTGCGTGGCTAAACTCGCGCTCTTTCGGGACTTTCTGTTGCGGCCACATTCTGGCGCGGCCTAAACTTGGCAACTTTTCGATTTACGGCGCGCCTCGCTCTGGCGCGGCATAAACTTCTGCGCCTATTCAGTTCTTTTGGCGCGCAGCCACTGGCGTATGGCGCTACCCGCTTTTCGAAATTCTTGCTTTTCTTCGCTTTATTTCCACTGCACATCAATCAAGACAAACACAAGACCCAAGACCGTGAGATCGTTCTTAGACAAAATAAAATAAACTAAAATGTAAATTAAAATAACAAAATTGAAAACGTTGGGTTGCCTCCCAAGTAGCATGTCTTTAACGTCTTTTAGCCGGACGAAGTTCTTAGCCTTAATAACCCTGGGGTGGATTAAGCCCCCAACCTATCCATTTCCTCCACATTTGACGTTTTCTTTTTCTTCTTTTCTTCTTGGCATTATCAGTACGAGGGAGTTCAGGAAAACTTACCTCCTTTAATGACATTTCAGCAAACCATGCCTGCTTTCTTGGGCTCATCGCTCTTTGGTTGACTTGTATTGGTTCGCATGGTTTGATGGTGCTGATTGCAAAGCACCCACTCATTGTTGGTGGCTCAATGACGTGTTTAAAAACTTTAAACACCATTTCTTCAGACTCCACCCTTAGTGTTAATTCTCCTTTTTCAACATCAATCAAAGCTCTCCCCGTTGCTAAGAATGGCCTCCCCAATATGATAGGGATTTCCGCGTCTTCTTCCATATCAAGAATGAGGAAATCTGCAAAAAAGAAGAATTTTCCTACTTTCACAATCACGTCTTCAATCTTGCCTCGTGGATGAACCACTGTCCTGTCGGCCAGCTGTAGGCTTACTGTGGTTGGTTTGGCCTCACCCAACTCTAATCTTTTAAAAACTGATAAGGGCATCAGATTTATACTTGCCCCTAAATCACACAAGGCTCTGTTGCAAGTCACCCTGCCCACTGTGCAAGGTAGTGTAAAGCTTCCAGGATCCTTTAACTTTGGTGATAACTTTTTCTGCAAGATAGCACTACACTCTTCTGTTAGTGCTACTATTTCATATTCTGCCAGCTTTTTCTTCTTCCCCAGAATCTCCTTCATAAACTTGAAATAGGAGGGCATCTGCTCTAATGCTTCTATGAAAGGTATGTTGATACGCGACTTCTGAATGTCTCCAAAATTTGGAGAATTGTTTATCAACCGCCTTTCTCTGTAGTCTCTGGGAAAGGGATCTTCTCTGTATACTCCTTCTGCGGAGTTTTCTCTACTCTGGTGGGCTCAATCACCTTCTTTTTCTAACTCGCCTTCTCAACTCATCTGCGGTGGATCTTTGCTCCAATCGTTGCCGCTTCTCAATTGCACCGCTCGCTCCTTGGATTTACCTCTGTGTTACTTGCAATGCCTCGTGGTCGATGTTTGCTGCTTTGCTAGTGACCACTTGAGTTTCCAAGTTCTGAATGAGGATCTAGCCTGTCATGAATCGGAGTGCAGGCATTGCAAGTTACATCACGATTGCTTTCAGCTCGTCGACTTTTCTTCTCAACCGGTCGTTGACCGCTGATCTTTGTGGGGCTTGAATGAAGGCCGCTGATTCTGGATTCTGCGGTTACGCATCGCCTGTATTGGTTCTGCTGCCTCGATATTGGTTATGTTGCCCGTTATGCGGTCTGCGCCGCTTGATGCGATTCTGCGCCGCAGTCTCCTTTCCATGAGAAATTTGGGTGATTCCTCCATCCCGGATTATAAGTGTTAGAGTAGGGGTTGTTCTGCCTCGATAATTACCTATGGCCCGACACTCTGCCGCTCCATGGGTATATTGTTGGGATCATTGAAGGACACCTATCAAATGTATGTGGGCCACCACATATCTCATGCCTTTAGGCATCCTGCGCATTCATCGACTTTGTATGTTCTTTGTTGTTTCGCTAGGAGGGCCACTTGGGCATTCAAGGCAGCAATAGCATCTATTTCATGGACTCCCACTGTTCTTCTCCCATTCGTCGACCTCTCTTCCGTGACATGGTTGTTAGTGGCCATGTCTTCTAATAACTCATGAGCGTCGTGGGCTGTTTTCCTCATGAATGCTCCACCCGGCTTTGCATCTATGATAGTTCGTTTGTCTTTGCTCAGCCAGTTGTAGAAGATGTGGACCAAGTTCCACAACTCAATGCAATGGTGTGGGCACTTTCTCTGTAGATCTTTGAACCTTTCCCAAGCTTCATATAAGGATTCTCCATCTGCTTGGTAGAAGTTGTTCAAATCCCCTCTTAGTTTTGCTGCTTTACACGGAGGAAAGAACTTGGCTAAGAATTTCTGTGCCAGCTCGTGCCATGTGAAAATCGAATCGGCCGGCAGGGAATTCAACCATACTTTTGCTCTATCCCTGAGTGAGAAGGGAAAGAGCCTCAATCTGACGGCATCATCAGTAACGCCGTTATATCTAAAAGTTGCACATAGCTCCAAGAAATTAGCTATGTGCATATGTGGATCCTCCGATGGCAGTCCTCCGAATTGCACTGTGTGCTGTACCATGCTCAGAATCGCCGGTTTTATCTCGAAGTTGTTGGCTCCTATTGCAGGGAGCCTAATGCATGTCTGTGCTCCATTCACTCTTGGTAGCACATAGTCTCCTAAACTTCATTCTGGCTGGACTTGGACTCTCTCTTCCACGTCTATTGACACTTGCCTAGGTATTCCTGGATGGGGTTGATTCTCTCCTAACCCTTCTCCCATCCCGTTGTTGTTCTGAACGCCGTTCATCTCTAACAAGGTTGCAATCCGCTGATTCTTTACGCTCGTTTGCGAGTTTTCTCAATTTCTGGATTGAAGGGAACAAGAGTGTCTGCTCCTCTTCTCCTTCGCATAAACTGACTTCCTGAAATAGATCAAAAACAGACAACAAATCACGGCACCTCGAATTTTCAATAGAAAAACGTAAAAATTAAAAATTAAAATAAAAGCCAAATTAGAAATTAAAAATAGACAAATTTGATATTGAACTATGCCTAATCCCCGGCAACGGCGCCAAAAACTTGATGCGCGGTAAGATGCACACACTTTAAACGCAAGTGCACGTTATCGTGACAAGTAGTATAGTCTTGATAAGACCGAATATCGTCCTCTAGGATTAGGGTTCAAGTACCAACTATCTATTTCTAGTATCTATTTGGCGAATTGATAATTGAATGGTTGTTTATAACTAAGAATTATGAAAGCTATTTAAATATAAAGATTTACTTCAGATGTGATGAGGATAGGGCTTCCATGTATCCTTACTATCCGCTTATGCTACTTACTAATGCATTAACTTATGGTATTCTTCTTTGGAGAAAGCAGGTTTACGAAATCGTTTTATACTCCCGTTAGGGTTAAATAAATACTCAACCCCAGTATCGCACCTTACCTACCTTTCGGTGATAAGGATAACTTTATAGGAGGATTAAGAACAAAAACCTAGTTGACCGTCACGCACAATGCACAAAATTAGGGTTGTTAAGCCTCTCATCAACGCTACATAAATAATTGAGGTATTTTCATCCCCAATCCAAGAATGTCTACCCAACTTACAGCATATTCACAATCCCTCCTTTTCAGAATCTGATTAGAAATCATATAGTGATAATTAGTTGTCAATTAATTACCAAGAATTCAACTCAATTATTGGATAGATCTCACAATAAGAAAAACAACCATAAGCATGCATTAATTTATAACATAAGTTTCTAGCAATTCAACAATGGAAAGCCCTATAAGAGAATTAGTTCCTAGCCATAAATATGACAAGAACTAATTCAAAGTTCATCATAAAAACTGAAATAAAGTAAAGAAAAAGGAAAAGAAATTACTAAACTAATGGTATCCAATCTCCAAGCAAAAATCTTGAGTTGTGCAAGAAGGGGAACCCTCAAAAACTGCCTAGGGTTCTCCTTTTATAGGCTGCAAACCGCCTCCCTCTTTTCCTTCAGTTCGCCTAATTTCGTCAAAGACCTAATTTTTCCGCGTCGTGCCGCAGACAGCCATGCGCCGGAAGTTCGCACTGTCGGGTGTTTTGGCGCCGCCGATATCTCGCTGTTCGAGCGCTGGCTGAATCTTCTGTAGCTTCTGGATGTTTAGCGCCGCGCCCCGCATTTGCTTCGAGCCATGTGCCGAAGTCTTCGACCTCTGGATAGTGGCGCGCCGCTGATCGGCAGGGAGCCGCGCGCTGGTCTTGATTTTTCCTCGCTCGCCACTTTCTCTGCTTTCCACGGCATCTCCTCTTTTGCCCTCTTTTTGCTCTTTTTCCGTCATTTGGCCATTTTAACCACTTTGACTCAAAAGAAAGAAAAACTATCCTAACACGACACTTATATGTGCAAAATGGGACAAAAGACTAACTAAAACTGACTCAAAAGGTGTATATAAAATACCGTCAGCCCTCACCGCAAAGGCTGCGGCCAAAAGGCTTGGGCTTGGCAAGGGCCCAACCCGGCGTGGATCGCCATGGACTGACAGTGGGCGATGTTGGGTGTTGGCTGGCCTTGGCGTGGCAAGTTCCACTTTCGAAAAGTGTTTGGGCGCAGATGGCGGGACTCGGCGCTGGCCCATGGCCAGTTTGTTGGTGGCCCAGCTGGCCGGGACCCACCAGCGCCTCGTCCTCCGCCTCCGTTACCACCACGTCCACCACCTTTATTCATATTTTTGCGATTCTGATCTTTCTTGCCTCCAACGTTGTTATGATTTTTGCCTGAATTGTCAAAATATGCTTGAGAACTATTAGACGTGGCTATAAAGACGAAGTTAGTGCCAGTAGCCGCCTTTTTAGCCAACCCAGCCTCCTCTAGTTTAAGCATAGACCGGGCTTGATAATTTTTTTGTAGGGGGCTACTTTGACGAAAGATCGAAGCAACACAGTTATAGGCCTCAGACAGGCCTGCAACCATCTGTAGAACGAAACAACTATTTCTAATAGGAGCACACACATTGCAAAGTTGGTCTACCAATTCTTTGAGTCGTTTGCAATAGGATGAAACGTTTGGAAAATTCTCCATAGCGACTTGAAAAAATTCCTGTTCAAGGGTGACAATGCGGGAATGACTGTTATCTTGGAATATATCACGCAATCTATTCCAAGCAGCCATAGCTGTAGAGTTAGGTTCCATTATCGTTTGTAAGAGGTCGAGCGAGATAGTGGCATAAATCCACTGGAGAACCTTAGCATCAAGAGTAATCCATAATTTTGGATCTTCCTCTTTGGTAGGCACACCCTCCATACCAGGAGTCGGAGGGATTATGTGGTGTCGAACTTGATGTGTCAGTGCATGAATCTTGAATAACTCTGCCCACGTCCCATAATGAACGTTTTCTAAGTCAAGAACAATAAAAAGAACACTCTTGATGTTAGAAACTGTTAGGACAGGATGAAACATGTTCTTATCAGTCATGGTGAATAGAACAAATTTGGACAAAAAGGATTTTTTTCCTCGGGTTTAGGGAGAAAACCGAGAGGGGAGAAGGGTTTTTGTCACGGAAATCGAGAATAGAGAGTAGCGGAAGCAAGGAAAAAATAATCTAGACTTTTGATACCATGAAAGAAATAATCCATTGATTATTCTCATTAATGAAAGGGGTATATATACAAGTTACATATAGGAAAATCTTTTTCCTATTCTATATCTAAAACCCTATTCTATTTAGAGCCTAATTATACAATTATGGTAATAGTACAAGACTAATTATACTACAATATTACTTTACATAATTATAATATTTGTGCATATAATAAGAAAATAGTATCAAACAAAATGAAACAAGGGGAGAAATAGTGCCAAACAATATGTACTCCTTAACCTCTGGATGTCCCAAGGGCCACATATCTGATTACCAAAAAAAACTATACATAACGTTTTCAGCTGATCATATATATATTTTCAGCTTTTGATATATATATATATATATATATATATATATATATATATATATATATATATATATATATATAACCAAGAGCATAGTCCGGTATTTGATATATTTACATTACAAAAAGAACCTATTTAACTTATATTCATCGATAGTGCAATAAACTATTCACTATCAGTATAGTTTAACCTACCGTAGAAGGTAACTTGCCTTATTAGAGATTTACATTGGCTAAAGATTACAATGAGAAAATGGTGAGCCTAAAGCTTTACAAAACAACTCGATGGATTTCATCAACTTAATGTTCAAATGCCACAGAAGGCTTTAACAGTGTATTTCATTTGATCATGTCTATGTTTGGCATAGAAATTCAATAAATCAAAGTTATTAAATGGTTGAAACCTCATAGGGTGCTTCTCATCAATAAGCTCTTTTGGTATTTCTATCATCCCGTTGATATATGAGAAATGTGCCACAGTGTACCTTGGTTTACTTTCCATCACCATCACCCTGTGTTCAGGACAATGCAATCTGTCGTTGCTCCATGCCTTTAATTTTCCAGAAGAAATATATATAGTTAATTTAGCAACATATTACTTACCTTTCTCGTCAAAAAGCATACGGATTAAGTGTCTGTTTGGTATGAAAGAAAAATATTTTTCACGGAAATATTTTCCTACAAAATATTTTTTCAAAAAACTAAGTGTTTTTTTACTTATTTTCGATAAGTAAGTAGAAAATATTATATATAAAACATTTATATAAAATCTAGATAAATAGTGTGGTTAAGGTAGGGGGTAATAGTGAGGGTTGTGGACATGGGGCTCTGAGTGGTTGGGGTGGGATTGAGAAGGAATGAAATTTCACTTATGAAATTTGTTTTAAAAAATAGGAAATTTTTAAGTAACATGAAAACTTTAGTATTTGACAAAGACCACTAAGAAAAATCGTCATTTAGAGAGATAAGCTTTTTATTTGCGAATATTCTTTAAATTTTCACAGTATATATTGTATTTATTTTGTCATGTATTTAAGGTAATTTAAGATTTTTACTGTATTATGAATCAATTTTGTACAACTATATATATATTGTGATTAATGGAAAAAATTCTTAAGGGAAATTATTCCAATATCTTATACTTTTTGATTTACTTGAGATGGTGCTTTTCTAATTCTATATTAATAGTGTTCTTACTTACTCTTCATGTGGCTTGAATATTAAAATTGTTGGTATAATAATCTGTACTTGGCTAAATAATGATTCAAAACAATATGTTAATCACTTAGTGAAACATATAACATAAATTAAACAATAAACGAAAACAGAATCTGTTTTGGAAAAATAATTTCAGAATGTAATCGAGCCCACTTAGTTCAAAGTGTGTCCTTAAGGAAATTATTCCCCTCACAGTACTCGAGGTTAACGGAATATCGCCTCCCAGGATAGAACGATTATCTTACCAGAATAGTAGTACTCCAAATTCCGGTAGCAACGAACCACTCAACGACAGTATATCACACAGAATGAAATTTTCGAGTTGAAGAATAACTTCAGAATTTCAGAATTGATTAGAATATGAATTAGTTTTTTGTTTAATAAATTCTTGAAATAATCAAGAATTTATAGGGTTAGAGGTACTGATTCTGAATGGTTGCAACCATTCAGAATAGTCACCTCATTTTGGAGGGAAATTCGAAAAAGAGAGGGAGAGTCGGACGGGTCGGATCGGGTCGCGGGTCGATCCGTTTGGATTTGTTTTTAATTAAATAATTAATTAATTAAAGAAACGTTTGTCCAAAAAGATTATCAATCAATCTTTTGACAAATCCAAATCCAAATCCAAAGCCGAAGCCGAGCCGAGCGAGCGACGACGACGGCGCGAGGGGTCCTTGCCCTCTCAACCCTTTTAGCAGCTCGAGAAGGTGTAATGTAATATATACACCTCTCTTTCCTTCCCTTTTTTCGATGTGGGACAAAAGAGCCTTTTACCCTCTTTAATTTTTATCCCATCATTTCCTATTCACCAATATCAAAACCCAACAATCCCCCACATGAATGGGGAATGATTATAAGATAGAAGAATGTACGGACGAGTGTGATATACAAGCGAGAATTGATCGTCCGGATAAGTAGGTTTCCCTTTGAACTTTCCGTAGTGAACTTATATCGGATATACTCGATCAATCGGTAGATTTGATATCTTTGAACCGTCGAACTTTGTTGTATACCTAGACAACATAAGACACACAATCAACCCTCAACCGTTTATGGTTCTCACGGTTGTGTTCGTTTCAGCCATGAATACCGCCTGGTCTCATGAGTGCATAGAGAATGGGCCTTTACTGTCATTCCCCTTTAAAGCGGCTTACACTTAACACTCACATAGGTGATTTCTAAACATGTGGTCCTATAGCCACATTATCTGTCATACATCGCCAGATTTAGATAACCATTAAAAAACCTTAATGCTTTATTAACTCATTAACAAGCCATAAAGTCTTATCCTTATTTCTGAACATTGTCTTCATCCGAGAATGGGTTGAGTTATTTGACAATGTTGAACCGTCAGTCACAACTTTGTTTGATCTTCTTGAACCTAGCTCTTGGGATCTCCAGTCTGCTAGGTAGAGTTACCGCCATGATGACTTGTCCTTGGCCTTAACCCCATTCCCATTGATGATCTACCAACTCCCTCTCTAGATAAGCCTTTTGTAAGCGGATCCGCCACGTTATCTCTTGACTTTACATAATCAATTGTGATAACGCCACTAGAGAGGAGTTGTCTAACGGTATTGTGTCTCCGTCGTATGTGACGAGATTTTCCGTTATACATTACGCTCCCTGCCCTACCTATTGCTGCTTGACTGTCACAGTGTATACATATAGGAGCCAAAGGTTTGGGCCAGAATGGAATATCTTCTAAGAAATTCCGGAGCCATTCAGCTTCTTCACCGGCCTTGTCTAAAGCTATAAATTCTGATTCCATTGTAGAGCGGGCGATGCATGTCTGTTTTGATGATTTCCAAGACACTGCTCCTCCGCCAACGGTGAAAACATATCCACTCGTGGATTTAACTTCAAACGATCCGGTGATCCAATTTGCATCACTATATCCCTCAAGTACTGCGGGATATTTATTATAATGCAAAGCATAGTTTTGGGTGTGTTGTAAATATCCCAAGACTCGTTTCATTGCCATCCAATGAGTTTGATTGGGATTACTCGTGAATCGACTCAGCTTGCTTATAGCACATGTTATATCTGGTCGTGTACAATTCATAATATACATCAAACTTCCCAAAACTCGTGCATAGTCCAATTGTGAGTCACTTTCACCTTCATTCTTTTGAAGTGCAAAACTTACATCAATTGGAGTCTTTGCAACATTGAAATTTAAATACTTGAACTTGTCAAGTACTTTTTCAATATAATGTGACTGTGATAATGCTAGACCTTGTGGAGTTTTATGGATCTTAATTCCTAAGATCAAATCGGCAACCCCTAAGTCTTTCATGTCAAATTTGCTAGCGAGCATACGCTTCGTAGCATTTATATCGACAATATTTTTACTCATTATCAGCATGTCATCAACATACAAACAAACAATGACTTCATGATTTGGAGTATTTTTAATGTAAACACATTTGTCACACTCATTAATCTTAAATCCATTTGCCAACATTGTTTGGTCAAATTTTGCATGCCATTATTTGGGTGCTTGTTTAAGTCCATAAAGTGACTTTACAAGTCTGCACACTTTTCTTTCTTTACCAGGAACCACAAAACCCTCAGGTTGTTCCATGTAAATTTCCTCCTCCAATTCTCCATTTAAGAAAGCTGTCTTGACATCCATTTGATGGATTTCAAGACCATATCTGACACGATGCCACTAACACCCGAATAGATGTTATTCTTGTCACAGGCGAGTATGTGTCAAAGTAATCAAGACCTTCTTTTTGTCTATAACCTTTGACCACAAGTCTTGCCTTGTATTTGTCAATAGTGCCATCAGCTTTCATTTTCCTTTTAAAGATCCATTTTGATCCTAAAGGTTTATTTCCAGGAGGAAGATCAACTAACTCCCATGTATGGTTGTTTAAAATCGATTCAATCTCACTATTGACTGCTTCTTTCCAAAATGTTGAATCAGAAGATGACATTGCTGCTTTAAATGTTTGAGGCTCATTTTCAAGCAAGAATGTTACAAAGTCTGGTCCAAAGGAAGTAGATGTCTTTTGACGTTTGCTACGCCTTAGATCCTCTTTGCTTGGTATACTTTCCTTTGGTTCTTCCCGCGGTCGTTTAGATCTTTCACTTGACGACTCACATTCAGTTTTATACGGATAGATGTTTTCAAAGAATTCAGCATTATCTGATTCAATTACCGTATTAACATGAATTTCGGGATTGTCCGATTTGTGAACCAAAAACCGACAAGCTTTGCTGTTTGTAGCATAGCCAATAAAAACACAATCCACAGTTTTTGGTCCGATTTTTACCCTTTTGGGCAAAGGAACTTGGACCTTTGCTAAACACCCCCACACTTTGAAATATTTCAAGTTGGGTTTTCTTCCTTTCCATAGATCATATGGAATAGATTGTGTTTTGCTGTGGGGTACTCTGTTGAGTATTCGATTAGCTGTAAGGATAGCTTCCCCCCACAAGCTCTGCGGTAAACCGGAACTAATTAGTAAGGCATTCATCATTTCCTTTAATGTTCGGTTTTTCCTTTCCGCAATTCCATTTGATTGTGGTGTGTAGGGGGCAGTAGTTTGATGAATAATTCCATATTCCAAACATGTCTCTGCAAAAGGAGATTCGTACTCTCCACCCCTATCACTTCTAATCATTTTGATCATTTTATTCAATTGATTTTCCACTTCGTTCTTGTATTGCTTAAATGCATTAATTGCTTCATCCTTACTATTAAGCAAATACACATAATGATGTCGAGTGCGATCGTCAATGAAAGTTATAAAATACTTTTTCCCACCGAGATGGTATTGACTTCATATCACATATATCTGTGTGAATTAAGTCTAAAGGATTTGAATTCCTATTAATAGACTTATATGAATGTTTAACAAACTTAGATTCAACACAAATTTCACATTTTGATTTGTTGCACTCGAATTTAGGCAATACTTCTAAATTGATCAATTTTATGAGTTTTGTAATTGACATGTCCTAAACGAACATGCCATAACTCATTTGACTCGATAAGTAAGGCGGTGAATTTTCATTAATACTGTCAACAACCATTACATTGAGTTTGAAAAGGCCCTCGGTGAGGTAGCCCTTTCCTATGAACATATCATTCTTACTTATTACAATTTTCTCACTAACCAACACACACTTAAACCCGTTTTTGACGAGTAGTCCTTTGAAACTAAATTCTTCCGAATTGTTGGAGCGCGAACATTGTTGAGAGTCGGACCTGCGGAAGTCATCCTCGAGTATCTTCCCATATCCTTCAACCTTGGTCATTGCGAGATTTCCCATAAACAAGACCTCTTGGGTCCGGGAGCATATGTTGCAAATGCTTCTTTGCGGTATAACATGTCGAGTGGCACCAGAATCCAGCCACCACTCTTTTGGGTTTCCAACCAAATTGCACTCTTCCAGCATTGCACACAGATCACTCAGATCAATTGCCATTATTTGTTTGTCACTGTCAAATCGACAAACTGTTTTACTTAATAAAACCATAATAGCAATTAAATCACAGACTCAAACGATGAAGATTTTATTTCTTCAAATCGGAGTATAATTGTGAAACTTAAACGATGAAGATTTTATTTCTTCAAATCGTACTTTGAACGATGAAGATTTTATTTCTTCAAATCACAGTATAGTTATGAAACTTTAGTATTCCAACGAAGATTTTATATCTTCGAGTCAGAATACTAATATTCATATGGAGTAGAAAACTACACAAGTTTTAATCTCCTTAAACAGAACGATGAAGATTTTATGTTCTTCAAATCGTTGTGTAATTATGAAACTTTAGTATTCCAACGAAGTTTTTATATCTTCGAGTCAGAATACTAATATTCATATGGAGTAGAAAACTACACAAGTTTTAATCTCCTTAAACAGAACGATGAAGTTTTTATGTTCTTCAAATCGTCGCAACAAATATCATACACAACGGCGAAGATTTTATTTCTTCAAACCGAATCAATTTTGATAGAAACAAATAAAATACACAACGGTGAAGATTTTATTTCTTCAAACCGAATCAAAATTGATAGAAACGAAGTGCAATAGATTGTATGTTATATACTTGATGAAGTTTTTATATCTTCAAATCAAGTATCCAAATGAGTAGAAAGTTATGAAAACTTTAATCTCAACCGGAGTAGAAAATCCGAAGATTTTAGTCTCCAAACAACATACAAACAAAAAACACTTTTTTTTTCCTTCTGAAAAAACACTTTTTTTTTTTTCCTTTTTTGGAAAACACTTTTTCCTGGACTTTTAATATTCCAACGAAGTTTTTATATCTTCAAGTTAGAATATGAAATGTCATACGGAGTAGAAAACCACACAGGTTTTAATCTCCAAACCAGGATACAGATTAAAATACAATAAAAATAATTTCCTTAAGATTGTTGGTATAATAATCTGTACTTGGCTAAATAATGATTCAAAACAATATGTTAATCACTTAGTGAAACATATAACATAAATTAAACAATAAACGAAAACAGAATCTATTTTGGAAAAATAATTTCAGAATGTAATCGAGCCCACTTAGTTCAAAGTGTGTCCTTAAGGAAATTATTCCCCTCACAGTACTCGAGGTTAACGGAATATCGCCTCCCAGGATAGAACGATTATCTTACCAGAATAGTAGTACTCCAAATTCCGGTAGCAACGAACCACTCAACGACAGTATATCACACAGAATGAAATTTTCGAGTTGAAGAATAACTTCAGAATTTCAGAATTGATTAGAATATGAATTAGTTTTTTGTTTAATAAATTCTTGAAATAATCAAGAATTTATAGGGTTAGAGGTACTGATTCTGAATGGTTGCAACCATTCAGAATAGTCACCTCATTTTGGAGGGAAATTCGAAAAAGAGAGGGAGAGTCGGACGGGTCGGATCGGGTCGCGGGTCGATCCGTTTGGATTTGTTTTTTTAATTAAATAATTAATTAATTAAAGAAACGTTTGTCCAAAAAGATTATCAATCAATCTTTTGACAAATCCAAATCCAAATCCAAAGCGGGACCCGGCGGCATTTACGGCGCGAGGGTCCTTGCCCTCTCAACCCTTTTAGCACTTCGAAGGTGTAATGTAATATATACACCTCTCTTTCCTTCCCTTTTTTCGATGTGGGACAAAAGAGCCTTTTACCCTCTTTAATTTTTATCCCATCATTTCCTATTCACCAATATCAAAACCCAACAAAAATATCGTTTGATGATAGATTTAATATTCTACCATTAGAGCAAACCTCACTCATCATTAAGATTATTACTATATGTTATATTTTTTAAATCCTCAACCCACCAAAAAGATTAACATATATATTTTCCGCTTGAGCATTCAATTAGCTATATCAGTTTTTGATGGAGATGTTCCTACCACTAGAGCAAACTTCATTCGCCATTTAAAAATTTAGAATGACATATTAATTAATATTAATTAACATATATATACCGATTAGTGATGGAGGTATTCTTGTTAAGAGTCTCACATCGGATATGGAATGAGAACATGAACTCCTTATATGGACTTGGACAATCATTCCCTTACAAGCTAGCTTTTGAAGGAGGATTGTCCAAGTCCATATAAGGAGATCATGTTCATATTTCATATCCGATGTGAGACTCATAACACTACCACTAGAGCAAAACTTCACTCGTCCTTGAGATGATTTGATTATATCAACAAACTAGAAAGTCAAGTTACCTAATTTAGGCATGAGGAATCAAGGTTAAAAACTTACCAAAAATGCTTCCCCTACCATGACAACAAATGCATTAGGATGGGTCATATCAACAGCCATCCATTCACCATCTTTAGTCTTCACTTCTAAACCATTTACTTGATTCTGATGCAGTATGGTCAAAAATGTTTTATCAGTGTGTACATGGGAGCCAACATTTGATTCATGTAGTTCTGGTGCCCGATAATTTATTAGTCGAAGAAGATAAGTCGTTAATTTTTCAATCGAATCGTAGCATTTCTCTACTCCATAGCTCTCAAAAACCATCCTTTTCACCTTCTTCTCCAAACCAGCTACTATGTTTGCATAGTTGTGAATAATTTCACTAAACCAAAAAAGAACATTAAATATGAGATAACGTGTTATATTTAATAGGCTATAAATCATCTCTATATTTGACTCAATTCTACGAATGTTATTTCACCTCCGGAATGCATGAGAAAAAAATGAATCAGCTAACTTTTTGATAATATTAAGATGTCGACATGATCCAAATCTTTTCAAACTTCAATCTATATACCACATGCTCATTTATCAACTACTATAACATGTAATCTTTAATCACATTAAGAAGACGATGATTTTACCTCAATAAGCCCTAAATATATCCAAGCGTAAAAGTCGATCCTTAGCAACTTTTAGCTCCTCTTCTTACGTTCCAATCCGCTCCAAGCACTCCTTAGAAGCTCATGAAGAACTCCTCTTCAACTTCCAACTCCAACTATGAAAACCCCCTTAGGTTTTCATGTTGCGACTAACGTAAAAACGTAGTTTTTTCGGAATCTTTCTATTGAGATAACCTTACAATACCTCTAGGAACCTTGGTTTAAAGTTTTGTGAATTATGAACAACAAACGAAAAATTTCTCTTTGATCGGTGTATTTTATATACACTTTTTGAGTCATTTTTAGTTAGTATTTTACTCATTTTATTTATGTTTAATATAGTATTAGGGTCGTTTTCCTTTCTTTTGTGTCACAGCGGTCAAAAATGGAGAAATGGCGAAAAGGAGATGAAATGAGCATAAATGAGATGGAATTGCACACTAAAAGGGCCAAGAAATGAAGTCTAAGTTAGGAAATTATAGAGAGATCGACGAAGTCCGGACGAAAAGGACGACGAAGCAGAATCACTTTGGCGTCACCGGAAGCGGCGCTGGCAGTGGCGCATGGCTGAAATCTTGAGACAGAGTTGCTGATTTTGGTAGCCATGGCTGATCTGGGTAGCGGCGCCGACACGGGATTTATGAAGTCTGGGCCGAATTTGACATGTTTTCAGAATTCTAAAGGGATTACTTTTTCCTACCTAAAGGGATAATTTTTCCTACCTAAAGGGATAACTTTTTCTACCTTAAAACCCTTACCTAAAAGGATTCTAATAATTTTTCCTACTTACAAATCCTTAACCCTTCACCTAAAGGATTCTTGGTCTATAAATAGTCTCTACATCATTAGAAGAATTCATTCTCCATTCCACCATTCACCACTCTACATCCATCCACCCACCAATCCATCTTGTAAATATTCCACAACACAACCCTTGGATGCTAGAAGGCTTGGAGACTCGTTCTTAAGTAATTTCTTTTCTTTTCTTTCCTTTATTTCAGTTTTTATGATGAACCTTGAATTAGTTCTTGTCATGTCAATGGCTAGGAACTAATTCCTTTATAGGGTTTTCCATGTTAAATCACTAGAAAATTATGTTATGAATTGATGCATGTTATGGTTATTCTTCTTGTTGTTGAGATTTATCCAATAATTGTTTTGAATGCTTGGTAATTAATTGATCACTAATTATCATTACTTATATGATTTCTAATCAAACTTCGAAAGGAGGAGGCTGTGAATATGCTGTAAGTTGGGTAGACATATTTTGGATTGGGGATGAAAATACCTCAATTACTTATGTAGCGTTAATGAGAGGCTTAACAACCCTAATTTTACGCATGGCGCGTGACGGTTAACTAGGTTTTTGGTCTTAATCCTCCTATAGAGTCATCCTTATCACCGAAAGGTAGAAATGAGCAATACTGGGGTTGAGTGTTTATATAGCCTTAACGGGAGTATAAAACGATTTCGTAAATCTGCTAGCTCCGAGAGAAGAAGAATCATAATTCATTGCATTAATAAGTAACATAAGCGGATAGTTGAGGAGACGTGGAAGCCCTATTCTCATCACAACTGAAGTAAACCTATAGTTAATTAGTCTTTATAATTGTTAGTCATAAACAACAAATCAATATCGGTTACCAAAAGATAGATAATTGGTACTTGAACACTAATCCTTGTGGACGATATTCGGTCTTACCAAAACTATATTACTTGTCACGATAACGTGCACTTGCGTTAAAGTGTGTGCATCTTTTCGCGCATCAAGTTTTTGGCGCCGTTGCTGGGGATTAGGCATAGTTCAATATCAATTTTATCTATTTTTAATTTCTAATTTGGTTTTATTTCTGTTTTTTTTTATTTGTTTTTTTTTGCTCCAAGAACAAGTTTCTAACTTGTTCTGCGAGCATCTTTTTATCACCTTTTGTTGTTTTTCTTATTTTGCAGGTTAAATTCGAAAAGAAAAAAAAATGGAAAAAAAAAACGGAAAAAAAAAAATAATAATAATAAAATCAGGACACATGGACTACTACTATCAGAGACAGTGGAGTCATCAACAGCAGCTTAACCCACAGATGTCAGAGGAAGATCGAAATGAGTTGCAGGCAGGCATACTTATGTTCGCCAAGTGCCAGGCTCAGTTTATGGCTGAGACAAGGGAGTCCCTCAGAAAGTTGGAGTCACAAATAGGGCAATTGATGGATGAGATGAGCAATACAACTCAAGCAAATCTGCCTAGCGACATCATTATGGGAGGTGGTAAGCAAATAGAAGAGTCTGAACCACACTCAGCTGTTGAGGAGTCTGGCGAGATAATTGGTGTAGAGAAGGAAAGTACTGAGATCCAATTATTCATTTTTTTGGATTCCTTGGAAAATCTTTTTCTTGTACCGATTGCAGAAGAAACACCACCAGCTGTCAATGTTGATCCCCAAACAGAAAGTCCATACCATCAAGGGCACCCCCTAGAGTTGAGAGATGTGGGGAATCTCACTGATCCCTACATTAGAGAGAGCCTAAAAGACAAGCATGTCTTGTGTACTTGGGGGATAATCGTATATTTGAGGCCCTTGTTTGAAGCAATTGTTGTAGTTGAAGTGAGACCTGCAACAATAACTCTGCGGAGTGCAAGCGATTCGCGAAGGATCCAATGGGCACTCGTAAAGGTTAATTGCGTCCATTAAAGGCGTTAAAGACAGCTTGTTGGGAGGCAACCCAATGTTTTTAATTATGTTATTTTAATTTCTCTTTAGTTTATTTTATTTTGTCTTGAAACGATCTCACGGTCTTGGGTTCTTGTTTTGTGTTGTTGGATGACAGTGGATCAAAGCTAAAGCAGGAAAAAGGAGCAAAACGCTAAAAAGGAAAGCGATCGTCGGCGCAGCTGAGCGAGCCGCGATGCAGGAACTTGAGATAGCCACAGATTTAGCGCCATGGCCGAATCTCGAGGACGGCGCGAACTTGAGACCAGTTAGTGCAAATTCCAGATTTTTTCCTCCTAGACCTCCGTTATGACCGCTGTGTGTGTTAGTAAGTTGTCCATATTTTTTTTTGAGTCGTGCACACATTGGGGACAATGTGTGATTTAAGTTTGGGGGGATTTTTATTGTTTTTGAGTCTTTTTGAATTGTTTTGTGTATTTTTGAGTAATTTCTGAGTTATTTTTGAGTCATAATTTTTTTTTTAAAGATCACGCATGCTGTAGTTACTTGAAACACCTAGTGAAGTAAAGTAGCATAATGTAATGGAATGAGAAACAACCATCTGAACACTTAGGATAGATATGCCAAAAATTCATGAAATCGAACTATTTGAGGTATCGTGCTTGATTTATGCATTGTTAGTGATTAAACTTATGTGTTTGCTTGCTTGCTATTTGAGGCGAAATAGTTAGGATATGCATGTTAGAGAGATGACTCAGACATTTCTTTGTTAGCCCTTTCTTACCATTCTTTGCCTATCCCTGACAATCAAATTATATCCCTAGTCAGCCCCTTTGAGCCTAAAAATAAAACCTTTCTTTGACACCCTATAATTCCATACTTGTGCCATAAGTGGAAAAAATTGAGATGTTTGGAATATAAAGTGTTGAAAAAGAGACAAAAGAGAGTAAACAATTTTGATGCACCCCAATGAAAAAGTAATAATAAAAAGGCAAAAGCCTAAGTTTGGGGGTGCCTGCTATTCATCATACACCTCATTCTCTCAAAACAAAAGAGGGAAAGATAGGTATGAAGTAAAAAAGAGAATCGAAAGAAAAAGGAAGAGTTGAAAGAAAAAGAGCTTATGATACGTAAATTGAGCCTAAATGCCTATTTTTACCTACCCATGCCTAAACCTACATTACAACCCTGAAAAGTCCTGAAGATCTCTTATATGCATATCCATGATTAGTGGAGAATAGCAAGTGAACAGGCCATAGGATTTTAAAATTGACATGCATAGTTAGGTATTCTTACTTCCATTGAGCATGATTAAATTGAATTTGCGAAATATCTGACTTGAGTGTTTAGAATGCTAAAAATTCATGCTATATGTTCCTGCATATTATTCTGCTAACCTTCATGTTTTTCTAAGTAACAACAATGCAGCAAAGTGATTAATGTCGTTGAGTCTTTCTAGTTTCTTTTTCCTTGTGTCTTTATTTCTTTCTTTTGATCTTTGCTCGAGGCGAGCAAAGGTTAAGTTGGAGTATTTGATCGGTTAATTTTATATACACTTTTTGAGTCATTTTTAGTTAGTATTTTACTCATTTTATTTATGTTTAGTATAGTATTAGGGTCGTTTTCCTTTCTTTTGTGTCACAACGGTCAAAAATGGAGAAATGGCGAAAAGGAGATGAAATGAGCATAAATGAGATGGAATTGCACACTAAAAGGGTCAAGAAATGAAGTCTAAGTTAGGAAATTATAGAGGAGATCAGATGAAGTCCGACGAAAAGGATGACAGAATCCGCAAAAACGTCACCGAACGCGCGGCGCTGGCAGCAGTGGCGCCAAAGTCTGAAAGACCGAGTTGCTGATTTTCAGCGCGCCTGATCTGCACGGCGCGACATCCGGATTTATGAAGTCTGGGCCGAATTTGACATGTTTTCAGAATTCTAAAGGGATTACTTTTTCCTACCTAAAGGGATACTTTTTCCTACCTAAAGGGATAACTTTTCCTACCTTAAAACCCTTACCTAAAAGGATTCTAATAACTTTTCCTACTTACAAATCCTTAACCCTTCACCTAAAGGATTCTTGGTCTATAAATAGTCTCTACATCATTAGAAAAATTCATTCTCTATTCCACCATTCACCACTCTATATCCATCCACCCACCAATCCATCTTGTAAATATTCCACAACACAACCCTTGGATGCTAGAAGGCTTGGAGACTCGTTCTTAAGTAATTTCTTTTCTTTTCTTTCCTTTATTTCAGTTTTTATGATGAACCTTGAATTAGTTCTTGTCATGTCAATGGCTAGGAACTAATTCCTTTATAGGGCTTTCCATGTTAAATCACTAGAAACTTATGTTATGAATTGATGCATGTTATGGTTATTCTTCTTGTTGTTGAGATTTATCCAATAATTGCTTTGAATGCTTGGTAATTAATTGATCACTAATTATCATTACTTATATGATTTCTAATCAAACTTCGAAAGGAGGAGGTTGTGAATATGTTGTAAGTTGGGTAAACATATTTTGGATTGAGGATGAAAATACCTCAATTACTTATGTAGCGTTAATGAGAGGCTTAACAACCCTAATTTTACGCATGGCGCGTGACGGTTAACTAGGTTTTTGGTCTTAATCCTCCTATAGAGTCATCCTTATCACCGAAAGGTAGAAAAGAGCAATACGGGGTTGAGTGTATATAGTCTTAACGGGAGTATAAAACGATTTCGTAAACTTGCTAGCTCCGAGAGAAGAAGAACCATAATTCATTGCATTAATAAGTAACATAAGCGGATAGTTGAGGAGACGTGGAAGCCCTATTCTCATCACAACTGAAGTAAACCTATAGTTAATTAGCCTTTATAATTGTTAGTCATAAACAACAAATCAATATCGGTTACCAAATAGATACCAAAAGATAGATAATTGGTACTTGAACACTAATCCTTGTGGACGATATTCGGTCTTACCAAGACTATATTACTTGTCACGATAACGTGCACTTGCGTTAAAGTGTGTGCATCTTTTCGCGCATCACTCTTCTTCTTCTAGAGCTTAGCCGAGAGCTCACAATAGTGCACACAAGTTTTCTTGATTTTTCTCTAAGTGTTGAGACTTGTCTTGCTACAAGGGTGTATATATAATTAAATGGAGTGTCAAGATTAAAACACTTGTGTGGTCTTGGATGAAGAAATTAAAATATCAAGGGTCAACTTGACTAGTTGACTTGGTCAATTTTCTCAAGCTTTTATCATCCACATTAGACTACTTAATCTTGGTCATTAGACCACTTAACCTTGGTCCATTTCTCGACCAAGACCATGTAAAGGGGGTGACACATGTCGCCCTCCCATTCGTCGTAATATTTCGTTTCCCGACATTTCCATAATTCCAATAAATTCTACAAGTCTCAAATCTTAAGTCCTGATTTCTTACGTACGTTCTTATATACATGTACTGGAATTACGGGGTGTAACAATATGTTATTCGCAGACGAAATAGTCCTGATTGATGAGACTCGCAGCAAAGTGAATGCTAAGCTGGAGGTTTGGAGACAAACTCTGGAGTCTAGAGGGTTCAGGTTGAGTAGGACCAAGACAGAATACTTGAAGTGCAAGTTCAGTAATGGGAGAGACCATGAGATAGGCTTGGAGGTGAGACTTGGTACTCAGCTCATTCCAAAGAATGAAGCTTCAAGTACCTCGGGTCTATTTTCCAAGGGAATAGAGAGATTGATGACGATGTCACACATCGTATTGTGGTAGGTTGATAAAATGGAGGCTCGCATCTGGAGTCTTGTGCGATACAAATGTGTCACCAAAACTTAAAGTCAAGTTCTATAGGGTGGTAGTTAGACCGACTATATTGTATGGGGCGGAGTACTTGTCAGTCAAGACTTCGCACATTCAAAAGATGAAAGTTGTGGAGATAAAGATGCTGAGATGGATTTGTGGGCATACAAGGAGTGATAGAATTAGAAATAATGATATCCGGGACAGAGTGGGAGTGGCCTCGATGGAGGAAAAGATGCGGGAAGCAAGGTTGAGATGGTTCGGGCATGTGTAGAGGAGAGACACAAATACCTCAGTGTGGAGGTGTGAGAGGTTGGCTATGGATGAGTTTATGAGGAGTAGAGGTAGGCCGAATAAGTATTTGAGAGAGGTGATTAGACGAGATATGACGCAGATGCAACTTACTAAGGACATGACCTTAGATAGGGGGTTGTGGAGGACACAAATTAGGGTAGAAGGGTAGTAGGTAGTCGAGCGTAGTCCTACTTACGCTTACAAATTGGTAGTTGTAGTGCTATTATTGTAGGGATGCTTAGCCTATCATACTAGTAGACACAATATTGCTTTATAGTATTGTTTGATTTCGGCTTCTATGTGTTCTTTAGTGTACTTTGTTTATCTTATTTACTTGCGTTAGTTACTGCTTATTTTCTCAGAATGCGCTAGCATTGCTTATTCACTTTTGATACCAACATTTTTATACTGCTTTAAATTTCTTGTTCGAGTCTGACCGTTTCTCTTGTTTTGCTTGTGCATAAGCTTTGTCTTGAGCCGAGGGTCTCTCGGAAACAGTCGCTCTACCTGCAGGTCTGTGTACATTCTACCCTCTCCAGACCACGTTGTGGGATTTCACTTGGTACGTTGTTGTTGTTTATGATACTATATAAGTAAAGAATTAATTACAACCAAATAAAAGAGCATATTGTTGATTTATTAAACTGTTGCAATAACTCCTAAACACAGTTACAATAGCTCCAAATAACCATTGCGATAGTTCCTAATAACTGTTTCAATAGCTCCTAATAACCGTTGCATAATATGATATAGCAACGGTTTTTAAATATTCCATTTGACTCAACTGCTGCAATAGACAGGTCTACAACCGTCGCACGAAACCTTTGAAATAGACCTATTGCAACGCACCTCAAAACTGTTGTCATAGGCCGTTGCAATAGGCCTATGACAACGGTTGTTGTGCTATCTATCGAAACAGATAGAGAACCGTTGCCATAAGTACATTTTCTTGTAGTGTATATTGTGTGCCTTTGTGTGTATATGAACATAAAAATTGATTAGATTAAATAAATAGTAGGAATTCAAAATAACTTCTTTAAAAAAGTTCGAACTGGTCTATGCAGCAAAATGAGAAGAAATATTTTGTTTACATAAGGAAAATAATTAAGCAAAGCGTCACTATGATATATTATTAATGATGTTGTTCAGTTGACCTCCATTGCTTCTTCGTTTTTTAAATCAGGAGGAGGCCACATATAATAAATTGATTTTTTTTTTTTCATTTGATCAGTCTAATTAATCTCACACAACTTTCATATGTCTCTTCCTAATTATCTTGGAAAACATAAATATGATATGTGATTAGTGATGCCGTTACGCATTGATCAACCTAATTTTTCCCTTAAAAAATTTCGTCATGATTTAATTAATGTAGCCTAATTTAAATTGGTAGTTACAATATTCAAGTCGGCAATTTCATATATTTTCCGCTTCATACTATGTATTTTATCAAGTTGAAGAAAAACAAAAACATGACCTTTGAAGGCAAGAAAACATATGACATTTATTAAATTCATGTTTGGTTGATTGGTTCTCTTATGGGCATCACTTATAAATGTGGCCTCCCAGAATAAGCCGGCTCTCGACATTAGGATACGTAGAAGTTGATTTAAGATAATTTTCTAAATATTATAAGATTAAAAAACATGAAAGAAGAAAAATTATGTGTGTTAATTGTGATTTATAATATTCAAAGAGTCTCACATCGATAATGAAATGAGAACATGAACTACTCATATGGACTTGGACAATCATCACCTTACGAATTGACCATAATAAATAACAATTCTAAAGATTTTCACTTAAATGACTCATGAAATGACGACTTCACATACTTCATAACTACCAAAGTAGCATTCATAGGAGCACAAGTCCCTTTCTAATGTCAACAGTCAAAATTTATCAATTTAACGAAATATTTAATAGTGGAAGAAGTTTAAAATAAATATAAAGGTGTGCTATCAACAAATTAAGATAAGTACTAGCTACTATATTAACTTGTACTTTTTTATTCATAAGTTAACCGCGCTATATTACTGAATGAAGTCTAAAATATTCCGGCGGTTGCTTATAATTCGAATAAATAAATTAAGAATAAATAATGTAAGGGAACAAATCTAACCATGTAAGTTCATGGATCTAGCAACAACAAACTTGAAATGGCATGTCAAACCCAAATAATTTTGAATTTGGTTTCGTTCAATCTAACTTTTTTAAATGATAAAGAGTGTGTTGGACAAATAAGTCAACTTCACCTATTCAATTAAAAATGCCCCCAACGTTAAATTTAGGCAAAAAATTGGCCCTCCTTTGTAGAAAATATGAATTTTTAATTAGATATGTGACATTATTTTTTATTGATCCACGTAAATCCAAATCTATTCACAACCCAACTATTAACCCAAACCTATATTTAAAAGATAAAAATAATAAAGTATTTTAAAGGTAAGAAACATCTATGGTAGAACACAAAACAAGTTAATAAGAAGCTAGAAAAATGACTTACGGTGACAGTTAGAGTGTGACAATTTTTGCAACTGTCTCATAGTGTGACAGTTTTTTTTTGACTTCTTGGTGAACAGACACTTATGACATATGTGTGACAATTATTTAAACTGTCAGAAATTTATGACGGGTATTTGCACTGTAACACCCCATTTTAACCGGAGTCGAAACGGGATTACTGCTACATATGGTTAGATTCCTAAATGTATTTTAAGGAGTCGCCACCTAATTATTATAGTGAATTAGGACACTAAAAATGTAGCATAAAATACTACAAATGACTTCCATTTAATGGTCTGCGAAATTAGTAAGATTAAGTCGAGGTTCTTTATTATCCTAAAGGGAAGGGGTTAGGCACCCTTTAAGATCCGCTAACTTGCGGTTGTTCGTTTAAACCTAGGTTAATTATTTATTGCTCTTTTTATTCTACCTATTCTAAGTATTTTACATAATTTACAATTTAAAATAAAATACAATGCAAAATAATAAAACTGAAATTAAATGCGGCATAAAATAAACTCCGGGGCATTCTTTTTGAAATGCATCTCCGGATACCTGCATAAACACTTAGTAAAAGTATTAGTAATAGAATACATAAATTTTAAAATAATAGCAAAAATTAACAAACAAAGCAAATAAATCCGTCTTTTTGCAGGAGGCCTTGGAAATCGGGCGGATTCCTTCATCGACGATATTATTAAAAGCAATAAAATAAATAAAACTTTCGGATCCGCGCCAAAACAGTAATAGTTTTAAACACGGAGGGCTCAGATATGTAAAAATATAAAGTAGGGCTACTAAACGTATGTGCGTTGCGAGTCGCCTTGCCAAGCACGTGTTGGTTATCGATGTAAGTGGAAGAAATCATCTTTGCCCGAAAGCTTCATTTATTTTATTTTCCGTCTTTGCAACTGTGGAGGCCTCAAAAATCGACGGATAACTTTTTCATCGGCCAAAGTGTAGTATCTGTTCAAAATCAGTAACCAAAAGTGCAGTATCTTATCCAAAATCAGTAAAACCAGCCTAAAATCAGTAGCAAAATAGCCACAAAATCAATCCAACACCATAGCCAAAATCAGTAGTAAACGTGGCCTAAAATCAGCCCAACAACAATGGCCGAAACCAGTAGCAACACAAAGCGATAGCGATTCTTAGAAAATCAGTGAACAAGCGAGCAAAAATAACCGGAAATCAGGCCAAAATCAATCCAGAACAGTAACAACATAACCAGTAATGAAATAGCCACCATTGTTAACATCGCCGGAGTTCACAAACTCCGGCCAGGTACAAAAAAAACGAGAAATCAGTGAGCAGCAAAACGCAAAATATAGCGACAAAGGTGAAGAGCAAACAATAGTGTCGCCGGAGTTTAAATCCGGCAAGTTTCAAGGTTACCAACAGAGGGAGCGGCGGTGGCGCGCTTCCACGGCGAGGTCGCGGAGCGACGCCACGGCGGATTGCTCGGCTGATGGGGCCCGGCGACGGGAAGGCAGGGAATGAGGGTGTGGGCTGATGGCGAGAGTGGGGGTTCGCCGGTGGTGGGTGTTCGAACAGTGGTGGTCGATGGTGACGGGGCAGTGGGGGTCGATGGTGACGGGGCAGTGGGGGTGTGACGGAGAAAGGGATCAGAGGGTAGGGGTAGGCTCTTTGGAAGGTGTTCGCGGAGCTTGGGGCTCACGTGAAGCGGGCGCGGCGGAGCTAGGGTTTGAGAGAGGAGAGTGAGGGTGAGGGTGAGGGCAGAAGTAAAAGTTGCGGCTGGGGTCCTTTTGAAAGGGGGGGGGGGAATGTTTTATTTTATAGGGTAGGTTTAGGGTTTGGTATTTGGGGGGGAAAATGAAAAGTGAGTATTGTTTTGGGAGGAAAATGAAAAATAGTATTTGATTTTAGGGGGGAAAATAAAAGAGGGTGTTTGGATGATATTAAAAATAGTGTTGGCTTGGACTGATTCAAATTGTGTCTTGAATCGAATTTGGTTTAACAAAAATGAAAGACTGGTTAATTATTTAAAGAAAAAATTATTTAAAAGATGCAAAATTATTAAAATGCAAATGTCGACGCAATAATACTAAAATGCAATATTTAAGACACGTTTAATGTCTGATTAAAAGTAAAAATGCGGTGCCGATTAATTATTTAAAAAGATGCGAATATTATTAAAATAAAAATGACGCTATAACAATAATAAAAACATAATATTAACAACGACATAATGCTTAATTTAAAAATAAAAGATGCAATGTCATTTTTGTGAAGAAATAAACATAGAATATGATGTAAAAATATGCAAAATAACGATTAAAATGAGGTGTGCTAAAATACTTAAAATTGCACGAAAATATACAAAAACGGGTCAAAATTGACTGTCAACATGCACCGTCACATTTTGTGTGATGATTTTATAGAGATGACCCATTTTGATTTGAGTTGACCCTGCCCGACCCAACCCTTAAAAATCGGACCGACCCATCTAAAATACATATTTTGTTATACGCGTAAACACCCAAGCTCTCATTCCCATTTTGGCATCGATGTGAAACCCTAACAGGCAACATCGATCACTTTTTCTCTTTGATCACTTGTCAGAAAAGGCAACATCCAGGCGTACACAACCTTTCGCAAACCTTTGCTCATCCAAAATGGGCAATAGATTAAATGTCTCTTTCCCATATGCCATCATACGACCACCACCCCACCAGGTAAGGGTAACCCCTTTGCGTTGTTTTTTCTATTCATTTTAATGTTTTATGTTCGACTAGCATTTTGAATACTTCATTTCTATTGGATATCCGATTTGGGAGGAATATTTTCCCCCCAATTCTTGTTATCCTACACCGTATTTTATGGGTTTTGCTAGGGTTTATGGGGTTCTATAAATGAAACACCAACCCTCACTATTTGAAACGGATTTGATGAGCATTAAAATCTCTTGATACTTTGACAATAAATTTTTTGAAATTTTAGGTTTTTAATATCCCTAAGAGCCATAGTTCGAGAATATTTGATTAATTTTGATTAAATTGGGATCTAATCCCCGTGGTAGAACTCTAAACACTTGGATTTGATAATTAATTTTCTAACCCCTTTCCTTTTTGTGTGTGCTAGTGATTGTGATGTGGAAGTGAAGATCAAGCTCCCCCTTTGACCCTAGGTTGCCCTAAAAAAGGTAACTCCTTTATGTTCTTATTAAATTTTGCATTTTTAGGTGTATTAGATGACTGTAAGCATGCTTAGTTAAGTTTTGTTGAGTGTATGTGTTTATAGAACTGTTTCTAGTTTGTTTAAATGCAGAATATTTTTAGGTATATTAGATGACTGTAAGCAGGCTTAGTTAAGCCTATTTTTTATGTGCTTTGTGTGCTAAATTTGGGATGAATTCAGATTTGATATGTTTGGCATGACTATAATTTAGTTCTAAAGTGTTCTTAAGAGTAACAAATGGACATTAAGATAATTAATGACTTGAAAAATCTCATGTTGAGCATGTTTGAACCTCTAAATGTCATTTAGGATCTGTTTAGAACATGTGTAGGTTTAAAAATGATTTAGAACACATATTGTTAGTAGTTCTTAGGGGATACTGTTCTGTTTAGGCTCTGACATCTACACTTGGTTGAATGATGTTTAAGTTGAATGTAAACTCTGAAATGGTATGTCCATGGTGGATATATATGGATGAGTCTGTATTGGTTAATGTCATGTTCACTATGCATATGTTGAGACTCGTTTAGGTCTGGTATAGAAATAACACATGCACTGATGTAGTTTGATTCTGGTCAGGGTATGTTTTTTACATCATACTGTTGATCTATGTTAGATATGGTTCAATGGAGCCTTCAATGCTTCCTAGTTATGATGTGAGAATTTTTTTATCATGTACTTGTTAGATATCTCTCGTTTAGCTTAAAATCTAGGTATGTTTGATGTGAACTCTGCCTTGATTATATATAGTTTTGTTTTATGAGGTGGTTATGATATTACAAATACAACCATGCCATATCCTTTCCTATTTATCATATTTAGCCTTGAGTACATGTATTTTCTCTAAACCATGAGTGACTATATATTAAAGTCTATTTGAGTTTAGTCATGTATGTTTTAGGATTTATAGTTGGTAGTTTTAAACTAAACAATCAGGAACCTATGACTAATCTTTTCTCTTCTCATTTCTCATGTTAAATAGGTTATTGTCATTATCTTGAGAAAAATAACCAAGGTTGAAATGAGTTAATCTTGCTTAGGATGCATATTCAGGAGCCTGTGTGGTTAATGAATATGAAAATCTGCTTCTTTAGTTGTCTTCTATGTTTGCTTTAGTTTAGTATGAATCCATGTCTGAAAAGAAAGTTTAGTACATGCTTTGTTTTAAGAAATTCACCAGTTAGCCTGTAAGAGATGCACTTAGTTGGGTATTCTGCTAACTTGCTTTCTTGTGTGTTATGCTTATCTCTGCTGCTTGTTGTTGCTTGTTGCTTGCTGCTGCTGATGTTGGAAAAAATATATCAAAAAATAATCGAACAATGAAATCGGAAACAGATAAAAAAGTTGAAGAAATTCGAACACAACAGATAAATAATATCATATCAGGAATAAAGAGAAAGAAATAAGTCAATTACATGATAATAACATAAAATGGTGAGTGATTCTTAGTTTTAATTTTTGAAGCAATACCTCCATTTCTGATTTCTTGGAGATTGTTAGGGACGAATGGTGTTGGAGTTATTACGTGAAGGTTCAAGAAGACATTGTATTTTCGGCCTTCTTGTTGGTCTTGGCCGAGACCATGCATTTCTTTTGTTTTGGGAACATTTTGTTTTGTACAACATTTCGTAAATATTTTAATATTGAGTATTAAAATGATTTGATTAATGAGTTACATTTTAGTTACAATATGCTATTTTCCACCAATTTACTATTATTGAAAAAATTAAAAAAAAACAATTAATTAAATTAATTATTAAATAAAAAATGCGCCAAAATGATTTTTTCCGGAAAATAAAACAGGAAATAGTCAAAGTCAATCACCAAATGTGTGACAATTTATAATCGTCACATATTATGTGACAGTTATTTAAACCGTCATTTATGAAGGACCTACTGTGACACAAGCTACAATGACACTTACAAAAACCGTCATCCACCCCCTACGATGACAATTTTTAACTGTTACCATAGGTTCTTTTCTTGTAGGGAGCGGAAACTAGAGTTCATCCATCTAATCATAACCACATAAAATAGACTTGGCTATCAAAAGGAAAAGTAAATATAAAAGCAATAGGATTGAGTTAATAAGTTGGGGTCTTTTAAAACTAGGTGTGGGTTAACGGGTTGGTTGTGAATGAATTTAGATTTAAGTATATGTAGACTAATACAAATAATGTCACGTATATATTGTTTGAGGGGAAGTCCATCGAACTACATACAGAGAAGGGTGGAGAATTAGATAATGATGTTTGATAATTCTCCACCCTTCTCTCCCCAACAATCTTGTCCAATGGACTTTCCAACAAACAACAACTAGTGTCCACAAGTATTTTTATAATACCATGGTCTCAAATAAAACCATCAAATTCCTTCCAAAATTTTAAATTAAGTGCATATAGTTCAATCTTAGGTGACACCAAATACCCACCATCACCATTAGCATAGGCTATCCTCATAGCCTTGTAATCTCTCATTTTAATTGCACAACTAAACTCAAACACAAATATATAAATTCCTAAGTTGACTCAGCAGTAAAAAGAAAGATTTGAGAGATTTAGACATCTATTTATCATAAGATTCCAAAGGATCAAAAGATTTTTATATTCAAATAGATAATCCGACAAACATAGGACTCTATTACATATACCCACAATCCTATAATAATATAACACGTTTGGTATGTTGTATTCATTTACGCTATTTGGACAAAAAATAATACGATGTTTCTTTGGCGTTTTTAGTCGAATTTGGTGTATTATTTTTAAAATAGTATCTCCATTGTCATTTTGAGACTCTCACTGGTATCTTAAAAAATACGATCCATTATATATTATCTTTCTAATACTGCTCATTATATATTAATACTGATTCGATCTATTACAATACAATCTGATCAATATAAAAATATACTGATCAAGTCTGACGTCTCAAACAAGCCCATATCACTAAAAGGGGCTCCTAACACTATGGGTTATTTTTCCGATCCATTCTGTTGCAAACCCAACAAACTATCCTCTTATTCAAGCACAAAGTCTCCATGACAACATGGTGACTCATTGATCAATGTGGATAAAATGATGATATAATGAATTTATGTTTTTTTTTTGTCATCTGTTTCCTCCCTGAATTACAAAAGAAATCAAGAACTAGTAATGAATGAATATTGTTTCGCAATGAGTCATCATGAAATTGATATGAATCTCGTCTCTCATATTTTGTTTATCTACTTTGTACTAGAAAAGTCATTTTTTTTAAAGAACTTTCTTTGTAAGATAAAATATTTTTAAAAACAATAGATTAGCCAAACGCGAAAATAATTTAACAAAAAAAAATTCAAATTTAAGTTAATAAATCAACATTAAGAAAAGAAAAAAATATCATGAAACCATCTTTGGTATTATTTGTATATCAAAGGAAATTCTCATTTTCTATCTTATTTGATTACTTCAATCACCTCTCTTAATTTTTAGGTCTATCTACGAATAATAAATATTTCATAAGAAAATAAGATTTTGTGTTTCTCTCTAGCTATAAAAGAAAAATATTCAATGATTTATGATGGGAAGTACTCAAGGTCAGCGGTTTTTATAGCAAAAGGTGGAAAGGTTGAGTTTCTATGACTAGTATTACCTTAGTATGTGGAAAGGTTGAACCTTCAAGGATATATGTGTCCTGATTAATATAAGGATTGGATCTTGATAACGATAATGTGTGTTAATCAATGAAAAGGTGCAATCTTTATGATTATAAGTGCCTGAATCAAGGTAAGGATCGAATCATTATAGCTGTACTTGTTTCAATTGATGGAAAGGTAGAACATTTATTACTATACGTGAAAAGTGATGAACTTTATGACTCGGTTTAGTTCTAGATTCTTTACTTAAATGGTCAGAATGTTTATAAACTGTAAATTGTAAATACTAATAAAGCAAGATGAGTAACAGGAGTACCAACTTTTGTCATCGCCAATGTTTAAGGTCGGTCAACAACGTTGGTGGAAACACGTGCTTCCCGTACTCACTCTACACTTGATGCACCTTTTTTATAGAGGTTCAGATTGGAGACGAGTAGAGGTCTAGATTCTGCTTATCGCTGAGGCATAATTTGAAGTCTAGGGTGAACTGATGATGGTCCCACGACAACGGACTTTTTTGCTATCTTTAACTTAATGTCTTTCTCCATTTCGAACAATGTTATGTAGTAATTCAAGACTTGTATTCGTTATCGGTAGTTATTGTACTTATGACATCTAGGTCTTGGGGAGGTGTTTGACTTAGACTTATTCATATTTAAGTTCTTAGGCTTATTTAGTACATTGGGTTATCTCCATTAATTTCTGCACTTAACGTAAAAGTTTGAAACTTGCTTTTCAATTGGGATATACCTATGGGTTAGGAGAGGTGCCCTCGTGACTATTTGGGATGTTTGGGTCGTGAAAAAATTGGTATCAAAATACTAAGTTCACCAGTCTCGTAAGTACAAGAGAAATATTTGGTGGAGTCTTACAGATCAGTATGAAGTGCTCCGTATTGATCTTCGAGATACTATAGGACATTTAGGAAACTTCCATTCTTTCATTCTTTATCGTGCGTATTTGATTCAGTTCAAGTTCTAAACTTCTTTGTTTCAATATCTCACTAACGGTAAGGACATGTTCTCGAGTTCTCACACTAGCGGTTGTATATGACAACACAAGGTATAATATGAAGTGTGCCACCATAATAAGAAAGCGAGATCAAGTTCAGATTACAGCTGTGACTTGAAGACTCAATTAAGGGAGGTTGTGATTCAGACTCTAGTTGGTGATACCCTTAGTGAACGGGAGTGATGGTAAGAAGGAATGTATGATTTCAACAGTTGGTTACTCGAAAGTGGAAAATTGCACGTATGGTATAACAAGTGATAAGAAGAGAATTGACGATCTGAATTAGTATGATTAGCGTAACAACTAAGTTATAAGTGTGGTGGCCTTAAAGACTGCACGTGAGGAGGTTGGCATATCAAGGATGATTTACTTGAGATGTGATTGGTGTGGTAATGCTTCAACAACGTCTGAATTTATTAGGATAAGTCAATAATTTAGTCATGAAAGAGTACGTATTTTGCCATTTAGAAGAAAAGTTTAATCTTATGAGGTTCAATTTGTCATATGAGGGGATGGTCCCCATGTTAAGATTGTGAAGAGAGGTTAAGAAAGGACAAAGACATGAAAGGTGAACCTTGATGACAAGGTCAGGGGTGGTAGGCTTTGTTATAAGGTTATGTAAAGAGTTTTTTTCTACTAATTGAGTTGAATACTGAAGTGAATTCGAATGGTTCAAGTATCACGATTCATTTTCAGGAATCGTGATGACACCTACACATTTTCACTAATAGGCAAACAACTTCCCATATACATAAACAATATGGAAGAAATGTGAAAATACCATCAATACATCAATACATCCCCAAACATCTAGTCTGTGAAACAAGAGCACTTATGCGAAATACAAGTCTAAATGAAGATAATACGAGCCACAAATAAATAACATAATTAAATGTCTAATAGCATCTGTCCAATCCAAATATAAAGACAGAGTAAGATAATAAGCATCCAAGACATGCCGAAAGAAGCATCCTCACCCTGGAATGCCGAAATCCACCTGCCTGACTCACACTCGAGCTTGCGAACTACTAGAGGGATATGTATCTGTATCAGAAAAGATGCAGCAAGTGTAGCATGAGTACAAAATGTACCCCCATAGATATCATAGGTCGATAACGACGGAAGATACGTAACAAAGATAAATATCAAGTTGACACCAGATAAGCATATACTAGACGCCTATAGACATATTTTTGTGCATGGTTTCACCTTTGGTGGAGCATGCATGGAACATGTTTTAGGTGGTTCATTATCCATTCATAACATACTTTTTAGGTTTGCTTCTTATAGTACCAAACTAGGATATTATCTATGTAATGACCCGCCTGGTCATTTTCATCTAAAGACTCTTAATTGTCTATTTTATCCTTCTCATGACCTTATTTAGGGTTGGTGATGTATGGGAATGGTGGCACGGATCCCGATGTACATTTTCATGAGTTGTAGATGAAAAATCCCAACTTTGGAAACTTAAATTTGGTTGGTGACACGCCCCAAATTTTCCTAAGTCTTTACTTAGGGCGTGATGGCACCTGGACAATTATTTTCCACCAGGAGCACCATTTAATTCTCTTTATTTAGAAATTTAAACTTATATTCAAATACGGAGCTATTAATAAAAATAACAATAAAGAAATTTGTTCATGACTTTATTGAAAATATAACGCGAGCCCATGCTCGTGCAAACATTGTTTCTACATAGACGTACTGACAAATCTTATTCTAAGTTGGAAGGGAGCCCATTCCACGGGCATTTCGAGACACTGGGCCCGACATTACGAACTGGCGAGTACCAAGCGAAGCAATGGACTTGGTATGACAAGAGGCTGCGATGCGATCGCTAGCCTTGGCGTGGAGCCTTTCCTCTATCACGCTTTCTGAAACAAGTTAAATAAAGTCACCTACCATGCAAATGGTGAGAACCGTACCATGCAATTCAAAGTAACACCACAATATTCCAAGTGCAATCACATTATAACGTAATAATCATATTGCAAAAACATATCAGGTTACAACATCTTTAAATATGCAACAACTCCTCATAGGAAATTCTCGGTTTAACTAACACTTCATTTTATCTCGTATTATACGTTAAGACATTCCCCTGCATTTCCATATTTTTATTACATTTATATATTTGTGAACGCGTATTCACTTTTCATATTTATATATAGGTGAACATGTATTCATCTTTCATATTTGTTGCGGCGTGCAACCCGATCCATTATATTTACGTATTTGTGAACACGTATTCACTTTACGTTTTGTTGCGGCGTCTGACCCGATCCATTATGTTTACGTATTTGTGAATGTGTATTCACTTTACGCTTTGTTGCGGCGTGCAACCCGATCCATTATATTTACGTGTTTGTGAACATATATTCACTTTACGTTTTGTTGCGGCGTGCAACCCGATCCATTATGTTTACGTATTTGTGAACGCGTATTCACTTTACGTTTTGTTGCGGCGTGCAACCCGATCCATTATATTTACGTATTTGTGAACATATATTCACTTTACATTTTGTTGCGGCGTGCAACCCGATCCATTATGTTTACGTATTTGTGAGCGTATTCACTTTACGTTTTGTTGCGCGCAACCCGATCCATTATATATTTATATATTTATGTGAACACGTATTCACTTTTCATATTTTTGAAGATCAAATAAATACTATTCTCTTTTCTAACATTCTGTCATTCATACTTGTAACGATTATAACTTTTTAACCATAACTCCAACTAAGGTGTTTCTCAAGCGGAAACTAAGGTAAGACGGGGATCTTTCACTGTACCAAATTTCATTTAAAACTACTTTGGGTAACTAACACAAATTTATCCTCAAAACAGCCACATGAAATTTATTTCGGCAGAATATTTATTAAACAACATCCAATCTTAGAATAGTCATAACTCCTAATCTGTAAACCCGTTCAAGCCCCATAAAATCTCAAAACGACGAGAACAGAGATCTACACGTCTCCATGTGAACCATCCTTTCATATTCTGTACCATTTGGTACAGTTTTACACTTTTATTCGCTGCCCTTCCTGAATCTCGATAGATCCGAGGCAGAAACTTTAAACAGTGATAACTCTCAATCCGTAAGTCGGATAGACCCCCGTAAGGTCTCACAATGTCCACAACAAAGAGATATAGAACTTTCATTTAACAACAATTTTCATATTCCCCACATATTAGTACAGTTTTACGTTTCAACGTCCTGCCCTTCTGGATTCCGACGAATCCGAGGCAGCAACTTCAAACTACAATAACTCTCAACTCGTAAGTCCGTTTTAATAAATCTTTATATATATCTGTCCGTAACAGAGATATTTACAACCATGTAAATTTTCATATAATTCTAATAAGTAAAACTCAATAAAAACAGTCCGTAATTATGCCTTTCCGAATTTCTACCAAATCTAAGGCAGGAACTTTGAACTATGATAACTTTCAAACCGTACGTTCATTTTACCTCATTTTTGGTTCTATATGATCATATTAGAGAGGTGTACAATTCCTCCGAATTTCATCAAATTCTAACAATTATAACTCAGTGAGAACAGTTCGTAAAGTTCATGACACAACTAGTTATCTAAACCATCAAAAGTTCAATATTTCTTTTCAACACTCAATTCTTATTCCAACGTGTATTGAACTAAAAATAAAGGATGTTACCAAGAATTTCTGAGTGAGAAAACTCACCTTGTAAGTGTGAAGATTATTGTTGTTTGGTTGCTAAAATGATCCTTGCTCCCTAGTATTTTGATTCTTGTTCTTCTTGCCCTCTTGGTATTTTTCCAGATTTTTTTTCCTCTTCTTTTCACTTGTTTTTTTCTGATTTTCTATTCTTTGTGCTAGGTATTTTTATTTGTGTATAAGTAACATATATAACTAGAGATGCTTGTATAACTTGTGGGAGGTGGAAGGACAATGGTAGGAGGGGAATTAAGGGGAAGAGTAGTGGTTAGGGAAGTGGGCGTTATTTTTCAGTCTTGATACATTAGAAAGTCAAATCATTTCTACCAAAGGCTCTATTTAATCCTCCTCACGACTGTTGCTTTTCATTTGTGTTTCAATAGAGTAATTAATCACTTCTTTGGGGTTTAGACTTTATTAGGAATTTAATTGTGCAAAGCAACTTAAAAGACCACCCCATCTTTCTGCCTTTAACACCACGTTATGGACACCAATGTTTTGCTACTCACCAATTATTACCATAGAAGAAGGGATATTTAACTTAGTAACAGTTTCCAACTATTGGTTATCTACTACATCTCTTTTATAAAATATATAGAAGTTACTCATATTAAGTTTCTAGACTTTGCATGTACAGTTAATTAATCCATTTGTTGGAACTAATTAATGTGTATATATATATATATATATATATTTTTATTAACTCAACCACAACTATATATTATTATTCATTTTTTCCGGATTTTACAGTTGGTTTGACTCAAAGTTGAATTTTTGCTAGATGAGTTTGTTTCTGTGTTCCGTCACTATCGGTAGTTCCAGAAGGTCATTTATGACTTAGTAGAGTCATTGGTTCGCTTCCCAAACAAATCAGATGTATTTTGTGGCCTTATTTATAATATTTTGATTTTAGTTTTATCCCGGATGATTCTGTAGAAAAGTATGTCTTGGCTCAGTTATTTGTGAAATTTGAGGGTACGACCGAATTCGTAGCACTATTTACTATATAAGAGCGTGTTTGGTTTGTGTCCGGTAGGTTTTGAGAGTGTTTCAGGTGTTGGATGGAGGTTTTTGGTTGTTTTGCATTTGCTGGTGTCTGGTGTCACCAACATCCGCTTCGGTAGGACTGCCTCAACGGAATGTTGGCTCACCGAAGCGAAAGATTGGGAAATGTAAAGTTCTGCCACAGAGGAATCTGGTCTGTTGTGGAGAGGTATGGTGTTCGCCGCAGCAGGTCCGCTCCAGTGGAGTCAATTATGTTAGGGAGAAAGTAATTTTTAGGTGGCCTATAAATATTTTTAGGTCAGATTTTCTTTTCCAAATAGCTAACTTAGAAACCAGCACCGCATAACGGTATTTTTTTAGCTTTAGGAGCATTTCCAACCTTGAGGTAATGTATTCTTCCTCTCTTATGGATTAAGTTATGATTATGGGTTCTTTTAATGGTGGTTTAACATATTATGTAAGTTGGAAAAAATGAGTTATGATTTTGGTGAGATTAAGAGAGTTTTATGGTTGACTATAATGGGGATTTATAGATTTAATGATGGTAATATCATGAAGTAGGATTGGATTATGTTAGAGAATCATGTTATAAGTCTTACCTTGGTTATAACAACATGTTTTCAATTGGGGAAGATATTTAGGGTTTCAAATTGAAGCTTTTGATTATTGTGTAATTGAGTGATCAAATATGAATATGTTTCTAATTAATTTGAGGATATGATTATCTAGTATGTAATCTTGGGTTTTTTGTATTAAAGTTCGAGTCTTGGTGGAATGGGCCCGAGATGGATATTTAAAGTCTTATTTTTGTTGTGTTACGCTTATTATTAACTATGCAATACACGTGAATAGATTTCGATCATCCCAAGGCAAAAAGGAAGGGCAAAGTTGTATCCCGGACTTGATTTGGTAATGCTCCCGCTTGTTGTTATACCCCGTAGTTCAGGCCGTGCGTATGGGGCCATACGAAAGGAGTTAAGACTTAAATAGGTTGATGAAAAATCGCGGTCAGGGGCCTCAGCGCCGCGGCCGTGTGGCGGTCGCGCGCAAAGCGGGTGATTGTAGGGCATGGCCGGAAAGCAGGGCGCGGAAGATCGAGGGTGGTGAAGTTTCATTGTGGCCTGAGCGGGTTCTGCGAAGTTGAGTGGGGATTTCTGCACTGTTTTGTTTTAAAAGAGGTCATGGGTGGGTGACAAGTGTCCCCCCCATCTGATTTTGCATGTCTCTTATATTGACCAAGTCTTGAAGGCTTGGTCATCTTTCAATCTCTCTCTCTCTCTAAGCCAAAGCTCTCACTTCTCTCTAGAATTCCAAGAGGAATTCAAAGCCTAAGAAAAATCTGAAAAGTTAAGGACAAGAAGGAAGCTTGTGGCTAGCTTGTAGGAGTTGTTGTGGTGGTGTTCTTGAAAAGGAGGCTAGCAAAATTGTTGGAATAATTTTGGCTAAGGCTCTAAAGGTAACAATTCTCTCTTGTAGCTAGTTATTGATGTTGCATGTGAAGGAGAAGGAACTTGTTATAGTAAATAATGCTCTTAGATTCATTGCATGTAAGAAATATGGTTTGGATGTGAAAGAATTGGTTAAGAAGATTATGTGAGCATGTTGTAGCCTAAAAACTACCTTAGACTTGTTAAGTTAGTTGTTTTACCTTGTGGGGCAGAATTTTACACATCTAAGTTTAGGTGTGTAATCCCCTTTGAAATGTTGGATTGTTGGGCCTTAAATGTGGCGTTTGGATATTGAATTCGACCTTGAAAAAGGTGGCAAAGTATGTAGAAACAAAGGAAGTGCTGCCCAAATTTCCTTAAGAATTAGTAACTTGAACTTGGAATATTCTACATTGAAATTAGGGGTTAATAAACGTATTATGGTCATTATAGGTTGACATATTACGTGCGGTATTTCGGACTTAGCAAGTGGATTAACCGAAGAGGTATGTGGAACTTTCCTATCTCTTGAGCATGAGTAGTTATACCTATGTAGTATCTTTCACTTGTTTTAGAGTATATGATATTTGTTTCATTTTTAAAAGTATAAGTCCCTTGGATTTAGGGAAAATGTATTTGACTAAGGAATAACGCAAATATAATGACTTTATGGGAATTTGGTTATATTAGCTTTTGAAAGGTTAACAAAGAAAGGTTTACTCTAAGTAAAACAAGTACGGGTAAATGATTTGAAACTGTGAAAGGTGAATTGATTTTTAGGCATTGATTGCCTAAGGTTTTAAAGGAAATGAAGTCACTTAATTTAGAAGCCTATTATATTTTTAAAAGGAAATGTGACTTGTCTTGAAAAGAAATTGTAACTTGATACTATGGTTATTAGTATCTTGGGAATTTTATATAAAAAGAGTTATTTCTTAAAATGTTAGAAGTACGTGGTACTTGGATTGAATTCCCGGATTTTCTCTTAAAAGACATGTTAGTGCCTTAGGTATACTAAAATGAGAGGATATATTAATAATGTTAATAAGAAGTTAGGAGATTTCTTAACTTGCTTATGTTATGATAAGCCGGTAGCGCTTATGTTATGTTATGTTATGATAAGCCGCTAGCGCTTATGTTATGTATGATAGCCGGTTGTGCTAAGTTATATATATTATTATTACGGGGTAAACCCCGGGTTACTATTTATGCCATGGATTTGCTACCCATGATGCGAGTGCGGCGCTTGTACTCATGCGGATCCGGTCCACAGGATCCATGCGGGTGAAATAGTCCCATGCGAGTGCGGCGATTGTACTCATGCGGGTCCACAGGATCCATGCGGGTGAAATAGTCTCATGCGGGTGAAATAGACCCATGACGAGGCGGATGACCTCATGCGGGTCCACAGGACCCATGCGGGTGAAATAGTCCCAGGAGTAGGATTACTTAATGATACTACGGGCGAGGTACCCTGTTTTGATCATGAGCCTCCTATTTTTATGCAGTAAGATTTATACTTGTTACTCTCATTATTAGTAAGGCACAGTGCAAGATAAACTGATTTTCGTCTATGACTCCAGCTTACTTTGACTTATGATATTATTACAGTATTTTCCAGTTTTACATACTTGGTACATATTGTGTACTGACCCCCTTCCTCGGGGGCTGCGTTTATCTGCAGTAAAGTAGCGGTGGTGGATCCTCATTCTTAGGATCTTTGCTCAGGTGTCAGAAGCTCCATTCCTCCGGATGCTTGACTTGACTTTTGGTACGGTTCTCCCTGGTGTTGTAGATGTTTTGTACATTCAGGGGCATGACGGGGCCCTGTCCCGTCATAGTGTATACACTGCCAGAGGCTTGTAGTCTGTGAATTAGGATGTAAGGATGTAACTGTTCGTTTTGGTTATATTTAGAGGTAGCCACTTTGGGTTAACCTGCTTTATATTGTATGGGTTCTTATGGTGAGTTTATTATTTCCGCTGGTTTTCTCTGATGTTGTATCACAAGGGTGTCCGGGGTAAGGCACCGGTCACGGATCCGAGGTCGGGTCGTGACACTTGTCTTCGAGGTAAACTATCTTTTTGAGACTTCGATAGAAGTACGTAGTAGTTATAAATATTTATGGGTATTGGCTATGTTGAGAGTCCCACTCAACAATTTTGATAAATGTTTGAGTAGGTACCGGTGTTGAACTGTTATGATGAGTGATTTAGGGGATCAGCCTTATGCTAATTCCAAATGCTTTTATTTGGCCTTGTCACCATTATGTGGGCTCCTAGCCATATTTGATTTTATTGCATTTGTTCATCACACATCCTTTGATATCATATCCTGATTGTACTAGAATTATTATTGATGGACTTCTTTGATATGAAATCCTATGTATTGGATTATATGTGTGTTATTGAACTCTTGAAAGCATGTGATATTTCATCTCCTTACTTGGTTTCAGTTTTTTATATCATGATATCTTGCTTTATATTGTTATTTGCATTCATACACTCATAATTTTGTGATATTGATATGAGAGTGGTATGGATATGTTGTGGGCCCAAGAGGTTAGAAAGGTAAGAACACATGTGAAATTATGACAATATTGTGACGATGATAATACGTATGGCTCGGGTTGCATGCCGTAATAAATATTGATACGCGGGGAATGGAGTTGCATGCTTGCAACATGTTTGAGACTCAAAAAATGAGTCATGTACTTTAGTCAGATTCGTGTATGGAATTATGGCTGGCTAGGAGTGGTATATGGACTTCGCAGGTCCCCATGAATGTACGATCATAATTAAAAATTGGCGTATTATATACCAGGTTGAGAATGGTACCTTGCATGTGCATTGCATTCATATCATACATACAAATATACATTGATTAATTTTGGTTTGGTAATGTGATATGGTTTGTTATTATAACTTGAGGGAAATCATCATTTTCTTAGATTGAAATGATTGCATTGGACTAGAATGGTTGTTATGATTGAGCTTGATTTTGTGAATACTTGGAAATAATAATTATGCTGGTCTCTATGAAAAATTGGATAAATGGTTGAGGTTGTTAGATTGATTTGGTTGCCATGTATGGCTTGCTTCCTCGTGTATGGGTTTTTTGGGTTTAATAATTGCAAGTCTAAGTGTTTGACGTCAACTACTACTACAGATGGAAATGTAAAATGAGGCCATGACTATTGTATAGGTCCAGAGAATGTGCAGTTGTGTGTTCTAGTAATTGATTGTGTGTCTGGGTAACAAGTTTAGTAAATAACCTATGTCAAGTGTCACTGGCTTTAATGTAGATGAGAAGTGATTTATGTGTGTCAGACCGTAACTGTATAGAGACTTAACTAAGTGTAAATGCTAAAGTTAATAAAGGAATTAACATTAGCATGCTTCGATTAGGTGTAACACTCTTGGAAGTGTTCTAATATGGTTGTTGTGATGTAAGTGTAGACTTGTTTATTTTATGTGATAAGTGGGGTTAAGCTCTAATTTGACTTGGACAATAGAGTATTAGTCGGTGGGTACTAGGATAGTAAGGTACCTGTATATGTGAATGAATTTATTGTACTTCACTGTGATTGGAATCTTATGTGACAATGTGACTAATAAGTCAGTTAATTGATACATGTTCAACGTCACTTATCTGAACTATTGAATTGTCTAGTATAGATTATCTGGTATCAACTTGCTAATTATCTCAGTTATGTATCTTCCGTCGTTGTTGGCTTATGATGTCTACGGGCGTACATCCTCCTAGGACTGTTGTTTGACCTTAGCAACCCGAAACGTGAGCGGGGAAGCTGACTACACCTTACGACTTGAGTTTGATTGTAGCAAATACAAGTCCCTCTTACAGTTCGAGATCTCGAGTTTGAGTATACGCAGGTTGACGTCCAGTATTCAGGGCGCGGATGCTTTCTTTCAGCATACCTTGGATGCTCATTCTCTTACTATGTCTTCACCTTGATTCGAGAGACATAATTAAGATTTTCAGACTATGTATTCAATTTTGGCCTGTGTGCCACTTTCTTAGACTTATTTCATATTATGTTAGTGTTCCTGTATCTACATACTAGATCTTTGGGGGTGTTTTGTTGATGTTTCAGACTTGTTACTATTACGCATTTATAGTATAAGATAACTTATGTAGTAATTCATTATCTTACATTTTTACTTATGTCGTATCATGTTAAGGATTTGGGAGTGGTTCGCCTTGTTAGGCGTATTTTGTATACGCTTTTTGAGTCATTTTTAGTTAGTATTTTCCCATTTTCGTTTAAATAAGTGTAGTGTTAGGGTCGTTTTCCTTTCTTTTGAGTCACAGCGGTTCAAAAAGGTAAAATGGAGAAAAGAAGCGAAAAGTGGGCATAAAAGGAGGGTCCCAAGGCAGAAAAAGGTTGAAAATTGGAGAATCGGACGAAGGCAAAGAAGCACCGCGGTGCCCAGCAGCAGGACCGCGGTGCCAGAAGATCAGAGAACCCGCAGGACTTTAGGCATCGCGGTGCTATTCTGCAGGACCGCGGTGCCAATGTGGGGAATTTCAGATCCGAAGTAAAATTGGCCAAGGACAGAAGGGTCCATAAGACACGAAATTTGCAACATACTTAAGCCCTAGGGATTATTCTATTGAGGGGAGTGGGTCATTCTAACACACAACACATCACAGGGCAAGGATTGAAAGCTACAATTTGAGACTTTAGTTCGCAGTACTTTTCTTTCTTTCTTTTTAATTCAGTTTATGTTTTGAATTGTATTAGTTCTTAGCGTGACTATGGCTAGGAGGTAAAAACTTTATTAGGGCTTTCCTTTTGAATCGCTTGAAACTCTATCTCATGACTTAATGCATTAGTTTGATTTCTTCTTCACTTGATTAAGATTTATTCAATAATTGGTATGAATGTTTGATAATTAATTGATCACTAATTATCATAATCTATATGATTGCGAATCAAGAACCGAGAGGAGATATTTGGATATGCTGTAATTGAATAGACATAGGTTAAAATCGCGGACGAAAGTACCCGATACTTGTGTAGCATTATAGGTTATTGTTCTTAATCCTCCTATGTGATAAATCCTATCATAGAAATATAGAAGGGTTCTGCCCTGGGGTTGAGCGATTATATATCCTAACCGGAATATAAGACAGTCTAGTTAACCGATATCTTAACGTAGAAGAAGAAGTCATTCTAGTTGCATTAAGGATTGAATAGAGTGGATAGTCGAGGATTTTGGAAGCCCTAATTCCTTCATAACTGATTAAACCCAATAATTTAGATTACTTCTCGCAATTATTCTAGTAGTTAGATAAAAACCCAAATCAAATATCGTTTGCCAAATAGATAATCTAGAATAGATGTTCGGTAATTAGAAACAAGTCTTTGTGGACGATAAACTCTGTCTTACAAACTATATTACTTGTGAACGATACGTACACTTGCGTGAGCAATTGGACATGGTCCTAACAAGTTTTTGGCGCCGTTGCCGGGGACTGGCGTACTTCTAATATCGAACCATCTATTTTTATTTCTACTTTGGCTTTATTTTTATTTTTATTTTTACTGTTAGAACCCTGTTGCCTTGATTTGTTTGTTAATTTTAGTCTATTTCGGGGATTTAGTGTATGCGAAGAAGAAGAAGAGCAGACACACTTGTTCCTTTTAACCCTGAGATTGAGAAAGCTTGCAAGCAGGACAGGAGAAACAAGAGGATATCTGATTCAGTGACCATGGAAAACCAACTGAATCAGAATGGGGCGAACAATGAGGGTCTTGAAAATACAGGTGAGACAGTCCAGGTTCCAGCGGAAAGAAGCTTGAAAGATTGTGTTACGCCGCGGATTCTTGGTGCGAGACATGTATCGGGCTCCAAAGATAGGGCAAACAACTTTGAGATCAAGCCAGCCATCCTGAGCATGGTCGAACACGATGCAGTTTGGGGATTTCCATCGAAGACCCCACATGCACGTGCCAACTTTACGGGCGTGTGCCACCTTCAAGTACAATGGTGTTACTGACGATGCAATTAGACTGAGGCTCTTCCCGTTCTCACTTAGGGACAGAGCCAAGAGCTGGTTGAACTCACTACCTGCCAACTCCGTCACCACCTGGCAGGACCTAGCCCAAAAGTTTCTTGCAAAGTTCTTCCCTCCTTCAAAAGTGGCAAAGTTAAGGGGAGAATTAAACAATTATTACCAGGTGGATGGTGAGTCACTCTACGACGCATGGGAGCGGTTTAAAGATCTGCAAAGGAAATTCCCACATCTTGGCATAGAGAAGTGGATGTTGGTCCACATTGTTTATAATGGGTTGAGTGGTACTACTCGTACCATCATTGATGCTGCAGCAGGGGGAGCGTTCACGAGGAAGAGTGCCAATGAGGCACATGAGTTGTTAGAAGACATGGTTGCGAATAATCACCAAGGTGCAGATGACAGATCAGTGAATAGCAGAAATACTATGGGCATACATGAGATAAACGCTATCACTGCATTGAATGCACAAGTGGCCCTTCTAACGAAGCAACTGCAGCAGAACACTATGTCTGCGAATGCCGTCCAGATGTCAGTAAATTGTGAGATTTGTGGTGGACCGCACTCCTTTGACAGATGCAAAGAGGTGGACCCTAATAATGTGCCAATGGAGCAGGTTCAGGCAGTTGGGAACTTTCAGCGGCCTTATAATTCCAACACATACAATCCAGGGTGGAGAAACCACCCTAACTTTTCGTGGAGGAACGACCAGGCCAAGCAGCAACCATATCAAGGTAATTACCAAAATCAGCAAGCAAAGAATCAGGCTACCTCATCCCAGCAGTTTAGACCACCTACACACCAGGAGAAGCCTGATGGCTGCATTGCTTACACTAACCAATTCGCAGAATCAGTTCATGTTTAAAACCAGGTCCTCTCGGGAATGCGGAAATGCGAGTTGGACAGCGGCGAAGATGGTAACCAACGGGCGCGGTACTCTCCCAAGCAATACAGAGGTCAATCGAGAAGCAATATCGAGCGGTGTTGTTAAGAGTGAAGCGGTTGGGCGAGTTGCTCCTGACATGATGGTTCATGAGAAAGAGGGTGAGAAAGCAGTTGAGGAAGGAAAAGAGGGGGTCACTGAGGACCACCCTACAGTTGAGAAAGCTCCACCAGCACCTTTGAGGGAATACACTGATAGAATCCCTTACCCTCATAGGCTCCAAAAGAAGACCATAGACAAACATTTCTCCAACTTCTTGGAGGTATTTAAGAAGCTTCACATCAATATCTCATTCATTGAGGCGTTAGAACAAATGTCTGCATACTTCAAATTCTTGAAGGAGATACTTGGGAAAAAAGAAGGTTGGAGGATTATGAGACAATAGCGCTGACGGAGGAGTGCAGCGCCATCTTACAAGAAGCTTCACCCTGCCATGCACTATTGGCAAAGTAACATGCAACAGGGCACTTTGTGACTTAGGGGCTAGTATCAATCTCATTCCTCTGTCTGTGTTCAAGAGATTGGGTTTGGGGAGGCAAACCAACCACATTTAATCTGCAGCTGACTGACTGAACTGTGGTGCACCCTAGAGGCATAGTGGAAGATGTGCTTGTCAAGGTGGGAAAGTTCTTCTTTCCAGCAGACTTCCTCATTCTTGATATGGAGGAAGATAATGAAATACCCATCATTTTGGGAAGACCATTCCTAGCCACAGGCAGAGCTCTAATCGATGTGGAGAAGGGAGAATTGAGACTATGGGTTCAGGAAGAAGAAATGGTATTCAAGGTGTTCAAATCTATCATTGAGTCCCCGACCAGTAACAAGTGCTGCGCAGTAAGCACAACGGACACAACAGTTTAGCAAGCACAGACCAACACTAGGGATATCATTCCTACAGCTGTGAACCCACAGGCTAGTTTGAAAGCTGCAACAAAAGTTCATGACATGAAAGCTGACAAACAGGTAAATCTTACTGAACCTAATGATGTGAAAAACAAAAATAGAGTGAGGAAGAGGAAAATGATTTTAAGTAGATAGGTTGTGGAGTAATTTACCCCAATGATTTGATAAGGAACATGCGTCCGACTACAAGACGTTAAAGACATCGCTACTTGGGAGGCAACCCAATGTTTAAATTATGCAATTAGTTTAAATAGAACAGTCTCACGTTTGGTATTTTTGTTGTGTTGTGATGACAGGTGAAGGAATCGGAGACTAAGCACGAATAAAAGGGTGGAAAACACGGAATCAGGTCGGCATCGTGGTGCCATTTTGCGACAGCGGTGCGAATGTTGAAAGGTCACGATGCTTTAGGCGCGCGGTCCATTCTGCAGATCGCGGTCTTGAGATGCGAAATTCAGAAAAATAAAAAGTCCTAAATCACCAAATCCCTTCCCACACATACCGTCTCAATGCAGTATCCGCCGCCACCACCTCCATTTTGAACCGCTATTTTCTGTTAGTCGTCCCTTTTTAATTTTGGAGTCTTTACACATTTGGGACAATGTGTCGTTTAAGTTTGGGGGGTACTTATTTTATTTTTGTGTTTCTGTTTTTGAGTCGTTTTGACTAGGTTTTTGTGTCTTTTATTGTGTCTATATGAGTCAATTTTTTTTTATGATCATGCATGTTGTAGTTGCTTGAAACGCCTAGTGAATTAAGTGGGATAATGTAATGAAATTAGAAGCTAAAATCTGTGTGCTTAAGTTTGATATGTCAAAAATTAATGCAAATCTAATTATTCGGAATATCTTGTGCTTAGCCTATGTGTTGTTGTTGACACCCAATTTTGACCCTCCTGTCCAGTCATTAACTATAAAATTACACTAATAATTTTTAATAATAAAATGCAACAATAAAATATTAATACAGGCATAAATAAGCGATTAATAACGACACTGCATTTTTACGTAGAGTATTAAGCACAGCTTGAGTCTCACGTCCACATTCGTCATTTTAATAACAAGCAATTTCATTAATATTATTTGTAATTTAAATTAATTTTCCATTAATTAAAACTCAAACAATTCTTAATGATAAATAAATAAATAAATAAATACATACATAAAACAATGACGTCATGTTAAATAGCATATTCACATTTATTAATACGCAAGTCAATTTCATAATTAGTATTTGTAATTAATCTAATACATGCATTTTAATAATAGCGTCGCATTTATAAAAAAAACATTAAGCAATCCTTAAATATCATATTTGCATTTAGCGTCTAAATAATTTAATAATAATCTAAACCCCATTCAATTTTAATTTAACATCACAAAATACGCATAATAAATAAGACTTTAATAACGACATCGCATTATAAAATATTAAACACTAATTAAATAGCACGCCCACATTTATTATTGTAATAATAAAAATCCAAGCTAAAACTAATAAAACACCTAGGGTTGTATTTAAATAATTTAATTTACCACTAATTAATTAATAATACACTACCCAAATTAAAACACCTAAAAAAACTAATACCTAATTAAATAATTACCAGCCCACTATCTACCCAACCCACGTCGCCCATTGACATCGCCTGACCCAAAAGGCCCACATGCACCCAAACTCCTCACCGGCCTTTAAAGGCTTTCATCGTCCATCTCCCTTAAAAGAACCAACCCTAAAACGAAAATCGCCCCCCCTAAAAAACCGAAGGCCCGTCGCCGCCATGCCCGGGATTCTCGCCGGAGAATCTGGGGTTTCCCTTACCCACGACTCGCCATAACCCAGAATGGTACCTAAATCAGAGCAAAATCGTCCAAAATCAAATCGCACAAAAATCGAACCAAATCCTTACCAAATCAGAAGCGAATCGGTTCATAACCAAACTTACCATAACTAAGTCGTCTACGAATCGTACCAAATCAGCCAAAATCGCACTATAAACCTTACCAAACTTAGAACCTAAAGTTAGACTATATAAGCGAAGCAATCCTTACATGCAGAAGGGGGGAAGATCGGAGAAGGGGAACTGACAGAGGAGAGGATAGTCAAGAACCCCTTCAGCAATCGAGAGCATAGGACAAACCCCTTAGAATAGCAAGGCAGCCTTCAACCTCGAGGGAACCCCTTTACCTTTTATTCGAAACCATCAGTCAAAACACCCAAGCCATCACTTTTCTTCAAATCGCATCGTAATACCATCCGAGTGGATCGACGACTTGATACGCTGCCTCGGTTCGTTGTCCGGAGAAGGTAAACCCATTCCCTTTCAGGTTTCTTATGCGATTTACACTTTATAATCTGTTTGAGTGATATGCTCTATTGATAATGTTTAATGCTTTTAATCGCTGCTGTGTGTGGTCGATGTTACTGGTTTAATGTCGACATTGTTTTACTTGACTGTTAACTTATCTATTTTGACTGTTAATACTCATAATGTTGTGTTGGAGTTCGTATTTGGCATTAGGTGATCAGAACACCATCTTAGAATTCGTATAGAAAAGACCATGATATAAAATATTAGTCTAAGGTTGGATTATCTTATTTTGAAATCCTCTGTCAAGCAGAACAAAGTCATGGTGTGTCCTTTGTGATTGACATTACCTGTCGGAGGGTTGTTATTGTTTAGTATATAGCATGAATAGGATACCACGTGTGCTTGTGGTCTCATGGGTTTTAGATCTCGTCGTTTGATCTATTTTATATCCTGCCATGTCTCTTGGACTGCCTGAATGATGTCGGTATTAATATTCTGTAATGTGTCGAACCCAAGCGGTGTCATGTTAAACTATGTCTCATGTTTGCATGTTTACCAGTTAAGCTTATGACTCTGTCTCACGTAATGAACATGGTACGGATGTAATCTAACCTTAAAGGATATCAAGCAAACATATAACTGACTCGTCAATGATTTGAATATATGACATCTAGAATTAAAAACTCATTTGTCCTATCTTTGTGAATGTTTAGCGAGTCGCAATAGATGTCGTTGTCAGGCCAATTAATCCAGGGAAATGTCTATCTATGTTGGATTGGTTTATGCTAAAAACTGCCTGCCAAAATGAAGCCTTGTTTCCACTTCCGTTTGCCAAGAGTGACCATTTGACTATGAGCATTTACCGAAGCTTAAATCCTGAATCTAGATGTATTATGTATTGTAGTAGGCTGATCTGTCTCCTTGTAAATCTAAAATTTGCTTTTGGACCAGTTATCTGTTTTAGAATCTAAACTTTGTCATTTGGGCCTGCTGAATTTTGTTTGTTTGCCTACTGTCTGCATTCACAGCCCGCTTCCTGGATCGACAGTATTTCTGCTTGAAATTGTCACTCTTTTAGAATAATATAACTAAATAACAATTAAATCATGGACATATGTGCGCTTTATCTGCATCGAGTATTATTTAGGCAGATACTAATCCTTATATTTATTTTGTCTACATGAAATGCATTGGAGCAACCAAAGAGTCTCATGGCGAGACTCATCAAGGCAAAAATGAAGACCCGCATTTATGTGCATCATCCTCTCCGCATCGGAATTTCCAAGCTATAGGCGAAATGACTTCGCCATTCCTTCGAGTCTTTATTATTGATTCCCCTTTCCCCATTTATTTATTGTAACTATTTGTCTAACATTACGTTACTAGTAGAATACTCATAATAGCCAAACCTTGAATCGATAGATCAGAAACTAGCTTGACATCAGAGATTTGCTTTTCCCCTTTTAAGCTAATTATTTTAGCCTGCTTAAATTATCATTAAACCATTTAGTAATTTTCGTTCGCATAATTATTCAAGTAGTCAAGACATTATTACTAGATCCTAACATAAGAAACTCTTTTTTTTATAAATCTCTATTAGCACTCACATAGCAAAGAACGATTATTTGAACTGTAGGATTGTTAGCCTTTGCATAATATCTCTTCATAACCCATCTTATTCATAGTAGAGTTTGCATTATCACATCTATATTATATTAAACAACATATATATCTTATGGAATAATTCTTCTAATTGATTTTTAAAATGCATGTCTTCAACTAAAAATTAGCTTTATATTAAATAAATCTTACCCCTTTTATGCAGGTCAAAGTACACTTATACTTATTCTTTGCCAAAAATACATTTTTTAGCTCACGAATACTTTTACTTAAATACTACTCTAGCATGCATTTTCTTAGCATAATAATTGCCCTAAGTTTGAACGAACAACCGCGAGTTAGTGGATCCTTTAGGATAATAAAGAACCCTTGCCCAGAATCTCATTAAGTTTAGCAACTATTAAAATGGAGTTAATGTTGACTTTAACCTTGTTGACATTTAGGTGTCCTAATTCACCCAAACTAATTAGGTGGCGACTCCGCGAACCCCTTTAGCAACCACTTTAGCATTTTAGCCCTTTAGCATCCTAGCACCCTTTTAGCACCCCTTTTAACATCTTAGCACATTTTAGCACTTTTAGCATAGCATTTTATTTTCTATGTTTTTTTATTTAAGCAGGGTTCGCTAGAATAATGTCGCGGTCAAAAAAGGGCGTGACAGTTGTCAATTGTGAAAAATGTCTATGAAGTCTGCTTGCTTGTTATTTGAGGCGAAATAGTTAAGACATACATGTTTAGGAAGATGATTCAGACATTTCTTTGTTAGCCCTTCTTACCTTTCATTACCTACCATGCAGTAAATTGTATCCTTAGTCAGCCCCTTTGAGCCTAAAATAAAAGTTATTTCTTTGACACCCCATATTCCCCTGTGTGCCATAAACAGTAATTGAAAATAGGGATAAAAAGTGTGAAAAGAATACAAAAGAGAGTGAAAAATTGATGCACCACAATAAAAATAATATGCAAAAGCTTAAGTTTGGGGGTGCCTATGTGGATGTATTTCATGCTCTCAACCAAAAAGAGAAGAGGGGAATGATAGGTATGAACTGAAAAGAATACCAAAAAGAAGATAAAATGGTTGAATGAGAAAAAGCTTATGGTACGTAAATTGAGCCTAAATACCGAATCTTACCTACCCCTGTCTAAGCCTACATTACAACCCTGAAAAGCCCTGAAGATCTTTAGTATGTATGTCTATGATTAGTGGAGAATAACAAGTAAACAGACTCATAAAACTAAATGAAATTGACATGCATAGGGTAGGTGTTCATGCTTCCATTGATTATGATTGAAATGAATTTGCGAAATATCTGACTTGAAATTCTAGATTGCTAAACTCATGCTATATTTGTGCCTACATATTATCTCAACTGACGTTCATGCTTTTCTAAGTAACATTGTGCAACTGCTTGATTTGAGTCTTTTGTTTTTGTTTCCTTTGACTTTGTTTTGATCTTAGCTCGAGGGCGAGCAAAGATTAAGTTTGGGAGTATTTGGTAGGCGTATTTTGTATACGTTTTTTGAGTAATTTTTAGTTAGTATTTTTCTCATTTTCGTTTAAATAAATGTAGTGTTAGGGTCTTTTTCCTTTCTTTTGAGTCACATCGGTTCAAAAAGGCAAAATGGCGAAAAGGAGTGAAAAGTGGGCATAAAAGGAGAGTCCCGATGCAGAAAAAGGTTGAAAATTGGAGATTCGGACGAAGGCAAAGAAGCACCGCGGTGCCCAGCAGCAGGACCGCAGTGCCAGAAGATCAGAGAACACGCAGGACTTTAGGCACCGCGGTGCTATTCTGCAGGACCGCGGTGCCAATGCGGGGAATTTCAGATCCAAAGTAAAATTGACTAAGGGCAGAAGGGTCCAGGGGGAATGAAATTTGCAACATGCTTACGCCCTAGAGATTATTCTATTGAGGGGAGTGGGTCATTCTAACACACAACACATCACAGGGCAAGAATTGGAAGCTACAATTAGAGACTTTAGTTCGCAGTACTTTTCTTTCTTTCTTTTTAATTCAGTTTATATTTGGAATTGTATTAGTTCTTAGCGTGACTATGGCTAGGAGCTAAACACTTTATTAGGGCTTTCCTTTTTAATCGCTTGAAACTCTATCTCATGACTTAATGCATTAGTTTGATTTCTTATTCACTTGATTAAGATTTATTCCATAATTGGTATGAATGTTTGATAGTTAATTGATCACTAATTATCATAATCTAAGAATCAAGAACCGAGAGGAGAGATTTGGATATACTGTAATTGAATAGACATAGGTTAAAATCGCGGACGAAAGTACCTCGATACTTGTATAACATTATAGGTTACTGTTCTTAATCTTTCTATGTGGTAAATCCTATCATAGAAATATAGAAGAGTTCTGCACTGGGGTTGAGCGATTATATAAACTAACCGCAATATAAGACAGTCTAGTTAACCGCTATCTTAACGTAGAAGAATAAGTCATTCTAGTTGCATTAAGGATTGAATATAGTGGATAGTCGAGGATTTTGGAAGCCCTAATTCCTTCATAACTGATTAAACTCCAATAATTTAGATTACTTCTCGCAATTATTCTAGTAGTTAGATAAAAACCCAAATCAAATATCGTTTGCCAAATAGATAATCTAGAATAGATGTTCGGTAATTAGAAATCAGCCTTTGTAGACGATAAACTCGGTCTTATAGACTATATTACTTGTGAACGATACGTGCACTTGCGTGAGCAATTTGACATGATCCTAACACGCCTATGTGGTGGGATTATATAGGTACCACCATGATTCATGAATAGGTGTCGTGACAAAGTTGATATCAGAGCTTAGGTTTAAACGGTCTTAAATACAAGAGCAATGTCTAGTAGCGTCTTGCGGATTGATGCAAATACATTTGTACTTATCTTCGAGTGGTTATGGTATATTTAAGAAACTTTGCTTTCTTCATTCCTTTTGTGCTAAGTTGAATCAATTGGTTTCTGAACTTCTTCCTTTTATTCTATCACTAATAGTGGTAACACACTTTTTAATTTATGCGTAAGTGGTTCGATATTGTATCGCGCGGTAGGGTATGAGATATGTTATCATGATTAAAACGCATAATCGAGTTTAGTATGCAGCTATGATTTGAAGGTTCAGATTTATTGGGGTTATGGTTGTGACTTCTCAGTTCGGTGATACCCCTAGAAAGTAGGAATGATAAGTCAAAGATGCAAGGGAAATAAATTATATGGATCAATCTCCGCTATATGAAGGGAAAAATTGTTATTTGACGTATTCATCAGATGAAGTTGCAAGATGTACGAGGCGGATGTCGTATAGGTTATAAAATGTTAAATTGTCCTCCATTTGGAAAAATCGTGATAGTAGGGTGAATTAGTGGTTGTGAGTTATTTCATGGAATGATTATCTGAGATTAGGTGGAAATGTTACATGTGATGAGTGAAGCTTAATGTAATAGACTGTTGTATTTCTTTACCTAAGAGTGTATTTGTGGGTTCACTTGGCATTACTAGGTTAGTGATAATAGGGGAGTTGTTGAGACCAAGAGATTGTTGATTTGTGAGTTATTTCATAGTTTTTAGTAATGAGTGACTATAAAAGTCATATATGTGTTGGTATGTTGGACTCATCATAGGCTAATAGGAGCCGGTGATCGACTAATAGGAATAACTTTTGCACTGACCGAGTGTGGAGGTATATTTGAGGTATTACCGGGTGTTACATTTAGTTCTTGGATAAGATTTGTAGGTATGGTATTTAAGGGTTAGTACTTGAGAAGTTTGATAGTTACTGGTATAATGATTTTGGGGGTGACCGAAGTACATGAAAATTATACGGTTAGTTTGACATGTTATGTTTCAGCAAGATAAGGTAAATATTGGGCTTTTGTAGGAATTATTATTAGACTCTCGAATAAGGTGTTGGTCAATGGGAATATTTATGGTAATGGGCGGAATATGGTTTCATCTAATTCTAGTTGTGAAAGGCTTCAAGTATCGACAATCGGGTCAGTGAACGTATGGACTAGTATATGAATAGGATTATTTCGGTCAAAGATTTTTGGTAAGGGTCTGTCGACGAAACTATTTGAGGATGTTAGCAGGAGTGTATGTTTAATAATTAGGGATCACTTTTGGATTATGGATTGGTCCAGTGATGGTTTGGGTTATTGTTTAGGCACTAAATGACTGTTGGTCAGAGTAACCAAAGTGGGTTGATGTCCTTTCCAGTCGAGAAATCTCATTAAGGAGGTACATGAAATGTGTCGGATTTGTTAGAGAGGTTTCCATGTTTAAATGTGTGAGTAATGATCAGTTGTTAGTGGTGAACATGATGGGAATGAATGGTTCAAATGTAAGAAATTTGATAAATGTGTGGTTGATTTAACTTGGATTGAGTATGGTGCATCTTCGATATAGGAAAGCATTTGGATTTGAAATAATGGAAATTCTTAGGTTAGATGTGGTTTATGGTGTCATTATTTTTGCATCTTTCAGACTGGATGAAATAGTTTGGTACACTCGAATGAGTGGGTTTATCATAGTTAACTAAGTGTTATGATGAATGTTCCATGAGGTTTGTGTTGGGTGACCGGTAGTAGATTGTTTTGAGACACTGTTGGATGATAGCATGGATGAGCATTTCGGATATTAAGACTTGGAAGTAACTGAGTAATGAAAGGTAAATGGATGGTAAGGTCAATACGTCAGAAATTGGTAAGGTTGGTAGTTAGCAGGATATGACATATAGAGGTTCGACAAAGTGTCCAGAGTTATGGGTGAGTTAAGAGAAAGTATGAGGAAGCTTTGATGTGTTTAGAGTTGATGTGGTTCTATTAGACTTGCGTATTAGTAGAAGTTGAAGAACTTGGAGATTATAATCAAGGGTATGGTTTGTCGGTGCTAAATTGATGACTTGGATAGAATCCAGCTTTGAAAGCTATAGGTGACGACACGTGCTTGATTGTTCATGAGGAAAGGGGATGGAAGAGATCATAACATGTTTATGAAAAGCTTACTAGTTCTTTGAAATCCGTTTGGGTGGCTAACAAATGATTTAGAAATTGAGTATTTTATTTCGGGATAGATTTGATTATTTAGGACCGGTGGCCTATGTTACATTGACTGGAGGACTTGTGGTATTCTAGTAAATCATCGACAAGGATTCGAGGGATTTTTGTTTTGGAAGTGGAGGTATGACGGTCTTACCGGCTCCCATTGAAGTTGCAAGTAAGATTGATGATAATTTTGGGGTGAAAGCAATTCAGACTACTCTAATGGTTTACACCGTTACTTGGTATGCATTGAGGAAGTACAATTGGTTATGGAAAGTCTTCAAAGGGATCAGTCATTTTCTAAAGATTTGGCACGATAAGCTAATATGTAGGCATGTTTATAGTATGGTGGGTTGGAAATTCGAGGGAAATTAGACTTGTGATATGTGTTTATGTGTTCTAAGAAATCTTGGTGCGAAGGACGACATTGATAGTTGAGAAGGGAAGCTAGTAGAACCAGATGGGGAGATCGGTATACGTTGGACTATGGTTGAGGCTGCAACTGAGGGGTGTTGGTGACTATTGTGGTAATTATAGATTCAATCGGTTGCAGATGGAGGTATGGCTATGATCAAGTTAGGGAATCAAACAAAGTCACTACTTACATTCGAGAATTAGTTATGGAGGAAACTTCAGTTTTGAAGGGTTATGAAATTTGGGGGTTCTTGTTAACCTTGAGCAATATCTCGTTCTTTTCCTTCTTAAAGAAAGTTATCTTCAAATAATTTAGCATTCTTTGACACCAGGATGCAATACGCACTACTGTTATTTGCATATCCAGTGGATATGAAACCTACAGTCTTAGGTCCAACTTGACCCACTTTGGATTTGGTATTTCAACACTTGCCACACTACCTCATACCACAATCATTGTAGATGGGATCCTTTCCACGTTTCACATGGAGGATTATCCTTATCCTTATGCGGAATTCCGTTGAGAATCGCAATAGCGGTAAGGATCGCCTTGCCTCACATATCTTGGACGTACGAATCTACGCTTGGCTAACACTGTTAGACTGAGGTGAGTAAGGATCATTCGTTTGATGAAAGATGCTTCATATTCTCCCAATCTATCCCTACTAATTCCTTAATCCGTAGGCTTTTCAACTTCTGCTTTGTAGCGCTCATCCGCTTCAACAACTTCATCTTTTCTTTTCAACAAACAAAGGCACCAATAAGTTGTATCATCATCAATGAAGGTCACAACGTGCTTGTCTCCCCCTCTATTTCGTACAAGCTTCAAATTACCCACATAGGTGTTACCAAGTTATATAGGAGCGGTGCTTCTTTCGCTATTCCTTTTGACGGAATGGAAAAGTTATTTTGCCTCTTTGCCTACCTCATATTCATTTTGAGGGTTTATGTCGACAGACGACAACAATCTCAACTTAGTTAGCTTTTGAATAACTTTCTATTTAACGTATCTTAATCTATGATGATATAGATGCACGGATTACAAATATATCATCCATTTGGCTATAGTATTATTGTACCACTCTTAGTTATTATAGACCTGTTGGACTAGACTCAAACCATCTTGACCAATAGCGTCCTAGAAACCAACTTTGGAACATGTACCACTTCTTGTTAGAGTGATCCCATTCCGTGAAGTCCTTTGAGGACAACCTCTTAAACTCATTTTACTTTCGAGGTGGCTTTGCTTCATATAAACAACCTATTGCCCGTGGTTAGGGCGTAACCGGATCGTATGAGATCTAGATACTCTGGCACACTCCAGTTTCCTTGACAGACTGAGTGTCCAATTTCTTTTCTCCTTTCTCTAGGCCTTCAGATCATTTATGATTTGGATAACTCTGGACCACTCTAGTCGCCCGTAGGCTTTGTATGACTAAGTGTCCAATACTATTCTGTCAAAAGACAGATCTTTTGTCGGAAACAGTGACATGTTTATCTCTAGTCCTCTAGTCCTTGTCTTTAGTCCTCTTCCCTTTTGATTGATGCCCAGGGAAATTCCTGGTGCTTACTTAGGATTGTCCATAATTTCAATTTTATTACAACCTAAGCCCATAACTTTTATGTAAGCTATTGGTTACAACAGTCCAATATTTAACGGGAGAGATTAAACTTCTAATTTTAAAGTGTAGAGAATATAAGTCTTAACAAAAACACTTCATATTCCTAGCCTTGGTTTATTCACTTTTATTCAGAAATTATCTTTTAATATCATTTTTGACAAGGAGGAATAACTGACTTATACCTTTGGGATCTGGCCCACATCAGTCACTTCGTTGAACTGAGTGTCCAAATCCTCCTTACCATTCTTCGAATCCTTTGTCTGGGACAGATGTAGACCTTTTGTTGCAAGATAGAACATCATCTTCAACCTTCTCCTCTTGTCCCAATTGATATCCTCTACCTCTCGTGGGCGCTTGAGATCAACTCTTCCTTGATCCTTAGTCTTGCTAGCCTGACTATCACTAGTATCTTGAAACTCATCCTCTGATCCAGAGATCCCACCTTTGACTGAGATAGATTTGTAATTGTCGTCAAAGAGAGAGCCAAATCTACGACCATATCTGAAAGCTTTGTTGTTGACAGAGACAGTGTTAAAACCGTTAATAGAACTGTCAACAGAACTGGTTTCAACAAGAAACCCACAGCCAGATTTGATATTTGATGCGCGATTTATACACACGCTAAACGCAAGTGCACGTATCGTGACAAGTAATATAGTCTAGGTAAGACCGAATATCGTCCTCAGGGACTGGTTTTCAAGTACGGATTATCTTTGCTTTAGTTTCTATTTGGTTAACGTTAATTGGGTTGGAGTTCTAAACTAATAATGCAGGAAATAAACTAATTATGAAAATACTTTGATTTAAATCAGTTATGATGGAGAATTAGGGCTTCCAAGATCAACAACTATCCACTCTATTCAATCCTTAATACAATTAGACTAACTTCTTCTTCTACGTTAAGATAGCAGGTTAACTAGACCGTTTTATACTTCTGTTAAGGTAATATAAACACTCAACCCCAATGGAGAACCCTTCTACCTTTCGGTGACAAGATTGACTACAAAGGAGGATTAAGAGCAATAACCTATTAAGCTACACAAGTATCGGGGTACTTTCGTCCACGATTTAAACCTATGTTTATTCAACTATAGCATATTCACAATCTCCCATTTCGGATTTCGATTAGAACTCATATAAGTGATGATAACTAGTGATCAATTAATTATCAAGTAATCAAAGAAATTATTGAATAAATCTTAAATAAGTGAAGAAGAAACCAAACTAATATATTAATTCATGAATAAGAGTTTCAAGAGAATCACAAGGAAATCCCTAACAAAGTAATTAGCTCCTAGCCATAGTCACGCTAAGAACTAATACAATCTCCATACATGAACTGAAATAAAAAAGCAAAAGAAAGAAAAGAAAAATACTCAAGAACAAGTCTCCAAGCCTTCTTGTATCCAATGATTGTGTTGTGGAATATTTACAAGATGAATGTGGTAGAATGATGGATGGAGAATGGAATTTGTCAAGTGTGGGATGGAATGTCGGATGGGTTGATCTAATGATGTAGAGACTATTTATAGACCAAGAATACTTTAGGTAAAGGGTTAGGGATTATGTAGGTAGGAAAGGTTATGGAATCCTTTTAGGTAAAGGTTTAAGGAAAAGTTATGGAAAAGTGTTAAGGAATATGTAGGTAGGAAAAGTTATCCCTTTTGGACTCTAAAAATGTGTCAAATTCGGCCCAAAAACTCAGAAATCCCGTGTCGGCGCCGCGGCCCTGCAATCGGGCGCCACGGCGCCGAAAAACCTGCAACTTTCATACTTCGCAGCACATTGGGCACCGCGGCGCTGCTTCCAGGCGCCGCGACGCCGGTGACATTTTTCTAGCGGATTCCGTTTCGTCGTCCTTTTTTCGTCCGGACTTTGTCTGATCTCCTCTATAATTCCCGGAACTTCTTAGACTTCATTTCTTGGCCCTTTTTGTGTGCAATTTCATCTCAATTAAGCTCATTTTCTCTTCTTTTCGCCATTTCTCCATTTATGACCGCTGTGACACAAAAGAAAGGAAAACGACCCTAATACTATACTAAACATAAATAAAATGAGTAAAATACTAACTAAAAATGACTAAAGAGGTGTATATAGAATACACCGATCAAACACCCCCAAACTTAACCTTTGCTCGCCCTCGAGCAAAGCTCAAAACAAAAATAAAACAAAACGAACAAAGACTCAAAGAGATGGATCAAGTAGTTATAATATTGCTTCTTCAAAATCATGGATGAAAGATGAGATAATATCTTAGAACATATATAGCATGAATAATCAGCAATCTAGAATTTCAAGTTAGATATTTCGCAAATTCACTTAGATCATGTTCAATGGAAATACAAACACATAACCTATGCATGTCAATTTCATTCCACCTTTTCCAAATGCTATAGACCTGTTTACTTGCTATTCTCCACTAATCATAGACATACATATTAAAAATCATCGGGACTTTCAAGGGTTTTAAGGTAGGCTTAGGCAGAGGTAGGTAAAAATAGGCATTTTGGCTCAATTACGTACCATAAGCAATTTTCATTCAAACTCATTTTCCTTGTTTTTGATTTCCTTTTTAGTTTCGTACCCACTTTCTCCCCTCTTTTCTTTTGAGAGAATGATATGTATTATAAATAACAGGCACCCCCAAACTTAGACTTTTGCATATTTTTCATTGGGGTGCATCAAATTTGTTCACTCTCTTTTTGTTTCTTTTTCACGCTTTTCATCCCAATACTTTTCCATTATTACTTATGGCACAACAAATGAATCATAGGGTGTCAAAGAAATATATTTATTTTAGGCTCAAAGGGGCTGACTAGTGATACATTTTATGTCATGGTAGGTAATGAATGGTCAGAAGGGCTATCAAAGAAATGCCTGAATCATCTCCCTAAACATGTACATCTTAACTATTTCGCCTCAAATAACAAACAAACAGATTTTCTAGATATTTTTTCAACCTTCTTTCCATAACTGACACACATAAGCTAAGCACAAATATTCCAAATAATTAGAAGTCAGGAATTTTTGGTATATCTAACTTAATCACACAGATTGTCTCTTTTAATTCTATTACATTATCCCACTTTATCCACTCAATATCTTTAGCAACTACAACATGCATGATCCATAAAAAAAAAAAATAATAATAATTAAAAAAAATATAATGACTCAAAAATACTCAAAAAACACACAAAACAAATCAAAAAGACTCAAAAACAATAAAACATCCCCCCAAACTTAAATCACACATTGTCCCCAATGTGTGCAAGACTCAAAAAATAAATAGGGACAACTTACTGACACAACACAACGGTCATAACGGAGGTCTAGGAGGAAAAATTCTGGAATTTGCACGGAATATGGCTCTCTGAAGTTCCGGCGTCGCGGCCCTGAGATTCGGCGCCGCGGCGCTGGCGACGACTTTTCCTTTTTTTCAGCGTTTTTGCTCATTTTTCCTCGGTTTTAGCTTTCAGTTCACCTGTCATCCAACAACACAAAACAAGAACCCAAGACCGTGAGACTGTTCAAGACAAAATACAACAACTAAAACAAAAATTAAAATAACATAATTAAAAACATTGGGTTGCCTCCCAACAAGCGTTGTCTTTAACATCTTTTAGCCGGACGCAATTAACCTTTACGAGTGCCCATTGGATCCTTCTGCGAACTGCTTGCAATCCGCATAGTTATTGTTGCAGGTCTCACTTCAACTCCAACAATTGCTTCAAACAAGGGCCTCAGATATACCATTATCCCCCAAGTAAACAAGGCATGCTTGTCTTTTAGGCTATCTATAATGTAAGGATCAGTGAATCTCCCTACATCTCTCAACTCTAGGGGGTGCCCTTGATGGTATGGACTTTCTTTTTGGGGATCAACATTGACAGCTGGTGGTGTTTCTTCTGCAATAGGTACAAGAAAAAGATTTTCCAAGGAATCCAAAAAGATGACTGATTGGATCTCAGTAACCTTTTCCTTCTCTACACCAATTATCCCGCCAGATTCCTCAACAGCTGGGTGTGGTTCAAATTCCTCAATTTGCTTACCACCTCCCATAATGATGTCGCTAGGCAGATTTTCTTGAAGTGTATTGCTCATCCTATCCATTAGTTGCCCTATTTGTGTCTCCAAATTTCTGAGGGACACTTTTGTCTCAGCCATAAACTGAGTCTGGCACTTGGTGAGCCTAAGTATGTCTGTCTGCAACTCATCTAGATCTTCCTCTAGAATCTGTGGGTTAAGCTGCTGTTGATGACTCCACTGTCTCTGATAGTAGTAGTCCATGTGTCCTGAATTATTATTTATTTATTTTTCGGTTTTTTTTTATTTTTTTTCGAATTTAACCTACAAAATAAGAAAAACAACAAAAGGTGATAAAAAGATGCTCGCAGAAAAAGTTAGAAACTTGTTCTTGGAGCAACCAAATTAGAAATAAGAATAGAAAAATCGATATTGAAAGTACGCCAATCCCCGGCAACGGCGCCAAAAACTTGATGCGCGATTTATACACACGCTAAACGCAAGTGCACGTATCGTGACAAGTAATATAGTCTAGGTAATACCGAATATCGTCCTCATGGACTGATTTTCAAGTACGGATTATCTATGCTTTAGTTTCTATTTGGTTAACGTTAATTGGGTTGGAGTTCTAAACTAATAATGCAGGAAATAAACTAATTATGAAAATACTTTGATTTAAATCAGTTATGATGGAGAATTAGGGCTTCCAAGATCATCAACTATCCACTCTATTCAATCCTTAATACAATTAGACTAACTTCTTCTTCTACGTTAAGATAGCAGGTTAACTAGACCGTTTTATACTCCTGTTAAGGTAATATAAACACTCAACCCCAATGGAGAACTCTTCTACCTTTCGGTGACAAGATTGACTACAAAGTAGGATTAAGAGCAATAACCTATTAAGCTACACAAGTATCGGGGTACTTTCGTCCACGATTTAAACCTATGTTTATTCAACTATAGCATATTCACAATCTCCCCTTTCGGATTTCAATTAGAACTCATATAAGTGATGATAACTAGTGATCAATTAATTATCAAGCAATCAAAGAAATTATTGAATAAATCTTAAATAAGTGAAGAAGAAACCAAACTAATATATTAATTCATGAATAAGAGTTTCAAGAGAATCACAAGGAAATCCCTAACAAAGTAATTAGCTTCTAGTCATAGTCACGCTAAGAACTAATACAATCTCCATACATGAACTGAAATAAACAAAGCAAAAGAAAGAAAAGAAAAATACTCAAGAACAAGTCTCCAAGCCTTCTTGCATCCAATGATTGTGTTGTGGAATATTTACAAGATGAATGTGGTAGAATGATGGATGGAGAATGGAATTTGTCAAGTGTGGGATGGAATGTAAGATGGGTTGATCTAATGATGTAGAGACTATTTATAGACCAAGAATCCTTTAGGTAAAGGGTTAGGGATTATGTTGGTAGGAAAGGTTATGGAATCCTTTTAGGTAAAGGTTTTAGGAAAAGTTATGGAAAAGGATTAAGGAATATGTAGGTAGGAAAAGTTATCCCTTTTGGACTCTGAAAATGTGTCAAATTCGGCCCAAAAACTCAGAAATCCCGCGTCGGCGCCGCGGCCCTGCAATCGGGCGCCACGGCGCCGAAAAACCTGCAACTTTCAGACTTCGCAGCACATTGGGCGCCGCGGCGCTGCTGCCAGGCGTTGCGGCGCCGGTGACATTTTTCTGGCGGATTCCGTTTCGTCGTCCTTTTTTCGTCCGGACTTTGTCTGATCTCCTCTATAATTCCCGAAACTTCTTAGACTTCATTTCTTGGCCCTTTTTGTGTGCAATTTCATCTCAATTAAGCTCATTTTCTCTTCTTTTCGCCATTTCTCCATTTCTGACCGTTGTGACACAAAAGAAAGGAAAACGACCCTAATACTATACTAAACATAAATAAAATGAGTAAAATACTAACTAAAAATGACTAAAGAGGTGTATATAGAATACACCGATCAATATCATATCTGCTGGCATACATCTTTCTAGCACTAGTACGAATAATGTCTTAAGATTGTGATTTACAATGGATGTACGAGAATAGTATACAACTACTACTAGTGCTTTGAAAGGGTAAACAATATTATTACAATACAACAAACTTGAAGCCAACAAGTGTTGTGGCAATAATAAGCTTTTGAGGTCTTGTTCTTCGTTCTTGAATCAATCTTCGAGTATTGGATCTTTGGGTCTTCGTTCCAATTGTAGCAAACTCCTTGATCTTGATAGCCTGAAACCAAGAGACACTAAATCTCTACTTGTTACAAATGTGCTGATTCGAGTGTTAGTACTATGTCCTTAAGACATTATTGCCCCGTATATATCCTTTTACGTTTATGGGCAACTGTCTCCCAAGATAAAACATCATCAAACAAATGAGCAAAGGAAACTCAAGTGTTTCTTAAGAAGAACCTTTGAGTGTTTGAAAGATATGCTAGAGAGGAAGAAGTTCAGAAAAAATCGGAACTATACAAGAGTAAAGTGTTCATCCAATTGAGCCAAAGGCCTCAATATATAGGTGTGCAAGATGGTCTTTCAATTGCCCCATAATGACATTCAATTGTAATGTAATTGATGACCTTTAATCCCCAAGTAATTCAGCAAAATAATGGTCCAAGTAATGGCCATTATTGGATGGATTCAATGCCATTGAAATCACCTCAACAACCAAACCTTTGGGATTCCGTCGAACCAACACTGCCAGTGAAGAGCCGCGGCTCTGCCACACTGGAGTCGCAGCTCTGGACAGCCAGAAAGTCTAGGACCTCACTGTCATCCACGAGCCGCGGCGATTCTAGAGGAGCAGCGCATCCGGCAAGGCCCGCGACCAAGGCCCGCTCTCCCGACCCGTTCCATCTTACACTTCGCACAATTCTTCTTTCGTTTACCAACGTGGAACACTTGTTATTTTGTCATTAACCGTCCATTATTCTATTTCTCAAACTTTTCACTTACTTACCAATATCTCTTTCACTAATGACATTTACGATACTTGACACTACGTGTGCACGTGTGTAGAAACGACGTTTCCAACGTGTGAATCCTTAATTGTTCGAGTGTTAAATAATGGGTTAAACTTAATTCCACATTAGTAAATTTCAAATACTTATCTCATATGACTAATCTCATATTCAATTCCATGAACATGGATTTATATTTCTGACATGTTCTTGCCTTATAATTGGTGCAATACTGTCGCACCTTAGCAATATCTGCTTTGCTTCTTGCTCCGAAGAGTTTGATATGGAATTGGCTTGGATTGACTTCTTAGGTCTCCCATATGCTAAGATTAGATTGTAAATGTCATTTTCATTTATTTTTGTGACTTGTTTTCTAGTAGGACTTTTTTCTATTGCATTTAATTGTGGAATATAAATGTACATTCCTGTACTTGGTTTCCGAATAGCAATCAAGAATTTTACTAATATAACAATGGATTTACTGATTTTTGTGAAAATATATGTATGTCCTAGAGACAATCTGTATTAGGACAAAATGTACTTTATACACATTTGTATTTATATTAATGATGATTAATATTATGGCATTTGCATTTGTTGAATTATTAATTGATTGTTTATAGTATTCTATAAATGCATCCCTAGAGTTTACGTGTTTATTAATGATGTGAGAATTAATGTTATAACGTAACTCTTAAATTACCTCGAATAATGATCATCGAGATTGTCATATCGATGATATGCGATACGTCGACATGTGGTCTGCATCATATCCTTAGGGGATGTAGTATGTCTCACTTGCTACGAGTTATGACAAATCGTGATGGACACATGTATACTTGTTGAAGTATTGATATACCCTGTTGATGTACTGTTTTGTTATATGTCTATAATGTCATCAACATGTGGGAGATATAAGTCCTTAGACTTGAGGTCAATATCATCTTGTTTACGGAGTAATGTACTTTGATCCTGTCCTAAGATCAAATATCTTATAGGTTGAGACGCGGCTTTTTTGGGTGCATTACGAAGTAGGTTAAACATGGTATGTGATCCAAGATTAGGATTCATTCCTTGAATGTATATTCGAGTGAACGCTGATGTACTCATATGATATTAGGTTGACTAAGTCATTGGCCAATGCAATGGACATGTCTTTGATGTGGTCCTGTTATCAATTAATATAGATGAGTTATAATGATCAAGTCATTTGGATAGACAATTGACAAATCCTAAGCTTGATTGAGTGTGTCATGAATGAAAGGATTTTATCTTATCACATAAAGGTTCAGTTCACATGTTTCGTGTAGCTAAACTTTACATATTGAGTTCGTCTTCCGGCGCAGTCTAGGAGTTTCGTGTATACCCTAATGTTATTAGTGTCAATATGTAAAGGCCTGAAGGGTAACACTAAGTCAAATGTTTCGTCGATTCAAGGATGTAATCAGAGAGTATATAAATGTTCGGTTGATAATCGAGACATTAGAATAAAATAGAAACGAAGGAAAAATGGAGCAGGGCCACAGAACGAGTGAGTCAGGCCAGTGGGTGCGAAATGACCCACTCTGTTTTGGTTTCTGGGCCTGGCCCACTGGGGAAATCCTAGCTGATATATACAGGGTTTAGCCTCATATTTTACACACCATCTTTGATAAGATTAAACTCTACTGAAACTCTGCTGGAATTCCTAGCTTTCCAAAAGAAAGATTACATCAAAGTTTTAAGAACTTGCAAATTGAGGGACATTTGCGTGTACACCCTCGGACTACACAAAGCTTCAACAATCCAGATTGCTAACCAATGTAAGTCTTCGTTCGAAGTATTACATTCGTGTTTTGTGTTATTTACATTGTATATCATCCTACAGTTTGACCGTCGTCAGGTTTGAAACATAAATTTTCAAATTCTGATGCGTGTACGAACCCCATAAAACCTACAGTGGTATCAGATCCTGGGCTGTTTTGTGTGATTATACAATGAATGTTAATGATAATATGTGTTAGGATTTGTTTAAATTTAATTTATGTCGTTTAAAAGTTTTAAAACCTTAAAATCCCAAGAACACATAGTTTTGTCTCTAGATCTGTTAAACAGTGATATAATCGAGGAAGTCATTCAGATTTAACTCATCTAAGTTGATAAGCGTAACCGGTTCGATTCGAACATGGTGCATTGAGACGAAGAACGAGAAGGAATTTGATGATGATCAATGAACATGCTGTTGAATAGTGAAAGAGGTACGAAATAGATCTGCAAATCTGAGCCTAAACCAGTTTTAGAGTTTCGGAATTGCAGAAATTGTGTTTCTGGGGTCGAGGCGTCGCCGCTCCACCATGGAGCGCCGCGGCGCTGACTAGGGTTCTGCGGCGGCGGCGCGGCTCTGTTCTATAAGGCCACGGCGATGTTTATCCAGAAAGCTTAAAATAAAATTTGGACTTCTCGCCTTTGGTAGCCGCGTGTGACAAGGCGATCTGCAGATTTTGGTCTCACGATATTTCTGTATGGCACAACTGTGAAATTTAAAAAAAATTGAAATCAGAAACTGAAGTTTTAAGAGTTTCAGAATCTGGAAAAAAAAATAAATTGGACAGATTTGGTCCTTTCGGACAAATCTGTAATTAAAGAAACTTTCTGAAAATTTGATTTTTAAGTTCTGAAAATTGCAAACAGATCCCTGAAACCTGAAAATATTTTTTGAGAGTCAAAATTATATTTTATGAATTTAATGGGGTTCAAATTGAATATTTAAATTTTTGAGGGACTAAACTGTAAATTTTAAGAGTTTGCAGAATTCCTGAAAATCAAAATTTTAAAATCAGAAAATTTTTAGGGACTGTTTGGCATAGACATAGATTTAGAGTTTAGACAAATAGACTCATGATTATCATTAATAGTATATTATTCTATAATATACAAATGTGCTAAGTGTTTGAATGTGATGCATTTAAATTATTAGCATAGCGTCCGCAATTATTGTCTGGGTAGGCGGCGCCCAGTAATTTTTTACTTTCAATGACCACTATAAGCATGCAGGTAGGCGGCGCCCGAGATGTGATTAAAACCATCTTATATCATGTCTATTGGGTTTGATGGTTTCCCATCTAAATGTGTTTAGAAATTGCATGATAGGATGACATATGATGTATGACATAATTGTTGATCTTGATTGAAATCCCCAAAACTGAAAATGTTCCCCAAACATTAGAATACAAGTCTAATTAAAACGCGTCGTCCATTATAATTGTTAGGGTGCAAAATCTTTTTCGGCGATACGAGTATTTATGCTAAAGCATTTGCTCTAAGTCTACGAGGACTCAGACCCTTTCATAGATGTGTTAAAGTAAAAGTAGAGGATAAACTTTTGTAGGTATTTACATTAAAGTGTTTGCTTGCAAAGGCTAAATTTACTTAGGTACTTAAACACAGTCGCATAATGGGGTTGACTTGTTTAGATGAATCTTGGCGCCAAAGTGTCGGAATAATCTAAAGACGTAAGATTAAAATGAAAGATATTTAATCAAACCAAGAGTTGTAGATGAGCTTTACAATTGGTTGAGAACCTACCAAAGTGTGTTATTGAAGTTAGCAGCCAAAGCAAACGTGGATATAACATATATTTAGATCTTGGCCTATTATGACCTTAAAATAGTTTAGGTCTGTATTCTATCTTGGGGTCGTAGAAGTATGCAAAATAGTGGGAGCTAATTAAATAAAAGGTCATGTTAAATTAGCATATAATGAATTTGTATAATTAGGAGAATGAATTTTTTATTGCATTTTACATGTCTACCTATATCTTCAGATCTTCATAATGTCGAACTTCTCAATGAAAATGCTAATGGAATCTAATAGATTGACTGGACCCAACTTTATAGATTGACTCATGAATGTGAGAATAGTCCTGAGACAAGAGAAAATTGAATATACATTGGACTAGGTATTCCCTACAGTGTCTGTGGAGGACTCTGCCGAATATGCAACATTTGATAAAGTGGCTTATCAAAAACATTATGATGATGCCATTTCAGCTCAGTGTTTGATTTTATCTTCTATGTCACCTACATTACAAAGACAACATGAGAACATGGGGCCCAATGAAATGCTTGTACATTTGAAGAGTCTCTATGACTCTCAGTCTCAGACAATGGAGTATGAGCTGCTCATAGAACTCTTTAAGTGTAAACTCATTGAAGGGGCCAAGTGTCACCACATGTGCTGAAAATGATTGAGTTGATAGAAAGGTTGACATCCATTGAAATAAAGTTTCACGACAAAGTTGCTACCACACTCATCCTCCATTCACTTCCACGTTCGTTCGAGAGTTTCATTATAAATTACAATATGAATGGAACTAAGGCAAAGTTGCCAGAATTGCACAATATGCTGAAAAATTTTGAATCTTCGGTCTCCAAAAGCAAACCTATTCTGATGGTTGGGTCCTCTAGTCATCCAAATCGAAAGGTAAGGGACAACAGAAGAGGGAGAGAAAAGTTGTTGCTCCGGCAGCAACAATAAAGCCCAAAAGAGGGCGAAGAAGAAGAAGAAACTTCCAACATCGGATGTATGTATGAACTGCGGAAGGGGCATTGGAGGAAGTACTGTACTGCTCCAGGAGGAGGAATGACACCAGGTGATCAATCTCTAGTGGACAAGGTATGTTTGTTATTGAAACTAATCTATCTATAAATGATTCTCATTCCTGGGTACTAGATACCGCTTGTGGCTCACACATTTGTACAAATGTGCAGGGGCTAAGTAATAGCAGGAAGGTTGGACCTCGAGAGGTGGACCTGCGCATCGGAAACGAAGCACGTGTTGATGCTGAGCGTGTGGGAGATTATAAATTAGATTTACCTTCCGACAATATTTTAATGTTAAACAATTGTTATTATGTTCCTTCTTTGACAAGGAACATTATTTCCATTCCTGATCTTGACACTGAGGGCTTTTCCTCAAGCATTAATAATAGCAATGATTTTGGCTTTTGATAATAGTATGTATGGAATTGTGTCTCTTGTGAATGGATTGTATACATTAAACTGCCGCAGGGAAATTTCAATGTACAAAATAAAATAGCTAAGTTAAATGGAAGAAATTCTTCCTACTTGTGGCATTGCAGACTTGGTCATATCAATCAAATGAGGATAGAATGGTTGAGGAAATTAAATTACCTTGAACCATTTGACTTACAATCTTATGGTAACTGTGAATCCTGTTTGAAAGGTAAGATGACCATTAAACCTCTTTCTGAAAAGGGGATCCGTGCTAAGGAGGTGCTTGAGTTGGTACATACTGACATATGTGGACCATTTTAAACTCAAGCTAGAGAAGGTTTCTCTTACTTCATTACTTTTCTAGACGACTTATCAAGGTATGGATATGTGTATCTTATGAGACACAAATCTGAGGCCTTCGAGAAGTTTAAGGAGTTTAAGTGTGAAGCTGAGAAACAACTCTCGAAGAGTATCAAGACTCTCTGATCTGATCGTGGGGGTGAATACTTAAGTAAAGAATTTCTTGAATACTTAAACCTACATGGAGTTCATTCCTAATGGACACCTCCTGGAACATCTCAGATGAATGGTGTTTCCGAGAGGAGAAACTGAACCTTGCTTGACATGGTTCATTCCATGATGAGTTTTTAGCTCTTCTAACATACCTTTGGGGATACGCTATTCTAACCTCGATATATGTTCTGAACAGAGTTCCTTCTAAATCAGTTGAAAAGACGCCATATGAGGTATGATGTGGCAAGAATCCATCACTTAGACACATGAGGCCCTGGGGGTGTCCTGCATATGTCAAGAAGTAGATCACTAATAAGTTGGAGTCTAAAAGTGAGAAATGTTACTTCGTTGGGTATCCAAAGAAAATTAAGGGATACTATTTCTATCTTCCTGGAGGACATAAGATATTTGTTTCTAGGAACACAACTTTTCTTGAAGATGAATATGTCTACAAGAAAGAGAGTTGCACAGAGATAGAACTTGAAGAAATTCAAGAACGAAGTAACATAGAGGTTGAACCCTTGCCGAGTGAACAAGGCAAGGATTCAGTGGGAGCTTATGGCGAAAATTGGGTACTCAGGGTACTCCCTTCGACCAGTGGGAGTGCTACGAAGAGAAATACAGAAATGCAAGATCTTCCTGCAAAGACCTTGGGAGCAAGTGCACCAGTTGCACCTTCTACCATTCAGGAAAGACATGAAAATGATATTCCTGAAAGCTCTAATGATGGTGAATCAACCAGTGCACAAGAACCTACTCACAGTTAGAACATATATGTAGCTAAACTACAAGACAATCAACTTCGTAGGTCTACTAGAACTCATCGTCCTTCGGAAAGACTAAATCTACTTGTGGAAATACAAAATGAGATAGATATTCCCGATGATGATGAGCCTAGAACCTACAGCGAAGCAATGCTAGACATTGATTCGAAGAGATGGCAAGATGTCATGAAATTCGAAATGGAATCTATGTATATCAATCAAGTGTGGAACTTGGTTGATTTTCCAAATGGGGTTAAACCCATATGATGCAAATGGGTCTTCAAGAAGAAGATTGATGCATCTGGCAAGGTTCAGACTTATAAATCTAGACTAGTGGCTAAAGGTTTTACTCAGCATCATGGCGTGGATTATGATGAAACGTTTTCACTGGTGGCTAAGATAAAGTGTATTCGGATTTTTCTTGTTATAGCTGCACATTACGATTATGACATTTGGCAGATGAACCTTAAAACTGCATTCATCAATGGTAATCTAATAGAGGAAGTGTATATGAAATAATCCAAGGGTTTTTCATCCGAGTTCAGACCAAATAATGTGTGCATGCTACAGAAGTCCATTTATGGGCTTAAGCAAGCCTCTAGGAGTTGGAACATTTGTTTTGACAAGGCTATCAAATTTTTTGATTTCGTCAGAAGCAAAGAGGATCCTTGCGTTTATATCAAACGTAAGGATGAGGGTATTGTCTTCATTGTTATATATGCTGATGACATATTGATAATAGGAGACAATAAGACTCTCATGCAGTCAGTTAAGGATTAGTTGTCCAAGACCTTCATGATGAAGGATTTAGGTGAAGTCTGCTACATTCTGGGAATTAGGATATACAGAGATAGACCTATAGATTTTTGGGGCTGTCATAGTCAATCTACATAGACAAAGTGCTTAGACGTTTTTCAATGGAGAATTCCAAGAAAGGAAGTCTTCCAATGGTTCAAGGCATCAAGTTATATAAGAAGGGTTTTCCTTCTACTGCTGTAGAACTTGAGCGCATTAAGAGGATCTCATATGCTTCGGCTATAAGATCGATCATGTATGCCATGACTTCTAGGCCAGATGTGGTCTTTGCACTTAGTATGACTTGCAAGTTCCAGCAGAATCCTGGTGAGGAATACTGGAAAGCAGTCAAGAGTATTCTTAAGTATCTCAGACGTACTAAAGATTACTTCTTAGTCTATGGTGGAGGAGATAAGTTGGTTGCCACTGGGTATACCGATGCTAGTTTCCAGACATATGTTGATGATTTCAAATCTCAGTCTGGTTACACGTTCATTTTCAATGGAGGAGCAGTGAGCTGGAAGAATTCCAAACAAGCTACTACTGCTAACTCGACTAATGAAGTGGAGTACATTGCTGGATCGGAAGCTGCTAAGGAAGCTGTCATGATTTCTGAGTTTCTGAAGGAACTAGGGGTTGTTCCGAGTGCTAGTTGTCCACTAACAATTTATTGTGACAACACTGGTGCTATTGCACTAGCAAAGGAACCAAGATCAACTAACAAAAACAAACATGTACCAAGGAAGTACCGCATTCTTCGAGAGATGGTGGAAGCTGAAGATATTATGATAGATTATGTTCCCACAGACAATAATCTAGCAGACCCGTTTACTAAACCATTAAGCTTGATAAAGCATAATGGTCATTTTGAGAACATGGGTATTAGATATGTTGGTGATTGGCTCTAGGCCAAGTGGGAGATTGAAAGTATATGTATGTCTGAGAATGATCGTATTAGGACAAAATGTACTTTATACACATTTGTATTTATATTAATGATGATTAATATTATGGCATTTGCATTTGTTGAATTATTAATTGATTGTTTATAGTATTCTATAAATGCATCCCTAGAGTTTACGTGTTTATTAATGATGTGAGAATTAATGTTATAACGTAACTCTTAAATTACCTCGAATAATGATCATAGAGATTGGGATATCGATGATATGCGATACGTCGACATGTGGTCTGCATCATATCTTTAGGGGATGTAGTATGTCTCACTTGCTACGAGTTATGGCAACTCGTGATGGACACATGGATACTTGTTGAAGTTTTGATATACCCTGCTGATGTACTATTTTGTTATATGTCTATAATGTCATCGACATGTGGGAGATAGAAGTCCTTAGACTTGAGGTCAATATCACCTTGTTTACGGAGTAATGTACTTTGATCCTGTCCTAAGATCAAATATCTTATAGGTTGAGACGCGGCTTTTTTGGGTGCATTACGAAGTAGGTTAAATGTGGTATGTGAGCCAAGATTAGGATTCATTCCTTGAATGTATATTCGAGTGAACGCTGAGGTACTCATATGGTATTATGTTGACTAAGTCATTGGTCAATGCAATGGACATGTCTTTGATGTGGTCCTATTGTCAATTAATATAGATGAGTTATAATGATCAAGTCATTTGGATAGACAATTGACAAATCCTAAGCTTGATTGAGTGTGTCATGAATGAAATGATTTTATCTTATCACATAAAGGTTCAGTTCACATGTTTCGTGTAGCTAAACTTTACATATTGAGTTCGTCTTAGTGCGATCTATGAGTTAAAGTGTAGACCCTAATGTTATTAGTGTCAATATGTAAAGGCCTGAAGGGTAACACTAAGTCAAATGTTTCGTCGATTCAAGGATGTAATCAGAGAGTATATAAATGTTCGGTTGATAATCGAGACATTAGAATAAAATAGAAACGAAGAATAAATGGAGCAGGGCCACAGAACGAGTGAGTCAGGGCCGCGGTGTCACAGCGCTGCGACACCACTTACTCAGCGCTGAGGCGCCACACGTCCAGTGGGTTCGAAATGACCCACTCTGTTTCGATTTCTGGGCCTGGCCCACTGGGAAACCCTAGCTGATAAATTCAGTTATATATACAGGGTTTAACCTCATATTTTACACACCATCTTTTATAAAATTAAACTCTACCGAAACTCTGCTGGAATTCCTAGCTTTCCAAAAGAGAGATTACATCAAAGTTTTAAGAACTTGCAAATTGAGGGACATTTGCGTGCACACCCTCAGACTACACAAAGCTTCAACAATCCAGATTGCTAACCAATGTAAGTCTTCGTTCGAAGTATTATATTCCTGCTTTGTGTTATTTACATTGTATAATCATCCTACAGTTTAACCGTCGTCGGGTTTAAAACATAAATTTTCAAATTCTACTGCGTGTACGAACCCGATAAAACCCTACATTTTGTTGGTATTCAGAGACATTTTTGTTTCATTTGAAGGATTTCTGATGCAGCTGAGAGGAGATCCATCCATTGCAGCTAAATTTGAGCTTGATCAAAAGCTTTTCATTCACATAAGGAAGGTTTGATGTAAAGAGTTATTGATAACCCAATTTTAACTTGAAAGCTACACAGAGTATTTGTGAGCTAAGTTACTGGCACGCGATAAATCACGTGTTGGGCTCAGTTTCAAGGATACAAAAGAATGTAACTGAGATAATAACGGAGACCATGCAACAAGAACTCTGTATATATTTTGGGGTGTAGAAACCTAGTGTGGAGTTATGCTTTATTCCTGGTGGCATCAGAAGAATATTTTCCTAGTAGTATTTTGTGATGAATTTCTTTTAGCTTTTATCAACTGGTAATATAGTTGCAGTCCATGAATTAGCTGTTATTAATCTGAGGCCCTTGTGTAGTTGAACATCTTCCTGTTTGCATTTTATATTTGGGCACCTACAGGCTATAGGCATTGGAACAAAAGAATGTTTTACAACCTGTAGGCCATATTGTACTTCACCGTGTGCATTACGAAGAGTGAAAGAATGTAAGAAATAATCCCTTGATTATTCTTATTAATGAAAGACATATATATATAAGTTACAAGGAAGATCCTCTTCCTATTTTACCTAGGAATCCCTATTCTATAAGAATACTAACTTTACAATTATGGTAATATTACACTACTAATTAAGGTACAAACCTAAATCTAATATTCACCAAATATACAAAGGAAATGGAACGGAGGGTCCCACATGGAGACTCATTCTCGGTTGGCTGCAACCGAATTGGGCCAGAGCCCAATATACTTTAACACACACCCGCAGTCATAGCGGACGGTTTTCGTACGCTGAGACTGTCTCTAAAATCTTCAAAAAGGACCGAGGGAAGACCCTTTGTAAAGATGTCTGCAATCTGATATCTTGAAGGGACATGACAGACGCGTACTTGTCCTTTGGCTACCTTCTCTCTAACAAAGTGAATATCCATCTCTATGTGTTTAGTACGCTGGTGCTGAACTGGATTACCAGAAAGGTAGATGACACTTATATTATCACAATACACCAAGGTAGCCTTCTCAATAGGACAATGAAGCTCTAAAAGTAGATTTCGTAACCAACATGACTCGGAAACCACATTGGCTACCCCTCGATACTCGGCCTCTGCACTTGAACGTGAAAGCGTAGATTGACGCTTGGCAGACCATGAGACCAAGTTGTTACCCAAAAACATACAATAGCCAGACGTAGACCGTCTGGTGTCAGGACAACCACCCCAATCAGCATCTGTATATGAGACAAGTGTAGACGTCGACGAAGGATACAAATGCAAACCATACTCAAGTGTTCCCTGAATGTACCTAAGGATGCGTTTGAGCGCATTCATATGTTCAACTCTGGGATCATGCATAAACAAACACACCTGCTGGACTGCATATGTAATGTCTGGTCGCGTGAACGTAAGATACTGAAGGGCGCCTGCAAGACTACGATAGCGGGTCGGATCCTCATACGAAGAGTCAGCTGCAGCACCCAACTTGAGTTTAGTATCAACTGGAGTAGAAGTGGACTTACAGGATGACATCACAACCCTCTCAATGATCTCTGATGCATACTTCCTCTGTGTTAAGAACAATCCACATGCATGACGAGTGACTACAATCCCTAAAAAATAGCTCAAGGGCCCCAAGTCTTTCATGACAAACTCAGAACTGAGCATTGTCATAATAGACTTTCTCAAAGCATCAGAAGAGGAAGTCAAGATAATATCATCCACATATAACAATATATAAGACATGGAAGAACCCCGACGATATATGAATAATGAATTATCGGACCTGCTGTGAGAAAAACCCATAGTTGAAACAAAATCAGCAAACCTCTTATATCAGGCCCGTGGAGACTTCTTAAGCCCATACAAGAACTTCTTCAATAGACAGACATGATTAGGATATCTAGTATCCCTGAACCCCAAGGACTGATACATATACACTGTCTCCTGAAGATCACCATGTAGAAAAATATTCTTCACATCTAGCTGATGAATGAACCATGATTTTGAAAGATCCAAGCTGAGCATAGTGCGAATGGTAGTCGGCTTGACCACCGGGCTAAATGTCTCACCACAATCCACACCAACCTGTTGAGTATTACCATCACCTACAAGTCTAGCCTTATGCCTCGCAAATGAACCATCAGAATTTTCCTTATGAACAAAAATCCACATAGACCGAATAATATTAACACCAGATGGACGGGGTACCAACTCCCACGTCTTATTATTAATTAGAGCATTATATTCTTCGGTCATGGCAATTTTCCAATTAGGGTCATTTAAGGCAGACACAGGATTACGAGGTAAGGGGGATTTAAGAACATTAGAATTCAAATTAAAATGTACTTTAGGCTTAAAAATACCCCGTTGACTGCGAGTGACTGGACCATGACTCGGGGCTGGATTGGGGGAATTTTGAGAAATTTCAGGAATTACCGTCGAAGGCGCCGCGGCGCCAGAAGAGCTGCAGAGCTCGCTGATGTTTTGGCACTGTGGCGCCTCTGTGCAGGGCCACGGCGCTGACTCGCAGGTGTTTTGGTGCCGTGGCGCCTCTGCGCAGGGCCGCGGCGCTGACGATGTTTTTTCGGACAAATCTAAAAAATTACGGAGAATATAGGGGGGGACATCCTCATCCAAAAAATCATAAGAACTAGGCACGGTGTTTTCTACTTTAGAAAAGGAAAATTGGAATTCATCAAAGAGAACATGACGACTAATGATGATTCGTTTAGAGGACAAATCAAAACATTTATAACCACAGTGATTTGACGGAAAACCCAAAAACACACAAGGAGTAGAACATGTCTGAAGTTTGTTGATCGTAGTGGATGGAAATAGTGGATAACATAAACATCTGAATACCCTAATATGAGAATATGACGGAGTCTTATTGTATAACACTTGGAGAGGGGATAAATATGTCAAACCTTTAGAAGGAAGAATATTTAGTAGATCGGTAGTCATTTGTAGCGCATGATGCCAAAAGAATGGAGGAACGGAAGAATGAACTAATAATGTGCGAACAATATTATTAATGGTACGAATTTTTTGCTCAACTTTCTCATTTTGTGAAGACGTATGAGAACATGATAAATGAAAATTTATCCCATTTTGAGCACAAAACTCCCTAAATTCTCCATTGTCATACTCTTTGCCATTATCACATTGGATGTTTTTGATTTTCCGTTCGAATTGTGTTCTTATGAAAGCTCTAAATTTTATGAAAATGGAAAAAAACTTGAGATGTTTTTGCAATAGGAAACGTCCATAAATATTTAGAATAATCATCTAAGAATAAAACATAATAACGATGACCCATAGAGCTGAGAACGGGAGATGTCCATAAATCACTATGAATAATATCAAATGACATTGAAGTATTAGAATTTGAAGCTAAATATGGTAATTTAATAATCCTTCCCAAATCACAAGATTGACAAAATGGAGTACTACGCGTACCCTTACAAGAAATAAATTTATGTCTATCTAAAGAAGATAAAATAGACGACCCCGGATGACCTAGACGAGCATGCCACAAGGAAGGAGCAAGAGCTGCAAAAGTGGATGACATAGCTTGACGCTGAGACTTTGAGTGATTGGATAAAGATCACCCCTACTGTTGAACCTCATGAGATGACTCCCCGTTTTGAAATCCTTCACAGAAAACCCAAACGGATCAAAATCAATAGAAACCCAATTATCAGTGGTGAATTTAGGGACATAAACCAGATTTTTAATCAATTTTGGGGCATGAAGGGTATGTTTCAGGACAAGTGGTGAATGAGGAGGGGATAAAGTTTTATGACCATAACCCTTAATTGGAACAAAATTGTCATTACCAACAGTTATACCACGATTAGTGCTCAAATTAGAATAAGACGAGAGAGTACCTTGGTCGGATATCATGTGGGTAGTGGCGCCGGTGTCCATGTACCAATTAGGGTCCGGCTGAGTCAAGCTAAGTGTGTGCATTGCTGCTTCAATGTCGGTCTGAGTGGGGCCTGCGGCGTGGTGGGCCTGATGGGGGTGAGGCCCAAGTATCGGATTGTTGCCGCCATACGTCTCAAACCCGACTTCGACTGGTAGAAGTTGGACCGCGTGCTGTACCGGGTCGCGTGTCAGCATCGTGGAGCGGCGGCGCTGTTAGGTGCTGGGACCCACTGCCACTGTCCAGGGGGGGCCTATGGGCTCCAGAACTGATGTTGTTGCTGACGGTTTCCTCCGTTGTTGCCGCCACGATTCTTGCCATTATTCTTCCGATTATGGCCCTTCTTACAACCCCGGTTGTTGTGATTTTGAGTCATGTTGGCTTGATTGGAAGGATAAAAATTGGAAGTAGTCATCATGACGACAGGGTTGGCCCCAATCGCCACTCTCTTAGCCAATCCGGCTTCTTTGAAAGTAAGCATAGAACGAGCTTGATAAAATCCTGGCAGTGGGTTACTCTGACGAATAACCGAAGCAACACCGGTAAAGGCCTCTGACAGGCCTGCAACCATCTGAAGAACTAGACGACTATTAGAAACAAGAGACCCACGTTGATGAGTTGGTCTGCCAAGTCCTTGAGGCGTTTGCAATACGAAGAAACATTTGGAAAATTCGCCATAGAAACCTGAGAAAAATCATGCTCAAGGATAACAATTCGAGAATGACTGTTATCTTGGAATATGTCTCACAATCGATCCCACGCTGCCATAGCTGTGGAGTTGGGTTCCATAATCGCATGTAAAAGTTCCAAGAAGATAGTGGCATAAATCCACTGGAGAACCTTGGCATCAAGCATGACCCATAATTCTGGATATGCTTCTTTAGTGGGCACAACCGTCGTAGACGTAGTCGTCTTATCACTCTCCTTTGGAGGAGTTGAAGGAATGATGTGGTGGAGAACTTTATGTGACAAAGCATGAATCTTAAACAATTCCGCCCATGTCCCATATTGAACGTTTTCTAGGTCAAGAATGATAGGAAGAACACTCTTGATATTAGAAACTGTGAGGGTAGGGTGAAAAGTGTTCTCATCCATAGGGAATAGAACAACAAGATTTAGAGAAGGGAATTTGTGAGAAAGATTTTTGGAAGAGAAGAAACTCGGTTTTTGTGAAAGGAGAAACACACAAAAAAATCGAGAATTTTAGGGCAAAATTTCGAGAAAAAAGAAGAAATTTTGAGGAGCGGAAGCAGGGTAAAGAGAACCTAGACTCTTGATACCATGAAAGAATGTAAGAAATAATTCCTTGATTATTCTTATTAATAAAAGGCATATATATACAAGTTACAAGGAAGATCCTCTTCCTATTCTACATAGGAATTTCTATTCTATAAGAATACTAACTTTACAATTATGGTAATATTACACTACTAATTAAGTACAAACCTAAATCTAATATTCACCAAATATACAAAGGAAAGGGAAAGTAGGGTCCCACATGGAGACTCACTCTCGGCTGGCTGCAACCGAATTGGGCCAGAGCCCAATATACTTTAACAAAGAGGTTGAATATATAAAATCCTCTCCTGTTGTAACACTCCGTATTTTTGGGAGATGGTTTGAGCATATATATATATATATATATATGCGCAAATCAAGAGCTTAGTATATATAACGACGCGGTCCCGAAATAATTTAGAACTTAAGAAGTGTGACGACGAGAATTGGAGATAATATATTGTATGAATACCGAAAGAGGTCACGGACTAATGTCATTTTACATGACCATAATAATGAATATATGAAATGTGTTAGGAGTGAGTGTCATTTAAGTGAATTGTGATGAGAATTAATTAAGGGGATAAATAGCTAGGTGGGAACAATATCCACGTGGATTCGTGGTAAAGTATTGGGTGACGGTCCTTGTGGCCCGTGATTGATTATGGGTAGATGTTAAGTATACGACTAGTGGTGCTCAGAGGGTGAGATCCGGGTCTCCGTCATGACCCTCCGGTTAAGGTGGTGACACTTGTTTCCAATATATGACTTGTAACCATTATTTTTTTGTGAAATTATACACCTAGTTTACTTAAAGTGTACTAAGGTCTCTTTAAGATTTTGTTAAAAAAGAAAGTTAACAAATAGGTTATAGCGTAAGTTGTTAGAGAATTGATTGGGACAAAACATTGCATATATTTGTGGAGCAAATGCACAAATAGCTGCTTTTATGCCCTTATTTAAAGAATAGCTGGAATTTACAAGGTTTTTAAGTTGGGGAATTTTCATAAATACTGTATAAGAGTTAATTATATAATCTACAACTAATTTAGATATTACAAATTGTGCAACTTAAAGCTAATAAGGAGATTATTGCTATGAATAAAGAGCTAAAAATAAGGAGATTCTCTATATTAGTGATAACAAAATCAATATATAATATAAAGCTAAACATAAACAAGGTAAATGACACCTCTTTATGGCCATCAATTATATTTATCTTTTCTCCTTTTTTTTGGCACTTGTTGGGTTTCTCATTTTTTTGTTCAATTATTAAATGACTAATACTTTTGGTTATTGGAGAGTCATCGTCTAATACTTGATATTTATTAAGAGTCAGTCCTAGAGATGGCAACGGGTAGGATCTGGATCGGATCTACTAGATCCAGATCCAGATCCGTTTTACATATATGTATCCATATTCAGATTCAGATCCATAGGGTCCATAAAATCATATCCAAATCCAGATCCATCGGATTCACCGGATCCACGGATCAGATCTGAATCCAAATCAAAGTGACTGATTATTAAGTTATACCTTCTAATCAGTCCAAATTTTTTGGAAAAAGAATCAATTTAATTTAACGGAATCATGGAGAATGCATCCGTAAATTAGGACTAAATGACATTGTTGACAATTGTTATGCCTATTGGCTATTGCTGTAGTGAGAAACAATCCTCTCAATACCTAAGCTACTACATAAGTACCACATAAATGATTAATATAATGATTAAAGAATAACACGCAAAACGTGTCTCAATTAAAAAAATAATGGCCTTCGGCCCTTTGAATATAAAATAAAATTAAAATTACAAAGGATTCGGTGCCATGATATATAAATAATAAATGTATAATTAATTTAATAAAAAACGGATTCACGGGTCGGATCTGGACCGGATACGGATCTCAAACGATTCAAGTAGTCCCTTTCTGTTCTCCAGTAATTTTTTCATTGCTTTTAGCGTAAGGTCAGTCCCTTACTTCCTTTGGTATCTTCATTTCTTTTTGTTCCTTGTCCTTTTGTAAAAAAAATTCCTAGAGCATTGTTACTCTGAAAAACAAGACGGCGAAGCAACAAGAATAGTAGGTTAAGTTTTAACTTTGTCAAAACTGGCTAAACTTTAAATAATTTCAGAAACTATTGTGGTGAAGGTAAGATATTGGAATAATTTTTCTTAGAGATTTCTTTCATTAATCACAATATATATATAGTTGTATAAAGGTGATTCCTAATACAGTAAGAATTCTAAGTTACCTTCAATACATGACAATAATAAATACAATATATACTGTGAATATTCTGAGAGTATCCGCTAATACTCCCCCTCAGACGGAGTGAAAGGAGGCCGAACGCTAAGGCTGGATCTGAAGTCTCTGAACAACTGTCTGGGTAGTCCCTTTGTGAATATGTATGCATACTGATATGAGGAGGACACATGCAGTATTTTGACTAGACGAAGTGCTACTTTCTCACGTACAAAGTGGATATCCATCTCAATATGTTTGGTCCGCTGATGCTGGACTGGATTATAAGACATATATATGGCAGATAGTTATCACAATAGACTATAGACGCCTTACGCAGTGGATAACTGAGCTCCAAGAGAAGATTTCAGAGCCAACAGACCTCAGTAACTACATTAGCAACACCCTTATACTCTGCTTCAACATTGGAGCGGGATAAAGTGGCTTGTCGCTTGGCAAACCAAGAAATAATATTATCCCATAAAAATACAATAACCGGAAGTAGAGCTTTGCGTGTCCGAAAATTCTGCCCAATCAGCTTCTATGTAAGAAAGCAGCCTGGTCGGAGCGGAGGGATAGATATGCAACCCATATTCAGGAGTACCCTTAATGTATCTGATAATACGCTTAAGATCAGCAAAATGGGGTTCCCTCGGCATGCATAAATAGACACACCTGCTGAACGACATATGCAATGTCGGGCCTGATAAATGTGAGGTACTGAAGAGAACCTGCAAGACTCCTAGGATCAGACACTGGATTACCCTCAGAAGCACTGAGCTTGGATTTCGAATCAACCGGAGTAGGCATAGGTTTGCAATTCGACATCTTAGCACTGAACACAATTTCTTCTGCATACTTACGCTGACTCAGAAACATAATATCTACATATCTAGTAATTGATATACCCAAGAAGTAGCTCAGCTTGCCCAAATCAGTCATAGCAAATTCAGTTTTGAGATGAGCAATAATATCATTTTTCAATTTGTCAGATGAGACAGTGAGAACAATGTCATCCACATATAATAATAAGTAAGCAATGTCACTACCAAGATGAAAAATGAACAGAGATATGTCACACCTGCTGCAAATAAACTCAATCTGCATAATATACCTGGAAAAGCGGTCATACCAAGCGTGAGGTGCCTGTTTTAGGCCATAGATTGACTTTCTGAGATGACAGACATATTGAGGAACTGCATGATGAACAAACCCAAGTGGCCGATGCATATACACAGTTTCTTTCAAATCCCCATGAAGAAATGCGTTCTTGACATCCAGCTGATGAATCAGACACTTTTTACCCATAGCAATACTAAGAATAGTACAAATTATAGTCGGTTTAACAACCGGGCTAAAAGTATCACCACAGTCAATGCCCTCCTGCTGATTAGTACCATTAGCTACAAGTCTAGCCTTGTAGAGCTCCAAATTACCACTGTCTTTAAATTTGTGATGAAAAAGCCACAAACATCGGATCACATTCACCCCCTCTAGTCTAGGTACTAGATACCAAGTGTGTGCTTAGTTAAAGCATTATATTCCTCAGACATGGCCGCATTCCAATTAGGGTCTAGTTTGGCCAATTTAGGGTTCTTTGGAATTGAAGAAATGGTTTGAGCAGATAAGTTAAACCGAATTTGGGAATAGTGGGTGGATGCATTGGCTGAGTAGCAGGATCCGAGACAGATGGTATGGTCGGAGATGGGGAGGATGGAGTCCAGTGCTCACTGGAAGGTTGGCACCGCGGCGCATCCCCGAGGGGTCGCTGTGCTGTCGACGATGAAAAATCAAGTTGCTCATTGGAAGGCTGGAACCGCGGCGTATCCCGACGGGCTGCGACGCTGACGACAAAAAAGAATCAGTGTGCTCACTATAAGGCTGGCGCCGCGATGCCTCCTCGATTGGCCGCGGTGCTGGCACCATTGATGACAGGAGATGATGGGATATTTCGGTGGTGCCATGAGTGAGTTGATTGATAATGATGGGAGAGACGACGAGCTCATCAAGAAAGGAGTAGTCTGATTTTTGGTATTTTGAGGATTCGAAAACAGGAATATGGTCTCGTCGAATGTGATGTGACGGGAAACGTGAATCTGACAAGTAGACAAGTCGTAACACAGATATTCCCTATGATTGGGTGGGAATCCGAGGAATACATATGGTGTAGTTCGGGGAGCCAACTTATGGGGTGGTGAAGGTAAGATTGGGATAGCACAGACAACTGAAGATTCGTAGGTGGTCATATGATGGAGTCCTACGATATAGAATTTTGGTGGGTGTCTTATTTTGTAGGGTGCTAGTGGGTAAAATATTTAGGAAGTATTCTACCATTTTAACAGCATAGACACAGAAAGATTGTGACAGACAGGCATGAAAGAGGAGGGTAAAGACCATGTTATTAATAGCACGGATAATTCGTTCAACTTTTCCATTTTGAGGGGAGGTGTGGGGGAAAGAGAAACGGAACACCATTCCCTGTTGGGAGCAAAAATTATGGAATGCTAAATTATTAAATTCACGTCTGTCTGTTATCACACTGAAAGAATTTTATGAATTTTTCAAATTGGTTTTAATAAATTTGTGAAACTCAAGAAATTTAGCAAAAACCTCAGATTTGAATTTGAGTGGATAAATCCATAAAAATGTGAAAAATTATCTAATAAAACAAAATAAAATTTGTGACCCAGTGAACTAATAACAGGAGATGTCAACAAATCAACATGAACATTAACAAAAGGTGAAATTGTAATACTCAATGAAGACATAAATGGAAGACGAATATGCTTGCCAAGCGGGCAAGAAAAATAGTTTTGGGCAAGTTTCCCATTATTACATTGAATACACAAATTATTTTTAAGAAAAGAAAAGACATGATCTCCTGGATCTCAGAGCCTATTATTCCAGGTGGATGGGGACAGTGCAGCAAGGGAGACAGGTGGTTGAGTTCTGACAACGGAAGAGTAAGTGAAAGGGTAGAGGTCTCCCACACTATTGCAGCGCATAAGAATTCTCCCCGTATTGAGATCCTTCACAGAGAAACCAAAAGGATCAAAATTGACAGACACCCAATTATTACGAGTGAATTTTCTAAGATATCAATTTTTTAATGATTTGAGGTGCGTAGAGGACATGGTTAAGTGAAAAGGGTGGATGAGGATATTTGATGTATGTATTATAGTAACCTGCAATTGGAATGCGGTGATCATTATCGACAGTAATGTATTGAGGATACTTTAATCGAAACAGTTGGGAAAAATTACATGAAGAGCTGGTCAGGTGTGATGTGGCTCTGGAGTCCATATACCAATTATTGTCGGGTTGTTGCAGGTTGAGTGTGTTGAAAGCTTGGCCCAAATCGGCGGGTGCTATCTGCTGGGCTGAAAGGAACTACTGGGCCGACATCAAATGGGCATGTTGAGGTGAAAGTTGATCACGCGGAGCTCACGGTGCCGACCGAGAACACCGAGCCTCCATCGCTGCCGAGCCGGGCCTCATTGGTAAGGATGACAGCGAGGCCCGGGCCACGACATTGGGCCACCGGTTGGAATACCATCGGTAATACCCATTCTGTGGAGGGCCTGCTACTTGCTGGGCCTTCTGACCTTTGCCACGGCTCTTCCCCTTATTACCTTGCCATCTGCCCCTACTGTCACGTCCTCTACCGCGGCTCTGCTACTGGTGGTGGTCCGACGGTGGTGGAGTGGTTTTGTTGGCCAGCGGTTGAGTGCTTTCAACGACAAGTGCTTTTTGATCGTGCTCATCCTGTTTTGCACGTCGTGTTTCTTCCAATAACAATTGTGAACGCGCCTTGTTGAAAGTTGGAAGTGGATCAACCTGTTGAATCATTGTTGCAATAGTATCACATTCCCCTTTCGGTAAACCTGCAACTAGTTGTACTACCATTTTAGTCTCAGAAACAGTTGTCCCAACGTTACAAAGTTGATCGGCGATGAGTTTCAGTTGTTTGCAATATTCGGACATGTTGTTAAAATTCTTAAGACGCGTGTTGTTGAACTACTACTCTAAATACACCGCCTGAGTATTTTTATTGTCCTGAAATATTTCCTCCAAACGTACCCAAAGTTCGCGCGTCGAAGCACCTGTTTTCATGATAGTACACAACAAGTCTTTTGAAATAGTATCATATATCTATTGCTTGACAATGACGTCAAGACGGTGCCATGTCGAGTCTACAATCTCAGGGGGGCGAGGGATTGAATCATTAATGTGATCGAGCACGTTATACGCGCAAGCATGGATGTAAAATAGTTCTACCCACATAGAATATTGACAGTCTTCTTGATCAAGAATTATAGGGACAAAATTCTTGATGTTTGTGACAGCAAACGCCAGATGAAAAGAAGACGTTGACGAATGAGGGGGTGTGTCAATTATACCGGAGGTAGAGCCAGTGGTTTTACGGGAGTTAGGAAGAGACATGGTAGCCACAGAATTTGGAGTTTAGAGAGGGATGTCGTTGCGGCTGAGAAGGGGGGGGGGGGGGGGGTCGACGGCGGTTGCATGAAATTTTAGGGTTTAGGGAGTTTAGGCTACTGATATCACGTAAGATATTGGAATAATATCCCTTAGGAATTTCTTTCATTAATCACAATATATATAGTTGTACAAAGGTGATTCCTAATACAGTAAGAATCTCAAGTTACCTTCAATCCATGACAATAATACAATATATAATGTGATTATTCGGAGAATATCCGCTAATAGTGAATAATACAAGAGGATACTTTGTATTATTTCTGCTACATTTGTGGTGAATAATACAAGAACTCTCACCTGCCAAAATAAGGACGAGGTATCAACTTGTGTGCATTTGACTAAGCAATCTACTATATCCCACAAACTTAGATGTTGGGTTATATTGCCTACCAAGACTTCAAACATGGAATCTTCATGTTGTTACTTCTATTGCCTCGGCCACTCACATGAGGAGAAGGCCGAGGTATCTAATAGATCTAAGCTTTTATTCTGTATTTTTGATACAGAGACCTACCTGAGGAAGAGGGTGATCATTCATTCACCACTTCTTTCACAAAGAAGACAGATCGACTATGACTTTTTTCTAGTATAAATAGGTTGTTTCTTAGCTAAGCTATATTAGTCAAAGCATGATATATGATCTCAACGTGCAATTTCCACAGTAATTGGACTTCTCACAGTATCAGTACCATCTGACCATACCAACTCCATATTTGTGTTGATCCACTCCAGACAAATAAGTAGTATTCACAGCTTTAATATGTAAATTAAACCTCTCTTTCTGACCTTGGCTCTTGAATATCAACACATTTGGTTCCACAACTACCGAAATTCCAGGAGGTTGACCACACGAGCAGTGTAAGTACCCGGTGAACCGACATTTGTAACCGTACGAGTCACGATTAAGTTGCCAGAAAGAGCTGGAACTGTTATGGAAGGTTAATTGAAGTCCAAAAGACTCGAGTTACTAAGTCGTGGACATATATAAGGGGCCTTGTTGAAAGTGTGAATGGCTTGACTATCATAGCCAGATGCACATAAAAAGTTCAAATAATCATTTACTCCTAAGTCATATACTAGTCCAGGATCAGCAGAGAGATTTGGTCTTATATGTCCACTTCCAGATGCAAATGGAGTTGCAGCTTCCCTTTGGGGCATCAAGCAATGGTTTTCCTGTATTATGTATTAGACTTGCTGAAAATAAGCAAAAAGTAAACAAATAAAACCGTTAATACATTTGTAACACTAGATAAAATCAGATTTTCAAAAAAGAATTTACCTATATATATCATTGATAGGGTAAAGATGTGTGGTGTTTTTGATAAGTTGTATCAAGTTTTTTTCCTTATTCTAGTTAATTAGTTTCACTTATTATGGGTTATTACCTTTACTAATGTAGAAATTCTTTCACAGTATTAGTTTATTAAAGTTAAACTATTTTCAGAAAAACTTATATCCACTGTCAATGTGACACTATTTGTTACCCTTATATCCACTTAAAAAAACATGATTGATAGATTTTGTTAGGATAATTATGGATCCATTTCATAATTATCTCGTATAAAATCAATGTAATTATAATTAGTATCATATAATTAGGATCTATTTATTAGAATGATTAGGATATGATTAGAGATGTCTTCCTTAATATTAGCCATAGAATAACCTTGTACACTTGTATATAAATTACAATTGGAATGAAATAAACTATGGAATTAACTTTCTTCATGGTATCAAGAAACACAAATTAACTCCATTTTTGTCCAACCCCCTGCTCAACCTACCCACCCCCTCCTAAAATTCCCCCTTTTCGGCTAACAAACAGCCACCCTACTTAGGGTTTTTCTCTCAACCCTAACCCTAGATGACAAAATCAAAACCCTACCCCTAATACCACTCTTCTCTTCTTTCTTCCTAACCAAACCCTAATTAGGATTTTACCTACCACCCTAGCCGCCAAACCACTTCACGGTTTGTGGCCATCAAAACCATTGGCTACCACCTTCTCGGCTTAATCACGGTTTAGGGTTCTTCCACCAAATTTCGCCAATCACAAAGTACCTTTTCTCCTTTCTTTATTCTTGTATTTTCATGGGTAACTATGGCCGACAAACAAAAATTCCATCCAGCTCTTGCTGTAAATAATCTTAAGAACTTTATTCCAATTACACTTGACATGGAGAAAGGGCAATACTCCTCTTGGGCGGAGTAATTCAAAATTCACTGTCGAGCATACGAAGTAATAGACCATATTATCCCTTTTCTGTCTTCATCAGACACCACTATTGTTGACAAAAAAATATGGTCTCGTTTAGATGCTATAGTCCTTCAATGGATTTACGACACCATCTCTAACGACCTTTTGCATACCATTTTGGAATCGGATTGTACGACTCAACAAGCGTGGGAGAAATGTTTGCAAAATATTTTTTAAGATAACAAAATTTCTAGGCCGGTATATCTTGGAAACCAATTCACCAATGTCAGATTGGAGGATTTTTCAAACGTGTTCACATATTGTCAAAGGTTAGTTCTTTAGTTGATTACGGGGTTGAATGAATATTATGATGGGGTTGTTACGTTCATTCAACAGAGTAATCTGTTGCCTCCATTTTATGAGGCTCGTTCGAGATTGATTCTCAAAAGAAATTCGCAAGGCAAAGCAAACAGCTAGGGATGGCAAATGGGGCGGGGTAGGGCAGGACAAGTCAAAGGTTAAACGGGGCAGGGCAAGGCAATGCTTAAACGGGACAGAGCGGGACGGGTCAAAACACATTTTTAGAAAATTCTAAATAGGGCGGGGCAGGTAATAGGGCAAAACTTTCTTTGTGCAAACTTAAAGATAAGTTGAAATTCGGAATTGCACAATAAATTTGCTATATATTTTTTAAAAAATAAATTTTACATTTAAACGAGCTTCCTTCTCTTACTGATACAAGTATTTTAGCAAAATTCAAGATTTCAAAATCTCCCCCATCCCCCACATCCACCCCATCCCCCACATACACACGAACAAATTCCTGGTAGCTTGTTTAATTGTCTTGTCCTCTACCACTTCATTTATTAAGTATTACTATTTGTTCTAGAAGAAAAACACTACATTATTATCTCCATTTTACCATTAAATTTAGTTATAATTGTGAATGTTTTACGAATGCATAAAAATATAACTAGCACCGTAGTACATGAAAATTAATATTTAATGAGATAAAAAATCTTAATCTTTGTTCTGTATTTGGTGTCCATGAGAAAACTCAATCTCTTCAATTGCTAATTAAAAATTACTAATGAAAACAAGACGATGGAGTTTCTCCGATCCACTTCTCTTGCCAATTATCTCTATTAGTTTGACGATATGATATTATAAATTCAAATTTTAAAGAAAATCTCCGTGTTTTGTCCTTGCTAAGCCGGTGTTCGATAATCTCTGTATAAGAGAAAAAATAAGCTTTTAGTTCGTTATCATGCAATGGCAAGAAAATCTAAGATTTACTTACACAAAAAATAAACTCAGTTCATAAATATTAAGAAATTATGACAATAGACTGGTTGTTCATTCATTTAAAAAAAAAGTTAACAAAATAAATACCAAGTTGAAAGTGAAAATGAAAAATAATATAAACAGGACAGGGCGGAGCAGGGTTTAACGGGGCAGGGCAAGATAGGGCAAATTTTTTGAAAATGCTAAATGGGGCAAGGCAGGGCGGATTAAAATTTTACCAGGTAAAGTCTTGCCCTACCCTAACTCACCCTAACCTGCCCCATTGCCACCCCTACAAACAGCCTCGGGGGAAGCCACTGCCGAAACAACCCTCGTCTCCACCAACTCATATTCCGCGGACTTTGCGATACAAATTATGGTTCGGGAGGAACAGTGAATTGCAACAACAATGGTAAAAAACGGGGCTCAAATCGCAACAATAACAAAGGAAAAAATAATGGTGGAAAGGGACGTGATATGGGTGGTGATCAACCAGCCAGCGGCAAGAACTAGCGGCGGCGAGCGGTGGCATCGGCCGATGCTGCCGCAAGCTCACCGATGGGAGCCGAGGCGGTACCACGATGGTCAGTGCACCACATAGTCGCCACCCCACCTCGTCATGGGCCAGACCACATTTTTTAAACCGATAGCCCGGAGTTCTAGGTTCTCATCCGCAACAAGCTTTTGCAGCTCATGAAACATCTTCCGTAAGTTATGGTCCCACAGGTATCGAACATGCCGTGAACAACATGAACCTGAATATTTCAGATGATTCGTGGTACATGGACATGGGGCTACGTCACACATGATGATATCTCAAGGTAATGTCTTATTTTATTTTAATATGAGCAGTAACAAAAATATTATTGTCGACAGTGGACAGGAAATTTCAATTCGTAGTATTGGTCAAGTAAACCCCCCCCCACACCTTTATATTTGAAAAATGTCCTACATGCACCCAAACTAATTAATAACTTGATATATGTACGTCATTTTACAACTGAAAACAATGTTTCTGTGAATTTTGATCCGTTTGAGTTTTCGGTGAAACATTTTCAGACGGGGGTGCCACTAATGAGATGTAATAGCACTAGGGACTTGTATCCCATCACTACCACTACCAACACCTAAGTCACTAATCCATCAACCTTTACAGTTATTTCCCTATCGTGTGACATAATCGGTTAGGACACCCGGGAGCACCGGTGTTCAATGCTCTTAGAAAGAATAATTTTGTTGATTGTAACAAACTTATGGACTCTTCTGTTTTTCAGGCTTGTGTGTTTGGGAAGCATTTTAACCTTTCTTTTTCATTATCTACTTCACATACACTTATGCCATTTGATCTTATGGATTGTGATTTGTGGACATCCCTGATTTTAAGTTCCACATTGATGCGCGAAAAGATGCACACACTTTAACGCAAGTGCACGTTATCGTGACAAGTAATATAGTCTTGGTAAGACCGAATATCGTCCACAAGGATTAGTGTTCAAGTACCAATTATCTATCTTTTGGTATCTATTTGGTAACCGATATTGATTTTTGTTGTTTATAACTAACAATTATAAAGGCTAATTAACTATAGGTTTACTTCAGTAGTGATGGGAATAGGGCTTCCACGTATCCTCAACTATCCGCTTATGTTACTTATTAATGCAATGAATTATGGTTCTTCTTCTTTTGGAGCTAGCAGGTTTACTAAATCGTTTTATACTCCCGTTAAGGCTATATAAACACTCAACCCCAGTATTGCTCTTTTCTACCTTTCGGTAATAAGGATGACTCTATAGGAGGATTAAGACCAAAAACCTAGTTAACCGTCACGCGCCATGCGTAAAATTAGGTGTTTAGACCTCTCATTAACGCTACATAAGTAATTGAGGTATTTTCATCCCCAATCCAAAATATGTCTACCCAACTTACATCATATTCACAACCTCCTCCTTTCGAAGTTTGATTAAAAATCATATAAGTAATGATAATTAGTGATCAATTAATTACCAAGCATTCAAAGCAATTATTGGATAAATCTCAACAAGGAGAAGAATAACCATAACCATGCATCAATTCATAACATAAGTTTCTAGTGATTTAACATGGAAAGCCCTATAATAGAATTAGTTCCTAGCCATTGACATGACAAGAACTAATTCAATGTTCATCATAAAAACTGAAATAAAGAAAAGAAAAGAAAAGAAAGTTACTAAATTATGGTCTCCAATCTTCAATCCAAGAAGCCTTGTGTTGTGCAAGAAAGGGAACCCTTAAAAACTGCCTAGGGTTCTCCTTTTATAGGCTCAAAACCGCCTCTAACTTTTCCCTTCAGGCCTGGCCCAGAAAATCGTCATTAAACCTGATTTTCCCGCGTCGGCGCCGCGGCCCTGCTATCGGCGCCGCGGCGCCGGAAGTTCTGCGATACTTCGGATGATTTGGCGCCGCGGCCCTGCTCTCTGCTGTCTGGGGGCGCCGCGGCGCTGCAACTTCTGCGGCCTTCTGGATATTGGGCGCCGCGGCCCTGGACCTGTCTGCAGTAGGCGCCGCGGCGCTGGTCCGTGTTTCTGCCTCGTTCGCCACTTTCTCGTCTTTTAAGCTCTGGAACCTCCACTTTTGCCCTCTTTTAGCTCCTTTTCCGCCATTTGGCCATTTTAACCACTTTGACTCAAAAGAAAGAAAATCTATCCTAATACGACACTTATTTGTACAAAAAGGGACAAAAGACTAACTAAAAATGACTCAAAAAGTGTATATAAAATACACCGATCAAATACCCCCAAACATAACCTTTGCTCGCCCTCGAGCAAAGATAAAAAGAAAGAAATAAAGACTCAAGAAAAAAAGAAAATAACAGACTCAATGACATTGATCACTTTTGCTGCATTGACGTTACTTAGAAAAACATGAAGGTTGACAAAATAATATGCAGGAACATATAGCATGACATTTTAGCATTCTAAACACATTAAGCTAGATATTTCGCAAACTCATTTTTATCATGCTTAATGGAAGTCAAATACTGAATCATGCATGTTAATTTCAAAATTCCTATGGCATGTTTACTTGTTATTCTCCACTAATCATGGTTAAGCATCTCAGAGATCTTCAGGACTTTTAAGGGTTGTAATGTAGGCTTAGGTATAGGTAGGTAAAAATAGGCATTTAGGCTCATTTCGTGTACCATAAACTCTTTAGCTTTTCAGTGTTTCCCTTTTCTTTTGATTCTCTTCTCCACTTCAAATCTATCTTTCCCCTCTTTTGTTTTGGGAGAGTGGGGTGTATTATAATAACAAACACCCCCAAACTTAGGTTTTTGCTTATTTCTTATTACTTTTTTTTTATTGGGGTGCATCACTTTTGTTCACTCTTTTTGTCTCTTTTTTAACACAATTTATTCCAACTATTTCAAATTTCTACTTATGGCACAATTGTGGGAATATAGGGTGTCAAAGAAAAGGTTCACCTTTTAGGCTCAATGGGGCTGACTAGGGATATTTTTAATGTCAGGGATAGAAAAGAGTGGTAAGAATTGGCTATCAAAGAAACGCCTGAGTCATCTCTCCTAAAATGCATATCCTAACTATTTCGCCTCAAATAGCAAGCAATCATAACACATAGGTTTAAATCATTTAGCATGCACAATTCAAGCAAGAAACTCCAAATAGACAGATTTTGTGAGTTTTTGGCATATCTAACCTAAGTGTTTAGATAGTTGCTTTTAATTTCGTTACATTATTCCACCTTTACTTCACTAGGTGTTTCTAGTAACTACAGCATACATGATCTTTTGACAGACAATTATGACTCAAAAGAAAAAAAAAATGTGACTCAAAAATTCACAAAAACAACAAAAAAGACTTAAACATACTTATAACAATAAGACACAAATAACCCCCCCCCCCAAACTTAAATCACACATTGTCCCCAATGTGTGTAAGACTCAAAGACAATAAAAGAAAACAAGACACTTACAGACTTGGTTAAAATGGTGGTGGTGGCGGTGGCATTGGATAGTACATTGACCACTGGTTGAACAAGGAACTCATCTCGTTAATTTGTTGCCTCGTTTCTTGTTGTCTTTGTATCACCGTGTCCAAACTCTGCATCATCCTCATCTGATTTTGGAGTAACTGCTCCATCATGGGCACTGAAGGTTCTGATTATGTGGTTGGCTGGTGGCTGCTCCCTGCCGCATATTGAGCCTCTATTTTAGGCTCATCTTCGTTCATTGCGGCCTCTGCTGCTGCTGCTGGTGGTGGTTGTGCTCTTCTTCTTGCTGCTGGGGGGCTTGGGTCTGGAAAAGAGTGTACTATCCCATATGACACAGGCAGTTGGTTTCTCTCATTAGTGTCAGTGGGTAGGATTGGGACCCCATTCATGTGGCATAAATTAGTGATAAGTGAGCCATGTCCCAATCCACCTGTTATTACCAACCTGCTGATTTCTTCAATACTTTGCACTATCTCTTTCCCCACATCAATCGTTTTCCCCGTCATGATTCCATATATCAATTTAATCCTATCTTCTGGCACTCTGGTGAAGTGCGTTGATGGGATCAGACGGGCACTGATGAAATATAGCCAACCCTTGGCTGTTTTGTTGAACTGGCACCTGCTCAGTCCTCTTGACCCATTTCTTGCAATATCAAATGCAGCCCCAGGGTAGCTCATCGTATGCCTGCGGCGTCGATTGATCTTTGGTGGTGCTTCCGACCATGGTGCGAAATAGCCATCGCCACCCTTTCTTCAACATCTGCTGTTTTTAGAGACATATTTATCACTCCTGCCGTCACATGCATATATCTTCCCCTTACAAAGCATTTATTTTCCACCCTCTCCGAAAAGTTAGCATAGAATTCACGCACCATAATTGTGTTCATTGGTGCTATCTTTTTCGGGTTTACAAATCTCCTCCACCCCATCATCTCAATCATTGCCCGAATGGGCTCATAGACATCCTCCTCCTCAAGCGACTCCCTCTGATAGTCCATTCCCCTTTCAGGGATTAAGGGTCTGGTACTAAGCTTTTTGTATCTTTCATAAGCTTGGTGGCTCACGAACCTAGTATCATCGTATTGCGGGGCTGAGGTGGATGTGGAGGCTCTTCTCTTTCTGGCGGACATGGTTAAATCACTTTTTGCAGCTTACAAACTTAGTATCACAAATGTTCCCCAACACAATCAACAATTAGCAGCTACAACACTAACACCCCCAAACTCCAACTCCTGTACTACACACTACCCACACCCTCCTTGTATACTCCTCCTCTAAACTTCACAACCAATTTTTCATCACCCCAACTACTTCAACAATGCAAAACTTCTCCAAACTACTACCTCCTTTGACTACTGAAAGCTTTCAAGAAAAGATGAAGATTACCTTTTTGACGGTGTTCTTCAAGGTTTTTTTGCTTCTAATGGTGACTTGAGGCACTTTGATGAGGTTTTGTTGGTTGAAATGGTTAAGGGTTTAGGGACTTTAGGAGTTTTGGTTGTGGTTGGGTTTGATTTTATGAAAGATTTGTGGGTGAGGGCTGGATTTTCGTGGGTTTTGTGGAGAAGAGAGGTTAGGTTTTGGTTTGAATTTGGGGAAAATCGGATTTTTGGGCATTTTATTACTTTCTGGATTTCCGCCGTGTGGCTGATGTTCTCTGACCGCCGGGAATTTACGCGGCCATGCTTCTGGAAGCGCGCGCTAGACTTGGCAATTTTTCTGGGTTTTTGGCATCGCTACTGCTCACAGGCGGCGGCTTAATCTTCAGCACCTCTCTGCTCTTTTTGGCGCGCCCCTGCTCTGGCGCGCGCGCCACTTTTTCGAAATCTGGTTGTTCTTCAGTTTTTCGCCCTTCAATTTATTGGCCTACACCTGTCAATCACAACACAAACACTACCTCCGTGAGACCGTTCTTAATAAAAACTACTTACATTAAAGTAAAATAAATAAAAATACCTTGGGTTGCCTCCCAAGTAGCGATGTCTTTAACGTCTTTTAGCCGGACGCAAGTTCCTTGACTCAATAAGTGTGTGGTGGATTAACCCCACAACCAATCCATTTTTTCCACATTTTTCGTTTTCGGTTTCTTCTTCTTCTTCTCTTCTTAGAATTATCTTCAATGGAAGGTTCAGGAACACATACCTGCTTTTGTGGAGGTTCAGCGTCACATACCTGCCTTTGTAGGCTCATCTCCCTTGGTTTGACTTGTATTGGCTCACAGGGGGGTTTGATGGTGCTGATTGCAAAGCACCTGCTCATGGTTGGTGGCTCAATGATGTGTTTAAATACTTTAAACACCATTTCTTCCTTCTCCACCCTCAATGTCAGCTCTCCTCTTTCTACATCGATCAATGCTCTCTCTGTCGCCAGGAATGGTCTCCCCAATATGATAGGGATGTCTGTATCCTCTTCCATGTCAAGAATGAGGAAGTCCGCAGGAAAAAAGAATTTTCCTACTTTAACAATCACGTCCTCAATCTTCCCTCTTGGATGAACCAGCATCTGTCGGCCACCGCAGCTCGCGTGGTTGGTTTGGCCTCACCCAACTCCAACCGCTTAAATACCAATAAATGCATCGATTTATACTTGCCCTAAATCGCATGCAGCCTGTTGCATGTCACCCTGCCAACTGTGCAAGGTAGTGTAAAGCTCCCTGGGTCTTTTAGTTTAGGGGGAAACTTCTTCTGTAAGATAGCACTGCACTCCTCCGTTAGTGCTACCATCTCGTACTCTGCCAGTTTCTTCTTCTTCCCCAAGATCTCCTTCATGAATTTGAAATAGGAGGGCATCTGCTCCAACGCTTCTATAAAAGGTATGTTGATATGCAGCTTTCTGAATGTCTCCAAAAATTTAGAGAATTATTTATCAACTGCCTTCCGCTGCAATCTCTGTGGGAATGGGATCTTCTCTGTATACTCCTTCTCTGGAGTTTTCTCTATTACTGGGCGAGATTCAACCACCTTCTCTTTTTTTATATCTGCCCTTTGCTCAACTCTCTGTGAGGTATCGCGCTCCATTGCTTGCCACTTCTCAATTATCGCTGGCATTGCTCCTGATTCACCTGTGTTGCTTGGCGGTGTACACTGGCTTTCTTGTTTGCTTGCTTTGCTAGCTGACCACTTGTGTTTCCAAGTTCTGAACGAGGATCTAGCTTCACACTGGCCCAGTGCAGGCGTTGGTGAGTGCCAACAAAGCTGCTCTCAGCTCGTCTGGCTTTTCTGGTTGGACAGGTGTCTTAAAGTGTTGAGAAGGTGAGGCCTGAGTGAAGGGCTGCTGATGTTGGTTCTTTGGTTTTGCATCGGCCTATATTGATTCTGCTGCCCCTGGTCTCCTCTCCATGAGAAATTTGGGTGATTCCTCCACCCTGGATTATATGTGTTGGAGTATGGGTTGTTCTGTGGCCTCTGATAATTACCCACGGCCTGACACTCTGCCTGCTCGATTGGCACATTATTAGGATCAGCTGAAGGACACCTATCGAATGTATGTGGGCCACCACATATTTCACAGCTCTTAGGCATCTGCACTGCATTTACTGATATTGTGTGTTGCTGCAGTTGTTTCGTCAACAAGGCCACTTGGGCATTCAAGGCAGCAATGGCATCTATTTCGTGGACTCTCACTGTTCTCCTCCCACTCATTGGTCTATCTTCTGTGACATGGTTGTTGGTGGCCATATCTTCTAATAATTCGTGAACTTCGTGGGTTGTTTTCCTCATGAATGTCCCATCTGCTGCTGCATCTATAATCGTTCTGGTTGTACCGCTCAGCCCATTATAGAAGATGTGGACCAAGTTCCACAACTCAATACAATGGTGTGGGCACTTTCTCTGTAAATCTTTGAACCTTTCCCACGCTTCGTACAATGACTCTCCATCTGCTTGGTAGAAGTTATTCAGCTCCCCTCTCAATTTCGCTGCTTTGCACGGGGGAAAGAATTTGGCCAAAAATTTCTGTGCCAGCTCTTGCCATGTAAAAATCGAATCAGCTGGCAGGGAATTCAACCATACTTTTGCTCTATCCCTGAGTGAGAAGGGAAAGAGCCTCAATCTGAAAGTTACACATAGCTCCAAGAAATTAGCTATGTGCATATGTGGATCCTCTGATGGCAGTCCTCCAAATTGCACTGTGTTCTGCACCATGCTCAGAATCGCCGGTTTTATCTCAAAGTTGTTTGCTCCTATTGCAGGGAGCCTAATACATGTCTGTGCTCCGTTCACGCGGTAGCGTAGTCTCCCAAGCTTCTTCGCACGGGCTTGAACTCTTTCCTCGGCGCCCATTGGCACTCTCGAGGCATTCACAGGTTAGGTTGATTTTCACCTAACCGCCTCTCATCACATTATTGTTTTGAACACCGCTCATCTCTATCACTACGAAATTACATTTGGTTTCTTCTATTACATTTCTGAGTTTTCTCAATTTCTGGATTGAAGGGAAGAAGAGTGTCTGCCCCTCTTCTCCTTCGCATAAACTGATTTTCTAAAATAGATAAAAAACAGACAACAAATCACGGCACCCTGATTTTTACCGAAATAAAAAAAAACGTAAAAATAAAATAAAAATTAAAAACCAAATTAGAAATTAAAAATAGATAAAATTGATATTGAACTATGCCTAATCCCCGACAACGGCGCCAAAAACTTGATGCGCGAAAAGATGCACACACTTTAACGTAAGTGCACGTTATCGTGACAAATAATATAGTCTTGGTAAGATCGAATATCGTCCACAGGGATTAGTGTTCAAGTACCAATTATCTATCTTTTGGTATCTATTTGGTAACCGATATTGATTTTTGTTGTTTATAACTAACAATTATAAAGGCTAATTAACTATAGGTTTACTTTAGTAGTGATGGGAATAGGGTTTCCACGTCTCCTCAACTATCCGCTTATGTTACTTATTAATGCAATGAATTATGGTTCTTCTTCTTTTGGAGCTAGCAGGTTTACTAAATCGTTTTATACTCCCGTTAAGGCTATATAAACACTCAACCCCAATATTGCTCATTTCTACCTTTCGGTGATAAGGATGACTCTATAGGAGGATTAAGACAAAAAACCTAGTTAACCGTCACGCGCCATGCGTAAAATTAGGTGTTTAGACCTCTCATTAACGCTACATAAGTAATTGAGGTATTTTCATCCCCAATCCAAAATATGTCTACCCAACTTACAGCATATTCACAACCTCCTCCTTTCGAAGTTTGATTAGAAATCATATAAGTAATGATAATTAGTGATCAATTAATTACCAAGCATTCAAAACAATTATTGGATAAATCTCAACAAGAAGAAGAATAACCATAACCATGCATCAATTCATAACATAAGTTTCTAGTGATTTAACATGGAAAGCCCTATAATAGAATTAGTTCCTAGTCATTGACATGACAAGAACTAATTCAATGTTCATCATAAAAACTGAAATAAAGAAAAGAAAAGAAAAGAAAGTTACTAAATTATGGTCTCCAATCTTCAATCCAAGAAGCCTTGTGTTGTGCAAGAAAGGGAACTCTTAAAAACTGCATAGGGTTCTCCTTTTATAGGCTCAAAACCGCCTCTAGCTTTTCCCTTGAGGCCTGGCCCAGAAAATCGTCATTAAACCTGATTTTCCCGCGTCGGCGTCGCGGCCCTGCTATTGGCGCCCGGCCGGAGTTCGCGATGCCGGATGATTTGGCGCCGCCCCGCTCTCGCATGCAGGCGCCGCGGCGCTGCAACTTCTGCGGCCTTCTGGATATTGGGCGCCGCGGCCCTGGACCTGTCTGCAGTAGGCGCCGCGGCGCTGGTCCGTGTTTCTGCCTCGTTCGCCACTTTCTCGTCTTTTAAGCTCTGGAACCTCCACTTTTGCCCTCTTTTAGCTCCTTTTCCGCCATTTGGTCATTTTAACCACTTTGACTCAAAAGAAAGAAAATCTATCATAATACGACACTTATTTGTACAAAAAAGGACAAAAGACTAACTAAAAATGACTCAAAAAGTGTATATAAAATACACCGATCACACATGTCATAAATATTATATGCTTATTTTGGATGATTCTTTTAATTTTCTGTGGGCATTTCCCTAAGGACAGAAATCGCAGGTCTTCACCATTTTAAAATAATTTAGTGTTTTTATCAAAACCCAATTTGACAAATTCATTAAATGTTTTCAATGTGACAATGGGAGGGAATTCATAAATGCCCAATTTAAAGAATTTTTTCACCAAAATGGGATGTCTTTGCGTATTTCATGTCCACATACCTCACCTCAAAATGGAAAAACCGAAAGAGAATTTCGAATGATTAACAATATAAATCACACATTTTTTGTGCATTCATCCACACCGTCGGTCTTTTGGCATCATGCACTTCAAATGACCATATATATTTTAAACATTCTTCCTAGTAAACTACTCTCAAACATATCACCTACATAAATGTTGTACCACCCGTCTTTAACACATTTTAGGGTTTTTGGGTGTTTGTGTTATCCCTTATTTTCGTCCACAACCATTAACAAATTTCAGGCCCGTTACACTCCTTATGTGTTTTTGAGATACCTACAAAATCATAGGGATGTAAATGTTATGATATAACAAATAGGAAAATTATCTCTCGTCGCGTTATTTTTTATGAGTCCACATTTCCATTTGCTAATTCTCACGTGACATCCCCACATTCATACGATTTTTTGGATGACGGAATGCATCCAATTTTAAATCATCATCTCAATACCCAAAATCATATGGGACCAGCCCAAAATACACCACAAACTGTGTCCCCAACCAGGCCAACATGCATATCTCTTCAGGCCCAAAATCTCAACCCCCTCGGCCCAATCACCAAGCAGCAAACCCAATTACCCAGCCTTCAGTCTTGGCTCGACTTCGGACCTCCCCTCGGCCCAATTCACTACCCAACAGCCCAAATCCCCAGCCGTTGGTATTAGCCCAACCTTGGACCATTGAAACCCATGTCATGCACGGGATTTTTCGACCCAAGTGTCATTTTAACCTCACATCTTCGGTTCAACCATCGCCTCTTCTCAAAAATCCCAAAGTAGCCCTAATTGGAAAGTTGTCACGTTAGAGAAAATTATTGCTCTTATTAAAAATAAGACGTGGGAGTTAGTACCCCGTTCATCTAATATGAACATAATAAGGTTATGTAGGTTTTCTGTCACAAAAAGAATTTTGATGGCTCCTTTGCGAGACACAAATCTTGTCTTATTGGTGATGACAAGTCTTAGCAGGTTGGCGTGGATTGTGGTAAACCATTCAGTCCGGTAGTTAAGACAACAACTATCAGGACTATTCTTAGCCTAACACTGTCAAAATCATGGTCAATTCATCAATCGGATGTCAAGAATATCTTTTTACATTGTCACATACATGAGACAGTTTACATACACCAACCTTTGGGTTTCAGAGATCCTACATATCCGGATTATGTTTGTCTATTGAAAAAATCTTTATATGGTTTGAAACATGCTCCAGGGCATGATATAATAGGTTTTGCAGGGTTTGTATCCACACTTGGTTTCTCACACATCAAGTTCGATCAGTCCTTGTTTATTTATAAGAAGGGAAATGACATGTCATATATCCTACTCTATGTAGATGACATCATTGTCACATCATCATCTGTATCACTTCGCTAGTCTATTATGTCCATCCTTACATCAGAATTTACAATGAAGAATTTGGGTCCTTTAAATTATTTTTAGGCATTGTTGTAACTCAATATGTCGGTTGTCTGTTTCTCAGTCAAAAGAAATACACCTAGGAGATCATTGACAAAGTCGGTATGTCCTCCTGGAAACTATCACATACACCGGTTGATACAAAGGCGAAATTGAGTAACTCTACAGGTACTTCATACAGTGACCCAACACATTATCGCAACTTAGCATGGGCATTGCAGTATCTTACTTTTACGAGACATGATATTTCATATGCATTTCAACAAGTATGTGTACATATGCATGATACGAAAGAAGATCATGTCGGGGCTGTCAAGCGAATTCTGCAGTATGTTAAGAGTACTCTTGATTTTGGATTGCATTTGTATAAGTCCTCGATTTCGAGGGTCTCATCTTATACAGATGTTGATTGTGGTGGCTGCCCGAACACATGATGTTCCATATCTGGTTATTATGTTTTTTTGGGAGACAACCTCATTTCATGGTCGTTGAAACGACAACCAACGATGTCTCGGTCAAGCGCTGAAGTAGAATACTGAGGGGTAGCTAATGTGGTCGCTGAATCATGTTGGCTCCGTAATCTTCTTTTAGAACTCCATTATCCGATTGAAAAAGTAATCGTGGTTTATTGTGATAATGTGAGTGAGATATACTTATCTGGTAACCCTATCCAACATCAACGCACCAAACAAATAGAAATGAATATCTTATTTGTCCGTGAAAAGGTTGCACGTGGACAAGTCCATGTTCTCCATGCACCGTCCCGTTATCAGATTGCTTACATTTTCATGAAAGATCTTCCACGCGTACTGTTTGATGATTTCAGGGACAATCTCAACATACGAGAACCTCCCGCTAAGACTGCGGGGGACTGTTTGGATAATTATGGATCCATTCCATAATTATCTCAATCTCAATCATATCAAATCAATGTAATTATAATTAACATCATATAATTAGGATCCATTTATTAGAATATGATTAGAGAGGTCTTCCTTAATATTAGCCATAGAATAATCTTGTATATAAATTACAATATTGAAATGAAATAAACCATGGAATTAACTTCCTTCAAATTTATAAATGTTAAAATACATGATAACGTAAAATACTTTATACACTACTAAGGCGGTTTGGCTCGAATATTAGTTATGTGGGAAACATAATACATGAATTGTGCGTACACTACGCTGGGACTTCATGTTCATAATGATGTCCAGTAGTCATGCGGGCGGATCGAATGGCACCAGGACTCCAATCAGTGTGTATGAAGGCTAAGATGACTATATCCTAATATAGTTTTACAAAATATGAACAGATTTATTGAACACACTAGCTCAGTATGGAAATATTATATTTTAGTTAAATGGTTACCGAAGACTTAATCCTATATCATGCTAAGCAACAATTATCACCTTTCTTTGATTGCATGCTTAGGTAGTCTAATTTGTTTAGAATTCACTAACAAATTGCTTTTGTGAATAAGTGTTATTCATTATAAAGGACTTGTACTATGTAACGAGAAGGATGTTATTGTACTAGTGGGACTTGCAAAAATCCATGCTTCATGTTTAAATTAGTTTAATTTAGAAATTTCATCGAGTTCAGTATAACAAACATAGATTGAAAACTGTTAATAACCACAAAATGACTGATTGTGCACTGTATCCTCGCTGCAGGTGAGATACATAGTGCAGTTCTTAGCAAAGGAATTAAGGAGAAGAGATTGCAATTTGTGGGAGCTTTTCTGCAAGTTTCATTATGAAAGGAGAGTATCTACCGAATGCATACTACATCTATTTATTCTAGAAAGAAAATGGACTGTGGTCCCCATTGTGGTACATGTTAGTTTCAATCTAGTATCTTCGATTAAGCACAACAATTATAAATAACTATTGAATTGAAATTGAAATCAACAAAGAAAATATGCAGTAAATAGAAACACCAAATACTAACTTGATAGATAGAGGCATGCATTGCAATGTCCTAAGATAGAAATTCGTCCCCACTTGTGTTATAGTTCTTGGATGTCTATTTAGATGATACAATTATCTGGTGCAAGTTCTTGCACAAGAACTTGACCCTGACGAATTTACTTTATGTTGTTTTTCAGAAATATCTTTTTGGATGAAGGAGAAGAAGTAATGAGATCAATTCATAAGATTAATTCATGTATTGATTCATCTGTTGATTCATGTATTGATTCATTTCTGTAATCAACCAAGTGATCATCAACCTTTATAAAGTAGTATATTCGAACATATGCAACCTTTCATACCAAAGGTTGTGACTGTTGTGAATAGATACAACTTTTGAATCATTCCAGAAATTTTACCGTTAGGCAATACGCGGCTGCGCATCTCGTGCGCGGCTGCGCATCCTCGAGCGCGGCGCTTGCCCCGGTGTCGCGACGCTAATCATCCCTGCAGAGCTCTCAGGACTTTCGGCGCTGCTTCCCAGCGCCGCGGCACTCGTCACGGTGATTTTCTTTGTTCAGTGGACGAACGGCGCCGCGACCGCGGCGCTTGGCCAATATTTTTGATATTTTTATCACTTATTCTTCTTTCTTATATAAGTTCCAACAATACCCCACATTTTCTATTAAAACTTCTAACAATACCCCACATTTGGATAAAAAATAAGATAATAAGGAACTTATCGTTATTTCGGAAAAACTCAACATGACATGCATCGGAAAAGGTGTCTTTTGGACTTGAACCATTCGTAGTGAGTACTTATCGAATCTACTTTGTGAAATAGTGAACGTATGTCTTGAACTATTCATGTTTTGTACTAAATCGAAACAATAAGTATCACACACATCATACCAACATATTTCAATTCTTATGGTTGTGTTCATTTTGGTTGTGAACAACTCTTTCTTCGTGAGATTTTGTAGAGAACGTAGTCATATCGGTTCTCATATATGCTACCCCACATCAATCTCATATAGGTAATACCAAACAAGAATAGTCTGTACTATCCCACCATAATGACTTTTAGTATTATTAATAATAATATTCATCCCTTAATCATCAACGGATTAACACACATTGGTTCACCATAAATAAGCATGTGTGTGTGTTATATGCTCATTGAGTCTTCCCCAACTAGTTATCCTATTGAACCTAGACCATGGGATCTCCAATTTCTCTAGGTTAGGTTTCCGCCAAGTAATGACTCATTGTATTGGCTTTAAGCCCATTCCCTTAGATGTAGATACGACTTCCTCTCTGTTAAGACATTTTGTCAAAGGATCTGCTATATTGTCCTTTGATTTTACATAATCAATGGAAATAATTTCATTCTTTAGCAAGCTACGTATTGTATTATGACATCGCCTTATATGCATCGATTTGTCATTGTATATTTGGTTATTTGCCCTCGTCAGAGCAGCCATACTATCACAATGTGTGCAAATGGTTGTAACATGCTTTGTCCATAAAGGAATACCTTCTAGGAAATTTTTGAGTCATTCTGCCTCTTCGACAACTTTGTCCAAGGCTACAAACTCTGCTTCTGTAGTCGATCATGTATTCACAGTTTGCTTTGATGATTTCCAAGATACCGCCGCTCCACCATGTGTAAATACATAACTACTTGTGGACTTACCCTCCGAATGGTTGGAAATTCAATTAGCATCACAATATCCTTCTAAAACATGAGGATACTTTGAATAATGCAATACATAGTTTATTGTATGCTTGAGTTATCAGAGTGCCCTAGTTAATGCAAACCAATGATCCTTTCCTGGATTATGTGAGTATCGACTAAGTAGACTAACGGTATATGCTAAGTCTGGTCGTGTATAATTCATTATGTACATCAAGCTTCCAAGAACTTGTGTATATTCCAGTTGAGACATACTTTCACCTTAATTCTTCTTAAGGTGACTAGCGGGATCAAATGGTGTAACAACCGGTCGATCGTCATAGTGTCCAAACTTTCTAAGGACCTTCTACATATAATGGGATTGAGTTAGTATGTAACCATCAAAAAATATTTGAATTCTAATACCAAGAATGACATCCGCTATTCCCATATCTTTCATATCAAAAACGACATGCAACATCTTCTTAGTTTGGTTAATTACATCCTTCCTTGTTCTCAAAATTAGCATATCATCAACATATAAGCATATAATGACACTTGCATTCTTACATTCTTTAACGTAGTCACATTTGTCACATTCATTTATTTGAAATTATTTGATAATAATGTATTATCAAACTTTGCATGCCACTGTTTTGGAGATTGTTAAGTCCGTATAAAGACTTAATTAATTTACAAACCTTCTTTTCTTGACCTTTAACAACAAACCCTTCGGGTTGTTCCCTGTAAATTTCTTCATCTAATTCATCATTCAAGAACGCGGTTTTCACATCCATTTGGTGTATTTCCAAATTGTGAATAGCCGCTATAGCAATTAGCGTCCTTATAGAAGTAATTCTAGTTACTGGTGAGTAAGTATCAAAGAAATCTACACCTTCTTTTTGTCGAAACCCCTTTGGCTACTATACGAGCTTTGTATTTTTTTATAGTACCATCAGGCCTTAATTTCCGTTTGAAAATCCATTTATTTCCTATTGGTTTTTGTCACGGAGAAAGATCAACCAATTTCCAAGTATTATTTTGCAGGATTCTACCTCACTTTGGATAGCCTCTTTCCAATAATGTGCTTCGGATGATTCCATAGCAGCCTTATATGTTTTAGGTTCTTCTTCAACGGAAAAGGTCATAAAGTCCGATCCAAAAGCTTTGGCAATTTTTCCACGTTTACTTCTCCTTGGTTCAGAATATTCTTCTTGAACAGATGAAGTATTACTTGTATCATTTTGTGTGTTTTGGTTTGACTCGTCTTGAAGCAGCGAGCTCTTCTTATAATTAGAATCGTCTTTATACTTTTCCTTGTTTTTGTAAGGAAAAATGTCCTCAATGAATTCTGTTTGAGCAGATTTCATAAGTGTGTTTTTGTGAATACCTTCAACATCGATATGACAAACCAAGAACTTATATGTTGCACTATTATTGGCAGGATCAATATATATATGCAATCTACCATTTTTTATCAAAGTTTAGTTCTCTTTGGTAAGGGAACTTGAACTTTCGCTAGACAACCCCACACTTTCATCATTTTGAAAGTAGACAATCTATCTTTCCATAATTCATAAGGAGATTGATCATTTTTCTTATGAGAAATTTTATTTAATATCATATTTGCAGTAAGTAATGTCTTTCCCCAAAGGCTAAGAGGTGCGCTTGAACTAACCAATATTGAATTTATCATATTCTTCAATGTTCTATTCTTACGTTCGACAACTTCATTTTGTTTTGGAGTATATGGTGCAATGATTTGATGAACTTTACCATGAGTAGAACAAAATTCGTTAAAGTCATTTGATTGATATTCACCACCTCTTTCAGACCTTAGAATTTTAATTCTTTTCTCAAGTTGGTTCTCTACTTCAGCTTTATATGTTTTAAACATGTTCAAAGTCTCGTCTTTGGTATGTATTAAGTATACATAACAATATTTACTGCAATCATCTATGAATGATATATAATAATTACTTCCTCCACGTGATGGGGTTGCTTGGTAATCACACAAATCACTATGAATTAAACCAAGCATTTGATTTTACTACGGATTTATGAGGATGACTTGCATATTTTGATTCTATGCAAACTTCACACTTAGTCATTTTGTTCATAGAGCATTTTGGCAACATGCCTAAACTTACCATTCTTTGTAAAGAACGATAATTAACATGGCATAATCTTGAATGTCATAAGGAAGGGGAATCAACTATGTACATAGAAGCAGTGCTAGTGCCTGCATTTTCATTAATAATTGCAATTGTCTTAGTAGGTACAATAGATAGTTTGAAGAGTCTCTCACTGAGGTAACTCTTCCCTACATACTTTCCACCTTTGGTGAGTACAAATTTGTCTGATTCAAATACAATCTTAAATCCCTTGTTACTAAGAACAGGACCAGAAATCAAATTCTTACAAATTTCAGACACATGCAACACAATAGTGAGCACATGATCATTCCCGGATGTGAGTTTCAATATCACCTTCACTTTCCCTTCAATTTTCACAGAAGCAGCACTCCCCACGAACAAAGGTTCTTCATCCTTAATGGGCTGGTAGGATGTGAATATGTCCTTTTCAAAACATACATGCATTGAAGCACCCGTATCCATCCACCAGCCGATTGAATTTGTACCAGATTTGCTTGAGCAGCAACAACACCAATGAATTGGTTTTTAGTTTCAGCACGGTTGGATTGGTTGAAATTACCCGAACCTCCAACACCACCTCCTTGATTCTTGCGAAGACGACAATCATTTGCTCTATGCCCAGGTTTACCGCACACCCAACAGATACCAACTTGTGGTTTCTTGAACATTTTGGTCCTTTGTGGGGAAAATGCATTTCTCCCGGCAGCAAAAGGTGGCTTGGCACCAACAAACTTGCCCTTGCCTTTCTGAAACTTGGCCTTAGATAGACTGTCTTCAACATGTTAGCATTAGGTTCCAAAGAAACAGCATCAGCCTTTTCATTATTCTGGTTATCCTCTTCAACTCGAAGTTTAAGAACCAATTGCTCAAATTTCATTTCCTCGGTTAGATGCTTAAGATAAACTATAAAATCCTTCCAAGAAGGAAGTAATTTCTCAATAATAGCACCAACAAGGAAATTCGGGTTAAGGTCCATACCTTTAACCTCTAACTCATGAACAATGACTTTGGGTTCCTCCACTTGCTTGACAACAGGCTTGGCATCGCTCATCTTAAAGTTCAGAAACTTGTCGATGACGAACTTCTTTGAACAAGCAACCTCAGTCTTGTACTTATTCTCCAATGACTGCCACAACTCCCGTGCTATTCTGAACGTGGAGTAGATATCATAGAGAGAATCATCCAAGGCATTGATAATAAAGTTCCTACAAAGAAACTCTTGACTCTCCCAAGTCTCAATAGCCTTCAGATTTTCAGCCCTCTCTGCATCAGTCGGAGCATTCTCCTATTTTCCTTCTAGCAGTGTCATAGGAGCCTCAGCAGTCAACACATTCGCCACATGAAGAGTTGTCAAATAGAACAACATTTTTTGTTGCCATCGTTTGAAATCAGAACCCTTGAACTTCTCAGGTTTCTCAACATGATTTTTCACCATCGAAGATCAAGATAGACGTCCAGAACTACAACACAAATGAGGGAAAATTTATGTCTTAGATTGTTAGTGCCAACCTAGTATCTTCAATTAAACACAACAATTATAAATAACTATTGAATTGGAATTGAAATTGATGCGCGAAAAGATGCACACACTTTAACGCAAGTGCACGTTATCGTGACAAGTAATATAGTCTTGGTAAGACCGAATATCGTCCACAAGGATTAGTGTTCAAGTACCAATTATCTATCTTTTGGTATCTATTTGGTAACCGATATTTGAGTTTGTTGATTATACTAATAATTATAAATACTAATTAACTATGTGTTTACTTCAGTAGTGATGGAAATAGGGCTTCCAAGTCTCCTCAACTATCCGCTTATATTACTTATTAATGCAATGAATTATGGTTCTTCTTCTTTTGGAGCTAGCAGGTTTACTAAATCGTTTTATACTCCCGTTAAGGCTATATAAACACTCAACCCCAGTAGCGCTCCTTTCTACCTTTCGGTGATAAGGATGACTCTATAGGAGGATTAAGACCAAAAACCTAGTTAATCGTCACGCGCCATGCGTGAAATTAGGTGTTTAAACCTCTCATTAACGCTACACAAGTAATTGAGGTATTTTCACCCCCAATCCAAAATATGTCTACCCAACTTACAGCATATTCACAACCTCCTCCTTTCGAAGTTTGATTAGAAATCATATAAATAATGATAATTAGTGATCAATTAATTACCAAGCATTCAAAGCAATTATTGGATAAATCTCAACAATAAGAAGAATAACCATAAACATGCATCAATTCATAACATAAGGTTCTAGTGATTTGACATGGAAAGCCCTATAATGGAATTAGTTCCTAGCCATTGACATGACAAGAACTAATTCAATATCCAACATAAAAACTGAAATAAAGAAAGAAAGAAAAGAAAATTACTAAGTTAAGGTCTCCAATCTTCAACTTCAAGAAATCTTGTGTTTGTGCAAGAAAGGGAACTCTTGAAAACTGCCTAGGGTTCTCCTTTTGTAGGCTCAAAAGCGCCTCAAACTTTTCCTTGTGCTGGCCCGAAATTCGTCTAAAACTCGATTTTTCGCGTCGGCGCTGCCACGCTATCGGCGTGTGGCGCGGAACCTGCGTTGTTCGGTATTTAGCGCCGCGCCACTCTGCTGTATAGAGCGCGCGCCTGCAACTCTGCAACTTGATCTTTTAGCGCCGGGCGCCGCTATCTGATGGAGGCGCATGTGCTGGCCCGTGCCTCTGCCTCGTTCGCCACTTTCTCGTCTTTTAAGCTCTGGAACCTCCACTTTTGCCCTCTTTTCGCTCATTTTCCGCCATTGGGCCATTTTAACCACTTTGACTCAAAAAAAAAGAAAATCTATCCTAATACGACACGTATTTGTACAAAAAGGGACAAAAGACTAACTAAAAACGACTCGAAAAGTGTATATAAAATACACCGATCAAATACCCCCAAACTTAACCTTTGCTCGCCCTCGAGCAAAGATAAAAAGAAAGAAATAAAGACTCAAGGAAAAGGAAAATAAAGGACTCAATGACATTGATCACTTTGCTGCATTGTTGTTACTTTAGAAAAACATGAAGATTAGCAGAATAATATGCAGGAACATATAGCATGAAATTTTAGCACACTAAACACATTAAGCTAGATATTTCGCAAACTCATTTTTATCATGCTTAATGGAAGTCAAATACTGAATCATGCATGTTAATTTCAAAAATCCTATAGCATTTTTACTTGTTATTCTCCACTAATCATGGATATGCATAAAAGAGATCTTCAGGACTTTTGAGGGTTGTAATGTAGGCTTAGGTATGGGTAGGTAAAAATAGACATTTAGGCTCATTTTGTGTACCATAAGCTCTTTAGCTTTTCAATTTTTCCCTTTTTCTTTTGATTTCTTTTCTTCACTCCAAATCTATATTTTCCCTCTTTTGTTTTGGGAGAGTGAAATGTATTATAATAACAAGCACCCCCAAACTTAGGCTTTTGCCTATTTCTTATTACTTTTTTATTGGGGTGCATCACTTTTGTTCACTTTTTTTGTCTCTTTTTTAACACAATTTATTCCAACTATTTCACATGTTTACTTATGGCACAAGTAAGGGAATATAAGGTGTCAAAGAAAAAGTTCAATTTTTAGGCTCAATGGGGCTGACTAGGGATATTTTTTTATGTCAGGGATAGAAAAGACTGGTAAGAATTGGCTGACAAAACAAACGCCTGAGTCATCTCCCTATCATGCATATCCTAACTATTTCGCCTCAAATAGCAAGCAATCATAACACATAGGTTTTAATCATTTATCATGCACAATTCAAGCAAGAAACACCAAATAGACAGATTTTGTGAGTTTTTGGCATATCTAACCTAAGTGTTTAGATAGTTGCTCTAATTCCATTACATTATTTCACCTTACTTCACTAGGTGTTTCTAGTAACTACAGCATGCATGATCTTTGACAGACAATTATGACTCAAAAAGAAGAAAAAAAATTATGACTCAAAAATACACAAAAACAACAAAAAGACTTAAACATACTATAACACTAAGACACAAATAACACACCCCCTCCCCCCCCCCCCCCCCCCCGAAACTTAAATCACACATTGTCCCCAATGTGTGTAGACTCAAAGACAATAAAAGAAACAAGACACTTACAGACTTGGTTAAAATGGTGGTGGTGGCGGTGGATAGTGTTTTGGATTCCGTGAGGGGAAGAGAGCTCTGGATTTTTGATTTGGTGACAGGGCCTTCGGATTAGGGCGTCTTTCAATTTTTGGATTTTTCCGTTGTGGCGCCGCGGCGCCCAAATTCCTGCGTTCTTCTGAATTTTCTGCGTCGCGGCCCTGCTATCTGGGCGCCGCGGCGCTCTGGCGATTTTCTGGACATCCTTGGCTTCTCTTCAGTTTTTCGCCTTCCAAGTTCTTGGCCTACACCTGTCAACACAACACAGACACTACCTCCGTGAGACTGTTCTAAATAAAGATTAATTGCATTAAAACAAATAAACTCAAAATACTTTGGGTTGCCTCCCCAGTAGCGCTGTCTTTAACGTCTTTTAGGCGGACGCAAGTTCCTTATTATTCTAGAGTAAGAGAGGTTACTAAGTTCATGTATTCCATTTCATTGATCAGATGGGGTTTTAACCTCTGTCCATTTACCTTGAAGGGGGCTCCTTCTCTTCCTTTTATTTCAATTGCACCATATGAGAATACTCTTACCACCGTGTATGGTCCTGTCCAACGTGATTTTAACTTGCCTGGAAATAATTTCAACCTTGAGTTGAATAAAAGCACTTGTTGTCCTTCTTGGAAGTCTTTTGGTATCAACCTCTTGTCGTGCCATACTTTCGTTCGTTCCTTGTAGATCTTTGCATTCTCATAGGCATTGTGCCTGAATTCATCCAACTCGCTCAGCTGTAGTAGCCTCCTCTGGCCTGCTGCCTTGGCGTCCATGTTTAACTTCTTCATTGCCCAATACGCTCTGTGTTCCAACTCTACTGGCAAATGACATGCTTTACCAAAAACTAACTTATATGGTGACATACCAATTGGTGTTTTGAATGTTGTTCGGTATGCCCACAATGCGTCATCCAGTTTGATAGACCAGTCCTTCCTCGAGCCATTCACCGTCTTTTCCAATATGCTCTTCACTTCCCTATTTGACACTTCTGCTTGCCCATTCGCTTGAGGGTGGTAGGCAGTTGTGGTGCGGTGGTAGACTCCATATCGGGAAAGCAATGAATTCAGCTGCTTGTTGCAAAAGTGACTTCCTTCGTCACTGATGATGGCTCTCGGAGTGCCGAACCTTGTGAAAATATTCTTTTGAAGGAATTTCTGAACAGTCTTGCTGTCGTTTTCTTTTGTGGCTACTGCTTCTACCCATTTGGACACATAGTCCACTGCCAGAAGGATATATTGATTTCCAAAGGATGGCGGGAATGGTCCCATGAAATCGATTCCCCACATATCAAATAGTTCCACTTCCAATATCCCTTGCGAAGGCATTTCGTTTCGTCTTGAAATGTTCCATGTTCTCTGACAACTATCACATCTCTTCACAAAGGCATGGGCATCCTTAAAAAGTGTTGGCCAATAGAACCCGCTTTGTAATACCTTTGCCGTTGTTCTTGATGCCCCAAAGTCTCCAACACATGATAGGGTGTGGCAATGAGTGAGAACCTGGTGCATCTCCTCCTCTGGTATACATCGCCTGATGACTTGATCGGCACAGTGTTTGTACAACATAGGCTCCTCCCAATAGTAGTGCTTTACCTCGGCGTAAAACCTCTTCGCTTGCTGTATTGTCAATTCTGGGGGTATTACCTTAGCTGCAAGAAAATTAACAAAATCAGCGTACCAAGGTAAATTAAGATTCGCACTTACTTGAAACAGTTGTTCATCTGGAAAGTGATCATTTATCTGCACATCCTTGGTGTTATGGCTCTCTGTGTTCTCTAGTCTTGACAAGTGGTCTGCAACTGAATTCTCTGTTCCTTTCTGTCACGACCCGACCCCGGGGCCGCGACTGGTGCCCTACCGGGGCACCCTGTCAGGTATACATCAGAGAATAGCAGCGGAACATACATAATACATAAGCCCGTAAATAGTAAACATCACCGGCTAGCCGACAAGGCCGCCTTCCATAGAATATACTTAATCAAAAGTAAAACAGTACAACTATGTCTTTACAGCCCAAACCACAAACGTGACTACAGACCTCTAGGAATAACAACTGTGGCGGGACAGGGCCCCGCCATACCCCCTGAATGTACAAAAGTCTACAACCTCAGGGAACCGTACCAAAAGACAAAGCCTCCGGAGAAATGGAGCTTTCCAAGAGCTGAACAGTGATCCTAAGAGTGCGGATCAGCAAGCTACGTACCTCAACCTGCGGCATGAACGCAGCCCCCCGAAGGAGGTCAGTACGACAGGTACCAAGTATGTGAAACTGAAAATACTGTAATGAAATCATAATAGTCTATATAAAGCAGGAGACATGCATGATAGTCAAACTACAGTACACCACATATACACAGTCATGTCAAGTCAGGGACTCACGCCCTCTAAGTCATCACTCAAATATAACCATGGGTCTCATGCCCACAATATCAATCATGCCCGTGGAATTCCTTCCTCACTGCCGGCAGTCTATGATATAACAACACCAAGGAGTACACATGAACACCAGATCCCACCTGTGTCATAAGAACCGTACGGGGCAAGTACGAAGGCATAGCTACCAGATCCACCCTGCATCCTCAACTGACCGGGGCAAGTATGAAAGCCAGTTACCAGATCCCACCGTACCAATAATACTAAATACCTGTATCACGGTGGCCACGGCAAGTACGATAGCCTACCAGATCCACCTGCGTCACGTCGGCCGAGGCAGTACGCAGGCTAACCACCAGATCCGCCCTGCATCACGAAACTTCGTCCTAACACTGACCGGGGCAAGTACGAAAGCCAACTACCAGATCCACCCTGCATCACGTCGCTGACCGGGGCAAGTACGAGGGCTAGCTACCAGATCCACCCTGCATCAGTAGACCTCATGGAGAGCTAGTCCATGGAATAACACTATCAACAGGGAACGAACCCTCATCATGGCCGCATACCCGCGGACCATCCATCGAGTCAGTATACCCAAACGAAATAACAAGATAACACTTACCATGGAAGCATACCCGTGGGCCACCCAACGTGTCAGTATGTCCAAACATGATCGAGAATAAACACGACCGGCCCTCCATCGAGAGACGCGGTAACATAAGGATACAGTACTTGTACACCAAGACTATCACAAGCAAACATAGGCAAGTTATTTACACTCAAGGTACTTTCATACTATGCCAAAAATCCGGGTTCTAACCCCAAAGTACTACGTATTTTAACTCCTCAAAATATTCATTCTTTTCACAAAGGTCACACGATACTAATACCCGTAGTATCAAAAAAAAGTAACTATCATTTTAAGTAACCCAAAAACAATGTCCATACCTTCCTTTTAAATAAACCAAGACAAAACCATACCTTCTTTTAAAACCAACTCAAGACAATACCATGTCTTCCTTTTAAACAAAAACACTTCTCCTTTTGAAAGTCAAGTAACAATATACTTTTCAAAATAGTTTAAGCCTCATAACTTCTTAAAAATATCAAGTTACCGTTTTAAACCCAATGATAAAACCATTATTTTGTTTTCATAAAGTCGTTATAACTAACTTCCCATAAAGCTATTATTATAACACTTTACATTTTAAATCAACCAAGGACAACTACTCACATTTCCGAAATCAAGATAATTTTATACTTTTAAAGACCAAGTACCCATTACTCACGAATGAGGTTTCACAACTTTTTAACACAATTCAAGTCCTTAACATTTCATATCAAGTCACTTAACTTTAGAATCAAGTCAATGACACAAAAAAAAGAAATCAAACTTCTTTAACACACGTGCGTCTACCGCACTATATATTTCACAAATAATCATGCTCAAGAGAATAGGAAGAATCACATACCTCTTCGGGTCAATCTACTTTCTAAGTCCAATAGATAAATTCCGCACGTAGTACGTCAACCTATAATGACCATAATACTTATTAACCTCTAGTTACAATGTAGAATATTCCAAGTTCAAAGTCACTAAATCTACGGAAAAATCGGGCAGCATTTCCTTTATTTCTACATACTTTGCCACCTTTTTCAAGGACGAATTCAACATCCAAACGCCACATTTAAGGCCCAACAATCCAATCAATTCAACGGGGAATACACACCTAAACTTGGATGTGTAAAATTCTGCCCCACAATGTAAAACAACTATCTTAACAAGTTTAAAGTAGTATTTTGGCTACAACATGCTTACATAACCTTCTTGTCCAATTCTTTCATATCCAAACCATATTTCTTACATGCAATTTAACTAAGAGCAATATTTTCAACTACAAATTCTTTCTCCTTCACATGCAATACCAAAAACCAACAAGGGGAGAAGGAATTGTTACCTTAGAACTTTAGCCAATTTATCCCAACAAGTTTGCTATCCTCCTTTCCAAAAACACCACCACAACAACTCTTACAAGCTAGCCAACAAGCTTTCTCCTTGCCAAACTTTTCAGATTTTCCTTAAGCTTAGATTTCCTCTTGAAATTCTAGAGAGAAGGGAGAGCTTTTAGCTTTAGAGAAAGAGGGGAACTTGAAGAATGACCAAGTCTTCAAGACTTGGTCAATAAGTAGTGCATGCAAAATCAGATGGGGGGGGGACACTTGTCACCCTCTCATGGCCTTTTTAAAAGAAAATATCTGTTTTCCTCAGTTTTTCCGCCAAAATTTCTGCCTTGGCGTCGCGGCCCTGCAGTCGGCGCCGCGGCGCTGCAACCCGTGCCGACTCCCAGAACTATCCGGCGCCGCCACCTCGCTCGGCGTAGCGCTGAAAGTTCAGCCCTCGAATATCGGCCGCTGCCCTGTGGCTCTGGCCGAAACACTTTCGTCCGATCACAGACCGAACTTGTAACTCTCATAACTATCTACTCCGATGTCCTATCGATGAACGGTTGGTTGCGTTGGAAACTAGACTCAACGAACTACGCACTAGGCCTTCGAAACACCTACAAACTCTCAAGGTAACTGGACATACAACAACTCAAAGTTAACTAAAAACCCGTCCGAAACAATCCGTCAACCTATCTTTCGAAAATTTTAAGTCTTACTCCCTTTCGTACGCTCTCATATGCATGACCTGAACTACGGGGTGTAACATTATCCCCCCCCCCCCTTAGAAACATTCATCCCCGAATGTTCCTTTGGAGCCAATCTAATATTCCTCGGTACATCCTCGTACTTTACGCCTAATGGGACCTTACTATGCCACTTGTGACCCTAAGATATCGCACACGCATAATCATTCATCGTAAGTCAAACAGGAAAACGAATCCAAAGTGTGAACCATCACCACTTACTCCCATTCACGGCCTAACGGGATTGCCTGTTCGTATCTACCAACTTATTCTAACACATGTACATAGTCTCAATATCCTCTATTCATAAAACTAAATCATACAACAATCCTATCATGCATACTAATCTCTAAAGGGTCAAAGATATATCTGTAACTATTGTTTCACTTTCCCCTTGTCGTTCTAATCATGATCCTGCCCTGCACGGCGCATAACAAAAGAAGGCGATGAACCAGCCACTGATCCCGAAGGCTGAATCTCTACATCCGTGCTATCTCTGGTCGGACAGTTCCTCGCAAAATGGCCCTGCTGGCCGCATGTATAGCAATTACCCAAACTAGCACGACACTCCCCATAATGGGTCCTACCACATCGACTACACCGAGGTAGAGGTGGCTTCCTCAGACTAACACCCCTACTCTCCCGAAAACATGAACCATTGGAGCCCTGACCTGCATGGTTGCCACTAACGCGGGGACATACCGAGCCAACGAGTCAAACTCTACATTGTACTCCCGGACCGTCCGCCCGTTCTGCCTCAACACAAAAAATCTATCGGCCCGAGCCCTCCTCATCTGTGGCAGCAAGAAATGGCTAAGAAATGCCTCAGAGAACTCGTCTCAAACAGCTGGAGGCGCATACTCCCCTCGGGATAGCTCCCATGAATCAAACCAGTCGACTGCAGTATCACGCAGCCGATGCGAACCTAAGACCACCGACTCTGCCTCCGAAGCCTTGATCACTCTCATGATCCGCTGCAACTGTCGGATAAACTCCTGAGGATCATCCTCAGGCCTCGACCCATAGAACTCTGGTGGGCTGCAACTCAAAAAGTCCCTAAGTCTCACGCTATCAACTCTGTGGTGGACTACGGGTACAACCGGAACCGCCGCTTCGCCTATCTTACCGCTAGCCACGATCTCGCCAATAATCGGGCTATCTCGCGTAGCCCATATCCTCCGCTCGGTAATGGCGGAGACTCGGTATCGCGGTCTCGTGGCAGCTGCTGCCGCCCGACCTCTTCGGGGTGGCGGCGTCGTGGAACTCGCCGTCAAACATCTCTCGTAAAGATTGGGCGTGCCCTCGTAGCCTCTGCGTCCTCTTGCGGCCCTACTCTTGCCTCAATCGGGCTCTTCGGTTGCCTTGCGTGGAGGCATAAGCGTCTGAGGAAAATATGTCGGAGGAGTTCAACCTATAACACACTTCTATTGCACGATCTTAGGGTGAAAGAATGGAAACCAATCCTAAATATCTGTAGCCTCACGATTATAGATGTGGTGCACAACACACCGATAATCAAGACTCTACTAGATACGGCTGTAGACACTTTTCCGAGGACTAATCGCTCGATACCACTTTTGTCACGACCCGACCGGGTCGCTGATCGGTGCCTACCGGGCACCCTGTCAGGTATACATCAGAGAATAGCAGCGGAACATACATAATACATAAGCCCGTAAATAGTAAACATCACCGGCTAGCCGACAAGGCCGCCTTCCATAGAATATACTTAATCAAAAGTAAAACAGTACAACTATGTCTTTACAGCCCAAACCACAAACGTGACTACAGACCTCTAGGAATAACAACTGTGGCGGGACAGGGCCCTGCCATACCCCCTGAATGTACAAAAGTCTACAACCTCAGGGAACCGTACCAAAATACAAAGCCTCCGGAGAAATGGAGCTTTCCAAGAGCTGAACAGTAATCATAAGAGTGCGGCTCAGCAAGCTACGTACCTCAACCTGCGGCATGAACGCAGCCCCCCGAAGGAGGTCAGTACGACAGGTCCTCATAACTTCTTAAAAATATCAAGTTACCGTTTTAAACCCAATGATAAAACCATTCTTTTGTTTTCATAAAGTCGTTATAACTAACTTTCCATAAAGCTATTATAACACTTTACATTTTAAATCAACCAAGGACAACTACTCACATTTCCGAAATCAAGATAATTTTATTCTTTTAAAGACCAAGTACCCATTACTCACGAATGAGGTTTCACAACTTTTTAACACAATTCAAGTCCTTAACATTTCATATCAAGTCACTTAACTTTAGAATCAAGTCAATGACACAAAAAAAAGAAATCAAACTTCTTTAACACACGTGCGTCTACCGCACTATATATTTCACAAATAATCATGCTCAAGAGAATAGGAAGAATCACATACCTCTTCGGGTCAATCCACTTTCTAAGTCCAATATATAAATTCCGCACGTAGTACGTCAACCTATAATGACCATAATACTTATTAACCTCTAGTTACAATGTAGAATATTCCAAGTTCAAATTCACTAAATCTACGGAAAAATCGGGCAGCATTTCCTTTGTTTCTACATACTTTGCCACCTTTTTCAAGGCCGAATTCAACATCCAAACGCCACATTTAAGGCCCAACAATCCAATCAATTCAACGGGGATTACACACCTAAACTTGGATGTGTAAAATTCTGCCCCACAATGTAAAACAACTATCTTAACAAGTTTAAAGTAGTATTTTGGCTACAACATGCTTACATAACCTTCTTGTCCAATTCTTTCATATCCAAACCATATTTCTTACATGCAATTTAACTAAGAGCAATATTTTCAACTACAAATTCTTTCTCCTTCACATGCAATACCAAAAACCAACAAGGGGAGAAGGAATTGTTACCTTAGAGCTTTAGCCAATTTATTCCAACAAGTTTGCTATCCTCATTTCCAAAAACACCACCACAACAAATCTTACAAGCTAGCCAACAAGCTTTCTCCTTGCCACACTTTTCAGATTTTCCTTAAGCTTAGATTTCCTCTTGAAATTCTAGAGAGAAGGGAGAGCTTTTAGCTTTAGAGAGAGAGAGGAACTTGAAGAATGACCAAGTCTTCAAGACTTGGTCAATAAGTAGTGCATGCAAAATCAGATGGGGGGACACTTGTCACCCTCCCATGGCCTTTTTAAAAGAAAATATCTGTTTTCCTCAGTTTTTCCGCCAAAATTTCCGCCTCGGCGCCGCGGCCCTGCAGCCGGCGCCGCGGCGCTGCAACCCCTGCCGACTCCCAGAACTATCCGGCGCCGCGGCCCTGCTTTCCGGCGCCGCGGCGCTGCAACTTCAGCGCTCCCTCAGAATATCCGGCGCCGCGGCCCTGTGGCTCCTGACCGAAACACTTTCTGTCCGACTGCGCACTGAACTTGTAACTCCCATAACTTTCTACTCCGATGTCCTATCGACGAACGGTTGGTTGCGTTGGAAACTAGACTCAACGAACTACGCACTAGGCCTTCGAAACACCTACAAACTCTCAAGGTAACTGCACATACAACAACTCAATGTTGACTAAAAACTCGCCTGAAACAATCCGTCAACCTATCTTTCGAAAATTTTAAGTCTTACTCCCTTTCGTACGCTCTCATACGCATGACCTGAACTACGGGGTGTAACATTCTCCCCCCCTTAGAAACATTCGTCCCCGAATGTTCCTTTGGAGCCAATCTAATATTCCTCGGTACATCCTCGTACTTTACGCCTAATGGGACCTTACTATGCCACTTGTAACCCTAAGATATCGCACACGCATAATCATTCATCGTAAGTCAAACAGGAAAACGAATCCAAAGTGTGAACCATCACCACTTACTCCCATTCACGGCCTAACGGGATTTCCTGTTCGTATCTACCAACTTATTCTAACACATGTACATAGTCTCAATATCCTCTATTCATAACACTAAATCATACAACAATCCTATCATGCATACTAATCTCTAAAGGGTCAAAGATATACCTGTAACTATTGCTTCACTTTCTCCTTGTCGTTCTAATCATGATCCCGCTCGCACGCGCATAACAAAAGAAGCGATGAACCACCCATCGATCCCGAAAGTGAATCTCTACATCCGTGCTATCTCAGTGGACAGGTTCCTCGCAAAATGGCCTGCCGCTCATGTATAGCAATTACCCAAACTAGCACGACACTCCCATAATGGGTCCTACCACATCGACTACCGAGGAAGAGGTGGCTTCCTGAACTAACACCCCTACTCTCGAAAACTCAACCTCGAGCCCCGACCGCTCCGAATCTCGAACGCCCCGAAGGCGTGGTGGAGTACTCCATCTTGGTGAGCGCATAACTAACTCTTTGTTGAGGCGGTCCGCCTCGAAAATTACCAAAAGACCCTGCTGTCTTGGCCCTCTTCTGCTGATCTTGGTTATCCCGTCGACCTCTACGCTCCTCACACCCAAGTGCATAAGCCTGCATGCGGGCAATGTCCATGCCCGGCTGAAGAGCTACTCCTGTGCAACTCTCTGCTAAGTAGTCATCGAACCCTGTGACATAACGGTGCACTCTATCCTCCATGGTTGCCACTAACGCGGGGACATACCGAGCCAACGAGTCAAACTCTACATTGTACTCCCGGACCGTCCGCCCGTTCTGCCTCAACACCAAAAATCTATCGGCCCGAGCCCTCCTCATCTGTGGCGGCAAGAAATGGCTAAGAAATGCCTCGGAGAACTCGTCCCAAACAGTGAGCGCATACTCCCGGGACAGCTCATGAATCAAATCGATCATTGCGAGATCGCGCGGCCGACGCGAACCTAAGACCGCCGACTACGCCTCGAAGCCTTGATCACTCGCGATCGTGCAACTGTCGGATAAACTCCTGAGGATCATCCTCAGGCCTCGACCCATAGAACTCTGGTGGGCTGCAACTCAAAAAGTCCCTAAGTCTCACGCTATCAACTCTGTGGTGGACTACGGGTACAACCGGAACTGCTGCCTCCCGTCTATCTTCCTGCCTAGCCATGATCCTGGCCAATAATTGGGCTATCTCCTCGTAGCCCATATCCTCCGCTCGGTGTAAATCGGAGGCTCAGTATCGCGGTCTCGATGGCTGCGCTGCTGGGGTGGCGGCGTGGCGACCGTGGAACTCGCCGTCAAACATCTCTCGGTAAAAGGCGGGCCGTGCCTCGTAGCCCTCTGCGTCCTACTTGCAGCTCCCTCAACTGCCTTGCCTTTCTGGGCTCTGGTTGCCTTGCGTGGGCGCATCGCGTCTGAGGAAAATATGTCGGAGGAGTTCAACTATAACATGACTCATTGCACGATCTTAGGGTGAAAGAATAGAAACCAATCCTAAATATCCTGTAGCCTCCTGATTATAGATGTGGTACACAACACACCGATAATCAAGACTCTACTAGATACGGCCTGTAGACACTTTTCCGAGGACTAACTGCTCTGATACCACTTTTGTCACGACCCGACCGGGCGCGGCGTGCCTACCGGGCACCGTCGGTATACATCAGAGAATAGCAGCGGAACATACATAATACATAAGCCCGTAAATAGTAAACATCACCGGCTAGACGACAAGGCCGCCTTCCATAGAATATACTTAATCAAAAGTAAAATAGTACAACTATGTCTTTACAGCCCAAACCACAAACGTGACTACAGACCTCTAGGAATAACAACTGTGGCGGGACAGGACCCCGCCATACTCCCTGAATGTACAAAAGTCTACAACCTCAGGGAACCGTACCAAAAGACAAAGCCTCCGGAGAAATGGAGCTTTCAAGAGTGACGGTGATCCAGAGTGCGGATCGCCAGTTACGCACCTCAACTGCGGCGTGAACGCAGCGGCGAGGTCGATCTGACAGTACCAAGTATGTGGCCAAAATATCAGTAATGAAATCATAATAGTCTATATAAAGCAGGAGACATGCATGATAGCCAAACTACAGTACACCACATATACACAGTCATGTCAAGTCAGGGACTCACGCCCTCTAAGTCATCACTCAAATATAACCATGGGTCTCATGCCCACAATATCAATCATGCCCGTGGAATTCATTCCTCACCTGGCGATCATGATATAACAACACAAGGAGTACATGAACACTGATCCCACTCGTGTCATAAGAATGCACGGGCAAGTAAGAAGCATAACTACGGATCCACCTGCGTCCTCAATCGATGGGAAATCACGAAAGTCGCTACGGATCCCACCGTGCAACAATACTAAATACTTGTATCACGAAGGCCGACGGGCAAGTACGATAGCCTCTACCAGATCCACCCTGCATCACGTCGCTGACCGGGGCAAGTACGCAGGCTAACCACCAAATCCGCCCTGCATCACAAAACTTCGTCCTAACACTGACCGGGGCAAGTACGAAAGCCAACTACCAGATCCACCCTGCATCACGTCGCTGACCGGGGCAAGTACGAGGGCTAGCTACCAGATCCACCCTGCATCAGTAGACCTCATGGAGAGCTAGTCCATGGAATAACACTATCAGCGAGAACGAACCTCATCACGTGGCGCGTACGCGGACCATCCATCGAGTCAGTAAACCCAAACGAAATAACAATATAACACTTACCATAGAAGTATACCCGTGGGCCACCCAACGTGTCAGTATGTCCAAACATGATCGAGAATAAACACGACCGGCCCTCCATCGAGAGACGCGGTAACATAAGGATACAGTACTTGTACACCAAGACTATCACAAGCAAACATAGGAAAGTTATTAACACTCAAGGTACTTTCATACTATGCCAAAAATCCGGGTTCTAACCCCAAAGTACTACGTATTTTAACTCCTTAAAATATTCATTCTTTTCACAAAGGTCACACGATACTAATACCCGTAGTATCAAAATAGAGTAACTATCATTTTAAGTAACCCAAAAACAATGTCCATACCTTCCTTTTAAATAAACCAAGACAAAACCATACCTTCTTTTAAAACCAACTCAAGACAATACCATGTCTTCCTTTTAAACAAAAACACTTCTCCTTTTGAAATTCAAGTAACAATATACTTTTCAAAATAGTTTAAGCCTCATAACTTCTTAAAAATATCAAGCTACCGTTTTAAACCCAATGATAAAACCATTCTTTTGTTTTCATAAAGTCGTTATAACTAACTTCCCATAAAGCTATTATAACACTTTACATTTTAAATCAACCAAGGACAACTACTCATATTTCCAAAATCAAGATAATTTTATTCTTTTAAAGACCAAGTACCCATTACTCACGAATGAGGTTTCACAACTTTTTAACACAATTCAAGTCCTTAACATTTCATATCAAGTCACTTAACTTTAGAATCAAGTCAATGACACAAAAAAAAAGAAATAAAACTTCTTTAACACACGTGCGTCTACCGCACTATATATTTCACAAATAATCATGCTCAAGAGAATAGGAAGAATCACATACCTCTTCGGGTCAATCCACTTTCTAAGTCCAATATATAAATTCCGCACGTAGTACGTCAACCTATAATGACCATAATACTTATTAACCTCTAGTTAATATGTAGAATATTCCAAGTTCAAAGTCACTAAATCTACGGAAAAATCGGGCAGCATTTCCTTTGTTTCTACATACTTTGCCACCTTTTTCAAGGCCGAATTCAACATCCAAACGCCACATTTAAGGCCCAAAAATCCAATTAATTCAACGGGGTTTACACACCTAAACTTGGATGTGTAAAATTCTGCCCCACAATGTAAAACAACTATCTTAACAAGTTTAAGGTAGTATTTTGGCTACAACGTGCTTACATAACCTTCTTGTCCAATTCTTTCATATCCAAACCATATTTCTTACATGCAATTTAAATAAGAGCAATATTTTCAACTACAAATTCTTTCTCATTCACATGCAATACCAAAAACCAACAAGGGGAGAAGGAATTGTTACCTTAGAGCTTTAGCCAATTTATCCCAACAAGTTTGCTATCCTCCTTTCCAAAAACACCACCACAACAACTCTTACAAGCTAGACAACAAGTTTTCTCCTTGCCACACTTTTCAGATTTTCCTTAAGCTTAGATTTCCTCTTGAAATTCTAGAGAGAAGGGAGAGCTTTTAGCTTTAGAGAGAGAGAGGAACTTGAAGAATGACCAAGTCTTCAAGACTTGATCAATAAGTAGTGCATGCAAAATCAGATGGGGGGGGGACACTTGTCACCCTCCCATGGCCTTTTTAAAAGAAAATATCTGTTTTCCTCAGTTTTTTCGCCAAAATTTTGGCCTTGGCGTCGCGGCCTGCGGCGCCCGCCTGCAACCCTGTCGACTCAGAACTATCCGTCGCGGCCTCGCTTTCGGCGCGCGGCAGCAACTCAGCGCTCCTCGGAATAACCGCGCGCGCGCAGCTCTGGCCAAACACTTTTTGTCCGACTGCGCACTGAACTTGTAACTCCCATAACTTTCTACTCTGATGTCCTATCGACGAACGGTTGGTTGCGTTGGAAACTAGACTCAACGAACTACGCACTAGGCCTTCGAAACACCTATAAACTCTCAAGGTAACTGGACATACACCAACTCAAAGTTGACTAAAAACCCGTCCGAAACAATCCGTCAACCTATCTTTCGAAAATTTTAAGTCTTACTCCCTTTCGTACGCTCTCATACGCATGACCTGAACTACGGGGTGTAACACTTTCTTGTCACGAATTTCCACATCGAATTCTTATAGCAGCAAGACCCATCGAATGAGGCGAGGTTTTGCATCCTTCTTTGTCATCAAGTACTTTATGGCAGAATGGTCAGTGTATACTATCACCTTATTTCCAATCAAGTATGGCCTGAATTTCTCAAATGCATACACTATTGCTAGTAATTCCTTTTCTGTAGTCGCGTAATTTAACTGTGCGTCATTTAGAGTTTTACTAGCATAGTAAATGGATCTAAATACCTTGTCGATTCTCTGTCCAAGCACTACTCCTACTGCATAATCGCTTGCATCGCACATTAGTTCAAATGGGAGCTCCCAGTTTGGTGCAATGACTATGGGTGCTGAAATAAGCTTCTCCTTGAGTGTCTGAAAAGCGGACAAGCATTCCTTATTGAAGTAAAAGGCAACCCCCGTCATTAGTAATGTGGAAAGGGGTTTTGAAACTTTTGAAAAATCCTTGATGAATCTTCTATAGAAACCTGCATGCCCAAGGAAACTTCTGACCCCTTTTGTTGATACTGGAGGTGGGAGATTTTCAATTACTGAAATCTTTGCTTTTTCTACCTCAATACCTTGGTTTGATATTTTGTGTCCCAAGACGATCCCTTCTGTTACCATGAAATGACATTTCTCCCAGTTTAGCACAAGGTTAGATTCTTCACATCGGCTTAACACTGCTTCTAAGTGCCTCAAACATTCATCGAACGATGCTCCAAAAACTGAAAAATCATCCATAAAGATCTCTATAGTCCTCTCCACCATGTCTGAGAAAATTGTCATCATACACCTTTGAAAGGTTGCAGGTGCATTGCAAAGTCCGAATGGCATCCTTCTGAATGCAAATGTACCAAAAGGACAAGTGAATGTTGTCTTTTCCTGATCTTCTGGTGCTATTGCAATCTGGTGATACCCTGAGTACCCATCCAAAAAGCAGTAGTAGTTGTGCCTTGCAAGTCTATCCAACATTTGATCTGGAAATGGTAACGGGAAGTGGTCTTTTCTGGTTGCCTTGTTCAACTTGTGATAGTCAATGCAGATTCTCCATCCAATAACTGTTCTAGAAGGAATGAGTTCGTTCCTTTCGTTTGTCACCACTGTTATTCCACCCTTTTTGGGCACCACTTGTACCGGACTCACCCATGCGCTGTCAGATATAGGGTAAATTACTCCTGCATCGAGCCATTTTAGGATTTCCTTTCTGACTACCTCTTTCATGTTTGGGTTTAGTCGCCTTTGTGCCTCGATGGATGGTCTGCTCTCCTCATCTAGACGGATCTTATGCATTACCGTCGACAGACTTATCCCTTTTATGTTTGCTAATGTCCATCCAATGGCACGCTTGTGATCCCTCAGCACTCTTAGCAGTTTATCAATCTCTTCGGTGGATAGGTGGCGTGAAATGATCACTGGTAACGTTTTATCTTCACCTAGGTATTGGTATTGTAAATAATTGGGTAGGATTTTTAACTCTAACTCTGGAGCCTTCTCTGTGGATGGTATTGATCTTTCTGGCATCTGCCCAAGCTCTTCATATATCCTCTTATCCCATTTCTCATAAACATTCATCCAATTTGCATACTCCATCAGCCCTGGGTCGTTTCTACTACTATCATCCCATTTGGTTAGTACTTCTTCAAGCGTATCATCATGTCTGAACCCTTTGACTGACACTGCATCTTCGATAAGATCAATGGCGGAGCAGTTATCATTGGCATCTGGAAAAGTTGCTGCCCGAAAAACATTGAAAGTCACTTCTTCTTCATCCACCCGAAGCTTCAACTCCCCTTTGTGAACATCAATGAGAGTCTGTCCTGTGGCTAATAAGGGTCTGCCAAGTATGATGGGGATTCCATCGTTATCTTTTATGTCTAAGATAACGAAGTCAGCGGGAAAGATGAACTTGTCCACCTTCACTAATACATCTTCAATGACTCCTCTAGGATGAACTATGGAGCGGTCAGCTAACTGCAAAGTGATGTTTGTAGGTTTGACTTCTCCCATTCCCAGTTTGCAGAAAACTAGATAAGGCATCAGATTTATGCCTGCCCCCAAGTCGCACAATGCTTTCTGACATTCAAACCTTCCAATGGTGCATGGGATGGTGAAGCTCCCTGGATCTTGTAATTTCTGAGGTAGTTTTCTCTGTAGGATGGCACTACATTCCTCAGTCAACACCACTGTTTCGTAGTCCTCTATCCTCCTCTTTTTGCTAAGAGCATCCTTCATGAACTTTACGTAGCTCGGCATCTGCTCTAATGCTTCAGAAAACGGGATATTGAGTTGCAACTGTTTGAGAATTTCCACAAATCTAGAGAATTGCTTGTCAAGAGCACATGTTTTTAACCTCTGGGAATATGGTACCTTCACCTGGGGTGCGTTCGCTACAGCTTTTACCGACTTTTCGGCTTCTGGGCTTTGGGTGTCGCGGCCCTGCTCCTTGCCGCCACGGCGCTCAAACTCCTGCCCTGTCTCAGAATCTTCGGCGCCGCGGCCCTGTTCATCGGCGCCGCGGCGCTGCTGCTGCTGCGAACTTTCTATCTCCACTGATTCGACATTCTTCAGGTCAATCGCCTGACATTGTGCTTTCATATTGTCTTCCACAGGTGCAGATTGCTCTTTTTGCGTGTCGCTGTTCAACATGACCGCAATTTCTCCTATTTGCGTTTCCAACTTCTCCATGGCCATTCTCGTTTCGTCCATGAACGGAGCTTGATACCTAGTAAAACTGAGTATGGCTTCTCGTAACTCCTCCCTCTCTTCCTCTATGGTTGGAGCTCTATCATAATGACAGTAGTAATCCATGTCTTTAGGATCCCTGAGATGAATCAAAACCAACAACGGATCACGGCACACTTGTTTTCACAAACAAAAAAAACAAATAAAAATAAAAACATAAATAAAACCAAATTAGAAATTAAAAATAAATAAAACTGATATTGAACTATGCTTAATCCCCGGCAACGGCGCCAAAAACTTGGTGCGCGAAAAGATGCACACACTTTAACGCAAGTGCACGTTATCGTGACAAGTAATATAGTCTTGGTAAGACCGAATATCGTCCACAAGGATTAGTGTTCAAGTACCAATTATCTATCTTTTGATATCTATTTGGTAACCGATATTTGAGTTTGTTGATTATACTAATAATTATAAATACTAATTAACTATGTGTTTACTTCAGTAGTGATGGAAATAGGGCTTCCAAGTCTCCTCAACTATCCGCTTATATTACTTATTAATGCAATGAATTATGGTTCTTCTTCTTTTGGAGCTAGCAGGTTTACTAAATCGTTTTATACTCCCGTTAAGGCTATATAAACACTCAACCCCAGTAGCGCTCCTTTCTACCTTTCGGTGATAAGGATGACTCTATAGGAGGATTAAGACCAAAAACCTAGTTAATCGTCACGCGCCATGCGTGAAATTAGGTGTTTAAACCTCTCATTAACGCTACACAAGTAATTGAGGTATTTTCATCCTCAATCCAAAATATGTCTACCCAACTTACAGCATATTCACAACCTCCTCCTTTCGAAGTTTGATTAGAAATCATATAAATAATGATAATTAGTAATCAATTAATTACCAAGCATTCAAAGCAATTATTGGATAAATCTCAACAATAAGAAGAATAACCATAAACATGCATCAATTCATAACATAAGGTTCTAGTGATTTAACATGGAAAGCCCTATAATGGAATTAGTTCCTAGCCATTGACATGACAAGAACTAATTCAATATCCAACATAAAAACTGAAATAAAGAAAGAAAGAAAAGAAAATTACTAAGTTAAGGTCTCCAATATTCAACTTCAAGAAATCTTGTGTTTGTGCAAGAAAGGGAACTCTTGAAAACTGCCTAGGTTTCTCCTTTTATAGGCTCAAAACCGCCTCAAACTTTTCCTTCAGCCGACTCGAAATTCGCCTAAAACACGATTTTCAGCGTCGGCGCCAAAAACTTATGCGTTGTTACAGTATTTAGGCGCGCGACCTGCGCTCTCTTGTATAGAGCGTAGCCGCTGCTCTGCGCACGATCTTTAGCGCGCCGCTATTGCTATCTGATGGAGCGCCGTGTGCTGGCGTGCCTCTGCCTCGTTCACCACTTTCTCGTCTTTTAAGCTTTGGAACCTCCACTTTTGTCTTCTTTTCGCTCCTTTTCCGCCATTGGGCCATTTTAACCACTTTGACTCAAAAGAAAGAAAATCTATCCTAATACGACACGTATTTGTACAAAAAGGGACAAAAGACTAACTAAAAACGACTCGAAAAGTGTATATAAAATACACCGATCAAGCCGGTATGTTGAAATTCGAGTAGTGCGATAAGTTGGTAGCGCGCCGAAGCGGAAATCCAGAAAGTAATAAAACGCCCAAAGACCCGATTTTCCCCAAATTCAAACCAAAACCTAACCTTTCTTCTCCACAAAACCCACGAAAATTCAAACCTCACCCACAAATCTTCCATAAATCAAACCCAACCACAACCAAAAACTCCTAAAGTCCCTAAACCCTTAACCATTTCAACCACCAAAACTTCATCAAAGTGTCTCAAATCACCATTAGAAGCAAGAAAACCTTGAAGAACACCGTCAAAAAGGTAATCTTTATCTTTTCTTGAAAGCTTTTCAGTAGTCAAAGGAGGTAATAGTTTGGAGGAGTGTTGCATTGTTGAAGTCGTTGGGGGTGTTGAAAAATTGGTTGTGAAATTTAGAGGAGGAGTATACAAGGAGGGTGTGGGTATTGTGTAGTACAGGAGTTGAAGTTTGGGGGTGTTAGTGTTGTAGCTGCTAGTGTTGTGTGATTGTGTTGGGAAACAGTTGTGATACTAAGTTTGTAAGCTGCAAAAAGTGATTTAACCATGTCTGCCAGAAAGAGAAGAGCCTCCACATCCACCTCAGCCCCGCAATACGATGATACTAGGTTCGTTAGCCACCAAGCTTATGAAAGATACAAAAAGCTTAGTACTAGGCCCTTAATCCCTGAAAGGGGAATGGACTATCAGAGGGATTCGTTTAGGGAGGAGGATGTCTATGAGCCCATTCGGGCAATGATTGAGATGATGGGGTGGAAGAGATTTGTAAACCCGGAGAAGATAGCACCAATGAACACAGCGATGGTGCGTGAATTCTATGCTAACTTTCCGGAGAAGGTGGACAACAAATGCTTTGTGAGGGGAAGATATATGCCTGTGACGGCAGAAGCGATAAATATGTCTCTAAAAACAGCAGATGTTGAAGGAGGAGATGGTGATTGGAGTTACTTTAGAACATGGTCTAGAAGCACCACCAATATCGACTGGAATGCCGTCGCAGAACCTGATGAGCTACCACGGGCTGCATTTGATATTGCCAGAAATGGGTCAAGAGGACTGAGCAGGTGTCAATTCAACAAAGCAGTCAAGGGTTGGCTGTATTTCGTCAGTGCCCGTCTGATCCCATCAACGCACTTCACCAGAGTGCCAGAAGATAGGATTAAATTGATATAAGGAATCATGACGGGGAAGACGATTGATGTGGGGAGAGAGATAGTGCAAAGTATTGAAGAAATCAGCAGGTTGGTAACAACAGGTGGGTTGGGACATGGCTCACTTATCACTAATTTATGCCACATGAATGGGGTCCCAATCCTACCCACTGATACTAATGAGAGGAACCAACTGCCTGTGTCATATGGGATAGTGCACTCTTTCCCAGACCCAAGCCCCCCAGCAGCAAGAAGACGAGCACCAGCAGCAGCAGCAGAGGCCGCCATGAACGAAGATGAGCCTAAAATAGAGGCTCAATATGCGGCAGGGAGAAGCCACCAGCCAACCACAGAATCAGAACCTCCAGTGCCTATGATGGAGCAGTTGCTCCAGAACCAGGGAATGATGATGCAACATTTCGACACAGTGATACAAGGACAACAAGAGTTGAGACAAGGGCAACAAGAATTGAGGCAGGAGCAACAACAGTTGCACCAGCAATTTGACGAGATGAGTTCCCTATTCAACCAATGGTCGATGCATTATCCACCGCCACCGCCACCATTTTAAACCAAGTTTGTAAGTGTCTTTTTCTTTTATTGTCTTTGAGTCTTGCACACATTGGGGACAATGTGTGATTTAAGTTTGGGGGGGGTGTCTTATATTTTTGTCTTATTGTTATAGTATGTTTAAATCTTTTTGTTGTTTTTGTGTATTTTTGAGTCACAAATTATTATTTTTTTCTTTTTGAGTCATAATTGTTTGTCAAAAGATCATGCATGTTGTAGTTACTAGAAACACCTAGTGAAGTAAGGTGGAATAATGTAATGGAATTAGAAGCAACTATCTAAACACTTAGGTTAGATATGCCAAAAACTCACAAAATCTGGCTATTTGGAGTTTTTTACTTGAATTGTGCATGATAAATGATTAAAACCTATGTGTTATGATTGCTTGTTATTTGAGGCGAAATAGTTAGGATATGCATGTTAGGAGAGATGACTCAGGCATTTCTTTGTTAGCCAATTTTTACCACTCTTTTCTATCTCTGACTTTAAAAATATCCCTAGTCAGCCCCATTGAGCCTAAAAATTGAACCTTTTCTTTGACACCCTATATTCCCACAATTGTGCCATAAGTAGAAATGTGAAATAGTTAGAATAAATTGTGTTAAAAAAAGAGACAAAAAGAGTGAACAAAAGTGATGCACCCCAATAAAAGAGTAATAAGAAATAGGCAAAAGCCTAAGTTTGGGGGTGCTTGTTATTATAATACACTTCACTCTCCCAAAACAAAAGAGGGGAAAGATAGATTTAAAGTGAAGAAAAGAAATCAAAAGAAAATGGAAAAATTGAAAAGTTAAAGAGCTTATGGTACACAAAATGAGCCTAAATGCCTATTTTTACCTACCCATGCCTAAGCCTACATTACAACCCTTAAAAGTCCTGAAGATCTCTTAGATGCATAGCCATGATTAGTGGAGAATAGCAAGTAAAAATGCCATAGAATTTTTGAAATTAATATGCATGATTCAGTATGTGATTTCCATTAAGCATGATAAAAAATGAGTTTGCGAAATATCTAGCTTAATGTGTTTAGAATGCTGAAATTTCAGGCTATATGTTCTTGCATATTATTCTGCTAATCTTCATGTTTTTCAAAGTAACACCAATGCAGCAAAATGATCAATGTCATTGAGTCTTTTATTTTTCTTTTTCTTAAGTCTTTATGTCTTTATTTTTATCTTTGCTCGAGGGCGAGCAAAGGTTAAGTTTGGGGGTATTTGATCAGTGTATTTTATATACACTTTTCGAGTCATTTTTAGTTAGTCTTTTGTCCCTTTTTGTACAAATACGTGTCGTATTAGGATAGATTTTCTTTCTTTTGAGTCAAAGTGGTTAAAATGGCTGATGGCGGAAAAGGAGCGAAAAAGAGGCAAAAGTGGAGGTTCGAGCTTAAAAGACGAGAAAGTGGCGAGCAGCGAGGCGGGCGGTGCCGCGGCGCCACCAGCTAACAGATAGCAGCGCCCCGGCGCCAAAGATCGAAGCTGCGAAGTTGCGGCGCGCTTCTCTATCTGAGTGCGGTCGCGGCGCTAAATACGAGCAATGAAGTTCGCGCGCGGCTGATAGCGGCCGTAGCGCCGCGCTGAAAATCAGTTTTTAGACGAATTTACAGGCGGGCTGAAGAAGGAAAAGTTGGAGGCGGTTTTGAGCCTATAAAAGGAGAACCCTAGGCAGTTTTCAAGGGTTCCCTTTCTTGCACAAACACAAGACTTCTTGGAGTTGAAGATTGGAGACCTTAACTTAGTAATTTTCTTTTCTTTCTTTACTTTCAGTTTTCATGTTGGATATTGAATTAGTTCTTGTCATGTCAATGGCTAGGAACTAATTCCATTATAGGGCTTTCCATGTCAAATCACTAGAACCTTATGTTATGAATTGATGCATGTTTATGGTTATTCTTCTTATTGTTGAGATTTATCCAATAATTGCTTTGAATGCTTGGTAATTAATTGATCACTAATTATCATTATTTATATGATTTCTAATCAAACTTCGAAAGGAGGAGGTTGTGAATATGCTGTAAGTTGGGTAGACATATTTTGGATTGGGGATGAAAATATCTCAACTACTTGTGTAGCGTTAATGAGAGGTTTAAACACCTAATTTTACGCATGGCGCGTGACAATTAACTAGGTTTTTGGTCTTAATCCTCCTATAGAGTCATCCTTATCACCGAAAGGTAGAAAGGAGCGCTAGTGGGGTTGAGTGTTTATATAGCCTTAACGGGAGTATAAAACGATTTAGTAAACCTGCTAGCTCCAAAAGAAGAAGAACCATAATTCATTGCATTAATAAGTAATATAAGCGGATAGTTGAGGAGACTTGGAAGTCCTATTTCATCACTCTCGAAGTAAACACATAGTTAATTAGTATTTATAATTATTAGTATAATCAACAAACTCAAATATCGGTTACCAAATAGATACCAAAAGATAGATAATTGGTACTTGCACACTAATCCTTGTGGACGATATTAGGTCTTACCTAGACTATATTATTTGTCACGATAACGTGCACTTGCGTTAAAGTGTGTGCATCTTTTATAGTCTAGGTAAGACCGAATATTGTCCACAAGGATTAGTGTTCAAGTACCAATTATCTATCTTTTGGTATCTATTTGGTAATCGATATTTGAGTTTGTTGATTATACTAATAATTATAAATACTAATTAACTATGTGTTTACTTAAGAGTGATGAAATAGGCTTCCAAGTCTCCTCAACTATCCGCTTATATTACTTATTAATGCAATGAATTATGGTTCTTCTTCTTCGAGCTAGCAGTTTACTAAATCGCTTTATACTCCGTTAAGGCTATATAAACACTCAACCCCAAGCGCCCTTTCTACCTTTCTATGATAAGATGACTCTATAGGAGGATTAAGACCAAAACCTAGTTAATCGCGCGCCATGCGTAAAATTAGGTGTTTAAACCTCTCATTAACGCTACACAAGTAATCGAGGTATTTTCATCCCCATCCAAAATATGTCTACCCAACTTACAAAGATATTCACAACCTCTCCTTCAAGTTTGATTAGAAATCATATAAATAATGATAATTAGTGATCAATTAATTACCACATTCAAAGCAATTATCGATAAATCTCAATAAGAAGAATAACCATAAACACATCAATTCAAAACATAAGGTTCTAGTGATTTGACATGAAAACCTATAATGGAATTAGTTCCTAGCATTGACATGACAAGAACTAATTCAATATCCAACATGAAACTCGGTAAAGAAAGAAAGAAAAGAAAATTACTAAGTTAAGGTCTCCAATCTTCAACTCCAAGAAGTCTTGTGTTTGTGCAAGAAAGGAACCCTTGAAAACCGCTAGGTTCTCCTTTATAGGCTCAAACCGCCTCAACTTTTCCTTCAGCCCGGCGAATTCGCCTAAAAACCGATTTTTCGGCGTCGGCGCCACGCTACTGCTCGGCGCGGACTGCTCGTATTGTTGGCGTCGTGACCTGCACTGGACAGATAGAGCGGCGGCGCAACTGCGAACTTCGATCTTTTGGCGCCGCTATCTCAGCTGGAGGCGCTGCCCGCTTCTGCCTCGCTTTCATCTTTTAAGCTCTGGAACCTCCACTTTTGCCCTCTTTTCGCTCCTTTTCCGCCATTGGGCCATTTTAACCACTTTGACTCAAAAGAAAGAAAATCTATCCTAATACGACACGTATTTGTACAAAAAGGGACAAAAGACTAACTAAAAATGACTCGAAAGTGTATATAAAATACACTGATTAGAAATCAACAAAGAAAATATGCAGTAAATGGAAAAACCAAATACTAACTTGATAGATAGAGGCCTGCGTTGCAGTGTCCTAAGACAGAAATTTGTCCCCACTTGTGATGTAGTTCCTGGACGACTATCTAGAGGATACAACTATTTGGTGCAAGTTCTTGCACAAGAACTTGATCCTGACGAATTTACTTTATGTTGTTTTTTGAGAAATATCTTTTTGGAAGAAGGAGAAGAAGTAATGAGATCAATTCATATGATTAATTCATGTATTTATTCATGTATTGATTCATTTCTGTAATCAACCAAGTGATAATCAACCTTTATAAAAGCAGTATATTCGAACATATGCAACCTTTCATACCAAAGGTTGTGACTGTTGTGAATAGATACAACTTTTGAACCATTCCAGAAATTTTACCGTTGGACAGCGCCGCGACTCTTTGTCCTCAGCACCGCGGCGCTTGCCCTGGCGTCGCGGTTCTGCCTCTTAGCGTCGCGGCGCTAATCATCCTACAGAGCTCTCAGGACTTTCGGCGCTGCTTCCCAGCACCGCGGCGCTCGTCACGGTGATTTTCTTTGTTCACTGGACGAACGGCGCCACGACCCTCTCCCTAGGCACCGCGGCGCTTGGCCAATATTTTCGATATTTTTTATCACTTATTCTTCTTTCTTATATAAGTTCCAACATTACCCGCTTCTAACTAATATAACAAACTCATAACTAATATAACAAACTCACTAATCACCACTAAATACCATTGTCTCTTAATAACTTCAACAAGAACTGGTTTTGTCGCAATTATTGCAGCTTATCTCCTTGGTTTAATACTTTTTTTTGACATTTTTTTAAGATTATGATGATCTGCCTAGACAAATAAATAATTCACTATAAGAAAGTATAGAATTACAACTAAATTTTAGTAACAATAAATATATTATTGTTAAAACACGTAAATGACAATAAAAATTTAATATATTATTGTTAAAAAACGTAAATGACAACCAAAAAATAATTTATTACGAAAACTTTTCGCATCGAAGATTATGACAACAATATTGAACATATAAAAATAAAAAATATTATTAGCAAATGTCTTTCTTCTCGTAGTTACGTTCATTTCCAAGGCAAACACTCATGATTACATAGGACAAAACCAATAGTGTCAGTTACATTTCTTAATTATGTGACATACAATTAACTTTTCCTAGAGGGACAGGAATGACTTTGGCCTATCTGAAGTATGCATTAAAGACAAGGTTATCTCAGATAAATCTTCAAACCAAGATTTCACTAGATTTCAGGAACCATGGATGAAACTATATTTTCTCATAAACTGAATCAAATCATATTGAGCTCATTTGTTTTAGTGCAAAAGTTTATTTATGTTAGAGCTAACAAAATTTTGAACCATGAAGGTTATTTCGATTTTCTGTAAACAAGACTGCAGAAGCATCTTCTATGAAAATATAACCGAGCAATACATATTCATCTAGATGTTTCATTAAGATATGGAGAGTGGATTTGAACAAATTAATGTAATCTAATTTTCAATTAATGCTAACACAATCCTCAGTTGCTATTTTGTCCAACATAACACTGAACTATCAATACTTCTCCATGTAAAAGCCTAAACTAAAAGCTTAGCTTGAATAAAAATCTTTGATTTCCTTAACTCTATCTTGTCTAGGCAAGAAATTAAAGCAATGGCTGCTATGGTTTCTTTGTTATTCACTATTTGTCATCTGCTTATCTCCATAACCTCATATGCAAGTTGTGTTGCTTCTACTGATACTTTATTCCCAAATCAAGTCTTTTGGGATGGCCAGACTTTAGTTTCGCCGAACCAAAGATTTGAAATGGGGTTTTTTGGCTTTGGATACAGAAGGTACCTAGGATTGTGGTACAAGAATATAGGGCCCAATGTAGTATGGGTTGGCAATAGAATGAGTCCACTTGGTTCTTTTGCAAGGCTTATATTAGATGAAGAAGGAAACATCTGTCTCTATGATTTATTAGGAACAAGTGTATGTATCTATAAGCCAAACCAGATTGTTCACAGGCCAGTTTTGCAGCTCCTGGATTCAGGTAATCTTGTGTTTGGAGATTCTAGCAATCTGACAGTTGGAGAGTACCTGTGGCAAAGCTTTGATCACCCTGTTGACACATTGTTACCAGGAATGAAGCTCGGCTGGGACAAGAAAACTGGTATAAATCGAACAATGATTTCCTGGAGGGCAATTGATGATCCAGCTCTAGGTGACTATTCCTTCAAGTTAGAGTCAGGTGACTCAGGTCAGTCACCCCAACTAGTTCTTGAGAAAAAACAGCAAAAGGTTTCAAGGTGGGGCCCTTGGGATGGACAAAGATTCAGTGGTAGTGATGCCCTCATGGCATACAAACCAATATTTAGCTTCAACACTGATGCATTTTATTTCGCATCTGAAGCCAAGAATGATTGGAGTTTGAGACTGGCACTGAATCCAGAGGGCAAGATACAATTCCTGAGGAGTAATGGTATTGTGAACATACTGAATAAGGATATATGTGACCAATATAAGACTTGTGGGCCTTATGGAGTTTGTTTTGTTGAGGATCCATCCTGCCGGTGTCCCGATGGTTTCTCAGCTGCATCACCAGATGACTGGGACAAGATGGATTTTATCAAAGGATGTAAGAGAATAACTGCACTTAACTATACTAACAAAGACGCGTTTGTAAAGAATACTGGACTGAAGTTGCCTGATAATGCAGCTTACTGGGGAATGTTGCGGCCCAAGGAGTGTGGAGAGAAGTGCTTGAATAAAAAATCGTGTATGGCTTATACTAACATCAATATCAACGGAAATGGCAGCAAATGTCTCGTTTGGTTTGGAGATTTATTTGATATGAGACATTCACCAAAAGCTGGGAACGACATTTTTATACGGATTGCACATGGCAAACTAGGTAAAAATCATTTTAACAAGTTCTATGTTTGCTTGTGACACGATAACTGATTCAATGCCTTAAAACTATAATTTTTAGTTTAGTGCAAAGAATAACATTTGAAGCGTGAAGTAGTTAATTGTTGTGTAAGTTTTTTTTTTTTTGTCAATTTAACCAAGTAACAAGTTTATACACAACTAGCTCAATTTGGACTCTAGAGCCAGACCCTATAATTGTTTCTATGCTAAGCTACCACAAAACAAACAAATTTGATAGCTTATACAGGATAACTTTGTAAACATTCTAATAGCCTACTTCTTTTACAATTTTTCCCTCTAATATGCAATTGCAAGATGATATCTCTAATTAATTGGACATTTGGCCTACTTTTGGCTTGAAATATTCTTGCATTCCTTCTGCCCGAATCTGGTAAACAGTTGCAGCTAGTATAAATCCCATATGCTTGCTCTAGGTCGAGTGTTGTGGACATGTTTGGAAAGCCAAGCTACCTCTTCAGTCCAGGAACCAATCTGTCTTGGTGATCCCACCCAAGTGAGGAGGGTAGACCAAATATATCTTAAATATATTCAAGCAAAAAATAGATCCAGTGATTCCATATCTAGTGAGGTACAGAACACACAATCTCGAGACACTTGTATGCCCAATTTTGCTAGCCTGTCCACAGTGGCTAGCATAGTTTGAACTACTAAGATGCACAATAAATTGATGTCCTGGTATAGCTCCTGAACACAGTATCAGATTCTTCCATGAAGCTCTAGGATGTTGGGGAAGGAAAGATATGTTTTCTTTATACTGAATGTTCCCCCAACTGGTATTGATAAAGATGCCTTATAATATCTATAATGGAAAAGCAGGTTCTAGCATCAAAGATTTCCCCGCAAGCCAACATACTTGTTTAGGAGTGTGAAGACTAGTCAGATCTCTGGATTTAATGTAGATGTTATGTATTCACCGCACCCAGAGAGTATCCTTTTTAATTTTTGAGATAATGCCCAAAGTAATTTACAAATTGTAGCTTTGTTGCAGGTCCCAAAATCAATGAAATTGAGTCCCTAAACGGATCTTGGGAGGCACGTAGTGTCTCAGGCAATCGGACCTTTTTTGGAACTGTCATTGTTTTCTATCCAAAGGAATACCCTACAAAACATTGCTACCATTGTAATGACTTTCTTAGGCAATAGAAAAACCTGAGTCCAATAAGTCTGCATTGTGTAAGTTACTTATTAGTACATAAACGTTAATTAATTGAATTCCCATATTAGCACTTGATTAAGTGGTTCATGCAGATTTGCCATTTTTCTCTTTTTACTGTCTCCATAACTTGATCTTACATGAATTACTCATCCTATATCTATATCAAATGGAAAGGATTTTATATTAGCTATTTTCATATCTTTTCAAGATGCCTATGCATATCCATGATTTTGACACATTAGATGTGTTTGAAGCATTTTACTGAATGTTTTCACATAACTGATACACAATCTAGCAAAAGATAAAACCAACCTGCATGCAGCTAACACTTCTGACTTTCTTATGAACAGAAGCACCTGTTGCCCATGGGAGCGGGAAAAGGAAATGGAAATTGATAGCATTTGCTGCTTTAATCTTAGTGCTGACACTACTTATCTTGTCTACATATTATAAGTTTCTATATCGAGCAACGAGGACAGAGGTGCTAGGTAAAACGACTCGTCTTTCTTTCCTTTTTTATATTTACTGCCCAAACTTAGTTTCACTCAAACACTATTCTTGAATGAAAAACTTCTTCAACTCTTGATGTTTAAACCTTGAGACGGAAACAGTGAACAGAGACATTGTTCAAATGCATCTTGTTCTGCCAATAACCTTTAGTCGGCAATGACAAACGTTCCCTATACCCTCAAGCTCCTAACCAGAGTAGTTCCTTTTGCATTAGCGAACACATAACCCTATACTTATATTAAAGGATGGTTTAGTTTCATTATTATTTGATGATTTGTTTTTTCAAAATAATATCTTCATCTGAACAGATGAATCAGAAATCAATCAGCCCGAATATTCTATAGGAGCTTTGTTGCAGGACACGGATGTCATTGCATATGATTCCAGTGCTCTAGCTGCAGCCACTAACAATTTTTCCCTTGCTAATAAGATAGGGCATGGTGGCTTTGGCAATGTTTATAAGGTTAGTATTTCTTTTCAACATGCATGAATATGCATAGTTAAAGTAATTCAAATATCAGAATTAATGCCCAAATAATGTACATACTTATTTTGTAGGGTGTACTAGAGAATGGAGTAGAAATAGCAGTGAAGAAACAGGACGTGACTTCACGTCAAGGAGTTAAGGAATTTGAGAATGAAGTAAAACTAATAGCAAAGCTTCAACATCGTAACCTAACAAAGTTGTTGGGATACTGCATTCATGGAACCGAAAACTTCCTAGTTTATGAGTTCATGGCGAATAATAGCCTAGACAAGGTCATATTTGGTATGACAACTTAAATAATAATTTTTCTTTATATTTGTCTGTATTATTTTGATATTGGAAAAAAACACAAAACGACACTGATATTTGAGACTATACAAGTTAAATGGAGTAACTGTTTGCTATTTCATGCCAGATTCTACTAGAAGGGGTACAGTAACATGGCCAACGCGCTTTAACATTATCAAAGGAATCGCAAAAGGGTTAGTTTACCTGCATCACGACTCGAGGTTGACAATACTCCACCGCGACTTAAAAGCTAGCAATGTTTTGCTAGACAGAGAGATGACACCCAAAATATCTGACTTCGGGTTGGCAAGGGTATTCGAAAAAGATGTTGAAGAAAAGACTCAGTATGTAGTTGGAACACGGTAAGTATATTAATACTACATGTATATATATATTAGAATTTTTAGTGACAATATTATGTGTGGCTGTAGTGGTTATATGCCTCCTGAATACATAGAAAATGGACATTATTCAAGAAAATCAGATGTGTTCAGTTTTGGAATATTGGCATTGGAGATTGTGAGCGGCCAAAGGAATTGGGGTTATCGGCACCCAATATATGATATTGGTCTAGTAGGCTATGTAAGTTTATCAGTCTTTAGTTATGGTTACAACTTTCACTTTCTTTGTTAACATTGTGCTAATACTTTTACATGTTTGATCGTTTGATGGTCAGGCTTGGACAATTTGGAATGAACGGAAGGGCATAGAACTACTGGATCCAATGATAGAAAAACCAGGTGATTGGAATGAAGTTTTAGTATGCGTCCTTGTTGGGCTGTTATGTTGTCAATGTCATGCCCAAGACAGACCTTCAATGGTTCAGGTGGTTTCCTTACTGGAGGAGAACGAAATGTCAAGGTTAAATTGTGTGCCCCTGGAACCTTACTTATCTAAGGAGAGGACTCACAGTAGCAGGAGTCGCGAAAGTGTGAACGAGATAACTATTACCGAATTAACCGGAAGATCATGATCATGACCTAATCTCAAGAAACAAGTATACAGAGAACAAACTCAGTAAATGTGAAGTCTTCTCTTTTTCCGCTTACTAGAATAACTTGAAACTATGAACATGGAATTCCTGATGGCAAACAAGCCGAAGAGACTTAAGGTAAGCTTCCTATTTTGGGAGCTTGCAAGTTGCAAGTGGGAATTCCAGGGCAATTGGTGTTGTTACGGAAAGGATCATTTATCATCCTTTATAAATTTACGAATGACCTTTTCTAACGTAGAATTTATGTTATCTTGTAGTGTTTTATGTCGCTTCATGCAATATATATATATAAATGTGTGTGTCGCTTTTATAACGACACTAGAATGATATTGAAGTCCCAGAGATAATAAAATTCGGCAGTGTTTGTAACAACTATGCTTTTTATTTTTTCAGAAATGATACAATATACTCAATGAATTACAAGCACCCTATCAAGCAGGATCTTGATTTCCTAGGTTATAAATACGTGGTTGAACGCAAACTATAATATCATTAAATTTGATAATATCACGCCCGGAGAGATGGATTCTTAAAGGGGCTAAAACACAGTGAGAGTATTAAATTTTATATTTGTAAACATTTTGTGAACACATTAATGTATGCTAAACAATCAATCAATTAAGTTCTTATATTTGCACTAGATTTATAAATTTATCCTAGACTAGAAATCTAAGGAGATGCATGCCATATTATTAACTCTTCAAGATCAAGAATAAACTAATAAACTCCTTGTACTCAATTCAGTTCATTGAATATATAGTTCCTTACTTAGCACTATGAACCCCAAGGGGTTTATTAGTTTATTCTTGATCTTGAAGAGTTAATTTAACATGATATGCCTCCATATATTCGAACTTTAATAAATCTTAATTAAATTGTTCCAACAAAAAGGGAAGATATTTACTATTGTGTTCTTTTTTATTCTGGTGCCGCTTCAAACTACATAAAGTAATAGTAGTGAATATAGATTTGTAAAATATAATTAATAAAGTTAATTTAGGTAAAATAAATCATATTTTCTGAAGGGGGGTGTCAAATGAACATGGCCAAGTAAAAAAGAACGAAAAATTTGTATTGAAGGCGTTCATTAATTAAACGGGTGATATAAGTCCAACTCATTTTCCATCATAATAAAATGGGTTGAAAACGGATAAAATTATTGGTGTTACAATTTCAATATAATAGACTTGAAGCCTAACATCAGTTGATACAACATCAATAAGTGTTGATGATCTTGATCTTCGGTCTATGATCCTTCCTTGAAGTTTTGAGATGTTGGTTGAAACTGCAGCAAGCCCCTTGAGAACAACAACAATAATATGTTTAGAATATGAAAATATGACAAGATAATTAACTTGCTGAGTCGACCAAATTCTTGATCTATCCTTAAGATAATATTGCCTCGTATATCCTTTCAACGGTGTAAAGACAACTTATCTCCCAAGATAAAACAGCAATCAAACAAATGAGCAAAGGGAACTCAAGTGTTCGTTAGAATAGAAGGATCTTTGAGTGTGTAAGATTGCAAGAAAGGAGGAGATTTCATCAAATCTGAAATCATCCAAGTGTAGAGAGTACTTCTTTTGTGTATGTTCTTTGTATATTCTCAAATCTGAAAGTAAGGCTTGATTATATAGTGTAAAGAAGAGAGGAGGTGTTAATGGGTGTTAATGACTATTAAGAGGTTGTTTAAGAGGCTCAATGAAGAGCCAAAACGTTCAGAAAGTATTGTCCAACGTTCCAACACCTTAATGACATTAATGTGTGACTTTCCCGTTACTGGAATGCTCTCTGAACATACATTTAGCGCCGCGGTGCTGGTCTGCAGGGCCACGACGCCGGTAGAAACCTCCTTTCAGAAACTTCAGGGACCAAAGTGTAATTATAATAAAGTCTGGGGTCCAAAAAGATAATGTCAGAAACAGCCTGTGACCCGACCCGGGTGGGTGGTGATGGCGCGCGTGTGGGCCTAGTCTCGAACCCAAGCACACCTAGGTCCTCCCTCTTTCAAACACATGGGTTACCTCTTGGGGTCCCAATCTTTTATTCAGTTTAGAGACTTATAACATGAGCAATTCTTCTTTTTACTACCGATGTGGTAGATTTATCACATACCACTCTTCCATGTCTCAAACACTTTACTTCGTGGACCAATATCTCTTTCATTTCTCAATGGAATTTGACGATTCTTGGCCCTACAGTCATCTACTCACTTAGTAGATTACACACGTGTAAAGAATCAGGTTCTCCAACATGTGGAACCATGATGTTTAAGTCATTGAAGATGGGCGGACCCAACCTCCACCAAAGACAAATTTCCAACACAAATACGGGTCCGGAGCAATCAGATGTTGGGTTAAGGATCTCATGCGTTGAACATTTTCAGCTTTTGCAATAGTTTTTGCGGCCGGGAGACAAAGATAAAACTAAATATTGTACTAATATGATTACATAAAATTATGTTGACCGATATTTTTGTAAAGATTTGTACTTATTGGAGAAATTAAATGAAGTGAAACTGTAAAAAATGAGAATCACGTGATCAGTTCATTAAACATGAGACAAACATGAGACAAGCAAATCCATTTAAATCTCAGTATCGTACACTTCTCTACTTCGAAGTCAAGCCTACTACAATAATAAATAAAATATTCAAGGCGTATTGCAAGTAAAAGCAAATAATAGACTACAAAACAGTTGGATTTCTCCATAAACTTTGGTCGACAAAGATTGTAAATCAACTTGTTGGAAATTTATTAAACGTGAAATAAAGTTAATCCTATTACTTATGATTCGAACAATTGGGGTCCCGCATATCGGAAACTTCGTTTTCACACACGTGCACACATTATACCAAGGATCATAAATTTCCTAAGTGGAGAAGAAATTGGTACGTATACAAAATGTTTGAGAAGTAAGTTAATAGACGGTTATTGATCAAATGACAATGATTTCACGTTGGTAAATGAAGGAAGAAGTGTACAATGTGTTGAAAGATGAAACATGTCATGGAATCGCCGCGGAGCCGCAAGGGTCGCGACGCTCGCTAATTCGGAGTTTGGTCACTGGAATTGAGGCACCCCGGCGCCTTGGTCCAGGGCCGCGACGCTTAAATTCAAATAGCTACTGGATGAATTAGCACCGCGGCGCCATCCCGAAGGGCCGCGATGCCTTCGACGGTACTGAGCAGCGTCGCGTCGCTTCCCAGTGAGCGTCGCGGCGCTTGTGTTCCAGAATGTCCGACGGGAGACGAAAAGACTTGACTCTTGGGATGGTTTTGCACTAACAAATCGCCCCAAAGAGGGCGATTTTTTTAAACCAAAGAGGGCGACTAAAAAATGTCCTTTTAGTTCGGACCAAAAAGGGCGACATACAGTCGCCCTTTTTAATTTCACCAAAGGGGGCGACCTTTTCAAGTCTCCCTTTTGATCCGAATAAAAAAGGGCGACTTCAAAAAATCGCCTCCTTTGGTCATCACTAAAGGGGGCGACTAGAAGTCGCCCCTTTTTGGTCCTAAATCTAAAACACAATTTACTTGATGCTCAATGATTAAATGTTGTTCGCCTACGTTTTTTTTTTTTACAAATATGTTATATTATATAAATCAAAGGAAAGATTTTGTATACAAATAAAAAGTTTCCATAGTCCGGAAAATAACAAAAGATGATTCGAGTTAGAAATTAAATTTATCTTCAAATATTTTAAGTTTCTAGTGTTTATTGTTATTCTCTAATTAAAACAATAGAAACTTGCATGGCTAGCTTTGTGTTTTAATCAATTATTTCGAGATTAATTGATGTATAATCCAAAAAAATTAAATAGACAATTAAAAAATTTAGGTAATTTGTTTTGTTGCATTGTTTTTTAACATAAGTTGTTGGAAAAAGTGGATGTGGTATCTTATCCCATGAATATTACAACTTAAGGTATGCATGTTATATACTATATAGAATCTTAGAAAAAAAGTAACAACCTTATATATATTGAAATTGACCATTTGTTATATCACATAAATGAGGAACTTTTTCATCATTTGTGATACCATTGCCTCTGTTTATGGAATTAATTAACATAACGTCTTGCTTTTATTATTTATTTTTAATAAGATATAAATAAATATTATTTTTCTTACTTTTATTCTACATTTCTATTTCACAGAGGAGGCACGAGTTCGATTCTTGGCTGGGGTTGTATTTGTGGTGATTAATATTGCATAACTAGTGGTCTAGTGGTAGAATAGTACAGTGTCACAGTTCAGACCAGAGTTCGAATCTCAGTTGGTACATTTAATTTTTCTCTTTTTTGAACCACATCAAAAAGGGCGACTACAATCGCCCTTTTTGATATAAATCAAATAGGGCGACTGTAGTCGCCCTTTTTTAGAGATATCCAAAAAGGACGACTTTAGTATGTCGCCCTCTTTGAGTACAACAAAAAATGGAATTAAATAACTTTTATTTGTTACTTAACATTTATTTGTTAAATAATTACATGTCATCTTAGAGTAGTAAAAGTTGAATTGAAATATGAAATTAATGTTTTTTAATTTTCAAAGTGACAAATATTATAGACCAAATTTGAGATAAATTTATTTAAAGATTAATCCGGAATTAATTATTTCTTATCTCTCACACCAAACGAGTCCTACAAATTCTTTAAATGTCTTTCCTAACTATCACATTCATTGACTCATATCAACGTTATAAGAAGTTCAAATCTCAGTTGGTGCATTTAATTTTTTCTTTATTTTTAACCACATCAAAAAGGGCGACTTTAGTATGTCGCCCTCTTTGAGTACAACAAAAAATGAGATTAAATAACTTTTATTTGTTACATCAATTAGTGATTAATAATTACATGTCTTCTTAGAGTAGTAAAAGTAGAATTGAAATATGAAATTAATATTTTTTTTATTTCCAAACTGACAAATATTATAGTCCGAAATATACGTATTTGAATCCGATTCGAAGTTATTAAAAAATTACGAATATCCGAAATATTCGGATCCGAATTCGATAAAAAATTATTCAAAAATTACGGATATTCAATTATTTGGATATCCGAATCCGATCCGAAATTATCCGAAAATTTTGAATATCCGATTTTTTCGATGTCCGAAATATTCGGATCCGAATTCGATCCGAAATTATCCGAAAATTGCGGATATCCGATTATTTCGATATCCGAAATATTCGGATCCGAATCTGATCCGAAATTATCCGAAAATTTTGAATATCAGATTTTTTCTATATCAGAAATATTCTGATCCGATCCGAAATTATCCAAAAATTGCGTATATCCGATTATTTCGATATCCGAAATATTATGATCCGAAATTATTCAAAAATTTCAGATATCCGATTTTTTCGATATCCGAAATATTCGGATCCGAAATTATCTAAAAATTACGGATATCCAATTTTTTCGATATCCGAAATATTCTGATCTGAACCGATCCGAAATTATTCGAAAATTTTGAATATCCGATTTTTTGGATATCCGAATCAGATTCAAAATTATCCAAAAATTGGGGATATCCGATTTTTTGGCTATCCGAAATATTCGGATACAAATCCGATCCGAAATTATCCGAAAATTACGGATATCCGATTTTTTGAATATCCAAAATATTCGGATCCGAATCCGAATATTCAAAAAAATTATTGTCTTTTAAATCATATTTTAATTTATCTTAAAGTATTTTAAATCCTATTTTAATTATGAGGAGCATAAATATAACAAGTATTAATGGCTGGTTTAGTGGTAGAATGACATAGTTCCACAGAGGAGACCCGGGTTTGATTCCTAGCAGGGAGGTATTTGTGGTGATTAATATTGCATACCTAGTGGTCTAGTGGTAGAATGACACAATTCCACAGAGGAGACCCATGTTCGGTTCTTGGCAGGGAGATATTTATGGTGATTAATATTGCATAACTAGTGGTCTAGTGGTAGAATAGTATAATGTCACAGTTCAGACCAGGGTTCGAATCTCAGTTGGTGCATTTAATTTTTTCTCTTTTTTGAACCAACCCAAAAAGGGCGACCACGGTCGCCCTCTTTGATGTATCTCAAAAAGGGCGACTGAAGTCGTCCTCTTTGATCCTTATCAAAGAGGGCGATTTGATCGCCCTGCTTGATCTACGACAATGGACATAATAAGGTGACTTGAAGGGCGACTAAAAACCGTCCCCTTTGATCTAAAGGGGCGATATTTAACCCAAAAAGGGCGACTGCAGTCGCCCTCTTTGGGTCGATTTGTTGTAGTGTTGAGGCATTAAACCTCTATTACTTCCCAAATATCGCCCTCTTTGGGTCGATTTGTTGTAGTGTTGAGGCATTAAACCTCCATTACTTTCCAAATGAATTCAACCATTATTTGACTGAATTGTAACTCCATAATCAAGGCATTAACATGGTCAATCAAGGCAATTACTTGGCCAATTGGAGTGTCATCTTCTCAACACTATAAAATGAGGCATTAGGCTCATTTGCAAGAACACACTCAGAAAATTTCCAGCAAATTATCTTCCTCTCTAGCAATACTCAAAGATCTTTCTTTCCTAGCAAACACTTGAGTCTTCTTTGCTCACTTATTTTATTGTTGTTTTATCTTGGGAGATAAATTTTCATCACACCGTTAAAAGAATATACGGGGCAATATTATCTTAAGGATAGATTGAATATCAATCGACTCAGCAAGCCAACTACTTTACTTATTTCCATATTTCAGTTTTTTGTTGTTGTTGATAACATTCTCATTTTCCCGTTACCACACTTTTTTACTCAAAACAACTTGGGTTAGAAAATGATGACGAGATTGATTCTATGTTGTGTCAACACGGGGAGGGCCTGCCTGCATATCGAAAATAAAGATTATATAATACATGAATATGTTGCACTTTGCTTTTTTATTCATTTCTTTATAATTTATGGAGAAAAAAGAAGTATTGTATGATTAATCACCAAGCTATGTACTTTTGTTTTCTTGTTATTGATAGCTTGGGTGTCATATGTACAAGGATATTGTCAAAAAAAAATCTATTTCATGTGGGTTTTAAATACTTTCTGCAAAAAAAAAAAAAAAAAAAAAACTTACTGAAAGAAATATAACAAAACTAGATCCAGTCTTTTATTTTATCTATTCGTTTTTATATAATAATTTTTGGCAAAAAATTCTAAATAAAACTTATTTTCCTAGAATACCTATATAATATATGTTAACCTAGTTTCAACCTGTCCATTAATCATCCAATGTACTTTTGACCCGCCAAATTTTCCTGGCCTACACATTCGTCACGCTAGTTGAAGCTCAAGATATTTATTATTGCTACTACAATTTAATAAAACAAACTCCAAATTTATTTACTAATTAATACTCCCTCTGTCTCAAAAAGACATGTGGTTTATGAAAGAAATAATCTCTTCATTATTTTCATTGATGAAAGGTGTATATATACAATTTACAATATGAAAATATATTTCCTATTCTACTCCTAAAACTTTATTCTATTTGGAGACTAACTATACAATTAAGGTAAGTATACAAAGCTAATTAAGGTACATAACTACGACACAATATATACCAAATATACACCAAATATAATCTGTCAGCCCGTGATGGGCCTCACTCTTTTGCCTGTGATGGGCCTCAGTATTCTGCCCGTGATGGGCCTCAACATTCTGCTGGAAACCGTGATATACAATATATGTATATCACGAAATATTTATATATTTAACACACACCTTGATCATAGTGGGCGATCTTGACTGAAAGCGTCTCTAAAATCTTGAAAAGGCGAGGAAGACCGCTGTGAAGATGTCTGCAATTTGATATCTGGAAGGGACATGCAAACACGTACTTGTCCACGAGCTACCTTTTCTCGAACAAAATGAATGTCCATCTCGATATGTTTAGTGCGATGGTGCTGAACTTGATTACCCGAAAGATAGATGGCACTAACATTATCACAATAAATCAAGGTCGCCTTCTGATTATGACAATGAAGCTCTAAAAGCATATTACATAACCAACATGACTCGGATACCACATTGACAACCCTTGATACTCTGCCAAGTTATTATCAAGAAACATACAATATACATACGTAGACCGTCTAGTGTCCGCACAACCACCCAAATCAGCATTTGTATATGAGACAAGTGTAGAAGTCAACGAAGGATATAAATGCAAGTCGTACTCAAGTGTCCCATGGATGTACCTAATAATGTGTTTTAGCGCATTTATGTGCTCAATCCTGGGATCATGCATAAATAGACACACCTGTTGTACGTCATATGTAATATCATGGCATTCCAACCCTTTCAATAATCTCAGTTGCATACTTCCTCTGTGATAAGAAGAATCTACCAGCATGACGAGTGACAACTATCCCCAAAAAATAACTCAAGGGTCCTAAGTCTTTCATAGAAACTCTAAACTGCGCATTGTCATGATAGACTTGCGTAATGCATCAGATGAAGAAGTCAAGATAATATCATCTACAAATAAGGGTATATAAGCCAATGACGAACCACCACGATAGATGAACAACAAATTATCAGACCTGTTGTGAGAGAAACTAATAGTCGACACAAAGTCTGCAAACCTCTTGTACCAAGCCACCGAAGACTCCTTAAATCCATATAAGGACTTCTTTAACAAACAGACATGATGTGGATATTTGGGATCCTTGAACCCCAATGGATGATGCATATAGAATGACTCCTTGAAACCACCATGAAAGAAAGTATTATTTACATCTAGTTGATGGATGGGTCATGCTTTCGAGAGAGCCAAGCTGAGCACATTACGAATGGTAGCGGGCTTGACCACTGGGCTAAATGTCTCACCACAATCTACTCCAACCTGCTGAGTCTTACCATCACCTACAAGACGAGTCTTATGCCTTGCAAATGAACCGTCAGAATTGTCTTTATGAGCAAAGATCCACATAGACCGAATAATATTAACACCGGATGGACGGGGCACTAACTCCCATATCTTATTATCAATAAGATCATTATATTCATCAATCATAGTAATTTTCCAATTCGGGTCATTTAAAGCAGACAATTTAAATAAAAATATCATTTTGGTTTAAAAATACCCCGTTAATTTCGGGTGACTGGACCATGACTCGGGGCAAAGTTGGGTGAATTTTGGGAATTGTAGGGACACGGGACTTGCTGGCCAGCAGGCAGTGAGAACTGGACACGGGACCGTTAGTATTAGGCCAGAAAAGTCACTGGAAACCAAGGCTTGAATCGGGCGAATCGGGCGAGCGGGCTGGAAAGATGGCGATTCTTTGGATCGATGGCACGGTAGGAAGACCATCGGGCAGTGGGCCCGCTGGCAGATTAGGGTGCGGGACGTATCCAAAAAATGGTGAAATATATACGGGGATATACCATCATCCAAAAAATTATACGAACAAGGCCCGGGAGTACTAACCTTAGAAAATGGAAATTGGGATTCATCAAACAACACATGGAGACTAATGATGATTCAATTAGATGATAAATCAAAATATTTATTACCACAATGATTTAACGGATAACCCAAAAATACACAAGGGGTAGAACGGGTCTGAAGTTTGTTAATTGTGGTGGACGAAAAAAGTAGATAACACAAGCACCCAAAGACCCTAAGATGTGAATACGAAGAAGTCTTATTATATAGAATTTGAATAGGGGAAGAATATGTCAAACATTTGGAAGGAAGAATGTTAAGAATATCTGTAGCTATTTGTAGAGCATGATGCCAAAAAGACGGGGGTACGAAAACATGAATTAATAAAGTTCGGAAAATGTTATTTATGGTACGAATTTTGCGTTCGACTTTCCTATTTTGTGAAGATGTATGAGGACAAGAAAAATTAAAATTGATTCCATTATTAGCATAAAATTCCCGAAACACCCAATTGTCATATTCTTTTCCATTATCATATTGAATATTTTTTTATCTCTCGTTCGAATTGAGTCCTAATGAATGCTTTAAATTTTAAGAAAATGGAAAAAACTTGAGATTTTTCGCTATTGGAAACATCCATAAAAAATTAGAATAATCATCTAAAAATATAACGTAATACCATTGACCCAAAAAACTAAGAACATGAGACGTCCATAAATCACTATGAATAATATCAAATGACATTAAAGTCTACAAATGACAACTTAATAATTTTACCTAAAGAACAAGATTGACAATTAGGAGTACTACGCATACCCTTACAAGAAATAAGATTGTTTCTATCTAAGACAGATAAAATAGACGATACCGGATGACCTAGACGAGCATGCCACAAGGAAGGAGCAAGAGCTGCAAAAGTTGAGGGCATGGCTTGACTCGAGAAACCGAGACTTTGTGTGATTGGATAAAGATCAACCCTACTATCACACCTCATGAGAGGGTTCCCCGTCTTGAAATCCTTCACATAAAACCCAAAAGGATCAAAATCAATAGAAACTCAATTATCAGTTGTGAATTTACGGACATATATCAAATTTTTAATCAATTTTGAGGCATGAAGGATATTTTTCAAGACAAGTGGTGGATGAGAAGGAGACAGTTTTATGACCATAACCCTTAATTGGAATTGAATTACCATTACCAATAATTATACCACGATTACTGCTCAAATTGGAATAAGACCAGAGAGTACCTTGATCGAATGTCATGTGGGTAGTTGCACCGGTGTCCATGTACCATTTTGGGTCAGGTTGATTCAAACCAAGTCTGTGCATTGCGACTTCAATGTCGGTTTGTGTGAGTCCTGTTGCGTGATGATCTTGAGGAGGTCGAGGCCCAAGTCCTACAGACTGCTGCCCTGGCCCATATGCTGGTCTGAAAGTTGATACTGGACCCGAGAAAGGGCCCAAGAAAATGGGCCTGGGTTGGGTAGAAATCGAGGCCCAGTTTCCCGGGTAATAAACTAGGTTGTTGTGTGGCCCATACTGTCCGTCCCACTTGTTACACCCCGTAATTCAGGTCATGCCTATGAGAACGTACGAAAGGAGTTAAGACTTAAATTTTAGAAAGATAGGTTGACAGAATGTTTCGAACGGGTTTTAGTCAACTTTGAGGCGGTTTATGCCCAGTCACCTTAGGAGTTTCTAGGTGTTTCAAAGGCCTAGTACGTAGTTCGTTGAGTCTAGTTCCCAACGCAACAAACCGTTCATCGATAGGACATCGGAGTAGAAAGTTATGGAAGTTACATGTTCGGTCTGTGATCGGCGAGAAAAGAATTTTCGGTCGGGGCAGCGCATGGCCGGATGCAGGGACGCGGCGCCGGATATGCTGAAAATTCTCTAAAGTTGCAGCGCCGCGGCGCCAGAAGTGCTGAAATTCTCGGAGGTTTCAGCGCCGCGGCGCCGGCTGCAGGGCCGCGGCGCCGAGGAGGGATTTTGCGAAATCTGGGGGGAAAATCAGAAGATATTTGTTTTAAAAAAGGCCATGGGAGGGTGACAAGTGTCCCTCCCATCTGATTTTGTGGAAGCACTATTTATTGACCAAGTCTTGAAGACTTGGTCATTCCTCACAAAACCCCCTTCTCTCTAAAAAAAAATCATCCCTCTTCCTTCTCTCTAAAAATCCTCCTCCCTTCTCTCTAGAAATTCAAGAACAAACCAAGGCCTAGAGAAATTTCAGAAAGATGGCAAGAAGGAAACATGTTGACAAGTTTGTAGGAGGTTTGCGGAGGTGAGTGTGGAAAAAAGGCAAGTGAAATTTGTTGGACTAAGTTGGGTAAACTCTAGGTAACAATCCTTTCTCTTTTTGCTAGTAAATTATGTTGCATGTGAGGAAGAAAGGACTTGTAGTTGTCAATTTTGCTTTTATATATATTGCATGTAGGAATAACAATTTGGATTTGAAGGATTGGATAAGGATGATATGTGGGCATGTTATAGCCAAGATACTCACTTAAACTTATTGGATTATTTAATTTGTATTGTGGGGCAGAATTTTATACGTCCAAGTTGGGCGTGTAATCCCCTTGTATTGCTGAATTGTTGGGCCTTAAATGTGGCGTTTAGTAGTTGATATCGGACCTTGAAAAGGTGGAAAAGTATGTAGAAACAAAGGAAGTGCTGTCCAATTTTCCGTAGAATAAGGGACTTTTCAATTAGAATGTTCTACGTTGAAACTAGAGGCTAATGGACGTATTATGGTCATTATAGGTTGACATACTACGTGCGGTATATTGGACCTACGAGTGGATTGACCCGAAGAGGTACGTGAAACCTTCCTATCTCTTGAGCATGAATAGTTGTACCTATATAGTACGGTAGACGTACAAGACTTTGATATCCTTTACTTGTTTTAAGAATGTCCAAGTCGGTTGAGTTAGGGTATTAACTCATTGGTTTAAAAGTAGTAAGGATGTCTTAGTTTTCAAAGTTAAGGGACTTGGAGGTGTTTTAAAGTACATGATACTTGTTTCGTTTTAAACGTATAAGTCCCTTGGATATAGGAAAATATAATTGACTAATGTATAAAGTTAATATAACGACTTTATGGGAAGTTGGTTATATTAGCTTTATGGAAAGTTAAAAAGCGAGATTTACTCTAAGTAAAATAAGTAAGGATAAATGACTTGAATTTATGAAAGGCAAATTGATTTTAAGGCATCAATTGCCTAAGGTTTTAAAAGAAAAAGAGTCATTGTTAAAAGAGTAGAAGTATGTAGTACTTGGGGTTAAATTCCCGGATTGTTATAAAGACATGTTAGTGCCTTAAGTAAACTAAAATGAGAGTGTATATGAACAAGACTAATAAGAAGTTAGGGGTTTTCTTAACTTACTTATGTTATGTATGATAAGCTGATAGTGCTTAAGTGGTGTAGGGTAAGCTGGTAGTGCTTATGTTATGTATGATAGCCGGTTGAGCTAGGGTAAGAGTATAAATGTGGGGTAAACCCCCAGGACGTTATACCACTTTCTCTAGGGTAAGAGTATAAATGCGGGGTAAACCCCCAAGACGTTATACCACCTTCTTCAGGGTAAGAGTATAAATGTGGGGTAAACCCCAAAGACGTTATACCACCTTCTGAGTATGATTGCGGGGTAAACCCCCAAGACATTATACCACTTCATGGATTTGCTACCCATGATGCGAGGAATACCTCATGCGGGTCCACACGACCTATGCGGGCGGATACAGTCTATGCGAGGATACCTCATGCGGGTCCATACGACCCTTGCGGGTGAAATAGTCCCAGGAGTATGATTACTTAATGATACCGCAGGTGGGTGACCCTGCTTTGATCGTGAGCCTCCTATTTTTATGTTGTAAGTATACTCTTATTTACTCTCATTGTTAGTAAGGCACAGTGAACTGTAATTTGATTATCGTCCATATCTCCATCTTTACTTAGACTTATGATATAATTACAGTATTTTTCCAGTTTTGCATACTTGGTACATCTGTTGTACTGACCCCCTTCCTCGGGGGCTGCGTTCATGCCGCAGGTAGGGGTAAGCAGGTGGTGGATCCTCATTCTTAGGATCACTGATCAGGTGTCAGAAGCTCCACTTCTCCGGAGGCTTGTCGTTTTGGTACGATTTTCCCTGATGTTGTAGATATTATGTACATTCAGGGGTATAGCGGGGCCCTGTCCCGCCATTGTTGTTATTCCTAGAGTTCTGTAGTCACCTTTGTGCTTTGGGCTGTAAGAACAAGTTGTACTGTTTTACTTTGGTTATGTATATTCTATGGAAGGCGGCCTTATCAGCTAGCCTGTGATATTTATTGTCTAAACATGTTTATGTATTGTGTATGTTCCGCTGCTATTCTCTGATGTATACCTGAAAGGGGTGCCCAGGTAGGGCACGATCGCGGCAAAGTCGGTCGTGACAAAAGTGGTATCAGAGCAGTTAGTCCTCGGAAAGTGTCTACAGACCGTGTCTAGTAGAGTCTTGATTATCGGTGTGTTGTGCACCACATCTATAATCAGGAGGCTACAGGATATTTAGGATTGGGTTCCATTCTTTCACTTTAAGATCGTGCAATGAGCTGTGTTATAGGTTGAACTCCCTCTGACATATTCTTATGTATCAGTTATGCCTCCACGCAAGGCAACCGCGGCCCAGAAGGGCAAGGCAGCTGAGGGAGCTGCAAGTAGGACGCGGAGGGTTACGAGGGCACAGGCCCAGTCTTTCACGAGGTGATGCTTGACGGCGAAGTTCCAGCGTCGCCGCCAGCAGAGTTCGGGCGGCAGACGGCTCACGACCGCGGTACATGAGCCTCGGTTCCACGGCCGGTGAGTATAAGATTACGAAGCAAATCCGGTTATTGACAGCGATAAGTAGCGAGCGTGGCGAAGCGAGCGGTAGCCACCCAGAGCCGGCGCTTTCTGGATTCAGGATTTTTGGGTTGTCATCCACGAGTTCTATGGTTCGAGATCAGGAGGATCCTCGGGAGTTTGTTCGGCGATTCTGACGGACTATGCAGTGCTTAGGGCCTCGAGGCGAGTCGATCATGCTAGCCTCTTACGATTCTGCGATATTGCGTTGAACCGGTTTGAGTCATGTGGTTGTCTAGAGGTGAGGTGCTCTTCCAACTGTTTGGGAGGTGTTCACGAGGCCTTCTGGATCACTTTTTGCCTCACGAGATGAGGAGAGCCCGCGTGGGCGAGTTCTTGACCTTGAGGCGAGAATGGGAGGACTATCGAGAAGTACACAGAGTTTGACTCATTGGCCAAGTATGCACACACCATTGTAGGCGACATGGCGAGCGAGTTCATCGCTATGTGATGGGGCTGAAGCGTCATATGATTCTGCGTGCTTGGGGTGGCCGCCCGGAGTATGGATATTGCCGAGGATGCGGCGTATGCGCGAGGATATAGGATAGAGAGGAGGATCAACATGACTCGAGCGGCCCGAAGGCGGGGCAGCGAGGCCTCGAGGCGATTTTAAGCGGACAACCTCGGCGGCGAACTAGATCCACATTTGGTAAACACATAGTGCCCTTCCGATTTACGGCGGGAGGTTGATTAGTCGGGACATTCGAGGCGGTCGGGGCTTGAGGTTTCGGAAGGCGGATTGTCATCAATCGAGACCACCCACATCTCGGTGTGTTCGTCACGGTAGGTCGCTCGGCGAGTGTCGTATGGCCGGAGCTTGTTACTCTTGTGGCGGCGAGGCCATTTGAAGAAGTCAGTCGAGGCGGCGGGAGTGTTATGGTTCAGCGGCGGTCGATTCTTTGGATCTTCGTCTTGGCGATTAGGCGCCCGGGCGGGTGTTCACGGACAGCAGCGCGGCGAGGTCCCGATTCAGCGGTCCTCGAACCTCATCTATGCTATGTCCGGTAGTCGCGGCCGAGGCGTCACGGATGTCGTCACAGGTACATTATTGGTTTCATGTTGTGATGTATATGCTTTGATAGATCCATGTTCTACCTTGTCCTATATATCTCCTCATATTCTTTGGTAGAATAGGGATGAGCAGAGTCCATAAAACCTTTTGAGGTGGCTACGCAGTAGGTGATTCGGTGGTAGGCGGGTATATAAGGCTTGCCGGTGACTATATCTGATCGTCGGACCTAGCCGACTTGATAGAGTTGGATATGACGGACTTTGATGTGATTATGGGTATGAATTGGCTGGCGTCTTGCTATGCCAATGTGGGTATGAGAGAGATTGAGTGCACGGTTCGGTTTCTGGGGCCAGGTTATCAGTGGAAGGAATCTGCGTCGTCGAGGGTAGGTTTATTTCTTACCTCAAGACTAGGAAGATGGTGCGGAAGGGGTATATCTACCATATGGTTCGGGTATTCGATCATCGAGGCGACATACGGACCTTGATCGATTCGGTTGTTAGAGAGTTTCCAGACGTATTCCCAGACGATCTCCCGGGTATCCCTCCTGAGAGGGAGATTGAGTTTTGCATTGATATGTCGCCAGAAACCCGACCTATATCTATTCCACCATACAGGATGGCACCTGCTGAGTTGAGGGAGTTGAAAGACCTGCTGAAGGATTTGCTGGAAAAAGGCTTTATCAGGCCTAGTGTGTCTCCCTGGGGAGCGCCGATCTTATTTGTAAAGAAGAAGGATGGGACGATGCGTATGTGTGTTGATTACAGGCAGCTGAATAAGTTAACTATCAACAACAGATACCCCCTCCCCAGGATTGATGATTTGTTTGACCAGTTGCAGGGTGTGAGGTGTTTCTCCAAGATAGACCTGCGATCTGGTTATCATCATGTGCGAGTTAGAGAGGCAGATATCCCAAAGCGCATTCGGGACCGGTATGGGCACTATGAGTTCAGGTGATGTCTATCGGGTTGACCAACGCCCCGGTATTCATGGATTTGATGAGCGGGTGTTCAAGCCATTCTTGGATATATTCGTTATAGTATTCATTGATGATATCTGGTTTATTCGCGCCTGAGCGGGACCATGCAGATCGGTGAGGCGATGCGAGAGTCCTCGGGTGCGATTATATGCCAAATTCTCGAAATGCGAGTTTTGGTTGGCTTGATGGCTTTCTTAGGACATGTTATCGGTAGATGGTATTGGGTTGTCTGACAAAATTGAGCGATCAAGACTGCCTAGACCAGCTACTGCGGAGTGCGCGGCTTTGGGCACTTGCGGGTTATTATCGGAGATTTGTGGAAGTTTGCTTCCATTCGGCACCTTTGACTAGGTGACCCGAGCGGCTATGTTGGTGGGCGGATGCTTGTGAGAGAGCTTCGATTCTTGAAAGAGAAGTTGTGGCCGCCCAGTTCTTACTCTTCCAGGGTTTAGGCGGATCGTGGTTTTATTGTGATGCGTCGGGTGTCGGGCTTGGAGTGCGTCTTTGATGCGGCACGGTAAAGTTATAACTTATGTATCTCGACGACTCGGGAAGCATGAGAAGAACTACCCACGCATGACTTAGAGTTGGCGGCGATGATTACGTGCCTTGAAGATGCGGAGACATTATTTATATGGAGTTCATGTGGATATTTACACGGACCACAAGAGCCTCGGTATATCTTGACGGAGGAGGTGAACTTGCGGCAGAGACGGTGGTTAGAGCTACTTAAGGATTATGATGTCGATATCCTATACCACCCAGGGAAGGCCAATGTAGTTGCGGATGCCCTTAGTCGCAGATCGATGGGTAGTCTGTCAGATATGTATCCAGAGAAAAGGGGCATGGTCCGTGAGTTACATCAGCTAGCGAGCCTTGGGGTTCGTTTGGTTGGTTCTGATAGTAATGGGGTTCGGGTTCGAGAGGTTGCTGAGTCGTCCATCGTCGAGGAGGTGAAGAGGCGACAGGGTGAGGACCCGATTATTGTACGGTATCGAGATACGGCTCTTCGAAAGGAGAAGAGTCTATTTGAAGTAGCACCGGATGGGGTGCTAAGATTTGAGGGCATGTTATGTGTTCCCAATGTAGCCGGACTTCGTCAGCAGATTCTGGGAGAGGCACACAGTGCTCGTTACTCTATTCATCCGGGGTCGACTAAGATGTACCACGACCTCAGAGCTATGTACTGGTGGGATGGCCTGAAGAGAGACGTTGCGGAATTTGTGGCGCAGTGTCCAAATTGTCAGCAGGTCAAGGTGGAGCACCAGAAGCCTGGTGGGTTGTTGCAGACGATAGAGATTCCAACATGGAAGTGGGAGGTGATCAATATGAACTTTATTACAGGGTTACCTCACACTCAGAGGAAGCATGATTCCATCTGGGTTATTGTCGACATGCTGACGAAATCAGCCCACTTTCTTCCAGTCAGGATGACTTTTGGTAGAGGATTATGCTAGATTGTATATCGAGAGATTGTGAGGCACGGAGTTCTATATCGATTATTTCGCAGAGGAGCCCAGTTCACGGCTAACTCGGAGGTCTTTCGAAGGATTAGGGACACAGTGAGTCTCGATCGCATTTCATCCTCGGAGGCAGACGGGCGGCGTACCATCCGGACACGAGGATATCTTTGCGGGCTGTGTTATTGATTTCAGGGGTAGCTGGAGGATCATTTACCTCTTGTGGAGTTTGCATATAACAACAGCTACCGCTCTAGTATCCAGATGGCGCCTTATGAGGCCTTATGAGGCCTTATACGGGAGGAAGTGCAGGTCACCGATAGGCTAGTTTGATGTGGGAGAAGTTCAGTTAGTCGGGCCGGACTTGGTTCAGCAGGCGGTGGATAAGGTGAAGCTTATCCAGGAGCGGTTGTTGTCAGCTCAGAGTCGACAGAAGTCGTATATAGATCATCGGCGTCGACACTTGGAGTTTGAGGTGGATGATTGGGTCTTCCTGAAGGTATCACCCATGAAGGGTGTGATGAGATTTGGGAAGAAGGGGAAACTTAGACCAAGGTACATTGGGCCTTACCAGATTGTCCGTAGGGTAGGCAAGGTTGCCTATGAGTTGGATCTGCCGTCCGATCTGGAGGCAGTACATCCAGTTTTTCATGTTTCTATGTTGCGAAAGTGTATTGGAGACCCATCTAGAGTGCACCCGATTTGTGATGTTCAGGTGACAGAGGGGTTATCATATGAGGAGAGTCCCATAGCAATACTCGATCGTCAGGTTAGGCGACTACGGACAAAGGATGTGGCTTCCGTCAAGGTCTTATGGCGGAACGAGAACAGGGAAGAAATGACATGGGAATCAGAGGAGGACATGATGAAGAAGTATCCTCACTTGTTCCCTACACCTCCAGGTAACCCATTTTTCCTGCTGGTTAATTTTAATTTGGCATATATGCTTAAGTATTGTTGTGGTTGTATAGAGCGTTCTTTTTGCAAGAAGAATAGTTAAGAGGGTCTATGTCGATATTGTGATTTGAGTAAGCATAGAAGGAACATTCGGGACGAATGTTTCTAAGGGTGGGAGAATGTTACACCCCGTAATTCAGGTCATGCCTATGAGAACGTACGAAAGGAGTTAAGACTTAAATTTTAGAAAGATAGGTTGACAGAATGTTTCGAACGGGTTTTAGTCAACTTTGAGGCGGTTTATGCCCAGTCACCTTAGGAGTTCCTAGGTGTTTCAAAGGCCTAGTACGTAGTTCGTTGAGTCTAGTTCCTAACGCAACAAACCGTTCGTCGATAGGACATCGGAGTAGAAAGTTATGAAAGTTACAAGTTCGGTCTGTGATCGGCGAGAAAAGAATTTTGGTCGGGAGCCACTGGCGCGGCACCGGATGCGAGGCATGGCGCGGATATGCTGAAAATTCTCTGAAGTTGCAGCGCCGCGGCGCCGAAATGCAGGGCCGCGGCGCCGGAAGTGCTGAAATTCTCGGAGGTTTTAGCGCCGCGGCCCCAGCTGCAGGGCCACGGCGCAGAGGCGGGATTTTGCTAAATCTGGGGGGAAAATCAGAAGATATTTGTTTTGAAAAGGCCATGGGAGGGTGACAAGTGTCCCTCCCATCTGATTTTGTGGAAGCACTATTTATTGACCAAGTCTTGAAGACTTGGTCATTCCTCACAAAACCCCCTTCTCTCTAAAAAAAAAAAATCATCCCTCTTCCTTCTCTCTAAAAATCCCCCTCCCTTCTCTCTAGAAATTCAAGAACAAACCAAGGCCTAGAGAAATTTCAGAAAGGTGGCAAGAAGGAAACATGTTGACAAGTGTAACGCCCTTTTTCGACCGCGACTTTTAAAATAAACTGGCTCCTGCTCAATAAAAAGTATTAGAAAATAAATACCAAAAATGCTAAAAGGTGCAAAAAGTGCTAAAACGCTAAAGTGCTAAGGGATTAATTTTAAAAGTAAGGGGTGCTAAAAGTGCAAAATGATAAAGGGTTCGCGGAGTCGCCACCTAATTAGTTTGGGTGAATTAGGACACCTAAATGTTTAACTAGTTTAAAGTAAACATTAACTCCATTTAATGGTCTGCTAAACTTAATGAGATTCTGGGTAAGGGTTCTTTATTAATCTAGAGGGAAGGGGTTAGGCACCCTCTAAGATCCGCTAACTTGCGGTTGTCCTGACAAACCTAGGGTAATCATTATAATTAAAAATGAAAAATAAAAGCTCTTCCTGCTTAATAAAAATGTTAGGAAATAAAATAAATGCTAAAATGTTAAAATGTTTAAAAGGTGCTTAAAGTATAAAAAGGGCAAAAGGTGCTATATGCTAAAGTACAAAAGAATGCTAGGAGGTGCTAAAATGTTAAGGACAAAATGTGCTAAAGGTTATAGTATTTATGGACTAATTATGTGTGCATGCGAAGGTTATTTACGGACTAGTTATGTATACTGCTAGCTAAATTAATCTTGCTTAACCTGCGTACACTATGATATAAGAGGTGCTTTAAGGTGATTCTTGAGAGTTTATGAAGAAATATGTTATGGATTTTAATAAGAAACAAAATGTTGGTTTTATGATGCAAGTTAAATCATTTAAATTATTTTTTGCAGAATTTAGACATGCCTAATAGTCCTAAAAGACAAATAAAGTAGACGTGCATTTCTGATTATGAATTACTTTCCCACCTTATATGTTTGAAACTTAATTGTTCTAAATATCCTAAATATTACAGAAATAGAGCAATTAAATTACAATAAACAAATAGATGAATGAATAGCACGTAAAGAGAGAGGATGGGATTTAAGAGTGCTCTTTACGACGGATGACGACGTCATCTCATCCTATTTGGTTCAGGAATTCTGAAGAAGGTGCGACGATGGATGCATGTCATCATTGGTGGTCTGATGAGTCTCGTAACGAGACTCTTTGTTGCTCCAATGCATTTCATGTAAAACAAAGAAAGATAAGGATTAGTAAATGTCCAAATTACCCACTAATGCAATTAAACGTTCACGCGAATTTAGACATTTGACTACAATGATCGAATAAAGCGGCGGTAGAGGCAAGAAGATTAACAATCGAGTAAGGTGGTGGGCAACAAACAAAGGACATCAAGATTGTTCAATTACGAATTTGGGCCTCGGGTGCAACCGACGCAGAGAATATAACGCAAGCCCAAGGCATATAATTTGATTCCTTGTTATAAGCAGGGACGGAGAAGCAGCCACGGAGAAGCTATTCTTCAGATTTTAAGAAGCCAGGTATATCTACTCTGCCCACATAAAGGACTATGGGACAGTACACATATGGGAATAAATAATGGGATGGGCACATATCAAAGTAGTCTCAGGAAACTATCTCAGACAATACATTGACTCAAAATTAATAGAATTGATACAGAAGCAAATAACGAGAAAGGGAGAAAAATGAGACTGTTCAACTGCAATTAAGGAAACATACTGACAGTTACTAGATTCCTATAAGGATATCACTTGAAACTTGGAGTTAGCCAAAGTGTGCAAACATGCTTAGCTCATTATTTTTTTAGCCCAAAACCGATAATGTGATTCGACCATCAATTAAACGAATGTACATTAAAAATTTAGCACAGGTATTAGTAGGTGAACATGCCGTTCCTAAACTCGCATAAGATTAATCTGGGCAGACATCGGTTAAACTCAACAACAAATAGACAGTCCTAATTACTAGAAAACAACGAAAAAATCAATCATCTTGACACCTGTTTATTATTCAAGACGCACAGCGATACACAATGAACTAAGGGGATTCTCTTCATATTATTCTAGACCTATATCCGATATGAATATGACCATTTACTGGAAGACATGCAAGAATACCGTAGACGGCATTCGATTAATTGTTAACACAGACAAGCACATAAACCACTTATTTTACTTATTGCATTGATTGTGAGGATCTGTTTAAGTAGAATAAGGCATGTTAAATATCATACAACAATATTAACAAATATAGCCCAACAATTATTTAGGATAAGCGACCCTGACAGCGGCGTGAATTCTAGTGTAAACAAACTAATTACGACAAGGAACCTTCACATGCTTTGCCCACGATCGAGCAGGATCACGATGTCACAAGTAAAGAAAAACTTCCAGTACATAGACTTGGCCGAACCAAGAAACATTTGGGCGGATTTAACAAACTCGCAAATCATGATAGATACGTGTCAATGGTTTAACTCGTGAAGGGTTCCAATGACAGATAGCACCAAACCAGTTTCGGAATAGTCTACATACACAGATAACAGCTACATTAGCTAAGCGTATCTAACCAACACATAATCATCACATATATCACGAAATACCAATCGAATGAGAAAATATGAAAGGAGGCGAGATTACCTTCTCCGGACAGCGACCCGAGGCAGCGTATCAAGTCGTCGGTCCACTCGACGGGTTTTGCGATGCGAATGAAATGGTAAGGTTTGTTCGCTGATTTCTTGGCTGGGATTGAAAGAGAAGGGTTCGAACTTCCTATTCGTGCTATGCGATGGTGCAGGTCTTTGAGCCTTGCTCCTTCCCGATGTTACGCTACATGCTCACGTATTGTGCTCTTAACTGTTGCTAAGGGATGGTGTCAAATCGATGCTATGGGTATCCTGCTCTCCCTCTGCTCTACTCTACTCTGATGTATGTTGCCCTCTGAGTTGTTAACTGCGGCTAAGGGTTCTTAACTGTGATTTCGCCCTTGCACGGACGTGTTGCGATTGTGAATGCGGATACGTTGTCCTTGCTGCAACTGTCCCTGTAGACTAAAGCTCAAGAAAGAGTTAGTGCATAACTGCTAAGACAGAATAAAACATGAATGAGAAAAGTGTAATTTTGAGAATATAGAAATCGTCCTTGCGTAGATGTGATATGCCGATGATAGCGTCATTTTCGGACTTGTTGTGCTGATAACGTCGTTGCACGGGCGTCTTCTTCTTGGCGTCGTTGCGTGAGCGTAATCGCGATGATGTCGTTACTGGACATAATCTTGCTGCGTCGTTGCTTGGGCGTCTTCTTTGGGCGTCGTTGCGTGAAGCGATCTTGATGGCGTCGTTATGCGGGCGATGTTCTTCTTGGCGTCGTTGCGTAAACGCAATCTTGATGGTGTCGTTGCTGGACCTGATGTTGATAACGTCGTTACTGGCGTGTTCTTCTGGCGTCGTTGCGTAAACGCAATCTTGATGGTGTCGTTACGGACCGCAATCGCGTCGCGTTGTTGCACTGGGCGTCTGCTGCTTTGGCGTCGTTGCGTAAACCTTAATCGCGATGGTGTCGTTACTGAACACAATCGCGATAACGTCGTTGCACTGGGCGTATTCTGCTTGGCGTAGTTGCGTAGGCAATCTTGATGATGTCGTTGCACTGGACATAATCGCGTCGCGTCGTTGCCTGGACGTGTTGTTGCTGGCGTCGTTGCGTAGACTTGTTGTCTTGATCGCGTCGTTGCTGGGCGTGTTCTTCTTGGCGTCGTTGCGTGAAGCGTAATCTTGATGGTGTCGTTACTGAACCGCAATCTTGTCGCGTTATTGCACTGGGCGTGTTCTTCTTTGGCGTCGTTGCGTAAAGCGCAATCGCGATGGTGTCGTTACTGAACCGCAATCACGTCGCGTCGTTACTGGGCGTATTCTTTCTTGGCGTCGTTGCGTGAAGCTTAATCTTGATGATGTCGTTACTGGACATAATCGCGTCGCGTCGTTACTGGGCGTGTTCTTCTTGGCGTCATTCGCGTAGACTTCTTTGTCTTGATAACGTCGTTACTGGGCGTATTCTTCTTGGCGTCGTTGCGTGAACCGCAATCTTGATGGTGTCGTTGCACTGAACCGCAATCGTGCGTCGTTGCGGGCGTATTCTTTGCTGGCGTCGTTGCGTAAACGTAATGCTGATGATGTCGTTGCCTGGACATAATGCTGATGCGTCGTTATGCGGATGTGTTCTTCTTTGGCGTCGTTGCGTAGACTAGTTGTCTTGATCGCGTCGTTACTGGGCGATATTCTTCTTTGGCGTCGTTGCGTAGGCGCAATCTTGATGGTGTCGTTACTGGACCGCAATCGCGTCGCGTCGTTACTGGGCGTATTCTTCTTTGGCGTCGTGCGTAAAGCGCAATCGCGATGATGTCGTTACTGGACATAATCGCGATAACGTCGTTACTGGGCGTGTTCTTCTTTGGCGTCATGCGTAGACTTGTTGTCTTGATCGCGTCGTTGCACTGGGCGTGTTATTCTTTGGCGTCGTTGCGTAGACTTCTTTGTCTTGATCGCGTCGTTACTGGGCGATATTCTTCTTTGGCGTCATTCGCGTAGACTTCTTTGTCTTGATAACGTCGTTACTGGGCGATATTCTTCTTGGCGTCGTTGCGTAGACTTGTTGTCTTTGTGCGTCGTTGCTGGGCGATATTCTTCTTTGGCGTCGTTGCGTAGGCTTAATCGCGATGGTGTCGTTACTGGACCGCAATCTTGATCGCGTCGTTGCACGGGCGTATTCTTTGCTACTTGTCGTTACTGGGCGTGTTCTTCTTTGCTCGCGTAGAATAAATGCTCCTGCAAGCTAAGCTTGAGAAAACGTTAGTGTATACCTGTTTAAACAAAATGATATATGAGAAGTGCAATTTTATGGGTAGAGATGTCATCCCTGATACACCTGATGAATACTGAGATGTTGTCCTTGCGGACGTGCTAAACCTGGCAGCGAATTGCCATGATGCCTTTGCTGTGTGCGATGCGTGGGTTGCCAATTTGACTTTATGCCCGAGTTGATGCGCTAGGTTTTGTTGCGGAACTCTGAACTTTGACTGTTGATTGTTGAAGCCCCTTTCTGCTGCTGCTGCTTTCGCTGTGGACTTTGGATTTGTTGTCGTCCTCTGCCTTTCTTTGCTTTTTCTTACGCTATCTGAAGAAACTTTTGCAGTATTTTCGCCGGCTATTACTTTCTACATTAATATGAAAAGACCTGCGCTCAAAGAAAATTTGTGAGTTTTGGGGGGGATCGATTCGTATTTGACTTCGTCGCCTTGTTCCTTGACATCTGCATGCTTGGCCTGCTTGGACCTGCAACCCCTGTCTGGTTTCCTACCTTGTCCCAGTTTTGAATATGCAAGGGCGTTTGACCTAAAGTGGGTCTCAATAAAGTTGCTTGTATTTAGTGATGTTTAGGCCTACGATTTGGCTGTAGGGTCGCCGTTTATTCGCGGTAATTGGGCGAGTGCTCGGCCGGATCTATCTTGCTTTCTTTTACGAGACCACGCTTTGCCTATAGGAACGAGCGAGTTCAGGCTCGTTACTCGAAATGCCGCGAATCGGTCGTATGTCATTTGGGCCGTGCCTTTGATCTTGTGAAATATTGATGCTCTGCCATTGCTTAGTCAAATACAAATCGACCTTTGGGGAAGATGATAAATCTTTCTAGACAAAATGCAGCAAACTGCGTTAGTGTAAAGCATATAATTTGCAGGTATGTAACAGATATATTGCACATAGCACATTCAAACGTTTCCTAACATGCAAGGGGGGCCTCTTCATGCCAGAGGTAGGCCTAAACGTCACATATGCGAGGTCATGATGGATTTGTCCAAGTCGTCCAACTATAATGCCTTTGTTGGAAATGGCGACCAAATGACGGTGCACTTTTTCCAATTTCGGCATGTCATGATTAGGCTTGGATTTTTCTGTCATTGTCACGCTATACATAATATGTTGGTTGGTCGTTGGGTTGAGAAACTCGTCGACAAGTTTGGTGTCTTCCTAATTGTAGTGTCGATGCCAAGGACCGACCCACCTAAGGTAAATGCATGCATGCCCTAAAATAAGGGTGGTATAGCTCTATCTTAAGTTTCTAAGATTTGGCTTTTCTAGGCCTTGAGTTCTGAGCGGACAACTCGAGTGAGAAGGCTACGTGCCACCGGTTAGGCTGCAGCTCCACGTATGTTACCAACTCTCCTAAATTTGGGTTTTGAAGAAAGAATTTTGTTGATGCATCAAGCGCACCTCGCATGCAGTGTGTGATTGTGTGAATTTTCCAGAGTGGAAGAAATATGAGCGGAATGCCAGTTTAAGGAAAGCAGTAAAGCAGGTAGCAAAATAAAATAAATAAACAAAATACAGCACACAAAATTTAAATGCAAAAAGTAATGCCAAATAATAACCCTAGGTCTATTGTGGTTAAGAACATAAAATCCCCAGCGGAGTCGCCATTTCTGTCACGCCCTTTTTCGACCGCGACTTTTAAAATAAACTGGCTCCTGCTCAATAAAAAGTATTAGAAAATAAATACCAAAAATGCTAAAAGGTGCAAAAAGTGCTAAAACGCTAAAGTGCTAAGGGATTAATTTTAAAAGTAAGGGGTGCTAAAAGTGCAAAATGCTAAAGGGTTCGCGGAGTCGCCACCTAATTAGTTTGGGTGAATTAGGACACCTAAATGTTTAACTAGTTTAAAGTAAACATTAACTCCATTTAATGGTCTGCTAAACTTAATGAGATTCTGGGTAAGAGTTCTTTATTAATCTAGATGGAAGGGGTTAGACACCCTCTAAGATCCGCTAACTTGCGGTTGTCCTGCCAAACCTAGGGTAATCATTATAATTAAAAATGAAAAATAAAAGCTCCTCCTGCTTAATAAAAATGTTAGGAAATAAAATAAATGCTAAAATGTTAAAATGTTTAAAAGGTGCTTAAAGTATAAAAAGGGCAAAAGGTGCTATATGCTAAAGTACAAAAGAATGCTAGGAGGTGCTAAAATGTTAAGGACAAAATGTGCTAAAGGTTATAGTATTTATGGACTAATTATGTGTGCATGCGAAGGTTATTTACGGACTAGTTATGTATACTGCTAGCTAAATTAATCTTGCTTAACCTGCGTACACTATGATATAAGAGGTGCTTTAAGGTGATTCTTGAGAGTTTATGAAGAAATATGTTATGGATTTTAATAAGAAACAAAATGTTGGTTTTATGATGCAAGTTAAATCATTTAAATTATTTTTTGCAGAATTTAGACATGCCTAATAGTCCTAAAAGACAAATAAAGTAGACGTGCATTTCTGATTATGAATTACTTTCCCACCTTATATGTTTGAAACTTAATTGTTCTAAATATCCTAAATATTACAGAAATAGAGCAATTAAATTACAATAAACAAATAGATGAATGAATAGCACGTAAAGAGAGAGGATGGGATTTAAGAGTGCTCTTTACGACGGATGACGACGTCATCTCATCCTATTTGGTTCAGGAATTCTGAAGAAGGTGCGACGATGGATGCATGTCATCATTGGTGGTCTGATGAGTCTCGTAACGAGACTCTTTGTTGCTCCAATGCATTTCATGTAAAACAAAGAAAGATAAGGATTAGTAAATGTCCAAATTACCCACTAATACAATTAAACGTTCACGCGAATTTAGACATTTGACTACAACAATCCAGAATAAAGCGGCAGGTAGAGGCAAAGAAGATTAACAATCCAGAGTAAGGTGGTGGGCAACAAACAAAGGACATCAAGATTGTTCAATTACGGACTGGGCCTCGGGTGCAACCAGCACGCAGAGAATATAACGCAAGCCCAAGGCATATAATTTCAGATTCCTTGTTATAAACAGGACGGAGAAACGTGCCCCGAGAAGCTATTCTTGATTTTAGAAGCGGTATATCTACTGCCCATAAAGGACTATGGGGCGATACGTATGGGAATAAATAATGGGATGGGCACATATCAAAGTAGTCTCAGGAAACTATCTCAGACAATACATTGACTCAAAATTAATAGAATTGATACAGAAGCAAATAACGAGAAAGGGAGAAAAATGAGCATTCAGTGCAATTAAGGAAACATCTTGTGATTACTAGATTCCTATAAGGATATCACTTGAAACTTGAGTTAGCCAAAGTGTGCAAACATGCTTAGCTCATTATTTTTAGCCCAAAGCGATAATGTATGATTCGGCCATCAATTAAACGAATGTACATTAAACATTTAGCACAGGTATTAGTAGGTGAACATGTCGTTCCTAAACTCGCATAAGATTAATCTGGGCAGACATCGGTTAAACTCAACAACAAATAGACAGTCCTAATTACTAGAAAACAACGAAAAAATCAATCATCTTGACACCTGTTTATTATTCAAGACGCCTGACGATACACTGATGAACTAAGGATTCTCTTCATATTATTCTAGACCTATATCCGTCTGAATATGACGATTCTTGGAAGACATGCAAGAATACCGTAGACGACATTCGATTAATTGCTAACACAGACAAGCACATAAACCACTTATTTTACTTATTGCATTGACTGTGAGGATTTGTTTAAGTAGAATAAGTCATGTTAAATATCATACAACAATATTAACAAATATAGCCCAACAATTATTTAGGATAGCGACCCTGACCAGCGGGCATGAATTCTAGTGTAAACAAACTAATTCCGACAAGGAACCTTCACATGTTTTGCCCACAATCAGTCGAACAGGGATCACAGTGTCACAAGTAAAGAAAAACTTCCAGGTACATAGACTTCTAGCCGAACCAGTAAACATTTGGAGCAGATTTAACAAACTCGCAAATCATGATAGATACATGTCAATGGTTTAACTACTGTGAAGGGTTCCAACAACAGATAGCACCAAACCAGTTTCGGAATAGTCTACATACACAGATAACAACTACATTAGCTAAGCGTATCTAACCAACACATAATCATCACATATATCACGAAATACCAATCGAATGAGAAAATATGAAAGGAGGCGAGATTACCTTCTCCGGACAGCGACCCGAGGCAGCGTATCAAGTTGTCGGTCCACTCGACGGGTTTTGCGATGCGAATGAAATGGTAAGGTTTGTTCGCTGATTTCTTGGCTGGGATTGAAAGAGAAGGGTTCGAACTTCCTATTCGTGCTATGCCAGTGGTCTGGGTGCTGAGCCCTTGCTCCTTCCCCGATGTTCTGCTACCTATGCTCTGTCGTATTGTGCTCTTAACTGTTGCTAAGGGAAGGTGTCAAATCGATGCTATGGTTATCCTGCTCTCCCTCTGCTCTACTCTACTCTGATGTTTGTTGCCCTCTGAGTTGTTAACTGCGGCTAAGGGTTCTTAACTGTGCTCGACTGATGCATGCAACGATTTTGCCCTCCAAGCTCTATTGGACTCCTGTCGTTTGTGCTCTACTCTGCTCCCGTTGTGCTTCTTCGAATTGTTTTCTGAATCCCTCCATCGATGCTCTGCTAAGCTCTGGGTTGTTGACTGCTGCTAGGGGTGTCCCGTCGATTGCTACCCGACTGCTACCCCAACTGAGCTCCCCCTCGAATGTCTATTGCATGTGCGTTATATAGCCTAACTCTAGGTTCTAATGTTGGTAAGTAAATAAAGGCTGATTCTTGTGCTTGATTCGACGAGATTTGTACTAATTTCGTGTGATTTGAATAGATTATGGGTAGATTCGTAAGTGATTCGAACAGGTTATGGTAAGGAAATGATTGGGGAATTTGGTTCAGCTATGGTAAGACGAGCTAGCTGGGGTGCGTGGGTAACGGAAAATCCCGGATTCTCCGGCGAGAAATCCGTGCATGGCGGCGACGGGTGAAGGAGAGGGAGGCGGATTGTTATTTTAGGGTTCTTCGTTAGCTTGTGGGTTGCAGAGGGTAAAGGTATAGGGCTGGGGCGAATTGGGTGATGGGCTTGATAAAGGCAGAAGGCTTGCGGGTGGGCCTTGCGGGTCGCGGATGGGCAATGGGCTGGGCGAGTGGGCTGGGTTATTTAGGTATTGGGTATTAAGTGTTAGGTTAGTTATTTAATTAGTGTTAGTTTTAGGTGCTAATTAATTAGTTTAGTGGTGAATTAAATTAGTAAATTGTGATTAAATTATTTAGGTGCTTTATTAATCCGATTGTTATAAATGCGAGCGTCTTTATTTAATTAGTGCTTAATATTTTAGAATGAGGCGCTATTATTTAAAATCTTATTATTGTGCATTATTGCGAAGTTAAATTAAAATTGAATTGAGTTTAGATTAAATTATTTAAATGTTAAATGCAAGTATGATATTTAAGAATTGTTTAAAGCTTTTATAAATGCGACGCTATTAAATGCATGTATTAGATTAAAATTGATTTTAAATTACAAATGATTATGAAATTCTCTTGCGTATTAATAAACGCGGCTATGCTACTTGACACGACGTTGTTGCTAAATTATTTATTTATTATTAATTAAGAATCCTGACAGGGCTTGAAATCAATTAATGCGGGCGCGAGACTCTAAGTGCTTAAAACTCTACGTAAGACGCGATGCCATTATTAAATTGTTTATTTATGCCTGTATTTATGTTTTATCGCTGCCTTTTATTATAAAAAATCATAAAAACTTATTTTACAAAATTAGTCTAATTTTATAGTTAATGACTGGACAGGAGGGTCAAAATTGGGTGTCAACAACAAGTTTATAGGAGGTTTGCGGAGGTGAGTGTGAAAAAAAGGCAAGTGAAATTTGTTGGACTAAGTTGGGTAAACTCTAGGTAACAATCATTTCTCTTTTTGCTAGTAAATTATGTTGCATGTGAGGAAGAAAGGACTTGTAGTTGTCAATTTTGCTTTTAGATATATTGCATGTAGGAATAACAATTTGGATTTGAAAGGATTGGATAAGGATGATATGTGGGCATGTTATAGCCAAAATACTCCCTTAAACTTATTGGATTATTTAATTTGTATTGTGGGGCAGAATTTAATACATCCAAGTTGGGCGTGTAATCCCCTTGTATTGCTGAATTGTTGGGCCTTAAATGTGGCGTTTAGTAGTTGATATCGGACCTTGAAAAGGTGGAAAAGTATGTAGAAACAAAGGAAGTGTTGTCCAATTTTCCGTAGAATAAGGGACTTTTCAATTAGAATGTTCTACGTTGAAACTAGAGGCTAATGGACGTATTATGGTCATTATAGGTTGACATACTACGTGCGGTATATTGGACTTGCGAGTGGATTGACCCGAAGAGGTACGTGAAACCTTCCTATCTCTTGAGCATGAATAGTTGTACCTATATAGCGGTGAGCGTCTGAGACTTTGATATCCTTTACTTGTTTTAAGAATGTCCAAGTCGGTTGAGTTAGGGGATTAACTCATTGGTTTAAAAGTAGTAAGGATGTCTTAGTTTTCAAAGTTAAGGGACTTGGAGTGTTTTAAAGTACATGATACTTGTTTCGTTTTAAACATATAAGTCCCTTGGATATAGGAAAATGTAATTGACTAATGTATAAAGTTAATATAACGACTTTATGGAAAGTTGGCTATATTAGCTTTATGGAAAGTTAAAAAGCGAGATTTACTCTAAGTAAAATAAGTAAGGATAAATGACTTGAATTTATGAAAGGCAAATTGATTTTAAGGCATCAATTGCCTAAGGTTTTAAAAGAAAAAGAGTCATTGTTAAAAGAGTAGAAGTATGTAGTACTTGGGGTTAAATTCCCGGATTGTTATAAAGACATGTTAGTGCCTTAAGTAAACTAAAATGAGAGTGTATATGAACAAGACTAATAAAAAGTTAGGGGTTTTCTTAACTTACTTATGTTATGTATGATAAGCTGGTAGTGCTTAAGTGGTGTAGGGTAAGCTGGTAGTGCTTATGTTATGTATGATAGCCGGTTGAGCTAGGGTAAGAGTATAAATGTGGGGTAAACCCCCAAGACGTTATACCACCTTCTCTAGGGTAAGAGTATAAATGCGGGGTAAACCCCCAAGACGTTATACCACCTTCTCCAGGGTAAGAGTATAAATGCGGGGTAAAACCTCAAGACGTTATACCACCTTCTGAGTATGATTGCGGGGTAAACCCCCAAGACATTATACCACTCCATGGATTTGCTACCCATGATGCGAGGAATACCTCATGCGGGTCCACACGACCTATGCGGGAGGATACAGTCTATGCGAGGAATACCTCATGCGGGTCCAAACGACCCTTGCGGGTGAAATAGTCTCAGGAGTAGGATTGCTTAATGATACCGCGGGTGGGTGACCCTGCTTTGATCGTGAGCCTCCTATTTTTATGTTGTAAGTATACTCTTATTTACTCTCATTGTTAGTAAGGCACAGTGAACTGTAATTTGATTGTCGTCCATGTCTCCAGCTTTACTTAGACTTATGATATAATTACAGTATTTTTCCAGTTTTGCATACTCGGTACATCTGTTATCGCGACCCGCTTCTCGAAGTGCGTTAAATGCCGCGGTAGGGGGTAGCGGTGGTGGATCCTCATTCTTAGGATCACTGATCAGGTGTCAGAAGCTCCATTTCTCCGGAGGCTTGTCATTTTGGTACGATTTTCCCTGATGTTGTAGATATTATGTACATTCAGGGGTATAGCGGGGCCCTGTCCCGCCATTGTTGTTATTCCTAGAGGTCTGTAGTCACCTTTGTGCTTTGGGCTGTAAGAACAAGTTGTACTGTTTTACTTTGGTTATGTATATTCTATGGAAGACGGCCTTATCGGCTAGTCTGTGATGTTTATTGTCTAAACATGTTTATGTATTGTGTATGTTCCGCTGATATTCTTTGATGTATACCTGAAAGGGGTGCCACAGTAGGGCACCGATCGCGGCTCCGGTCGGTCGTGACACCACCGCCTTCTTGGCCACATGACTCTGTTATTTGTTACCGACTACCAGAGGTACCACTTGCTGCCAGTTACGGTTGCCTCGGGTTCTTCTTTCATGTCGTCATCATTTTTCCAATTTTGACCATTCTGGCTCGATTTGGTGGAACCGAAAGGAGGAAAATTGGACTCATTCATCATGACGATGGGACTAGCCCCGGTAGCTGCCTTTTTAGCCAAACTTGCTTCTTCCGATGTGAGCATGGAGCGGGCTTGATAGAATTCTGGAAGAGGGTTACTTTGACGAAGGATCGAAGCAGCACTGTTATAGGCCTCAGACAGGCCTCCAACCATCTGTAGAATGAGACGACTATTGCTCACAGGAGCACCCACATTGCGAAGTTGATCCGCCAAGTCCTTGGGTAGTTTACAATAAGATGAAACGTTTGGAAAATCCTCCATAGCAACTTGAGAAAATTCCATTTCAAGGGTGACAATGCGTGAATGGTTGTTATCCTGGTAGTTATCACGCAATCGATTCCAAACATCCATATCGGAGGAGTTGGGTTCCATAATCGTCTGTAAGAGGTCAAGGGAGATAGTGTCATAAATTCACTGGAGAACTTTTGCATCAAGCGTGACCCATAATTTTGGATCGTCCTCTTTGGTGGGAACAACCTCCGTATTACCCTTTATATTAGTAGCTAGAAGGATGATGTGGTGGAGAACTTGATGTGTCATTACATGAATTTTGAACAATTTAGCCCACGCCCCATATTGAACGCTTTCTAGGTCAAGAACAATAGAAAGAACGTTCTTGATGTTATAAACCGTTAGGGCCAGATGAAACATGTTCTTATCATTCATAGTGAATAGAACAAGAAATTTTGGAGAAGGGATATTTTTGGGTGTGTCTCGGGTTTAGAGAAAAAATCCGAGTAGGGGGGAGATGGTTCACGTAAATCGAGGAAAGAGTGGAGCGGAGGCAAGGTAAAAAATAACCTAGACTTTTGATACAATGAAAGAAATAATCTCTTGATTATTCTCATTGATGAAAGGTATATATATACAATTTACATTATGAAAATCCTTTTCCTATTCTACTCCTAAAACACTATTCTATTTGGAGACTAACTATAAAATTAATATAAGTGTACAAGACTAATTAAGGTACAAGATTATTACACAATATATATTAAATATACACCAAATATAATTTGTCAGCCCGTGATGAGCCTCATTCTTCTGCCTGTGATAGGCCTCAGTATTTTGTCAGTAATGGGCCTCAACATTGGCCTCCACATTCTACTGGAAACCGTGATATACAATATATGTATATCACGAAATATTTGTATATTTAAAAGTTTAGAGTACTATATCAATCAACACGTCTATTTTTAGTATGAATTCAGATATTGTTTTAACTTTTTAAAGGGGAAATGATTCAATCTATTTATGGTGACTAATCGATTGTATAAATCACCAAGTGAGTTGTAACATCTCATAATTTTGGGCGATGGTTTGAGTGCCTATCGTATGCAAGTAGACCCGAGTCTCAGAGAATTTATGTTACATTCACGTATGATAATAAAGAGATTAGTATATAAAATGATGCAGTTCCGAAATAATTTTGGACGTAACAAGTGTGACGATGGTAATTAATAATAATAGTTGTATATCCCCAAAGAGGTTATGAACTTGTGTTATATCGCATAATTATGACATTAAGTGTATGAAGGTCTTATAAGTTATTAAGATTTAAGTGATTTGAATCAAGAAATTAATTATATGAGTAATTAATTAAATATTAAAAAAAAGTGGGAGAATAAGGAATCAAGTATGGTGTTAATTATGATTAATTAGGATTGTTAGATTATTATTATTGAGGACATGGTCCACGTGTTTATTGGGAAATGACAAGTGTGTTTCATGTCATGCAGAAGGAGATTGTGTGGCATGTCCTAAGGTAATAAGTATTTAACTTGGTGTCTAGGAGCTTACACGTGCAAAAGGGGAGAGTATTCCTTAACCATTTACCTTTATTTAATTAACTTTTTAGTACAAAAAGGTAGGTTTCACATTACTTTTCATTCGTATACTTTCTCATTTTGGAGTTTAAAAGAACAATGTATAAAGCACCTACCTTTAACCAATATTACTAATTTCGAAACCGTACATTTCAAAATGTTAGAAAAATGTGATAGGTGGTTGTTCACGGAAGATTTAGGCAGCAACATGATTAACTTCCAAGTGGAATCGAGGTATGTTAAGACAATTCATTTCATTCTTTTGGCATGTTTCACGTAACGAAATGTAATCGTGGTATTGCTCCATAAATTATTTTGTTCTTAATAGTTAAGAATATTCATGTTATTGATTCCTATGTCAAAAAAATATCTAAATATGTTCTTAAGTCCTTATTAAGACATACAGAAATATGTTGATATTCAAAGTATTAAATGAAGTTACAAGGATATTATGTTACCCGATAAGTTCATAATATTTTATTGTTATTCATGCATTTGAATTATATTCATGTATTACTCTGGACTCATTTGTGTTATATACATTATTATATTATATATATATATATATAGGGGATGAGGAAAAGGGAATGACGTTATATACGCACACCACATGCAGTTGGTACAGACTATCACAAAAGTGCCTGAAGAGGCCCAAATGATTTGATGCTCATGTGTGGCCGATATAATCTGATGCCAACATATGATTTTCAAGATATCCCAAAAAATCTAAGGTGTTGATTTTTCTTACAATTTATTCCGAGAAGTGGAGGGAAGTAGTGGATAGCATAAGCACCTAAAGATCCGAAGATGAGAATATGATGGATCTTTTTGATAGAGAATATTCGTGAGTGTTTTATATGCATGTTCTTTGTTGAGAATTATTGTCACGACCCGACCGGGACGCATGGCGGTGCCCTACACAGGCACCATCAGTATAAATCGAGAGAATAGCGTGGAACATACATATAACTTAGACGATAACAACAACGAGCTGGCCGATAAGGCCACGCCGTAAAAAAATACCGATCGAAATGAAACGATTACATTTTTATTTCTTTACAACCCAATCCTGATGTGACTCTGACCTACAGAATAACAACTCGGCGGGGCGGGGCCCGCCGTACCTGAATGTACAATAGCAAGCAATACGAGGATAAGCCTCGAAATGAAGGAGCTTCTCAGCGGTGAGCAGTGATCCTAAGAGCGAGGATCAGCACGTACTCTACTGCGGCGTGAGCGGCCCGAAGAGTCGATACAACATGTACCAAATATGTGGCGAAGAAATGCGTAATGAAATCATAAGTCTAAAATAAAGCGGAGACATGTATGATTACTCGATTAACGATGCATCGTGCCTTACTAACAATGAGAGTAAATAGGTGAATCTTACAATATCTAAAGTAGGAGGCTCGCGATCAAAGCGGGACCACCGCGCGATGTCGTTAAGCAATCCTATTCACGGGACTATTTCACGCGTAGATCGCGTGGACCGCGTGAGGTATTCCTCGCGTAGGCTGTACCCGCGTGGGACTATTTCACCCGCGTAAGCCCTAAGGACTCGCGTGAGGTATTCTCGCATCATGGGTAGCAAATCCACGGAAAGCGGTGGTATAACGTCTTGGGGTTTACCCGCCGTTTATACTCTTACCAGGCGGGTGGTATAACGTCTTGGGGTTTACCCTCATTTATACTCTTACCCTAGCTCAATGGCCATCATACATAACATAAGCCCTACCGCATCATACGATAAATAAGCAAGTTAAGAAATCACAACTTCTTATTAGCCTTATTCATATACATTCTCATTTTAGTTTACTTAAGGCACTAACATGTCATTATAAAATCCGGGAATTTAACCCAAAGTACTACGTACTTCTATTCTTTTAAAAATGACTCTTTTTCATATATAACTTCCAAAATACTAATAACCGTAGTATCAAGTCATAACTACTTTTCAAGACAAGTCACGATACCTTTTAGAAATACATTTAGGCTTCAAATCAAGTGACTTCTTTCTTTTAAAACCTTAGGCAATTGATGCCTTAAATCAAATTGCCTTTCAATAAATCAAGCCATTTATCTTTCCATAAAGCCAATATAACCAACTCCCATAAAGTCGTTATATTCACTTTATGCATTAGTCAAGTACAATTTCCTATCCAAGGACTTATACGTTTAAGCGAAACAAGTATCGCATACTTTAAAACTCTTGAAGTCCCTTAACATACTTAAATTACTTAGAGTAAACCACTCTTTAAACTTTCCATAAAAACAAGTATCAAAATACTTTCAACATACTTAAAGTCTCTTAACTTTGAAAACCAAGATATCCTTAACATTTAAACAAGTGAGTTAATTCCTAACTCAATCAACTTGGACATTCCTAAAATAAGCCAAGGATGTCAAAGTGACTAGATTGTCAAAATCTTGTCGTCTCAGTACTATATCGTGAAACTAGTCATTCTCAAAAGATAGGAAAAGTTCCACATACCTCTTGATTTAATCCACTTGCTAAATCGATGCGTCGTGCGTAGTATGTCAACTATAATGACCATAGTGCGTCTATTAACTTCTAGTTTCAAGCGTAGAATATTCCAAGTGCAAGTCACTAAATTCTACGGAAAATCGGACGACTTCCTTTGTTTTTACTAACTTGCCACCTTTTCCAAGGTGAAATACAATAACCAAAAGCCCCCGATTGGCTCGCAACAAAATAGAAGGTAATCCAATGCAAATGAATAACCAAACAGCCCCAATTGGCTCACAATAATATAGAAGGTAATCCATGCAAATGAATAACCAAACAGCGACCCCAATTGGCTCACGATAATATAGAAGGTAATCGATGCAAATGAATAACCAAGCGACCCCGATTGGCTCACGATAATATAACAATACCAATTCTTATTCAATTTCCATTTCAATCCAAATTGGTAGGATAATAAGATATCAAGCGCAATTGATTCTAGCTACTACATTCTCCAAGTAGGTAACATGCGACAATTCAATTTATCGATCAAATTGGATTTCAATTTCAAATGGCTAAATATGACATTTTCGGTTCTAGGCTTCTACAATCCATGTCACTTATCAAACTTTATAACACAAATCACATGATCACTTATAACTTATCATAACAAGAAATCTTCAATTACAAAAGTAAAGCGAAGAGTATACCTCAATTAGCCCAATTATGATCCAAGATCACAAGTCGCTCTTAGCAACTTTAGCCCTCCTTTCGACGTTCCAATCCACTCCAAGCAACCTAGAAGCTTATGAATAACTCATCTTCAAGTTTCAACTTCAAAGTTCAATAACCCCTTAGGTTTTCGCCTTGCGACTAATACGAAAACGCCTCTTTTCCGGGATCTTTCTATTGAGGAACACTTACAATACCCTTAGGTACCTTGGTTTAAAGTGGGGAGATTATTGGACAACAATTGCAAATTTTTCTCTTGAAACCCTCACATGGCGAGAGCCTCTAAGTGAAGAACACAAAACTCTTGAAATTTCTCTAAGTGTAAAAGTCATCTAGCACTAGTAGGATGAATATATTACCAATTGGAGGTTAGGATTAGAACAATTGTGTGGCTTGGATGAGTTTCACATGGATCAAGTCTAGGTGGCCTTTGACTTAGTCAACTTTGTCAAGCTTCAAGACTAGCAAGACTTGGTCATTTAATTTATGGTCAAAAGACCATTCTAACCATGACAATTTCGTCCGTGACCGTAAGGGGGTGACACGTGTCGCCTAAGATTCGTCATGATATTCGTTTCGACAATTCCATAATTAGATAAATTTTTTTACTCGTCTCAAACCTTAACATTTGAGTTCTTACGTACGTTCTTAGAAACATATCACGAAATATTTCCGGTGTAACATTCTTCCCCTTAGAAACATTTGTCCCGAATGTTCTTTGAGTCCAACTTTAAGATAGCGACAAAGTCTTCTTTTACCACCCCTACATACCAATAATACCACGAGGCCACGTAACAATACTCATACCAAAATGTCAAATCGAACCCACGTGTCAACATTGGTTATCGCGATAAAGCTTCCGACTACGAGCTTACTAGTAATCTTCCCGGTAAGCCGCCTTATCCATGACCAGCTGAATCAAGTCCGCTCAAATAAGCGAACCTCGCCTATGTGAAGTATCCAACCGGCGATCTACACTTTCTTACATCTGAGGCCTCCTGCGGGGCCATCCGAATCGGAAGGGTGTCTATAACACAACGAGGCAATAACCTCCCGTTATCTGAAATCGAGAACACGGCCCGCAACCTATCCTCGTTGTATGCGGATAGTACGCTCTGCTGTCCGGTCGAGGTGTAATGCAACACCGAGACTCACGTGTGTCCCTAAAACCATACGAAAAACCTCGAAGTTACGTAACCGAGCTCATCGGTCGACATCATAAGCGTAGGGACCGTGCGGTCTCACAATACCCCTGCTATACAAGCTAGCATAATCCTCAGCCGAGTAAGTGGTCCCAATCCGGAAGAACACGGCTGGTTTCGCCAGCCTAATTACCATGACCCCCAGGGAGTCACACTTCCTCTGAGTACGATGCCACCCTGTAACAAGATCCATAATAAATACTTCTCATATCTAGGTTAGGATTTCAATCGCCTGCAATAGCCCACCAAGCTTCGGTGCACAACCATGACCTGCTACTAACTCGGACACTAAGCAGTAAACTCCGCTATGTCCCTTTCCCGATCATCTTACCCATTCATGCATCTGAGGTCACGACACAACTTGGTCGACCTCGAACAGTGTGAACAATAAGCATTGTATGCCTCCCTTATAACCTGCTGACTAGTCCTGCAGCACCGGGTACACGCAATCTATCCTCATCTCACAGCACCCCATCCGGTGCTACTCAAACAGGCTCTTCTCTTCTCGGAGAGCCGTATCTCGATCTGCGTATCATAATGGATCCTCATATGTCGCCTCTTTACTTCCTCAACAATGGAAGACTGGCAACCTCTCGGATCGAACTTCATTAACCTTGGAAACAAATAATCGAACCCCTAGGCTCGGTAACTGAAGAATCTCACGGACCACATCCTGTCTATCGGCGCCCATCCGGCGACTACCCAGGTCGCGACAAAGAGTATACAGAATCGTCTTGGCTTTCCGGATGGTATAGGATATCAATATCACAATCCTTGAGTAACTCTAACCACCATCGCTGCCAAATTCTCGCCTCGATCTGCAGATATACCGAGGCTTTTGTGGTCCGCACAAGTATCCACGTGAAGTCGTATATCGTCATGCCCCCAAATCTTCAAGGCATGATTTAAGCGCCGCCACTCTAAATCGTAAGTGGCGCGATTTCCTTTCTGCCTCGCAACTACCGGAAAACATAGGTTCTATCCTTATCGGGTTGCGTCGGACACAACCTAGCCCAATACCCAACGTGTTGTAATAATAACCTAACCTCTAGTCTCACGAGGAGGTTAGAAGCTAGTCGTGGTCAACTTATCTTCCAATAGCGAAAGCCTTTCTCATTCCTGCGAAATATTCGGGTATCCTTAATCTCACTTATGGTTCTGATTCCCTTTTGTTGCAACCAAGCTTGGTCACTAACTTAGACTTAATTCCTTTGCTTGCCTCGGCTAAGACTTCATGTCAATCACATTCTAGGGGAGGTTTCCTTGGTCTCGTCAAGTAGTAACGGTTTTCCTTTCCGATTGCAGAGCTATAACTAGGTGTTACCACCCTTTCTCGAAATGTTCTTCGCCCATTATCTACTAATGGTCTTTACACTAGTCCGGGTAAACATACCTCGTGCAACCTACATTTATATCTTTACGCTACTTCCTCGACCAATTAAATGCGTCGCTCTTAATTACCCCAACACAACACTTTTCCCACGGTTATCTACAATCAGTAACCTATGGTATGGCGATCAAGACCTTACGATCTTATATCCTTCGTCTAACAACATGGGTACCGCATGACCCCATAATACGAAACCGACCTTTCGTGGGAAGAGAACTTATCTCCTTTCTTAAACTTTCCTTGAGTCACAACCCTAATCACGGTCCTCTTGCGGTCGATGAATTAGCTAATCGTCACGCGCGCCTTAAAGTCATGCGATTTTCAAACCTACCAAAGATGCCCTCAACTTTCTGCGGCGACACTCGTACTTATCTTATTCATGCCTTGCATATTTTCTGAAATTATACGGAAGGTCGTGGCGCAGCCTTGCACCAAACCAACTCAGTACTTCGAGGGCACTTAACACAACTTCTCCAAATTCAATTATTACATACTTCTGCGTCAATTTACCCCAGTGAACAAGTCACACGGACTTAAAAAGAAAACAATGCCAAAGAAGGAAGGATAATTCCCGTTACCACCACTTCTCTTCCTTTCCACTCGATGGCAAACTGCAGGAAGCGTGCAGAATCATCTCTCTTATGTAGTCCACGTTGGCATAACAAGAGGCCAACTAGCGAACTCATAATGACCTCGATATGCATCATAACTCTGCTTTGGGTCCAACGACTTTATCGTTACCGTCAATTATTATCTAACCGCTCAGCTACCACCCAACACTCACGGGTGTAGTCACCTTGAAAGGTCCTCGTGGATTCAGGTTCCATTTCCTTACTCTTGGTTGCTCTCTTTCTCATCGGTCGCATTACTCCGTACTCCCAAACTTATTCTAGCTTACATACATAAATTCCATACTAACTCGCCTCCACTTGGAGTTACTAAATTAAACAACATAAGGCGATTCGGCTCACAACCTGGTTCGGTGGAACACGCCCACGAACCCATAAAATGATTAACTAAATTTGGGTCTTGCACTCCGTGACTTCACGTGGCGGGACTACTACCAACTGATCCCATTTCCTTTCAAGTTATGGGCGACCCTTAATAGATCCCCAACTCGACTCGGCGTGCACTTAACTCTTTCCTAGGTCCTGCCTTAACTTTTCACTACAGAAGGCCTTATATACCTAAGGTCTCGGTGGTTATCAACATTTTAGGCTCGCAATTTCCATGCTCCAAGCCTATCTTATCACCCCGTAAGGGTACAAGAACTTCTCCTAATACCATAATCGTGTTGTCTTGACCACAACAACCATACTTTTCTTCGTTCGGATCTCGTACAATTCCCTTAAGCATACCACGTAGCTTAAGTTACTATCATAGTCTTCCACTTAGTCTCTTAATAATAACTTCTTGGGTCCATTACCTTTTCCGATAACTCATCATTTCCTAATTATCTCAAATTAGCACGTAAAACCTTGATGAGAATTCATTTAAGCTTCATACCTTCCGGTATTTATTTAGTCCCTTCCAAATCTGGTAATCTAAATCATTCTAGGCAACACGGCGTCGACCTCATACATAAATTCGCAGGTTGTATGTCACAATACCAACTACAACCATTACCAACACGGATACGCGATCCACGTAATCCTTCCCGGTCAGCTCGCTTTCTCATAGCGCAAACAATCATAACTTGTTAGGGAGAGCGACCACTAACCATACAACTATCGCACGATCTTAGAGTGAGAAGAATGGAAACCAACCTAAATGTCCTGCGACCTCACGATTATAGATGTGGTGCACAACACACCGATAATCAAGACTCTACTTGACACGATGCGTAGACACTTTCCGAGGACTAAGCGCTCGATACCACTTTTGTCACGACCCGGGCCGGGCGGCGGTGCCCTACAGGCACCCCGTGTATAAATCGTCGAGAGAATAGCGGTGAACATACATATAACTTAGGCGAGAAACAACAAAGCTGGCCGATAAGGCCACCTTCCGTAAAAAATACCGATCGAGAAATAGACGATCGTTTTTATTTCTTTACAACCCAATCCACAATGTGACTACGGACCTGCAGAATAACAACTCGTGCGGGGCCCCGCCGTACCACGAATGTACAATAACCGGCAATACGAGGATAAGCCTCCGAAATGAAGGAGCTTCTCAGCGGTGAACAGTGATCCTAAGAGCGAGGATCGGAATCATACTACTGCGGCGTGAACGCAGAAGGAGGTCGATCAACATATACCAAATATGTGGCGAAATCGTAATGAAATCATAAGTCTAAAATAAAGCGGAGACATGTATGATTACTCGATTAACGATGCAGTGCCTTACTAACAATGAGTAAATAGGTGAATACTTACAATATCTAAAGTAGGAGGCTCGCGATCAAAGCGGGACCACCCGCATGATGTCATTAAGCAATCATATTCACGGGACTATTTCACGCGTAGATCGCGTGGACCCGCATAGGTATTCTCGCATAGTGTATGCCGCGTGGGACTATTTCACCGCATAAGCCCCTAAGGACTCGTGAGGTATTCTCGCATCATGGGTAGCAAATCCACTAAAGCGGTGGTATAACGTCTTGGGGTTTACCGCCATTTATACTCTTACCACAAGCGGTGGTATAACGTCTTGGGGTTTACCCTCATTTATACTCTTACCCTAGCTCAACCGGCCATCATACATAACATAAGCCCTACCGCTTATCATACAATAAATAAGCAAGTTAAGAAATCACAACTTCTTATTAGCCTTATTCATATACATTCTCATTTTAGTTTACTTAAGGCACTAACATGTCATTATAAAATCCGAATTTAACCCAAAGTACTACGTCTTCTATTCTTTTAAAAATGACTCTTTTCATATATAACTTCCAAAATACTAATAACCGTAGTATCAAGTCATAACTACTTTTCAAGACAAGTCACGATACCTATTAGAAATACATTTAGGCTTCAAAATCAAGTGACTTCTTTCTATTAAAACCTTTGGCAAATGATCCCTTAAATCAAATTGCCTTTCAATAAATCAAGCCATTTATCTTTCCATAAAGCCAATATAACCAACTCCCATAAAGTCGTTATATTCACTTTATGCATTAGTCAAGTACAATTTCTATCCAAGGACTTATACGTTTAAAACGAAACAAGTATCGCATACTTTAAAACTCTTCAAGTCCCTTAACATACTTAAATTACTTAGAGTAAACCACTCTTTAAACTTTCCATAAAAACAAGTATCAAAATACTTTCAACATACTTAAAGTCTCTTAACTTTGAAAACCAAGATATCCTTAACATTTAAACAAGTGAGTTAATTCCCTAACTCAATCAACTTGGACATTCCTAAAATAAGCCAAGGATGTCAAAGTGACTAGATTGTCAAAATCTTGTACGTCTACCGTACTATATACGTGAAACTAGTCATTCTCAAAAGATAGGAAAAGTTCCACATACCTCTTCGATTTAATCCACTTGCTAAATCCAATCGTCGTACGTAGTATGTCAACCTATAATGACCATAGTACGTCTATTAACTTCTAGTTTCAAACGTAGAATATTCCAAGTGCAAGTCACTAAATTCTACGGAAAATCGGACAACACTTCCTTTGTTTTTACTAACTTGCCACCTTTTCCAAGGTCGAAATACAATAACCAAACAGCCCCAATTGGCTCACAACAAAATAGAAGGTAATCCAATGCAAATGAATAACCAAACAGCCCCAATTGGCTCACAATAATATAGAAGGTAATCCAATGCAAATGAATAACCAAACAGCCCCAATTGGCTCACAATAATATAGAAGGTAATCCAATGCAAATGAATAACCAAACAAATTTCAATTGGCTCACAATAATATAACAATACCAATTCTTATTCAATTTCCATTTCAATCCAAATTGGTAGGATAATAAGATATCAAGCCGCAATTGATTCTAGCTACTACATTCTCCAAGTAGGTAACATGCGACAATTCAATTTATCGATCAAATTGGATTTCAATTTCAAATGGCTAAATATGACATTTTCGGTTCTAGGCTTCTACAATCCATGTCACTTATCAAACTTTATAACACAAATAACATGATCACTTATAACTTATCATAACAAGAAATCTTCAATTACAAAAGTAAAACGAAGAGTATACCTCAATTAGCCCAATTATGATCCAAGATCACAAGTCGCTTAGCAACTTTAGCCCTCCTTTCGACGTTCCAATCCACTCCAAGCAACCCTTAGAAGCTTATGAATAACTCATCTTCAAGTTTCAACTTCAAAGTTCAATAACCCTTAGGTTTTCGCCTTGCGACTAATACGAAACGCCTCTTTTGGGATCTTTCTATTGAGGAACACTTACAATACCCTTAGGTACCTTGGTTTAAAGTGGGAGATTATTGGACAACAATTGCAAATTTTTCTCTTGAAACCCTCACATGGCCGAGAGCCTCTAAGTGAAGAACACAAAACTCTTGAAATTTCTCTAAGTGTAAAAGTCATCTAGCACTAGTAGGATGAATATATAACCAATTGGAGGGTTAGGATTAGAACAATTGTGTGGCTTGGATGAGTTTCACATGGATCAAGTCTAGGTGGCCTTTGACTTAGTCAACTTTGTCAAGCTTCAAGACTAGCAAGACTTGGTCATTTAATTTATGGTCAAAAGACCATTCTAACCATGACAATTTCGTCCATGACCATAAGGGGGGTGACACGTGTCGCCTCCCGCTAAATCGCAATATTTCGTTTTCCGACAATTCCATAATTCCGATAAATTTTTTTACTCGTCTCAAACCTTAACATTTGAGTTCTTACGTACGTTCTTAGAAACATATCCTGAAATATTTTCGGGGTGTAACAATTATGTTATGCAAGTAGGTAGTCATTTGTAATGTGTGATGCCAAAATGAGGGGGTAAGGAGGCATGAGTAAGGAGAGTTCGGATGATATTGTTTATGGTACAAATTTTTATTTTGACTTTTCCATTTCGAGAAGATGTATGATGACAAGAGAATCTAAAGCGCATTCCATGGGATTCACAAAACTTGTGAAAGGACTCATTGTTATATTCCCTCCAATTGTCACATTGATTTTTTTTATTTTTCTTTCAAATTGTGTTGTGACATAATTATAAAATTTTATGAACATGTAATAGACTTGAGATTTATTGGCAATTGGAAAAGTCCACAAAAAATTTGTAAAATCATCAAGGAATAAAACATAATACCGATGACCACCCGAACTAAGAATAGGTGATGACCAAAGATCATTGTGCACAATATCAAATGGCAAAGAGGTTAGTGATGACGAGTCATAAAATGTTGTTTTACTTGTTTCGCAAGGGAAAAAGAATGACAGAAAAAAACTTCCCGAAGTTTATTACAATCAATAAAATTGTTCCGTTGGAGAGATCTTAAAACAAGAGCTCTCGGATGTCCTAAATGACTATGCCATAATTCCGGAGATAAAGTCGTAAAGTTGAGGGTGTGGAGCTTCCAAAATAAGGTCTTGTGGTTATTGGATAGACATCACCCATGTTGTTACACCTGATTAAATGCATCCTCGTCTGAAATCCTTCATAGAAAATCCGAACGGATCAAATTCAACATAAACATAATTATCAATGGTGAATATTCGCACGGAAACAAGGTCTATGATTAATTTTGGGGCATGCAGAATATTTTTTAAGGTTAAGGGTGGATGTGTTTGGGTAATAATATATTTCCACAACCAATAATTGGAATTGTATGGCCACTACCAACTGTAATATTATGATTATTATTTTTATTTAAATAAGACATAAGCTTACGTTCATTTGCAGTCATGTGAGATGTAGCTCCAGTGTCCATGTACCACTGATCATCCGGAGAAGCAATTGACATAATGTACATAACTTGTTGAATATCAATTGGTGCATAAGTTGACTAGGCTAATGTGATGTGGGCTTGAGGCCTGGAGCCCAATATAGAAGGACATTAGGTTGTGTTAGGCCTTTGAAATTGGGCCTGATTTACCGTTGAATACGGACAGGGAATAGAGGCAGCCCACAACCCAGTTGGAGAATAGGCCCAGAGCGGATAAAATGAGGGGTTTGACCCATTGATGCCCCAATTAGAATAACCAGACGGGTGTTGAGGTTTCCCTCCTTGTGGTCGACCAGAAGTAGCCCCCTTTCCTTTCCCTTTACCATCTCGATTATTACCACCACCACTTTTGTCACCCCCATTCTTGTTGTAGTTACGGTTGTTGTTGTTGTTTGGACGATGGCCACCTTGATTTTCGTTTGTATTTTTTTGTGTCATCGTATGAAGTATGAAGAGCAGAGGTATCGGTCGATTATGCCATCCTCTTTGCCCATACCATTTCTTCTAAAATGAGCATGGATCGGGCTTTGTAGAAGGAAGGAAGAGAGTCGCCGTGATGAATCTGGAAAGCAACAGTGGAATGGGTGTCAGTTAAACCGGAGCCCATTTGAAGTACTAACCTGTTATTTGATTTAGATGTTGGCAGTAAGATGAAGCATCTGGGAAATTTTCCATTTGGACGAAATATTCTCGTTCGAGGTATAGTGCCCTCGAGTTCTTATTGTCAAAAAATATGTCCTTTAGCCGATTCCATCCTAATTCGGCAGTGGAGTCCCGTTTAAGAATTGTGTTCAGAAGGTCTTCGGATATGGTGTTGTAAATCCATTGTAAAATAATGGCATCAATATGTGACCAGAGTTCAATATCTGTAATTTTTAGAGATGGGGATATGTATGTTGTCGTTGTTTCCTTCAAATTTGGAGTGATATGGACGAGAACTTTATAAGCCCTAGCATGGATTTTAAAAAGTTTTCACCATGTTATGTACTGACCCTTTTCAATGTCAAGATTGATTTTGATAAAAGTATTGATGTTTGACACTGTTAAAGTGGGACGGAGAGTGAGATTGGATGAGGAAGAAGATTTCGGGTCAGTTATTTGGCGTGCAGCCATAGCGAGACTGTTGACATCCAATTTTGACCCATCTTTTAGTCATTTCTTGCAATTTTAAGCATTTTAGGACACCGCATTTTAATCATCATTTTTTGCATTTTTTACATAATAGTCTATGTTTATTTCTTCGTAAAATGACATTGCATCTTTTATTTTAAATCAAGCATTATGTCTTTGTTAATATTATGTTTCTATTATTATTACACCGTCGTTTTATTTTAATAATGTTTGCATTTCTTTAAATAATCAATTGGCACCACGTTTTTAATTTTAATTAGGCATTAAACATTTCTTAAATATTGCATTTTATTATTATAGCGTCGGCATTTTTATTTTGATAATTTTGTACCTTTAAAAAAATCTTTTAAATAATTAATCTGTTTTGCATTTTGTCAAACCAATCCAATTCGAGGCTTAATTCGGATCAGTCCAATCCAACACCCTTTTTATTTTTTATTTTTTCCAACACTCTTTTATTATCCCATCTAAAAAATAAATACCACTTTTCATTTCCCCCCCAAAATACCAAACCCTAAACCTAAATATCTACCCTATAAATAAAAACCTTACCTCCCCCCCCCCCCCCATTACAAAAATATTCCCAGCCCAATTCATTTTCTTCAAACCCCACCCCATCGTCCAAAGACACCCCAGAAAATAAATCCTTCTCTCTCCCTCAACCTAAACCGCCGACATACCCATACCTGCGCACAACCCACATCCTTTATTCCCATTCAGCCCTTTTCGTCCGCCACTTCTCACGGAGCTCAAGCTCCGCGAACACACGAAAAACAGCAAATGACAACACACTCTCCTCACCCTAAATATTTTCCTCCTCTTCAACAACTAGTAGCAGTCGCACAACACATCTAGATTACCCCTTTTCCATTTTTTAAACCACTCTCCTCTCAATCCCGTCGCCGCCACTGTTCCCCGGCGAACTCATGACCCCCCACTGCTCGTCGTCGACCTCTTCTCCTCTACGCCATCACCGGCGAACTGCCACAACACCACTGGGTCGTCGGCGAGCCACCCTATATCTACCTACTCCCTCATTTCATTCTAAAGGGGGACCCCTGCATTTTCTCATCTTCTTCACCTCTACCCTCCCTCGTTCCCGTCGAACACCATCACCCCACGCCCTGTCTCGTCGGAGGTGATGACTGGCGAGAACCTTCTCGTCGGACCCCCACTTAACCACCGACGACGAACCACCCCCATCACCCACACCTTTAAAAACTCTGGCGACCCATGTTATGCTTCGTTTCGGATCTGTTACGCACTGTGAATGGACTGATTTCTTTGATATTTTATTTTGGTTTGGCTTTATTTTATGATTTTGGACGTTTTGCTTCGATTTGGATCGTTTTTAGGCCATGTTTGCTACTGATTTTGGACTGATTTCTGGCCATTTTGCTACTGATATTCTGGGCCATTTTCGTTGTTGTTTGCTGATTTCCACTGTTTCGTGGACTATCGTTGTTCACTGTTTTGCTGCTATGGCTTCTACTGTCTTGGCTACTGTTTATTCGTCCCGCACTGATTTTTGGACGATTTTACCCTCCATTTTATTAAACTGATTTAGAATAAATACTACAATATTGGTATTGACTGATTTGAACATGATACTACACTTTTGGCTAATGAAAAAGTTATCCGTCGATTTTTGAGGCCTTCATAGTTGCAAAGACGAAAAATAAAATAAATGAAGCTTTCTGGGCAATGAAGATTTCTTCCACTTACACCGGATAACCAACATGCGCTGGCAGGGCGAATTCTCGCAGCCGCACTTGTTAGGATGTCCCACTTATTTTTATATATATCTGAGCCCTCAGTGTTTAAAACTATTACTATTTTGGCGCGGATCTAAAGGTTTTATTTATTTTATTGTTTTAATAATATTGGCCGATGAAGGAATCTCCGTCTGATTTCCAAGTCCTTCCCTGTACAAAGACGGATTTATTTTTGGCTTTACTTATTAATTCTTGTTATTGCTTTTAAAATTGTTTATTCTATTACTAACACTTTTACTAAGTGTCTATGCAGGTACCCGGAGATCAACTTGTGCAGAAGGCCTAAAAATGGCTAAAAGATGTCCTGAAGTTTTATCTTATGTCGCATTTAATTTTAGTTTTATTATTCTGTATTGCATTTTATTTTAATTGTAAATTATGTAAAAATGCTTAGAATAGGTAGAATAAAAGACAATATATAATTAACCTAGGTTTGAACGGATAACCGCAAGTTAGCTGATCTTAAAGGATGCCTAACCCCTTCTCTTTAGGATAATAAAGAACCATGATCCAGAATCTCATTAATTTCGCAGACCATTAAATGGAGATTAATTACAGTATTTTTATTGCAATAAATCAAGTGTCCTAATTCACTTAATTAATTAGGTGGCGACTCCTCAAAATCAGCATTATTGCTCCATCCAGGGAACCGCGCCAAAGAGCAACGTTGCGGCTACCGCTCGCACTCGAGGTCAAAACGGCACGCATAAACATGGCGACTTCATCGAGGATAATCAGGTTCTTGACCATAGCAAACCTAGGTTTATTATTGCTTGACTTTATTTGCTTTTATTTGTTTTAAATGCTTAAAATTGTTTGCTTTAATTTTGTATGCTTAACTGTTTAAATTGCTATTTGCTTTTACCGCTTTCCTTAAATTGGCATTCCGCTCATATTTCTTCCACTCTGGAAAATTCACATTGTCACACACTACACGCGTTGGTGTGCTTCGCGCACCCGTGAATTTCTTTCAAAATACCCAAAATTTAGGAGAGTCGCTGCGCTGAGTTAGATCGGTTCGTCTGATCAGCCACGTAGCCTTCTCACTAGAGTTGTCCGCTCGGGAACCTTGCGTCTAGTAAGCCAAATCTTAGAAAGCTTAAGATAGAGCTATACCACTTTTTTTTTATTTAAGTCATGCATGCATAAACCTTAAGTGGGTTAATCCTTGGTATTAACGCCACAATTAGAAATCCAACAAACTTGTCGACGGGTTTCACAACCCAACGACTCATTAGCATACTATGTGTAGCATGATGATGATAGACGGATCCAAGCCTGATTATGACACGCCGAAATTGGAAAAGTGCACCGTCATTTGGTCGTCATTTCCAACAAAAGCACTAATGTTTAGCAACTTTGGTCAATCTATCCCAATCTCGCATATCTGGCGTTTAGGCCGACCTCTGGCATAAGAGAGGTCTCATGCATATTAGGCGCGCGCTTGATTTGCATGTTTTTGTTTACTATTGTTGTCGCTAGCAATCCTGTACATATTATTTAATGCAATAATTATCCTTTTAACCCATGTACATATCATGCTATGTGCTTATAACTACGGCCACGAGCATTTGCATTTTTGCACTTTTTGTTGTCACATTGCAATTAGGACTTCTACTGCGTAAATCACTTTTGAACAACGCGATTTGAACTTTGTGAAGCATCAACCACCAGTCCGGTCGAACCAAGCAGGAAGACCGTCCTCGCAAATAGTCAAGGGCGGACAACAACAAAAAAAAAGGGAAGAAAAGAAAAAAAATCATCACAAGAATGAGCTGGAGTTATGTTGACGGAAAGAAGTCAGCTTATACCAGTTTCAACGAAGCATCGCTCTGGGTCCTATATTTTGTATCTTTATACATATTTGCAAATTCAATTGATATATCTAGTATTGATTACATAATTCTTTATCATGTATTTCATAACATAATCATCCCGAACTACGCGTGTCTGATTCTCACCATACGGTGTGATACGTAGGCAACCCATCTAGGGTTCGACACCACAAAAGTAAAAAAAAATAAAATAATAATAAAGAAGCATATTTTTCTCACTCATGCATCCCATTCATCATATTTTCGGGCATTTATTTTTCCGTTACATTCATTTTACTTTGCATTCATCCACAGTGGACAATCATTTGTTTTGCACAACTTTATATTGTTATCCTTTCATTGATAAATTCTTTTTCAAGCATACATTTTATAACATATTTGAACGAACTACGCACACCTGGTTCTCGTGTCAAAGATGAGATATGTAGACAACCCTACTCGGGTTCGGTACCATTTATTCAAAAATACAAAAATATTTTATTCAAAAAGCATAAAATATCTTTAAAAAAACAAAAAAAAAGCTCTTTAAGTATCATTGTTTGACTTGGCTGATACCAACACAGTTGAGAGTGTGCATAGGAAAGAACGAGTAATAATCAATATGGGTTGACTTCGTGGTAAACCATAGATTCTTTTGGTACCTCTTATTCACCCGTAAATGAAATTGTCTTACATGCTTTCAAGATAAGAACAAAATCAACCTCATCGTTTCATGTGCATTGTGTGGTGAGTTTTAGAATAAGTTCAATTGCATTGCATTGTGATCGAGAACTTGGCCTGAATATTTGTTGAGGCGAAATCCTGAGTAACACTCGGTGTAGGAAATGATCGTAGGCTTTCTTTGACCCGTTTGAGCATTTTCAGCCTACCAAATAACATTATATGTAGTACACCCCTTTGAGCCTAAAGCCTATTCTTTCGACAACCGCATATTACACCTATACCCTTTCTGAGTGCGTACGCACTATCCCTCTCTTGGCCCGACCTCCTTGAGCATTTTAGAAATGTGCAAGTGGCTGACAAATTCTGCGTCGAAGTTTGCAAAGACAAAATTGTCAAAGTCCCAAAATGGAAAAGAAAAACACAAAGGACGACTTCACAAAAAGAAGAAATCAAAAGCCCCGACATTAAAAAAAATGAGTAAAAATGAGAGAATAACTTTGGAAAAGCGGGCTCCAAACGAAAGATTCAAAAAGAAGTCAGTACAGAAAAACTGGGACAAAAAAAAAAGAAAGCAGATCAGCATTAAAGCACACAAATATCAAGCACGGACATAGTCCAACGCTCGAGGAAGGATTAGTCACTTTTTACCCAAATGATATTCATCCCTTTCCCAAACCTACATTACAAGCTCGTGACAAGCCCTACATGATCTTATATTGAGGGTTCTCACATTAGTGGATACTTACATGACAGCCAAGCCTATGGTATCACAATTGCATGCATTGAACATCCTTTTGAGTGTGAACGTACTTCTCTAAACGTCCCAAAATTCAAAATACTGAAATATATGTGAGAAATGAGACTTTATTTCAGTGAGGGCATTTGAAACGTGAGATTACGTGTAGTTCGAAACCTTCGCTGCAAGCAAGTGTGTCGATACTTAGGTGTCTGAGGTACCATTTGAAACTATAGAAATTACCTAGAAGTCAGTCTTGGTTAGACTGGAAGTGAATAACGAAATTCCTAAGCACAATACTAATTGTTGGTATCAACTGAAGTCAGAACGTGATGATGTCTTTCCACTTTTCAAAAAAAAAATGCATATATAAAAATTCTCATTCTTTGCATCATGAATTACGTCTTGACCTGATTTCTTCATGTGGATACGTAGGCGGCCACATTGGCTTCGGTCCACATTGTTTGAAAACCCATAAAAATCCTTATTCTTTGCACCACGAACTACGTCTTGACCTGATTCCCTCAGCGGGATACGTAAGCGGCCACATTGGCTTCGGTCTCATTTTTGAAAATTGCATAATTATTCTTTGCATCACGAACTACGTCTTGACCTGATTCCCTCAGCGGGATACGTAGGCGGCCACATTGGTTTCGGTCTCATTTTTTAAAATTGCATAATCATTTTTGCATCACGAACTACGTCTTGACTGATTCCCTCAGCGGGATACGTAGGCGGCCACATTGGATTCGGTCTCATTTTTAGAAAATTGTATAATTATTTTTTACATCATGAACTACGTCTTGATCTGATTCCCTCAGCGGGATACGTAGGCGGCATAAATCGGCTTTGGTCACACCATTAGAAATCGTCTCATTGGCTAGCGTGCAATAGAATGCATTTGATTATTCGAAAAAGAGATATGAACAATTTCCGCCAGACTTAAGTCCGTGCAGAGACTACATCAGCATCAACAACATTCAGCAAGCATTCGCAGCATTCAGCAAGTCCGTGCAGAGACTACATCAGCAATCGCAGCATTCATCCAGCATTCGCAGCATTCACCAAGTCCGTGCAGAGACTACATCAGCAATCGCAACATTCAGCAAGCATTCACAGCATCCAGCAAGTCCGTGCAGAGACTACATCAGCAATCACAACATTCAGCAAGCATTCGCAAAGATCCAAAGAAGTCCGCATGCAGATCGTGACAAGACTCGCAACATTCAGCAAACATTCACAACATTCAACACGTCCGTGCAAGGACAAAATCTCAGCATTTGCAGCATCACATCAATACAACCGCCATCACGTTTTTACAGGATAACATTTCTACTCATACAATTACATGACTTATAAATTCATGCGTTATCATTTTTGCCTTAACAGTTATGCACTAACCTTTAGCTTGAGTCTGAGCATGCAAGCGTCAAGAGCCAAAGTTACAAAGTCGACGCGAATCAACCACTCATTTCCTAAAACTCACAAGTTTTCTTTGAGTGTAGGATCTTCATATCAGCAAAGGCGGGAGCACAACAATAAGCTCATGCGGGTTACAAACGCACAACGTCTATGCAATGACGTTATCTCAACCCGGGCGAGTCACAAAGCAGGTACATCCATGAACGACACCATTTCATTGTAAGCCTATGCAACGGCTTCATCTATGTTTCGTCTATGCAACGATGAGCATCTGCATCGCGTCTATGCAACGACGCCATCTCATGTAAGCCTATGCAACGGCTTCATCTATATTTCGTCCATGCAACGACGAGCATCTGCATCGCGTCTATGCAACGACGTCATATCATGTAAGCCTATGCAACGGCTTCATCTATATTTCGTCTATGCAACGACGAGCATCTGCATCGCGTCTATGCAACGACGCCATCTCATGTAAGCCTATGCAACGGCTTCATCTATGTTTCGTCCATGCAACGACGAGCATCTGCATCGCGTCTATGCAGCGACGTCATATCATGTAAGCCTATGCAACGGCTTCATCTATGTTTCGTCCATGCAACGACGAACATCTGCATCGCGTCTATGCAGCGACGCCATATCTTCTAAGCCCATGCAACAGCTTCATTCGTGTTTCGTCTATGCAACGACGAGCATCTGCATCGCGTATATGCAACGACGTCATCTCATGTAAGCCTATGCAATAGCTTCATCTATGTTTCGTCCATGCAACCACGAGCATCTGCATCGCGTCTATGCAACGACGCCATATTATGTAAGCCTATGCAACAGCTTTATCTATGTTTCGTGCATGCAACGACGAGCATCTGCATCGTGTCTATGCAGCGACGCCATATCTTCTAAGCCAATGCAACAACTTCTTTCATATTTCGTCTATGCAACGACGAGCATCTGCATCGCGTCTATGCAACGACGTCATTTCATGTAAGTATATGCAACGGCTTCATCTATGTTTCGTTCATGCAACGACGAACATCTGTATCGCGTCTATGCAATGACGATATTTCATGTAAGCCTATGCAACAGCTTCATCTATGCTTCGTTTATGCAACGACGAACATCTGCATCGCGTCCATGCAATGACGCCATCTACATCTACAAACACCATGTCCTTTCCAGCACCACATCACCTGCAACCCAGTGTCAATCATACTTCGACACTGGGACAAATTTTGAATTTGCGTCGGCATTGTCTTTAATTTTGCAGCATCCCAGTGTCATAATGATTCGACACTGGGACAATTTTGAATCGGCGTCTACCTGCTTTAATTTTTTAGCATCGCAGCGACCCAGCGTCCTCATAATTTGACACTGGGACAAATTTTAAATCCGCATCAGTTTTGTCTTTTATTTTGGCATCGGCGACCCAGTATCATCATAATTCGACACTGGGATAAATTTTAAATTTGCATCAGCTTTTGCCCATTCTTTTTCTTGATCTTTGTTTTAATTCTGACGATGGGGACAAAATTAGCTACAAGTCAACGTCTTTGTCCGAAAACTCTTTCATCGTCTTAGGTCAAAGAGGGACAAGCTGTTTACACTCAATTTTGACCCATTTTTTAGTCATTTCTTGTAATTTTAAGTATTTTAGGACACCGCATTTGAATCATCATTTTTTGCATTTTTTACATAATAGTCTATGTTTATTTCTTCGCAAAATGACATTGCATCTTTTATTTTAAATCAAGCATGATGTCTTTGTTAATATCATGTTTCTATTATTATTACACCGTCGTTTTATTTTAATAATATTTGCATCTCTTTAAATAATCAATTGGCACCGCGTTTTTACTTTTAATTAGGCATTAAACATTTCTTAAATATTGCATTTTATTATTATAGCGTCGGCATTTTTATTTTGATAATTTTGTACCTTTAAATAATTTTTCTTTTAAATAATTAATCCGTTTTGCATTTTGTCAAACCAGTCCAATTCGAGGCTTAATTCGGATCAGTCCAATCCAACACCCTTTTTATTTTTTATTTTTTCCAACACTCTTTTATTATCCTATCTAAAAAATAAATACCACTTTTCATTTTCCTCCCAAAATACCAAACACTAAACCTAAATATCTACACTATAAATAAAAACCTTACCTCCCCCCCCCCCCCATTACAAAAAGATTCCCAGCCCAATTCCATTTCTTCAAACCCCACCCCATCGTCCAAAGACACCCAAGAAAACAAATCCTTCTCTCTCCCTCAACCTAAACCGCCGACACACCCATACCTGCGCACAACCCACACCCTTTATTCCCATTCAGCCTTTTTCGTCCGCCGCCACCCTTCGCCGGAGCTCGAAGCTCCGGCGAACACACGAAAACAGCAGCCGCACAACACACTCTCCTCACCCTAAATATTTTCCTCCTCTTCAACAACTAGTAGCACCCGCACAACACATCTAGATTACCCCTTTTCCATTCTTTAAACCACTCTCCTCTCACTCCCGTCGCCGCCACTGTTCCCCGGCGAACTCATGACCCCCCACTGCTCGTCGTCGACCTCTGCTCCTCTACGCCATCACCGGTGAACTGCCCCAACACCACTGGGTCATCGGCGAGCCACCCTATATCTACATACTCCCTCATTTCATTCTAAAGGGGGAACCCCTTCATTTTCTCATCTTCTTCACCTCTACCCTCCCTCGTTCCCGTCGAACACCATCACCCCACGCCCTGTCTCGCCGGAGGTGATGACCGGCGAGAACCTTCTCGTCGGACCCCCACTTAACCACCGACGACGAACCACCACCATCACCCACACCTTTAAAAACTCCGGCGACCCATGTTATGCTTCGTTTCGGATCTGTTACGCACTGTGAATGGACTGATTTCTTTGATATTTTATTTTGGTTTGGCTTTATTTTATGATTTTGGACGTTTTTGCTTCTGATTTCGGACTGGTTTTTAGGCCATGTTTGCTACTGATTTTGGACTGATTTTTGGCCATTTTGCTACTGATATTTTGGGCCATTTTCGTTGCTGTTTGCTGATTTCCACTGTTTCGTGGACTATCGTTGTTCACTGTTTTGCTGCTATGGCTTCTATTGTCTTGGCTACTGTTTATTCGTCTCGCACTAATTTTTGGACAATTTTACCCTTCATTTTATTAAACTGATTTAGAATAAATACTACAATATTGGTATTGACTGATTTGAACATGATACTACACTTTTGGCCAATGAAAAAGTTATCCGTCGATTTTTTAGGCCTCCACAGTTGCAAAGACGGAAAATAAAATAAATGAAGCTTTTTGGGCAATGAAGATTTCTTCCACTTACACCGGATAACCAACATGCGCTGGCAGGGCGAATTCTCGCAGTCGCACTTGTTAGGATGTCCCACTTTATTTTTATATATATCTGAACCCTCCGTGTTTAAAACTATTACTGTTTGGCGCGGATCTAAAGATTTTATTTATTTTATTGTTTTAACAATATTGGCCGATGAAGGAATCTCCGTCTGATTTCCAAGGCCTTCCCTGTACAAAGACGAATTTATTTTTGGCTTTACTTATTAATTCTTGTTATTGCTTTTAAAATTGTTTATTCGATTACTAACACTTTTACTAAGTGTTTATGCAGGTACCCGAAGATCATCTTGTGCAGAAGGCCTAAAAAGGGCTAAAAGATGTCCCGGAGTTTTATCTTATGTCGCATTTAATTTTAGTTTTATTATTCTGTATTGCATTTTATTTTAATTGTAAATTATGTAAAGATGCTTAGAATAGGTAGAATAAAAGACAATATATAATTAACCTAGGTTTGAACGGATAACCGCAAGTTAGCGGATCTTAAAGGATGTCTAACCCCTTCCCTTTAAGATAATAAAGAACCCTGATCCAGAATCTCATTAATGTCGCAGACCATTAAATGAAGATTAATTGCAGTATTTTTATTGCAATAAATCAAGTGTCCTAATTCACTTAATTAATTAGGTGGCGACTCCTCAAAATCAGCATTATTGCTCCATCCAGGAAATCGCGCCAAAGAGCAATGTCGCGGATACCGTTCATACCCCGAGGTCAAAAACGGGCGCGACAGAGACAATGAAGAAAGAGAACAGTTTCAGACACAGAGAGAAGGCTTCGGCTAATTTGATAGGTAAAGTAACCTAGTCTCTTGATACCATGATAGAAGTGATAGAGATGTTGTAATCACTACAAGAAAACACCCTACGGTGACGGGTAAAAACCGTCATCTGACTCCTAAGATGACGGTTCCTATAAGTGTCATCTTTGCCACTGTCACAAATGGATGATGGTTCTGGAACCGTCACACAACATGTGACGATTTTTACCCGTCACACAAATGTCACAAAAGGATGACGGTTATTACCCGTCACACAAAGGTCACACTACATGTGACGGTTTTTACCCGTCACACAATTGTCACTTAAATTTAATTTTTGATTCAATTTTTTTTTAATTTCTATTAAATTAATAATTTATTTTAATATGGCGGAAAAAATTAAATTTGGCCTTTTTGTTTTTTGAAATTTAATTTTAATATTGCAAATTGAAATTACAACAATGAAATGGCCTAATAATTTAAATAACACCAAAAATATACATTAAATAGTTAGAATCTGTTGTACAAAGTATTCCCAAAATGGATAATCATTCAAAGCGTTAATAAAGTGCTTAATACAAGACTAAACCATTGTTAAAAATATTTGTTCTAGCAAATTTGAAGAAAATTCATCTGAGAAGTGATCTTGTCAAATGTTCCCGTGTTGTTGCCAAAGCTTGAGTTATTGTCTGAAAGTTGCAACACACATTAAGATAAAAGAAATACTCCAAATAAACAGAGAAAGACAATTATAAAAAAAGTGTAAGCTTTCAACATCTGATTGTTGGATGTGGTTCCCTTTAGGTACTTAAAACACCAGTTGATAAAGAATCAAGAGATGAGCATTTCAACTGAGTTGTTCGAGAACAAACTAGATCAATATTTGCATGAAATCTTCAAAATCAGTTCAGCCATTGGACACATTTACTGTTTGGATTGGATTCTTTCAACTGATTTAATATGCAATAGCTTCTTAATTACAGAGAGGTCATGTTACAAAAGTTCACACTAAGGGGATACTGAAGTGTAGTTGTAAAACTATCTATCATCTAACAAAAAATGAATTTATTATGAACATGATAAAAGTATGCTTAGCTTTATAAGCTAAAGAAGGCACTGAAGCACTTTAGGACAATCTAGCCTAGAAAACATTGAAGCATTAAGCATGTTCTTTATCTGTCCTATAATAACCCGTAAAATTCCGATGGACCTTTAGATGAAGTCAAGAAAATATATGATTCTACACAAGTACACATATACATGACATTGTAGAACTCCTAAGAACTGTACCACCATTAAAATATGATTCAGCAATAGAAAGAATGTGTTGCTTACCTGTTCAGATAAGGGTGCTCCATCATCCATGTTATGACTGGAAACTTTTCCAGCAATGATATTACCATCAGTTTCAAGTACCATACTGCATCATACATTCCAGAAAATTTTAGTAAAAGTTTGATTGTTAAAGTTGGTAGACGAGGAAACAATGCAAAGTGATTAATAGGATGAATATGGCAATAATAGTTGTTCATTATCTACTTTGTAAAAGCAAGCAGATCTAGAACAATAGTGTAAGGTATGTGTGAAAAAAGTTCCACATTGGTAACTGAAAATAAAAAGAAGCTAGTATAAAATGTTGGATACTCTGAATGGTATGGCATTTTGGGGAAAACCATGCAGACTTGGCCCATTGTGGAAAATATTCCACCATGTTAAGAGAGTATTTGACTTATTTTAACCCAACAAATAGAAGTAACCTCTAAAAACAGAGCTAGATTACAATCAAAATACTTGAGGATTGAGCATTTGAATAGAAATTCTTTCAGTGCACTTATGAAATGAATGTCAAGTTACCCAAGTATTATAAACTGTTATTCCACAATTTCTAGCAACTATTAAAATGTAAGTATTGTCTAATCTTGTGAAGAATAACATGAAAATTTCCTTAGCAGCAGCAGGACACTAAACAAAGAAGTCAAAGGAATGATAAAAAAATAAAAATGAAAAGTGAAACATTGGGGAAAGCCAAAGACAGTAACATGCTAGAATACAACTACTTGCGAACCACTTACTTACCCTCCATCTACAATTTCATCAAGGCATAAAAGAATGAGATCTAAGTTCTCAAGTGTCTCCCCCTGGTCAACGTTATTTCTGAAACAATTGCACAGTGAATTAGTCAGAGTAGAGATAAAGAAAGAATAGTCCGACGATGCTACATTTCTCCAGATGTAGCAAAATTTAATGATATAACTGGTTCCCAAAATAATTAGTCGCTAAAACTGAAAAAGAGAAGGAAATACAACTTATGCATGTAGAATTAGTAAGAGTTGTTCCACCTGCCAAATATGAACTCCATGACACCAAAATGTGAGTAACTATTTTACAATTCGAGAGGCTCTCTAGTTCATAAAGAAGAATGTTAAGTCATTTTTCTTGAAAGTTCATCTATGCATTATCTGGTTGTTATGAAAAGAAAAGAACAGAAAACATTCTGAAGGGGTCTCAGAGGCACTATATAGCTTGAAGATGGATGTCTTGGGATTTTATAGTTGTGTAACAAAAGTTATGTAAAGGATATAAAGTATATATTTTTAACTCTTTAGAGATGTAAAATCTTGAAAAGTTTTGCAGTACCTGCCCGGTAACATTTTGTGAAACAAGACTTCTACTTTCAAAAATTAAACAGAGAAGATAATAAAAGTACCACACGGTGGACATAGTTCCATCTTCCAGAAAGTGTTCTAACTAAATAGTTCACCAGATTAGCCAAACACAATCCTTATGAACTAACACATACTTTTAAACAAGTATGGCAGCATCAACAGTCTATACACAACAAAAATACGTCAAATTAACACATAATACACTACAACATCAGATATCAACTTAATGAAAATTGGGCATAAAAGTAAAAAGAGAGTGTGGGTTACCTCTTGTGGTAGGAGCCGAGTCGAGGTTGAGTCTTAGACTTCACTCCTCCACTCGATTCACACTCACACACATGAAAACAAAAATTGAACTGATGAGACCAATCGACACTTAGGGTTCCACCATAGCATACATCATTGATATCTGGTAAAGTGCGAGACAAAACAACAATAATGTTTAGGTCAATGATGTCAAATTGTAGAACTTGTACTTATAATTGAACAACGTGGAAAACATGAGCACATAAAAATGGGTAGTAACTACAACAATATAAATAAAAGCAGAAATATGTGGTAACGAATAGGTACCAGTCTGCGGTCATCCGAATTCAGGCTGGCAGTACATCAAAATGATTAACAAGAAGAAAAAGAAATGAGGAAAAAGTAAAAGAGGTAGTACTAGTTAAAGGATAAGGGACTACCGCCATCCGTATTCTAATGTCGCACAAGATCATCACCCGTCATCGGTAAAGGCTTGGCAGAATGTATTTGCAAACCAGAGCTCATCGATTCCATCTGTCACGACCCGACCGATCGCGATCGTACCCACCGGTACCTGTCGTATACATCGAGAATAGCAATGAACATACATAACACATAACTTATAAAAAGGTAAACCTCACTGGCCAGCCGATAAGGCTGCCTTCCATAAAACATACTTAATCAAAAGTATAGCAGTACAACTTGTTCTTATAGCCCCAAAACACATATGTGACCACAGACCTCTAAGGATAACAACTGTGGCAGGACAGGGCCCGCAATACCCCTGAATGTACAAAATACCTATAGCATCAGGGAATATCCGTACCAAAAAACAAGCTTCCGGAGGAATGGAGCTTCTGACACCGGAATAGTGATCCTAAGAACGAGGATCCACAATCTGCTTACCCTTACCTGCGGCATTTAACGGCCAGGAAGGAGGTCAGTACACAATATGTACCAAGTATGTAAAACTGGAAAATACTGTAATAATGATATCATAAGTCTAAAAGTAAGCTGGAGTCATGGAAGACAATCAAAATACCTTTTACTGTGCCTTACTAACAATGAGAGTGACAAGTATATATATAATACTGCATAAAATAGGGGCCTCATGATCAAAACAGGTTACCTCGACCGTAGTATCAATAAGCACCCTACTCGGGACTATTTCACCCGCATACGCCCCGTGGACCCGCATAGGTATTCCTCGCATAGGTCACTGCCCGCACGGGACTATTTCACCCGCATAAGCCCATAAGGACTCGCGTGAGGTATTCCTCGCATCGTGGGTAGCAAATCCACGTAATGTGGTATAACGATCTTAGGGACTTACCCTCGATATACTCTTACCCCGGCGAGATGGTATAACGATCTTGGGACTTACCTCGATATACTCTTACACCGGCGATGGTATAACGATCTTGGGAATTTACCCTCAGATATACTCTTACACTGGAGGAGGTGGTATGACGATCTTGGGGCTTGCCCCTCATTCATACTCTTACCCTGGAGAAGGTGGTATAACGATCTTGGGGCTTGCCCCTCAGATATACTCTTACCCTAGCTCAAACTGTCATCATATCATAATCATAAATAAGTTAAGAAAACTTATAACTTTTTATTAGTCTTGTTCATGTACCCTCTCATTTTAGTTTACTTAAGACACTTAATCATATCTTTAATAAGAAAACCGGGAGTTTAACCCAAGTACTACATACTTCAACTCTTTTAAAAGTGACTCTTTTTCATACATAAAACCTTTGGGCAATTGATTCCTTAAAATCAATTTGCCTTTCATAAATCAAATCATTTGTCCTTACTTGTCTTACTTAGAGTAAACCTCTTCTCATTAACCTTTTATAAAGCTAATAAACCAACTTCCCATAAAGTTGTTATATTAACCCTATACTTTCGTAAAATTACACTTTTCCCCTAACCAAAAGACTTATACATTCTTAAAACGAAACAAGTCTTTATATACTTAAAACAAGTAAGAATACCAAATCTTGTACGTCTACCGTACTACATAGTTACATCTATTCATGCTCAAGAGATAGGAAAGCTCCACATACCTCTTCGGTCAATCCACTTGCTAAATCCAAACTACCGCAAGTAATATGTCAACCTAAAATAACCATGATACGTTTATTAACCTCTAATTTCAATGTAGAATAATCCAAGTTCAAAGTCACTAAATTCTATGGAAAATTGGGCAGCATTTCCTTTGTTTCTACATACTTTGCCACCTTTCTCAAGGCCGAATTTAACATCCAAACGCCACTTTTAAGGCTCAACAATCCAAACATTTCAAAGGGGATTACACACCTAAACTTGGGTGTGTAAAATTCTGCCCCATAAGGTACAACAATTCACTTAACAATTCTAAGGTAGTTTTTAGGCTACAACATGCTCATAATATCTTCTTAACCAATTCTTTCATATCCAAACCACATTTCTTACATGCAAGGACTCTAAGTGCATTATTTACTACTACACATCCCTTCTTCTTCACATGCAACATTAATAACTAACCACAAGAGAAGAAATGTTACCTTAAAGCTTTAGCCAAACTTATTCCAACAACTTTTCTAGCCTCCTTTCCAAGAACACCACCACAATAACTCCTACAAGCTAGCCACAAGATTCCTTCTTGTCCTTAACTTTTCAGATTTTTCTTAGGCTTGAATTCCTCTTGGAATTTTAGAGAGAAGTGGAAGCTTAAGCTTAGAGAGAGAGAGGGATTTGAAAGATGACCAAGTCTTCAAGACTTGGTCAATATAAGGCATGCAAGAAATCAGATGGGGGGGACACTTGTCACCCTCCCAAGGTCTTTTAAAAGAGAAATCTGATTTTTCCTATGTTTTTCCGCCAGGAATCCCGCCTTGGCGCTGCCTCGACGCCGGGCGGCACAAAACCTCGCGGACTCGAAACTTCCGGCGCCGCGGCCCTGCTTCCCGGTGCCGCGGCTCTGTAACTTCAGCGACCCCTCAGTATATCCGGCGTCGCGGCCCTGCATCCGGCGCCGCGGCCCTGTCGCCTTTGTCCGAAACACATTTCTGTCCGACTGCGCACTGAACTTGTAACTCCCATAACTTTCTACTCCGACGTCCTATCGACGAACGGTTGGTTGCGTTGGAAACTAGACTCAATGAACTACACCCTAGGCCTTTGAAACACTTAGGAACTCTCAATGTACCGGGTCATAACCCACCTCAAAGCTGACTAAAACTCGTCCGAACAATCCGTCAACTTATCTTTCGAAAATTTTAAGTCTTACTCTCTTTTGCACGCTCTTACACGTGTGGCCAGAACTACGGGGTATAACATTCTCCCCCCTTAGAAACATTCGTCCCGAATATTCCTTCTAGGCTTACTCAAATCACACTATCGACATAGACCCTCTTAACTATTCTTTTGCAAATAAAACGCTCCACATAGCCACAGCATTACTCAAGCATAATTGCTAAATCAAACTAATAAGCAAGGAAGTAGGTTACCTGGAGGTATAGGAAATAGGTGAGGATATTTCTTCATCATGTCATCCTCTGCTTCCCACGTCATCTCTTCCCTGTTCTCGTTCCGCCACAAGACTTTGACGGAAGCCACATCCTTCGTCCGAAGTCGCCTAACCTGACGATCGAGTATCGCTATGGGACTCTCCTCATACGATAACTCCTCTGTCACCTGGACATCATGAATCGGGTGCACTCTATACGGATCTCCAATACATTTCCGCAACATAGTCACATGGAAAACTGGATGTACCGCCTCCAAATCGGACGGCAGATCTAACTCATAGGCAACCTTGCCTACCCTACGGACAATCTGATACGGCCCAATGTACCTTGGGCTAAGTTTCCCTTTCTTTCCAAACCTCATCACGCCCTTCATGGGCGATACCTTTAGGAAAACCCAATCATCTATCTCAAATTCCAAGTGTCGACGCCGATGATCTGCATACGACTTCTGCCGACTCTGAGCTGCCAACAACCGCTCCTGGATAAGCTTCACCTTATCCACTGCCTGCTGAACCAAGTCTGGCCCGACTAACTGAACTTCTCCCACCTCGAACCAACTTATCGGTGACCTGCACTTCCTCCCGTATAAGGCCTCATAAGGCGCCATCTGAATAATGGAATGGTAGCTGTTGTTGTAAGCAAACTCCACAAGAGGTAAATGATCCTCGGCTACCCACGAAATCAATAACACAAGCCCACAACATATCCTCGTTGTCCGGATAGTGCGCCGCCCGCCGTCCGGCCGAGGATGAAACGCCGCATCGAGACTCACTGTGTCCCTAATCCTTCGAAAGACCTCGAGTTAGCCGTAAACTGGGCTCCTCTGGCTGAAATAATCGATTCAGGCACTCCGTGCCGTCTCACGATCTCCCGATATCTGATCTAGCATAATCTTCTACTAAAAAAGCCGCCCCGGGAGAAAATGGGCTGATTTCACAACTCGTCGACAATAACCCAAATAGAATCATGCTTCCTCTGAGTGGAAGGTAACCCTGTAATAAAATCCATATTTACCACCTCCCATTTCCAAGTCGGAATATCAATAGCTCGCAATGACCCACCGGGCTTCGTGCTCAACCTAACTCGCCGACACCGCACTACGCCACGAACTCCGCAACGTCCCTCTTTAGGCCATCCCACCAATACATGCATATGAGGTCATGATACATCTTAGTCGACCCCGGATGAATAGAATAACGAGCACTGCGTGCCTCCCCCAGAATCTGCTGACGAAGTCCTGTCACATCGGGAACACACAACCGGCCCTCAAACCTTAGCACCCCATCAGGCGCTACCTCAAATAGACTCCTCTCTTTCTGAACAGCGGCATCTCGATACCGTACCATAATCGAATCCTCATATTGTCGCCTCTTCACCTCCTCGACGATGGAAGACTCGGCAACCTCTCGAACCCGAACTCCATCACTATCAGAATCAACCAAACGAACCCCAAGGCTCGCTAGTTGATGTAACTCTCGGACCATATCCCTTTTACCTCGGTACATCGCATGCACTACACATCGATCTGCGACTAAGGGCATCTGCAACCACATTGGCCTTCCCTGGATGGTATAGAATGTCAACATCGTAATCCTTAAGTAGCTCCAACCACCGTCTCTGTCGCAAGTTCAGATCCCTCTGGCTGAAGATATACTGGAGGCTCTTGTGGTCTGTGTAAATGTCCACATGAACTCCATATAAATAATGTCTCCAGATCTTCAAGGCATAAATCACTGCTGCCAATTCCAAGTCATGTGTGGGATAGTTCTTCTCATGTTTCCTAAGCTGTCGAGATGCATAAGCTATAACTTTGTCGTGGCCGCATCGACGCACTCCAAGCCCGACACCGACGCGCCACAATAAACCATATCCACCTAAACCCTCCGGAAGAGTAAGAACTGGGCTGCCAACTTCTCCTTTAGCAGCTGGAAACTTTCCTCACAAGTATCCGTCCACCGGAACATAGCTGCCTTCTGAGTCAGCTTAGTCAAAGGTGCTGAAATAGAAGCAAACTTCTCCACAAACCTCCGATAATAGCCTGCAAGGCCCAAAAGTCGCGCACTCCGTTGGTGTAGCTGGTCTAGGCCAAGTCTTGATCGCTCAATCTTTGCCGACAACCCGAATACCATCGGCCCCGATAACATGCCCTAAGAAAGCCACTGAAGCTAACCAGAACTCGCATTTCGAGAACTTGACATACAACTGCCGGTCTCGGAGGACTCCCAATACCGTCCTAAAATGCTCTGTATGCTCCTGCTCTGTGCGTGAATAAACCAAGATATCATCAATGAAAACTATAACGAACATATCCAAGAATGGCCTGAACACCCTATTCATCAAATCCATGAATCTTCGGGGTGTCAACCCGAAAGACATTACCCTGAACTCATAGTGCCCGTACCGGGTCCTGAATGCGGTCTTCGGGATATCCGCCTCTCTAACTCGTACCTGATGGTAACCATATCGCAGGTCTATCTTGGAGAAATATCTCGCACCCTGCAACTGGTCAAACAAATCATCAATCCTGGGGAGGGGATATATGTTCTTGATGGTTACCTTGTTCAGCTGCCTGTAATCAATACACATACGCAGTGTCCCATCCTTCTTCTTTACAAATAACACTGGCGCTCCCCAGGGAGAAACACTTGGCCTGATAAAGCCTTTCTCCAGCAAATCTTTCAGCTGGTCCTTCAATTTCTTCAACTCGGCAGGTGCCATTCTGTATGGCGGAATAGATATCGGTCGAGTATCTGGCGCCAAATCAATGCAAAACTCAATCTCCCTCTCAGGAGGGATACCCGGAAGCTCGTCTGGGAATACGTCTGGAAACTCTCTAACGACGAATCGATCAAGGTGTACTCGGCCTCGATGAACGAATACTCGAACCATGTGGTAGATATACCCTTTCCGCACCATCTTTCTAGCCTTGAGGTAAGAAATAAACCTACCTACGACGCAAAGATTCCCTTCCACTCGATAACGGCTCACGAAACCGGAACCGAACTAATCTCTCTCTACAGTCTACATTGGCATAACAAGATGCTAGCCAATCCATACCCATAATCACATCAAAGTCTGTCATATCCAACTCTATCAAGTCGGCTAGAGTCTGACGACTGTCTATAGTCACTGGGCAAGCCTTATATACCCGCCGCTACCACCGAATCACCATGGCGTAGCCACCTCAAAAGTTTTATGGACTCGCTCTATCCTTATTCTATCGCAATATGAGGAGATATATAGGACAAGGTAGAACTGGATCTATCAAAGCATATACATCACAAAGAAGAAACCAACAAAGTACTGTGGCGACATCCGTGACGCCTCCCGGTCGATTTACCGACATAACATATATGCGGTTCTGAGGACCGCTAGAACTGGGACCCCTACCACGACCTATGGCGCGGACTGCTGGCCCATAAGTACCTCGCCTCCGGCGTCGACCATCAAGACGAATATCAAAGAATGCACTTCGGCTGAACTGCACGCCCCGCCGCCTAAGGACGGACAATTCTTCGATGGCCTCGCTGCCACAAGAGTAACACGCCTCGAACCCATACGGCACTTGCCCGGATGAGACCTACCGCATCGAACACACCGAGAGGTAGGTGGTCTCGATTGCGACGGATTCGCCTCGAAACTCGAAGTCACGGAGCCCGACCGCTTCCCGAATAACCTGATCCGACCTCCCGCCGAAATCGAGAAGGAGCACTGCGGCTGGGCCGGAATGTGGACTTGTTCGCCGCCGAGGCCGCCCGCTAAAATCGCCTGAGACTGGCTGCCCCGCCTTCGGGCTGGCCTAAATCTAGCCGATCTCGCCTCTCGCCTCAATCCTCGCGCAGACGCTGCATCTCGCAATATCCATCCCTGGCTGAAGAGCCACCCCCAAGCATGCAGTAATCATATGACGGTCTAACCCCATCACATATCGATGAACCCTGTCTGCCATGTCCGCTACAATGGTGTGCACATACCTGGCCAAGGAGTCAAACTCCAGGCTGTACTCTCTGATAGTCCTCCCGTCCTGCCTCAAGGTCAAGAACCTATCTACGCGGGCTCTCCTCATCTCAGGAGGCAAGAAGTGATCCAGGAAAGCCTCTGTGAACTCCTCCCAAACAGCTGGAAGAGCATCCTCACCTCTCGACAACACCCATGATTCAAACCATTTCAACACAATATCGCGTAACCGGTAAGAAGCTAGTATAACAGACTCAGTCTCCGATGCCCTAAGCACCTGCATGGTCCGCTGTAACTGCTGGACAAACTCATGCGGATCCTCCTCAAATCTCGAACCATAGAACTCGGGTGGGTGACAACCCAGGAAATCCCGAATCCGTAAACTGTCGGCTCTAGGGTTGGCCGCCTGCTCTGTCGCCGCTCGCCACTATGCCGTCAAGAATCAACTGCTCCGTAATCTCTATACTCGTAACTTGTGGATGGAGGCTCGCATCGCGGTCTCGTGAGCCGCTCACGCCTCGAAATTGCCGGTGGCGACGACGTGGAACTCGCCGCTCTAAACATCATCTCTGGTAAGGACTGGGCCTGTGCCCTCGTGACTCTCCGCGTCCCACTAGCAGCCTCTCGCCGCCTTGCTTCCGGGCCGCGGTTGCCTTGCGCGAGGCATAATCGATACATAAAGGAAAACATCGAGAGGAGGTTCAACCTATAACTCAACTCTATTGCACGATCTTAGAGTGAAAGAATGGAAACCAATCCTAAATATCTCGCAACCTCCGATTATAGATGTGGTGCGCACACCGATAATCGATGACTACTAGACACTGCGTGGACACTTTCGAGGACTAATCGCTTCGATACCACTTTTGTCACGACCCGACCGGCCGCGATCGTACCCTACCGGTACCGCCAGTATACATCAGAGAATAGCAGCGGAACATACATAACACATAACTTATAAAAAAGGTAAACCTCACTGGCCAGCCGATAAGGCTGACTTCCATAAAACATACTTAATCAAAAGTATAGCAGTACAACTTGTTCTTATAGCCCCAAAACACATATGTGACCACAGACCTCTAAGGATAACAACTGTGGCGGGACAGGGCCCCGCCATACCCCTGAATGTACAAAATACCTATAGCATCAGGGAATATCCGTACCAACAAACAAGCTTCCGGAGGAATGGAGCTTCTGACACCGGAACAGTGATCCTAAGAACGAGGATCCACAATCTGCTTACCCTTACCTGCGGCATGAACGCAACCCCCGAGGAAGGGGGTCAGTACACAATATGTACCAAGTATGTAAAGCTGAAAAATACTGTAATAATGATATCATAAGTCTAAAAGTAAGCTGGAGTCATGGAAGACAATCAAAATACCTTTTACTGTGCCTTACTAACAATGAGAGTGACAAGTATATATATAATACTGCATAAAATAGGGGCCTCATGATCAAAACAGGGTACCTCGCCCGTAGTATCAATAAGCACCCCTACTCCTGGGACTATTTCACCCGCATAGGTCCTGTGGACCCGCATGAGGTATTCCTCGCATAGGCTGCCCGCATGGGACTATTTCACCCGCATAAGCCCATAAGGACTCGCATGAGGTATTCCTCGCATCGTGGGTAGCAAATCCACGGAACAGGTGGTATAACGATCTTGGGGACTTACCCCTCAGACATACTCTTACCCTGAAGCAGATGGTATAACGGTCTTGGGGACTTACCCCTCAGATATACTCTTACACTGAAGCAGATGGTATAACGATCTTGGGGATTTACCCCTCAGATATACTCTTACACTGGAGGAGGTGGTATGACGATCTTGGGGCTTGCCCCTCATTCATACTCTTACCCTGGAGAAGGTGGTATAACGATCTTGGGGCTTGCCCCTCAGATATACTCTTACCCTAGCTCAAACTGTCATCATATCATAATCATAAATAAGTTAAGAAAACTTATAACTTCTTATTAGTCTTGTTCATGTACCCTCTCATTTTAGTTTACTTAAGGCACTTAATCATATATTTAATAAAAGAAAACCGGGAGTTTAACCCAAGTACTACATACTTCAACTCTTTTAAAAGTGACTCTTTTTCATACATAAAACCTTTGGGCAATTGATGCCTTAAAATCAATTTGCCTTTCATAAATCAAATCATTTGTCCTTATTTGTCTTACTTAGAGTAAACCTCTTCTCATTAACCTTTTATAAAGCTAATAAACCAACTTCCCATAAAGTTGTTATATTAACCCTACACTTTAGTAAAATTACACTTTTCCCCTAACCAAGAGACTTATACATTCTTAAAACGAAACAAGTCTTTATATACTTAAAACAAGTAAGAATACCAAATCTCAGACGCTCACCGCACTACATAGTTACATCTATTCATGCTCAAGAGATAGGAAAGCTCCACATACCTCTTCGGTCAATCCACTTGCTAAGTCCAAACTACCGCAAGTAATATGTCAACCTAAAATAACCATGATACGTTTATTAACCTCTAATTTCAATGTAGAATAATCCAAGTTCAAAGTCACTAAATTCTATGGAAAATTGGGCAGCATTTCCTTTGTTTCTACATACTTTTCCACCTTTCTCAAGGCCGAATTTAACATCCAAACGCCACTTTTAAGGCTCAACAATCCAAACATTTCAAAGGGGATTACACACCTAAACTTGAGTGTGTAAAATTCTGCCCCATAAGGTACAACAATTCACTTAACAATTCTAAGGTAGTTTTTAGGCTATAACATGCTCATAATATCTTCTTAACCAATTCTTTCATATCCAAACCACATTTCTTACATGCAAGGACTCTAAGTGCATTATTTACTACTACACATCCCTTCTTCTTCACATGCAACATTAATAACTAACCACAAGAGAAGAAATGTTACCTTAAAGCTTTAGCCAAACTTATTCCAACAACTTTGCTAGCCTCCTTTCCAAGAACACCACCACAATAACTCCTACAAGCTAGCCACAAGCTTCCTTCTTGTCCTTAACTTTTCAGATTTTTCTTAGGCTTGAATTCCTCTTGGAATTTTAGAGAGAAGTGGGAGCTTAAGCTTAGAGAGAGAGAGGGATTTGAAAGATGACCAAGTCTTCAAGACTTGGTCAATATAAGGCATGCAAGAAATCAGATGGGGGGAGGGGGACACTTTTCACCCTCCCAAGGTCTTTTAAAAGAGAAATCTGATTTTTCCTAAGTTTTTTCGCCAGGAATCCCGCCTTGGCGCTGCTCGACGCATGGCGCTGAAACCTCTGCGGACTCGAACTTCCGGCGCCTCGCTTCCCGGCGCCGGCTCAGAACTTCAGCGACTCGGTATATCCGCGCCATGCCTCGCGCTTTGTCAAACACATTTACGTCCGATCACGCTCGAACTTTTAACTCCCATAACTTTCTACTCCGACGTCCTATCGACGAACGGTTGGTTGCGTTGGAAACTAGACTCAACGAACTACGCCCTAGGACTTTGAAACACTTAGGAACTCTCAACGTACCGGATCATAACCCGCCTCAAAGTTGACTAAACCCGTCCGAACAATCCGTCAACTTATCTTTCGAAAATTTTAAGTCTTACTCCCTTTTGCACGCTCTCACACATGTGGCCAGAACTACGGGGTATAACACCATCACCCGCCAGAAAACACATCAAGCTTTCAACAATAGTAGGGTATTTTCGTCCAACTAGTTTTGTGGTAAAAATTGAAGGATAGGAGTGGTATAGAAATGTAGAGAAGATGAAGGTGAGTGTAGTGATACCAATCATGACCGTCAATTTCTTCACATGTCGCCAGAAATTGACCGACGGCGCCTAGGGTTTCGGTATCAATCGATCTGGGCTTCGTGGTTTTTGGAGCAATATCGAGGCACGGGGATGGTATGTAATGATGGGGAGGTGATGGTGGTCACGGTGGTATTACCCACTCCCGTCGGCACCACCTCAGGCCGCCGGAAAAAGCAACAAGACTGAATCCGCGTTTCGAACTGAGCTTTGATCGTAAAATCGACTAAGATAATGGCAGAATCGAGTGTCGAAATTGGTATAGATTGGAAGATCTGGACGAGACGAGTCTTTTGGTATATGGGTGTTCACCGGAAGTTGCCTGAGTCGACCGCAAAATTGAATTTTCCGGCGACGTTACTGTAGCGTCGCAATTTCGCCCAAAATTGAGAGCATTTTTTAATACACTACTATACCGGAACATCTGGGAGTTGGATTTGGGCTAAGGCATTTAGGTGTTTTTTTAAAGTCTTGGGTAGTTTTAGTATTTTATTTTATTCATGGGTTGTGGTTTAAAATAATTTATTATGACACTTAAAAAAATCCGTCACATGTCATAATTTTATGACACTTAAAAAAACCGTCACACAAATGTCATAATTTTGTGACACTTAAAAAAACTGTAACATGAATGTCAAGAAAAGACATAAATTTAGTAAAAAGATGTGACAATTGCATTTCTGTCACACGTGAACTGTCACCGTATGATGTTTTTCTTATAGTGAATGTTTTGTGTGTTATTTCATTGATTTGATCAATTTATATACAAGAGTATACAATACAATTATAGCTAAAATCATGCTAATCAGATCTATCCAATCATACTAATCTAATCAATTATAAATATCCAATCATGCTAATCTAATCAATTATGAATATTTACAAATTCTAATAGATATAGACATATATTTGTGGCCGTACTCTATGCCTTTTCTATTAAGAGACATATGAGTGCATGGAGGTTCGCGGGAGATATGACTTTCCCATTTATGTTTCTTCCTTTATTTCCACGTCACATTTTCTACAACATTATCTTTAAATTAGAATCACGCATTTGTCTTAGTACGACACAATCAACAATTCGCTTCATTTTCAATTAGTGTGCATTGGTATTCTAACAGTTTCAAGAAGTTAAGACTTAAAACTGGTTAACAACTTGAAGTCCTTCATTTCATTTTGCCTGTATAGGTTCTCGGCGCAACGCGCAGACACATATACTAGTATTTCATAATAAGAGTTGAAGACCAAAGGAAATCACCAAGCAAATTGTTCAGTATGTACATTGTAGAGGGGCGTTGAAACCAAGACGAGCAATAGGATGCTACAGTTGAATTTTTATCCCTAATGTTGTTGCTGCTATGTTCCTGTTAATATAGGTAATTGATAGTTAAGTTGAAGCTTTAGGTGGTTACAAGGCTGGGGCTGTCCAGTTCTTGTGTTTTTTTCTGCTCTATACATTGGCACTTGGTAATAAATCCGTTTAGTTGCCAAAAAGATATATTCTATTCAGAAATATTAGTGTGGTTTTTGTCCTGCATATTTTGAATTTTCGAAGTTAATCGTATGGGGATGGAATCCGTTTATGTTGTTTCTATATTTTTGTCTTTTAATAAATGACGTGTACATATTTATTATAATACTCATGACTATTAATTTTGAGTTGACGGTCTGCGTAAACTCTATTTCTCGATCTCCATATTAGCGACACTTCACTAAGATGTTAACATTTCAAAAAATCTTGCGTAAACTCTATTTTCCTCAGTCTCATATTGTGACACTTCACTAGGTATGTTTGTTGTTGTTGTTGTTACTCATGATTAGTAACATTTCAAAAAATCTTGAGAAATTAGTAGGTAATGTCAAGGATAATTAAACTAAGAAAAATAATTATCTTTTCCAAGTAAAGTGAAAATTTATTATTAATATAGTATGAAGTACAAGTGAACGGACATAACATTGATACTTGCTTTAAAACACCATACTAGCCTCATTGAATTGAATCACTTCGGCAAAAGACAAAAATCTAAGGCAATAAATAAGCAGTTACACTAAAATCCAGAGAGATTAAAGTTCGACAAAATCGATACAATCACAATTAGTATACTCGACAAAGTTAAATATAGACAAAAAGGGAGTTAAATGATCATCATCTTCATAGAGCTAAATCATGGAGGGAACACATCTTCATGGTGAAGGCCTGAATCTAACTCCAGGTAAGTGTCTAGAAACGAACTCTCGAGCTAACGTATGGAGGTCACAGTTCTCCAGTTCTTGGTCCAACACGTCACTTAAACCTGTTATTAGAAGTGATAAATTAGTTCATGAAAATATGATATGTGCAATGGTTTTGTAAGAATTATTTGAAATGATAAATCTTCCTTAAGCTTTATTCATCTCAATGGTAACAATATATACACTTAACTAATAATTAATAGGAAGATGAAGTCTTCCCTAAAATCCTCCTACATATCCCATAATATATTCCTATATTAATACTATTCTATTTAATACATAATACTACTTACCATATACATAAGATTCTACATAATGATATTATTAATTGTAATTAATAATAAATAACAAAATAAGCGGAGAAGGCGAAGACTGGCCCCAAATTCTTCAAATAATATCGAAGCCCTTTGTGAAGATATGAACCGATGTCATTTCGGGACGTAACACTCGTCCGCGAGCTACCTTTTCACGGACAAAATGAATATCTAACTCAATATGCTTAGTGCGTTGATGATGGATTGGATTTCCGAGATAAATCGCACTAATGTTATCACAGATATCATAGTGTCATTTAATAGACAATGAAGCTCAAGTAAAGATTCGAATCCGATGAGTCGACATACCGTGGCTACCGCATCAGATTCGAACGTGATACGGTGGGTTGCCTTTTGAGGACAAGGATACTAAATTATCACCGAAGACGAATATCCGGAGGTGGGGACATCGGTGACAAGCTTGTCATGGAAGAAGGGTACATATGTAATCCATAATTGAGTGCCCGAATATATCGACGCTTGAGTGTCCGTATGTTCTTTCATTGGATTGTGCATGAACAAACACACTTGTTGTATCGCATATGTAATATCCGCCCGTGAATGTGAGATATTGCAACGCTAAAGCAGCGATACAATGTCGGATGCAAAAGGACTACCGGATATGACACTAATTTTGACTTGGTATCTGGAGTTGGAGAAGGTTTGCAAGATGACATTCTCACGATTTCGATGCATACTTCTTCCGGGAAAGAAATAAACCACGCGCATGACGGTGTCACCAATTCCTAGAAAGTAGTGAAGTGGACCAAGATCCTTCATAGCAAATTCGAACTTCATGATATTCAAGAGGTTGTTATGATAATATCATCTACATATAAGAGAATATAAGCAGTATGATTACCCTGTTGATAAATAAATAGTGAATTATCTGAACGGCTGTTTGAGAAACCCATGTTGAACACAAAATTATAACTACATTTCGTAAATACGATGTTTATCACGCCACGGAAATTTTCCTTCATTAATTAACTCAATTCATTTAATTAGACCTCGAATTTGACACCCTTACCTACCTGTTATGTCTAATTGAGGATACTGATCCATAGTGCTTGATGATATGCTTGAAGTGCAGAAGAGGTCTGAAGATGATTGCAGCCCTGTCGGAGTAATTGGACTTTGTGGCTGCGGCACTTGCGACATAGGGAGTTGGTGCCAGGTAGAAAGGCGAGCTTGAACATATGCTAACTCAGCTTGCAAAGTTACAACCTACAAGTATAAAATTAAACAATTGAAGAAAAGATCATTAGTGTTATCCAATATAGGGTGGTAAAATATTCTATTTATGTTGGTCTTTGGGCATTTTAATATTATAATTTGTTATTGCCTTATGCCTTATATTAATGTGGCTTTAGTCACATTACTCACGGCAGAATGTGGCTTTAGCCAATTACTCATTAACTTACCCATATTCTTCTTGTAACTCATGTAATCTCTAAGCCATAATTCTCCCATTTTCTACCTACTTTATTACCCCCACCCACCCACCTCTCATTCAATTCAATTCATGGATGAATTTCTTCCCCTATAAATAGAAATCATCCTTAGCTTTTGATGGGTAGAGAAAAATATAGAGAGCATGAAAAACGTGAGTTAAAAAAGAGAGTTTTATTTAGTTGAAGGAAAGTGTTCTTTTGGTGGATCTTTGGACTCAATATCTTATTCAGAATTTGTTAAGTTATACAATGTTGTCGAGTTGTTGTATTCTGGAGGGACAAGTCAGAAAGATTACTGCTGGATCGGTGAAATTTTGATGCAGTGGACTTGAATCTAGAGAGCGAGATATACATGCTTCAGCAATTTTTTAATTGTATTGTATTTTTCATTGTATTTTCACCAACAATTTATATTAACAATAATAATAAGACAGATAATTTGTAACAAGTTAAATACATCGATAGTTTAAGAAATAAAAAATTTGATATAAATAATTGGCAGAATTCATTGTTTACTTTTTTTTAGATGATATATAAGTAATTAAAAATGATTATACATGGTTATCTACGTATTATATATGAATTATACAAATATTATATATTCACCGGCTATATTAATATAAGCGCGATTGAATGAGTGGCTATTTAATCAGGTTAATTCTTCTTTAAAATTCTTTGTACTTATATATATTTGTTGCGTAAAGAATATTTACAATATCAGCATACCTTAACTTGTTATAACATGTAAACTACCTTACTTCCATATTATTAATCACATATTTATGGATTATATGAGTTTAACTCCAATATAATAATATAATTATTTTATATATATTATTTGATCACTTAAAATAAAATTACAAGTAACTATATATCTCTAAAAAAGAAGTTAATAACCCGAAAACAATAAGACAAATTACTTGCTACGACAAGTTAAAGTAGGGTAATATATATAAAAATTCTTCATACTAATACTGTATAAAAGTTAAATTCAAACAATAAATATGTAAAGCATTAAGTTTTTTCTTTTAAATTCTTACTTAAGTACTTACTTTCTTATGTTTCAAAGTGAGTACTGGAATCTACAACAAACAAAATCAACCACTGTGGTTGATACGCAGTTGTATATATAATTTTCATGATTATTGAACTAAATATTTCAAGCTTCCACCTTTACGACCAGAAAACTCACCTTAACTTATTATATTATGTTGCCATTGTAAGTAGTAAAAATGAGGTAAAGACTACTTCGTGGAAATGTATAGAAAGTTAATGTCAGATAGCTTAATTCTGGTCTTGAAATGTCAACTATTAGTGTTATCTCCAAACTAGTAACTCTTCCTTCACTTTTACTTGTTCACTATATTAAAAATAGATTTTTATTTTTATTTGTTATTCTTAACATATTAAGATAAGATAATTTTATTTTTTCCTGTTTTTCCATAGTATTAATTACTAATTTCAAATAATTTTTAAAATTCACTAAAATTATACATCAATTAATATGAGTATCAGTTGAGATATGCCACATATATACATTATATATATATATATATATATATATATATATAGAGGGGGTGAGTGAGTTGGATATTAGTTTTGTTATGAGTTCATTAGATATTTTTTATTAGAGAGATATTTTGATTAGTTAGATATTTTGTTACTAGGAGATAGTTAGTCACTTATTATAAATATGGAACTACATTGTATTTTCTGTTTTGAGAGGTTATAATCGAACAATACCAGAAGCTCAAGTTTGAGCCCAAAATATCCCTCTCCATCTTCCTCGACTTCTCTCGGTTTTCTCTTCCACTTCTCAACTATTCTCTTCCACACTCTTTGGTTTCTTCATCGTGATTATGCACGAGTTTTAACATGGTATCAAAGCAGGTTGCGGGATAGATTGATCCAATCGCAGTGAGGAATTTGAAAATTCAAAAATCGCTGAAAAATCAGAATCGCAAACATATCTTTGTTTTCTTCTCAGTTTGGAATCGATCCAATATTTAACATATATTGCGCAATTGAGAACGAAGGAACAGAATATCGAAGAGCAGAGAATCGAAAACTGAAAACCAAAATTGTGATTTTTTGGGGAAAAAATCAGAATCGCGAAGCGATCGATTCGACTCGAAATGTGTTTTTAGTCGAGATCGAAGTAGTTGATAGAACATATTAAGGAGAAAATCATAAGCGAAAGAACTGAAAATCGAAATCGCGATTTTCGTCTGAAAATCAAGGAATCAAAATCGACCGAGTATTGAGGTAATTTCTGAAGAATATCGATCGATTTTGTTGCGAGTGACAACATAATCGATAGAGAATCAAAGTCGGTTCACCTATTTTATTTACTGTTTTCGATTATCGCACGAATTGGAGAAAAATTGTGTCGTTCGTTGTTGATTGTGTTAGTTTCCATTTCTGTATTGGTATTATTGTTGCGCTACTGCTGTTTCTAGTATTGTTGCAGCATTAGTTGATGTTGGTGATGCAAGTTTGTTGTTGTGTTGGTCAGTGACTGAAATTGTCGTTGATGTTGTGTTAGTTTCTATTCCGTGTTGGTGTTGTTTCTCATAGTTGAAGGAATGTTCATTACTATGTGATGGACTTGGAGAATATTGTTGTTGCACCTGATTCAGTGCGCACTGCATCACGTGTGATTGTTTCAGGGTGAGCAGTTGGTGTAGATGTTGCTATTGCAGCTCATGTTAGGGATATTAATGGATTTATATGGTTGAGAAGATCATAGAGTAGGAAATTTCTATCGATAGAAGGATCGAGGAGTTCTTAGCGACAAATAGACTAAGAATTGAGGGATACTTCGTCGAAGACAATATGAATTGAGTTGAAGCTCGATTCAAAGAGTTATTCACAGGTCGATCAAGTGTTAGATTACCTGTTTTTATATGTGTAGCTCAGGATAGGAGAATCGAAGGATTTCTAGCCGACATTGGACTAGGAATTGAGGGAGACTCCACGGCATATCCGAGCTTATTATAAGAAATTGTGTAGTGAGAATCGAGGGATTCTCTAGTCCGAATGAGACTAGAGAACGAGGGGTTCTTGCCGTCATTTTTGCATAAGGATAATTGAGGGATTCTCTAGTCCGAGTGTGACTAGAGAACGAGGGATTCTTCGTTAATGCTGCTGTGTAGCAGTAATGAAGCTGTTACTGTTCTTGCTGGTGTTATTAATGTTGTTGCTTTACTTTTTCATGTCGTTTTGGTTGGTCTGGCTGTTGAGTATTGGTTTGTCTGAATGTTGGACTGGGTTTTTCGATGGTTCTTCTGAGGTGGAGTTGAGATTAGAACTTGGGCAGGGAGATATAACTACTAAGGACATATATGTATATGCAACTGATAGCTCATTAGCTATTAGAGTACAGCAATCTGGAATCATTCGGACTCTCATGGAAACCAATACTCTGTATGAGAAAATAATTAATACTGATTCGTAGCAGCTATTGATGTTGATGCTGCTGAAATTAATGTTGATGTTACACCATATGGTGATGCAGTGGCTATCATTGCATCGCTGATGTTATTACATCCGCCGTTGAAACTTAGTGTTATCGCCATCGATGTCGCCCAATTGTTGAAGCTTACATCGCTTTTTATTAGTGTAGCATTCACGTGTTGTTACTAGTGTAGTGGTGTTAGTGCTTGCTGCTTTGATATGCAGGTGTTGGAATTAATATACAGTTCTGAAAGTGTAGCTGATGTACACAGGCCACTCGACATGTTGTGGCTCTGTGAGGTTTCGTGTGGTAACGCAGCTGAGCATGAACCCGCCGAGGTTTCGATGGTCGGGACGCGAACGAGACGGAACACACCGCGTGGTCGCTATCTAGTATTGCTTTCAAGTTAGACTTAAACCGATGTTTTTAGTGCCTAGCTTGAGGGTATTGAGATATACCACATATATATATATATATATATATATATATATATATATATGATGTATACGTGCCACCGATACGTTGTGGCTCTGTGAGGTTTCGTGTGGTAACGCAGCTGAGCATGAACCCGCTGCTGAGGTTTCGTGTGGCTGCTGGGATGCGAACAGTAGATGGAACACACTGGTGTGGCTGCTATCTAGTATTGCTTTCAAGTTAGGACTTAAACCGATGTTTTTAGTGCCTAGCTTGAGGGGGTATTGAGATATACCACATATATACATTATATATATATGGTTAGTTAGTTGGATATTAGTTTTCTTATGAGTTCATTAGATATTTTTTATTAGAGAGATATTTTGATTAGTTAGATATTTTGTTACTAGGGGATAGTTAGTGGGATAGTTAGTCACTTATTATAAATATGGGACTACATTGTATTTTCTGTTTTGAGAGGTAATAATCGAACAATATCAGAAGCTCAAGTTTGAGCCCAAAATATCCCTCTCCATCTTCCTCGACTTCTCTCGATTTTCTCTTCCACTTCTCAACTGGTCTCTTCCACACTCTTTGGTTTCTTCACTGTGATTATGCACGAGTTTTAACAGTATCATGGTAAATTATACATTTCATAATTTATTACTCCCTCTGTCCCAATTTATATGGCATCATTTCCTTTTTGGTCTATTCCAAAAAGAATCATCACATTTCTATATTTATAAATAATTTAACTTTATGTGATGATTTAAAGTTACACATTTATATAAGTCTTGTTTTGGACCACACATTTCAAAAGTCTTCCTGTCTTTTTAAATTCTGTGTCAAATCAATTGAAAAATTGGAGCCACATGTCGCGCCCGTTTTCGACCTCGGGGGTCCGAACGGTATCCGCAACGTTGCTCTTTGGCGCGGTTCCCTGGATGGAGCAATAAATACTGTTTTTTAAGGAGTCGCCACCTAATTATTTAAGTGAATTAGGACACTTGGTTTATTGCAATAAAAATACTGCAATTGACCTCCATTTAAATGGTCTGCGAAAGATATGTGAGATTCTAGGTAAGGGTTCTTTATTATCCTAAAGGGAATGGGTTAGGCATCCTTTAAGATCCGCTAACTTGCGGTTATTCGTTCAAACCTAGGTTAATTATTTATTGCCTTTTTATTCTACGTATTCTAAGCATTTTTCATAATTTATAATTAAAATAAAATGCAATACAAAATAATAAAACTAAAATTAAATGCGACATAAAAATAAAACTTCGGGACATCTTTTAGCCATTTTTAGGCCTTCTGCACAAGATCATCTCCGGGTACCTGCATAAACACTTAGTAAAAGTATTAGTACTAGAATAAATAATTTTAAAGCAATGACAGGAATTTAATAAGTAAAGCCAAAAAAAAAAAACCGTCTTTTGCACAGAGGAGGCCTTGGAAATCAGACGGAGATTCCTTCATCGGCCATACTATAGTATCAATGTTCAAATCAGTAAAGATAAATAACAAAATTGGCCAAACAGCCCACTGATTTTCACAATCTGAACCGGGTCGACCCGACCCGGGTTGGGAAACCTGAACAGAATTAAAAAGAACGAGAGAAAATAGTAGCAAAAAATAGTCTAATAATATTATTTTCGAGCCCGGGTAATAAAATAACAACAACAACATTTTTAGAATTTGGCCCGGGTTTCAAACCGACACGGATCCGAGACAAAACAGTGGACAAAACAGTCCCAAAAATAATATTTTTAGTCTAAATATTATAATAAACAAACAACAACAATTTTAGAACCGGATCCGGGTTTGACCTGACCCGAATCCGAGAAAGAGTCAGTTTTTTTTTTCTGCTTTGCTTTATGCTTTTTTTTGTTGATTTTAGATTAGAAATTAAGAAGATAAAAATGTGTATTTCCTAAAACAAAATTAAGAAATCTAACCTTTGTTTTCGGATTCGAATCCGAAATGAAGAATACATAATCCAAGGATAGTGAAAGATGAATCCCAACAATAATAATCAAACAAATAAATCCGATTTCTCTTTTTAATATTTCGGATTTTTCGATCTTAAACAAAAAATATAAAGATTATGAAAATAAAAAGGGAGGAAGATTTTGCTCTTTTTTTTTCGATTTTCGGTTCTTTTTTTTTTCCCGGGTCCGATCTTCTTAAAATGAAGAACAAAAGAAGATATATAAACATTAATACTCAAAAATTGGACCACTTTCTTGAAGAACAATGGGGTATTTTATAGCTAAAAATATGGCTTGAATTTTGAATTAAAGAAACAAAAAGTGATGATTTTGAGCGGATTTTTGGGGTATGGGCGGCGGATTTTTGGGGATAGGGCTAGTGGACGGATTTTAAGGGTGGCAGGTGGTGTGGGCGACGTGATGGACGTGGGGCAGGGGTGTGCGACGGTATGGGGTGTGAGAGAGGAGAGGTTTTTTTTTTTAGGTTTTGTGTTTTATGTTAGGAGATTTAGGTTTAGGGGAATTAAGGGTGAAGGGAGGGGAGTGGGCTGACAGGGGCGTTGGGCTGAAGGTTGAGGAGTTGGGCTACTTGATTCGGTACGTCCCTGTCAAAATATTTTCATACAACTGATTTTAATGGTCGTTTTGCCGGACCTCGTCTCATACTAGGGGGGATAGGAGGCATTTCACTAGTGGGTGTATCATCATCTTCATTAGTAGGTGTATCATCATCTAGAGTGTCATCTAAATTAAATCTTCTTCATTTTGAGGATAAACATTTGTGTCAAGATCATATGGTATTTCAGGAAACAGTTCAGGATCTATAAAATCATCTTGTCTAATGAAATATTGGAATACTGTAATAGTTATCTCAAATTATTTGTCATCTACTAGAAGAAGTACATAAAAGACTTTTTGTTCTTTTCATTTTAATTATGATAATAAATAATTAAAGACTTAAAGATAATTAAATGTGCTAAATGAAATAAAAACAAAATAATAATTTAATGAGGGAACGAATGTACCAAACGCCGACGTAGAGTCGATGTGTAATCGAGAGAGGTTGAAAATTGAAACTTTGTTCGATAGATTAATCCTCAAGCTAGTTGCCAACTTCACTCCCAATTCTCAAATTAATAAATAGAGTGAATATGTAGTAGACAATGTTGTATATAGAAATTAGAGAAAATGTAGGAAGATTTGTGAGAAATAAGAAGAGAAAATGAGGTATTTATAGTTGAAAAATTGGGTTAAAGTATAAATATAATAACTTAGGGATTAAAAATAAATATAAAGGGTAGGGGTTATGAGTGGAAGCAAAAAATGGCCGTTGTCTAACGGCCAAAATGTAAAATGGCCGTTAGACAACGAAAAACTATTGTTGGTTACTATTACTATTCGGCTCGATCCCAATTTAGGTGATATCTTTGGATTTTGAAATTAAACTTTTTAAACATTATGTCTGACTCACCATTTCCGCCAGTTATGTCTGACTCAAAATCAAATTTTTCATCCAACCTCGCAGTTTCAAACATTAAATCTCATATATCTATCACCTTTGAGATGAAAAACGTCCATTATGCGACATGGGCGGAGCTTTTTAAAATTCATTGTTGCTCACACAGTGTTATCCATCACATCATTCCACCGAAAAAAGGCAAGGAGAAGGTGTCGAAAACCGATGATGAAAGGAGACATTGGTTCTTCAGTAGATTTATGCCACAATTTCAAGTGATTTGTTGCATATTATTCTTGAGCCCGACTCCACGACGATAGAGGCTTGGGAACGCTTACGTGACATTTTCCAAGACAATAAGAATTCACGGGAATCACACTTGAGCAAGAATTCTCCACCACTGACATGACAGATTTTCCGAAAGCGTCTGCATATTGTCAACGACTCAAGGTTCTATTGGACCAACTCAAGAACATCCGGGTGTCGGTAACTAACAATCGGTTCATATTACAAATGGTTGTCGCCTCACCGACGTATATAGTGGATTAGGTACGCTCATCTACCAAAGCAACCCTCTTCCGTCATTTTACCAAGCACGTTCTATGCTCATCCTAGAAGAAGCGAGTTTTGCCCAGCCACCGTGTCAAATTTTGCCATAGTTGTCGCTCCATCCGATGATAATTCTTCACAATTTGAAATTTCACCGTTAAATCTTGGCCAAAAGGGATGAAATAGCGGTAATGGAGAAAAGAACTGTGGTGGCGGCAGGGGAGGCGGCTAGCAGCAGCCGCCATCCTAGCGGGACATTGGGTCGGCACCGTGGGCCTAACAGTGGCCCTGGGTCGTGTCTCCCTACCCATTTCCCTCTCAAAATTGGGCCAGGCCAGTAACCCAGACATAATGTTCCAGCCAGCAGACCAACTCAGCAGCTGGAATTCTTGGGCCACTACGGGGTCAGTGGCAGCAGGCCCACTCGGCAGTGGCGACCCCTACCAACATCGATGCCGCAATGCAAACTCTTGGGCTTAATACACCCGATGCAAAATGTTACATGGACACCGGTGCAATATCTCATATGACATCCTCACAAAGTAATCTCTCATTTTATTATAATTTGAACAATAATCGTGGTATAATTGTCGGAAATGGTCATTCAATTCTAATTCGTGGTTATGGTAATACAAACTTATCTCCCCCGAACCCACCATTAGCTTTAAAGAAGTTCCTTCTTGCTCCTCAATTAATTAAAAACCTGATTTCAATTAGAAAATTTACCAGTGACAATTCAGTTTCTGTTGAATTTGATCCTTTTGGATTTTCCGTAAAGGATTTTTAGACGAAGATGGGTCTAATGAGATATGATAGTCATGGCGAGCTATATCTAATCACCACAACCACACATCAAGCCATGTTACGATTCACTTTTGCAGCTTTAGCTTCTTCTTTATGGCATGAACGTTTGGGTCATTCGGGAGCGCCTGTTTTTGCCTCCCTTAAACAAAATAAATTTATTGAGTGTACGAGAACTCATAATTCTCCTATTTGTCGCTCATGTTCTCTTGGAAAACATGTTAAGTTTCCTTTTATTGCTTTTAATTCCTCTACTATTATGCCTTTTGATATTATTAATAGTGATATTTGGACATCTCCTATTTTGAGTTGTTCGGGCCATTGATATTATCTTCTATTATTGGATGATTACTCTAATTTTTTGTGGATGTTTCCTTTGTCTAAAAAGTCACAAGTTTTTCCACGTTTCTATCATTTAGAGCTTTCATTCGCACTCAATTTGAACGAGATATTAAAAATATTCAATGTTATAATGGTAGCGAATTTGATAATGGACCATTTTGGGATTTTTGCAAAACTAATGGTTTATCATTTCGTCTTTCGTGTCTACATAACTCATCTCAAAATGGAAAAGGAGAAAGAAAAAGTCGAACAATTAACAACGTTGTTAGAACATTACATGTCCATGCCTCTATACCACAATTATTTTGACATTATGCAGTACAAATGACAATTTATCTCCTTAACATACTTCCGAGCAAATAATTAGTCTATACATTGCCTCTCAAAACTCATTATCTAAGGGACCCACTCACATCTATGGGTATTCGGGTGATTATGTTTGTTGACACCCAATTTTGTCCCTCTCTTTCGATTATTTATAAAAAAAATAAACTACTTTTTAACACCACAAAATAATTTTAATAACAATACATACATACCTATATGGACATACACACACTTAAATAAGGAATTTAATAATGATGTCGCATTTATAAAAGCATTAAACAATCCTTAAATGTCATGTCTGCATTGGTTATATTAAATATTATTTTATAATTTAAACCCCAATTTTTATTTTCCACTAAACTAAAATCTACACTTAAAACTCAATACACCTAAACTATTATCCAAACCAAACAAATGTCCAAGCCCAATTAAAACCCCATTGCCCAGCCCAATAAATGATCAAACCCGCGGCCCAAGCTCATTAGCCCATCAGCTATTTCTCTTCCACCATTCTCCCTAACACCCTTAGAACATAAAACCTAAAATACACACATTCAAATCGCGGCCTCCACCAAGTCTCTTCAAATCGTAAAGGCAATACTGAATCATAAAACAAAGAAAAACGTAACAGTAAACAAACAAGGATCCCACCGGAATGAAAAAGATTTTCTATTTTTTTAGGGTCGTACCTATCCAATAATATTCTAATCCCACTTTCCTAATGAATGAGAGTCTTTATTTCTCTATTTTGTCTACTTTGATTTATCTGTCTTTATTTTCAGACTCAAAAGTGGAAGCTTTATTAACTTGGTAGTAACCTGGAACAACACTTTGAACCAAGTCATATGGTCCCTTACCAAAATTCTAACATACACAATATAAATATAGAATATCCTACTCGTAGCTGCTTCCAGCTAATAACACAATAGTCCCTTCGGACGGCCGCTTCCGGCTAATAATACAATAGTCCCTTCGGACGACCGCTTCCGGCTGATAATACAATAGTCCCTTCGGACGGCCGCTTCCGGCGTAGTCATGATGGCCCCTTCGGGCAACCGCTTCCGGCTTAAGAATATCATAATCCAGCTGATCAGGTGGAACAATAACAATACCTATGATATACAATATGAATATGTAATGAAGTTACAAAATGTTGCACTCCTTTCAGAGTGGTTTCTATTACAGCTCCCTTTGGAGAGATTTTGAGAGCAAGTTTTAGAGTTTCCTTCATTTACCATTTGTTTTGTAGTGAACATGTAAGTAAAATATATCGCAGAAGCTTTCTTCGAATCATCAACAAGAGTATAGCATGAACGAAACAAGACATTGGATATCGACTCCACATCCAACTAAGAATAGAGTACTCATGTTTTACATTCTTTAGGAGTCATATAAAAGGGATCATGCCAAAATATGAAAGAAGGGCTAGCCTTACATACCTCTTAGACGAACTAATCGACCCAATATTAAGATACGTCTCGTCTAGTACGTCAACCTATAATAATGGTAATACGCTCGTCAATTCTATGGTCACTTGGCATACTTTATATCGAATGACGACTTCCTATTCTATAAAGATTCGGGCAGCACTTCCCATGTTTTTACGCATATCCACTATTAACCAACAAGCTCAACAAACCAATAACAATTCATAACTTATATCCCATCATTATAACTTAACAAAACAACCTTAAGACGAGATAACCACGCTCAATAATTTCATGGAAGTTTCGGCTAACAACCACACTGTAATGGCTTCAAAACTCTTTTCTTAATTCTTAGGATCCAATTCCATATTTCCATACTTCCATGTAACTAATTACAATTTAAATGTCAAGGTTTCATATTCAATTTTCACATGCAATTAGTAACAATATAACAACACAATAATTAAATCTAATGTAACCAAAATGGCCCTTCATTCGGCCTCACATCCCCACATTCACATGCATTCCTTGAAATTCCAATTTTTCCTTAACACCAATTCATTTCTCTAGTTCTAACAATATGCATTCTAATTATATCACATGAAAGAAGGATTTATACCTCAAATTTACCCAAATAGTCCCACGGTTTTCTTGCCACTGGTTCATCAAAATTGCACCTCTTTTTCTCCATTCTTCAAATCCAAATCAACATGCATACAATCTACAATGTCCACCCATCATCCTTACATGTTTTGCTTCCCAAAGTTAAAAATTGATAACTCCCAGGCCTATTTTCGGCCAGCAGAACCCGTGACCCACTGGTTGGGTTTTAAAGATTTTGTTTCCAAGTTGTGGAATGATTAATCATAGAATGGAGGTTGATTGAATCTTGAATTGGTTAAAGGAATGGTGTGATTTTCGTTTGAGAGGGGGAAAGAGTGTTCTTGCTCCTAATTTCTAAGTGAAGAAGACAATGGAGTGTCTTGAAAGGGTTTAAAGAAAATTAAAAACCTGAATTTATTTTATTACAGTAAGGTCCCTCGAATGTTACATTTTAGTCCCTCATTGTCTACTCACATTAAATCAATCCCCCCAAGTAATAAATCTTAACCCCACTTCTTTTAATCTTAACTCCCGAAAATTCCATAATGTCTCATATTTTCAATGTCGCAACTTATGTATATTACTAATCCATAACGAGAATATATAACCTACCATTTTCAATTTCCATTGACACGCTCGTAGCTTGTATAAATATACATTATATCCATTATCCGAATCTTAAACCTTAATGACGTTCTTAATTATCGTCTTAAAACCACGAAATGTAACATTCTTCCCCTATTAGAAACATTCGTCCTCGAATGTTGGAAATATGTAACTTATAGAAGTTTTATGGATAGTTAAACAATAGAGTAAAACATGACGGTACTATTTAAGGTCAAATTAATCATATCTAATACCTCCAGTATCATGTTATAATAACTAAAAGGTTACATATCAAGGGTAGTCTTCTATTCGTTTACCCTAGTTCCGATTTATAGCTATGGTATTGCTATGCTATGGGCACTTCCCCCCTTAGGGTTCTAAGTTTTTCACTAAGTCTTTTGTCTCGATTTACCCCCATTAACTCTTATGCTTGTATTCTAACTTATGTTGTATTACATCATTTCATAGTGGTAAGGGACAGTTCGTAAATAGCTTAAACCCATCAATAAATAATCTGAAGAAGGGTATACCTGATGGTGCATCCTGTGGTGTCTCTGGACCCGGTCTCCCACCTAGAGAGTAGATACGATGCGGACAGTACTGGAGCTAGATGCTCCACCTCTGCCCCTACCTCGGCCGGAAGAAGTCTGGAGTCCTATCTCTGGGGCTCTCACTGAGGGTGACGATGCTGCTACCGAATTCTCAGGAACAATACTACCCACTCTTTGTGGGCAATCTCTAGCATAGTGCCCCAGATCACCACAAGTATAGCATACACCCTAACGACACCGTCCTACATGACGTTTCCCACAAGTCACACATCGAGGAGGGGGCATCACCTTCTGCCCTGACCCCATCTATCGATGAGAATCCGATGCATAAGAACTCTGCCTCTGCCTAAGGGAAGTCTCCCTACCCCGCTGAGATCTTTGAAACTGCAGAGGTGCACTATATTGGGGTCTGCTCTCGCTAGTGGAACCTCTATAATGACCTTCTGACCTAGCCCTCTTGGGCTGACTACTACCCTGTTCCGAGATAGCCTCTCGCTGGCGCCTACGATCCTCTAACCCTTGAGCATAAGCCTGAATACGAGCTATATCCATACATGGATGCATCGCCACTGCCATACAACCCTCCTGCAACTGTGGCTCTAATCCCATCACGTATCGGTGAACTCTTTCTTTCATTTCCTGCACAATAGAAGGGGCATAACTGGCTAAAGAATCAAACTCCACACTATACTTTCTAACAAACATACTACCCTGCTGCAGGTTAAGGAACCTATCAACCCTTGCCCGCCTTAACTCGGGTGGCATATAATGGCGCAAGAAGGCATCTGAGAATTCCTGCCAAGTCGGCGGAAGAACATCCCTACCCCTTGATAAGCTCCATGACTGAAACCAATTAATCGTTATACCTTGCAGTCTATAAGCAGCTAACTCAACAGATTCTGTAGCTGGCGCCTTCATCACATTTAAAGTACGCTGCATACTATCTATGAACTCTTGAGGATCAGCATTAGGGTCCATGCCCTTAAACTCTGGGGATCTAATGTAAGAAAATCTCGGGCCCTGACACTAGCAGCCCTATATGGATACTCATGACTCATATCCTGTCGTCCAGCCTAGGTAGCAAGTATATGAGTCAACAAATGGATAGCATCTCTCATCTCTCTCATCTCCTGACCCTGAGCATCCAGCTGATGGACTGGAGGTACAAGTACTGGTGTTGGGGCTGGATTAAGTGCCCCTCTGAGCTCCTCCAGAGGTGGGGAAGTAGGAGAACTCTGGGACTGAATGTGTATCCCAGTATAAGTCTGAGCTCTGGTAGACCTGGGGGCTTGGCTAACTGCCTCACCCTCAACTGATTTGCCCTTCTGGGCTGCTGTCGCTTTACTCTTCCTAGTCATCGCTGAAATCATACAAGATTATTAGATTAAGGACTTCACTTATGACACAGTTCTATTCGCACGATCTCTAACATGAAAGAATAGAAACCAATCCTAAATGCCCGGCAGCCTCCGACGTATAAGTATGGTGCACAACATACCCATACACAAGACTCTACTAGACACGGTCTATAGACATTCCGAGGACTAACTGCTCTGATATCACTTCTGTCACGACCCGACACAACGGGCCGCGACCCGACACCCTAATGTCGCCATTACACTATCCTGTCGCATATAATCCAACTGACACTAAGGGCAATAGAAATTCCGGCAGCATAATGCTGCAACTATAACATATGCCCGAATAGGCGAGCCGACAAGGCTACCTTTAAATAAGGATGTACCTGCCTCCTGAGGAGTCACAACTAACCAACATAATAAAACAGGCTAGCCGACAAGGCTGCCACTAAATAAGGGAACATCCCAAAGGAGAGATTTTGAGAGAAAGTTTTAGAGTTTCCTTCATTTACCATTTGCTTTGTAGTGAACATGTAAGTATAATATATAGCAGAAGCTTTCTTCGAATCATCAACAAGAGTATAGCATGAACGAAATAAGACATTATGTATCGACTCCACATCCAACTAAGAATAGAGTACTCATGTTTTACATTATTTAGGAGTCATATAAAAGGGATCATGCCAAAATATGAAAGAAGGTTAGCCTTACATACCTCTTAGACGAACTAATCGACCCAATATTAAGATACATCTCGTCTAGTACGTCAACCTATAATAATGGTAATATGCTCGTCAATTCTTTGGTCACTTGGCATACTTTATATCGAATGACGACTTCCTATTCTATAAAGATTCGGACAGCACTTCTCCTGTTTTTACGCATATCCACTATTAACCAACAAGCTCAACAAACCAATAACAAGTCATAACTTATATCCCATCATTATAACTTAACAAAACAACCTTAATACGAGATAACCACGTTCAATAATTTCATGGAAGTTTCGGCTAACAACCACACTGTAATGGTTTCAAAACTCTTTTCTTAATTCTTGGGATCCAATTCCATATTTCCATGTAACTAATTACAATTTAAATGTCAAGGTTTCATCTTCAATTTTCACATGCAATTAGTTCAATATAACAACACAATAATTAAATCTAATGTAACCAAAATGGCCCTTCATTCGGCCTCACATCCCCACATTCCTTGAAATTCCAAATTTTCCTTAACACCAATTCATTTCTCTAGTTCTAACAATATGCATTCTAATTATATCACAGGAAAGAAGGATTTATACCTCAAATTTGCCCAAACAGTCCCACGGTTTTCTTGCCACTGGTTCATCGAAATTGCACCTCTTTTTCTCCCTTCTTCAAATCCAAATCAACATGCATACAATCTACAATGTCCACCCATCATCCTTACACATTTTTCTTCCCAAAATTCTTGTTAAAAATTGACAACTCCCAGGCCTATTTTCGGCCAGCAGAACCCGTGACCCACTGGTTAGGTTTTAAAGATTTTGCTTCCAAGTTGTGGAATGATTAATCATAGAATGGAGGTTGATTGAATCTTGAATTGGTTAAAGGAATGGTGTGATTTTCGTTTGAGAGGGGGAGGGAGTGTTCTTGCTCCTAATTTCTAAGTGAAGAAGACAATGGAGTGTCTTGAAAGGGTTTAAAGAAAATTAAAAACCTGAATTTCTTTTATTACACTAAGGTTCCTTGAATGTTATATTTTAGTCCCTCATTGTCTACTCACATTAAATCAATCCCCCCAAGTAATAAATCTTAACCCCACTTCTTTTAATCTTAACTCCCGAAAATTCCATAATGTCTCATATTTTCAATGTCGCAACTTATATATATTACTAATCCATAATGAGAATATATAACCTATCATTTTCAATTTCCATTGACACGCTCGTAGCTTGTATAAATATACTTTATATCCATTATCCTAATCTTAAACCTTAATGATGTTTTTAATTATCATCTTAAAACCACGAAGTGTAACAACCGGGGCATGATCAGATCGAGACAGGGCCGACCCAACCTACTGGCCAGCCTTAGTTTCACCTAACAGAAATGACGAATTAATTTTTGGTTTAGTGTTAATCGTCTTGGTGTTAACTACACTTGGGTAAGAGTTGTTATGATTAGAGGGCCCGATTGGGGGTTGGTGTTGACACTTAATTTTTACCCTTCAATAATTTTATTTAATTATTCAAGGTTCTCGGGTCACGAACAGATTGGAATATACTTTTCACAAAGAGAATATGATTTTACAAAATTATTCCGGGAGTATTTTGTCATTTCATTTGAGAAAATATCGTTTGGTATTTATATTGTATATCATATCCTAGTTTTACTCATTAATTATGATTTGGAATTTTAGTCGATAATTATAGATATAATTGTCTCGAAAGAGTTTTCAAAGTTAAAGGATTAACGTTCCGCTCCGTCAAAGTCGGAAAATTATTTTATTAAATACGATAATGGGATTACATCTTTATTTTAAGTCATGTTTAAATTTTAAAAAACATTTTGTAAGATTTGGTTTTTTACTCCTAATTAATGTCAAATTTAGACCCAAAATAAATCTCTTAATTTAATTAGGTTATTTATGGATTTATTTGATCATTTCTTAATTTAAAATGTGGCCACAATTAATTAAGACCACCTAAAAGATTTGGGTCATTTCCCATTTCAATTAAATCTTTTAACTGAGCCAAGAGAGGCCCAACTTAGATCGTTCAAATCCATAAAAGGGTTGAAGGCCCTTCATTCTCACACATTGCGCTTGGTTAAGAACCCTAGTCGCGTCAAGTTCGTGCCCGTTGGGTTGAGCTTATTTTAAGCTCATAAGTGTTTTTTTTTTAAAAAAAAGCACTTATTAAAATATTGAGAGGTGTTTGATTGAGCTTATTTTAAAATAGGAATAGAGCTTATTTTAAAATAAGCACTTATTCCAAAATCTCAAAATTTGGGTTTTTTGGAGTAAAGCTTCTTTTGACTTTAATTTTTTTTGTTTTTTGTAAAAAAATATTTTTTTATTGACAACCAAACACCTAACAACTTTTTGATAAAAACTCTACTCCTATAAGTTATACTCATATAAGCTCTTTTTAATAAGTTGTACCAAACGGAGACTTCGTCTCTTTGCCAAAAATGGCGAGACAAGTGTGTACTTCGAGTTTTATCAGAGCCACATAGGCTGAAAATGGCAAGAGCATTAATGGTTCTTGCCCTATCACACTACCATGCCATCGTAACCGCACCCCCACCATCATAAGGTGAGGTTACCCTTTATTTACTTGTGCTTTTTCTGCGATGGTTTAATTGATTTTTGTCTTGTTTCAATTTCAAATTCTTATTTCTCATTGGTTGAGAATCAAATTGGTGGGCGCCCCCCCCCCCCCCCCCCCAATTTGATGTTCTCTCACATTTATTGAGGGTCTCGGCTAGGGTTTTATACTCTCCTATAAATACAGACCCTCATCCTTCATATTCACGGTCCGAAACTTGATTTATGGCATTCACATTGACTAAGAGCATTAATCGAGTTTAAATTGAATAATTGTGCTTAAGTTGGGATCCAAATCCTTTGGGGAACCTAGAATTAGGATACTTAGTCATTCACAACTTAAATATTTTCATTTTCGTGTGTTTGCGAGTCTAAGAGGTCCTCGGATAGAAGATTCAAGATTCTTTTGACCTTTTGGCTGACTCCACACAAGGTAAATCATTTCCTTTTTAAATTTCTGTTTAAATAGCCTAATGTAATATGTGTTACGTGTAGGCTTGTTAAAAGTATGATTATTTGGTGTTGTGCATATTAGGATAACTGTAGGGTTTTGTTGGGTCTAAAACACATAAGTAAGGCACAACAGAAGTTTAAAATTTTGTTTAACTTACTTACTTCAACAACTCTGTCTGGTATGTTTACGCTACAATTGAAATCTGCGAAGACAGAAGAAGACTTACATTTTATATAATTTTAAGTCTCTACTAAAGGGAGCGCACGCAATTGTCCTTACGACTGCAAGCCTTCGCTACGGTATATTCTTCTGTCATGACGAATGTCATTACGACCTTATTCACATTCGAGGACGAATGTCATTTAAGGAGGGGAGAATATAAAATTCCAAAATTTATTGTGTGTCTATGTGATTATGTTACGACCTTATTCACGTTCGAGAACGAATGTTTCTTAAGGAAGGGAGAATGTGAAGTCCCAAATTGTTGTTATAATAACAATAATAATAATAATAATAATAATAATAATAATAATAATAGTAGGGTGTATTAGAAAGTTAAGGATTTAAGTTATACTATATTAACATAGTATTAACTTTTTTTACACTATCCTATTAAATAAAAGATGATGACATCTCATATTACATGATTGTGTTAAATCTTATCTTAACACTACAATGGTAAAAATCTGCACACTACAATGGTCAAAATATGCACATCTTTTCTCTTTCCCCTCCCCTCAACTCCCCTCAACTCTTGCCCTTCTATCTCCCATAGGTTATACAAACACCTCAACTTATATAGTGTACTTGACACAAAACAAAGTACCTAGTACAAGGAATAGAAATCAGAAAAAAACAAGTGAACAAGAAGAATAGAAATCTGGAAAAAATATCAAGAGGGCAAGAAGAACAAGAATAAAAAAATACTAGGGAGCAATGATCACTTTTAGCAACAGAACAACAATCTTTTTCACGCTTACAAGGTGCGTTTTCTCACTTGGAAATTCTTAATAAAATCCTTTATTTTAAGTTCAATGCATGTTGGAATATAAATCGGGTGTTGAAAAGAAATCCTGAACTTTTGAGTATTTAAACAACTAGTTGAGTCATGAATATTCAAACTGTTTTGTACTGAGTTGTACTAGTTAGAATTGAATGAAATTTTAAAGTGTTGTACAACTCTCTATTACAATCAGATCGAGCCAAGGAGGGGATAAAACAGACGTACGGTTTAAGAGTTATCATAGTTTAAAGTTTATGCCTCGGATTGATAGAAATCCGGAAAGGCAGAACACAAAAACCTAAAACTGTACAAATCGGTTAGAAATCAGGAGATTTGTACTAAAAAAAAGTTCTAGAGTTTTCTGTTGTTGACATTTTGAGACCTTACGTAGTTTTATCCGACTTACGGGTTGAGAGTTATCCGCTGTTTAAAGTTTCTGCCTCGGTTTGACTGAAACTCGAGAGGACAGAACTTTACAACCTGTTTTCGCTAGGTTGTACTGGTTAGAATTTGGCAAAATTTGGAAGTGTTATACATCTATATGTGAAGGTAATATTGAGATAAATCAGGGATAATCAGACTTATCCCATAGTTTATTTTGGTTAAAATATCTCGATTCTAAATCGAATACTTTATCCTCTCTCAATATACCCTTAGACCGAAAAGACAATCGACTTAGTGTGACCCTTTAGGCATTCACATATCGACACTTAATCAAATTAAGGTTCACACGGAACTCCTAGACTGCGCCACATGACGAACTCAATATGTGAAGAGCGTTTACAAGACTCTAGTAAACACAACCTCTATGTGGGATGATAAATTTTTTTCATTCGTGACACACTCGATCAAGCTTAGGATTTGCCAAGTATCTATCCAAATGTCTTGATCACTTTATCTCATTTATATTAGATGACAACTAGATCATATCTCAAATATGTATCTTGCATTGGCCAATGACTTGGTCGACCTAATATCACTGAGAAGCTGAGTGTTCTCTTGAATATCTAATCGAGGAATGAATCTTATTCTTGGCTCAACTACCACCTTAGTCTGTATCGCAATGTACCCAATTCAAGTCATGTCTTATCCTATAAGGAATTTAAGCTTAGGACAGGATCAAAGTACATTACTCTACAAACCAGGTGCGTATTGACCTCAAGTAAGAGGACCTCTATCTTCCACATGCTGATAATACTCTAGACATATATAACAAATATTTTATTAGCAGGGTATGCCAATACTCTCTAAGAGTATCCATGTATCCATCACTAGCAACCATTACTAGTAGTAAGTGAGACATACTACATTCTCTAAGAATGTGATGCAGATCACATGTCGACTTATAATATATCATTGATATCCCATTCTTAATGATCATCAATCGAGGCTACTTTAAGAACTACGCTCTATCATCAATATCTCACCCTATCAATGACAATATTAGCTCAAGGGATGCACATTAATAAATAATACAAACAATCAAATAATAATTCAGTAATTGCAAATGTCATAAATTTATTAATGTCATTAATAATGCGAATGTGTTTAAGTGCATCTGTCCCTAAAATGATTGTCTCTAAGACATATATACTTTCAGAGCATATTTAGTTAATGTTGGTTACTGTAGGTGTTCTAACTACGATTGTTAGCCTATTTAGGCCACTGTCGGCATTTATTGTGATACCAAGCATGATTAACTAAGTTATTGTTTGAGCTTATAAGATTAATATTTAGCATATTTTAAGTTATATTATGTGTTGTTTGTGTTCATTAGACCATGAATTAGTAGGTTTCTATTAGTTAAAATCACTGTTAGTGTTCAATGACTGTTTATCATTTTTAGTCAAGAATAGTAATTGTTTGATATGTTAAGATGATCCTAAGCATAATTAAGAGAAGTTTGATTGCTGATTGAGGCTCATTAGGGCATTTGTTAGCATGATTAGTTAAGATACAGAGCTTATCATGTTAGTTTAAGGTAGTTTAGCCATATACAAATCCTCAAAGTTAGAGAATATTGCGATTAGTTTGTTCATAGATCAGTTCAGTATTGTTTAGTTGGCTATCGTCACTGTTTGTATGTGATTAGATAGGCAGATGCTTAGTATATTAGTTTAGGGTTGGCTTAATGCATGTGTAGGTCATCTAAAATGCTTAATATCCCGTTTAAGATTTGTTTGACCATGTGTGACTTGTTTAAGTGATTTTAAAGTGATTAGTATGTTAGTTATAGCTTGTTTTAATCAAATCTTAAGCTGCTTAGTTAATAGAGTGTTCAAAATATTAGTCTAGAATTTATTAACTGAGTAAACTGATTTAATGCTTGTTGTAGTAGTCTTAAGAGCATGTTTAACCTCTTAGTGACTGTGGTTGGTCAATCCATGTCTCACTATACTTTCTTTTGTCATTTAACACTAGTATTAAGATAAAAATGTGTTGTTAAGGTCAGTTTGTGCTTATTTGATAGATGTGTTGGCTTTTGAGGGTCATATTTGGTTAGAATATGTTATAAATGACTTCTATTGTGTTACCTAGTCTCTATTTAGGTTAAAAAATGGTCCAGTATGTTTGGTTATCTGCTTATCTCATTACTTGCAACTAGTTGGGCTGAAATACACGTTTGAATTAAGTATTCATGGTTGCGAGCTATTTATTTAGTTTATTCCATGAATTAATTGAATGATACGTCTAGATACTATCTAACTTGGGTATTTGTTTGTGCCCTTTCTTTCCTCCTCCACCTCATTACGCCGAGATAGGCCCTCATTGGGCCCATCCTCTCATTAAGACGAGTCCGATGCATTTCAAACTTATTCGATTGGGCTGAGGCCAAAATATCCCTCTCCATCTTCCTCGACTTCTCTCGGTTTTCTCTTCCACTTCTCAACTATTCTCTTCCACACTCTTTGGTTTCTTCATCGTGATTATGCACGAGTTTTAACATGGTATCAAAGCAGGTTGCGGGATAGATTGATCCAATCGCAGTGAGGAATTTGAAAATTCAAAAATCGCTGAAAAATCAGAATCGCAAACATATCTTTGTTTTCTTCTCAGTTTGGAATCGATCCAATATTTAACATATATTGCGCAATTGAGAACGAAGGAACAGAATATCGAAGAGCAGAGAATCGAAAACTGAAAACCAAAATTGTGATTTTTTGGGGAAAAAATCAGAATCGCGAAGCGATCGATTCGACTCGAAATGTGTTTTTAGTCGAGATCGAAGTAGTTGATAGAACATATTAAGGAGAAAATCATAAGCGAAAGAACTGAAAATCGAAATCGCGATTTTCGTCTGAAAATCAAGGAATCAAAATCGACCGAGTATTGAGGTAATTTCTGAAGAATATCGATCGATTTTGTTGCGAGTGACAACATAATCGATAGAGAATCAAAGTCGGTTCACCTATTTTATTTACTGTTTTCGATTATCGCACGAATTGGAGAAAAATTGTGTCGTTCGTTGTTGATTGTGTTAGTTTCCATTTCTGTATTGGTATTATTGTTGCGCTACTGCTGTTTCTAGTATTGTTGCAGCATTAGTTGATGTTGGTGATGCAAGTTTGTTGTTGTGTTGGTCAGTGACTGAAATTGTCGTTGATGTTGTGTTAGTTTCTATTCCGTGTTGGTGTTGTTTCTCATAGTTGAAGGAATGTTCATTACTATGTGATGGACTTGGAGAATATTGTTGTTGCACCTGATTCTGTTGGTGCACTGCATCGCACGCGTGATTGTTTCAGGTGAGCGGTTGGTGTAGATGTTATCATTTCACGTTAGGGATATTAATGGATTTATATGGTTGAGAAGATCATAGAGTAGGAAATTTCTATCGATAGAAGGATCGAGGAGTTCTTAGCGACAAATAGACTAAGAATTGAGGGATACTTCGTCGAAGACAATATGAATTGAGTTGAAGCTCGATTCAAAGAGTTATTCACAGGTCGATCAAGTGTTAGATTACCTGTTTTTATATGTGTAACTCAGGATAGGAGAATCGAAGGATTTCTAGCCGACATTGGACTAGGAATTGAGGGAGACTCCACGGCATATCCGAGCTTATTATAAGAAATTGTGTAGTGAGAATCGAGGGATTCTCTAGTCCGAATGTGGAATTTGGTTTGACCTTAGGAATATGCCATGCAAAAAGAGCAAAACCCACTTTTGTATTACTTTTCTTTCAAAATCAAACTTGTTATTTTAATTGAAGTTATACCATTTTAAAAAGATGCAAGTGTGAAAAATAGTCAATATAGTTGGACTACATGTGAAGTTCTACACAAATTCACATTTGAGTGTTCTTAGTCTGAATACGAAATAGACTAAACTATCCCGTGCATGCTATTTTCGACGGAAGTTTCACTCTTTGTTTTAAAACAAAACCTTGAGTTTGAATGAATGAAAATGACAAGTTATTTTGTGGATTTCTAAACCTTAAGCGATTAAATTCATTTTGCTCGTAGTCAATCATATTCTACAGATCCTTAATATCAGGGTGCTAACACCTTTCTCGGGGATTACTAGAACCTTTACCTTGACTCTGGTTTAGATATAATTTTTCAAATAATTTGAATAAACCCTTTCACACTGGTTTTCTTAATTTACCTATAAATTATGTGGCGACTCCAAAACATATTTTCCGACTTAGAGCACCATCCGAATTCTTAGTAGCTCTTTATGCACTCACCCGTATAAAAAGTGAATCGTAACAGATGGCGACTCCACTGGGGATAAACCTAGATTCTAACCATAAGGGTTCCAATACAACATATTTTTTTTAAATGATATAAATTGCCTATGTGTTTAAATGCCGCAATTATAATTGTCATTCATGCATTCATCTTCCACCAAATGGCTAGCACACACATTTGCATCTGTGCACAAAGGTGATTATGCGTATTTCGCAGTCACCCTCCAGTATAAAACCAAAAACCTTTCTTTGGAACATATTGAAATAGAGTTGGTACGCGGTTGTTCCAACTGTAAAAAATGGTTCACCCTGGGTTGTCCGCTCGGGTCCCTAAGTCATTTGCTAAACCATTCTAGTACAACTAGGATAGAGCGAAGCCAAATCCCTTAAACTAGCGCATACTGACTTAGATAGGTTCAGATATCTCAAACCTACCTGGACCTGACAGGATGACTCCCTCGTGTCTTGACGGTCTCCGACGACACTGCATCCAACTACTTGCTCTGTGGAAGAATTTAACGTTCCTCATGTGATGAACCATAATGTAGCTCAGATATTGTAGCTCACAAGCTACCTATCAATGAGGGATTCGCCCCGGTTAAAAAAAAAATTTGAAAGTTCAAGCCCCAACTCAGTATAAGAATCAACGATGAAGTCGAGAAACAGATAAAGTCAGGGGTGGTAGAAGTAACTATGTACCCCATGTGGTATGATAGCATCGTGCCAGTACCAAAGAAGGACGGGAAAATCAAAATCTATGCGGACTACCGAGATCTCAACCGAGCTTGTCCTAATAATAGTTTCCCACTTCCAAATTTTAACATATTCATCGATAGTGTGCAAAGCACGAATTACAGTCATTTGTGGATTATTTAACTGGTTACCATAAGATTTTGATGAGCGAAGAAGACGCTCAGAAAATGACATTCATTACTCCATGAGGGGTATACCATTACCGTATAATGTTGTTCGATCTCAAGAATGCCAACGCTATTTACATGAGGGTGATGACCATCATATTTCATGGCATGATTCACAAGGAAATCGAGGTCTATGTGGATGACGTCATAATCAAGTCGCGAGAAGTCTCCAACCACATCATACACTTGTAAAAGTTCTTCGACAGACTCCGCAAGTTCAATCTGAAATTGAATCCAGCCAAGTGCTTATTTAGAGTGCCTGCCGGAAAATTATTGGGGTTCATAGTCAACCACAGGGGCATAGAGTTAGATCCCACAAAAATCAAATCCATGCAAGAGCTTCCACCTCCAGAAACTAAGAAGGATGTCATGAGTTTCTTAGGAAGACTAAATTACATTGGACGCTTCATAGTGCAATCTACAGTGATCGTGGAGCCCATCCTTAAGCTACTAAAAAGGATGTGCCTACTAACTAGACATATGAATTCCAAAAAGCCTTCAACACCATCAAAAAATACCTCTCTAATCCACCAGTCTTGGTTCCTCCCAGGCTGATGAGCCGACTGTTGTTGTACTTGTCATGCCAAACAACACATTTGGATACATATTAGCATATCATAATGAAATAGGGAAGAAAGAACAAGCGATCTATTTTCTTAGCAAGAAATTCACCGCATATGAGTCAAGATACACTCTGGTGGAAAATACATGATGTGCTCTAACATGGATAACGCAAAAGATGAGACATTATATGTCGGTGTACACTACTCACCTGATATCTAAAGATGGATCCTTTGAAGTACATCTTTCTCCAACCCATGCATATAGGGAAACTGGCCAAATGACAAATGCTCATGAGTGAGTTTGACATCAAATATGTTGTCCATAAAGTAGTCAAAGGATAGGCATTGGATGATTTGCTAGTAGAAAGTTTGATTGATGAAGAGTTCGCACCACTAAGGACGTATTTCCCGGACAAGGAAGTAATGGCAGTTGAAGAAGAAACAATCGAAGCCTATTCAGGATGGAAAATATTATTTGACGATGCATTCAACTACAAAGGTTCAGGGGTTGAAGCAGTTTTGGTTTTAAAAATGGGTCAACATTACATGATGGAAACCAAGCTCAACTTCAAATACACAAACAACATGGTAGAGTATGAAGCCTGCATTATAGGTTTCGCATGGCCATCGACATGGATATGCAAGTACTCCTAGTAATAGGAGACTCAGCTCTACTGATTCACCAGGTCTAAGGAGAATAGGTCACTAAGAATGAGAAGATCTTGCCATATGTCAACCTCGCACAAAGATTGTGCAATAGATTCAGAAAGGTCGAACTCAGGCACACGTCAAGGGCTCAAAATAAGTGCGCTGATGATCTTGCAACTATAACATCCATGATTTAACACCCTGAAAGCAGTCACATTGACCCGCTGGAGATCAGCATTAGAGAATAACATACTTACTGTTCCTATGTAGAATTAGAACCCAATGGTAAATCTTGATATGTCAACATAAGGGCATACCTAGAAAAGGAAGAGTATCTCAAAAATACAATAGCCAGTCAAAAGAAGATTATCACAAGAATGGCCAATGATAATTGTTTCTTCCTGAATAAGAGAGTGCTCTACATGAGGATGCTTGATCTAGGGCTACTCAGATATGTCGATGTCGCAGGGGCCACAAAGTTGTTAGAAGAGGTACACAATGGAACTTGTGGACCTCACATGAATGGGTTCATCTTAGCCAAAATAATCTTAAGGGTGGGCTACTACTGGATGACAATGGAAATCAACTGTAGCCGTTTCATGAAAAGATGCCATCAATTCCAAATTCACGGAGATCTAATAAGGTCTCACCAAATGAGCTTGATGTCATTAGCTCACCTTGGCCATTCGTATCCTGGGGCATGGACTTCATTGGACCCATAGAGATATCAACATCCAACGAACATCGCTTCATTCTAGTCGCCATATACTACTTCATGAGGTGGGTTGAAGTTACTTCGCACAAGTCGGTGACAAAGAAACTGGTAGCCTATTTTGTGAGAAACAACATTATATGTCTATTCGGCATCTCAGAGTCGATCATAACAGATAATGGGGCCAACTTGAGTAGTCTGATGAAAGAAATCTTTGAAGAATTATGTATCACTCATTGAAATTTGACCACATATAGGCCACAGATGAACTGAGCCATAGAGGCAACAAACAAGAACATCAAAAAGATATTGAGAAAAATGACAGACAACTATAAGTGTTGTCATGAACAGATGCCCTACACGTTGCTATGATACTAAACAACCACTCAGACCTCAACCAGAGCAACTACATACTTGCATATCTACGACACTGAAGCAGTGATACCAACTAAGGTAGAGATACCCTCTTTCAGAATCATACAAGAAGCAGAACAAGACAATACAGAGTGGGTATGAAAGAGATATGAGCAACTAGCTCTAATCGACAAAAAAGAGATGGTTGTCATATGTCGCGGTCAACTCTATCAACATAGAATGGCACACGCCTTCAACAAGTGGGTAAGAGCTTGAATTTTTCAAATAGGACAACTGATACTCAAGCGCGTGTTTCCACACCAAGACGAGTACAAAGGAAAGTTCACACCCAACTGGCAAGGGCCCTACATGGTGCGTAAAGTATTGTCGGGAGGAGATGTCATTCTTGCAGAAATGGATGGCCAAGAATGGACCAAAGTAATCAACTCAGACGCAATCAAGTGGTACTACGCGTGAACACATGACTCCCATTTGTAATCATTTTTACTTGTAATCACATTTTCTTTACTTGTAATCACATTTTTATTTTGCTTGTAATCGCACCCTTTTTACTTGTAATTGCATTAGAAAAACCAAATCATTCCTTATAATGAACTACGCGAGGACCTGATTCCCAAAACATGATACATAGGCATCCATTACGGACTCAGTTATTTTATTAACAAAATCCATATTTCCTTGTAATATGAACTATGCAATGACTTGATTCCCAAGAGGGATACGTAGGCGCTCTTCGAGATGAATCACATTATTATAACAATCAACCACCTTTATTCTGAACTACTTTTTGACTTGATTCATGAGATGGGATACGTAGGCGCTTTTCGAGCTCGGTTGCACCAAACAAAACCAAGAAAACTCCTAGGAAGTCTCAAAGATATCAAGAATTCGAGGAATCCCCTCACACAGTGCAAACTGGGTAGAACTTTTCAGAAGATATCAAAAATTCCACCAACAACCCGACTCAAAGGATCAACCGGTCCAAGCTCATAAACTAGGGTAGAATTTTTTAGATGGACCCAAAAATTCCTTCAATGTCAATTGGTACGAGAGTCAGCCGGTCCAAGCTCATAAACTATGGCAAAAATTTTTAGAGGGACTCAAAAATTCCTTCAATGCAAATTGGCACAAGTGTCAGTCGATCCAAATCTACAACTGGGCAAATTTTCGAGTGTCTTGAAAATTTCACCAAAGAAATACGAAGAGCAAAAGCAGAACGCCAGAGACGGTCGGAGAACCTCGCTTAAGAAAATATGTCATGACACGAGTTAATAATATTTTAAATATTTTAGTAACAAAATTCACTTTCCAAAATATTTTCTCTCATTAAACCAGGACCGAAAGATGAGTCAAAATTGGAAAAAATGAAGAAACAACACGGCGGGAGTTGGCAACTGTTACACCTCGTAAGTCTAAGGCGATGATTAAGAACGTCATTAGGGAAATAAGATGTGAGTATTGAAAATTAGTATACAAGAGGATGTGATTCCGGGAAAATGTTGGTTACAACAGGTGTGACGTTGGAAACTTATATTGATAGTTGTATATTCCCGTTATGGTCTGGTGTCGTATTATAAGAATTATGACATTGAGGATACGAGGTCATATGAAATTTTCAAGACCTAAAAGAAGTGGGGTATTAGAGTAATTAATTATGGAAATTGGACTAAGTTGTAAATATTACAATTTAGCCCACCTTTAATCTTAAGAACATTTTAATCTTCAAATCCCTCACTTCTCCTCTCTTCTCTCCCCTCCCAGCCGAACCACTCTCACTCTTAAGCATATTGAATATTTTCTTATTCCTTCTTCATAGATTAAGTTTGTTACAATTTTAAGCCAAAATTTAGCCCAAAACAGTGAGGAAAATCGGCCACTGCTGGCCGAGAGCTTAACAAAGAAATTTCAGATTTTTGAGTGAATAATTTGGAAGAAACACGTGTAGGAATGATGGATTAAGATTGTGGGATTCATGCATGTCATTTTGGAGTTGGGAAAGTGATAAAAATTGGGCAAGAAAACTAGGCAGTAGCCGTGCACTTTGGGACTGTTTTGGACAAACTCAAGGTAAGAAAATTCTTCTTTTCATTAAGTAATTGGAATGCATGTTGTTATAATTAAGGAATGAACTTGTGTTAAGAGGAAATTTGGAATTAAGATAATGCATGCGATTTATGGATGTTGTAGCCAATTTTAGGACTGTATTTGTATATATTGAGTTCGATTGTGTTATTGTTATTATCATCGCTAATTGCATGTTAGAATTGAAGGAAATCTTGATGTTTAAGTTGTAGTTGTTCATATGGAATTATTGGAGTATGAATTGAAGGTTAAGGAATTATGAAATAAGTTATGGTATTGCATTCTTGTTTCCCGTGACATGCCGGGAATTATTGAACACTGATGCCTAGGTGTTAAGGCTACCTTGTTAATATTATAATGCTGGAAATTAAGTTATGAACATACATATACATTGTGGTAGTTGCTACTCTATGCCCTAAAAAATTAAGGTATAAGAGGTGTTACTTTATATTCTTATTATTGTTGGTATATGGACTGTTTTGGGGGCTGATTTGATATGGATTAAGAAGATGGGTTAACATGAGAAACAAGTGTATAAATCCCCTTGGTTGTTGTCTTCCATGAACGAAAAGAAAAAGGAATGTATTATAATGACGTATATGGAGTGTTTGGGATTATATTAGTTATATCCTGAAGTTGTATCTTGTTAATTGGTATTGATGGCTTTGTTTGAAAGTTGTGGATGTGCATATAAATAGAGGAAGTGCTGCCCGAATTTTTATAGAACAGGAAGTCGTCATTTAATATAACTTATGTTAGAAATCATAGAGTTGACGGACATGTTGTTATTATTATTGGTCAAGGTGCTAATCGAGGCGAATATTAGTTATTGAGTTGATATAGATGACGAGTATGTGAAACTATCCCTTCTTTCTTTTGGCATGATTTTCATAAATGAGTGTACGGCGGACGTACGTAGTTCTAATGAATCCTAATTTCTAATGATGATTTAAGATGATACATGATATATAGTGCCTTGATTTTTCAAATGATGATTTAAATTACATATGGTTTCTCATGATACTCTATTCGTGTGTGATGTGATTATATCATTTCACCGAGTCCCGAGCCAATCTATGTTTGTGCGCAGCCTTGCATTGTTCCATCGAGCCCCGCACTAGAGGGCCGAGATACGTTATATGGACATATATCCATGATATGATGATTCCACCGAGTCCCTCACTAGAGGGCCGAGACACGTTATGTTGATGATTCCATCGAGTCCCTCACTAGAGGGTCGAGATACGTTATATATATAGACATGATGACCCTATGGACATGCATACATAATTTTGATATGACTCTCATTTTTATAAGACACATTTGACTCTCATTTTATATGGCACAGTTGTATTGATATTTTGATTATTACACATGTCTTCTGTTATCTTGGCCAGTTATGATCTTATTTACAGTACTTCATGTTTTACATATTTCGTACTGACCCTCTTTTCCCGGGGGGCTGTGTTTCATGCTCGCAGGTGCATGTGCTCAATTTGGTGATCCTCTAGTCTAGGGATTCATGTTCAGCTGTTTGGAGAGCTCCATTGATTCAGAGCCTAGTCATATTGGTACAGAACCTTGTTTTAGACTTATGTATAATTAGGGGCACGACGAGGCCCTGTACCGTCATATTTTGTTATCCTTCTCATAGAGGTCTGTAGACAATTGTGGGTTGTTCGTGTGGGGATTGTATCATGTTTTGTGTATTGTTGTACTTAACTTTCTTTTTTGTTGGGATGTTCCCGTATATAGTGGCAGCCTTGTCGGCTCGCTTATTTGAGATATTGACTAGCTGTGACTCCCTCGGGAGACAGGTTCATTCGCGTACAAAAGCAGCCTTGCCGGTTTGCCTATTATGACATGTGTTATTATTGAAGTGTTATGCTGCCGAATTTCATATTTTCCTTAGTGTCAGTCTGATTATACGTGGCAGGTCAGTTTAAGGGTGCCAATTAGGCGCTTAGTCACGACCCGTCGTGTCGGATCGTGACAAAAGTGGTATCAGAGCAGTTATGTTACACCCCGTAAATTCAAGAGAATAAGGTAAGAACGTCCAAAAGGAAATAAGGTTTGAAATTTGGAAAGATAAGTTGGCAAATGTTGTAGGAAGATTTTCAGTCCACTTTGGAGTGGTATATCTCCTAGTTCATTAGGAGTTTATAGGTGTTTCAAAAGCCTAGTATGAAGTTCGTTGAGCATAGTTTCCAACGCAACAAATCGCTCGTCGATTGGACACCGGAGTAGGAAGATATGGACGTTGCAAGATCAGCTGACAGAAGAGTAGGAAAAATGTTCCAGTCAGGCGTCGCAGCGCCGCGACACCGGATGCAGGGCCGTGGCGCCGGATGCAGGGCCGCAACGCCGTAAGACCAGAACCTTTCTGAAGTTGCAGCGCCGCGGCGCCGGCTGCAGGGCCGCGGCGCCAAGGCGGGATTTTCAGCGAAAAATGGGGAAAAATCAGAAGATATTTTGTAAAAGGCCCATGGGAGGGCGACAAGTGTCCCTCCCATCTTGTAGACCAAGGAAGGTCTTATTTATTGACCAAGTCTTGCAAGACTTGTTCATTTGCAAGGATCCATCCTAAAGGAATTCCTCTTCTCCCTAAAATTTCAAGAACCCTAAGCCTAGTGAAATTTTTGGTGAGGCGGCAAGAAATATATATGTTGGCAAGCTTATAGAGGATTCGTGTGGATGATTTTGACAAGAAAAGGAGTTGCGGAAAAGAGCTTAAGCGGGCGAGATCCTTGGAATATTTTGAGCTTATTGAGGTAATGATCCTTGTCCTCCTATGAAATTGAAGATTTCATGTTGTAGTATTTTGATTAATGAACTTGTGATAAGGAATGAAGTTTAATAAGTGTTAAGATTCATTGGAAGGTTAAGGCGAGAAATGGCATGTTAGCCATAGAAGATGTTAATCAATTTTATTGTTAGTTATAATCGTCACATGGTATACAAGAAAGGGTATTTAGTTGTTAAAATTGTTTACAACTATATAGCATGTTTGACTTAACAACTCAGATTAAAAAGGAATTGAAAGGAAATTGATACTGTTGTCGATATTGATAGTTGCCGAGAATGAGGCTTAAGTTGTTGGACTGTTTTGTATAAATTGAGGGGCATAATTTTACACGTCCTGTTAAGCCGTGTAATCCCCTATTGTTAAGTACATTGTTAAGCCTTAAATGTGGCGTTTGGTTATTGCTTTCGGGCCTTGAAAAAGGTGGAAAAGTATGTAGAAACAAAGGAAGTGCTGTCCGATTTTCCGTAGAATTTAGTGACTTTGCACTTAGAATATTCTACGTTTGAAGTTAGAGGTTAATAGACGTATTATGGTCATTATAGGTTGACATACTACGTACGGCATATTGGACTTGGCAAGTGGATTGAACCGAAGAGGTATGTGGAACTTTCTTATCTCTTGAGCATGAATAGTTGTAAATATATAGTACGGTAGACGTACGAGGTTTTTGACAATCTAATCCATTTGATATCCTTGGCTTATTTTAAGAATGTCCAAGTTGGTTGAGTTAGGGACTTAACTCACTTGTTTATGAATATTAAGGATATCTTAGTTCTAAAAGTTAAGAGACTTAAAGTATTTTAAAAGTATATGATACTTGGTTTTGAAAGTATAAGTCTCTTGGATATAAAGAAGAAGGTTTTTGTCTAAAGTATAAAGCTAGGTCAACGACTTTATGGGAAGTTGGTTATAATAGCTTTATGAAAAGTTAAAAGAGTGGTTTACTCTAAGTAATGTAAGTAATGATAAATGACCTGAAATAATGAAAGGCAAATTGATTTAAAGACATCAATTGCTTAAGGTTTTAAAAGAAAGAAGTCACTTGATTTAGAAGCCTATAAATGTATTTCTAAAAGGTATTGTGACTTGTTTTGAAAAGTAGTTATGACTTGATACTACGGTTATTATTATCTTGGAAGTTTTATTTGAAAAAGAGTCATTTTTAAAAGAGTAGAAGTACGTAGTACTTTGGGTTAAATCCCCGGATTTTATAATGACATGTTAGTGCCTTAAGTAAACTAAAATGAGAGTCTATATGAACAAAGCTAATAAGAAGTTAGGGGATTTCTTAATTTGTCTATGCTATGTATGATAAGTCGGTAGTGCTTATGTTATGTATGATAAGCCGGTAGTGCTTATGTTATGTATGATAGCCGGTTGTGCTAGTGAGATATTGTTCATTACGGGGTCATTCCCCGGGTTTGTGACATTTGCATATTCCGTGGATTTGTTACCCATGATGCGAGGAATACCTCATGCGAGTCCGTAGGGCTTATGCGGGTGAAATAGTCCTATGCGAGGAATACCTCATGCGGGTCTATACGACCTATGCGCGGCGATACCATGCGGCGAAGTTACCTCATGCGGGTCCATAAGACCTTTGCGGGTGAAATAGTCCCAGGAGTAGGATTGCTTAATGATACTACGGGCGGGTGGTCCTACTTTGATCATGAGCCTCCTATTTTTATGCAGTAAAGTATACTCTTGTTTAATCTCATTGTTAGTAAGGCACAGTGTACTGTTATTTGAGTTATCATACATGTCTCCAGCTTTATTTTAGACTTATGATTTTACTACAGTACTTTCAGTTTCACATATTTGGTACATGTCAGATCGACCTCCTTCGGCCGCTCATGCCGCAGTAGAGTATCTGAGTTGTTGATCCTCACTTGTAGGATCACTGATTCAGCTGTTGAGAAGCTCTATTACTCCGGAGGCTTATCCCTGGTATTGTCGGTTGTTGTACATTCAGGGGTATGACGGGGCCCTGTACCATCACAGTTGTTATTCTTAGAGGTCTGTAGTCATGTCTTGTGGATTGGGCTGTAAAGAAAAAATAGATGTACTGTTTTATTATGTATATTTTACGGAAGGTGGCCTTATCGGCTAACCTGTTGATATTTAATGTCTAAGTTTTTTTGAGTTGTGTATGTTCCGCTGCTATTCTATGATGTATACCTGAAAGGGGTGCCCAGGTAGGGCACCAGTCGCGGGCCCGGGATCAGGTCGTGACAAAAGTGGTATCAGAGCAGTTAGTCCTCGGAAAGTGTCTACAGACCGTGTCTAGTAGAGTCTTGGTTATCGGTGTGTTGTGCACCACATCTATAACCAGGAGGCTGCAGGACATTTAGGATTGGTTTCCATTATTCTCACTCCAATATCGTGCCATAGAGCTGTGTGGTTAGAGTCGTCTCTTCCTAACAAATTATGGTGATTGCAGCTACGAGAAAGGCGGCAGTGACCCAGGAAAGATTATGTGGATTGCGTATCCAGGTTGGTAATATTTGTAGTATAGTTGGTATTGACATACAGCTATACAGATTTTTGTATGAGGGTCACATATGTGTTTCCTAGGATGATTTTAGATTACCAGGAATTGGTAAGGACTAAATAGATACCGGGAAGGTATGAAACAGTTTAATGAACTCTCATCAAGGTTTTACGTACCAATTTGAGATAATTAGGAGATGATGAGTTGTCTGAGAAGGAAATAGACCCTTAAGAAGTTATAATTAAGGGACTTAATGGGAGACTATGTTAGTAACTTAAGCTACGCGGTATGATTAAGAGAATGGTACGGATGAGATCCGTATGGAGTAAGTATGGTTATTATGATTAAGACAACACGATTAAGAGCTAATGAGAAGTTATTGTACCCGTTTATGGGGGGGGACAGATAAGGTAGGCTTGGAGCATGGAAATTGCGAGCCTAAGAATATTGATAACCGCTGATACCTTAGGTATATAAGGCCTTCTCGGGTAGTAAAAAGTTAAGTCAGACCAAGGATAAGAGTTAAGTACGACGCCGAGTCGGGTTGAGGACCTATTAAGGGTCACCCCATAGCCTGAAATGGAATGAGATCAGTTGGTAGTAGTCCCGCTACGTGACAGGGTCACGAGGGTGCAGGACCCAAGTCTAGTTAATCGTTTTATGGGTTCGTGGACGCATTCCACCGGAACCAGGTTGTGAGAGCCGGAAATGGCCTTATATTGTTTAATTTAGTAACTCCAAAGATTGGAGGCCAGATTTAGTATGGAAGTTATGTACGTATGTTAGTATAAGTTTGGAAGTACGGAAAGCGTACGACCAGTGAAAGAGAGAGCAACCAAGTGTAAAGAAATAGAGCCTGAATCCATGAGAACCTTTCGAGGTGACTACACCCGTGAGTGTTGGGTGGTAGCTGAGCAGGTAGTTAATAATTGGCGGTAACGATACAGTCGTTGGACCCTAGCAGACCTAGCAGAGCTGTTATGACAGACGTTGAGGTCATTATGAGTACGGGCTAGTTGTCCTCTTGTTATGCCAACATTGACTGCAGAGAGAGATTGGCTCGATTCCGGTTTCCCGGTAAGCCGGTTATCGAGTGGAAAGGAAGAGAAGTAGTGGTAACCAGTGAATTATCCTTCCTTCTTTGGCATCATTGTTTTTGATAAGTCTGTGTGACTCGTTCATTTGAGGTAAATTGATGCAGAAGGTAAGTAATACTTGAATTTGAAGGAGTTTATTTTAAGTGCCCTTGGGGGTACTTGGAATTGGTCTGGTGTGGCGGTCAGGGCCACGACCTTCCGGATAATTTCAGGAAAGCGCGCAAGCAAGAATAAGATAAGTGCGAGTGTTGCCTACGGAAAACAAAAGACATCGTTGGTAGGTTTTGAAAATCTATACGACTAAGGTGGCGCTTGATGATTAAGCTTTTGTAAGGGACATAAGTTCTCTCCCCCACGTAAAGGATAGTTTTATGTATTATGGGGTGATGTGTACCCCTGTTGTTAGACGAAGGATATGAGACTGGTAAGGTCTTCAATATCGTCATGCCATAGGTTACAGTTTTAGATAACCGTGGAAAAAGTTTTGTGTTGGGGTAATTGTGAACGACGTTACGAAATGATCAAGGAAGTGTCGTAAGGATATAAATGCAGGTAATACGCATGTATGAAACTGTAAGATTATAGATCAAGATAGAAATACTTTTGCTAATAATAAGCATAAGGTAAGGTTATGACCAGAATGATAAAAGAGAATACAACTATGGTTATGTAAGTTGCACTAGATATGATTACCCCAGACTAGTGTAAAGACCATTAGTAGATGATGGGCAGTAAGAACACTTCGAGGAAATTTGGTAACACCTGTACTGACGAGAAAGATAGTAAGAAAATACGGAGGGGTGAGGGACCCCAGGACAACTTGAAAATAGCTTATAAAGGAAAGACGAGGAGACACTCGAACGATAAGGAATCTTGACAAGTCATTGGATTATGTAATACCATGAATTGAGGTTGAACACCTGGCTATAAGCTCTACGAGTTGGGAGAGAATAATCGGGTTACTACTTGGCGAGATCAAGGAAATCTCCCCCCCCCCCCTAAATTGTGATTGACAGGAAGTCTTAGCCATGAGGCAATCAAAGGAATCAAATCTAAGTTAGTGACCAAGTTTGGTTGAAATAGAGAAAGGGAAACATGAACCATAATTGAGACTAAGGATGCCCGAATATTTCGCAAGAATAAGAAAGGTTTCCAGTTATTGGAAGATAAGTTGACCACGACTACAGTTCTAACCCCTCCTGAAAGACTAGAGGGTTAGGTTGTTATTGTGACACTTTGGGTGTTGGGCTAGGTTGTGTGCTGACGCAACACGATAAGGTTAGAGCCTATGTTTCCCGGCGGTTAGGGAAGCATGGAAGGAATTACGCTACTCACGATTTAGAGTCGGCGACAGTTAATCGTACCTTGAAGATTTGGAGGCATTCTTTTTATAGACTTCATGTGGATATTTGTGCAGACCACAAGAGCCTCCGGTATATCTTCAGACAGAGGCAGCTGAATTTGCGACAGAAACGGTGGTTAGAGTTATTCAAGGATTGTGATATTGATATCCTATACCACCCGGGGAAAGCCGAGACGGTTACAGATGCTCTTAGTCATGGATCTATGGGTAGTCTGTCAGATGGGCAACCAAATAGACAGGACGTGGTCCATGAGATTCATCAGCTACCGAGCCGAGGGGTTCGATTATTTGTTCCAAGGTTAATGGAGTTTAGATCCGAGAGGTTGCCGAGTCTTCATTCGTCTAGGAGGTGAAGAGGCGACAATATGAGGATTCAGCGTTAGTATGTGATCGAGATACGACTCTCCGAAAAGAGAAGAGCCTGTTTGAGTAGTACCGGATGGGGTGCTGTGATATGAGGATAGATTGTGTGTACCCGGTGCTGCAGGACTTGTCAGCAGATTGTAGGGGAGGCACGCAGTGCTTATCGCTCTAATTGTTCGGGGTCGACTAAGTTGTGTCGTGACCTCAGATGTATGTATTGGTAAGATGGCCTGAAGGGGGACGTAGCAGAGTTGTTTCTTAATGTCCGAATTTGTAGCAGGTCAAGGTGGAACACCAGAATCCCAATGGGCTACTACAGGCGATTGAGATCCCAACTTAGATAGGGAGGTAATTAATATGGATCTTGTTATAGGGTGGCATCGTACTCAGAGGAAGTGCGACTCCCTGGGGGTCATAGTAAACAGGCTGACGAACCAGTCGTGTTCTTCCGGTTAGGACCACTTACTCGGCTGAGGATTGTGCTAGCTTATAGCAGGGAGATTGTGAGACTGCACGGGGTTCCTACATTTATGATGTCAGACAGATGAGCCCAGTTTACGGCTGACTTCTGGAGGTTTTCCAGGAGGTATTAGGGACACAGGTGAGTCTCAGTGTGGCATTCCACCCCAGACCGACGGACAGGCAGAGCATACTATCCAGGCACTTGAGGATAGGTGGCGGGCCTGTGTTCTTGATTTCAGGGATAGCTGGGAGGGTTATTTGCCTCTTGTTGAGTTTGCGTCTAACAAAAGCTACCATTCCAGTATCCAGATGGCCCTGTATGAGGCCTTGTATGAAGAAAGCGTAGACTCGCCGATTGGTTGGCTCAACGTAGGCGAGGTTCAGATATTTAGCCCGGACTTGATTCAGCGGGCTGTGAATAAGATGAAGCTTATCCATGAAAGATTATTAGTAAGCTCAGAGTCGATAAAAGCGTTATGCAGATAACCGACGTCGACACTTAGAGTTCAGGTTGACGTTCTGGTATAAGTATTGTTATGTGGCCACGTATGGCATTATTGGTATGTAGGGGTTGTAAAAGGGAGACTGTGTCGCTATCTATAAGATTGACTCCGAAAGAATATTCGGGGACGAATGTTTTTAAGGGGGGAATAATGTTACACCCCGTAAATTCAAGATGATAAGGTAAGAACGTCCAAAAGAAAATAAGGTTTGAAGTTTGGAAAAATAAGTGGGCAAATGTTGTAGGCAGATTTTCAGTCCACTTTGGAGTGGTATATATCCTAGTTCATTAGGAGTTTATAGGTGTTTCAAAAGCCTAGTATGAAGTTCGTTGAGCATAGTTTCCAACGCAACAAACTTCTCGTCGATTGGACATCGGAGTAGGAAGATATGGACGTTGCAAGATCAGCTGGCAGAAGAGTAGGAAAAATGTTCCAGTCAGGCGTCGCAGCGCCGCGGCGCCGGATGCAGGGCCGCGGCACTGAATGCAGGGCCGCGGCGCCGTAAGACCAGAACCTTTCTGAAGTTGCAGCGCCGCGGCGCCGGCTGCAGGGCCGCGGCGTGGCGGATTTTCAAAGAAAATGGGAAAAATCAGAAGATATTTTGTAAAAGGCCCATGGGAGGGCGACAAGTGTCCCTCCCATCTTGTATACCAAGGAAGGTCTTATTTATTGACCAAGTCTTGCAAGACTTGGTCATTTGCAAGGATCCATCCTAAAGGAATTCCTCTTCTCCCTACAATTTCAAGAACCCTAAGCCTAGTGAAATTATTGGTGAGGCAGCAAGAAGAATATATGTTGGCAAGCTTATAGAGGGTTCGTGTGGATGATTTTGACAAGAAAATGAGTTGCGGAAAAGAGCTTAAGCGGGCGAGATCCTTGGAATATTTTGGGCTTATTGAGGTAATGATCCTTGTCCTCCTATGAAATTGAAGATTTCATGTTGTAGTATTTTGATTAATGAACTTGTGATAAGGAATGAAGTTTAATAAGTGTTAAGATTCATTGGAAGGTTAAGGCGAGAAATGGCATGTTAGCCATAGAAGATGTTAATCAATTTTATTGTTAGTTATAATCGTCACATGGTATACAAGAAATGGTATTTAGTTGTTAAAATTGTTTACAACTATATAGCATGTTTGACTTAACAACTCGGATTAAAAAGGAATTGAAAGGAAATTGATATTGTTGTCGATATTGATAGTTGCCGAGAATGAGGCTTAAGTTGTTGGACTGTTTTGTATAAATTGAGGGGCATAATTTTACACGTCTTGTTAAGCCGTGTAATCCCCTATTGTTAACTACATTGTTGAGCCTTAAATGTGGCGTTTGGTTATTGCTTTCGGGCCTTGAAAAAGGTGGAAAAGTATGTAGAAACAAAGGAAGTGCTGTCCGATTTTTCGTAGAATTTAGTGACTTTGCACTTAGAATATTATACGTTTGAAGTTAGAGGTTAATAGACGTATTATGGTCATTATAGGTTGACATACTACGTACGGCATATTGGACTTGGCAAGTGGATTGAACCGAAGAGGTATGTGGAACTTTCTTATCTCTTGAGCATGAATAGTTGTAAATATATAGTACGGTAGACGTACGAGGTTTTTGACAATCTAATCCATTTGATATCCTTGGCTTATTTTAAGAATGTCCAAGTTGGTTGAGTTAGAGACTTAACTCACTTGTTTAAGAATATTAAGGATATCTTAGTTCTAAAAGTTAAGAGACTTAAAGTATTTTAAAAGTATATGATACTTGGTTTTGAAAGTATAAGTCTTTTGGATATAAAGAAGAAGGTTTTTGTCTAAAGTATAAAGCTAGTATAACGGCTTTATGGGAAGTTGGTTATAATAGCTTTATGGAAAGTTAAAAGAGTGGTTTACTCTAAGTAATGTAAGTAATGATAAATGACTTGAAATAATGAAAGGCAAATTGATTTAAAGGCATCAATTGCTTAAGGTTTTAAAAGAAAGAAGTCACTTGATTTAGAAGCCTATAAATGTATTTCTAAAAGGTATTGTGACTTGTTTTGAAAAGTAGTTATGACTTGATACTACGGTTATTAGTATCTTGGAAGTTTTATATGAAAAAGAGTCATTTTTAAAAGAGTAGAAGTACGTAGTACTTTGGGTTAAATTCCCGAATTTTATAATGACATGTTAGTGCCTTAAGTAAACTAAAATGAGAGTGTATATGAACAAAGCTAATAAGAAGTTAGGGAATTCTTAACTTGCTTATGCTATGTATGATAAGCCAGTACTGCTTATGTTATGTATGATAAGCCGGTAGTGCTTATGTTATGTATGATAGCCGGTTGTGCTAGTGAGATATTGTTCATTACGGGGTCATTTCTCGGGTTTGTGGCATTTGAATATTCCGTGGATTTGCTACCCATGATGCGAAGAATACCTCATGCGAGTCTGTAGGGCTTATGCGGGTGAAATAGTCCTATGCGGGGAGGACCAGTCCTATGCGAGGAATACCTCATGCGGGTCTATACGACCTATGCGGGCGGATACAGTCTATGCGAGGAAGTTACCTCATGCGGGTCCATACGATCTTTGCGGGTAAAATAGTCCCAGGAGTAGGATTGCTTAATGATACTACGGGTGGGTGGCCCTACTTTGATCATGAGCCTCCTATTTTTATGCAGTAAAATATACTCTTGTTTACTCTCATTGTTAGTAAGGCACAATGTACTGTTATTTGAGTTATCATACATGTCTCCAACTTTATTTTAGACTTATGATTTTACTACAGTACTTTCAGTTTCACATATTTGGTACATGTTGCATCTTGACCTCGGAGGCTCATGCCGCAGGTAGAGTATACAGGTTGCTGATCCTCACTTGTAGGATCACTTATTCAGCTGTTGAGAAGCTCTATTACTCCGGAGGCTTATCACTGGTATTGTCTGTTGTTGTACATTCAGGGGTATGGCGGGGCCCTGTCCCGTCACAGTTGTTATTCTTAGAGGTCTGTAGTCATGTCTTGTGGATTGGGCTGTAAAGAAAAAAAAAGATGTACTATTTTATTATGTATATTTTACGGAAGGTGGACTTATCGGCTAGCCTGTTGATATTTAATGTCTAAGTTTTTTTTGAGTTGTGTATGTTCCGCTGCTATTCTCTGATGTATACCTGAAAGGGTGCCTGTGTAGGGCACCACCATGCCCTGGTCTGGTCGTGACAAAAGTGGTATCAGAGCAGTTAGTCCTCGGAAAGTGTCTACAGACTGTGTCTAGTAGAGTCTTGGTTATCGGTGTGTTGTGCACCACATCTATAACCAGAAGGCTGCCGAACATTTAGGATTGGTTTCTATCCTTTCATCACTTAGATCGTTCAATAGAGCTATTTTATTAGGATAATCCCTCTTTGACAACTTAATATGGTTACAGCTATGTCGCCAAAGAAGACGACAGCGGCCAAGAAGGGAAAATCCACAGCGGGGGATACTAGCCGGGTTCAGAGAGTTACTGTGTCCTCGATCTATGCGGAGATCAGACCCGGATCGATGAGCTCTGCTATATCTCCACCTCCAGAGGCCCCAATTCAGGGGACATCATCACCAGTTTCCGAGACCCCAGCACCTGAGCCTCCAGCTCTTCAACCAGGGGTAGAGGACAGATCCATAAGAGATGCGGTTCAGTTGCTGACTAGGATAGTGGCGGGGCAGACTCATCTGCAGGAGTTTATTCGGCAGATACATGCATAGGTACAGGGGATAAAGGACCTACACAGAGACCAGCGTAAGAGGGCTAGATTGGCTGGTTATTTCGATAAGTTTCGAGGCAAGCAGCCTCAGCAACAGGTTAGATATTCATCCCAGCCTACACAGAATGTACCCCCAGAGTTCACAGGTGAGAGATTGGACCTCACAAGGTATTCGGGAGTCGGTCAGAGCTCCAGGGCTTCAGGTTTTCAGAGGAACAGGGGTTCTACTCAGTCGGGTCCACTTTGGCCTCAGTGTTCTCAGTGTGGTAGGCATCATTCTAGGAAATGTCGTTTTACCACAGGTGGTTGTTATTATTGCGGCTGTCGGGGCCATGTGATGAGAAAATGTCCTTATAGAAGGGGCACTGGTGGTGTGGCTCGGTCTGCTGGGTCGGTGGCTAGTAGACAGGATCAGGAAGCATCATCTAATGTGGTTACAGTTATATTTTTGATCTTTTCGAGACGTATATGCATTGTTAGATCCAAATTCCACCATAACGTATATATTCCCCCTTGTTGCTAGTAGAATCGAATAGAATCTGAGTTGATAGAACCATTTGAGGTAGGAAAATGCAAAAAAATATTATTCCCATGAAAGAATAAGAAGGGGCTATTACTTCTTGAACAATAAGATTGATATAAATAAAATGAAAGTGCCTTTTATTTTTGGACCGAGTTCTGGGAAGTATTGGACATAGGGGTTATTTAAGTTCTTTCGCAAATGACTTAGAACGTGGAAATGATGAGTATCCTATTAGTGTACAGTTGTGTCAAACATTTAAAATATCGTAAAGAGTAGTGTTCAGCGCAAAAGGGAATAAGCTCATAATGCCTCTCTTAACTTGTGTAGTGGGTGATCTTTTAGTACTAATCTTACTGAGCATCCAAATGGAGAAATGTGGTTATTGTGGAAGCCTCACCTCTATGAGGTAGTTATTAAAAATTGTACAGAATAATTGATACACTGCGGGGTAACACATGGGGGTACAAAGAAAGGTTTCCATATAACATTGGTGTGTGCATTCAATGACGTGGCTCGTAAAAGTGAACTGTGGATAGATATTAGAAGGTTACGTGGTCAGGTACAAAGTCCATAGGCAATAATGAGTGATTTCAACTGGTATTAAGGAGAAATGAAAGAGTGAAGTGTCATGTTTCTATGACTGGGATAAGGAATTTTAAATAGTATATAGTAGAATGTGATTTGACAGAACTAAGATTATCAGGGGCATACTATACATGGTAGTGTGCTAAAAATGGTTTATAGTAGTACTTACTACTCAGAAATGGATTGATGATATACATGTTTTTAAAGTGCATTTCATGAAACCAGGCCTATATGAACATTTTCTTGGGTTAATTAGGTGGGAAGTATGCATAAAGACTCATTACAAGTTCAGATACTTTAATATGTGAAGGCTGGATCCTGAATTTCTACAGACAGTAATAGAAAGGTGGAAAACAGATAAGAGAGGTACAAAGATATAGATGAATTCAACAAAGTGATAATAGATATTCAGTGTGATGTAGCCAAAGTGACAAATGTTGATGCAGCCAAAGATACAACTGAGTTAGTAAGTCCAACAAGAGGATAGAACAAATGTCACTTGAGGAGACAAATGGTAATAATGAGAATAAGGAGGAACAAAGAGATACTGGGGAAGAATATGGTAATAAATAGAATAAGGAAGACAACAATGGTATGGTGTTAGAAGTAGAACAACTCATCGAGGACCCACAATTGATGGAAGAATCAAAAGCAACTCTTACTACTAAAGAATAGGTTGAAGGAGCTTTTGTATCAGCAAAAGTTAATGAGGAGCGGAACGTTGACAAGAGTCAGGAGATGTGTACCAATGGTAACAACTCTAATAATAGTAACACAGTAATATTAAAAGAAGATGGGATAATGATGTCCAATGTGGAGCATAATATTACAGTGGAAATGGATATGTCTATTCTAAATATTGATCAGCAGAGAAACATAATCAGAGATAATATAAGGGGTGATCAACATGACAAACTTAATGACTCAAGGGTGAAAAAGTTACATGATTTAGGTAGATATACTATGGTATATGCAAAGAGTGATGCATTGGAGAGGTTGTTCTCTGGGATAGTTTATATTGTATTGTTGACGATATGAGAGATTCTTGAGTAGTTGGTGGTGATTTCAATGTTATTATAAATTAAAAGGAGACAATAGGCGATCTTCATATATATCCTGCATAGTATGATGATTTTTTTTGCAGTTTGTACTAACTCATGTGAATTATTTGAAATTAGATTTAAAGGGAGTCCTTTTAGATGGTGGAATGAAAGAGCTGATAATGACTACATTTTTAAGAGGCTCGATAGAATATTGGCAAACAATTTTTTTTTAGATTGGTTTAGACAAATGGAGGTGGAACATTTAATAAGAATAAGTTTAGACCATGCCCCTTAGTTGTTAATTTATGGTGATCAATCTATGCATGCGAGTAAACCATTTAGATTCCTCAAGTTTTGGACAGAATATGAAGCATTCTTATAGGCGGTAAATCAAAACTGGCACACTGATTTTGATTAAGATGATTTCGTTTCTTTTAAACCGAAATTGAAGAATGTCAAGACTGCCCTATTATTATGGAGTAAGGAAACTTTTGGAGATCGTTCCAGAAGGGATTGGGGACGCAGGTGAGTCATAGCACAGCATTCCATTCTCGACGTACTATTCAGACACTAGAGGATATGTTGAGGGCATATGTTGTTGACTTCAGAGGTAGCTGGGATGATCATTTACCACTCATTGAGTTTGCTTATAATAATAGCTACCATTCTAGCATCCAGATGGCCCCGTATGAGGCCTTATATGAGAGGAAGTACATGTCACCGATTGGTTGGTTTGATGTAGGTGAGACTAAGTTGATCGGCCCAGACATAGTTCAAAAAGTTGTTGATAAGGTGAAGCTCATCCAGGAGAGATTATTAGTAGCCCAGAGTAGACAAAAGTCATATACAGATAATCGACGTTGACACTTAGAGTTCCAGGTTGATGATTGGGTATTCTTGAAGGTGTCACCCATGAAGGGTGTGATGCGGTTCGGTAAGAAAGGGAAGCTTATCCCAAGATACATTGGGCCTTACCAGATCATTCGGAGGATATGCAAGGTTGCCTATGAGTTGGATCTACCATCTGATTTGGATCCGGTATACCCAGTCTTCCATGTATCTATGTTGCATAAGTGTATTGGTGATCCTTCCAGAGTAGTCCCTATTGGTAATGTCCAGGTTACCGAGTAGTTGTCTTATGAGGAGAGTCCCATAGCCATACTTGATCGCCAGGTTAGGAGATTACTAAAGAAGGATGTGGCTTCCATCAAGGTATTGTGGCGAACCAACAATAGGGAGGAAATGACTTGGGAAGCAGAAGATGAAATGAAGAAGAAGTATCCTCACTTGTTCCTTGTGCTTCCAGGTAATTCAATTCGATCCCTTATTTTGATTATAGTAATTGATGAAGTGCATGTGTGTTATAATGTGGCCCTGTGAGACATCTGTTGGTTTGTTGAATATAGGTGGATAGGCATAGTTATAAAGTAGACTCTGCCAAATATTTCTAGCATGAGACCTATGATGAACATTCAAGGACGAATGTTTCTAAGGGGGGAAGGATGTTACACCTCGTAAGTTTAAGGCGATGATTAAGAACGTCATTAGAGAAATAAGATGCGAGTATTAGAAATTAGTATACAAGAGGATGTGATCCCGGAAAAATGTTGGTTACAACGGGTGTGACGTTGGAAACTTATATTGATAGTTGTATATTTCCGTTATGGACTGATGGCGTATTATAAGAATTATGACATTGAGGATACGGGGTCATATGGAATTTTCAAGACTTAAAAGAAGTGGGGTATTAGAGTAATTAATTATGGAAATTGGACTAAGTTGCAAATATTACAATTTAGCCCACCTTTAACCTTAAGAACATTTTAATCTTCAAATCCCTCACTTCTCCTCGCTTCTCTCCCCTCCCAGCCGAACCACCCCTACTCTTAAGCAAATTGAAGATTATTCCTTCTTCATATATTAAGTTTGCAACAATTTTTAAGCCAAAATTTAGCCCAAAAAAGTGAGGAAAATCGGCCACTGCTGGCCGAGAGCTTAACCAAGAAATTTCAGATTTTGAGTGAAAAATTTGGAAGAAAAACGTGTAGGAATGATGGATTAATATTGTGAGATTCATGCATGTCATTTTTGAGTTGGGAAAGTGATAAAAATTTGGCAAGAAAACTGGGCAGTGGCCGTGCACTTTGGGACTGTTTTGGAAAAACTCAAGGTAAGAAAATTCTTCTTTTCATTAAGTAATTGGAATACATATTGTTATAATTAAGGAATGGACTTGTGTTAAGAGGAAATTTGGAATTAAGACAATGCATGCGATTTATGGATGTTGTAGCCGATTTTAGGACTGTTTTTGTATATATTGAATTCGATTGTGTTATTGCTATTATCGTCGCTAATTGCATGTTGGAATTGAAGGAAATCTTGATGTTTAAGTTGTAGTTGTTCATATGGAATTATTGGAGTATGATTGAAGGTTAAGGAATTATGAAATAAGTTATTGTATCACATTCTTATTTCCCGTGACATGCCGAGACTTATTGAACACTGATGCCTCGGTTTTAAGGCTATCTTGTTAAGATTATAATGCTGGAAATTAAGTTATGAACATACATATATACATTATGGTAGTTGCTACTCTATGCCCTAAAATAATTAAGGTATAAGAGGTGTTGCTTTATATTCTTATTATTGTTTGTATATGGACTCTTTTGCTGATTTGATATGGATTAAGAAGATGGGTTAACATGAGAAACAAGTGTATAAATCCCCTTGGTTGTTGTAGTTGTTGTCTTCCATGAAAAAAAAGGAATGTATTATAATGACGTATATGGAGTGTTTGGGATTATATTGGTTATATCCTGAAGTTGTATCTTGTTAATTGGTATTGATGGCTTTGTTTTTAAGTTATGGATGTGCATATAAATAGGGGAAGTGTTGTCCGAATTTTTATAGAATAGGAACTCGTCATTATATATAACTTACGTTAGAAATCATAGAGTTGACGAGCATGTTGTTATTATTATAGGTCAAGGTGCTAATCGAGGCGGATATTAGTTATTGAGTTGATATAGACGACGAGGTATGTGAAACTATCCCTTCTTTCTTTTGACATGATTTTCATAAATGAGTGTACGGCGGACGTACATAGTTCTAATGGATCTTAATTCCTAATGATGATTTAAGATGATACATGATATATAGTGCCTTGATTTTTCAAATGATGATTTAAATTGCATATGAGTTCTCATGATACTCTATTCGTGCGTGATGTGATTATATCATTTCACCGAGTCCCGGGCCGGTCTATGTTCATGCGCAGCCTTGCATTGTTTCATCGAGTCCCGCACTAGAGGGCCGAGATACGTTATATATATATACATGATGATGATGAGCTCACCGAGTCCCAGAATGAGCCGGGATACGTTATATGGACAGGTATCCGTGATATGATGATTCCACCGAGTCCTTCACTAGAGGGGCGGGACACGTTATATTGATGATTCCATCGAGTCCCTCCCTAGAGGGCTGATATACGTTATATATATAGACATGATGACCCTATGGATAGACATACATGATTTTGATATGACTCTCATTTTTATAAGACACATTTGACTCTCATTTCTATATGGCACAGTTGTATTGGTATTTTGATTATTACACATGCCTTCTGTTATCTTGGCCAGTTATGATCTCATTTACAGTACTTCATATTTTACATACTCAGTACATTATTTCGTATTGACCCCCCTTTTTCCAGGGGGCTGCATTTCATGCCCGCAGGTGCATGTTCTCAATTTGGTGATCCTCCAGTCTAAGGATTACTGTTCAGCTATTTGGAGAGCTCTATTGATTCGAAGCTTAGTCATATTGGTACAGAACCTTGTTTTAGACTTATGTATAATTAGGAGCACGACGGGGCCCTGTCCCGTCATATTTCGTTATCATTCTCATAGAGGTCTGTAGACAATTGTGGGTTGTTCGTGTGGGGATTGTATCATGTTTTGGGTCAGCTATATTATTGTACTTCACTTTCTTTTTTGTGGGGATGTTCCCGTATATAGTTACAGCCTTGTCGGATCGCCTCTTTGAGATATTGACTAGTTGTGACTCCCTCGGGAGACAGGTTCATTCGCATACAAAAGCAGTCTTGTCGGCTTGCCTATTCTGACATGTGTTATTATTGCAGTGTTATGCTGTCGAATTTCATATTGTCCTTAGTGTCAGCCTGATTATATATGGCGTGATCAGTTTAAGGGTGTCCAATTAGGACGCTTAGTCGCGGCCTGTCGTGTCGGGTCGTGACAGCAACACCGATCAACCACCTAGGAAATTAACAATCATGTTTGTGATTGCAGGTCACAAGAAAATCGTCGAGAGGACAATGGATTTTCTACTAACTTGTTTGTTCATGAATGAAACAGGTACAACAGAAATCCCCTCTGACAGCGAAAGACAACTGTCAGGCCCCAAGAGCCACCAACAAAGCAAAGAAACAACACCGGACCTGAGAGCTTCAACTAAAGAAAATGCCCTAAGGGGCATAAAGTAAAAAGGTACAACCAGACCTTGAGAGTCCAAAACAATGACGAAGAAAAAAATCATTAAGCCATGAGAGCCACATTAAATAGTTGAAATGATGTAAATTCGATCAGAGGGTCCCAGTCTTCATTCCAATAGTCTGAATTATGTAATTCTGGTCAGAGGGTCACAATCTTTATTCAAGATTCAGAATGATGTAATTCCGGTCAGAGGGCCGCAGTCTTCATTCGAGAGTCAGAGTAATGTAATCCCGATTGAAAGGCTGCAGTTTTTACTCTAAGTGTTAGGTGATGTAATCCCGGTCAAAAAGGCTACATTATTCACTCCGAAGTAAGAATGATGTAAATTCGGTCAGAGGGCTGCATTCTTCATTCCAAAAACCAGAGTGATGTAATTCCAGTCAAAAGGCCACAATCTTCACCCAAAGTCCGAATGATGTAATTCCGGTCAAAAACCTGCAATATCCATTCCCAAGGAGTCAAATTACATGTCAAGAGGGTCATTAATACAAACATGTCGAGAGGTCCATTCATACAAACATGCCAAGAGGGCCATTCATATAAACACTGTCGAGAGGTCCATTCATATAAACATGCCGAGAGGGCCATTCATACAAACACTGTCGAAAGGGTCATTCATATAAATTGCATACCGAGAGGGTCATTCGTACACACTGCCGAGAATTCCATTCACACACTGCCGAGAGGGCTATTCACATAAAATGCATGTCGAGATAGTCATTTATAAACACTGTCGAGAGGGCCATTCATACAAAATGCATGCCAAGAGGGCCATTCATATAAATTACATGCCGAGAAGGCTATTCACACACGAGCCAGATGATGCCAGAAGTGGCATCTGCTCCAACAAATATTACATCACAGGGTCAACAACATCACATCAATAAGTCCACAAAGTCAATAGAGTCAGACGGTGTCACAAGAGACATCCGCTAAAATAACATTAAAGTCAATGCAATCAATAGAACCAGACGGTGTGTCAAGTGGCATCTTCTCAAGTAAAACAATTCAACAGTGCCAAAATGTGTCACATGCGACATCAACTCGAAATAAGGAGCCAAACAGTGTCGAAGGAGGCGCTCGCTCAAAAGAAGTCACCAGAAGGGTACAACAAACAATTCCACACATGTATGAAAATATAAATAATCAACACTTAGGTCTTAGCATATGCAAACAGATCAAAACTACTAGAGGTGAAAAGTAGAAAGACCATATTCAAATACATGCGGAGCAAACATGAAACTTATTCTTGGGCATCTGGTCGAAAATATGTGTCAACGAGATTCAAGCTCTCTACACATGATCCTGAACATCACTCCACGCTGACCTCACTCACAAATTGCGAAGGATTTTATTTTTAAAACCTGAAATCGATCGGGTATATACCAAAATGGTCAAATGAATTCCCACTTAAGGGATACCATTTTTGGGCCATCAAGTCGAACTATAAGTGGCCTAATTCCTGAATAACAGGGATATGTAGGCCACTCAATCTCCGAGGATCGGTCACACTCCAACAAAATCATTCCAGAACTTTCTAGTCTGATATTTTTATTTTATCGGCTTTCTAAGTAGTTTAATTGAGTCGAACTACAAGTGGCCTGAATTTTCATACGACCTGAGATATGTAGGAAATCCATAAAACCATGTTTCAACCACAATTTTTTTTAAAATGCATAATAACGAAAAGTAATTTCCTATTGATTCGCTAAAAACTAGGTCAGTCAAATTTTGTTGCTCAGGATGGTCTAACCATCCCGAACAACAAAGTGACAGTTGTTGACACCTAATATTTACAGTTTAATAATTTTATTAATTATTTAAGGTTTCGAGGTCACAGACGAAATGGACTATACTTTTCACACATCGATGATTTTACAAAATTATTCCGGGAGTATTTTATCATTTCATTTGATAAAATATCACTTGGTATTTATATTGTATATCATATCATAATTTTATTCATTAATTATGATTTTAGAATTTTAACCGACAATCAGAGATGTAATTGAATCAAAAGAGTTTTCAAAATTAAAAGATTAATGTTCCACTCTGTTAAAGTTGGGAAATTATTTAATTAATTACGATAATGAGATTACATCTTAATTTAAAGTCTTGTTTAAATTTTAAAATACATTTGCATGATTTTGGTTTCTTTAATCCTAATTAATGTCAAATTTAGGGCATCTGTTAGCATGATTAGTTAAGATACATAGCTTATCAAGTTAGTTTAAGGTAGTTTAGTCATATACAAATCCTCAAAGTTAGAGAATATTGTGATTAGGTTGTTCATAGATCAGTTCAGTATGCTCAGTTGACTATCTTCACTGTTTGTTAACTATTTGTATGTGATTAGATAGACAGATGCTTAGTATGTTAGTTTAGGGTTGGATATGCATGTGCAGGTCATCTAAATGCTTAATATCTAGTTTAAGATTTGTTTGATCATGTGTGACTTGTTTAAGTGATTAGTATGTTAGTTATATCTTGTTTTAATCAAATCTTAAGCTGCTTAGTTAATAGAGTGTTCAAAATATTAGTCTAGAATTTGTTAACTGAGTAAACTGATATAATGTTTGTTATAGTGGTCTTAAGAGCAAGTTTAACCTCTTAGAGACTGTGGTTGGTCAATCCATGCCTCCCTATACATGCTTTTGTCATTTAACATTAGTGTTAAGATAAAAATGGGTTGTTGAGGTCAATTTGTATTATTTCATTTATGTGTTGGTTTTTGAGGGTAATATCTTGTTTGAATGTGTTGTAAATGACTTCTATTGTGTCACCTAGTCTCCGTTTATGCACTGTATATATATATATATATTAATGTACTTGATACACATTCGTATTTATATTAATGATGATTAATATTATGACATTTGCATTTGTTGAATTATTAATTGATTGTTTATAATATTCTATAAATGCATCCCTAGAGTTTACGTGGTTATTAATGATGTGAGAATTAATATTATAATGTAACTCTTAAATAGCCTCGACCAATGATCATCGAGATTGTGATATCGATGATATGTGATACGTCGACATGTGGTCTGCATCATATCCTTAGGGGATGTAGTATGTCTCACTTGCTACGAGTTATGGCAACTCGTGATGGACGCATGGATACTTGTTGAAGTATTGGTATACCCTGCTGATGCACTGTTTTGTTATATGTCTACAATGTCATCGGCGTGTGTGAGATAGAAGTCCTTAGAATTGAGGTCGATACCACCTTGTTTACAAAGTAATATACTTTGATCATGTCCTAAGTTCAAATGCCTTATAGGTTTGAGACACGACTTATTTTGGGTGCATTAAGAAGTAGATTAAAGGTGGTAGTTGGACCAAGATTATGATTCATTCCTCGAATGTATATTCGAGTGAACACTCAGATACTCATATGGTATTAGGTTGACTAAGTCGTTGGCAAACGCAATGGACATGTCATTGATATGGTCCTGTTGTCAACTAATATAGATGAGTTATAATGATCAAGCCATTTGGATACATACTTGAAAAATTCTAAGCTTGATTGAGTGTGTCGTGAATGAAAGGATTTTATCTTCCCACATAGAGGTTCAGTTCACATGATTCGTGTAGCTAAACTTTACATATTGAGTTCGTCTTCTTGCGCAGTCTAGGAGTTCCGTGAAGACCCTAATGTTATTAGTATCAATATGTAAAGGCCTGAAGGGTAACACTAAGTCAAATATTTCGTCGATTGAAAGATGTAATTAAAAGGAGATTATATAAATGTTCGATTGATAACCGGGACATTAGAAATGGAAACAAGGTAGAAAATGAGACAGGGCCGCGGCGCCATTGATTCAGGGTCGCAGTGCCAAAACGCGTGTGTAGCGCCGCGGCGCCACTTATGCAGGGCCGCGGTGCTAAGGCGCATCCAGTGAATCCGAAAATGGCCCAGTCTGCTGAGTTGTTAAATGGGCTGACCCATGAGGAATCCTAAGTTGTCCTCTTCAACTATAAATGACAGGGTTCCCCCTCTCATTTCACTACACCAAAAGCAAGAGACTAATCTCTTCTAAAACTCTGCTGGAATCCCTAGCATTCCAAGAATTAGCAAATTACATCAAAGTTTCCAGAACTAGCAAATCAAGGATTATTTGCGTGTGCACCCTCGGACTACACAAAACTTCAAGTTTCATATTGCTAAATACAAAATGTAAGTCTTCATTCGAAGTATTACATTATTACTTTGTGTTATTTTACATTATATAATCATACTACAAGTATGATTCAAGGAAATGGAGAGATTGATGATGATTTCAGACATCGTATTGGGGCAGGGTAGTTGAAATGGAGGCTTGCATCTAGAGTCTTGTGCGACAAAAAAGTGCCACCAAAGCTCAAAGGCATGTTTTTTTTATAGGGCGATCGTCAGACCGACTATGTTGTATGGGACGGAGTGTTGACCAGTCAAGACTTCGCACATTCAAAGGATAAAAGTTGCGGAGATGAGGATGTTGAGATGGATGTGTGGGCATACAAGGAGGGATAAAATTAGAAATGTCGATATCGGGACAGAGTGAGAGTGGCCTCGGTGGAGGATAAGATACGGGAAGCGAGGTTGAGATGGTTCGGGCATGTGCAGAGGAGAGTCACAAATGCCCCAGTGCAGAGGTGTGAGAGGTTGGTTATGGACGGGTTCAGTAGGGGTAGAGGTAGGCCGAATAAGTATTAAGGAGAGGTGATTAGATGAGATATGACGCATATGCGACTTACTGAGGACATGACCTTAGATAGGGGTTTATGAATGACACAGATTAGGGTTGAAGGGTAGTAGATAGTCCGCGGCTATGTGTTCTCTAGTGTACTTTGTTCATATTATTTATTTGCGTTACCTACTGCTTTCTTTTGACAAAATGTGCTACCATGACATATTCGATTTTTGTTACCAGCATGTCCCTATAGCTTTAATTTCTTATATGTGACCTTTTATCTTGCTATGCAACGTTTGCTTTGATTGTGATTACGCAGGTGTTGAGCCGAGGGTCTCCCGGAAGCAGCCGCTCTACCTACCAAGGTAGATGTAAGGTCTGTGTACACTCTACCCTCCCCGGACCCCCACGTGGTGGGATTTTACTGGGTATGTTGTTACCATGGCGTATTCAAATTGAACTTTTAAATCCTTTTCGGCGATACGAGTATTTATGCCAAAGCATTTCCTATAAGTCTACGAAGACTCAGGACCTTTCATAGATATGTTAAAGTGAAAGTAGATAATAAACTTTTGTGGGTATTTACACCAAAGTGTTTGCTTGCAAAGGCCAAATTTACTTAGGCACTTAAACACTGTCGCGTAATGGGGTTGACTTGTTTAGATGAATCTTGGCGCCAAAATGTCGGACTAATCTAAAGACGTAAAATTAAAATGAAAGATATTTAATCAAACCAAGAGTTGTGAATAAACTTTACAATTGGTTGAGGACCTACCGAAATGTGCAATGAAGTCATCAGCCAAAGCAAACGCGGATATATCATATGTTTGGATCTTGTCCCATTATGACCTTAAAATGTTTTAGGTCCTTATTCTACCTTGGAGTCGTAGAAGTATGCAAAATAGTGAGAGCTAATTAAAAAAAAAGGTCATGTTAAATTAGCATATAATGAATGTGTATAATAAGGAGAATGAATTTTAATTGTATTTTCCTGTCTATCTATATCTTCAGATCTTCAGAATGTCGAATTTCTCGTTGAAAATGTTAATGGAATCCAACAGATTGACCGGACCTAATTTTCTAGATTGGTTCAGGAATGTAAGAATCGTCATGAGACAAGAAAAGATTGAATATGTATTGTATCAGGTATCCCTACAGTGTCTGCAGAAGACTCTGTTGAGTATGCCACTTTTGATAAGGTTGCTTACCAGAAACATTATGATGATGCCACTTCAGCTCAATGTTTTATGTTGTCTTCTATGTCACATCCATTACAAAGACAACATGAGCACATGGGCCCAACTAAGTGTTAGAACATTTAAAGAGTCTCTATGACTCTCAGTCTCAAACAATGGAGTATGAACTGCTCATATAACTTTTTAAATGTAAACTAAATGAAGGGGGTCAGGTGTCTCCACATGTGTTGAAAATGATTGAGTTGATAGAAAGGTTGTCTTCGAACGATATAAAGTTTTACGACAGAGTTGCCTCCACCCTCATCCTGCATTCAATTCCACGTTCGTTCGAGAGTTTCATCATTAACTACAATATGAATAGAACTAAGGCGAAGTTGTCGGAGTTGCATAATATGCTGAAAACCTTTGAATCCTCGGTCTCCAACAACAAACCTATTCTCATGGTTGGCTCCTCTAGTCATTCCAAACCGAAAGGTAAGAGACAAGAGAAGAGGAAGGGCAAAGTTGTTGCTGCGCCAGCAGCAATGAAGCCCAAAGGAGGGGAGAAGAAGAAGAATAAGAAACTCCCGGCAACGGATGTGTGCATGAACTGCAACAGGAAGGGGCATTGGAGGAAGAAATGTACTGCTCCAGGATGAGGGATAGCACCTGGTGCACCATCCTCTAGTGGAAAAGGTATGTTTGTAATTGAAATTAATCTGTCTACAAATGATTCTCATTCCTGGGTACTAGATACCGCTTGTGGCTCACACATTTGTACAAATGTGCAGAGGCTAACTAATAGCAAGAAGGTCGAACCTCGAGAGGTGGACCTGCGCATCAGAAACGGAGCACGAGTTGATGCTGAGCGCGTGGGAGATTATAAATTAGATTTACCTTCCGGCAAAATTTTAATGTTAAATAATTGTTATTATGTTCCCTCATTGACGAGGACATTATTTCCATTCCTGTTCTTGACACTGAGGGCTTTTCTTCAAGCATTAATAATGACAATATGATTTTGGCTTTTGATAATGTTGTGTATGAAATTGCACCTCTTGTGAATTGATTGTATATATTAAACTGTCGCAGGGAAATTTTCAATGTACAAAATAAAAGAGCTAAGTTATGTGAAAGAAATTCTACCTATTTGTGGCATTGTAGACTTGGTCATATCAATCAAACGAGGATAGAACGGTTGAGGTATTTAAATTACCTTGAACCATTTGACTTAAAATCTTATGATAACTGTGAATCATGTTTGAAAGGTAAGATGACCATTAAACCTCTTTTTGGAAAGGGGATCTGTGCCAAGGAGGTGCTTGAGTTGGTACATACTGATGTGTGTGGACCATTTTTGACTCAAGCTAGAGAAAGTTTCTTTTACTTCATTACTTTTACAGACGACTTATCAAAGTATGGATATGTGTATCTTATGAGACACAAATCTGAGGCCTTCGAAAAGTTTAAGGAGTTGAAGTGTGAAGTTGAGAAACAACTCTCAAAGAGTATCAAGACTCTTCGATCTGATCGAGGAGGTGAATACTTAAATAAAGAATTTCTTGAATACTTAAAGCTTCATGGAGTTCATTCAGAATGGACACCTCATGGGACACCACAGATGAATGGTATTGTCGAGAGGAGAAACCGAACCTTGCTTGACATAGTTCGATCCATGATGAGTTTTTCAGCTCTTCCTATATACCTTTGGGGATACACTATTCTAACCTCAATATATGTTCTGAACCGAGTTCCTTTTAAATCAGTTGAAAAGATGTCATATGAGGTATGGTGTGGCAAGAAGCCATCACTTAGACACATGAGGCCCTGGGGGTGTCCTGCATATGTCAAGAAGTTGATCACTGATAAGTTGGAGTCAAAGAGTGAGAAATGTTACTTCGTTGGGTATCCAAAGGAAACTAAGGGATACTATTTCTATCTTCCCGGAGAACATAAGATATTTGTTTCTAGGAACACAACTTTTCTTGAAGATGAATATGACTATAAGGAAGAGAGTTGCACAGAGATAAAACTTGAAGAAATTCAAGAACAAAGTAACATAGAGGTAGAATCCTTGCCAGATGATAAAGGCAAAAATTCAGTGGGAGCTTTTGGCGAAGATTGGGTACTCAGGGTACGCTCTTCAACCAGTGGGAGTGCTACGAGGAGAAATGCAGAAATGCAAGATCCTCCTGCACAGACCGTAGGAGCAAGTGCACCTGTTGCACTTCCTCCTATTCAGGAAAAATATGAAAAGGATATTCCTGAAAGCTCTAATTTTTGTGGATCAACCAGCGCACAAGAAATTTCTCACAATCAGAACATACATGTAACTGAACTGCAAGACACTCAACTCCGTAGGTCTACTAGAACTCATCGTCCTATGGAAAGACTAAATCTACTTGGGGAAATACAAAATGAGTTAGATATTCCGGATGATGATGAGCCTACAACCTACAACGAAGAAATGCTAGACATTGATTCAAAGAGATGGCAAGAAGCCATGAAATCTGAAATGGAATCTATGTATTTGAATAAAGTGTGGAACTTGGTTGATTTGCCGAATGGGGTTAAACCCATATGATGCAACTAGGTCTTCAAGAAGAAGATTGATGCATCTGGCAAGATTCAGACTTATAAAGCTAGACTAGTGGCTAAAGGTTTTACTCAGCGTCCTGGCGTGGATTATGATGAAACCTTTTCACCAGTGGCTAAGATAAAGTCTATTCGGATTTTGCTTGCAATAGCTGCACATTATGATTATGACATTTGACAGATGGACGTCAAAACTGCATTCCTCAATGGTGATCTAATTGTGGAAGTGCATATGAAACAACTCGAGGGTTTTTCATCCGAGTCCAGACCAAATGTTGTGTCCAAGCTACAGAAGTCCATTTATGAGCTTAAGCAAACCTCTAGGAGTTGGAATATTTGCTTTGACAAGGCTATCAAATCTTTTTATTTCGTCAGAAGCAAAGAGGATCCTTGTGTTTATATCAAACACAAGGATGAGGGTATTTTCTTCATTATAATATATGTTGATGACAATGGGAGACAATAAGACTCTCATGCAGTCAGTTAAGGATTGGTTGTCCAAAACCTTCATGATGCAGGATTTAGGTGAAGTCTGCTACATTCTGGGAATTAGGATCTATAGAGATAGACCTAATAGATTGTTGGGGCTGTCACAGTCAATCTACATAGACAAAGTTCTTAGACGCTTTCAATAGAGAATTCCAAGAAAGGCGGTCTTCCAATGGGTCAAGACATCAAATTATCTAAGAAGGGTTGCCCTTCTAGTGTTGTAGAACTTGAGCGCATGAAGAGGAACTCATATGCTTCGGCTATAGGATCAATCATGTATGTTATGACCTATAGTAGGCCAGATGTGGCCTTTGCACTTAGTATGACTTGCAAGTTCCAGCAGAATCCTGGTGAGGAACAATGGAAGGCAGTCAAGAGTATTTTTAAGTATATCAGACGTACTAAAGATTACTTCTTAGTCTATGGTGGAGATGACAAGCTAGTTGCCACTGGGTACACCAATGCTAGTTTCCAGACAAATATTGATGATTTCAAATCTCAGTCTGGTTACACGTTCATTTTTAATGGTGGAGCAGTGAGCTGAAAGAGTTCCAAACAAGCTACTACTGCTGACTCGACTACTGAAGCGGAGTACATTGTTGCATCGGAAGCTGCTAAAGAAGTTGTCACGATTTCTGAGTTCCTGAAGGAACTAGGGGTTTTTCCGAGTGCTAGTTGTCCAATAATCATTTATTGTGACAACACTGGTGCAATTGCACAGGCAAAGGAACCAAGATCAACTAACAGAAATAAACATGTACCAAGGAAGTACCACATTCTCCGTGAGATGGTGGAAACTGAAGATATTAGGATAGATTATGTTCCCACAGACAATAATCTAGCAGACCCGTTTACTAAACCATTAAGCTTGGTAAAGCATAATGATCATTTTGAGAACATGTGTATTAGATATGTTGGTGATTGGCTCTAGTCCAAGAGGGAGATTGAAAGTATATGTATGTCCTAGAGACAATCTGTATTAGGACAAAACGTACTTTATACACATTCGTATTTTTATTAATGATGATTAATATTATGACATTTGCATTTGTTGAATTATTAATTAATTGTTTATAATATTCTATAAATGCATTCCTAGAGTTTACGTGGTTATTAATGATGTGAGAATTAATATTATAACGTAACTCTTAAATAGCCTCGACTAATGATTATTGAGATTGGGATATCGATGATATGTGATACGTCGACATGTGGTTTGCATCATATCCTTAGGGGATGTAGTATGTCTCACTTGCTACGAGTTATGAAAACTCGTGATGGACGCATGGATACTTGTTGAAGTATTGCTATACCCTGTTGATGCATTGTTTTATTATATGTCTATAATGTCATCGGCGTGTGAGAGATAGAAGTCATTAGAATTGAGGTCGATACCACCTTGATTACGGAGTAATGTACTTTGATCCTGTCATAAGCTCAAATGCATTATAGGTTGAGACATGACTTATTTTGGGTGGATTAAGAAGTATATTAAAGGTGATAGTTGGACCAAGATTAGGATTCATTCCTCGAATGTATATTCGAGTGAACACTCAGATACTCATATGGTATTAGGTTGACTAAGTCGTTGGCCAACGCAATAGACATGTCTTTGATATGGTCATGTTTTTAACTAATATAGATGGGTTATAATGATCAACCCATTTGGATAGACACTTGACAAATCCTAAGCTTGATTGAGTGTGTCGTGAATGAAAGGATTTTATCTTTCTACATAGAGGTTCAATTCACATATTTCGTGTAGCTAAACTTTATATATTGAGTTTGTCTTCCGGCGCAGTCTAGGAGTTCCGTGAAGACCCTAATATTATTAGTATCGATATGTAAAGGCCTGAAGAGTAACACTAAGTCAAATGTTCCGCCGATTGAAGGATGTAATTAGAAGTAGATTATATAGATGTTCGGTTGATAATCGGGACATTAGAAATGGAAACAATGCAGGAAATGGGACAGGGCCACGGTGCCAAAACGCATGTTGAGCGCCGCGGCGCCACTTATGCAGGGTCGCGGTGCTAAGGCGCATTCAGTAAATCCGAAGCTTGCCCAGTTTGCTGAGTTGTTAAATGGGCTAGCCTATGAGGAACCCTAAGTTGTCCTCTTAACTATAAATAAGAGGGTTCCCCCTCCCATTTCACTACACCAAAAGCAAGAGACTAATCTCTTCTAAAGCTCTGCTGGAATCCCTAGCATTCCAAGACTTAGCAAATTACATCAAAATTTCCAGTACTTGCAAATCGATGATTATTTGCGTGTGCACCATCGGACTACACAAAGCTTCAAGTTTCAGATTGTTATCTAAAAAATGTAAGTCTTCATTCGAAATATTACATTATTGCTTTGTGTTATTTTACATTATATAATCATACTACAGTTGACCGTCATGTCGGGTTTGAAACATAATTTTCAAATTCCGCTGCGTGTACGAACCCGACAAAACACCTATAAAAAATGGTCCAGTATGTTTGATTATCTTCTCCTTCTCTCATTACTTGTAACTATTTGGGCTGGAATACATATTTTTAATTAAGTACACCTGGTTGCGGGTTGTTTATTTTGTTTAGTCCATGAATTAATTGAATAATAAGTCTAGATACACCGAGATGGGCCCTCACGGGGCCCATCCTCTCATTCAGACGAGTCTGATACATTTCACACTTATCTGATTAGGCTAAGGCCCAATCAAATGAGTTTTAGCGGATAAAATAAGCAAGGGAAGCTAATATTTGCATGAAGGTCCAGCTAAGGGAGAAAATAGCCAACTCGTAAGCTTTGGTAGGCTCACCAGCCTAAACCCTTCTCCTTTCAATTCGTATATCATAGTATATGTGTGTGTGTTGTAATAAACTACTTTTAATATTGGGACTTTACTTATGGTTATAATATAGGATATGCAAACGATATGTAGATCATTTTAGCCTAGATCGCCAATAAATGATGTTCAAAACAAGTTCAAATCTGGTATCTAGATCATTTTGACTCTTTAATTTTTACCTTCTGTTCGTCTGTTCTGTTGTTTTCTGGTGTCTCTCTTCCTGTTTGTGTATATTTAGTCTTGTCGTTCATCACTGACCATGGTTAGTTGTTTATTTTCCATCTATTGTTCTTAGTGTTCTTTGTGTGTAACCTGGGTCTGTGTTGTTCTTTGATTTCACCTACCGTTCTTGTCTTTTGTTTTATTAGATTGTTCAGCATGCATGTTTAGTTCTCATTGATTTGCGCGCATGCTACCGGCTGTCCTTTAATTCTTGTTTATGCATGTTTTCGTTCTTCTACTCATGTTACATGTCTTTTAATTCGTGTTTATACATGTTCTTATATTCATGCTCTTATGATTGTCCTTATTATTCATCACATGTTCTTCGTCATTATTAAGTGTTTCTCTTTGTAATTGTTATTTTCTTTTTGAACCACTATACTTGTTTCTCTCTCTCCTGTGTTGTTGGTGTAGTGTCCAAGGCGGTTTTGATTTTTGTGATGAGCGATTCACGCTATCGATGATAGCGATCCAATGGACTCACTTTTCGGTGATAGTTGTCATTTGCGGGTACATCTCTCACCCGTCACTTTTGTCCGTTCCTCGGTATATGTTTCATGTTTCCTTTTCCTTTGTCTACTTTCGTTTTCTTATTATTTCATATATAATATATCATATATGCTTTATATATCTTACTATACTAGTTATAATTTATCTTATCTATAAAATATATACAGTATCTCTTTACTTATATATTTACTAATAATAATATATTATATACTATATATTTTTAATTTCCTTTTACTAGATCTTTCCCCTTTCCTTTGGTTACTGCTGCTATTTCACTTTGTGTAGAGTCGCTAGGTTTGGATAACACTAACAAATCACGACATGGGACAAGATCGTGGTTGATCCATTGAACTTAGGTTGCGGTAACACATGCCTATAGAAGTGTTCACGGGTTATCCGTTGGAACCAAAGGGGGAACGCGACGAGAGGTAACTCCTCTCCTTGCTTGTTACATTCAGTACTGCACATTAATTCTAGTATTTTACTATCTATATTTTTCTAGGCAAATCTAGGTTTATCGATAGGCAAATACTAGGACCTTGCAAACTCTGTATGAATTTGTTGTTTTTTACATTAAAGACTGGTGTGTATTATTAAGGAAGCCTTGTAATTTTCAACCGGGCCTGTCCGGGTTATTTCTTCAGCCTACCTGAACTAGAGATGTATAAGTAGGTAAAGCTTTATAATTTATAACCGAGCCTGTCCGGGGATTTATTTACGCATTTCCTCGTTGTAATAGTTTATTTCCCTGTATTTTCTTGATTGCTAGTATACGTTTTTTCACTTTGTAACTCCCTGATGCCAAAAAAAAATTTATCTTTTCACCACTGCCCATTCGTGTGGAGCAGGCTTCCATTGATATTTCTTCAGTCATGGGGTTCCCCATGTTAGCAGAGACTCCAATTCAGAGATGACCCCCTCGACCCATTTACCTTTGATCCAGGATGCTCCTGTTCTCCCTATGCATCCTGAGACACTTTCGGTGACTAATGCTGAGACGACTGCTTTAGTACAACCAGTGGTTCCCATGAACCTCTCTTTAAGACCTTGTATTATTCGGGGAGTTCCAGACCCTTCTCCAGCCTCTGCCACAGTCTCTCGCACCCTTGGTTCGGAGGACTCTTTCTCCTCCGACGATGGGGATGTTTCCACTACCGTGGTGCCTCCAGATCAGCAACCTATTGCAGATATTGAGACCAGTCAGGATAAGGTCAAACCTTCCATACCTAATCCTAAAGAAGCATAGGAAAAAATTATTAAGGGCAATAGGGATGCCAATAACGGTTCTAAACTACATTTTGTAGACGAACCACATTGTGATGGTCCCAGTGTTTTTTATGATGATGATTTTGACGAGTTACACTCCACCTGGGGAGACCTTTTGGTAGGCTATTTTGCTGGAAAGTACCCAGGAGGGGCTGCATTGCAAAAATTATGCCGGTCTTGGGGTGTCAAGTATCGATTTAGCGTTCACAGTAGTGGTTGGATCATATTCAGATTTGACTCAGCCGATGATAAAATTAAGGTTATCAGTAAGGGACCATATTTCGTCTATGGCACTGCACTCTTATTAAAGGATATCCATAAGTGCTTCACCTTTGACACTCAGGAAATTTGTGTAGTTCCTCTTTGGGTAAGACTTCCATCTCTCCCACTTGAACTATGGAATCCATCGACGCTAAGTAGAATCCTCTCACGGGTTGGGAAACCAGTTGCCACTGATCTACTAACTCGTAAGAGAAACCAAATCTCTTATGCCCGTGCTTTGGTTGAAATGGACATCTCCAAAGACCCTGTCCATGAAATCAGGCTTGACATCGGCAAGAATGAGCCCGTTGTACAAAAAATCTTTTATGAAAAATACCTTAGCTTCTGCACGACTTATAGGAAGGTTGGAAACTCGGATACTGAGTGTGAAGCGCATTCGGTGTTCACAAAAAGACGGGTTGAGGAAAAGGGACTCGCTAAGGACAATGGAGATGCGAGGAACACTATGGGTGGTAGGGTGATGCACTCTTACATCGTTACCCCCCCCCCCCCTTCCTCACCTCCTCCGTCCAGACAACATGTTATTGACAAAGAGACACAAGTGACTCATACAGGAGGTCTACCTTCGGGTTCGAAAACCGGGGTCGATAAAGGTGGGAACTCTTGCGAAAATGAAGAGGTGTCGGTTATTCTTGGGGGCCAGCCTATCGGGGTCCAAACCGAGGCTGTTACAGGTGGATATGTATCGGATTCTCAGGGGGGCCAGCCTACCGGGGTACAAACCGAGGCTAGTACAGATATGCATGCAACTCAGAACCCCAACGATATTGGAGAAGTTTCGATAGGCCAGCCTGCGGGCACCCAAACCGCGGCTGGCACAGGTGGGAAAGAGCCAGTTATTGATAATGGGGATAAAACTTTGATAGATAAACCTGCGGGGACACAGGACGAGACAAGCACTAGTGCGCAGAATACCTCTGCAATGCAATCCCTCGTTTCCCTGGATGACGGGTTCACCAAAGTTGGGAAAAATGGAAAATCAGGTCCCAAACTTAAGAATACCATTTTGCCTCTTGGCAAGGCTATGACTACTAGGGCCCGAAGTCCCAAGCAAAAGAAGAAGGGCAACTCCACGAACTCTACTGATATCTCGAAGGGGCCTGGCCCCCGAGGCTTATCGAAATGATTATCGCCTCATGAAATATAAGGGGCCTGCATGACCCCTCTAAAAAGGATAAGATTTGCGATCTCATCCAGAAGGAGAACATCGATCTTTTTAGTATCATTGAATCAAAGCTCAATGCTTTAAAACTCGAACGTTTTATGAATTACGATAGACTCCTGGGCTGGGCTTTCACTCATAACTTTGATTATCACCCGACTGGAAGAATTTTCATCATATGGAACCCAGTCAAGGTTACACTCACCACGGCTGAATATGGTCCCCAAGCTATTCACTGTAGCGTAGCATGCATGATCTCCCATAAATCCTTCCATGTTACGCTTATCTATGGTCTTCACACTATTATTGCAAGACGACCGTTGTGGCTCTCTCTGTGGAATTATGAACAAAACTTAAACCAGTCTTGGCTAGTCTTAGGCGACTTCAACACCGTCATGAAGGGTGATGAAAGATGCAATATGGCCCAAATCACTAATTATGACATCAAGGACATTGCTGAATGTTGTAGTGACATCGGACTTACGGACCTCCCGTCGTCTGGTTGCCATTACACTTACTTCGTCAATAATAAAATGATCAAACTCGACAGGGCCATGGTTAATTTCATCTGACTGAATGATGGATGGTTGGGTCATGCGAAGTTCACGCTGCCTAGAAAGTGTTCGGATCATTCCCCTTGCGTTGTTTATTTATTTGAGAAACAAGGAACCCGCAACCGCCCTTTTAGGTTCTTCAACATGTGGAAAACGCACCCAGATTTTGGCAATATTGTTTCGGATAATTGGACCCGTAACTGCTGGGGTTCTGCCCAGTACATTCTCTGTCGGAAACAATCTGGTCTGAAATGGCCTCTTAAAAGGCTCAATGACAAGAACTTTTCTCACATATCTTCTCGTGTTATCATGGCCAAGGATGAGTTGGTTGTGGCTCAATCAGATGGTATGGCTCACCCTCATGACACTGGCAAGCAGGATCGAATTGTTTCCCTTAGGCATATTGTTATTCAACTAGGGGATGCGGAGAGGAGCTTCCTTAGGCAGCTGGTCAAATGTGAATATAGACTGCTGCACCAAATTTTTTCATTCTATGATTAAACAGAACAGAGCCAGGAATTTCATTGCGGTTATTACTAAGAACGATGGCTCCCTCACAACTTCTGTAGATCAGGTTGCAAATTAATTTGTCAGCTATTATAATGGTCTGTATGGTACTAAGGGTAACTGTATCCCTATTGACAGTGGGGTTATTGCGGCAAACTACTGGCTCTCTCGTGAACAAGGGGATGATCTAATTCGTCATATTACTGATGTTGAAATCAGATGTGCTCTTTTCGGTATGGGGGATGACAAGGCCCCGGGGCCTGATGGCTTCACTTCGGCCTTCTATAAGAAGTCTTGGGACATTGTGGGGAAGCATTTCTGTGACGCGGTAAAGGAGTTCTTATGTTCGGGCCAACTTCTCAAGCAGATTAATCATACTATTATCGCCCTTATCCCCAAATCCCCCCATTGCTCTACGGTGGGTGATTACAAGAAGATTTTATGTTGCAATATCGTTTACAAGGTCATTACCAAGATCATTGCCTCTCGGGTTGAGACGATTCTGACTTACATTATTGATCACGCTCAATCAACCTTCGTTCACAGTAGGAGCGACATTTATGTTGACCGAAGTTCAATTCTGCGGACTGCAGTTCCAGACAGTCCAGACAAGAACTCACTCTGTGAACCCTAGGTCTGCTTTGCGGACCGCATAACTGTTCTGTGATCCCCTTCTGCAGTCGCAGAGTGGTCGACAGTGGGATTTTTGCAATTATGAGAAGTTTGAAATTTGAGTCCCTATATATATGTACCTAGGATTTTGAGATGGACATCTATCTACTTACCTACTTTTCTTATGTCTTGTCTTGAAAAGACACAAAAAACTATTCATCTCTAGTTTATTTACTTTCAAAAATCTTGCTTAATATTCTATTTGGTAGAAGACAAGTTCCATTATTTATATAAAAATAACTGTAAACTTCTTTTTTTGTTCATTATGTCTCCTTTTATTTATTGTTTTGTAGTGTATTTATTGTTTAATATGAGTGGCTAGAATATAGGTTGGGGTTGTGATCCAAAAATAAAATGTGATAGTTGGAGTAGTTTATAAATGAAAATGGGTGTATAATGGTGGCATTTAATTATCTCTCGCTCTTAATGTTTAAGGGTTGGTTGCAAATTTTCCTTTAATGTCTATTGTCTCTAGTCAAACTTGGAAAAGGAGACTAGAGTCTATGAAAGAGATAAGTTAATTAGGACTTGGGGCTTTAAACCCTGTTTAATGATTCCCAACTTTAGTTATAAAGTAATCAACTAAGGGTAATAATGGATGTTCATATATTCCACACTTTAGAGCTTGAGAAAGTTTAAAGTGAAATTAGGTGTGTCAATTGACAAATCGCCACCTAGATATTAGTCCTCGTTGCTCATACCACACTTATTACACCCAACTTAGCATGATCCAATATCACTCTCATGCATTAAGTCATAATCCTAGCACTCCAACTTATTTGATACATTAATTATTAATTGATGTGGTTAATTAATTAGTTAAAACAAACAAACAAACAAATTGGTTATCCTATGAGTAAAAGTAAAGGAATGATACAAAGCGAATAGAGTTGATTTCTCATCGTATTCCTTGTGGGATTCAACCTCAACCTAGTTGGGTTATTATATTTGACAATGATCGCATTAAACCATATTATGGTGTAATTTGGGCAAGATCAATATACGCATATTTAAGTATAAGTGTAAAATCCGGAAAAAAATAATAATAATATATAGTTGTGGTTGGGTTAATAAAAAAATAATATATATATATATATATATATATATATATATATATATATATATATATATATAAGAAAACAAAGAATAAATTGCATGAGATAGAGTTAGTGTTAAAGTTGGATAAATAGATAGATAAAATGAAAATAAGAAAACAAAAAACAAAAAAAAAAAGAAGATGCATGCAGCAAGTGCACGTCCCACTCCTTCCCCTCCCCCCCTTTTCATTTCCCTTCAATCCCTTGGCTTTCCCCCTCCCATAAGTTATACAACTATCTCTACTTATACATTGTACTTATACACAAACAAAGTACATAGCATAAAGATTAGAAAATCAGGAAAAAAACAAGTGAACAAGAAGAGGAAAAATCTGGAAAAAACAAGAGGGCAAGAAGAACAACAATAAAAGAAATATTAGGGAGCAAGGGTCCCTTGTAGCAACCGAACAAAAATCATTTCACACGTACAAGGTGAGTTTTCTCACTCAGAAATTCTTGGTAACATCATTTATTTTAAGTTCAATACATGTTAGAATAAGAATTGAGTGTTTAAAATAAATAATGAGCTTTTGATTGTTTAAACAACTAGTTGCGTCATGAACTTTACGAACTGATTTCACTGAGTTATAATTGTTAGAATTTGATGAAATTCGGAAGAATGGTACACCTCTCTACTATGATCATATAGAACTAAACATGAGGTAAAATGGACATACGGTTTGAAAGTTATCATAGTTCAAAGTTCCTGCCTTAGATTTGGCCGAAATTCGGAAAGACATAGTTACGAACTGATTTCACTGAGTTATAATTGTTAGAATTTGATGAAATTAGGAAGAATGGTACACATCTCTACTATGATCATATAGAACCAAAAATAAGGTAAAATGGACATACGGTTTGAAAGTTATCATAGTGCAAAGTTCCTGCCTTAGATTTGGCCGAAATTCGGAAAGACATAATTACAAACTGTTTTTATTGAGTTTTACTTATTAGAATTATATGAAAATTTACATGGTTGTAAATATCTCTGTTACGGACAAATATAGATAAAGATTTGTTAAAACGGACTTACGAGTTGAGAGTTATTGTAGTTTGAAGTTGCTGCCTCGGATTCATCGGAATCCAGAAGGGCAGGATGTTGAAACGTAAAACTGTACTAATCCGTGGGAAATATGAAAATTGGTGCTAAATGAAAGTTCTAGATCTCTCTGTTGTGGACATTTTGAGACCTTACGGAGGTCTATCAGACTTATGGATTGAGAGTTATCGCTGTTTAAAGTTTCTGCCTCGGATCTATCGAGATCCAGAAAGGGAAGCGAATAAAAGTGTAAAATTGTACCAAATGGTACAGAATATGAAAGGATGGTTCAAATGGAGACGTGTATATCTCTGTTATCGTCGTTTTGAGATTTTATGGGGCTTGAACGGGTTTACAGATTAGGAGTTATGACTATTCTAATATTGGGTTCTGTTTAATAAAAATTCTGCCGAAATAAATTTCATGTGGCTGTTTTGAGGATAAATTTGTGTTAGTTACCCAAAGTAGTTTTAAATGAAATTTGGTACAGTGAAAGATCCCCGTCTTACCTTAGTTTCCGCTTGAGAAACACCTTAGTTGGAGTTATGGTTAAAAAGTTATAATCGTTACAAGTATGAATGACAGAATGTTGGGAAAGAGAATATTATTTATTCGATCTTCTGAAAAATATGAAAAGTGAATACGTGTTCACGTAAATATATAAATATAAACATAATGGATCGGGTTGCACGCCGCAACAAAACGTAAAGTGAATACGTGTTCACAAATACGTAAATATAATGGATCGGGTTGCACGCCGCAACAAAACGTAAAGTGAATACGCGTTCACAAATACGTAAACATAATGGATCGGGTTGCACGCCGCAACAAAACGTAAAGTGGATACGTGTTCACAAATACGTAAATATAATGGATCGGGTTGCACGCCGCAACAAATATGAAAGATGAATATATGTTCACCTATATATAAATATGAAAAGTGAATACGCGTTCACAAATATATAAATGTAATAAACATGTGGAAATGCAGGGGAATGTCTTAACGTATAATATGAGATAAAATGAAGTGTTAGTTAAACCGAGAATTTCCTATGAGGAGTTGTTGCATATTTAAAAATGTTGTAACCTGATATGTTTTTGCAATATGCTTATTACGTTATAATGTGATTGCACTTGGAATATTGTGGTGTTACTTTGAATTGCGAGGTAAGGTTCACCACTTGAGATGGTAGGTGACTCTTTATTTTACATGTTTGAAAGCGTGATAGAGAAAGGCTCCACGCCAAGGCTAGCGATCGTCCATGACCTCTTGTCATACCAGTCCATTCTTGGACTTGGTATTAAATCGAGTTCAGGATGTCAGTTCCAGTGTCTCGGGAAATGCCCGTGTGGAATAATCTCCCTTCCAACTTAGAATAATCTTTGTCAGTATGTCTATGTAGAAATAATATTTGCACGAGCATGGGCTCGCGTTATGTTTTTAATAAAGTCATAAACAAATTTCTTTATTGTTATTTTTATTAATAGCTCCGTATTTGAATATAAGTTCAAATTTCTAAATAAAGAGAATTAAATGGTGCTCCTGGTGGGAAATAATTGTCCAGGTGCCATCACGCCCTAAGTAAAGACTTAGGAAAAGTCGGGGCGTGACAATAAGTATGCATATTCATGGCCTCTAGTGGCAATTCAGAGATACATGTTGATTCTTATCCCTCCTTATTGTTGATGTCTTAATATCATGTTTCAATTTTCGCCTTACATGCACGGTACATTATTCGTACGGACGTCCCTTTGTTAGGGGATGCTGTATTTCATGCCATGTATATACAGGTAGATGGGTAGACAATCCTCCACAGTAGGTTGCCCTTGAATATCAAGGATTGTTGGTGAGCTTCATCTTCTTTCAGAGCATTATTGAGTCAAGGTATCATGTCTGGGGCCCTGTCCGGACTTATGTACGATGATGTTGGTCCACTTTTAGAGATTGTAGATAGTTGTCATGTGTGTAGTTATGGTTATGATGGTGTTGTCGGCCTTGTGATGTTGATAGTTTCTATGGTGGCCTTGTCGGCTCACATATATATATGTATCTTTTGGTTTGTCCATTTCATGTCAAGTTTATATTTCCTTTATGTATGTATATTGATGTGGCCTTATCGGTCTAAGACGAGTCTGATGATAATTGAGGAACTTATGTTGGTGCTCGATTGAGTAAGGCACCGGGTGCCAATCACTGCCCTCCGATTTGAATCGTGACTAATATGCAAATTTTCATTAAGACTAGTTTAATCAAATTACATGAAAAATGCAATCTATTGTGTCTTACTCCTCCATCCAAAAATAAGTATCACCGGAAAAAAATTATCCCAAAATAAGAGTCACCTTAAGAATTCAAGACAAAAGTTTTCAACTAAACCCTGAATATTAAAGAAGTAGTCCTCTTTAACATTGCTCAATTATAAAAATATACATAATAAATAGAGGTAGTTTAGTAAACGCCACATTATATATTTATTGATTTTTTAATGAGCGTTATTTTTGCTAAGATAAACACTTATTTTGAGACGATAGGATTAATTTTTTTTAAAAATAATTAATCTAAAATATTTTTTTTGAAGTGAAAGGACACTTCAAATACGACGGAGGAAGTAGTAGTAACCTATAAGTCTAGGTAATTGTGAAATGAAGAACCCAAGTTACCTTGTTAGACTCATAAATTTTTGTCTCTTGCAGAAATGTTACATATTAAGGTGCAACATGCCAACATCATAAGCTATGATTTTGTTGTATGTGGTAATTATCATAAGTTATGGTTACTTCTATTCTAATTAACCTTTTGTTGTCTTGTTTATGTTTACTCTATGTACATTACTTGACTAAAAGTAGCATTAACAGTTGAGCTAGAAAAAAAAAAGAGTCTTTTACAAATTGGGGAACATACAATATGTGGTTGCTAAAAACATATAGGAGTAACACTACGTAGAAGAAGAAAAAAGGAATTATATTCACAATATCCGACCACAGTGGGAGTCGAACCCACGACCTTTTGATCCGAAGTCAAACGCGCTAATCCACTGCGCTATGCGGTCATGAATATACAAACTGTTTTCTCAGAGATTATGACCAGATCTTAGTTAAACTTGATATTCCATCCATCCCAAAATACTTATCATCCTTGCTAAAAATATTAATAGTTTGATTCAACCAAGATAAAATTAAGTAGTTTTTTTCATTTTAACTGTATACTAATTAGCAATATTTAAGAGGTTTTCATCATTGATGGAGTAAATATTTATTGAGCGGAGATTACATAATGAAAAATGTTAAGAGGGTAAAATAGTCAAAATGTTACCCTTATAAATAATTTTTTAAGGCCGTGCAAATGAAAAATGTGACAAATATTTTGAGACGAAGGGAGTAATACAATGAGAAAAACAATCTTATTGTAACTCATCTATACTAATACGAAATTTACTAAGATAATACGAAGTTAACTAAGATAAAATGCATGAGTAAATGACATTTTACTAAATAATATGTAAATAGTACAAACATACATTTATTCACATAGTCAGACCTTTGTTCTACACATATATTATATCTATCTCGTATGTATTCCTTTATATATATACTGTTTTTTCCGCACGTATATGCCTAATTATGTACACTATTTTGTTAATATTATTTTTAGTATTATTTTAATAAAGCTTTAAGTAAATAGTTATAAGTGGAAAAAATACAATTTACCAATTTTGGATATGTTTAACTTGTGCTTTCCAAGGTGGAGGTGAGGTCTGTGTACATTCTACCCTCTCCAGACCCCACATTGCGAGATTTTTTTTGATGAAAAGGTAAATGTGTATTAATAATCATCCGAATGTACATGTTTTGTGGGCGTGCCCACGGCATAAAGACGATGTAAATATAGTGCGTCTCTGCTAGGCAAGTCAACACAAGATTTAGACTCGTCAGTAACAAAAACTCAAGCTAGCCCACATGTCGGGTAGTCGTGAGTGCCCAAGCTAATAAAAAAAAAGATGCATTGTCCTATACTATGACAATTCCCTTATGTAGAGCATAAGGTTGCAGCCGTGGGCCTCCTTTAAACCCTTGCCATGGTAAATCCAAATGGGACAAACCCATGGTCAAGGGAAGAGTACCTATTCGGACATGGGTAAAGACCCACCCTCATCACGTTATGCCGCAGGAAGTAATCGTCATAGTACCTACTATCCAGACCACATACTATTACATGCTTGCCCACAGGTCGGGAAGTCATGAGGTACAAAGCATAAAAGACTCCCGCCAATCCCACATTCCGGGTGGTCGGGAGACTCCAACTGATCCCACAAGTTGGGTAGTCTGGAGATTTGCAAAAGGCGCTTCGACGAGGCCACAGGTCCAACCAGTCATCCATTTCCTAGTTTGTGGATAGAGATACAAATCTGTCCAGGAAAAGGGGGTATAATGTGAACAAAATTTTGTAGACGCTGGTCTTGAGCCTAAAGAGAGTAGCTTCTCTATCGAGTCTCGACCCGCCAAAGATAATCTTGTTCCTCTCAGTCCAAATGTGGTAGACGGTGGTGGCCAGGCCAACCCGCTTAGCTTTAGCTTGCCAACCAGTGTCATGCCCCTCTTTCTTGATATATTTCAAAATGCTATCGATGGTGGTCATAGCCCTCCTGATACCAAGCCATGTCTTGATCTGTAACCAGAGATAACTACTGATCGTGCAGCTGAAGAATAAGTGAGCTATTGACTCGTCAGAACAGCCACAAAGGGAGCACCTTCTATCAATGTCCATATAAGTGATTCTATCCTTCGTCCGTAATCTTTTCCTCGCACAAAGCCATAGAATGAAGGACTGCTTTGGAGTGATACAAGAACTCCAACTTGGGCTTATAGGCCCGCAACATATCCTCAAGTGTCTGGATAGTATGCTCTGCTTGTCCGTCGGTCTGAGGATGAAACGCAGTACTGAGACGCTACACATTTATGAATATTTATTTCTTTTAATTTTATCCAAACACGAAATAAGACGATTATTTTTTGCCCTTGTTAGGATATTTCTGTATGCTTAACGCAAGTGTGCGTATCGTTACAAGTAATATAGTCTGTAAGACCGAATATCGTCCACAGAGACTGGTTATCAAGTACCGATTATCTATTATATGGTTTCTATTTGGCTAACATTCTTTAGTTTGAGATTTATGACTAAGAATTAAAACTAAATGCAGCAAATAAACTAAAGATGAAAATACTTTGGGATTTAAGCACTTATAAAGGAAATGGGCTTCCAATCTCCTCAACTATTGATGCGCGATTTAATGCTCACACTTTAACGCAAGTGCACGTTATCGTGACAAGTAATATAGTCTAGGTAAGACTGAATATCGTCCTCAAGGATTAGTGTTCAAGTACCAATTATCTATCTTTTGTTATCTATTTGGTAACCGATATTTGATTTTGTTGATTATAACTAACAATTATAAATACTAATTAACTATGTGTTTACTTCAGTATTGATGGAAATAGGGCTTCCAAGTCGCTTCAACTATCCGCTTATATTACTTATTAATGCAATGAATTATGGTTCTTCTTCTTTTGGAGCTAGCAGGTTTACTAATTCGTTTTATACTCCCGTTAAGGCTATATAAACACTCAACCCCAGTAGCGCTCCTTTCTACCTTTCGGTGATAAGGATGACTCTATAGGAGGATTAAGAACAAAAACCTTGTTAATCGTCACGCACCATGCGTGAAATTAGGTATTTAAACCTCTATTAACGCTACACAAGTAATTGAGGTATTTTCATCCCCAATCCGACCTATGTCTACCCAACTTACAGCATAGTCACAACCTCCTCCTTTCGAAGTTTGATTAGAAATCATATAAATAATGATAATTAGTGATCAATTAATTACCAAGCATTCAAAGCAATTATTGGGTAAATCTCAACAATAAGAAGAACAACCATAAACATGCATCAATTCATAACATAAGGTTGAAGTGATTTGACATGAAAAGCCCTATAATGGAATTAGTTCCTAGCCAATGACATGACAAGAACTAATTCAATATCCAACATAAAAACTGAAAGTAAAGTAAGGAAAAGAAAAGAAAATTACTAAGTAAAGGTCTCCAATCTTCAACTCCAAGAAGTCTTGTGTTTGTGCAAGAAAGGGAACCCTTGAAAACTGCATATGGTTCTCTTTTTATAGCCTCCAAACCGCCCTTAAGGTTTTCCCTTCAGGCCTGGCCCATAATTCGTCAAAACCTGATTTTTCCCGTGTCGGCGCTGCGGCGCCGCTGCTCGGTGCGCGGCGCCGGAACCTGCGTTGTTGCGGGATTAGCGCGCGCCCGCACTCTGCTGTCTAGAGGCGCCGCGGCGCTGCAACTACGAGACGCTTCGGATATTGGCGCCGGGCGCTGGACTGTTGGCGAGGGCGCATGCGGCGTGTCCGTGCCTGGTTTGCCACTTTCTCGTCTTTTAAGCTCTAGAACCTCCACTTTTGCCCTCTTTTAGCTCCTTTTACGCCAAATAGCCATTTTAACCAATTTGACTCAAAAGAAAGAAAATCTATCCTAAGACGACACGTATTTGTACAAAAAAGGACAAAAGACTAACTAAAAACGACTCAAAAAGTGTATATAAAATACACCAATCAAATACCCCCAAACTTAACCTTTGCTCGCCCTCGAGCAAAGATAAAAAGAAAGAAATAAAGACTCAAGAAAAAGGAAAATAAAGGACTCAATGACATTGATCACTTTGCTGCATTGGTGTTACTTTAGAAAAACATGAAGATTAGCAGAATAATATGCAGGAACATATAACATGAAATTTTTAGCACACTAAACACATTAAGCTAGATATTTCGCAAACTCATTTTTATCATGCTTAATGGAAGTCACAATACTGAATCATGCATGTTAATTTCAAAAATCCTATGACATTTTTACTTGCTATTCTCCACTAATCATGGATATGCATCTAAGAGATCTTCAGGACTTTTAAGGGTTGTAATGTAGGCTTAGGCATGGGTATGTAAAAATAGGCATTTAGGCTCATTTTGTATACCATAAGCTTTTTTAGCTTTTCAATGTTTCCCTTTTCTTTTGATTCTTTCCTTCACTTCAAATCTATCTTTCCTCTCTTTTGTTTTGAGAGCGTGAAATGTATCATAATAGCAAGCACCCCCAAACTTAGGCTTTTGCCTATTTCTTATTACTTTTTAATTGGGGTGCATAAATCTTGTTTGCTCTTTTTGTCTCTTTTTTAACACACTCTATTCCAACTATTTCACATGTTCACTTATGGAACAAGTGTGGAAATATAGGGTGTCAAAGAAGAAGTTCATTTTTTAGGCTCAATGGGGCTGACTATGGATATTTTTAATGTCAGGGATAGAAAAGAGTGGTAAGAATTGACTAACAAAGAAACGCCTGAGTCATCTCCCTAACATGCATATCCTAACTATTTCGCCTCAAATAGCAAGCAATCATAACACATAGGTTTTAATCATTTATCATGCACAATTCAAGCAAGAAACTCCAAATAGACAGATTTTGTGAGTTTTTGGCATATCTAACCTAAGTGTTTAGATAGTTGCTTCTAATTCCATTACATTATTCCACCTTACTTCACTAGGTGTTTCTAGTAACTACAACATGCATGATCTTTGACAGACAATTATGACTCAAAAGAAAAAAAAATTATGACTCTAAAATACACAAAAACAATAAAAAAGACTCAAACATACTATAATAATAAGACACAAATAAGACACCCCCCAAACTTAAATCACACATTGTCCCCAATGTGTGCAAGACTCAAAGACAATAAAAGAAAAGGACACTTACAGACTTGGTTTTAAAATGGTGGCGGTGGCGGTGGATAATACATCGACCATTGGTTGAACAGAGAACTCATCTCGTCAAATTGTTGGTGCAACTGTTGTTGCCCCTGCCTCAATTCTTGTTGCCCTTGTCTCAACTCTTGTTGTCCTTGTATCACTGTGTCGAAATGTTGCATCATCCTTCTGCAGTCGGAGCAACTGCTCCATCATAGGCACTGGAGGTTCTGATTCTGTGGTTGGTTGGTGGCTGCTTCCTGCCGCATATTGAGCCTCTATTTCAGGCTCATCTTCGTTCATGGCGGCCTCTGCTGCTGCTGCTGGTGGTGCTGGTGCTCTTCTTCTTGCTGTTGGGGGGCTTGGGTCTGGGAAGGAGTGCACTATCCCATATGACACAGGCAGTTGGTTTCTCTCATGAGTATCAGTGGGTAGGATTGGGACCCCATTCATGTGGCATAAACTAGTGATAAGTGAGCCATGTCCCAACCCACCTGTTGTTACCAACCTGCTGGTTTTTTCAATACTTTGCACTATCTCCTTCCCTACATCAATCGTCTTCCCCGTCATGATTCCATATATCAATTTGATCTTGTCTTCTGGCACTCTGGTAAAGTGTGTTGATGGAATCAGACGGCGCCGAAATGACCAACCCTTGGTTGCTTTGTTGGCCGACACCGCCGATCCTCTTGACCCATTTCTGGCAATATCAAATGCAGCCCCAGGGTAGCTCACTGTGCCTGCGACGGTATTACAGTCGATGCGGTTGGTGCTTCTAGACCATGATCTGAAGTAGCTTCGGTCATCACCTCTTTCCTCAACATCAACTGTCTTTAATGTCGCATTTATCGCTTCTGCCGTCGCAGGCATATATCTTCCCCTCACAAAGCATTTATTGTCCACCTTCTCCGGAAAGTTAGCATAGAATTCACGCACCATCGATGTGTTCATTGGTGTTATCTTTTCCGGGTTTACAAATCTCTTCCACCCCATCATCTCAATCATTGCCCGAATGAGCTCATAGACATCCTCTTCCCCAAGCGAATCCCTTTGATAGTCCATTCCCCTTTCAGGGATTAAGGGCCTAGTACTAAGCTTTTTGTATCTTTCATAAGCTTGTTGGCTAATGAACCTAGTATCATCGTATTGAGGGGCTGAGATGGATGTGGAGGCTCTTCTCTTTCTGGAAGACATGGTTAAATCACTTTTTGCAGCGTTTTCTTAGTATCACAAATGTTCCCCAACACTATCACCCAACAACTAGCAGCTACAACACTATCACCCCCAAACTCCAACTCATGCACTACACAATACCCACACACTCTTTGTATACTCCTCCTCTAAATTTCACAACCAATTTTTCAACACCCCAACGACTTCAACAATGCAACACTCCTCCAAACTACTACCTTTGACTCATCAGAAAGCTTTCAAGAAAAGATGAAGATTACCTTTTTGACGGTGTTCTTCAAGGTTTTCTTGCTTCTAATGGTGATTTGAGGCACTGGGATGAAGTTTTGTTGGTTGAAATGGTTAAGGGTTTAGGGATTTTACGAGTTTTTGGTTGTGTTTGGGTTTTATTTATGGAAGATTTGTGGGTGAGGTTTGAATTTTCGTGGGTTTTGTGGAGAAGAAAGGTTAGGTTTTGGTTTGAAATTGGGGAAAATTGTATTTCTGGGCGTCTTTTAATTTCTGGATTTCGCCGTGCCGCGTGCATTTAGCGCGGCTGACTCTTGTACTACTTGGGAATTTCTGCCACGGCCTGCTACAGCGCGGCTAGACTTGGCAATTTTTTCGATTTTTGGCGCGCGCGACCTGCTCTAGCGCGCGGCACCAATCTTCGCCTTTACGCTCTTTTGGCGCCGCGGCCCTGCTCCTGGGCGCCGCGACGCTTACCCGTTTTTCTGGAAATCCTGGCTATTCTTCAGTTTTCGCCCTCCAATGTTTTTGTTGGCCTGCACCTATTGACACAACACAAACACTACCTCCGTGAGACTGTTCTTAGTAAAATTAACTACATTAAAATAAATAATTTAAAATACTTTGGGTTGCCTCCCAAGTAGCGCTGTCTTTAACGTCTTTTAGCCGGACGCAAGTTCCTTAACTCAAGAAGTGTGGGGTGGATTAACCCCACAACCAATCCATTTTCTCCACATTTTTCGTTTTCTTTTTCTTCTTCTCTTCTTAAAATTATCTTCAAGGGAAGGTTCAGGAACACATACCTGCTTTTGCGGAGGTTCGGCATCATATACCTTCTTTTGTGGGCTCATCTCCCTTGGTTTGGCTTGTAATGGCTCACAGGGGGTTTTTATGGTGCTGATTGCAAAGCACCTGCTCATGATTGGTGGCTCAATAATGTGTTTAAATACTTTAAACACCATTTCTTCCTTCTCTACCCTCAACGTCAGCTCTCCTTTTTCTACATCGATCAGGGCTCTCCCTGTCGCCAGGAATGGTCTCCCCAATATGATGGGGATCTATGCATCTTCTTCCATGTCGAGAATGAGGAAGTCCGCAGGAAAAAAGAAATTTCCTACTTTAACCAGCACGTCCTCAATCTTCCCCCTTGGGTGCACAACTGTTCTATCTGCTAGTTGTAGGCTCACCGTGGTTGGTTTGGCTTCACCTAATTCCAACCGTTTAAATACTGACAAAGGCATCAAATTTATGCTTGCCTCTAAATCGCAAAGAGCCCTGTTGCATGTCACATTGCCAACTGTGCAAGGCAATGTAAAGCTCTTTGGGTCTTTTAGTTTAGGGGGCAACTTCTTCTGCAGGATAGAACTGCACTACTCAGTAAGCGCCACCATCTCATACTCTTCTAGTTTCTTCTTCTTCCCCAAAATCTCCTTCATGAATTTGAAATAAGAGGGCATTTGCTCCAACGCCTCTATAAAGGGTATGTTGATATGTAGCTTTCTGAATGTCTCCAAAAATTTGGAGAATTGTTTATCAACTGCCTTCCGCTGCAATCTCTGTGGGAACAAGATCTTCTCAGTATACTCTTCTCCGAGTTTTCTACCTCGGGCGAGCTTCAACCACCTTCTCTTTCTCTATTTCTGCCCTTTGTTCAACTACCGGCTGAGGTGACTGCTGCTCCCACTGTTTACCACTTCTCAACTGTACTGCCTGGCATTGTTCTCTTGAATTCATCTCTGTGTTGCTTGGCAGTGTACCCTGTGGCCTGCTGTTCGATTGCTTTGCTATTTGACCCACTTGTGTTTCCAAGTTCCCGAACGAGGATCTAGTTTCTGTCACGAACTGGGTTTGGGCGTTGGTGAGTTCCAACAAAGCTGCTCTCAGCTCATCTTGCTTTTCTGGTTGAACAGGTGCATTGAACTGTTGAGAGGGTGGGGCCTGAGTAAATGGCTGCTGATTTTGGTGCTGCTGGTTTTGGTACTGGCCTCTATATTGATTCTGCTGCCCCTGGTCTCCTCTCCATGATAAATTTGGGTAATTCCTCCACCCTGGATTGTATGTGTTGGAGTATGGGTTGTTTTGGGGCCTCTGATAGTTACCCACAGCTTGGCACTCTGCCTTCTCGATTGGCATATTATTAGGATCAGCTGAAGGACATCTATCGAATGTATGTGGGCCTCCACATATTTCACAGCTCTTTGGCATCTGCACTGCATTTTCGACATCAGATGCTTTCAATTGCTTTCGTCAAAAGGGTCACTTGGGCATTCAGGGCAGTGATGACATCTATCTCGTGAACTCCCACTGTTCTCCTACCACTCATTGGTCTATCTTCTGTGACATGATTGTTGGTGGTCATATCTTCTAATAATTCGTGAGCCGTGAAATTTTTTCCTCATAAATGTCCCACTGCACAGATCTATAATTGTTCTGGTTGTTCCGCTCAGCCTGTTATAGAAGATGTGGACCAAGTTCCACAACTCAATACAGTGGTGTGGGCACTTTCTCTGCAAATCCTTGAACCTCTCCCAAGCTTCGTATAATGACTCTCCATCCGCGGTAGAAATTATTCACTCCTCTCATTTCATTTGCTTTGCACGGTGGGAAGAATTTTGCCAAAATTTCGTGCACTCTTGCCATGTAAAAATCGAATCACCGGTGGAATTTAACCATACTTTTGCTCGTCCCCGAGTGAGAAGGGAAAAACGACCTCAATCGGCGGCATCATCAAGAATACGCGTTATATTCGAACGCCGCATAGCTCCAAGAAATTAGCTATGTGCATATGTGGATCCTCTGATGGCAACCCTCCAAACTGCACTGTGTTCTGCACCATGCTTAGAATTGCCGGTTTGATCTCAAAGTTATTTGCTCCTATTGTTGGGAGCCTAATACATGTCTGTGCTCCGTTCACCCTCGGCAGCACGTAGTCTCCCAAGCTTCTTTCTGCCTGAACTTGAACTCTCTCCTCGACATCCATAGGTATTCGCCGAGGCATTCCTTGGTTAGGTTGATTTTCACCTAACCCCTCTCTCAGCACATTGTTGTTTTGAACGCCGTCCATCTCTAACAAGGCTGAAATCCGCTGGTTCCTTCTATTCTGCTTACAGGTTTTCTCAATCTCTGGATTGAAGTGAACAAGAGTGTCTGCTCCTCTTCTCCTTCGCATAAACTGAGCGCCTGAAACAGATCAAAAACAAACAAACGGATCACGGCACCCTGATTTTTACCAAAAAAAATTAAATAAGTAAAACCAATAAATAAAGCAAAAATAAAAACCAAATTAGAAATTAAAAATAGATAAAATTGATATTGAACTATGCCTAATCCCCGGCAACGGCGCCAAAAACTTGATGCGCGATTTAATGCACACACTTTAACGCAAGTGCACGTTATCGTGACAAGTAATATAGTCTAGGTAAGACCGAATATCGTCCTCAAGGATTTCACGACCCGTTCCCGGGCCCGTGACTGGTGCCTTACCCGGGCACCCAAGTAGACATACATCAGAGTAACCAGCGGAATATAAACTTGCAAACATGAAACAATGTAAAATAAGAACAGTCTATCCAAAGAAAAGTTGCCTTTCGGCATGTATATAAATACCAAAAGTGAACAGTTACATCCCAACTTTACAACAGGACTACAGACCTCTAAGAAGGTGTAAACACTATGACGGGAAAGGGCCCCATCATACCCCTGAATGTACAAAACATCTACAACACCAGGGAGAACCGTACCAAAAGTCAAGCCTCCGGAGAAATGGAGCTCCTGACACCTGAGTAAAGATCCTAAGAATGAGGATCCACCACCTGCTTTCCCTTACCTGCGGCATGAACGCAGCCCCCCGAAGGAGGTCAGTACAACAGGTACCAAGTATGTGAAACTGTAAAGTACTGATATATATAATTATAACATTTTAAAACCAATTCACAAATATGTACGAAACAACCAAGTTGACCGCACATAGTGCCACATCATAAACAAGAGCAAAAATAGATATAATGTAACTGGTCTTTTCAAGGCCGCTAATGATCGAAGCAAGGCCAATCACCCATAGTATCATTATGCGAGCCTAATCCTGGAACTCCCGCAGTCCGCATGGGCCCCCTTAACAACAACAATGTAAATACAGTCCAAAGTAAATATAGTCCTTAAGTAAATACAGTCCTTAAGTTGGGGTCCTTGGCCAACTTTTACAATTTTACTTATCCAATTACTTCATTAGTCTTCCAACTTATATTCCAATCTTTATATAAGTTATAGTTTCTTTGTTGTTAACTTCTTAGTAAGTAATGGATACATTTTTACCATTTTAATGGCTAATATGCCAATTCTCCTTTTAACATCTTAACAAGATCCAAATCTTTCCTTATATTTCATACTCCATAATATACTTCCAATATATGTATAATATCCAATATACATAATAATCAACTTCACAAAGAGGTTAAGGTTCATTACCTCAATTTAGCCCAAAAATATCCAAGAACTTAAAGTCGTTCCTAAGCAAGTTTTAGCTCCAAATCTTTGTGTTCCAAACCACCACAAGTCACCTTTAGAAGTTCCTAACCAACTTCTATTCAAGAATTAACTCCAAAAAGTGAAGAACACTAAGGCTCTATTTTTGGCATGCTCTCGGCCAAGGGGAGTTTTTAGAGGCTAGGGTGTGAAATCTTGTCTAACTCTTGGTTACTAATCTTCCTAATACATTAAGGAAGAATACTTACAAGTTTAAGAATTATTGGACAACAATTGCTCAAAAATTGGGGCTTTGGACGAGAACACTAGGAAAGGGAGAGAAAATATTTTCAAGTCTTGAAATGTTCTAAGTGTGGAAGATTTTCATCAACTAGAGGAGTTTATATAGGACAACCAAGGGCTAGGATTGAAACATGTGTATGGTATAGATTGAGGACATGTGTTTGTGTGGGTCCCTTTGTCCACCACCTCACAAATACCATGCAAGACTTTTGGCCACTTGTCTTGCCCACTAACTTGCAAAAAAACCGTCCACTATGTCATGCAAATGCCATGCAAGACTTTGGCCACTTGTCTTTCCCACTAGTCTTGAAAAACGTCCACCCATTTCCACGTGGGGTGACACATGTCGCCCTCCTATTGGTCCAAAATATTTATCTCTCGGAAAAAAATTCATACTTGGAGAAAAAAAATATTGAAAGCGTAAAATTTCCTTCACAAGGTTCGGAATATTTTCCGTCGGAAAACAATTCTTTCATTCTTACCCTAAATAGGGTTTATACATTCGTACGTACGTCCTTACATACATACTCCGGAACTACGGGGTATAACATTACCTCCCCCTTAGAAACATTCGTCCCGAATGTTCCTCCTAGATTCGATTAACTCAGATAACAGCATAGTCCCTCATAACTTGAACAATTTGTAAAATGCCACATATGGCCACAATAGAACACTTAAGTACATACGACAATTAAAATTAACCAGTAGGAAAGTGAGTTACCTGGAGGTGTGGGGAATAAGTGAGGATACTTCTGCCTCATGTCTTCCTCCGCTTCCCACGTCATCTCCTCTCTATTCTCGTTCCGCCATAAGACCTTGATGGAAGCCACATCCTTTGTCCGCAGTCGCCTAACCTGACGATCGAGTATCGCTATGGGAATCTCCTCATACGATAACCCCTCTGTCACCTGGACATCATCAATCGGGTGCACTCTAGACGGATCTCCGATACATCTCCTCAACATAGAAACATGAAAAACTGGATGTACTGCCTCCAGATCGGACGGCAGATCCAACTCATAGGCAACCTTGCCTACCCTACGGACAATCTGATAAGGCCCAATGTACCTTGGGCTGAGCTTCCCTTTCTTCCCAAACCTCATCACACCCTTTATGGGTGACACCTTCAGGAAAACCCAATCAGCAACCTCACACTCCAAATGTCGACGCCGATGATCTGCATACGACTACATCGACTCGAAGTCAATAACCGCTCCTGGATAAGCTTCACCTTATCCACCGCCTGCTGAACCAAGTCTGGCCCGACTAACTGCACCTCACCCACATCAAACCAGCCTATCGGTGACCTGCACTTCCCCCATATAAGGCCTCATAAGGCGCCATCTGGATACTGGAGTGGTAGCTGTTGTTATACGCAAACTCTACAAGCGGCAAATGATCCTCCCAGCTACCCCTGAAATCAATAACACAGGCTCGCAGCATATCCTCAAGTGTCTGGATAGTACGTTCCGCTGTCGTCGATGCTGAAGATGGAATGCGATCGCGAGGCTCACATGCGTCCCTAATCCCTTCTGGAAAGACCTCCAGAAGTTAGCTGTAAACTGGGCTCCTCTGTCCGATATGATAGATATAGGGACCCCATGCAGTCTCACGATCTCTCGAATGTAAAGTCTAGCGTAATCCTCGGCCGAAAAAGTCGTCCTGACGGGAAGAAAGTGGGCGAATTTCGTCAGCCTGTCGACGATAACCCAGATGGAATCATACTTCCTCTGAGTGCGAGGTAACCCTGTAATAAAGTCCATATTGATCACCTTCCACTTCCATGTCGGAATCTCTATAGCCTGCAATGTTATACCCCGTAGTTCTGACCCTACGTATGAGAGCGTACGAAAGCATGTAAGACTTAAAATTTTCAAAGGATAGGTTGACGGATTATTCCGGACGGGTTTTAGTCAACTTTAAGGCGGGTTATGACCCGGTTCATTGAGAGTTCCTAAGTGGTTCAAAGGCCTAGGGCGTATTTCGTTGAGTCTAGATTCCAACGCAACCAACCGTTCGTCGATAGGACGTCGGAGTAGAAAGATATGAGAGTTACAAGTTCAGTGCGCAGTCGGACAGAAATATGTTTCGGGCAAAGGCTACAGGGCCGCGACGCCGGATGCAGGGCCGCGGCGCCGAAAGTACTGAGAGGTCGCTGAAGTTGCATCGTCGCGGCGCCGAAAGTTCAGAGAGGCTGCGGGGTTTAGCGCCATTGGCCCGATCTTGGCGGCCGAGGCGGATTTTGGGCGGAAAGACTTAGGAAAAGTCAGATTTTCTTTTAAAAGACCTTGGGAGGGTGACAAGTGTCCCCCCCATCTGATTTCTTGCATGCAATATATTGACCAAGTCTTCAAGACTTGGTCATCTTCCAATTTCTCTCTCTCTCTAAAGCAAAAGCTCCTCCTTTTCTCTACATTTCCAAAGGAAATCCAAGCCTAAGAAAATCTGAAAAATTAAGAACAAGAAAAGGAAGCTTGTGGCTAGCTTGTGGTGGTGTTCTTGGCAAGGAAGCTAGTAAAATCTTTGGAATAAGTTTGGCTAAAACTTTAAGGTAACATTTCTTCCTTTAGAATTAGTTCTAGTGTTGCATGCTTAGAAGAAAGAACTTGTGGTAGTAAAATAATGCTCTTAGAGTCATTGCATGCTAGAAAATGTGGTTTGGATATGAAGAATGGGTTAAGAAGAGATTATGAGCATGTTGTAGCCTAAAAACTACCTTAGAATTGTTAAGTGAATTGTTGTAAACTTATGGGACAAAATTTTGGGTGTGTAATCCCCTTTGAATTGTTGGATTGATTGAGCCTTAAATGTGGTGTTTGGATGATAAATTCGGCCTTGAGAAAGGTGGCAAAGTGAGTAGAAACAAAGGAAATGCTGCCCAATTTTCCATAGAATTTAGTGACTTTGAACTTGGATTGTTCTACATTAAGATTAGAGGTTAATAAACGTATCATGACTATTATAGGTTGAAATATTACTTGCGGTAGTTTGGACTTGGCAAGTGGATTGACCAAAGAGGTATGTGAAGCTTTCCTATCTCTTGAGCATGAATAGATGTAACTATGTAGTACGGTAGACGTACAAGATTTGGTATTCTTACTTGTTTTAAGTATATAAAGACTTGTGTCGTTTTAAGAATGTATAAGTCCCTTAGTTAGGGGGAAAGTGTAATTTTACTAACGTGAAGGGTTAATATAACAACTTTATGGGAAGTTGGTTTATTAGCTTGATAAAAGATTAATGAGAAGAGATTTACTCTAAGTAAGACAAGTAAGGACAAATGATTTGATTTATGAAAGACAAATTGGTTTAAGGCATCAATTGCCCAAGAGTTTTATGTATAAAGAGTCATTTTTTAAAAGAGTTGAAGTATGTAGTACTTGGGTTAAATTCCCGGTTTTCTTTTATTAAGGATATGATTAAGTGCCTTAAGTAAACTAAAATGAGAGGGTATATGAACAAGTCTAATAAGAAGTTATAAGTTTTCTTAACTTATTTATGATTATGATATGATGACAGTTTGAGCTAGGGTAAGAGTATATCTGAGGGGCAAGCCCCAAGATCGTTATACCACATTCTCCAGGGTAAGAGTATGTCTGAGGGGCCAGCCCCAAGATCGTCATACCACCTTCTTCAGTGTAAGAGTATATCTGAGGGGCAAGCCCCAAGATCGTTATACCACCGCTTGATGTAGAGTATATCGAGGAAAGTCCCCAAGATCGTTATACCATCTGCTTCGGGGTAAGAGTATATCTGAGGGGTAAGTCCCCAAGATCGTTATACCACCTGTTCCATGGATTTGCTACCCACGATGCGAGGAATACCTCATGCGAGTCCTTATGGGCTTATGCGGGTGAAATAGTCCCATGCGGGAGGGTCTGACTATGCGAGAATACCTCGTGCAGTCCACGGGACTATGCGGGTGAAATAGTCGAGGAGTAGGGGTGCTTATTGATACTACGAGGTAGTACCTGTTTTGGTCCTAAGGCCCCTATTTTATGCAGTATTATATTTATATACTTGTCACTCTCATTGTTAGTAAGGCACAGTAAAAGGTATTTTATTGTCTTCCATGACTCCAGCTTACTCGTAGACTTATGATATCATTATTACAGTATTTTCCAGCTTTACATACTTGGTACATATTGTGTACTGACCCCCTTCCTCGGGGGCTGCGTTCATGCCGCAGGTAAGGGTAAGCAGATTGAGGATCCTCGTTCTTAGGATCACTACTCCAGTGTCAGAAGCTCCATCCCTCCGGAAGCTTGTCTATTGGTACGGATATTCCCTGATGCTATAGATATCTTGTACATTCAGGGGTATGGCGGGGCCCTGTCCCGCCACAGTTGTTATCTTTAGAGGTCTGTGGTCACCTATGTGTTTTGGGCTATAAGAACCAGTTGTATTACTATACTTTTGTTTAAGTATGTTTTATAGAAGGCAGCCTTATCGGCTGGCCAGTGATGTTTACCCTTTTCTCTAAGTTATGTGTTATATATGTTCTGCTGCTATTCTCTGACATATACCTGATAGGGTACCCCGGTAGGGTACCAGTCGTGGCCCCGGGGCTGGGTCGTGACATGCAACAACCCACCAGGCCTCTGGTGCTCCACCTTCACCTGATGACAACTCGGGCACTGAGCAACAAACTCTGCAACGTCCCTCTTCAGGCCGTCCCACCAATACACAGATCTGAGGTCGTGGTACATCTTTGTCGACCCCGGATGGATAGAGTAACGCGCGCTGTGTGCTTCCCCTAGAACCTGCTGTCGAAGTCCTGCAATATCTGGAACACAAAACCTGCCCTCAAACCTTAGCACCCCATCAGGTGCTACCTCAAAAGGACCCTTCCCCTCACGAAGATCCGTATCTCGATATCGTGTCATAATCGGATCCTCATCTCGCCGCTTTTTACCTCGCCGACGATGGAAGATTGAAACCTCTCAACCCGAACCCACTACTATCGTAATCAATCAATCGGACTCAAGGCTCGCTAGGCGATGTAACTCGCGGACCATGCCCTCCTCTCTGCCGCACATCGATAGACTACCCATCGACCTACTACTAAGGGAATAAGCCACAACATTGTCCTTACCGTGGTGGTATAGGATATCGACATCATAATCCTTGAGTAGCTCTAACCACCGTCTCTCGCCGCAAGTTCGGCTCCTCGGTGAAGATATACCTGAGGCTCTTGTGGTACGTGTAAATATCCACATGAACTCCATACAAATAATGTCTCCAGATCTTGGCGTGAATCATCGCTTCCAATTCTAAGTCATGTGTGGGGTAGTTCTTCTCATGCTTCTTGAGCCGAGATGCGTAAGCTATAACCTTGCCCCGCTGCATCAACACACATCCAATCCGATGCCCGACGCATCACAATAAACCATAGTCGTCGACCTCGGAAGAGTAAGAATCGGGCGGTTGTCAACCTCTCCCCAAGAATCGGAAGCCCTCCTCACAAGCATCCGTCCATCAAACTTAGCCGCTTTCGAGTCGGCTTGGTCAAAGTCTTGAAATAGAAGCAAACTTCTCCACAAACCTCCAGAGTAACATGAGGCCCAAAAGCTGCGCACTCGGGGTAGTAGGTCTAGGCCAACTCTGATCGCCTCGATCTTTCGTATCCACCGAATACCATCGGCCCCGACAATGTGCCCCGTAAACGCCACGAAGCCAACCAAAACTCACACTTCAAAACTTGGCATACAACCGTGGTCCCGAGAACTCTCAAGATCGCTCAAATGCTCCGCATGCTCCTCGCTCCAGCGAGAATAAATCAAGATGTCATCAATGAATACTATCACAAACGTATCCAAAAATGGCTTGAACACTCGGTTCATCAAATCCATAAATCGCCGAGCATTGGTCAAGCCGAAAGACATGACCACTCAACTCATAGTGCGTCACGGGTCCGGAATGCGATCTAGGGACATCCGCTCTCACTCGCACTTTGATGGTAACGGATCGTAGGTCTATCTTGGAGAAACACCTCGCACCTGCAACCGGGTCGAACAAGTCATCAATCCCGGGAAGGGTATCGTTCTTAATAGTCACCTTTTTCAATCGCACATGTCGACACGCATGCGCAGCCCCATCCTTCTTCTTCACAAACAATACTGGCGCTCCGGGAAGAAACACTAGGCCCGATAAAGCCCTTCTCCAAGAAATCTCACCGGTGGTCCTTCAACTCTCTCAACTCGGCGGTGCCATTACGTATGGCGGAATGGATATAGGTCGAGTATCGTGCGAATATCAATGCAAAACTCTATCTCCTCTCGGGAGGATACGAGGTCGTCTGGGAACACATCTCGAAAACTCTCGACTCTGGGCCGAAGGTGCGGTGTCACCGCCTCAGTATCAAATACCCGAATGAGATGGTAGATATACCCCTTCTGAACCATCTTCCTGGCCTTGAGGTAAGAAATAAACTTACCCCTCGGCGACACAGTGTTCCCCTCCCACTCGATAACCGGCTCCCAGAAATCGAACTGTACCAACCGCTTCCTACAGTCTACATTGGCGTAGGAAGAAGCTAACCAATCCATACCCATGATCACATCAAAATCGGTCATATCCAACTCTATCAAGTCGGCTAGGGTCTGACGACTGCATATAGTCACTGGGCAAGCCCTATATACCCGCTCAGCTACCACCGAACCCCCCCACTGGCGTAGCTACCTCAAAAGGGTCTATGGACTCAGGCTCTATCCCTATCCTACTAGCAATATTGGGAGATATATAGGACAAGGTAGAACCTGGATCTATCAAGGCATACACGTCACAACAAGAAACTGATAAAGTGTCTGTGATGACATCCGGTGACGCCTCCTGGTCCTGGCGGCTGGACATGGCATAAATGCGGTTCTGAGGACCGCTGGAACTAGGACCCTTTCCACGACCTCTGCCGCGACCTGCTGGCCCATGAGCACCCTGCCCTCCGGGGCGAGTAACTGTAGGAGATGAAGACCCGGCTAAAGACCCTGTAGGCTGAACCCTACCATATGCGCGCCGCCCGGTGGACGGTCTCGCAAAGTGACCTGCTGGCGCAGTGTAACAAGCTCCGCAGAGTACCACAACTCCGTAATGGGATCTACCACATCGAACACACTGAGAGGAAGGTGGTCTCGATCGGTTAGCACCTCTGCTACCCTGGAAGTCCGAAGTCCTGGGGCCTTGACCTGCCCCCGAATACCCTAGCTGCCCTGAAGACGGTGTAGGAGTGCTCTGAGCTGGCTGCGGTGCAAATCTAGTTCGCCTTGAGGCTGTCCGCCGAGAGCTACCAAAAGACCACTGCGTCTGGCGCCTTCGCTGATATCCGCCAACCCGTCGGCCTCTACGCTCACACCCAAGTGCATGAGCCTGCATGCGGGCAATGTCCATGCCCGGCTGAAGAGCTACACCCGAGAAAGACTCTGCCAAGTAGTCATCCAGCCCTGTGACGTAGCGGTGCACTCTGTCCTCCATATCTGCCACTAACGCGGGGACATACCGAGCCAACGAGTCGAACTCCACGTTGTACTCCCGAACTGTGCGCCTGTTCTGCCTCAGCATAAAAAATCTGTCGGCTCGTTCTCTCCTCATCTGCGGAGGCAAGAAGTGAGTGAGAAATGCCTCTAAGAACTCGTCCCAAACAACTGGAGGCGCATGCTCCACCTGGGACAGCTCTCATGAATCAAACCCGATCGCAGATCACGCGGCGATGTGAACCTAAGACCACCGACTCGGTCTCCGATGCCTTGATCACTCTCATGATCCAGAATCGCTTGGATGAACTCCTGCGGATCATCCTCGTGCCTCGACCCATAGAACTCGGCGGTCGCAACTCGTAAAGTCCCGAAGTCTCAAACTATCCGACCTCGGGTGAACCACGGTACTACTGGGAATCGATGATCCGGCCTATCTCGTGCCTCGCCACGACCACGGCTAATCGCCATCTCCTTGTAACCCATCTCTCTGCTCCTGTGTGGGGTGGAGGCTCAGTGCGTGGCCTCGTGAGCCACCGTTGCGCTCTAAACCCTGCTGGGGCAGGCGGCATCGTGGAACTCGCCGTCTGGGGTATCACCGGGTAAAGGCTGGTCCTGGGCCCTCGTGACCCTCTGTGTCCTACTAGCGCCTCCTCGGCTGCCTTGCCGCCGGGCGGGTTGCCTTGCGTGGAGGCATAACTGGTAAACAAAAGAAATTCGTCAGAGGGGTCCAACTTATAACACAACTCTAAGGCACGATCTCAGAGTGAGAAGAATGGAAACCAATCGTAAATATTATGTAGCCTCCTGATTATTGGTGTGGTGCACAACACACCGATAATCAAGACTCTACTAGATACGGTCTGTAGACACTTTCCGAGGATTTAATCGCTCGACATCACACGACCGAACTCAGGCGATAGTGCCTTACCGCACCCTAGTGATACAACATCGAGTAATCAGAACATAAACACATACATGAAACAAATGAAGTACAAATGTCGAGGAAAAACTTGCCTTTCGGCATATATATAAATAACAACTCTTACAAATGAACAGTTTAATCCTTTTTACAAACCACTGATTTTCTAAGAAATGATATGACAACAATGGCGGGTTTCGCCATACAATGTAATACCTACAACGACAGGACTATACCAAGATAAGCCTCGAGAAACGGAGCTTTCAACAAGACCCTAAGAGCGAGGATCAACGGCGGCGTGCCTTTACTGCGGCATGAGCGGCCCAAGGAGGTCGACAGAGTATGTGGCGAAAATCAGTAAATGAAATCATAGTAGTCTATAAAGCGGGGAGACATGTATGATAACCAACTACGATTCACAACAAATAGCGGTCATATCAAGTCGGGGACTCACGCCGAAGTCATCACTCGATATAACAATGGGTCTCACGCCACAACATCAATCATGCCCGCGAATACCTTCTCACCGATCAATGATAGAAAAGCACCAAGGAATACACATGAACAATGTGTCCCACTGTGTCTAAATAAACGATGCGGGGTACGAAGGCATAGCCGACTACTAAGTACTAACAAGGTCATAAAGTATCAAGATATCTGCCTAGACCGCATACGATCAAAGTAGATCAAATGCGCGTCTAGCCCCGAACTTTCGCGACTCGCATAGGCCAACCTCATAGGCCCGCATGAGGTATAACCCCGCATCGAGGGTAGCTACTCCGGACTCGCCATAGGCCGCGTGACCATAAAGGCGCGCTAACCGGAACTCGTAGCTCGCGTCCCCCCCGGGACCGCGCGAGGTATTCTCGAATCATGGTCAGTCTACCGCGAGGGCAGCTTAACCCGGAAACACGGTGAGTGGTATAATACCAACATAACGATTTATCGTTTAAACAACATAAGCACAATCGAGGAAAACCCTTTACCAACGTAATAATAACACACGTAGCATCCTAATATGATTACTTATCAAAGCATCACGAAGGTATTACAAGGCTATCACAAACCAACACAATCAAGTTATACACACAAGGTACTTTCTACTATATGTCACATGTTGGGTTTCTATCCCCAAAGTACTTCATACATTAACCTTTTTTTAAAAGATACGTTACTTTCACAAAAGTCACACAATACCCGTAGTATATGAAAATAGAGGATTATCTTTTGAAGTGAATCAAAACACTTATCTTTGTAAAATCAAGTAACAACATTATTATTCAAACGCCCAAGTTTGCCTAATTTCAAATGTTCACGTTTCTTATTTTAGAAAGGTTTCAGAGTTCATAGTCTTATTCATTTAAGAATACAATTCTTCTTTAAACTATCCGAGAAACATAAGTCTTATATGTGAGTAGGATATTCTTGTTTATAGCAATCTTATTACCATGATCTAGGAAACATCATTTTGTCTCATCTTAGCTTATGCGGATGGAAGTTTCCGATTTTAATAATACTAAATCACAAAACATTTCTTTATTAACGCAGCTGGTTTGTCGATACACACTCGATTTAGAAATCAAGAAACATTCTTAAGCGTTATTACCTAACTTCCCATAAAGCTAGTATAACTCTTAAGTTTTCAAAACCAAGTATTACTTCTTCTTCGAAATGATTCAAAAATCTTTTGAAATACTTCAAGTTCTTTATTAACACATAACAAGCGATTATAGTTCAGATCGATTACCTTTTAAAAACCACAAGTATTTTCTTACCAACATAAAGTTGTTATAACCAACTTCCCATAAAGCCGTTATAACACTTTATGTTTTAAAACCAATCAAATACATTTAGCACATGCTCGCCTACGCTACATAGTTCACACATATCATGCTAGAAGAGATAGGAAGAGGTCCACATACCTCGCGGCGATTATCGACTAATAGCAAAACGCTCCAAGTACTTCCAGCGTCGGCTACTCCTTGCCAAGTAGATCGCGCAACCCGTTGTAATTCACCCTATCAGGCCACCCTGGGCTTATTAACATTTTGATCCCTTCGTAGAACATTCGAAAATTGAAGACCTCCCCGCAAATCGCAGAAATCTCCTCTCTATCGGGGCGGCTACCAAGCCAACCGGGGTTATAAGTCTAAACCGGACGTGCACAATTCTACCTCACGAAAGCTACACAAGTCTCACCCTATGTAAATACGGTACTCTTCTTTCGAAAAGGTTTCTTATTATTGAGCTTAAGTCCAAAGACATTGCGATAACTACGTTCAGTTCTATATATAGTATACTTCAACTATATAATCATACAACATGTAATTTTCAATTACAATAGAGGACAAGATATTTACCTCGATAAGCCCATAATTATCCAAGTATAAAGTCGATCGGCAATCGTTTAGCTCGACTCGGCGCTCCAACCCGCTCTAAACCACCCTTAGAAGTTCTAACCAACTTCTACACAATACTCAACGGACTATGGAGATTTTCCTAGGGTTTCGGTTTTGTGGTGACGGGAAGTATAATAGTATTTGGCTTTTCATATAGGTATAACCTTAGAATACTACAAGGCTATAAGGTAATTTGGGCATTATAACAATACTTTTGAGAGTATTTCTACCAAGAGGGTGTATTATACGAGACAACTAGGCTGGGGTACCCACGGCCACACTACAAGGAGGGGAAGGGCTCTCGGCCAAGGGGGGGTTTCAATGGGGGTGAGGGGCTCGTGGACGAGAGTCAACACGAGGGGCGAGGGAGGGATTTTAACACTTAGGAAATATTTGGAATGGATGAAGAAGTCATCCTAAGGGGGGTATTTATAGCACAAGCCAAGGCCAACCAATGGCCAAGATCTTGCCAAGTGCATAGTGTAGAGGCCAAGATCTTGCCAAGTGCACCTTATCCATCTAACACAAAAATATCCTACCAACCCGACCAAACAAGGCCAACTTTCCACCTTTACCACTCCACCAATGAGAGGGTGCCAAGTGGCGCCCTGTTGGTCCAAAATGTTTCGTGTCTCGGAAAAATCCGCAAAAATTAAAAATGACATATGGAAATTCCCTACGAAAAAAAACGACTCTAATGGTGTTGTGAACAAATAAATTTCGGCCAAGCCTAATTCTCAAGTTCAAATTTTCTACGTGCGTCCATACGCATACTGGAAATACGGTATAACATTCTTCCTTAGAAACATTCGTCCCGAATGTTCCTTCTAAGTCTCAAAACAAGCGTGCGCCAAGATAGTCTTCACTACCATACTTACGAAACAATCCGCCACAATGGCCAATCACAAAATACTTATATCCAAGTCACGAGGAAACACCTCTAACATCATAAAGCATACCACTTTTGTCACTTTGCGCGAGGTTCTAGTGTCACTCGGCGACCAACAAATGGTACCGGACTACGCGATCCCCGAGGTCGTCGTACACTCGAACTCTTACCACATTTACATCGCTTTCAAAACTCGGGGTTACTATCTCTAACGTGGTCATCATTAATCGGGAACACTGACGGATCTCGATACTTTCCGATCATAACAATACGAAAGATCGACATACCGCTTCCTAAGTCGGACGGCAAAACTAACATATACGCCTATTCTTCACATGGACTCAAAGGCCCAAAGTAACTCGGGCTAAGTTCCTCTCTGTATTCCAAAACTCGCCACACCCCCCCGGTGGTACTTTCCGATCACAACTCGCGCCGCCGATTATCCGATTTCTCCGAGCAGAACCTCTTCTAGACAAGCTTTACTCTATCCATCTGCTGGAACAAGCTGAACCAACTATCGAATCTTGCCAACGCCGAACCAATCAACGGCCTTACACTTCCGCCCTACAAGGCGTCACAAGGCGATATCCGAACACCGAAATTGTATCTATAAAACACTTCAACAGAGATAACAATTCTCGCAACTATCCCCGAAATCAACCATCGCCCGAGGCGAATGTGATCGAGACTCACCGAGTTCTTAACGTAAAACTTGAAACAAAACAGCGGTACTCGAGCTCACCGCTATAAGGTGAAGGTAGGCACACAACTTTTCGATACATCATCTCGCATAACCGAGTAAGCGGTCTTTGCTAGAAGACAAGACGGTGACCTCGCCGACGGTCGAACGATCCACCGTTGGTTAACTAAACTCGCCTAACACCCTCGTAACCCCAACCCAGCGGGACCACGACCACTAAACTGCCGCGGGTTGACCGCATCGTGGCCTCAACCCGGCAACGCGCATCATACTAGCTCCCCGAACCGGAACAATCTCACTAATCACGTTACGAAAACCTAGCGGTCTTCTTAGCTCAACTACCCTCTTTCATTCCACACTACTCAGGGACTAATCCCACCAACATAACTCACATGCATTAAGCACTCCTATAAGGGTCAAACATAAACAATACATCTTTTACTCGAGATGGCCTTACCTCTAAGGTCTCTACGTATAAAACTCTAAGGCTCACACCTTCTCTATCCCCAAAATCTTACTCTGCTAACCCACCATGATTTCTAATCACAACTAACACACCGCTATCGTAACATAGCACTTAAGGTATACTCACCTTATCACACATACAGATCTGATATATCTATATCTCTCGCTTCACTCTTAGTCGTTCTAATCAAACCGCCAAGGTGGCGACTACCCATCGATCACGAAGGCTAAGTCCTCCTACAAGGACACTCTTTCGACGGCCGGTACAACAAGTACCCGATTAAAGCGACATTCCCGGATGGCGGAACGGAAGATGCGGAGCTCGACCAACTCAACGCCCTGAAATTTGTGGAGGACCTCGCGGTGGATGTGCATAATCTAATCTGTGGCGAGGCGACTCGCCTCGAAAGTTACCAAAGGACCTTGCTCGGCCTCTTCTCGCCCGTTAACCTCGATCTCTTCACGTCTCGGCACGCGCAAAGCCCGCATACGTGCCATGCTCGAAGCCTAATCAAGAATTACTCTTGCACAACCTCTCTTAGATAGTCATCAAGACTCGCGGTACATCGGTATACTCTATACTCGATCGTTGCGGGCGAAGGTCCAAACATCGTGGCGCAAGAGAACCGCCGTGCTAAAACTCGGGGCTAGTGCGCAGAACTCCCGAATGAAGCACTATCCTAGGTAATGATTTGGCACATGCCTCGCCACCTCTCGAACTACTCGCCTCCTGTTGCCTTGCCTCCGGGTTGCCCTACGCGAAGGCATAACGATAAGGAAATAATTTCGTCGGAGGTCCAACTAACAACACGGCTCTAAGGCACGATCTCGAGTGAAGAAGAATAGAAACCAATCCTAAATACCCTATAGCCTCGATTATTGGTGTGGTGCACAACACCGATAATCAAGACTATACGATGCGTAGACACTTTCCGAGGATTAAGCGCTCGATACCACTTTTGTCACGACGGAACTGGGCGTGGATCGTGCCTTACCGGGCACCCTAGTGATACAACATCGAGTAATCAGAACATAAACACATACATGAAACAAATGAAGTACAAAACGATGTCGAGGAAAAACTTGCCTTTCGGCATATATATAAATAACAACTCTTACAAATGAGCAGTTTAATCCTTTTACAAACCCTACCCAAGATTACTCTAAGAAATGATATGACAACAATGGCGGGGCCGCCATACCCCGAATGTAATACCTACAACGACTATACGAATAAGCCTCGGAGAAACGGAGCTTTCCCAAACGTGACCAAGAGCGAGGATCAACGGCGGCGTACCTTTACCGCGGCATGAACGCGGCCGAGTATGTGAAATCGTAAATGAAATCATAGTAGTCTATATAAAGCGGGAGACATGTATGATAACCAACACAACAAATAAGCGATATATCAAGTCGGACTCACGCCTCAAGTCGTCACTCGAATATAACAATGGGTCCGCCAACATCAATCATGCGCGGAATACCTTAATGATAGAAAAGCACCAAGGAATACATGAACAATGTGTCCGTCTAAATAAACGATGCGACGGTAAGGCATAGCCGACTACTAACACCCATCTTAACAAGGTCATAAATCAGATCAAGATATCTGTCTGACCGTCACATGATCAAAGCCGGTCACTCGCCCTATCAAATATGCGGCGTCTAGCCGAACTTTCCGCGACTCGCATAGGCCAACCTCATAGGCCCGCATGAGGTATAACCCCGCATCGAGGGTAGCTACTCCCGGCATCGTCCCCGACTCGCGATCCGCACGGCCACATAGACCGCGTGACCATAAAGGCCGCACTAACACGGAACTCGTAGCTCAGCCCCAGGACCGCCGAGGTATTCTCGAATCATGGTCCTGCATGAGTCTACCCCGCGTCGGAGGCGGCTTAACCCGGAAACACGGTGAGTGGTATAATACCAACATAGTTTATCGTTTAAACAACATAAGCACAATCAAGGAAAACCCTTTACACCAACGTCGCGGAATAATAACACACGTGGCGTCTAATATGATTACTTATCAAAGCATCACGAAGGTATTACAAGGCTATCACAAACCAACACAATCAAGTTATACACACAAGGTACTTTCTACTATATGTCACATGTTCGGGTTTCTATCCCCAAAGTACTTCATACATTAACCTTTTTTAAAAGATCGTTACTTTCACAAAGTCACACAATACGTAGTATATGAAAATAGAGGGATTATCTTTTGAAGTGAATCAAAACACTTATCTTTGTAAAATCAAGTAACAACATTATTATTCAAACGTCCAAGTTTGCCTAATTTCAAATGTTCACGTTTCTTATTTTAGAAAGGTTTCGTAGTTCATAGTCTTATTCATTTAAGAATACAATTCTTCTTTAAACTATCTGAGAAACATAAGTCTTATATGTGAGTAGGATATTCTTGTTTATAGCAATCTTATTTGATCTAGGAAACATCATTTTGTCTCATCTTATGCAGATGGAAGTTTCTCACGATTTTAATAATACTAAATCTGTCAAAACATTTCCTTTTATTAGGTTTGTCGATACACACTCGATTTCCAAATCGATAAAACATTCTTAAGCCGTTATTACCTAACTTCCCATAAAGCTAGTATAACTCTTAAGTTTTCAAAACAAGTATTACTTCTTTCGAAATGATTCAAAAATCTTTTGAAATACTTCAAGTTCTTTATTAACACATATATAGTTCGGATCGATTACCTTTTAAAAACCACAAGTATTTTCTTACCAACATAAAGTTATAACCAACTTCCCATAAAGCCGTTATAACACTTTATGTTTTAAACCAATCAAATACATTTAGCACATGTACGTACTGCACTACATAGTTCACACATATCATGCTAGAAGAGATAGGAAGAGGTCCACATACCTCGCGGCGATTATCGACTAATAGCAAAACGCTCAAGTACTTCCAACCGCCACTCCTTCAGCCAAGTAGATCGCGTACTTCAACCTATAAGGCGCTTTATTAACATTTAGATCCTTCGTAGAACATTCTACGAAAATTCAAGACACCCAATCTCCTCTATCGGGGTGGCTACAAGCCAACGGGGGGTTATAAGTCTAAACCGGGCGTGCACAATTCTACCTCGAGCTACACATGTAATCTTCTTTCGAAAAGGTTTCTTATTATTCAGCTTAAGTCCAAAGACATTGCGATAACTACGTTTCTATATATAGTATACTTCAACTATATAATCATACAACATGTAATTTTCAATTACAATAGAGGACAAGATATTTACCTCGATAAGCCCATAATTATCCAAGTATAAAGTCGATCCCGGGCAATCGTTTAGCTCGACTCCGGCGCTCAACCCGCTAAACCACCCTTAGAAGTTCTAACCAACTTCTACACAATACTCAACGGACTATGGAGATTTTCCTAGGGTTTCGGTTTTGAAGTATAATAGTATTGGGCTTTTCATATAGGTATAACCTTAGAATACTACAAGGTATGGTAATTTGGGCATTATAACAATACTTTTGAGTATTTCTGCAAGGGGGTGTATTATACGAGACAACTAGGCTAGGGGTACCCAGGGCCTTTCAAAGGGGAGAGGGCTCTTGGACGAGAGTCAACAAGAGGGAGAGGGAGGATTTTAACACTTAAGAAATATTTGGAATGGATGAAGAAGTCATCCATTTATAGCACAAGCCAACCAATGGCCAAGATCTTGCCAAGTGCATAGCAAGTGTAGGGCGAGATCTTGCCAAGTGCATATCCATCTAACACAAAAATATCCTACCAACCTTGACCAAACAAGGCCAACTTCAATGAGAGGGTGCCAGTGGCGCCTCAGTCCAAAATGTTTCGTGTCTCGGAAAAATCAAAATTAAAAATGACATAGCGGAAATTCCCAGCGTTGCGACTCTATGGGTGTTGTGAACAAATAAATTTCGGCCAAGCCTAATTCTCAAGTTCAAATTTTCTACGTACGTCCATACGTACATACTCGGGAAATACGGGGTATAACAGATACCACTTTTTTCACGACCCGTTCCCGGGCTCGTGACTGGTGCCTTACCCGGGCACCCAAGTAGACATACATCAGAGTAACCAGCGGAATATAAACTTGCAAACATGAAACCGTGTAAAATAAGAACAGTCTATCCAAAGAAAAGTTGTCTTTCGGCATGTATATAAATACCAAAAGTGAACAGTTACATCCCAACTTTACAACAGGACTACAAACCTCTAAGAAGGTGTAAACACTATGACGGGACAGGGCCCCGTCATACCCATGAATGTACAAAACATCTACAACACCAGGGAGAACCGTACCAAAAGTCGAGCCTCCGGAGAAATGGATCTCCTGACACCTGAGTAAAGATCCTAAGAATAAGGATCCACCACCTACTTTTCCTTACCTGCGGCATGAACGCAGCCCCCCGAAGGAGGTCAGTACAACATGTACCAAGTATGTGAAACTGTAAAGTACTGATATATATAATTATAACATTTTAAAACCAATTCACAAATATGTACGAAACAACCAAGTTGACCGCACATAGTGCCACATCATAAACAAGAGCAAAAATAGATATAATGTAACTGGTCTTTTCTAGGCCGCTAATGATCGAAGCAAGGCCAATCGCCCATAGTATCATTATGCGAGCCTAATCTCGAACTCCGCGATCCGCATGGGCCCCTAGCGCATGAGGTATTCCTAGCATCGGGGTAGCTAACGCGGCACCTGGACTCGCAGTCCGCGTAGCCACGAGACCGCGTGAGGTATTCTCGCGCATCGTAACACATCCGGAGTGATCATCCTGGAACTCCCGCAGCTACGCATAGGTCTCATGGACCCGCATGAGGTATTCCTCGCATCAGGGGCGACTAACCCACGACATCGTAACAAGTCAGGGGGGTGAGTGATATAATACTAACACAACAGCTTATCGTTAAACAACATAAGCACAACAAGAATAACCTCCTTACACAAGCGTCATAAGATACTAACACACGTAGAATCATAACATGTTTATCAAACCAACTTACCATACCTTCAAACATCATTTCAAGCATTTGATAAACAAATAATTAAACCGTTTTTCTTATCTTTCTTAAGTCGTTATAGCTAACTTCCCATAAAGCTAGTATAACACTTAAACTTTTTATGAAAACCAAGTATTACTTTTCTTCCAAAATGATTCATAACTCTTTTTGAAATATTCAAGATTCTTATTAATTAGAACTCAAGTCCAAAGACATCAAAGTAAAGCCAAATTTAGTTTAACACACGTACGTCTACCGTACTATATATATTTCACAAATATCATGCTCAAAGGGATAGGAAGAATCACATACCTCCTCGGCTAAATCCACTTGCCAAGTCGGATATGTCGCGCGCAGAGTGTCAACCTATAATAGTCAAAACACGCCTATCAACTTCTAGTTTTACGTGGGATTCTTCTAAGTAAGATTTCTCTTAGTCTACGAAAAATTGGGCAGCACCTCCCCCGTTTCTACTCAATTCTCCACCTTTTTCAAGGCCCGATAATAGTAACCAACATGCCATAAATAAGGCGCAATAATTCCGAAATTTAAAGAAGGGGATCACACGCCCAAACGGAACGCGATTAACAATCTTCCCCTTAACAACAACAATAATTAAAGAAGGGGATCACACGCCCAAACGGAACGCGATTAACAATCTTCCCCTTAACAACAACAATAATTAAATAAGGGGATCACACGCCCAAATGGAACGCGATTAACAATCTTCCCCTTAACAACAACAATAATTAAAGAAGGGGATCACACGCCCAAATGGAACGCGATTAACAATCTTCCCCTTAACAACAACAATGTAAATACAGTCCAAAGTAAATACAGTCCTTAAGTAAATACAGTCCTTAAGTTGGGGTCCTTGGCCAACTTTTACAATTTTACTTATCCAATTACTTCATTAGTCTTCCAACTTATATTCCAATCTTTATATAAGTTATAGTTTCTTTGTTGTTAACTTCTTAGTAAGTAATGGATACATTTTTACCATTTTAATGGCTAATATGCCAATTCTCCTTTTAACATCTTAACAAGATCCAAATCTTTCCTTATATCTCATACTCCATAATATACTTCCAATATATGTATAATATCCAATATACATAATAATCAACTTCACAAAGAGGTTAAGGTTCATTACCTCAATTTAGCCCAAAAATATCCAAGAACTTAAAGTCGTCCTAAGCAAGTTTTAGCTCCAAATCTTTGTGTTCCAAACCACCACAAGTCACCTTTAGAAGTTCCTAACCAATTTCTATTCAAGAATTAACTCCAAAAAGTGAAGAACACTAAGGCTCCATTTTTGGCATGTTCTCGGCCAAGGGGGTTTTTTAGAGGCTAGGGTGTGAAATCTTGTCTAACTCTTGGTTACTAATCTTCCTAATACATTAAGGAAGAACACTTAGAAGTTTAAGAATTATTGGACAACAATTGCTCAAAAATTGGGGCTTTGGACGAGAACACTAGGAAAGGGAGAGAAAATATTTTCAAGTCTTGAAATGTTCTAAGTGTGGAAGATTTTCATCAACTAGAGGGGTTTATATAGGACAACCAATGGCTAGGATTGAAACATGTGTATGGTATAGATTGAGGACATGTGTTTGTGTGGGTCCATTTGTCCACCACCTCACAAATACCATGCAAGACTTTTGGCCACTTGTCTTGCCCACTAACTTGCAAAAAAACCGTCCACTATGCCATGCAAATGCCATGCAAGACTTTGGCCACTTGTCTTGCCCACTAGTCTTGAAAAACGTCCACCCATGTCCACTTGGGGTGACACATGTTGCCCTCCTATTGGTCCAAAATATTTATCTCTCAGAAAAAATTTCATACTTGGAGAAAAAAAAAAATTGAAAACGTAAAATTTCCTTCACAAGGTTCGGAATATTTTCCGTCGGAAAACAATTCTTTCATTCTTACCCTAAATAGGGTTTATACATTCGTACGTACGTCCTTACATACATACTCCGGAACTACGGGGTATAACAAAAGATTAGTGTTCAAGTACCAATTATCTATCTTTTGTTATCTATTTGGTAACCGATATTTGATTTTGTTGATTATAACTAACAATTATAAATACTAATTAACTATGTGTTTACTTCAGTAGTGATGGAAATAGGGCTTCCAAGTCGCTTCAACTATCCTCTTATATTACTTATTAATGCAATGAATTATGGTTCTTCTTCTTTTGGAGCTAGCATGTTTACTAATTCGTTTTATACTCCCGTTAAGGCTATATAAACACTCAACCCCAGTAGCGCTCCTTTCTACCTTTCGGTGATAAGGATGACTCTATAGGAGGATTAAGAACAAAAACCTTGTTAATCGTCACGCACCATGCGTGAAATTAGGTATTTAAACCTCTATTAACGCTACACAAGTAATTGATGTATTTTCATCCCCAATCCGACCTATGTCTACCCAACTTACAGCATAGTCACAACCTCCTCCTTTCGAAGTTTGATTAGAAATCATATAAATAATGATAATTAGTGATCAATTAATTACCAAGCATTCAAAGCAATTATTGGGTAAATCTCAACAATAAGAAGAACAACCATAAACATGCATCAATTCATAACATAAGGTTCAACTGATTTGACATGGAAAACCCTATAATGGAATTAGTTCCTAGCCATTGACATGACAAGAACTAATTCAATATCCAACATAAAAACTGAAAGTAAAGTAAGGAAAAGAAAAGAAAATTACTAAGTAAAGGTCTCCAATCTTCAACTCCAAGAAGTCTTGTGTTTGTGCAAGAAAGGGAACCCTTGAAAACTGCCTAGGGTTCTCTTTTTATAGCCTCCAAACCGCCCTTAAGGTTTTCCCTTCAGGCCTGGCCCATAATTCATCAAAACACGATTTTTCAGCGTCGCCGCGTTCGCTATCGGCACCTAACCTGCGTTGTTACGGTGATTAGCGCCGACCGCACTCGCTGTCTAGAGGCACCGCTGGCGCTGCAACCGAGACCTTACGGATATTGGGCGCTGGACTGATGGCGGGGCGTCGTGGCCCGTGTCCGTGCCTGGTTCGCCACTTTCTCGTCTTTTAAGCTCTGGAACCTCCACTTTTGCCCTCTTTTAGCTCCTTTTTCGCCAAATAGCCATTTTAACAAATTTGACTCAAAAGAAAGAAAATCTATCCTAAGACGACACGTATTTGTACAAAAAAGGACAAAAGACTAACTAAAAACGATTCAAAAAGTGTATATAAAATACACCGATCAACTATCCACTCTTTCAATTGTTAATGCAACGCTACTGACTCTTCTTTATCTTATTAAGATAGCAGGTTAACGAACATGTTCTATATTCCTGTTAGGACATATAAAAACTCAACCTTATGCATAAAACTTTTATATTTCTATGATAAATTTTACCACACAGGAGGATTAAGAACAATAACCTTAATTACTACACAAGTATCGAGGTACTTTCGTCCACGATTTTAACCTATGTCTAAACAACTATAGCATATTGAAATCTCCCTTTTCAAATTCTGAATTGAAATCATATAAGTTATGACAATTAGTGATCAGTTAATTATCATACAATCATAATAAGTTGAATAGATCTTAACAACTAATGAAGAAAAAAGCAATAATCAATGCATTAACTATAAGAAATAGTTTCAAGAAGATTTGATGGAAAACCCTACTAAAGTAATTAGCTCCTAAACATTGTCATGTCAAGAACTAAATCCAACATGAACTGAATAAAAATAAAAGAGAAGAAAAAGCACTTGAACAAGTCGTCTCCAATCTTGTGTTGCTCCAATTCTTGGCTCTCCAAAAAGTCCCCCATTAATGACAGGGTTTAGAGTATTTATCTCTGAGAAACAGTTTCCTTTCGGACAAAAAAACCCTCTCCAATTCAGCTTAGGAAATCTGGAAAATACACGTCGGCACCGTGGTTCCGTTGGCAGGAACCGCGGTGCTAATTCTTCTGAAATCACTGTAGCTCACTGGACATATGGCACCGCGGTGCCTTCGACGGTGATTCTGTTTCGGACTTTCGGCAATTTTTACGCCTCGGTGCTAATTTTCCTGAGCGATGTTCCATGGAACCGCGGTGCTACCTGGCCAGGCACCGCGGTGCCTCTTTGATTTATGTCCGGAATCTGCCAGATTTCTTCTGTTCTTTTTGGCACTTATTAGGCTTCATTCCTTGGGTTGTGCTTGTGCAGATTTCATCCTTAGTTAGGCTCATTTCATTCTCAAAAGTAGTATCTTCTCCTTTATGATTGATGTGACATAGAATGGAAGAAAAACACACCTAACACTATACTAAATGCAAAATAAAAGAGTAAAATACGAACTAAAATGACTCAAAAGTGTATATAAAATACACTTAACAAACACCCCAAACTTACACTTTACTCGCCCTCGAGTAAAGCACAAAACAAACACAAAAATAAAAACAAAGAATCTATAAGATGGATCAAGTAGTTATAGCACTGCTTCTTCAAAATTATGGATGTAAGTTGGGATAATATGTTAGAACATACATAACATGAATATTTAGCAATCTAGAATTTTAAGTTAGATATTTCGCAAATTCACTTAGATCATGATCAATGGAAATACAAATACCTAACATATGCATGTCAATTTCATTCCATCTTTCTCAAAACACTATAGATCTGTCTACTTGTTATGCTCTACTAATCATAGACATACATATTAAAGATCATCAGGACTTTCAAATGTTGTAATGTAGACTTAGGTAGGGGTAGATAAAAATAGGCATTTAGGCTCAATGACGTACCATAAACATTTGTCATTCAACTCATTTCCTTCTTTTAGTTTTCTTTTTAGTTTCATACCCACTTTCTTACTTCTTCTTTTTTCTTTTGATAGAATGGGATACATTATAAATAACAAGCACCCCCAAACTTCAACTTTTGCATATTTTTCCTTGGGGTGCATCAAATTTATATTCTCTCTTTTATTTCTTTTTCAACACTTCTCATTCCACTAACTTTCAATTATTACTTATGGCACAACAGGGAATCATAGGATGTCAAAGAAAAATATTATTTTAGGCTCAAAAGGGCTAACTAGTGATACATTTTATGTCAGGATAGACAATGAATGGTCAGAAGGGCTATCAAAGAAATTTCTGAATCATCTCCCTAAACATGTACATCTTAACTATTTCGCCTCAAATAACAAGAAAACAGATTTTCTAGACATTTTTCATCCGTTCTTTTCATAACTGACACACATAAGCTAAGCATAAATATCCCAAATAATCAGATGTCATGAATTTTTGACATATCTAACTTAAGCACGCAGATTTGTAGCTTTCAATTCCATTACCTTATCCCAATTAATCCACTCAATATCTTTAGCAACTACAACATGCATGATCCATAAAAAAATATATAATTATGACTTAAAAAAAACACAAAACAGCAAGAACATAACAAAAAGACTAAATAACAAAATAATAAAAAAAAGTAAACCCCCCCCCCCCCAAACTTAACTTACACATTGTCCCCAATGTGTGAAAGCTAAAGAATAAAAGGACAACTTACAGATACAACACAGCGGTCAAAACGGAGGTCTGTGAGGTTGGTTGCTTGGCTCGAAAGGTGGATATTGTGACGGTACTCCAAAATGAGGCTCAGATAGTGGGACTTGTAGTGACAGCTGGTCGAACATGGAATTGAATTCAGTTGTGCGCTGGTACTCAAAATCGTACTTCTGTTGCTCCCATTGATACTGGTGGTTGTCACGCTCCCGCTGCGTCTGAATGATGTACTCGTCTTACTGTCTCAGAAACTGCTGCTCCTGCATCAAGTGTTGTTGATTCTGCAGCATGTGCTGCTGATTTCGGAGAAGCTGGTCCAATTGGGATAATGTAGGCTCAATCATCAAAGGCGGTGGACCACTATTCTCTCCCGGCTCATAGTAAGCGGCTGCTGCAGGTTCTTCCTCTTGGACTCGCTGGCGGCATCTAGGTAGGCGTTGGACGCCCTCTTCAGCATCTGGAACTTGAGCATGGGCCCCTGGCACATGGTCTGGGTAGCCAATTACCATCACTCGGGTGATGGCATTCTGTGTCATTCCCATCGCATCATTAACATTGAATGGCACTCCGTGTACAACGCATAACTTGGTGATCAATGACCCATGTCCCAATCCAACTGTAGTTGTGAGTCGACAAGTGAACTCAATGCTTTCCAGAATTTCTCTACCCACATCTATAGTGAACGCTCTCATTAAGGCATACACCAACTTGAGTCGGTCTGTTATTACTTTGGACAAATGCATGGATGGTATCATTCTGGCACTCACGAAGTATACCCATGCTCGAGCCATCCATCGTGGCTCATTATAAGCACTATATGTCACTCTTGCTCCTCAAGCACTCAACATTTCTGCCACCTCTACCCAATCAATTTTGTTGGAATTTCTCCACGTTGTGTACTCGTCCTCTTCCTCATCATCTATAATCATCTCATTAGGAACACCACATACTGCATTTATGTTCTCTATTGCGACGGACACCCACCTTCCTCGCACAAAGCACCTATTTTCCATCCGCTCCGGAAAGTTGGCGTAAAATTCATACACCACTAGAATGTTGGGAAGGAAAAGATTGAAATTAACGAATTCCTCCCAGTTTCTGTTGACAATCATTTCTCGAACAGGCTCATAGGCATCATTGTAGGGAGCTTGTCTGAATTTCATGCCTCTTTCTGGGATTAAGGGACGTCCTCTTAGTTTTTCGTATCGATCTTGGGCTGCCTTGTTACAAAATCTTGCAGTGTCATACTCAGGTGGTGTTGATTTAGAAGAAGAGGCCCTATTACTTGTTCTTTTTGGAGCCATAGTTTATGTATGGTTGGATAAAAAATTCGGGCATAACTTCCTTTGTTTGTCGGATGATTCCTCACCAATACTCAGTAACCAAATCCACCAACACAACTAACAGCATCCAACAACACACCCACGAAAATTCAACACACAACTCACCCAACACTTGACAACAATGGTCAGTAATAACTCCAATTTCAACACCCAACAATCACAAACCACGAAATTGCAAGGAAAAGTGATGAATTTTACCTTTGGACAAGTTTTTCTTCACCAATGTCTTGACCCAAGTGATGAATTGATGGTGGTATGTGAGAGAATTGTAGTGTAATGGGTTGTAGGAGGTTGATTTGGGATGAAATTTCGAAGCTTTTGGAGAGGAGGGGAGGTTTTTAGATTGTAATCGAAAAAAGAGGCTAGGGTTTTAATCAGATTACGCGTAGGGACCGCGGTCCTTAGGACTTAGAACCGCGGTGCTAATTCAAGATTAAATCGTTGGGACCTTCTACCGGAGAGGCACCGGTGCTACTTTAGTTTTTCTGAAACCGAACTTATGGAAAAAATTGGGCCGCGGTCCTTCTTGCCTGCACCGCGGTGCTATTTCACTAAAGCTCATTCCTGACTTACGAAAAAAATTGGACCGCGGTGCTGTTTCACTGAAGCTCATTCCTGACTTACGGAAAAAATTGGGTCGCGGTCCTTCTTGCCTGCACCGCGGTGCTGTTTCACTGAAGCTCATTCCTGACTTATGGAAATATTTGGGCCGCGATCCTCATTGCCTGAACCGCGGTGCTGAGCCTAAAAATTCGATTTCTCCAATTATTCAGCGTTTTCAATCCCTTGCCCCTCGGAATTAGTCCCTAGTCCACCTGTCATCCAAAAACACACCAAACATACAAGACCGTAAGACTGTTCAAATAGCGTTGGCTTTAACGTCTGTTAGCCGGACGCATGTTTCTCTTCATTGTGGTTTGAAGAGGATTACAGACTTTATTTGCTCCATGGTGTCACACAAGTAGGGCTTCAATCGTTGCCCGTTTACTTTGAAATGATGCACCCTCTTTACCTCGTACCTCGACTGAGCCATAGGGAAACACCTTCTCGACAATGAATGGCCCTAGCCATCTGGATTTTAACTTGCCTGGGAATAATCTCAGCCTTGAGTTGAACAGTTGCCCAGGTTGGAACTCCTTCGGGGTCAAATTCTTGTCATGCCATGCCTTGGTGCATTCCTTGTAGATTTTTGCGTTCTCATAGGCATCATTTTGAAACTCATCAAGCTCATTCAGTTGCAATAGCCTCTTTTGCCCGACAGCTTTTGCATCCATGTTCAGCTTCTTCATTTCCCAATATGCATGTGCTCCAACCCCACTTGTAGGTGACATGCTTTTCCAAATACCAGCCTATAGGGTGACATCCTAATTGGCATTTTGAATGCAGTTATGTAGGCCCAGAGTGCATCATCTAGCTTGACAGACCAATTTTTCCTCGAGCTGTCCACTGTCTTTTCCAATATCACCTTCACTGCTCTGTTTGAAATTTCAGTTTGCCCGTTTATTTGAGGATGATATGCAAGAGCAACGCAGTGGTAAACTCCATAGCGAGCCAGTAGGGTGTCAAGCTGCTTGTTGCAAAAATGGCTCCTTTCATCGCTAATGAGAGCTCTGGGAGTACCAAACCTTGTGAAAATGTTCTTCTGGAGGAATTTTAAGACAGTCTTACCATTATTTTCTTTAGTAGCTACTGCCTCGACCCAATTGGACACATAATCCACTGCGAGCAAGATGTATTTGTATCCGAAGGATGGTGGTAACGGGCCCATGAAGTCTCCCCATACATCAAAAATCTCTACTTCAAGTATTCCATTCAAGGGCATTTCATTCCGCCTGGAGATGTTCCCAGTTCGTAGGCACCGGTCACAAGCCTTCACAAAAGCATTGGAGTCTTTGAACACTGTTGGCCAATAGAACCCACTTTGTAGTACCTTAACCACTGTCCTCGAAGCACCAAAATGCCCACCACATTGCAAAGTGTGACAATGAGTGAGAATTTGGTTCATTTCATCCTCTGGCACACAACGTCTAATGATTTTATCAACGCAATGCTTGTATAGAATTGGTTCCTCCCAATAATAGTGCTTCACCTCTGAGTAGAACTTATTTACTTGCTGCTTTGACATCTCCGGAGGCACAACCTTAGCTACAAGGAAATTAACAAAATCAGCATACCAAGGTAAAGTAGAACCAGCACTAACCTGAAAGAGTTGCTCGCCTGGAAAATGTTCATTGATCGGCACATCTTTAGCAATTCGGCACTCTTTTTCCTCGAGCCTTGACAAGTGATCAGCCACCAAATTTTATGTTCACTTCTTATCTCGGATTTCCATGTCAAACTCTTGTAGCAGCAACACCCATCGGATAAGGCGTGGTTTGGCATCTTTCTTGGTCATCAGATATTTGATGGCAGCATGATCAGTGTATACTATCACCTTGTTCCCAATGAGGTATGGCCTGAATTTCTCGAATGCATATACTATAGCTAGCAACTCTTTCTCTGTCGTGGCATAATTTAGTTGTGCATCATTAAGAGTTTTACTAGCATAGTAAATGGATCGAAATACATTGTCTACTCGCTACCCCAGAACTGCTCCCACTGCATAGTCACTTGCATCACACATTAATTCAAATGGAAGCCCTCAATCTGGTGCAATGACTATAGGTGCTGAAATTAACTTCTCCTTAAGTATTTTAAATGCATTTAGACACTCTTCATTGAATTCAAACACAACACCATTCATTAACAAGGAAGAAAAAGGCTTTGAAGTCTTTGAGAAGTCCTTGATGAACCTCCTATAGAAACCAACATGCCCAAGGAAACTTCTAACCCCTTTTGACACCGGAGGTGGTATATTTTCAATAACTGAGATTTTTGCTCTGTCTACCTCGATGCCTTGGCTGGAAATTTTGTGGCCAAGGACAATACCCTCTTTTACCATAAAGTGGCACTTCTCCCAATTTAGCACCAGATTGGATTCTTCACACCGCTGAAACACTCATTCTAAATGCTTTAAACACTCATCAAAAGATGACCAAACACATAAAAATCATCCATGAAAATTTCTATGGTCCTCTCCACCATGTCAGAAAAATAGCCATCATACAGCGCTGAAAAGTGGCAGGTGCATTGCAAAGCCCAAATGACATTCTTCTGAAAGCAAACGTACCATATGGACGTGTGAATGTGGTCTTTTCTTGGTCTTCTGGTGATATTGCAATTTGATGATAGCCAGAGTAACTATCCAAAAAGCAATAGTAGTTGTGCCCAACAAATTTATCAAGCATCTGATCTAGGAAGGGCAAAGGGAAATAGTCTTTCCTGGTTGCCTTGTTTAGCTTGCGGTAGTCAATGCAAATCCTCCATCTTGTAATGGTTCTAGATGGAATCAGCTCATTCTTTTCGTTGGTTACCACAGTCATACCACCCTTCTTGGGCACCACCTGCACTGGACTCACCCATGCAGTATCAAAAATAGGGTAAATTACCCCAGCATCAAGCCACTTCAAAATCTCCTTCCTTACTACCTCCTTCATGGTTGGATATAATCTCCTTTGTGCCTTAATGGAGGGCCTGCTTTTTATATTCTAGGCAAATCTTGTGCATCACTTTAGAAGGATTTATCCCTATAATATCTTCCAGTGTCCACCCAATAGCAAGCTTGTGAGCCCTCAGTACTCTCAATAATTTATCATCCTCCACTTTCGATAAATGAGCTGATACAATCACTGGTAAGGTATTATCCTCACCTAGATACCTGTAGTGTAGATGATCTGGTAAGGTCTTCATTTCTAGCTCTGGGCTTTCTCTATGGAAGGTAATGGTCTTTCTGGAACCTTCCCTAGATCCTCAATTTTCTCTTATAGAATGGCTCACCGGAATCCAGCCAATTCGCATATTCCACCAACTCTGTATTATCACCGGCCTCCTCATCATATTGTGTCAGCACCAACTCAAGAGCATCAGCACTCCTGAAACTGTTCTCAGAAATCGTTTCTTCAATCATATTAATAGCATAACAACTATCATTTGCTCTTGGGTAAGTTGTGGCCCTGAATACATTGAAGATCACTTCTTCTCCTTGGACTCTAAGTTTCAATTCTCCTTTCTGAACATCAATAAGTGTTTGTCATGTGGCTAAAAAGGGTCTCCCAAGGATGATGGGCACAAGTTCATCTACCTCCATGTCTAGGATAATGAAATCAGCAGGGAAGATGAACTTATCTACCTTTACCAACACGTCTTCAATGATGCCTCGAGGGTGGACTATTGAACGATCAGCTAGCTGCAAAGTGATGGTTGTAGGCCTTACTTCTCCCACTCCAAGTTTGCAAAATACAAAATAGGGCATCAAATTGATACTAGCCCCCAAATCACATAGAGCCTGCAAACATTCATAATTCCCTATAGTGCAAGGGATGGAGAAGCTTCCTGGATCCTTCAGTTTCTGGGGCAACTTTCTATGCAAGATAGCACCTGCATTCTTCGGTTAGTGTCACTGTCTCATATTCCTCTAGATTCCTCTTTTTAAAAAGGATATCCTTCATGAACTTAACATAACTTGACATTTGTTCCAAATCCTCAGCAAACGGAATGTTGATATGCAACTTTTTGAAGACCTCCAAAAACTTAGAAAATTGCTTGTCAAGAGAATTTTTTCTAAGTCTCTGGGGGTACGGAATTCTGACCTGAGATGCATCAATTACTGCTGGTGGCACTTCCTTGGAAGCAGGATGATTATCAGTAGCCTCTGCCCTTTCGAAATCCATTGCCCCGCTTGACTCGCCCTTCTCTTCTGCAGATGGTGGTGGTGCACTCGATTCAACTTGCTTACCACTCCTCAAATTAATGTCCTGACACTACTCTCTTGGGTTCACCACAGTATTGCTAGGGAGATTCCTTGGCTCTCTATTGTTCAGCATGTTCGCCAGCTGCTCCACTTGTGTCTCCAAATTCCTGATGGATTCCCTAGTCTCTGTCATAAACTGGGTCTGAGAGTTGGTGAGAGTCAACAAAGCTGCTTGCAATTCATTCTGCCCTGGTTGATGAACTGGTGGTCTGGACTGCTGTGAAGACAAGCCTTGACTTTCCTGTTGTTCTTGGCCCATCCCTGTCTGTGCGGGTTGGCCTGCGATATTGCCCCTGAAATTGAGGCTGTTGCGGCTGGTTGTTTCTCCAAGAAAAATTGGGGTGATTCCTCCACCATGGATTGTATGTATTAGAGAACGAGTTGTTGTATGGACGCTGAAAATTCCCCACAGCTTGCACTTGAGCTTGCTCCATAGGGATGCTGTTGGGATCTACGGCTACGCATTGATCAAAGGTATGCGGTCCACCACAAATTTCACATTCCACGGGTGTCTGAACCACATTTGCGGTCATAGTGTTCTGCTGCAACTGATTTGCTAATGATGCCACTTGTGCAGTAAGTACGGTGATAGCATCTAGCTCATGTACTCCTGCTACTTTCCTGCTTGCTGATCTTTCATCGGTCCCCTGATAGTTGTTTGTGGCCATGTCCTCTAACAAATCATGTGCCTCATTGACACTCTTTCTCATGAATGTTCCACCTGCTGCAGCATCAATAATGGTATGAGTAGTACCACATAACCCATTGTAGAATATGTGTACCAACATCCACTTCTCAATCCCATGATGCGGACACTTTCTCTGTAAGTCTTTGAACCGCTTCCACGCATCATAGAGTGACTCACCATCCATCTAATAGAAATTATTTAACTCTCCCCTTTGTTTTGCTGCCTTCGAAGGAAGGAAGAGTTTTGTAAGGAACTTCTGAGCAAAATCTTGTCATGTAGTGATGGAGTTTGTTGGCAAAGAATTCAACCAAACTTGGCTCTATCCCTGAGTGAGAATGGGAATAACATCAATTGAATGACATCATCAGTAACGCCATTATACTTGAACGTTACACACAATTCCAGAAAATTGACAATATGCATATATGGGTCTTCAGACGGCAACCCCCCGAACTGGACTGTGTTCTGAACCATGCTCAGAATGGTTGGTTTATCTCAAAATTATTTGCTTCAACAGTTGGAATCCTGATGCATGTTTGCAGACCTGTGACAGTAGGTAGAACGTAGTCTCCCAAGCTCCTCTCTGCAGGACGCTGGACTCGCTCTATTAAGTCCGCTCCTTCGTTCAAACCATTATTCTTTTATTGATTCTCCATAGCTAGCAAGTCAACAATTATTTTGTTCTTCCTGTTCTATTTTCAAGCTTTCTCAATCTTCGGATTCAGAGGTACAGGTGTGTCTGCTCCTCTTTTGCTTCACATAAAACAAAGTTCCCTGAGGTTGATCAACAATAAGACAAACATATCAAGGCACAAATGTCTTTTAAAAAAACCCAAATTAGAAATTAGATTAGATAATTTGATATTGATAATATACCAGTCCCCGGCAACGGCGCTAAAAACGTGTTAGAATATTTCCGTATGCTTAACGCAAGTACTGATCTCCTTCATATTTCCGTATGCTTAACGTAAGTGTACGTATCGTTACAAGTAATATAGTCTGTAAGACCGAATATCGTCCACAAAGACTTGTTATCAAGTACCGATCTCCTTCATATTTCCGAATAGCGTTGCATTATCAAGTAATATAGTCTGGAAGCCAAAAACTTGTTAGAATATTTCCGTATGCTAACGTTCTTTAGTTTGAGATTTATGACTAAGAATTAAAACTAAGTGCAGCAAATAAACTAAAGATGAAAATACTTTGGAATTTAAGCACTTATGAAGGAAATAGGGCTTCCAATCTCCTCAACTATCCACTCTTTCACTTGTTAATGCAACGCTATTGAATCTTCTTCATCTTATTAAGATAGCAGGTTAACGAACATGTTCTATATTCCGGTTAGGACATATAAAAACTCAACCTTATGCATAAACTTTCTATATTTCTATGATAGATTTTACCACACAGGAGGATTAAGAATAATAACCTTAATTACTACACAAGTATCGAGGTACTTTGTCCACGATTTTAACCTATGTCTAAACAACTATAGCACATTCAAATCTCCCTTTTCAGATTCTGAATTGAAATCATATAAGTTATGACAATTAGTGATCAGTTAATTATCATACAATCATAATAAGTTGAATAGATCTTAAAAATTAATTAAGAAGAAAGCAATAATCAATGAAAGAGTTTCACGAAGATTTGATGGAAAACCCTACTAAAGTAATTAGCTCCTAAACATTGTCATGTCAAGAACTAAATTGCAATCCAACATGAACTGAATAAAAATAAAAGAGAAGAAAAAACACTTGAACAAGTCGTCTACAATCTTGTGTTGCTCCAATTCTTGGCTCTCCAAAAAGTCCCCCACTAATGACAGGGTTTAGGGTATTTATCTCTGAGAAAAAGTTGTCTTTCGGACCAAAAAAAACCTTCTCCAATTCGGCCTAGGAAATCTAGAAAATACGCGTAGGCATCGCGGTTCCGTTGGCAGGAACCGCGGTGCTAATTCTTCTGAAATCACTGTAGCTCACTGGACATATGGCACCGCGGTGCTGCTGCAAGGCACTGCAGTGCCTTCAACGGTGTTTCTGTTTTGGACTTTCAGCAATTTTTACGCCTCAGTGCTAATTTTTTCCTGATCGTGGTGCCATGGAACCGCGGTGCTACCTGTCCAGGCACCGCGGTGCCTCTTTGATTTCTGTCCGGAATCTGCCAGATTTCTTCTGTTCTATTTGGCACTTCTTAGGCTTCATTCCTTGGGTTGTGCTTGTGTAGATTTCATCCTTAGTTAGGCTCATTTCATCCTCAAGAGTAATATATTCTCCTTTATGACCGCTGCGATACAAAATGGAAGAAAACACACCTAACACTATACTAAATCCAAAATAAAAGAGTAAAATACTAACTAAAAAGGACTCAAAAGTGTATACAAAATACACTTAACAACCCTCTGTAGTAAGCTTTTTGCGAGCTTCTGTTTTTTCCCGATGCTTGCTATGCAAGTGAATTTTCGAATGTTGCCTGCAGATTTTATACTCATGTTCTTGTATTTACACTTCATTTCTTATATACTTTTAAATGGATGCGACTCCGTATAGAGGACGGTTGACTCGAATTTTTGCTTGTTGATGAACACTCTTCAGTCTGTTCAGTCAAAGGGGACAAGATTCCCATATAAGGTTATGTGATTAATGTTTTCTTTAGAGAGATAGCTCCTTATGAATTTAAGAGTGTGTTATAATAGTTGAATAATTATAACAGCGACATCATGTGAAAGAGGTAGGAAACATGAATAATTGATAGTTGAGGTGTGTTTTGCTAACTAGTTGGAGATAATTTAGGTAGGAAACTCTCTGTTGGGTTTTGTTGGGTTCGTGTATGCAGCGGAATTTGAAAATTTAGTTTCAAACCCAACAAGCGACGAACTGTAGGATGATTATGTAATAATAAACATGTAATCATACATAACAACGGTATATATGATAATTAATACTTCGAAAGAATACTTGCAGTTTGTATAAATCTGGAATCTTTTAGTATAGCATCTGAGGGTGCGCACGCAACTGATCCTCAATTGCACGTTCCTAGAACTTCAATGTAATCCTCTTTCAGATAGCTAGGAAATCCGGCAGAGGTTCGAGATGTGCTCTCTCAAATATACATTCGAGGAATGAATCATATTATTGGCTCAACTACCACCTTTAATCTACATTGCAATGTACCCAATACAAGTTGTATCTCAACCTATAAGGAATTTGATCTTAGGACATGATCAAAGTACATTACTCTGTATACAAGGTGCGTATCGACCTCAAGTCTAATGACTTCTATCTCCCACACGCTGATCATACTTTAGACATGTCTAACAAACAGTATATCAACAGGGTATAACAATACTTTCAAAGTATGCATGTGTCCATCACGAGTTTCCATAACTCGTAGCAGGTGAGACATACTACATCCTCTAATGATATGATGCAGACCATATGTCGACTTATCACATATCATCGATATCCCATTTTCGATAATCATTATTCGAGGCTATTTTAATAGTTACGTTATAATAGTAATATCTCACAATATTAATAACAGTGTAAGCTCTAAGGATGCATATTATAGAATATTATAAATAATCAACTAATAATTCAATAATTGCAAATGCCAAAATATTAATCTCCATTAATAAAAATATGAATGTGTATAAAGTACATTTGTCCTAATACAGATTATCTCTAGGACATAAATATACTTTCAATCTCCCACTTGGCCTAGAGCCAATCTCCAATGTATCTAATGCCCATATTCTCCAAATGACCATTATGAGTAACTAAGCTTAATGGTTTAGTGAATGGGTCAGCTAGATTATCGTATATGGGAACATAGTCTAATCTAATCACTTCATTCTCCACCATCTCCCTGAGTATGTGGTACTTCTTTGATACTTGCTTGTTTTTGTTTGTTGATCTTGGTTCCTTAGCTTGTGCAATCTCACCAGTGTTGTCACAATAAATAGTTATTGGATAAGTGGCACTCGAAACTATCCCTAGTTCCTTTAGGAACTCATAAATTGCCACAACTTTTTTACCATCTTCCGATCCAGCAATGTACTCAGCTTCTGTTGTCGAATCAGCAGTAGTAGCTTGTTTGGAACTTTTTCAGCTCACTGCTCCACCATTGAAAATGAACGTGTAACCAGACTGAGATTTGAAGTAATTAATATCTGTCTGGAAGCTAGCATCAGTGTACCCAGTAGCAACTAGCTTTTTTTCTCCACCATAGACCAAGAAGTAATCTTAAGTTCATCTAAGATACTTTAGAATACTCTTGACTGCTTTCCAGTGTTCATCCCATGGATTCTGCTGGAATTTGCAAGTCATACTAAATGCAAAGGCCACATCTGGCCTAGTACAGGTCATGACATACATGATTGATCTTATAGCCGAAGCAGATGGGATCCTCTTCATGCGCTCAAGTTCTACTGCATTAGAAGGACTATCCTTCTTAGATAACTTGATGCCTTGACACATAGGTAGACCGCCTTTCGTGGAATTTTTTATAGAGAAATATCTAAGCACCTTGTCTATGTAGACTGATTGTGACAACCCCAATAATCTATTAGGTCTATCTTTATAGATCCTAATTTCCAGAATATAGCAGGCTTCACCTAAATCCTTCATCATGAAGGTACTGGAAACCACTCCTTGATTGACCGCATGAGAGTCTTATTGTCTCCCATTATCAATATGTCATATACATATATAATAATGAGGGCAATCCTCCCATCCTTACGTTTACTATAAACACAAGGATCTTCTTTGCTTCTGACGAAATCAAATGACTTGATAGTCTTGTCAAAGAAAATGTTCCAACTCATTGAGGCTTGCTTAAGTCCATAAATGGACTTCTGTAGCTTGCATACAACATTTGGTTTGGACTCAGATAAAAACTCTCGGGTTGTTTCATATAAACTTCCTCAATTAGATTGTCGTTGATGAAAGCGATTTTGACGTCCATTTGCCAAATGTCATAATATGCAACTATTGCAAGCAAAATTCGAATGGAATTAATCTTAGCAATAGGTGAAAAGATTTCATCATAATCGACTCCAGGACGTTGATTATAACCTTTAGCCACCAGCTTTGTTTGATACGTATGTACCTTGCCAAATGCATCAATCTTCTTCTTGAAGACTCATTTGCATCCTATGGGTTTAACCCCAGTTGGCATATCAACCAAGTTCCACACTTGATTGATGTACATAGATTCCATTTTGGATTTCATGGATTCTTTCCATCTCTTCGAATTAATATCCAACCTTGCTTTGCTATAGGTTGTAGGCTCATCGTTACTGGGAATGTTTATATCACTACGTGTTTCCATTAGTAGATTTAGTCTTTCAGGAGGACGATGATACCTAGTGGACCTACAGAGTTGATTGTTTTGCAGTTCAGTGCTAGGTATGTTCTGACTGTGAGAGAGTTCTTGTGTGTTGAATAATCCAAAACCTTGAGAGTTTTCAAGAATATCATTTTCATGTCTTTACTAATTATGAGGAGGTGCAACCATTGCATTTGCTCCCAATGGCTGTGTAGGAGGATCTTGCATTTCTGCATTATTTCTCGTAACACTCCCACTAGCTGGAGGGCGTACTCTAAGTACCCAATCTTCGCCAAATACTCCCACTGAATTCTTGCTTTGGTTATTCGGAAAGGATTCAACCTCTATGTTATCTCGTGGTTCTTGAATTTCTTTAAGTTTTATCTCTATGCAACTCTGTTTCTTGTAGACATATTCTTCTTCAAGAAAAGTTGCGTTCCTGGAAATAATGACCTTATGTTCTCCAGGAAGATAGAAGTAGTATCCCTTAGTTTCCTTTGGATACCCCACGAAGTAACATTTCTTACTTTTGGATTCCAACTTATCAGTGAGCATCTTCTTAACATATGCAGGGCACCCCTAGGGTCTCATATGTTTAAGAGTTGGCTTCTTGCCATACCATATCTCATATGGTGTCTTTTTTACTGATTTGGAAGGAACCCTATATCAGAATATATATTGAGGTTTGTATATCATGTCCCCAAAGATATGTTGGTAGAGCTGAGAAGCTCATCATGGATCGAATCATATCTAATAAGGTTTGGTTTCTCCTTTTGGAAACACCATTCATCTGTGGTGTTCCAGGAGGTGTCCATTCTGAATGGACTCCATGTAGCTTTAAGTAATCTAGAAACTCTTTGCTTAAGTATTCACCCCCTCGATCAGATCGAAAATTCTTGATACTTTTTGCGAGTTGTTTCTCCACTTCAGGCTTGTACTCCTTAAACTTTTCGAAAGCATCAGATTTGTGTTTCATAAGATACACATATGCATACCTTATCAGGTCGTCAGTAAAAGTTATGAAGTAAGGGAAACCTCCTCTATCTTGAGTCGAAAATGGTCCACATACGTCAGTATGTACCAACTCAAACACCTCTTTGGCTCGCACACCTTTCCCAGAAAAGGGCTTGTTGGTCATCTTACCTTTCAAACAAGATTCACAGTTACCATAAGACTCCAAGTCAAATGGTTCGAGGTAGTCAAGTTTCCTTAACATTGTTATCCTTGTTTGATTGATATGACCAAGTCTACAATGTCATAGGTAGGTTGAGTTTCTATTACTTATCTTAGCTCGTTTGTTTTGTACATTGAATATTTCTCGACTACAGTTTAGTGTATATAATCTATCCACAAGAGGCGCAGTTCCATATATAACATTATCAAAAGACAGTACTTGACTTCCATTAAATATATATGAGGAAAAACCCTTTATGTCCAAAAGTGGGATAAAAATGATATTTCTCATTATCGATGGTACTTAAAAACAATCATTCAACACTAAACAATGAACAAAAGGAAAATTTAATCTATAAGTTCCTACGCGCTCAACATCTACTCGTGCTCCATTTCCAACGCGCAGGTCCACCTCTCTTGGTCCAACTTTCCTGTTGTTAGTTAGCCCCAGCACATTTGTACAAATGTGTGAGCCACAAGCGGTATCCAATACCCAAGAATGAGAGTTGTTTATAGATAAATTTATTTCAATGACGTACATACCTTGTCCATTAGAGGCAGGAGAACATGGTGCCTTCCGTCCTCCTAGAGCAGTGCAATCCTTCTTCCAATGCCCCTTCCTATTACAGTTGAGACATACATCCTTGGTCGGGATCACCTTCTTCTTCTTCACGCCTCTCTTAGGCTTCATAGCTGAGGGTGCAGCGATTGTTTTGCCCTTCTGCTTCTGTTATTCCTTACCTTTCGGCTTGGGTCGTCTAGAGGAGCTCACCATGAGCATAACTTTGCTCTTGAAAGTTGAAGATTTAAAGGTCTTTAGCATCTTATACAGTTCTAGCAGACTCGTCTTAGTTCCGTTCATATTGTAGTTAACGATGAATTTTTCGAACGAACGAGGGAGTGAGTTCAGGATGAGCGTGGAAGCGACGTTAGCTTTACACCAATTGAGGTCAACCTTTCTATCATCCCTATCATCTTTAGCACGTGCTGAGACATTTGGCCCCCTTCAGTCAGCTTACACTTGAAGAGCTATATTAACAACTCATATTTCATTATCTGGGACTGATAGTCATAAAGACTCTTCATTCGAGCATCTCGTTAGGGCTCATGTTCTCATACTGTCTCTGTAGTTCCACTGACATGGAAGACAACATAACGCATTGTGCAGAAGTGGCATCATCTAGAATTTCTGATAGAATGTTTTATCAAATGGGGCATATTCCACAGAATCATCGGCAGGGACTACGGGGAACACTTTGTGCAACACACATTCAATATTTTCTTGCCTTAGGACAATTATTAGATTCCTAAGCCAGGCAAGATAGTTTGGTCCGATGAGTTTGTTCGTTTCCATCAACATTTTAAATGATTGGCTCGACATTTTGATAATCTGAAGAGTTAGATAGACATAAAACTACAATTAAATTTATTTCCTATTATACACATTCGTTTTAGGCTAATTAACATGGACTTTTATTTAATTAGCTCCCACTATTTTGCCATACTTCTACGACCCCATGGTAGAATACAGAGCTAAGTTTATTTTAAGGTCATAATGGGCCAAGATCCAATCATATGCTATCTTCGTATTTGCTTTGGCTGATAACTTCAATAACACATTTTGGTAGGTTCTAAACCAATTGCAAAACTTGTTTGCAACTCTTGATTGATTAAATATTTCATTTTAATCTCGCGTCCTTAGATTAGTCCGACACCTTGGCGCCAAGATTTATCTAAGCAAGTCAACCCCATTATACGACTGCATTTATGTATCTAAGTAAACTTGGTCTTTGTGAGCAAACACTTTGGTGTAAATACCCACAAAAGTTTATCATCTACTTTTACATTTAAACACATCTATGAAAGAGTCTGAGTCCTCGTAGACTTAGAGCAAATGCTTTGGCATATATACTCATATCGCCAAAAAGGATTTTTCACTCTAACAATTATAATGGACGACACATTCTAATTTAGACTTGTATTTAAAAATTTGAGGAACATTTTCAGTTTCGGGGATTTTAACCAAGATCAACATTCATGTCATATCTAATACGACATCCTATCATGCATTTCTAAAACACATTTAGTTGGGAACCATCAATCAAATAGGCATGATATAAGATGGTTAGATCAATTAATGGGTGTCGCCTACCCAGATAGTTATAGCGTACACTATGCAAAAAATTAAATGCACGCATTTAAAACACTTAACATATATTTCGTATATTATTCAATAATATACAATTAATAATAATCATGGGTTAATTTATCTAAACTATACAATTTATATCTAAGCCAAACAGTTCTTTAAATGTTTTTTCATTTTTAGGTATTTTTGTAAATTTCAAACTTTTCAGAATTTACAGTTTAGTCCCTAAAAAATTTAAAATTTCAATTTGAACTCCTTTAAATTCAGAAAATCCAATTTTAATTTTCAGAAAACATTTTCAGGTTTCAGGGACCTGTTTGTCCTTTCCAGATGAATTTAAAAATCTGATTTTCAAAAACTTTATTTAATTACAGATTTGCCCCAAAGGACCAAATCTGCCTATTTTAAAAGTTTTAATTTCAGATTCTGAAACTTTCAAACTTCAAAACTTCAAAATCAGAATCTGAAATTTTTAAAACTTCAGTTTTTGATTCCGGAAACAATTTCTTTTATTTGTTTTGCTTACTGGAGTCGTCGCGACCCTAATTGGGTGGCGTCGCGGCGCCCTAGAGGCAGTGAGTCAAAAATATAATTTTAAGTTTCGAGATGAACAACGCCGCGACGCTTCTGACAAACCCTAAGAAGCACCGCGACGCTCCATCATGGAGCCGCGGCGCCTCTGTTGTAGAAACACAAAATCTGCATCTCTGAAATCCTAAAACTAGTTCAGGGTCAGATTTACAGATTCAACCTCGTTACCCTTCACTATCAAACAACACGTTCATCGACCAGCATCCAATCTCTTCCCGTTCTTCATCTCAGTGCACCATGTTCGTAACGAACCGGTTACGCACATTGACTTTGAAGAGTTAGATCGGAATGGCTTTCTCGATTACATCATTATTTAACAGTTCAGGAGACAAGGATTGCGCGTTCTTAAGAAGTTAGGCTTTGAAGCTTCTAAATGATATAAAAAATTGATTTAAACAAACCCTAACCCATATTATTATTAACTATTATTACATAATCACACAAACCAACCCAGACTCTGTACCACTGTAGGGTTTTGTTGGGTTCGTGTACGCAACGAAATTTGACAATTTAATTTCAAACTCAACAAGCGACGAAATGTAGGATGATTATGTAATAATAAACATGTAATCATACATAACATGCAATATATATGATAATTGTAATACTTCGAAAGAATACTTAGGTTTGTATAAATCTGACTGATCCTTGCAAGTTCCTAGAACTTCAATGTAATCCTCTTTCATACAGCTAGGAAATCCGACAGAGGTTCGAGAGAGAATGTTTTAATTCTAGGTCTCTAAGACTTAGAATGATTATAGAATAAAGTGTAAAGAATAATGAATTAAGTCATGTATTTATAGCTGCATTTTAACCCTAAAATGCAGCTAGGGTTACACGTGGGCTAAAACGAGACGTAGTGGGTCAGTCTGACTGGCCCACTACCAAGATGGCGCCGCGGCCTTGGGTCTTATGGCACCGCGGTCCTAGTCCATTTTCAGGACCTCGTCTCATTTTTATTTTAATTAAATCTGAAATCCAATCTCGACTTAATTAAATAATCATTATTCATTCAAATATCTCGATCATAAATTGAACATTTATATTCTCTCATTACATACTTAAATTGACGGAACAATTGACAGAGTGTTACCCTACAGGCCTTCACATATCGACACTAATCATATTAGGGTCTATATGGAACTGCTAGATGGCGTCGGAAGACGAACTCAATATGTGAAGTATAGTTACACGAATCTGGTAAATTGAACCTCTATGTGGGAAGATAAAATCCTTTCATTCACGACACACTCGATCAAGCTTAGGATCTGTCAAATGTCTATCCAAATGGCTTGATCATTATATCTCATCTATATTAGTTGACAACAAGGCCATATCCTAGATATGTCTATTGCGTTTGCCAACGACTTAGTCAACCTAATATCACTGAGAAATCGAGTGCTCTCTGAATATACATTCGAGGAATGAATCCTAATCTTGGCTCAACTACCACCTTTAATCTACATCGCAATGTACCCAATACAAGTCGTATCTCAACCTATAAGGCATTTGAGCTTAAGACATGATCAAAGTACATTACTATGTAGACAAGGTGTGTATCGACCTCAAGCCTAAGGACTTCTATCTCCCATACGCTGATCATACTTTAGACATGTATAACAAATAGTATATCAACAGGGTATACCAATACTTTCAAAGTATCCATGTGTCTATCACGAGTTTCCATAACTCGTAGCAGGTGAGACATACTACATCCTCTAAGGATATGATGCAGACCACATGCCGACTTATCACACATCATCGATATCCCATTTTCGATGATCATTAGTCGAGGCTATTTTAAGAGTTACGTTATAATATTAATATCTCACACTATTAATAACAGTGTAACATCTAGGGATGCATATTATACAATATTATAAACAATCAAGTAATAATTCAATAATTGCAAATGCCAAAATATTAATCTCCATTAATAAAAATATGAATGTGTATAGAGTACATATGTCCTAATACAGATTGTCTGTAGGACATAAATATACTTTCACTCTCATACCTGATAGCTCAGGTAGGAAACTAAAAAATGAAGTGATACTTGACCCTCAACTCTATTGTTCTTGTGTTTTCCGTTTGTTACAATTAATAAAATCATTTCTTGTAATCTCTGACTTTTAATCAAGATATATATCTATAAAAGCCTCCAATGATCCATCTAGTTTACTATTGAATGTTTGAATGGAGCAATGCTATCTTCAAATTCCCTTAAATGTATTTGAACTAAAGAGATAAGATTAGTTGAACTAAAGAGATTATTTAGATAGCTTAACTGAGACCCTCAGACAGAAAACAGAAATATGTCCATACAGAATACTTTGCCAGCCAGCAGATTACCTTGCCAAAGTATAAGTTGTGTTTACATATTCTTTAATTTGAGCCTACACAAATCACTTGGTTTGGACGCGTTGAAGAATAACACTAATCGTTTGCCGCTTCTATGTCGTCATAAAGTCTAGTTTCTTTATTATTTCAATTTTCCTGCTACAGGAGTATCCATCTCTTTATTTTCTGTATTCACATGTTGAGGCTTTTGGACATTTGATCGTTGTTTAATTATGTTGCTCGAACTATTCAAAAATGTTGTCATGTGCATGTAGTGGTGGATCCAGGAATTTCACTAAGGAAGTTCAACAATATAAAGTTGTAAACAAACGAAGAAGTCAAGGGGGTTCAACATCTACTATATAAATAAAAATAATTTTAACCTTGTATATAGAAGGAAATTCTTCATCGAAGGGGTTCAGGTGAACCCCCTAGCTACCACTGGCTCCGCCCTTGGGTGCGTGTCCGATCCCCCCAAAACAAACACATTTTGACGGATCTGACACGGATGCAATAACATATTTGGAGAGTCCGAGCAACATAGTTGTTTAAAAACCTTAATTACATGTTAGTCATATCCATTTTTCAAATTTTGGACATGAAGATTCACATGAGTACTCACGTGGTGAATTTGCTGGATTTGATGCATAATCTTGATTACCTTCAAGAGTTCCGTGTGATTCCCCAGTGCATATGAGGAAGAATTTGGTCCATATATTTGGGTTGAAAGAAACACAATATAGGATAGGTGATAACTTATCTTTGGTGATTGCTTTATCATTAAAAGGGACATCCATAATCCACATTCTATGTTATAATCAATGTAGGAGAAATAAGGATGTTTTACTAATTTTGCATTAACAAGTTCTTTGCAATCGGGTGTGGAGATGTTGGATGTTGGTCAGACTGCAATTACATGTCTTTTTTTAATAAATGTATGGGTTTAGAAGGTATTTATCCTACACCTCCAAGGATAATAAGAAAAATTGCCTGCTAAGTTGGACACTCTGGCTTGTGACCATGGGAAATGATAGATTCAGTGTGCTTATATTGTGCTTAATGGATCACTACAGTAGCACCTCAAAATACTTGTCGAAAAGTCACCTCTATGTAACTACGTAATTAGAATCAATAATGACGAGACTGTACATTGCCGGGAAAGCATCTTGCTTTAGTAACGTGACTTAAAAAAAGTCATATATTTAGACATATGATTGAACTTCATTATTCTTATTGATTGAAGGCATATATATACAAGTTATAATAGGAGAATTTTATTTCTACTTTACATCTAAAACTCTATTCTATAAGAGAATGAGAACTGCGTAGCAACTCGACCTAAACCTTTCTCATATCCTCATTACAATTAAGGTAATAGTATAATTCTAATTATGGTACAAGACTAATTATATTACAATACAAGTCTACCAAATATACAAGAATAATGTGTCCACTGCTGGACACGGTATTGGCCCTGGATATGGCCTGTCCGAGAGCCCACTGGATGTGGGCTTTAACACACCCCCGTAGTCATAGCGGGAGGTCTTCGTACGCTGAGACTGTCTCTAAAATCTTCAAAAAGGACTGAGGGGAAGACCCTTTGTAAAGATATATCTGGAAGGCACATTGTAGACACATACTTGTCCTTTAGCTACCTTCTCTCGAACAAAGTGAATATCCATCTCTATGTGTTTAGTACGCTGGTGCTGAACTGGATTATCAGAAAGGTAGATGACACTTATATTATCACAATACACCAAGGTATCCTTTTCAATAGGACAATGGAGCTCTAACAGCAGATTACGTAACCAACATGACTTGAAAACCACATTGGCTACCCCTCAATACTCGGCCTCTGCACTTGAACGTGAAAGCGTGGATTGACGCTTGGTAGACCATGAGACCAAGTTGTTATCTAAAAACATGAATTAGCCAGACGTAGACCGGCTGGTGTCAGGACAACCACCCCAATCAACATTTGTATAGGAGACCAGTGTAGACATCGATGAAAGATACAAATGCAAATCATACTCAAGTGTTCCCTAAATGTACCTAAGAATGCGTTTGAGCGCATTCATATGTTCAACTATGGGATCATGCATAAACAAACACACCTGTTGTACGACATATGTAATATTAGGTCGCGTGAACGTCAGATACTGAAGGGCGCCTGCAAGACTACGATAGCGGGTCGGATCCTTATAGAGAGAGCCAGCTGCAACACCTAACTTTGGTTTAGTATCAACTTGAGTAGAAATGGACTTACAGGATGACATCTCATCCCTCTCAATGATCTCTGCTGCATACTTCCTCTTTGATAAGAATAATCCACCTGCATGACGAGTTACAATAATTCCCAAAATATAGCTCAAGGGGGCCAAGTCTTTCATGGCAAACTCAGAACTGAGCATTGTCATAATAGACCTTCTCAAAGCATCAGAAGAGGCAGTTAAGATAATATTATCCACATATAATAGTATATAAGACATGGAAGAACGCCGACGATATATAAATAATGAATTATCCGACCTGCTGTGAGAAAAATTCACAGTCGAAACAAAATCAGCAAACCTTTTATACCAAGCCCGTGGAGACTGCTTAAGCTCATACAAGGACCTCTTCAATATACAGACATGATTAGGATATCTAGTATCCCTAAACCCCAAGAGCTGATGTATATACACTGTCTCCTGAAGATCACCATATAGGAAAGAATTCTTCACATCTAGCTGATGAATGAGTCATGATTTTGAAAGAGCCAAGCTGAGCACAGTGTGAATGGAAGCGTTCTTGAACACCGGGCTAAATGTCTCACCACAATCCACACCAACCTGCTGAATCTTACCATCACCTACAAGTCTAGCCTTATGTCTCGCAAATGAATCATCAGAATTTTCCTCATGAACAAAAATCCACATAGATCAAATAATATTAACACCAGATAGACGGGGTACCAATTCTCACGTCTTATTATCAATAAGAGCATTATATTCCTTGGTCATGATAATTTTCCAATTAGGGTCATTTAAGGCAGACACAAGATTATGGGGTAAGGGAGATTTAAGAACATTAGAATACAAATTGAAATGTCGTTTTGATTTAAAATACCCATTTGAGTGTGAGTGATTGGACCATGACTCTGGGCTGGATTTGGTGAATTTTGGGAATTTTGAGAAGTCTCAGAAATTTCCATCGAAGGCGTCGCGGCGCCCTGGTCAAGGGCCGCGACAACAGAAGAACTGTAGGGCTCTCTGAAGTTTTGGTGTCGCGGCGCTAACGACGTATTTTCTGAAAAATCTGAAAAATGACGAAGAACATAGGGGGAGATAGCATCATCCAAAAAATCATAAGAACTAGGCACGAGTTGTTCTATTTTAGAAAATGTAAATTGGGATTCATCAAAGAGGACAAATCAAAGCATTTATAACCACGCTAATTTGACGGATAACCCAAAAACACACAAGGAGTAGAACGTGTCTGAAGTTTGTTGATCGTAGTCGATGGAAACAGTGGATAACATAAACATTCGAAGACCCTAAGATGAGAATACGAATGAGTCTTATTGTATAAAACTTGAAGAGGGGAGGAATATGTCAAACTTTTAGAGGGAATAATATTAAGTAGATCGGTAGCCATTTGTAGCGCATGATGCCAAAATAATAGAGGAGCGAAAGAATGAACCAATAAAGTGCGAATAATGTTATTGATGGTACGAATTTTTTGTTCTGATTTCCCATTTTGTGAGGACGTATGAGGACAAGAAAAATGAAAATTTATCCCATTTTGTGCACAAAACTCCCTAAATTTCCCATTGCCATACTCTTTACCATTATCACATTGAATGTTCTTTATTTCCCGTTCGAATTGGGTTCTGATGAAAGCTCTAAATTTTGTGAAGATGGAAAAAACTTGTGATTTTTTCGTAATTGGAAATACATCCAAAAATAACACATAATAACGATGACCCATAGAACTGAGAATGGGAGATGTCCAAAGATCACTATGAATAATATCAAATGACATTGAAGTATGAGAATTCGAAGCTACAAACGGTAACTTAATAATTTTTCCTAAAGAACAAGATTGACAATTTGGAGTACTACGCGTACCCTTACATGAAATAAACTTATTCTTATCTAAAACAGATAAAATTGACGACCCTGAATTACCTAGACGAGCATGCCACAAGGAAGGAGCAAGAGCTGCAAAAGTGGATGACATAGTTTGACGCGAGATGCTGAGACTCGGTGTGATTGGATAAAGATCCCCCTACTGTCACACCTCATGAGAGGACTCCTCGTCATCCTTCACAGAAAATCCAAACGGATCAAAATCAATAGAAACACAATTATCAGTGGTGAATTTATGGACATACACCAAAATTTTAATCAATTTTGGGGCATGAAGGGTATTTTTCAGGACAAGAGGTTGATGAGGAGGGGACAAAGTTTTATTACCATAACCCTTAATTGGAATAGAACTGACATTACCAACAGTTATACCACGATTAGTGCTCAAATTGGAATAAGACGAGAGAGTACCTTGGTCGGATGTTATGTGGGTAGTGGCGCCGGTGTTCATATACCAGTTAAGGTCCGATTGAATCAAGCCAAGCGTGTGCATCGCTACTTCAGTGTCGGTCTGAGTGGGTCCCATTGTGTGATGGGCCTGAGGAGGGCGAGGCCCAAGAATTCCGGACTGCGGGGTCTGCCCATAAGTTGTTCTGAAACCTAGATTCTGACCTGGGAAGAAGCTAGGATGCGGTGCTTGCGGCCGTCATCGAGGCGCCGCGGTCTTTGTCGCTGCGGATCCGATCTTTGCCGTGGCACCGAGACCCACTGCCACTATCTAGGGCGGCCCTGTGGGCCCCAAACCTGCTACTGCTGCTGACGGTTGCCCCCGTTGTTGTTGCCGCAATTCTTGCCATTATTCTTTCGATTTTGGCCCTTCTTACCACCCCCGTTATTGTGATTTTGGAACACGTTGGCTAGATTAGAAGGGGAGAAATTGGAAGCAGTCATCATGACGACGGGGCTTGCTCCGATCGATGTCCGTTTAGCCAAACCTGCTTCTTCCAAAGTGAGCATGGAGCGGGCTTGATAGAACTCCGGCAGGGGGTTACTTTGACGAATAACCGAAGCAACCCATGTATAGGTCTCGGATAGACCGGCAACCATCTGAATAACTAGACGACTATTAGAAATAGGAGAACCCACGTTGCGTAGTTGGTCTGCCAAGTCCTTGAGGCGTTTGCAATAAGAGGAAACTTTTGGAAAATTCATCATAGCAACCTGAGAAAATTCCTCCTCAAGGATAACAATGCGAGAATGACTGTTATCTTGGAAGATGTCACGCAATCGATTCCACGCCACCATAGCTGTGGAGGTGAGTTCCATAATCATCTGTAAAAGATCCAAGGAGATAGTGGCATAAATCCACTGGAGAACCTTGGCATCAAGCATGACCCATAAGTCTGGATTTGTTTCTTTGGTAGGCACAACCATTGTAGACGTAGACGTCGTCGTATTACCCCCGTAGGAGTAGTGGAAAGGATGATGTGGTGAAGAACTTTATGTGTCATAGCATGAATCTTGAACAATTCTGCCCACGTCTCATATTGAACGTTTTCAAGATCAAGAACAATAGGAAGGACGTTCTTGATGTTAGAAACTGTTAGGGCAGGATGAAAAGTGTTCTTATCAGCCATAGGGAATAGAATAACAAGATTCGGAGAATGGAACTTGTGAGAGAAGATTTTCTGGAAGAGAAGGGTCGCGGCACTGGTCACGAAAATCTGAGAGGGATCTGGAAATTTAACATAATTGTCACCGCTTTGGAATAATTAGATATTTATAGATAATGTATACAATAATATAACTTTAATTTTTATATGAGTAGAAGGAGGAGTTATTGTTGGAAAACAATGAATGTACGGAAATAGTAACTAACTATTACAAGTGCTTCAAAAGGGTAAACAATAGAAATTACAATAGTAACAAACTTGTAGCCAACAAGAATTATGGCCACAACAAGCTCTTGAGTTCTTGAATCCGTCTTGAATCTTCATTTCAATTGCAGCACGCTCTTTTATCTTGATAACCTGAAACCAACAGACACTAAATCTAGTAGCGTTACAAAGGCGCTGCTGAGTCGAGTGATATTCACTATGTCCTTAAGACAAGATTTCCCCGTATATATCCTTTTATTTTAATGGGAAATTATCTCCTAAGATAAAACAACAAATAATAAATGAGCAAAGGTAACTCAAGTGTTTCTCAATAAGAACATTGAGTGTTTGAAAGTATGCTTAGATAGAAGGAAGTTCAGAAAATCTGAGTGTAATGTATCAATTGTTTTACATCACCAATTGAGTAAAAGGCCTCAATATATAGTAGTGTAAGATGATCTCTTCAAGTTCCCATTTAATGACCAATTAAGTGACATGTAATGGACACTTAATTCACTAAGTAATGCAGCCAAATAATGGCTGATTTATGGAGGAAAAAATGACATTTGAATGCTCCAAAACGTCCTCATAATCAAGCAAACTTTTGGACTTTCGTCGCACAAACACTGCTTCGGAAGCGCTGCGGCTGGGCCTCGGAGGCGCGTGGCTCCAGTATCCAACGGACCAATTAGTATCGCGGCTCATCCCTTTAGGCGCCGCGGTGCCTCGGCTCTGGTGGTGGTGGCATAGCGGCAACCCGGCTCTGCGGTGATGTCGCGGACCTTTTTCAACCATTTTCAATCTTACACATCGTACACTTCTTCTTTCATTTACCAATATGGAACAGTAGTCATTTAACCAACGACCGTCTATTATTTTATGTCTCAAACATTTACTTATGTACCAATATCTCTTTTACTAATAAAATTTATGATACTTGGCACTACGAGTGCACGTGTGTGGAAATGACGTTTCCGACGTGCGGGGCTCCTATTGTTTGAGTCATAAATAATGGAATAAACTTAATTCCACATTAGTTGTCACGACCCGACCCCGGCCGCATCGTGCCTACCGGCACCCGTCAGTATATATCGAGAATAACAATGAACATAGATAATACAAAACCTGTATAAAGTAAACATCACTGGCAAGCCGATAAAGATGCCTTCCATAAAATATACTTAACCAAAAGTACAACTTGTTCTTACAGCCCAAAACACAAACGTGACTACAGACCTCTAGGAAAACAACTGTGACGGGACAGGGCCCCGCCAAACCCCTGAATGTACATACTACCTATAGCATCAGGGAAAATTCGTACCAACAAAAATAAGCCTCCGGAGAAATGGAGCCTCTGACACCAGACCTGTGATCCTAAGAATGAGGATCCACCACCTGCTTACCCTTACCTGCGGCATGAACGCAGCCCCCGAGGAAGGGGGTCAGTACACAATATGTACCAAGTATGTAAAACTGGAAAATACTGTAATAATATTATAAGTCTAAAAATAAGCTGGAGTCAGGGATGAAAACTCAAATTACCTTGTATTGTGCCTTACTAACAATGAGAGTAACAAGTATATATATAATACTGCATAAAAATAGGAGGCTCATGATCAAAACAGGGTCCCTCGCCCGTAGTATCAATAAGCAATCCTACTCCTGGGACTATTTCACCTGCATGGGTCCTGTGGACCCGCATGAGGTATTCCTCGCATAGGTTGTACCCGCCCGCATGGGACTATTTCACCCGCATGAGCCCATAAGGACTCGCATGAGGTATTCCTCGCATCATGGGTAGCAAATCCACGGAACAGGTGGTATAACGTCTTGGGGGTTTACCCCTCATTTATACTCTTACCCTGAAGCATGTGGTATGACGTCTTGGGGCTTTCCCCTCATTCATACTCTTATCCTGGAGAAGGTGGTATGACATCTTGGAGCTTGCCCCTCATTCATACTCTTACCCTGGAGAAGGTGGTATAATGTCTTGGGGCTTACCCCTCATTTATACTCTTACCCTAGCTCAATCGGTCATCATACATAACATAAATAAGTTAAGAAAGCTCCTAACTTCTCATTAGTCTTGTTCATATACCCTCTCATTTTAGTTTACTTAAGGCACTAACATATCTTAATAAAAGAAATCCGGGAATTTAAACCAAAGTACTACATACGTCTATTCTTTTGAAAATGATTCCTCTTCATATAAAACCTTTGGGCAATTGATGCCTTAAAATCAATTTGTCTTTCATAAATCAAGTCATTTGTCCTTACTTATCTTACTTAGAGTAAATCTCTTCTTATTAACCTTTCATAAAGCTAATAAACCAACTTCCCATAAAGTTGTTATATTAACCCTATACTTTAGTAAAATTATACTTTCCCGATAACCAAGGGACTTATACTTTTTAAAATGAAACAAGTATTATATACTTAAAACAAGTAAGGATATCAAATCTTGTACATCTACCGTACTATATAGGTACAACTACTCATGCTCAAGAGATAGGGAAGCTCCACATACCTCTTCGGGTCACTCCACTTGCTAAGTCCAAATACCGCACGTAATATGTCAACCTATATTGACCATGATACGTTTATTAACCTATAGTTCAATGTAGAATAATCCAAGTTCAAGTCACTAAATTCTATGGAAAATTGGGCAGCATTTCCTTTGTTTCCACATACTTTGCCACCTTTTTCAAGGCCGAATTCAACATCCAAACGCCACATTTAAGGCCCAACAATCCAAATATTTCAAAGGGGATTACACACCTAAACTTGGGTGTGTAAAATTCTGCCCCATAAGGTACAACAATTAACTTAACAAGTTTAAGGTAGTTTTTAGGCTACAACATGCTCACATAACCTTTTTAACCAATTCTTTCATATCCAAACCATATTTCTTACATGCAATGAATCTAATAGCATTATTTACTACTACAAGTTCCTTCTTCTTCTCATGCAACACCAATAACTAGCTACAAGAGAAGAATTGTTACCTTAGAGCTTTAGCCAAAATTATTCCAACAACTTTTCTAGCCTCTTTTCCAAGAACACCACCACAACAACTCCTACAAGCTAGCCACAAGCTTCCTTCTTGCCACACTTTTTCAGATTTTCCTCAAGCTTTGAATTTCTCTTGGAATTCTAGAGAGAAGTGAGAGCTCTAGCTTTAGAGAGAGAGAAAGACTTTGAAAGATGACCAAGTCTTCAAGACTTGGTCAATATAAAGGACATGCAAAAATAAGATGGGGGGGACACTTGTCACTCACCCATGGCTTTTTTTAAAAGAAGAAATCTGATTTTCTCGCTTTTTCCGCGAATTCCGCGCCGCTGCCTCAGATCCAGCGCGCACCAACTCGACTCGCTTCCCGCGCGGCCGCGCTGCAACTTCAGCGAACCCTCAGATCATTCGGCGCCGCGGCCCTGCAGCTGGCGCCGCGGCCCTGTGGCTCCTGCCCGAAACACCTTTCTGTCCGTCTGCGCACTGAACTTGTAACCCCCATAACTTCCTACATCGATGTCCTATCGATGAACGGTTGATTGCGTTGGAAACTAGACTCAACGAAATACACACTAGGCCTTTGAAAAACCTAGGAACTCTCAATGTAACAGGTCATAACCCGCCTCAAAATTGACCAAAAACCCGTCCGAAACAATCCGTCAACCTATCTTTCGAAAATTTTAAGTCTTAACCCCTTTCGTACGCTCTCACACGTATGGCCAGAACTACGGGGTATAACATTCTCTCCCCCTTAGAAACATTCGTCCCGAATGTTCCTTCTAGGCTTACTTAAATCACGATATCGACATAGACCCTCTTAACTATTTCTCTTTGCAAATAAAACACTCCACATAGCCACAACAATACTTAAGCATAATTGTCAAATTAAAACTAATAAGCATGAAAGTGGGTTACATGGAGGTATAGGGAATAAGTGAGGATACTTCTTCATCATGTCATCCTCTGCTTCCCACGTCATCTTCTCCCTATTCTCGTTCCGCCATAATACCTTGACGGAAGCCACGTCCTTCGTCCGAAGTCGCCTAACCTGATGATCGAGTATCGCTATGGGACTCTCCTCATACGATAACCCCTCTGTCACCTGGACATCATGAATCGGGTGCACTCTAGATGGATCTTCAATACATTTCCGCAGCATAGACACATGGAAAACTGGATGCACTGCCTCCAGATCGGACGGCAGATCCAACTCATAGGCAACCTTGCCTACCCTACGGACAATCTGATAAGGCCCAATATACCTTGGGCTAAGTTTCCCTTTCTTCTCAAATCTCATCACGCCCTTCATGGGTGACACTTTTAGAAAGACCCAATCATCTACCTCAAACTCCAAGTGTCGACGCCGATGATCTGCATACGAATTCTGTCGACTCTGAGCTGCCAACAACCGCTCCTGGATAAGCTTCACCTTATCCACTGCCTGCTGAATCAAGTATGGCCCGACTAACTGCACTTCTCCCACCTCAAACCAGCCTATCGGTGACCTGCACTTCCTCCCGTATAAGGCCTCATAAGGCGCCATCTGAATACTAGAATGGTAGCTGTTGTTATAAGCAAACTCCACCAGAGGTAAATGATCCTCCCAGCTACCCCGGAAATCAATAACACAAGCCCGCAGCATATCCTTAAGTGTCTGGATAGTGCGCTCGGCCTGTCCGTCGGTCTGAGGATGAAACGCAGTACTGAGACTCACATGTGTCCCTAATCCCTTCTGGAAAGACCTCCAAAAGTTGGCCGTGAACTGGGCTCCTCTGTTTGAAATAATCGATACAGGCACTCCGTGCAGTCTCACAATCTCTCTGATATACAATCTAACATAATCCTCGGCCGAAAAAGTCGTCCTGACTGGAAGGAAATGGGCTGATTTCGTCAGCCTGTCGACAATAACCCAAATGGAATCATGCTTCCTCTGAGTGTGAGGTAATCCTGTAATAAAATCCATATTTACCACCTCCCACTTCCAAGTCAGAATATCCATAGCCTGCAATAGCCCACCGGGCTTCTGGTGCTCAACCTTGACCTGCTGACAATTCGGGCACTGTTTCACGAACTTCGCAACGTCCCTCTTCAGGCCATCCCACCAATAGATACACCTGAGGTCATGGTACATCTTAGTCGACCCCGGGTGAATACAATAACGAGCAATGTGCGCCTTCCCCAGAATCTGCTGACGAAGTCCTGTCACATCGGGAACACATAACCGGCCCTCAAATCTTAGCACCCCATCAGGCGCTACCTCAAATAGACTCTTCTCCTCCTGAAGAGCTGCATCTCAATACCGTACCAAAATCGGATCCTCATACTGTCGCCTCTTCACCTCCTCGACGATGGAAGACTCGGCAACCTCTCGAACCCGAACTTCATTACTATCAGAATCAACCAAACGAACCCCAAGGCTCGCTAGCTGATGTAACTCTCAGACCATATCCCTTCTCTCTGGTTGTACATCAGACAGACTACCCATCGATCTGCGACTAAGGGCATCTACAACTACATTGGCCTTCCTTGGGTAGTATAGAATGTCGACATCGTAATCCTTAAGTAGCTCCAACCACCGTCTCTGCCGTAAGTTCACTCCTCTAGTCAAGATATACCGAGACTCTCTTGTGGTCCGTAAATATCCATGAACTCCATACAAATAATGTCTCTGCATCTTCAAGGCATGAATCATGCCGCCAACTCTAAGTCATGTGTGGGATAGTTCTTCTCATGCTTCTCGAGCCGCCGAGACGTATGTTATAACCTTGCCGTCTTTGCATAAAGACGCACCCAATCCTGACACCTGACGCATCACAATAAACCACATATCCATCTAAACCCTCTGGAAGAGTAAGAACTGGGGCGGTCGTCAATTTCTCCTTTAGCAACTGGAAACTTTCCTCACAAGCATCCGACCACCGGAACATAGCTGCCTTCTGAGTCAACTTAGTCAAAGGTGCTGATATGGAAGCAAACTTCTCCACAAACCTCCGATAATAACCTGCAAGGCCCAAAAAGCTGCGTATCTCCGTCGTTGTAGTGGGTCTGGGCCAAGTCTTGACTGTCTCAATCTTCGCTGTATCAATCCGAATACCATCGGCCCCGATAACATGCCCTAAGAAAGCCACTGAGGCCAACCAAAACTCGCATTTCGAGAACTTGGCATACAACTGCCGGTTCCGGAGGACTCCCAATACCGTCCTCAAATGATCCGCATGTTCTCGCCTGCGCGAATAAACCAGATATCATCAATGAACACTATAACGAACATATCCAAGAATGGCTCGAACACCCTATTCATCAAATCCATGAATATCTTTGGGCGTTGGTCAACCCGAAAGACATCACTCGAACTTCATAGTGCGTCAGGGTCCCGAATGCGATCTTTGGGATATTCGCCTCTCTAACTCGCACTGATGATAACCGCATCGCAGTCTATCTTGAGAAACACTCGCCTCGCAATCGTCAAAAATCATCAATCACGGGAGGATATCTGTTCTTGATAGTTACCTTATTAAGCTGTCTGTAATCAATACACATACGCAGCGTCCCATCCTTCTTCTTTACGAATAACATTGGCGCTCCCCATGGAGAAACACTTGGCCTGATAAAGCCTTTCTCCAGCAAGTCCTTTAGCTGGTATTTCAATTCCCTCAACTCGGCAGGTGTCATCCTGTATGGCGGAATAGATATCGGTCGAGTGTCTGGCGCCAAATCAATGCAAAACTCAATCTCCCTCTCCGGAGGGATACCCGGAAGCTCGTCTGGGAATACGTCTGGAAACCCTCTAACGACCGGAACTGACTGAAGGTCCGGTATCTCAGCCTCAGTATCAAATACTCGAACCATATGGTAGATATACCCCTTCCGCACCATCTTCCTAGCCTTGAGGTAAGAAATAAACCTACCCCTCGGCGACGTAGTGTTCCCCTTCCACTCGATAACCGGCTCACCAGGAAATTGGAACCGTACCAGCCTCTCTCTACAGTCCACATTGGCATAGCAAGACGCTAGCCAATCCATACCCATAATTACATCAAAATCCGTCATATCCAACTCTATCAAGTCGGCTAGAGTCTGACGACCGTATATAGTCACCGGGCAAGCCTTATATACCCGCTCAGCTACTCAATCACTTCCATGGCGTAGCTACCTCAAAAGGTTTTATGGACTCGGGCTCTATCCCTATTCTACCAGCAATATGAGGAGATATATAGGACAAGGTAGAACCTGGATCTATCAAAGCATATACATCACAGCAAGAAACCAATAATGTACCTGTGACGACATCCGTGACGCCTCCCGGTCCGACGGTGGACATAGCATAAATGCGGTTCGAGGACCCGAACTGGGACCCCACGACCCTCGCCATGGATCGCTTGTCCGTGACCACCGCCTCCGGCACTGACCACCAAGATGAAGATCCAAAGAATCGACCGCAGCCGAACCATCACACTCCGCCGCCTGGGGCGGACAATCCTCTTCGGATGGCCTCGCCGCAAGAGTAACAAGCTCCGAACCCATACGGCACTCGCCGGATGAGACCTGCGTCGAACACACCGAGATGTGGGTGGTCTCGATTGGTGACGGTCTCACGCCAAGCCCCGACGATCAACCTCGCGGAAAACCGGGAAGCGGCACTCGCGCTTGAAATGTGGATCTAGTCTGCCGGCGTGTCCGCCAAATCGCCTCGAGACCTCTGTCTCGGCCTCTTGGGCTGGCCTAAGTCGCTGATCCTCCATTTCTCGCCTCAATCCTCGCATACGCCGCATCTCCGGCAATATCCATCCCTGGCTGAAGAGCCACCCCTAAGCAAGCAGTAATCATGTGACGGTCTAGCCCCATCACATATCTATGAACCCTGTCTGCCATGTCCACTACAATGGTGTGCGCATACCTGGCCAAGGAGTCAAACTCCAGGTCGTACTCTCTGATAGTCCTCCTGTTCTGCCTTAAGGTCAAGAATCTATCTACGCGGGCTCTCCTCATCTCAGGAGGTAAGAAGTGATCCAGGAAAGCCTCTGTGAACTCTTCCCAAACAGCTGGAAGAGCATCCTCACCTCTCGACAACTCCCATGACTCAAACCAATTCAACGCAATGTCGCGTAACCGGTAAGAGGCTAGCATGACGGACTCGCCTCCGAGGCCCTAAGCACTGCATAGTCCAGAATCGCCGAACGAACTCCCGAGGATCCTCGGACCTCGAACCATAGAACTCGGGTGGATGACAACTCAGAAATCCGAATCCGTAATCGTCGGCTTGGGTTGGTCGCCGCTCCTATGCCGCCGCCACTATCTTTGGTCAATAATCGGATCTGCTCCCCGTAATCTCTATACTCGGCCGCGGTGGGCTGGAGGCTCGTCTGCGGTCTCGATGGCGCTCACGCCTCGAACTCACAGGCAAGCTACGTCGTGGAACTCGCTGCCCGAAACATCATCTCTGGTAAAGACTGGGCCTGTGCCATCGTGACCCTCCGCGTCCCACTAACAGCTCCCTCCGCTGCCTTGCCCTTCTGGGCCGCGGTTGCCTTGCGTGGAGGCATAACTGGTACATAAAGGAAAATATCAGAAGAAGTTCAACCTATATCACAGCTCTATTGCACGTTCTTTAGAGTGAAAGAATGGAAACCAATCCTAAATATCCTGCAGCCTCCTGATTATAGATGTAGTGCACAACACACCGATAATCAAGACTCTACTAGATACGGTCTGTAGACACTTCCGAGGACTAACTGCTCTGATACCACTTTTTTTCACGACCCGACTCGGGCGCGGTGCCCTACCGGGCACCCGTGTGTATATATCAGAGAATAGCAGCGGAACATAGATAATACAAAACCTGTATAAAGTAAACATCATTGGCAAGCCGATAAGGCTGCCTTCCATAAAATATACTTAACCAAAAGTACAACTTGTTCTTACAGCCCAAAACACAAACGTGACTACAGACCTCTAGGAAAACAATTGTGGCGGGACAGGGCCCCACCAAACCCCTGAATGTACATAATACCTATAGCATTAGGGAAAATCCGTACCAACAAAAGTAAGCCTCCGGAGAAATGGAGCCTCTGACACCAGACCTGTGATCCTAAGAATGATGATCCACCACCTGCTTACCCTTACCTGCGGCATGAACGCAGCCCCCGAGGAAGGGGGTCAGTACACAATATGTACCAAGTATGTAAAACTGGAAAATACTGTAATAATATTATAAGTCTAAAAATAAGCTGGAGTCAGGGATGAAAACTCAAATTACCTTGTACTGTGCCTTACTAACAATGAGAGTAACAAGTATATATATAATACTGCATAAAAATAGGAGGCTCATGATCAAAACAGGGTCCCTCGCCCGTAGTATCAATAAGCAATCCTACTCCTGGGACTATTTCACCTGCATGGGTCCTGTGGACCCGCATGAGGTATTCCTCGCATAGGCTGTACCCGCCCGCATGAGACTATTTCACCCGCATGAGCCCATAAGGACTCGCATGAGGTATTCCTCGCATCATGTGTAACAAATCCACGAAACAGGTGGTATAACGTCTTGGGGGCTTACCCCTCATTTATACTCTTACCCTGAAGCAGGTGGTATGACGTCTTGGGGCTTTCCCCTCATTCATACTCTTACCCTGGAGAAGGTGGTATGACGTCTTGGGGCTTGCCCCTCTTTCATACTCTTACCCTGGAGAGGGTGGTATAACGTCTTGGGGCTTACCCCTCATTTATACTCTTACCCTAGCTCAATCGGTCATCATACATAACATAAATAAGTTAAGAAAGCTCCTAACTTCTCATTAGTCTTGTTCATATACCCTCTCATTTTAGTTTACTTAAGGCACTAACATATCTTAATAAAAGAAATCCGGGAATTTAAACAAAAGTACTACATACGTCTATTCTTTTGAAAATGACTCCTCTTCATATAATACCTTTGGACAATTGATGCCTTAAAATCAATTTGTCTTTCATAAATCAAGTCATTTGTCCTTACTTATCTTACTTAGAGTAAATCTCTTCTTATTAACCTTTCATAAAGCTAATAAACCAACTTCCCATAAAGTTGTTATATTAACCCTATACTTTAGTAAAATTATACTTTCCCCATAACCAAGGGACTTATACTTTTTAAAATGAAACAAGTATTATATACTTAAAACAAGTAAGGATATCAAATCTTGTACGTCTACCGTACTATATAGGTACAACTACTCATGCTCAAGAGATAGGGAAGCTCCACATACCTCTTCGGGTCACTCCACTTGCTAAGTCCAAATACCGCACGTAATATGTCAACCTATATTGACCATGATACGTTTATTAAGCTCTAGTTCAATGTAGAATAATCCAAGTTCAAGTCCCTAAATTCTATGGAAAATTGTTTCCTTTGTTTTCACATACTTTGCCACCTTTTTCAAGGCCGAATTCAACATCCAAACGCCACATTTAAGGCCCAACAATCCAAATATTTCAAAGGGGATTACACACCTAAACTTGGGTGTGTAAAATTCTGCCCCATAAGGTACAACAATTAACTTAACAAGTTTAAGGTAGTTTTTAGGCTACAACATGCTCACATAACCTTTTTAACCAATCCTTTCATATCCAAACCATATTTCTTACATCCAATGAATCTAAGAGCATTATTTACTACTACAAGTTCCTTCTTCTTCACATGCAACACCAATAACTAGCTACAAGAGAAGAATTGTTACCTTAGAGCTTTAGCCAAAATTATTCCAACAACTTTGCTAGCCTTCTTTCCAAGAACACCACCACAACAACTCCTACAAGCTAGCCACAAGCTTCCTTCTTGCCACACTTTTTCAGATTTTCCTCAATCTTTGAATTTCTCTTGGAATTCTAGAGAGAAGTGAGAGCTCTAGCTTTAGAGAGAGAGAAAGACTTTGAAAGATGACCAAGTCTTCAAGACTTGGTCAATATAAAGGACAAGCAAAAATCAGATGGGGGGGGGACACTTGTCACCCACCCATGGCCTTTTTTAAAAGAAGAAATCTGATTTTCCTCAGTTTTTCACGAAATTCCGCCTCAGCGCGGGCACAAACTTCACGACTCGAACATTCCGGCGCGCGCCCTCGGCTTGCGCGCTGCAACTTCAGCGAACCCTCAGACCATTCGGCGCCGCGACCCTGCAGCCGGCGCCGCGACCCTATGGCTCCTGCCCGAAACACCTTTCTGTCCGTCTGCGCATTGAACTTGTAACCCCCATAACTTCCTACACCGATGTCCTATCGACGAACGGTTGGTTGCGTTGGAAACTAGACTCAACGAAATACACACTAGGCCTTTGAAACACCTAGGAACTCTCAATGTAACGGGTCATAACCCGCCTCAAAATTGACCAAAAACCCGTCCGAAACAATCCGTCAACCTATCTTTCGAAAAATTTAAGTCTTAACCCCTTTCGTACGCTCTCACACGTATGGCCAGAACTACGGGGTATAACATTAGTAAATTTCCAACAATCCCCTCTTGAAAATAATTTTGGCGCACTCACAAGGTGTCTTTCTAGTAATCTTTCGGCGGACCGATGTTGCATCTGGATAGGTAGCCTTAGGTTTGAACCTTCCATAGTTGAATACCGCCGGACTTACTTACTGCATGGTGAACGTGGTGTCTTGAACCGTTAGTGTTTAGTGTAAGTCAAGACAACGGTACCAACACAACAACTTTCCTTACTCTGTTCTTCTTAATATTTTGTTCGTTGTGGTCGTGGACACACTTGGATTCTTAAGTACGTTCATTTGAGGCAGCTTGTCCTCACACTAAAATAGGTGGTCTCCTACAAGGTATCATGTTATACCCCACATCACAAGTGTTAGGCACCATTAAAAGTTTCTCCAAATCTAACTTCAACCGGTGATGAACATTAAAGGTTTTCGAAACTTAACCTCTACCCACCATGCAGGTAGCACTTTAAAGTTTTTCGCGGAAATAACTTTGGATTCATGTTTCTTTACAGAAATCATCATCCGAAGTTCTCTTGCTTCCACCGAAGTTCTCAACTGAACCTTTACGATTTAGTTTTCCCATTGAACCTAATTCCTGGGATCTTCAGTCAGTAAGGTTGGGTTTACACTGTATCAATTCTTATTGTTTGGGGTTTACGCCTATGTCCCTATACCGGCAGTACTCTTGATATTCGGATAGTCTTTTAGTTAAATGATCCGCTATATCCTTTGATTAATAATCAAAGAAGTGCCACCCGTGATGATCAACTGCCCAACGGTCTTATGTCACTGACTGAAATGCCCAGGCGCCGTCATCTGAGCCCTCATAGTGTATAACTGATGAAGGCACGAATTTTTCCCAATAAGGGACATCCTCTAAGAGGTCATGAAGTTACTCAACTTCTTTCCATGCTTTTTCTAAAGCGATAAACTTTGATTTCATCATGAATCGACCGATGCAACTTTGCTTAGAGGATTTTCAAAGATACACCATACACATCCACGTGTGGCTTTGGTGTTCTCCAAATCCGATGTCCAGTTTGCATCACTGTGTTCTTCCAGAACCGTTGGACATCAAGAATACCATAATTCATAGATAGGTGAATATTTCAGATATCGTCATATCCGATTTAACGCCTTCTATCGATCATTTCCAGAATCACGAGTGAACCTTAGTTCAATTGATCTTCTTTATAAGTCGATAACAGGTCAGTTATAGTGTGTAAAATATATTAAACTACATGTGACCTGCGCCTATCGCTCCTGGTATACGGGTGCACCATGATTCCAATAAATTCTATAATTCATATCCATTGGTGACTTCAATGAGACTGTCAAACACCTCACGAATGAGTTTGAAAATAGACTAGTCTGTTAGATGTCATAGAAATCCCAATTCCTAAGATGTCATCTGCAATACCCATATCCTTCATATTGAAATGTCATTTCAACATATTCTTAGTCTCTAGGACTATTTCTTGTTATCAACATGTCGTCTACGTAAAGGCATATTATGGCAAATGAGTCAGAATTACCTTTCATGTAGACACATTTGTCACACTAATTAAATGGAGAAACCCTTCGATAGTAGAGTACCATCAAAGTTTTTGAGCCATTGCTTCGGGGCCTGTTTCAGCCCGTACAGATATTTGACAAGTCAACAGAATTGCTTCTCTTACCCTAGAACCACATACATCTCGGGTTGTTCCATATAAATTTCTTCTTCCACTTCAGACTGTTGGTTTTCCAACTGTTGGTTTTCTAACTTCAAAGTCAATGTTTCTGTTGTCAGATTCATCATTTCTATTTTATCTAAAACTTCCAGGACCAAAATTTAAAAACTTCAGGGACCAAAAAGGAAGTTCAGAAAGAAGCCCAGCAGTCCACCAAACCAACTCTCCGGTTAGGAAGGTTATCTCACCATCCATGTCATGCAAGACTACGATGGCCTTGGATGTTAAGCTATTTACAGAGGAGCACATGTCCAAGTAGCCAATGCCTTATACTCGTCAGTAGATCCATCTACTTCTTACTCAATTTGAGTATTCACTTTTACAACCCAAAGGTTTTTTTTACCGGAGGAAGATCAACCATCAGACAAGTATGGATTGTATTTCTCTCTCTTGTAGCTTCTTTCCAAAGCAGTGCTTTTTAACTTGACAATTCTTTGTTAATTGTCCATGGTTCATTCTTAACCATACAAGCTAGAAGGCCAGAAACAAGTCTATGTCATATATTTTCTCCATTCCGGTTCAACATCTAGAATCCCTAAGTTCCGTAGATCTGGAATCTCTAGTTCCGGACAGTCAGAAACTCGCGGGTTCTGGTTAACCTCGAGAAATTACTTATTTTTCCTTCTCAAGGAAATTTATCTTCAAAGAATTCAACATTCTTTGACACCAAGATGCGATAAGCACTACTGTTATTTGCAGATCTAGTGGATATGCACTCTACAGTCTTGGTCCAACTTAACCTATTTCGGTATTCTAACCTCTACCAAGACACTCCACATATCTTGGGCGTACGACTTTGCGTCTGGCTAACACCGTTAAACTGAGGTAAGTAAGGAACAATCATTTGATGAACGCTGCTTAAGATTCTCCCTCTCTATCACTATGAATTCCTCAATTTGTAGGCTTTCCAACTTCTGTTTTGTAGTGCTTATCCACATCAATAGCTTCATCTTTGTTTTTTAACAAACAAATGATGCAATATGTTGTACCATCGTCAATGAAGGTCACAAAGTACTTGTCTCCCCCTTCTATTTTGTACAAATTTAAAATCACCAACGTAGGTGTGACAAAGTTCTAGAGAAGCGGTATTTCTTTTGTTATTCCTTTGAGGGAATGGAAAGTTGATTTTGCCTCTTCGCCCTCCTCACATTCATTTTGAGGGTTTATATTGACAGATGACAACAATATCAACTTAGTTAGATGTTGATTGACTTCCTATTTAACGTGTCTTAATCTATAATGGCATAGATGCACAGATTACAAATATATCATTTATTTGGCTACAGACATACTATACCATTCTTAGTTATTACAGACCTGTTGGACTAGAGTCAAACCAGTTTGACCAACAGCGTCCCTGACACCAAGTTTGGGACACATATCACCTCATTTTAGAGTGATCTCATTCCCTTAAGTCCGTTTGAGGACAACCTCTCCAACCCATCTACTTTAAAGGTGGCGTTGCTTCACATGAACAACCTCTTGCATGTGGTTAGGGCGTAACCGAACCATATGTTATCTGGATACTCTGGCCCACTCCAGTTGTCTTGGAAGACTGAGTGTCCAACTTCTTTTCTGCCTTTCATTTGGCCTTTAGATCATTTAAGATCTGGAAATTCTGTCCCACTCCAGTCACCCGTAGTCTTTGTATGACTGAGTGTCCAACATCATCCTATCAAACGAAGGATCTTCTGTCAGATAGTGTGACATGTTCAACATCTTAATATAAGACATTATCTTTTAGTCTTCTTTCTTTGAGATTGACTTGCTCTCCAGTATCCAATCTTCAACCGGTAAGAAGAGAGATTCAATTTCTAATTTTAGAGTGTAGGGAATATAAGTTTTTAATGAAAATACTTCATATTTCTAGCCTTGTTTCACACACTTTTATTCAAAAATTATCTAAACACATTATGGACAAGGAAGGATAATTAACTTAGACCTTTTAGATTCTAGCCCACTTCAGTCATACTGAGTGTCCATTTCCTCCTTACCATAATTCTGATCCTTTGTCTGGGACATGTATAGGCCTTCTGCTACAAGATAGAACAACATCTTCAGCCTTCTCCTCTTGTCACAGTTGACATCCTCAACCTCTCGTGGGCGCTTGTTTCTACCACTCTTGGGAGGAGTGACTGCAACTCTTCTTTGACCCTTAGTCATACTAGCATAACTATCAGTAATATCTTGAAGCTCAGCATCAGATCCAGAGATCCCACCCTTGATGGAAACAAATTTATAACTATCGTCAAAGAGAGAGCCAAACTAGGACCAGATTTAAAAGCACGGTTGTTGACAGAGACAGTGTTTAAACTGTTAATAGAACTGTCAACATAACTGTTTTCAAGAAGAAAACCACAGCCAGATTTGGGACTATATCTCATGGCAAACATTTCGAGCACTAATACAAATATTGTCTTAAGATTGTTGGAAAATAATGAATGTACGGGAATAGTAACTAACTATTACAAATATTTCGAAAGGGTAAACAATAAAAATTACAATAGTAACAAACTTGTAGCCAACAAGAATTATGGCCACAACAAGCTCTTTAGTTCTTGAATGTCCATTTCAATTGTAACACGCTCCTTGATCTTGATAACCTGAAACCAAGAGACACTAAATATGGTAGCATTACAAAGGCGTTGCTGAGTCGAGTGATTCACTCTGTCCTTAAGACAAGATTGTCACGTATATATCATTTTATGTTAATGGACAATTGTCTCCCAAGATAAAACAACAAATAATAAATTAGCAAAGAAAACTCAAGTGTTTCTCAAGAAGAACCGTGAGTGTTTGAAAGTATGTCTAGAGAGAAGGAAGTTCAGAAAATCTGAGTGTAATGTATCAATTGTTTTACATCTCCAATTGAGTCAAAGGCCTCAATATAGTAGTGTAAGAGGATCTCTTCATGCCTATGTAATGGCCAATTAAGTGGCATGTAATGGACACTTAATTCACTAAGTAATGCAACCAAATAATGACTGATTTATGAAGGAACAAATGACATTTGAATGCTCCAAAACGTCCCCATAATCAAGCAAACTTTTGGACTTCCGTCGCACAGAAACTGCTTCGGAAGCGTCGCGGCTCCAGTAGCCAACAGACCAATTAGTGTGGCAACCCTTTTTCAACCCATTACAATCTTACACTTCTTCCTTCATTTACCAATGTGGAGCACTCGTCATTTAACCAATGACCGTCCATCATTTTATGTCTCAAATATTTACTTACGTACCAATATCTCTTTTACTAATGAAATTTACGTTACTTGGCACTACGAGTGCACGTTTGTGGAAATGACGTTTCCGACATGCGGGGCTCCAATTGTTCGACTCATAAATAATGGAATAAACTTAATTCCACATTAGTAAATTTTCAACAGTTAAAATATGTGTTATTTAGTTCTCTCTTTGTTCCATTTGATGGGATAGTGTAACAACTCGCTAGGTCGTTTTGAGCTATTGGCCTCTCTTCTTTAAATACCCTTCTTGTTGCTTTAAAATGGTATTCTTGACTTGCAGATATGGATGACTCGGTTCCTGAGACAATCGGATGAGTAATAGAGAGAAATTAGCAAAATTGGAAGTTCTTAATTTAAGAAAATGGAGAAGTTTGATCAAAGTCAATATCGAATGTTAACAAAATCGAATCAGAGTTTTGCTGGTTTCATGAGGTCTGGAATGTGACTTATGACTTATTCGAGTGGTTGGGATGGATATTGAAGGGCTCGGGAGTGATTTAGGTCTTTGATTGAGAAACTAGTTAAGTTAAAGAATTTGAGTTGACCACGATCCATATTTTGATAGTTCCAACGAGTTTGTATGATGATTTTGGACTTGTATACAAGTTTTGGTTTAATTCCATGAGTTTCATATGGGTTTTGGGTGCTTTGGCACTGTTTTAAGCATAAAAGTCTAACTCAAAGGTTCGTTCTTAGTATTAGAGATCGAAATTTTATTTCGAGACTTCAAAATTTTGAGAATGATTTATAGGACTAATCTGGAATAATTGGTCTAATTCTGATAAGTCACACTTGAATTTAAAAGTTTACTACTGATAATTGGGTGTCTGTTTCATTTGGCCCTTTAGGATTTTCCGTGAAAGATTTTTAGACGGGGAAGCTACTAATGATATGTGATAGTCAATGAGAGCTCTACCTAATTACCTCACCAAATCAGTGATCCAAGTTACCATCCACTTTTGCTGCTTTCGCACCTTCGTTATGGCATACACGTTTAGGTTATCCGGGAGTACCTGTTTTAGCCTCGCTTAAACAAAATAATTTTATTTCAAGCGTAATTCTAATATGTGTCATTCATGTCCACTTGGTAAACATGTTCAATTGTCATTTGTTTCATCTAATTCTTGCACACTTATGTCTTTTGATATTATCCATTGTGATATTTGAACATCACCCGTCTTGAGCTCTTAAGGCCATAAATATTATTTGCTATTGCTAGATGATTACTCTAATTTTTTGTGGTTATTTCCCTTGTCAAAAAAATCACAAGTTTTCTCCACATTTCTCACTTTTAGAGCATTCATCTGAAATCAATTTGAATGAGATGTTAAAAATATTCAATGTGATAATGTTATGGAGTTTGATAATAGGCATTTTTGAGATTTTTGCAATTATAAGGTTTAAATTTTCGCTTTTCATGTCCTTACACATCCTCACAAAACGGGAAAGCGGAACGAAAAATCAGAATCATCAATAACATTGTTCGAACATCCCTTGCTCATGCCACTCTACTACCATCATTTTGGCATCATGCCCTACAAATGGCCACATATTTATTGAACATACTTCCCCACAAAAACTTATCCTATCAAGCTCCACTAAAAATGCTATACCTGCGGGACCCATCTTATTCTCATTTATGGGTATTTGAGTGCTTGTGCTATCCTCTTTTTCCATCGATCACAATCAGAAAACTTCAACCCCGGTCAACTCCTTGTGTTTTTTTGGATTATCCTTTCAATCATCGAGGTTACAAGTGTTACGACCTATCTTCCAATAATATCATTGTGAGTCGTCATGTAATCTTTGATGAAATAAATTTCTCATTTACCAAAAATCATATGTTCAGACCACCTACCTATAATTTTCTAGATGATGGCATATCTCTGTATTTGACCCAATAATTTTCTCGTCCTACAGCTACTGTTTCATCAAACCCAAATTATTTGGGTGAACTGGGCCCAGAAATAGTGGCACAATCATGTGATCTCACTGCCCAACAAACTAGGCCATTTTTACCATTATTGAGCCCAGTTAACGCTGGCAGCTCTGGCCCAATTTAAACAGCCCACTACCTGGCAGTGGCTTGGTCCACAGCCCCGAACCTGGCAGTGTGGGTCACGACCCAATACAATGTCCACTGCCAAGCAGTTCAGAACCCTCGTCAGCCTGATCCCGCTTTTGACCCAGTGGCCCACTACCCGTAGTCAACACGACATTGTCAAACCAAACACCAAATATAGTCTTCACACCCGATTCTCAAAATCATAATTGCCTCGTAATCCCGTGTCTTCTCTTAATGACCCAATTTGAAAAAATGGCTATGGATAATGAATTTAATGCTCTTATTAAAAATAGGACGTGGTAATTGGTATCTCGTCTCCCTAATGCTAATATAATTAGGTCTATGTGGATTTCCAGTCACAAAGAAAAATCTTATGGTACTTTTGAGCGGCATAAACCCGTTTTGTAGGTGATTGGAAAATACAGCAGATTGGTATGGATTACGGGGAGACATTCAGTCCGGTGGTTAAATCGGCAACTATCATTATAGTCTTTAGTCTGGCTCTCTCAAAGGCATGGTCACTTCATCAGTTGGATGTCAAAAATGTCTTCCTCCATGGACAACTAAATGAAACCGTATACATGTACCAACTCTTGGGATATGGGGACTCCAAGTACTCTAATCATGTGTGTTTGTTAAAAAAAAATCATTATATGGGCTAAAACATGCTCTTCGGGCCTGGTACTAGAAGTTTGCATATTTTGTTTCACATATTGGTTTTTCTAACAGTCGTTCTGATCATTCTATGTTCATCTGCCATCAGGGTAATAATATTGATTATCTTCTTTTATATGTGGATGATATTATATTAACTGCCTCATCTGATGCTCTTCGGAGTCCATCATGTCACTGCTTGACTCTAAATTTTCTATGAATAATCTAGTGCCACTACACTATTTTCTAGGAATAGATGTGACACGTCATGCAGGTGATTTGTTTTTATCTCAAAAGAAGCACGCAACAGACACTGTTGAACGTGCTGGCATGTCCTCCTGTAAACAATCAGCTACTCCGATTGGTACTAAACCCAAATTGAGTACATCTTCCGGTAAGCCATTTGCCGACCCGAAATTGTACCGCAGCCTGGCAGGAGCCCTGCAATATCTTACATTCATCGGGCCATATATTTCTTATATAGTTTAACATGTGTGCCTATTCATGCATAATCTGATGGATGATCATATGCATGCTCTCAAACGCACTTTGTATTATATTCAGGGCATTCTAGAGTATGGATTGCATTTATATCCATCATCGACATCCACCCCTGTCTCTTACACAGATGCCGACTGGAGAGACTGTCCGGACACCCGATGCTCCACTTCTGGCTATGGTATATTTCTTGGCGATAACTTGGTATCTTGGTCATCCAAACGGCAAGCAAAATTGTCCAGATCCAGCGCTGAAGCAGAATACCGAGGGGTTGTCTATGTTGTGTCTGAATCATGTTGGCTTCAAAATTTCCTTCTCGAACTCCACTGTCTGGTTTCGAAGGTGACATTAGTATATTGTGATAATGTTAGTGCTATCTACCTCTCATAGAATTCGGAGAACCATCAGCACACCAAGCATATTGAGCTAGATATCCATTTTGTCCGTGAAAAGGTCGCTCGCGGACAAGTGCGAGTCTTGCATGTCCCGTCATGCTATCAAATTGCAGATATTTTTACTAAAGGTCTTCCACTGATATTATTTGAAGATTTTTGGAACAGTCTTAGCATACGTCTATGTTACACCCCGAAATTCCAAGGCAATGATATGAGAACGTACAAAGGAAATTGAAATTTGAAATTTGAATTTTGGAAGGAAAGAAAGAAAGATTACTTTCTTAAGGAAAAATTTCGGGAATTTGTGAAGGAAAACGTTTATTAATTGGAATTTGGTTCTCAAATTTGATATTTGAGACTTATAGAATTTATTGGAATTATGGAATTTTATTTCCGAATTTGGTCATGTGAGGCCCACCGGGGAAATTTTACGATTTTGTGGGGCCCATAAGTTGTTCGATATTTTGACCAATTAAGGATATTTTGGGAGATGAAAATATTTTGGACCAATGAGAGGGCGACATGTGTCACCCCCACTTGTCTTGGTCTTGGAAGACTTTGACCCTAGATATTTTGGAGACAAGTGGAGGTGGGTCTCATTCCACTTGTCTTGTTACACTTTGTCCATAAATTTGTCATCATCCCAACCTTAGATATACATTACATATACACATAGAGGGTGCAAGAAGTCACAACACTTAGAATATTTCAAGACCATTTCTCTCTCTCTCCCATTGAGCTCTCGGCCAAGGGCCTCCTATGAAGAATAAAATTCTTCAATACTTGTTGATAAATTCTCATATTCAAACTAAAGATCCCTAGTGGTATACTAAGCATAAAAACCCCCTTAAACCCCTGAAATACTATGTTGTTCCATTAGTCGCACCTTGAAAATCTAAGGTGTTTTTGGACTTTTGTGTTGGAACTTGAAGAGAAGTTGGTTATGAACTTCTAAGGGTTGTATATTGTGGATTGGAACGTAAAGAAAATAAGCTAAACATGCTAAGGATCGACCTTAGACTTGGATTATTTTGGGCTATATTGAGGTAAGGATCATCTTTCTCTTAATATAATTAGATAATACATGTTGTGGATATATGTAGATGACCTTGTGCTAGAAAGAGTGAATATTAGAAATGGTTTGGACCACATTTGGATGTTGAGGCCGAGAGTTGGTTAATATTGGCCATTGGAAATTGTTGACCATTTTGTTGTTAATAACACTTGTCGCATGTAATATAATGAATGAAATATTGTTGTTGATAGTTAATATAACTTATATAACATGTTGGAACTTGATTTGGATTAAAAAGGAATTAAGGAAAATGGATTTGGATTTAAAGTATGTTGGCCGAGAATGGCCCTTAATGTTGGTAAATAATGGACTGTTTTAATATAGATTGTGGGGCAGAATTTTACACGTCCAGTTAGGCGTGTAATCTCCTTTTGCTAACTGTTGATTGCGCCTTAAATGTGGCTTGTTGGTTGATGAATACGGGTCTTGGAAGAGGCGGAAAAGTACGTAGAAACAAAGGAAGTGCTGCCCAAATTTCCGTAGAATTAGAGGGCATTATTTGATATAAGTCTTATACTAGAAAGTATGATATTGATAGAAGTGCTATCGTCATTATAGGTTGAAGTACTACGTGTACCATATTCTACTTGGAGGGTGGAATAGCTAATAAGGTTGAAGTACATTGGAGTGTGTTGCTACTTGTCGTTTGGGTTAGTCGTCATGAGGTATGTGAACTACTTCCTTCTTTTGACATGATTAATTGGAAAGTCTATGTGACTTGATTTTGGTGAGTCTATGTGACTTGATTTATTGAGGTAAGTAAATTGATTTGAAAGTATATGAGTCTTGATTATGAAATGTATAAGTTACTTGAATTACTTTAAAGTCATGAGATTTGATTTAAAGTTAAGAGACTTGATTTCTAAAGTTAAGAGACTTGAATTATTTTGAAAGTTTGAGACTTTATTTTTCAAGTTATGGGACTTGATTTCTAAAGTTAAGAGACTTGATTTATTTGGAAGTTATGAGACTAGAGTTATTTGAAGGTCATGAGACTAGAATTATTTTAACAAATATAGATTACTTGGTTTAAAGAGAATGCATGACTTGATTTTAAAAGATATGAGTAACGTTATTTGAAAAGAATGAGTTACTTGAGTTAAAAGAATAATTGTCTTAATGTTGAAAGTAGAAGTTACTTGATTTAAAGTCTTGCGTTGAAGTTAAAAAGGTGTAGTAACTTGATTTGAAATGTATATGTTACTTGATTCAAAGAGAATAAGTAACTTGATTTGAAAAGTATATGTTACTTAATTTAAAGAGTAGAAGTAACTTGATTTAAAGGTATAGGTTAAAAGTAAGTTCCTTGAGTTTTGAAAGAATAAGTAACTTGATTTAAAGGCATAAGTTACTTGGATTTAAAAGTGTAAGTAATTTGAGTTTAAAAGGGTAAGTAACTTGGTTTTAATAGTGAAAGTGTTTTTGGGTTCAACTCCCTAAATATTTCATGAAACGATTCTTTTATAAAGAATAGACGTACATAGTACTTTGGGTTCAAATCTCTTACATGATATGATAGTGTCGTGGTTGTATTAAAAGGAAAGACGTGGTAGTGCTTTAGTTTTCTTAAATGAAAGTATTATAACGGCTTTATGGGAAGTTTGTTATAACAAGGTTTGTGGAAAGTCAAGAGAGGGTTTAAAATGTTGTAAGGAAATCATGTGAGAATGCCCATGATTAAGTCCTAAATATAGTACATGAAATGTGACACTTTGATTTTCAAGGATGTTTTAAAGTAATATGTGATGTCTATTGCCCTAATTTGTCAAACCATGTCTTAGAAAGATACTTGGTATGATAAGTGTCTTGATGATGGTTTCAAAATGATACATGTATTGGATTCTACTTCCTAGTGATACATGTAGTACTTGGGCTTTTCTAAAATGGAAATTTAGTTTATAAAGTGAATGTACGGCTCACGTACATTGTTGTAATGAACTTTAATCCTTAGTGATGCAAGGTGTGATAGTGCCTTGGTGTAATAAAATGAAAGACTTGTTAGTGTCTTGTTTATTTTAGAAAGGAAGGCATGGTATTGTCTTGGTTATTTTAGAAAGGAAGGCATGGTATTGTCTTGTTTGTTTTAAAAGGAAGACATGGTATTGCCTTGGTTGTTTAAGAAAGATGGTGCATTCATTTTGTCTAATGAGAGTTAAAGATTACTTAACTTGCATATGTTGTTCATGATAGCCATCAGTGCTAGTGTTATAAGTATAAGTGCGGGGTAAACCCCCAAGACATTATATATATTTAATGGATTTGCTCTCCACGATGCGAGTATTGCGTATATGCTCATTGCGGGTCCGTAGGGCCTATGCGGGTGAAATAGTCCTATGCGAGGCAAATTGCCTCATGCGGGTCCACACGACCTATGCGGGTGAAATAGTCCCATGAGTAGGATTGCATATTGATACTACGGGCGGGTGGCCCTAGATTGATCATAAGCTTCCTATTTTAAAGCATGTAAAGTGTACTCTTATTACTCTCATTGTTAATAAGGCACAGTGTACTGTTAATTTGGTTATCATACTTGCCTCCTGCTTTATATTTGGACTGTATGATCTCCTTTACAGTACTTACAGTTTTACATGACTTTATTGCGTCCTTCACTAAAAGCCGGGCAGTATATTGTACAATGTTACAGAGATACAGTAGTACAGTGAGACAAGGTACAATTGGCTATGATTTTATATGACCCGGTAGGATCTGGTATTTGATTTTCATACTTGCCCCTGTCATTCTTGTGTACAACTATGATTTTAATACTGTACTGTATTTCCATTCTATACTTAGTACATGTTGTACTGACCCCCTTCGGGGGGCTGCGTTCATGTCTGCAGGTCTAGGTACTTAGTTGTGTATCCGCAAGAATAGGATCCCGGTTCAACATTTTGAGATGACTTCAATGTTCCGGAGCTTGTCATTATGGATAGGCGTATCCAGGGGTACGACGGGGCCTTGTCCCGTCACAGTTTACTATCCAAATTCTTAGAGGTCTGTATTCATATGTGGGCTGGACTGGCTAGAGTTGTATTTACATTGTTGTACAGTGTGGACCCATTCGGGTGTGATATACATTATGGTGGCAGCCTTATCGGTTTTGCCTTTGTTTAAGAAAAAAAATTGAGTGTCATTTACCTTCCGCAGTTTATTTGAGTTGTGTAAATAAAAGGGTGCCCAGGTAGGGCACCATTCGCGGGCCCGGGGTTCGGGGCGTGACAGAGTGGTATCAAAGCAGTTAGTCCTCGGAATGTACAAACCGTGTATAGTAGAGTCTTGTTTATCGGTGTGTTGTGCACCACATATATAAACAAGAGGCTATAGTACATTTAGGATTGATTTCCCTTCTTCTCACTCTGAGATCGTGCGATTGAGCTGTGTTGTTAGTGTAGTCTCTCCCTAACGTATTATTGTGATTGCAGCTATGAGAAAGGCAACAGTGACTCAGGAAGGAATATATGGATAGCGTATCCAGGTTGGTAAAATTATCGTATAGAGGGTATTATGATGATGTATACCTGTACGAGCGTATTTACTTTGGGTCATATGTGTGTTGCCTAGAATGATTATGCGTTACCATAAGTTGGTAAAGTCTTGATAATTACTTGGAAGATGTGAAACAGTTAATGAATCCACACCTAGGCTTTATATATGTACTGATTTGGGATAGTCATAAGGTAATGAACGGTTTGAGATTGTGATAGACTCTTGAAAGATCAGGTTCAATTGATTTAAAGACATACCATGTTGTTAGATTAAGCTGTGTTGTACGCTTAAGTGATTTTGTGAATAGTATTGGTATGGAGTAAATAGAGTTGTTGTGAGTAAGACAACAAGAATTTGAGATTATGAGAAGCTCCCTTACCCGTATGTGGGGACTGATAAGGTAAGCTTTGAACATAGAATGATTGTGAACCTTGGAATATTGATAACCGCTGAGACCTTAGATGTACAAGGCCTTCTCGGATAGTAAGAATTATTTCAGACTAAGAATGAGAGTTAAGTGCGATAATGGGTCGGGTGTGGACCAATTGCGGGTCGATCTGTGGCGTGGAATGGAGTGGGGTCAGGTGGAAGTGGTCTCGCTACGTGATAGGGTCACGAGGGTGCAAGGCCCAAGTCTAGTTAATCGTTGTACGAGTTCGTGGACGCGTTCCACCGGAACCGGGTCATGAGAGCCGGAAATGGCCTTAAATTGTTAGATGTAGTAACTCCAACGATTGGAGAACAAAAGCAGTGTTTGAAATTATGTACGTGTACTAGAAAACGTTTGGGAGTACGAGAAGAGTACGACAAGTAAGAAAAAGAAGCGAACAAGTGTTAAAAGAATGGAAGTGGTTATAGTTATGAATAATGAAAGTATGAAAAGAGAATACTTTTAGGCCATGAATGGGAGTTAGTAGTGGTGATACACCCTCTAGATGTGATTCCTCGTTTGGCTTTGATTGATGTATATGCATGTGAGATATATTGTGGCCATGTGTGGCACAATTGGTTTCATTGAGTGTAGTTTAAGGGGACTATACCAAGAGTTGTTTAGCATGAACCTAGTATGAACATTCGGGACAAATGTTTCTAAGGGTGGAAGGATGTTACACCCCAAAATTCCAAGGCAATGAGATGAGAACGTACGAAGGAAATTGAGATTTGAATTTTGGAAAGAAAGAAAGATTACTTTCATAAGGAAAAATCTCGGGAATTTGTGAAGGAAAATGTTTATTCATTGGAATTTGGTTCTCAAATTTGATATTTGAGACTTATAGAATTTATTGGAATTATGAAATTTTATTTTTGAATTTGGTCATGTGGGGCCCCCCCGGGAAATTTTATGATTTTGTGGGGCCCACAAGTTGTTCGATATTTTGACCAATTATGGATATTTTGGGAGATGAAAATATTTTGGACCAATGAGAGGGCGACACGTGTCACCCCCACTTATCTTGGTCTTGGAAGACTTTGACCCTATATATTTTGGAGACGAGTGGAGGTGGGTCCCACTCCACTTGTCTTGCTACATTTTGATGTCATCATCCCAACCTTAGAGATACATTACATATACACATGGAGGGTGCAAGAAGTCACAACACTTAGAATATTTCAAGACCATTTCTCTCCCTCTCCCATTGAGCTCTCGGCCAAAGGCCTCATATGAAGAATAAAATTCTTAAATACTTGTTGATAAATCCCCATATTCAAACCAAAGATATCTAGTGGTATACTAATCATAAACAACCCCTTAAACCCCGGAAATACTATGTTGTTCCGTTAGTCGCACCTTGAAAACCTAAGGTGTTTTTAGACTTTTGTGTTGGAACTTGAAGAGAAGTTGGTTATGAACTTCTAAGGGTTGTATATTGTGGATTGGAATGTAAAGAAAAGGAGCTAAACATGCTAAGTATCGACCTTAGACTTGGATTAGTTTGGGATATATTGAGGTAAGGATCATCTTTCTCTTAATATAATTAGATATTACATGTTGTGGATATATGTAGATGACCTTGTGCTAGAAAGAATGAATATTAGAAATGGTTTGGACCACATTTGGATGTTGAGGCCGAGAGTTGGTTAATATTGGCCATTGGAAATTATTGACCATTTTGTTGTTAATAACACTTGTCGCATGTTATATAATGAAGGAAATATTATTGTTGATAGTTAATATAACTTATATAACATGTTATAACTTGATTTGGATTAAAAAGGAATCAAGGAAAATGGATTTGGATTTAAAGAATGTTGGCCGAGAATGGCCCTTAATGTTGGTAAATAATGGACTGTTTTAATATAGATTGTGGGGCAGAATTTTACACGTCCAGTTAGGCGTGTAATCCCCTTTGGCTAACTGTTGATTGCGCTTTAAATGTGGCTTGTTGGTTGATGAATATGGGCCTTGGAAAAGGTGGAAAAGTACGTAGAAACAAAGGAAGTGCTGCTCTAATTTCCGTAGAATTAGAGGGCATTATTTGATATAAGTCTTATACTAGAAAGTATGATATTGATAGAAGTGCTATCTCATTATAGGTTGAAGTACTACGTGTACCATATTCTACTTGGAGGGTGGAATAGCTAATAAGGTTGAAGTACATTAGAGTGTATTGTTACTTGTCGTTTGGGTTAGTCGTCACGAGGTATGTGAACTACTTCCTTCTTTTACATGATTAATTGGAAAGTCTATGTGACTTGATTTTGGTGAGTCTATGTGACTTGATTTATTGAAGTAAGTAAATTGATTTGAAAGTATATGAGTCTTGATTATGAAATGTATAAGTTACTTGAATTACTTTAAAGTCATGAGATTTGATTTAAAGTTAAGAGACTTGATTTCTAAAGTTAAGAGACTTGAATTATTTTGAAAGTTTGAGACTTTATTTTTCAAGTTATGGAACTTGATTTCTAAAGTTAAAAGACTTGATTTATTTAAAAGTTATGAGACTAGAGTTATTTGAAGGTCATGAGACTTGAATTATTTTAAAAAGTATAGATTACTTAGTTTAAAAAGAATGCATGACTTTATTTTAAAAGATAGGGGTAACGTTATTTGAAAAGAATGAGTTACTTGAGTTAAAGGAATAATTGCTTTAATGTTGAAAGTAGAAGTTACTTGATTTAAAGCCTTGAGTTGAAGTTAAAAAGGTGTAGTAACTTGATTTGAAAAGTATATGTTACTTAATTTAAAGAGTAGAAGTAACTTGATTTAAAGGTATAGGTTACTTGATTTTGAAAAAGGGAGGTTACTTGATTCAAAAGTAAGTTCCTTGAGTTTTGAAAGAAGAAGTGACTTGATTTAAAGACATAAGTTACTTGGTTTTAAAAGTGTAAGTAACTTGAGTTTAAAAGGGTAAGTAACTTGGTTTTAATAGTGAAAGTGTTTTTGGGTTCAACTCCCTAAATATTTCATGAAACGATTCTTTTATAAAGATGTACATAGTACTTTGGGTTCAAATCCCTTACATGATATGATAGTGTCGTGGTTGTATTAAAAGGAAAGATGTGGTAGTGCTTTAGTTTTCTATAATGAAAGTGTTATAACGGCTTTATGAGAAGTTTGTTATAACAAGGTTTGTGGAAAGTCAAGAGAGGGTTTAAAATGTTGTAAGGAAATCATGTGAGAATGTCCATGATTAAGTCCTAAATATAGTACATGATATGTGACACTTTGATTTTCAAGTATGTTTTAAAGTAATACGTGATGTCTATTGCCCTGATTTGCCAACCATGTCTTAGAAAGATATTTGGTATGATAAGTGTCTTGATGATGGTTTCAAAATGATACATGTATTGGATTTTACTTCCTAGTGATACATGTAGTACTTGGGCTTTTCTAAAATGGAAATTTAGTTTATAAAGTGAATGTACGGCTCACGTACATTGTTGTAATGGACTTTAATCCTTAGTGATGCAAGGTGTGATAGTGCCCTGGTGTTATAAAATGAAAGACTTGTTAGTGTCTTATTTATTTTAGAAAGGAAGGCATGGTATTGTCTTGGTTATTTTAGAAAGGAAGGCATGGTATTGTCTTGTTTGTTTTAAAAGGAAGGTATGGTATTGCCTTGGTTGTTTAAAAAAGATGGTGCACTCATTTTGTCTAATGAGAGTTAAAGATTACTTAACTTGCATATGTTGTTCATGATAGCCATTAGTGCTAGTGTTATAAGTATAAGTGCAGGATAAACCCCCAAGACATTATACATATTCCGTGGATTTGTTCTCCACGATGCGAGTATTGCGTATATGCTCATTGCGGGTCCGTAGGGCCTATGCGGGTGAAATAGTCCTATGCGAGGCAAATTGCCTCATGCGGGTCCACACGGCCTATGCGGGTGATATAGTCCCATGAGTAGGATTTCATATTGATACTACGGGCGGGTGGCCCTAGATTAATCATAAGCTTCCTATTTTAAAGCATGTAAAGTTTACTCTTATTACTCTCGTTGTTAATAAGGCACAGTGTACTGTTAATTTGGTTATCATACTTGCCTCCTGCTTTATATTTGGACTGTACGATCTCCTTTACAGTACTTACAGTTTTACATGACATTATTGTGTCCTTCACTAAAAGTCGGGCAGTATATTGTACAATGTTAAAGTGATACAATAGTACAGTGAGACAAGGTACAGTTGGCTCTAATTTTATATGACACGATACGATCTGGTATTTGATTTTCATACTTGCCCCTGTCATTCTTGTGTACAGCTATGATTTTAATATTGTACTGTATTTCCGTTCCATACTTAGTACTGTTGCGACTTCCGCCGGCTGCGTTAAATGTCCGCAAGTCTAGGTACTCAGTTGTGGATCCGCGAGCTTAGGATCTCGGTTCAGCATTTTGAGATGGCTCCAATGTTCCGGAGCTTATCATTATGGCTAGGCATATCCAGGGGTACGACGGGGCCTTGTCCCGTCATAATTTACTGTCCAAATTCTTAGAGGCCTGTATTCATAAGTGGGCTGGACTGGCTAGAGTTGTATTTACATTGTTGTACAGTGTAGACCCATTCGAGTGTGATATACATTATGGTGGCAGCCTTATCGGCTTTGTCTTTGTTTAAGGGAAAAAAATTGAGTGTCATTTACCTTCCGCAGTTTATTTGAGTTGTGTAAATAAAAGGGTGCCCAGGTAGGGCACCAGTCGCGGGCCCGGGGTTCGGGGCGTGACAGAGTGGTATCAAAGCAGTTAGTCCTCGAAATGTACAGACCGTGTATAGTAGAGTCTTGTTTATCGGTGTGTTGTGCACCACATCTATAAACAAGAGGCTATAGTACATTTAGGATTGGTTTCCCTTCTTCTCACTCTGAGATCGTGCGATAGAGTTGTGTTGTTAGGGTAGTCTCTCCCTAACGTATTATTGTGATTGCAGCTATGAGAAATGCAACAGTGAACCAGGAAGGATTATATGGATTGCGTATCCAGGTTGGTAAAATTATCGTATAGAGGGTATTATGATGATGTATATTTGTACGAGCGTATTTACTTGGGGTCATATGTGTGTTGCCTAGAATGATTATGAGTTTCCATAAGTTGGTAAAGTCTTGATAATTACTTGGAAGGTGTGAAACAGGTAATGAATCCACACCTACGCTTATTATATGTACTGATTTGGGATAGTCAGAAGGTAATGAATGGTCTGAGATTGTGATAGACTATTGAAAGATCAGGTTCAATTAATTTAAAGACATACCATGTTGTTAGATTAAGTTGTGTTGTACACTTAAGTGATTTTGTGAATAGTATTGGTATGGAGTAAATAGAGTTGTTGTGAGTAAGACAACAAGAATTTGAGATTATGAGAAGCTCTCTTACCCGTATGTGGGGACTGATAAGGTAATATTGGAACATAGAATGATTGTGAACCTTGGAATATTGATAACCGCTGAGACCTTAGATGTACAAGGTTTTCTCGGGTAGTAAGAATTATTTCAGACTAAGAATGAGAGTTAAGTACGATGATGGGTCGAGTGTGGACCAATTACGGGTCGATCCGTGGCCTGGAATGGAGTGGGGTCAGGTGGAAGTGGTCCTGCTACGTGATAGGGTCACGAGGGTGCAAGGCCCAAGTCTAGTTAATCGTTGTACGAGTTCGTGGACGCGTTCCACCGGAACCGGGTCATGAGATCCGAAAATGACCTTAGATTGTTGGATGTAGTAACTCCAACAATTGGAGAACATAAGCAGTGTTTGAAATTATGTACGTGTACTAGAAAAAGTGTGGGAGTACGAGAAGAGTACGACAAGTAAGAAAAAAGAACGAACAAGTGTTAAAAGAATGGAAGTGGTTATAGTTATGAATAATGAAAGTATGAAAAGAGAATACTTTTAGGCCATGAATGGGAGTTAGTAGTGGTGATACACCCTCTAGATATGATTCCTCGTTTGGCTTTGATTGATGTATATGCATGTGAGATATATTGTGGCCATGTGTGGCACAATTGGTTTCATTGAGTGTAGTTTAAGAGGACTATACCAAGAGTTGTTTAGCATGAACCTAGTATGAACATTCGGGACGAATGTTTCTAAGGGTGGAAGGATGTTACACCCCAAAATTCCAAGGCAATGCGATGAGAACGTACGAAGGAAATTGAGATTTGAATTTTGGAAAGAAAGAAAGATTACTTTCTTAAGGAAAAATCTCGGGAATTTGTGAAGGAAAACGTTTATTCATTGGAATTTGGTTCTCAAATTTGATATTTGAGACTTATAGAATTTATTGGAATTATGAAATTTTATTTTCGAATTTGGTCATGTGGGGCCCCCCTGGAAATTTTATGATTTTGTGGGGCCCACAAGTTGTTCGATATTTTGGGAGATGAAAATATTTTGGACCAATGAGAGGGCGACGGTGTCACCCCCACATGTCTTGGAAGACTTTGACCCTAGATATTTTGGAGACAAGTGGAGATGAGTCCCACTCCACTTGTCTTGCTACACTTTGTCCATACACTTGTCATCATCCCAACCTTAGAGATATATTACATATACACATAGAGGGTGCAAGAAGTCACAACACTTAGAATATTTCAAGACCATTTCTCTCCCTCTCACATTGAGCTCTCGGCCAAAGGCCTCCTATGAAGAATAAATTTCTTCAATACTTGTTGATAAATCCCCATATTCAAACTAAAGATCCCTAGTGGTATACTAAGCATAAACAACCCCTTAAACCCCGGAAATACTATGTTGTTCCATTAGTCGCACCTTGAAAATCTAAGGTGTTTTTGGACTTTTGTGTTGGAACTTGAAGAGAAGTTGGTTATGAACTTCTAAGGGTTGTATATTGTGGATTGGAACGTAAAGAAAATGAGCTAAACATGCTAAGAATCGACCTTAGACTTGGATTATTTTGGGCTATATTGAGGTAAGGATCATCTTTCTCTTAATATAATTAGATATTACATGTTGTGGATATATGTAGATGACCTTGTGCTAGAAAGAGTGAATATTAGAAATGGTTTGGACCACATTTGGATGTTGAGGCCGAGAGTTGGTTAATATTGGCCATTGGAAATTGTTGACCATTTTGTTGTTAATAACACTTGTCGCATGTAATATAATGAAGGAAATATTATTGTTGATAGTTAATATAACTTATATAACATGTTGGAACTTGATTTGGAATCAAAAGGAATTAAGGAAAATGGATTTGGATTTAAAGTATGTTGGCCGAGAATGGCCCTTAATGTTGGTAAATAATGGACTATTTTAATATAGATTGTGGGGCAGAATTTTACACGTCCAGTTAGGCGTGTAATCCCCTTTGGCTAACTGTTGATTGCGCCTTAAATGTGGCTTGTTGGATGATGAATACGGGCCTTGGAAAAGGTGGAAAAGTACGTAGAAACAAAGGAAGTGTTGCCCAAATTTCCGTAGAATTAGATGGCATTATTTGGTATAAGTCTTATACAAGAAAGTATGATATTGATAGAAGTGTTATCATCATTATAGGTTGAAGTACTTCGTGTACCATATTCTACTTGGAGGGTGGAATAGCTAATATGGTTGAAGTACATTGGAGCGTATTGCTACTTGTCGTTTGGGTTAGTCGTCACGAGGTATTTGTACTACTTCCTTCTTTTGACATGATTAATTGGAAAGTCTATGTGACTTGATTTTTGTGAGTCTATGTGACTTGATTTATTGAAGTAAGTAAATTGATTTGAAAGTATATGAGTTTTGATTATGAAATATATAAGTTTCTTTAATTACTTTAAAGTCATGAGATTTGATTTAAAGTTAAGAGACTTGATTTCTAAAGTTAAGAAACTTGAATTATTTTGAAAGTTTGAGACTTTATTTTTCAAGTTATGAGACTTGATTACTAAAGTTAAGAGACTTGATTTATTTGAAAGTTCTGAGACTAGAGTTATTTGAAGGTTATGAGACTAGAATTATTTTAACAAGTATAGATTATTTGGTTTAAAGAGAATGCATGACTTGATTTTAAAAGATAGGAGTAACGTTATTTGAAAAGAATGAGTTACTTGAGTTAAAGGAATAATTGTCTTAATGTTGAAAGTAGAAGTTACTTGATTTGAAGCCTTGAGTTGAAGTTAAAAAGGTGTAGTAACTTGATTTGAAAAGTATATGTTACTTGATTCAAAGAGAATAAGTAACTTGATTTGAAAAGTATATGTTACTTAATTTAAAGAGTAGAAGTAACTTGATTTAAAGGTATAGGTTACTTGATTTTAAAAAAGGGAGGTTACTTGATTTAAAAGTAAGTTCCTTGAGTTTTGAAAGAAGAAGTGACTTGATTTAAAGGCATAAGTTACTTGGTTTTAAAAGTATAAGTTACTTGAGTTAAAAAGGGTAAGTAACTTGGTTTTAATAGTGAAAGTGCTTTTGTGTTCAACTCCCTAAATATTGCATGAAACGATTCTTTTATAAAGAATAGACGTACATAGTACTTTGGGTTCAAATCCCTTACATGATATGATAGTGTCGTGGTTGTATTAAAAGGAAAGACGTGGTAGTACTTTAGTATTCTAAAATGAAAGTGTTATAACGGCTTTATGAGAAGTTTGTTATAACAAGGTTTGTGGAAAGTCAAGAGAGGGTTTAAAATGTTGTAAGGAAATCATGTGAGAATGTCCATGATTAAGTCCTAAATATAGTACATGATATGTGACACTTTGACTTTCAAGGATGTTTTGAAGTAATACGTGATGTCTATTGCCCTGATTTGCCAAACCATATCTTAGAAAGATACTTGGTATGATAAGTGTCTTGATGATGGTTTCAAAATGATACATGTATTGGATTCTACTTCCTAGTGATACATGTAGTACTTGGGCTTTTCTAAAATGAAAATTTAGTTTATAAAGTGAATGTACTGCTCACGTACATTGTGGTAATGGACTTTAATCCTTAGTGATGCAAGGTGTGATAGTGCCTTGGTGTTATAAAATGAAAGACTTGTTAGTGTCATGTTTATTTTAGAAAGGAAGGCATGGTATTGTCTTGGTTATTTTAGAAATGAAGGCATGGTATTGTCTTGTTTGTTTTAAAAGGAAGTCATGGTATTGCCTTGGTTGTTTAAAAAAGATGGTGCATTCATTTTGTCCAATTAGAGTTAAAGATTAATTAACTTGCATATGTTGTTCATGATAGTCATTAGTGCTAGTGTTATAAGTATAAGTGTGGGGTAAACCCCAAGACATTATACATATTCCGTGGATTTGCTTTCCACGATGCCAATATTGTGTATATGTTCATTGCGGGTCCGTAGGACCTATGCGGGTGAAATAGTCTCATGCGGGTGAAATAGTCCTATGCGAGGCAAATTGCCTCATGCGGGTCCACACGGCCTATGCAGATGAAATAGTCTCATGAGTAGGATTGCATATTGATACTACGGGCGGGTGACCCTAGATTGATCATAAACTTCCTATTTTAAAGCATGTAAAGTTTACTCTTATAACTCTCATTGAAAATAAGACACAGTGTAGTGTTAATTTAGTTATCATATTTGCCTCCTGCTTTATATTTGGACTGTACGATCTCCTTTACAGTACTTACAGTTTTACATGACTTTATTGCGTCCTTCACTAAAAGTCGGGCAGTATATTGTACAATGTTCTGATGTCTGATGTCTGATGAGACAAGGTACAGTTGGCTCTGATTTTATATGACACGATAGGATCTGGTATTTGATTTTCATACTTGCCCCTGTCATTTTTGTGTACAGCTATGATTTTAATACTGTACTGTATTTCCGTTCCATACTTAGTACCTGTTGTACTGACCCCCTTCGGGGGGCTGCGTTCATGTCCGCAGGTCTAGGTACTCAGTTGTGGATCCGCGAGCTTAGGATCCCGGTTCAACATTTTGAGATGGCTCCAATGTTCCGGAGCTTGTCATTATGGCTAGGCATATCCAGGGGTACGTCGGGGCCTTGTCCCGTCACAGTTTACTGTCCAAATTCTTAGAGGTCTGTATCCATATGTGGGCTGGACTGACTAGAGTTGTATTTACATTGTTGTACAGTGTAGACCCAATCGGGTGTGATATACATTATGGTGGCAGCCTTATCGACTTTGTCTTTATTTAAGAAAAAACATTTGAGTGTCATTTACCTTCAGCAGTTTATTTGAGTTGTGTAAATAAAAGGGTACCCAGGTAGGGCACCAGTCGCGGGCCCAGGGTGATATAATAATTATTAATTAGCATTATAATTATTCATTATTGTAATTGATTGTAATATCATTTATATATGGTAGGTAGATTAGATGGCATGATTGTGGCTAGGGGTGCACAAAAGGTTAAAATCGGACCGGACCGGACCGAGGACCGAACAGTCAGATCGTCCGGACCGAAGACCGGACTGAATTTCTCGGTACGGTCCAAATTCCAAATTCCAAATTGCAATAAATCCAAAATCCAAATTGCAATAAATCCAATTCCACTCCAGTACTCCATAGTGTCCACTGTCCACAGTCCACACCTCAAATCCAAATTGCAATAAATTTTTTACATGATTTATTATTATTACACAAAGTAAGCTTTAATAACTAAAAAAAACAACTGGTGCAGATGCAGTGCAGGTGTAGCAGTGGTGCTTGGCTGCTTGCTGCTGTCTGGATGCTGCTGCCTGCTTGATGCATTGATCCACAAATCACACTTGCAGCTTGCTGCTTGCAGCTTGCTGCTGCCTGGCTGCTGCTTGATCCACAAATCACACTTGCTACTTGCTGCTTGCAGCTTGCATGCCTAGCCCTTGATCCACGCACGGTGTCCCGACCGCCCCGCCTCACCGCCTCGTCCCATTGCCTAGTGTCCACATTAGGCAATAGGCATAGTCCACAAAATTTAATCTTGAAAATGTCAAAACTAAAATCAAGTAAACAACAGTAGGGAAGAGAATGACAACATCCTTAAAGAAAATACATTATACATATACAAACACTCAAATCATCAAACACAGATGGTAGATTCATCAATTCCACACTTTTGAAAATCTGTATGAAAGAAAATAATAAAGTTAGTAATAAGAATTGTAACTCTTCTAATGCTTGCAATGAGATATCATCTTATTCATATCAATATATCATACCATTCTCCAAATCTTGCAACTCTTCTAATGATTCTTCCACATTAATTAGTTTGGATTTCTTCGTCAAAGTTGCACGAAGCCAATCTTGACCATAAACGAGTCCTTGCACCATCTTTAACATAAAATAAAAGTTAAGAAACAGAACTTACCAATTAATATAATAAAAATTAAACTTGCTTTACAAAAAATACAAAAGAAAATGTATTACCTTAGGTGTCAAAGAACTCTTGTACTGATCAAGTGTTCGTCCTCCAGACTAAATGCACCTCGTAAATCAGTAGATCTGAATAGCTAATATATCACGAGCCATGCGTGAAACAACGGGAAATCTTAGTGAATTGAGCTTCCACCAAGTTAAGATTTCAATATCTTCTTCATCCACCTCTTCATTCAAATATCGATCAAGCTCCGGCCTCGTACTATATTTACCCTTTGCTTCTAACGAAGATTTGAGCTTCCTAACTTTAGTCTTGAGATCTAATCTCATGTCACTTGATTTAGATACATCATTTGTCTCACTCAAAACAACAGTAGGGAAATACATATCCTTATATTCATCAAACAAATCATTTAGGACTTGTTGAACATTCTCAAGCAAACTATCACCATTCACTTCCCCATACATCTCATGTAGAGTCAATTGTAAACCACCTTTTTCATCGAAGGATCAAGAATGACAGCCACATAAATCAACATGTTGAACTTTTCTAAACTACCCCAATACTTATCAAACTTTTATTTCATCTTACCAGCCATTGCACTCAATTCTACATCACAAGTACTTTTTAGATCTTTTAATGTTCCAAGAGCTGTACCAATATCAAACAATGCACTATTGCACGTGACACTCAAAGAAGCAGTAACATTATTAGTTAAAATATAAAACTTTTCTAGAAAGATAACAAGCCTCTTGGCCAACAACCAATCATTCTCATTAGGAGGCCCTACATTATTAGGCTCTTTAAGATCTTGTTCTTTATGAAGTTTAAACATACCAAAAACTCGCTCAAATTTTATAGCTGCCATCAACATAGTATAAGTTGAGTTTCAACGAGTGGGCACATCAAGTGACAACAAAAATTTGCTCTCTATTTTCAAGACTGTTGCAATTTCTTAAAATTTAAGAAGCCTAGCAGGAGAATTCCTCACAAATTTCACAGTAGCTCGAATTCTTTCAATTGCTTTAAGAGAATCTTTTATTTTCAAACCATCCCAAACAATAAGATTAACAATATGAGCGACACATCTCATATGCAAATATTTCCCCTTTCTTATTGCACTACCATTGCTTTGAACTATTCTCATTAAGTGATTACAAGCAACATCATTTGAAGAGGCATTATCAATAGTCACGGTAAAAAAATTCATATGTAAATCTCAACTCTCTAAACAAGATTCTATAGCTTTTGCAATTGACTCACCCCTATGACTTGTAATTGGACAAAAGTTTAGAATTCGTTTTTGCAAATTCCAATCATTGTTTATAAAATGAATGGTAAGGCACATATAGTTGATTCTTTGATTAGATGTCCATGAATTAGTTGTCACACAGACTCGTTGGCATGACAATGTGATAAATTCTTTCAACTTTTCTTTTTTCCTTCAAATAAAGTTGAAAGCAATCACGCGCCACAGTCATACGGGAGGGTACTATAAACTCAGGGCAAGCAACAGACATGAAATGCTTAAAACCGGGTTTTTCAACACAACGAAAAGGAAGTTCGTCAACTATCACCATATAGCACAACGCTTCCCTAACTTCATTTACATTTAAAACTCAATTTCTCAACTTCCCTTCTCTTTTTTTATCCGCAACAGCTTCCAAAGTTAATTTACTTTGATTTTGTTTAATCACATTCTCCGGGTTTAGTACGCATTGAGTTGCATGATTTTTCACATTTTTATTACCATTAATAGCATAGTCACACGCAAAAGTTTTATGGCAATACTTACATTCAGCTCGACGCTTGCCCTCGCCATTAGTCAAATAAAGCTTGTATTCCTTCCAATATTCAGCCCTTTGTTTGTTGCAAGTAATATACTGTCGTTCCTCCGTTGGCATAATACTTGTCTCTGTGTGGAGTGTATTTGTTGGTGTTTGAGAAGGCAATACAAACTCAGGGTCAGGGACAGCCCCTGCTTCAAAATCTGGTACAGTCGAGTGAGTCGACGGACGAGTCATTTCATCGTCTCTTTTCCTTTTGGATTGATTATTAGATTCAGAGGTACTAGACATCATCTGCATGTGAATACAAATATTTAATATCATTTAAAAATACAAATGAATACAAATTTTTGTTGCACAACTTCAAATGACAAACTAATGAACTATTCCTTAGTAGTAAGTACTAAGTAGTACATACCTTGTCGATAGATTGAGAGACTGAGAGTGAGAGAGGCGACTGAGGCGGCTCGACTGTGGAATCGAGTGGACTGGAGTCTGGAACTCTGAATTGAGAGAAGTGAGAAGCGACACATTGAGAGACTGAGATTGAGATTGAGAGGTGACGTTGACGGACGAGTGAGGACTGATGAGTGAGTAGTGACGACTTCGAGTCGTCGACGGTGAGGTGCTGACTATTGAGATTGGGAATGGGATTTAGAGATTTAGAAATGAGGGAAAGAGAGAAAGGGTCGGGAATAAGGGTAAGACTAAGGGGTGGATGTATTCGTGTATGTGTATAATGTATTAGTGTTAGTGTATATCGTTTCATAGGGAAGAAGTGCAGGGGTTTGTATTAGTATAAAAATTAGAATTATATATATTATAAAATAAAATTAAAATTCGGTCCGGACCGGACCGAAAACCGAAACTTATATTTCAAAGGACCGAAGACCGGACCGATAATTTCGGTCCGGTTCGATCCGGTCCAAACATGTTCGGTCCGGTCTATTTTTTCGATCCGGACCGATTTTTGTGCACCCCTAATTGTGACATCATTAAATTATATTCTTAGCATGATAATAGTGGTATAATTACCACATTATTGAAAGAGGAATATTGAGGAAAATATTCTTTACACATCCACTGATATTTAGTGTCGGCTCTAAGGGGTTAAAAATGGCAAGCTTCCTTAAGCCTCCAAACTTGAGCCCCCCCTCCCCCTTTAGCAATAATACTTCATAGGTGATTTTTTTTTTTTAAATGAGTATTATTTGTAGAAAAAGTAACTTTTCATATAAAAGGAAAGAATTATTAGAAGTAATATATATGCTCAAGAAAGATTAAATGATTGACTATATTATCGATTGAAAAATAGCATTAGAAGAAATCGATTATAAAAATTTATTGACAGATTTGCATATCAAAGAGTTAGAAAAACAAACTTGTAAAAAATTAGTATATAATTTTTAAAAAAAAATTTAAGGCCTCAATTCAATTTTGGCTTTAGGCTACTAATATGCTTGAACTGTCCCCGCTGATATTACAAAAGTTCCGAGGAAGGTGGCAGACCTTACAACATACTATTTCTATGATCCGTTTAATGTTAAATCGGATATATCACTCATTGATTGGATTGTAAACAATATCTATCCTTTTGTACAGGGCAAAGTCAGGATTCTGGACTAGGGGGAGCCTATTTATATTTAACGGAGAGTCCGGGTTAGGGAGAGCCTATTTTGATCTAGGGGAGCCTATTTTGGTCAAATTGTCCACACTTTAAAAGAAGATACAGTGTAAAGAATTGAGAACTCTATTGTAATATCATAAATATTACTAGTAATACACTAGGAAAAATTTAAATTTGAGGTCCAGTTGTCTTCACTTTAAAAGAAGAAGTGTAAAGAATTGAGGAATCTATTGTAATATCATGAATATTACTAGTAGTATACTAGGAAAACCTTAAATTTAAGGGAAAGCCCGGACCCCCCTGATTACATACTGGCTTCGCCCATGCTTTTGTATGAACTACATATTCAAATAGAGTGAGCATTAATAATGCCTATACTTTTGCTATCAATATATTTTTAACACTATCATTTTATATAACTTAAATTATTTGAAGTAAAAACTGTTTTTCATGAAATAAAAATTGTTGAATTTGGATAACTATGATAAAAGAAAAAAGTACGTGTGCGAATAGCATGATCTCCTTTATCAACGTTGAAAAATGAGAAACTCATCCAAGAAAAGAACAGCCAAAAAATATCATATCATCATGCTAGAAGAATACAAAAGTTAAAAGACCGTATCATTGAATCCACGACAAGAGGCCGGAGCAATCTCAACAGTGTAAACTGAAGCTATCATAAGAGCATATCCAACTCCAATACCAGCCACAAACCTACCAACCATGAGGAACCAATAATTTGTGGCAAATCCCATCAATATTCTCCTACAAAAAATATTATAGAGGCAAAAACAATGGTATATCGACGACCTATCCAATGAAGTTCGACCAGCAACTGCAGCACCTACAAGAGAGTATATGTTGATAGTTCCCACAAGGATCTCAATTTGAACATCTGAGATTTTGAGGTCTTTTTTATGTAAATTACTGCTCCACTCATCACCCCTGTATCTGCATTGACCATTAAGCAGATTTAGGACGAATTCTCTAGGTTCAATTGAATCCGTAATTTTGAGTTTGTAGTATGCATACATATAATAAAGCATCCGTTTTTTTAATTCACTGACTCCAAATCTTTAAAATATTTATGGTTAGAACACGATAATAGAGAATTATATTTTTCTCATCTAGCTATATATATATATATAAGCTATTAATTGTGTAGATATAATTCTTAATGTCATAAATTTTCTTGTGAAGAATAAATCTCCAATATGACAAGATCATGAGAGTAATAATATGTATAAAGACATGAATTGAAATATACATCTTTGTGTCTTACCATAACCTAATAAGACGGATGTCATGGAAGCTAAAAGAGAGCAAGCAAAGGCATACTTGTTTCTTTTTTGTTTTATCAAAGAAACAGATTCTGAAAGAGGTATTTGGTTGGAGATGACGTTCTTCTCAAGATTTTGATTTTCCATGACAGCCAACTAGAAAGAAAGAGTAATTGTAGATGTTGAAGCCTGTAGAGGAATTGAACAAATTTCTCATCAGTGTCTGCAGAGAACAAGGCCTTAAAATTGGAGTTCAATTATATAGAGGGTTTTTTCACATTCAGTGGAAAGTTTGTATTATAAAACATGAGTTTTCATCTCATTTCTACTGAACGAACTCACTAGGAAACGCATGGTGGGAAATAAGTTTTCATAGAAACGCCGAAATTTTTTCTAATTTTTCGATGTGAAAATACTACAATATAGATTTTTCCCACTGACATTCAGTATGAATAGCCACTAAACATTTTGTAGGTAAAAATGGTGTAAGAAAGGTTAAACAGAATCAAACAAAGGTTGAGTCGAGAGATGACTATCTATCTTTAAGATAAAATTATCCCGTATATATATGTTCTTACGGTAAATAGACAATAGTCTCTCAAGATAAAAAAACAAGAATCAACAATGCAAAGCAAACAAGGTTGATTCTAGCGAAGAAATGAATATTGAAAAGATTGCTAAGAGATGAGAGAATTCTGTATATTCCGTATTGAATTTTATGTATACTCTTTTTCTCGAGTTCTGTTTTTATGTATTATGAACTAAAGGGATTAATTTGTATAGGAAAGAGGAGGGTGTTTCTGACTGTTAAAGTCATATTAGTTGCACTGAATCGTTACAACGTTTGGGTAGCCTAGATCAACATATGTCCCAAATTATTCCACAATCCACTTAGACTTATCAAGTTGTCTCTTGGGAACCACCGCTTGATCACCACTCAACGTTATCTTAGAACGATAATTTCAATATCCATCCATTCTTGATTCGTGCCTTAAGACAAATTTGAGAATCTTAGGATCGTAGACACTTATGAACCAAGTGTCACTTATTTCTTGGGCCATCACATCCAGTAGTAATACCAACACGTTCCATGGTCCCCCTTATTTAGTTATTCCTCTTTTCTTCGCCCTTCAATCAAGAGAGTCTCGAATTCTGCTTTACACTCTCTTGCATTTTGAAGTTTCATTTTCCTTACTTCGCTAGGTGAAAGAGGTCGAAACCGAAAGTCCCTGCCATCTTTATGGAAGGAATAGGTATTGTCTTCCCCGTCGTGCAATGTATTTTGGTCGTATTTCCAATATATACCCAATAAGATGTGACCTACATCCATTGGAAGGACGTCGCACCATAATTCATCCACGTATTCACCGATCTGGAAGATGACACGGGCTTGAGTTGCTCTTGTGAATATGTTTCCTCTATTTACCCATTGAAGATAGTGAGGTCTAGTATGTATGCGAATTGGAAATTGCAATTCACCGATTATCCCAATGGAGATCGAGTTGACACTACTACATCTGTCTATAATCATATTGTATACTTTCTCTTTTATCTTGCAACGGATGAAAAATACATATTCCATTTGCGATTCTTCATGCTCCCCTGGTTGTCTATTCAATGCATGTTGGAGCATCAAGCTCACGCCATCTTTTGTAATAGCGTTACTCATTTTCTCCAGGTAGGATCCATACACTTGATGAATATGCGGTAAGTCCCATGGAGTTATTTCCATGTTACATGTAGCATATGCCGCGAATGGTGGTACGATAACATCCGTACACGCATCCTTCACCAATTCCTTCATGGGTTCTCTCAGGGATGCATCTTTAACCGTGTCAATTGCGAGGTCATTCTTGCCGATCAATGAGTCTAGAAGACTCATTCTTATTCCTTGCACATCGACTAATAAAGCCTCGGCTTTGCACTTTTCCACCCTTCGGACTCTCATGTTTTTCACTTCACTAGGCGACATAGACAACAATCGAATCCTTTTGCCATTACTCCGAAGAGAATAGCTATTTCTCTCTTCATCGTGTTGTTCCCTACGACTAAGTTGCCATGGCTGGTCCAATTGAATATGGTAGACATCCATCGGTAGGACGTCACACCAAATGCTATCTTTGTATACTCCAATACGAAAACTAACAAGAGTTTGTCTTGCTACTCATAGCTCTTCATATTGGGTTTGTCTTAGGAGAATATACAGACAGGTATGGTTGTAGGACGGTAGGTCCACTTTGGTTACCATCTATATTGAAGTCGCATTGATACAAATGTTCCCATCAATGATCATGTTACACACACAATATTTCACCTTACAACGAGTATGAAAGAATTGTTCATTTTGTGTCTCCTCGTGTGCATGAAGTTGAATACTTAGAACATGTCGGAAAATGGAGGTTTCACATGTCTCCACATCCTCCTGATAATATTATGGATCCATAAAGAAGGTATTGTCATTTATTTCAACGTGATACAACGGGTTAGTAACCAAGGCATGGTCTTGCCCTTCTTTTGGCATTTCTCAGTTTTGGTTTGCCACGTAGAAAAGATGTCCTCACCACTGTGAGATTCTCTTATCTCTCATCTTGGATTGATTTGTACAACCCTAGGAAGAGTGTTCTTACTTACGGCATATCCCATAAATTCCTTTCTTATTACTTGCACACGTTTTGAAAGGGCGTTACTCATGATCCTCCGAAACTCTTATTCAGTGTAGGCCATATCGTTATTGGGTGGGACAGGAACGCTTGACTCTGATACCAAGTTGATATAAGTACAGAGGGATTTGAGTTGGTAAGTAGTTTGGGTCTTGGTGAAATTCAGGTTGACCTGAAAATAGGTAAGGAATGTGGGGTTTCTCGGGTTTTTGGTAAGTCGAGATGTGGGGTGTTTGGCGACGGTTTCGGATAGATGTAGAAGGAGTCGTGACAAGGCTCTTTGGATGGTGGTTGCGGGTGATGTGAGAGATATTGTGGTGGTGGGGCTCTGGTGTTTTAGGGACGGTAAAGGCTCGGAAGTTGACCGAGACAGTGAGGGTATGCGAGAAGGGAGTTTGGAGGAGGCGTTAGTATGTTTTATGGCGTATGCGTGAGGTTATGGTTGGATTCGGATGGAGGTATTTTGAGAGGATGTTAATGATGTATGGTGGGAGATATTAGAGTGGAGAAACAAGCAATTGAAATAAGGAATGTATAAGGATTATTGCAAACAATCCGAGACACAAACCAAGTCTCAATTCGGTCGATATGTGGTTCTTGGATGGTAACACAATGAGTTAATTACTCGTGTGGTCTCCAAGGATGTTGTGGTCAGTTTCACAATGACAAAGTTGAGGTTTGCTGACCGCAAGACTCAACACAAACCAAGCAAGGGTGACTGAAACCTTATAAAAGATATGTGGTTCTCCTGGAGAACCAAACGACCCTCCCGAAGGATCAACTAAGAACTTATAATCCCGGATTGAAAGACGTAGCAAAATGAGTAAACACTCAAGTGTTATACTCAACAACCACTGCTTCATACAATAACATAAAGGCTCCTTTTATAGTTTAGCAAGGACCTTTCTAAAAGGAAAACATAAATACACAAACTAAGACTTGATCGACTAGGTAGGAAAAGGGGAGGGGATAGGTCCTCAGCCGAGGGTGCTTCATGGCCAAATATAGTGTTCTTCTAGAGCCTCTTTGATAGCTTCCATGCATGAATTAATTAGTACTTGAATGAGTTCCTAGGATAGTGTTGAGATGCTTGCCCCTTGGTTGATTGTGAAGAGGAAAACTCGGCCAACCCATCGGCTTCTCCAAATCGTGTATTGAGATCTTTCCATTGAGGAAATCCATACACGGTTCATTCACTTTGAAGACCACACTTCTATATGGATCATTCAAGTCTTGTTGTCGTGTACATGTCACATGGGTTAACCTTCTCTCGGCCTAGTCATCGTCCCTCATTGAATATGTCACAATGTGTAACTAAGGGTTCTTACACAATTTTAATATGTCCTAAGTAACTACAAGTTAATCTAAGAACTTTAAATATACGAATTTAAAGACAGGGTCTTTGGCCATGACCAACACAAAAAAAGTCGAATAAAATACAACTCTTTGAGACAATCACGTATTGTCTCCTAAGCGATTCCATACTCATACATTTTCAAGCTTCTAGTTGTGTGTTTATGATTTACCATTGGCATTCTTGGTGCTTTGCTTCGTATCTTGAATTGATGAATGGAGCATGGGATTGATTTACATCATTCTCCCCTTCTTTGGAAGAATTTGCCCTCAAATTCTTGGGGATCAAACATGAGGACTCTTTACCATCAAACCACTCTGTCTTGATGCCTTAATTTGGTTTCTTGCAAGAGCTTTCTTGAAGTTCGGCGAGCCATCGAAAGGGACCATTGTTCAAATATCTTTCCCATTGGACCAAGGAATCATAGGTCCAATGATTGTGATATACATCATTCAATTCCGCACCATAGGCATCCGCGGCTTGCGGTTCTTAGCCTATGTCAGCCTCAATCCTGTGCTCCTTTTGAAAAAGCTCTCCCACTATCGTGATAGGAACATCAACAATCCCATGGATTCAGAACACCCGAGGTTAAGAAACACCCACGCCATGGTCTCATCTAAGTTTTGAACTCTCGGACCAATCTTTTTTGTCTTTTATATCTCTTGGGTAGCCTAGATCAACATATGTCCCAAATAATTCCACAATCCACTTAGACTCATCTAGTTGTCTCTTTGGAACCACCGCTTGATCACCACTCAAATTTATCTTAGAAAGATGATTCCAATATCCATCCACTCTCGATTCATGCCTTAAGACAAATTTGAGAATCTTATGATTGTAGACACTTGTGAACCAAATGTCATTTTTTTATTCAGTGTAGGCCATAGCATTATTGCGTGGGACGGGAAAGCTTGACTCTGATACTAATTTGATGTAAGTATAGAGGGCTTTGAGTTGGTAAGTGGTTTGGTCTTGGTGATATTCGGGTTGACCCAAAAATAGCTAAGGAATGTGGGGTTTCTTGGGTTTATGGTAAGTCGAGATGTGGGGTGTTTGACAACGGTTTCTGGTAGATGTAGAAGGAGTCGTGACAAGGTGCTTTGGATGGTGGTTGAGGGTGATATGAAGGATATTGTGGTGGTGGGGATCTGGTGTTTTAGGGATGGTAAAGGCTTGGAAGTTGACCGAGACAGTGAGGGTATGCGAAAAGGTAGTTTGGACGAAGTGTTAGTATGTTTTGTGGCGTATGTGTATGGTTATGGTTGGATTCGGATGAAGGTCTTTTGAGAGGATGTTAATGAGGTATGGTGGGAGATAGTAGAGTGTAGAAACAAGCAATTGGAACAAGGAATGTATAAGGATTGTTGGACATAATCCGAGACACAAACCAAGTCTCAATTCGGTCCATATGTGGTTCTTGAATTGTAACCCGAGGAGTTAATTGCTCGTGTGGTCTCCAAGGATGTTGTGGTCAATTGCATAATGACTAAGTTGAGGTTTGCAAACTGCAAGGCTCAATACTAACTAAGCAAGGGTGACCAAAACCTTATAAAAGACAGGTAGTTCTCCTGGAGAACCAAGCGACCCTCCTGGAGGATCAATTAAAAACTTATAATCTCGGATTAAAAGACGTAGCAAAATGAGTAACCACTCAAGTTTTATACTCAACGACCACTTCTTCATATAATATCCTAAGGGCTCCTTTTATAGTTGAGAAAGGACCCTTCTAGAAGGAAAACATAAAGACACAAACTAAAACTTAATCGACTAGGTGGGAAAGGGGAAAGGTTCTAAGCCGAGGGGGCTTCATGGCCAAATCCAGTGTTCTTCTAGAACCTCTTTGATATCTAAGATGGATGAATTAATTAGCACTTGAATGAGTTCCTTAGATAGTGTTGAGATGCTTGTCACCTGGTTGATTGTGAGGAGGAAAACTCGGCCAACCCTTGGGCTTCTCCAAACCGTGTATTGAGGTCTTCCCATTGAGAAAATCGATACATGGTTCATTCACTTTGAAGACCACACTTCTATATGGATCATTCACGTTTTGTTGTCATGTACATGTTGTTGAGATTCAATTTTGTCTCATATTTTCCATTGTTTGTTGCAATTTTAAGTATTTTAGATACAACATTTTTATCATCATCTTTTGCATTTTTATATCATAATCATAAATATTTTATGTTATCCTATTTTTCACAAAATGACATCACATTATTTTATTTTAATTAAGCATTAAGCATTCCACAAATATTATATTCATATCATCATTTTTATAATTTACAAGTGTCCAAAGCATTTTTTTATCTTATTAATAAATACCTCTACCTTTTAAATCACAATCCAAAATAATCAACCAAAGACAATAAATAAAAAAATCATAACCGTCCAAACAAAAAGGACCCCTTCTCTTCTCCAAATTGTCACATCAACTCCCTCCCCCAACAGTTTTTCCCCCTTCTTATACGGGACCTTAGAGCAAAAAGAAGGGAGGATCAGCCGCACTCCCCTTCTGATTATTAAAAACCCAAAAAAAAAATATGCTCTCCCTTTTCATCAAAAAACCCTCTCACAATGGTCTCCGCCGCAGGGCTCCGGCGAACCCCAAACCCAGCATCCACGAACACACCTTCCCTTACCACAACAGCCGCACATCCCCAAACCCTACATCTTCTTCCTCTCCAAACCAGCACCGCACACCCAGCCCCCTTGATTCCCGAATCCCCACTAAAAAGAATTCTAAACGCTTCCTCCCTTCTCTCTTCACAAACCCATCGCTCAGCACCATTTTTTGTCCACAATCGTTTGTTTATAAGAGCTTTCAATTTCTTTTTAATCTGGTATCGAACCTTAAAGAGAAGAAAATATTATGTGGAAGTTCGATACTTGCTGGTGAAAGGATGATCGTCGACCTCGTCGCCCCGTCGCTTCCCTCCAAAAGATAATTCTTAGTCTCTCTTCTTTAATTTAAGTTTTAATTTCTGTTTAGTGATATTATTAGTATACGATTAGTGTTTTCAATACTTGTTGCGTTACTATTTGAATTAATTTATTTTTTGGTTATATAGGATGTAAATTGTTTAGCTTGGGGATGAATATTACTATGTTGCAGTGATTTAGTATAGCTGTTAGTATAGCTTAGCTCTAGTTTAGATTAGTTCGATTAATTTTTGTATGAGAATAGTTAAGAACTAGGGGATTTAAGTTCCAAAATGATCATTGCCTAATCATAGTTATAAAAATGCCCATTTTTAGTCTTGTTGTGATAGCTAGTTGAACTTATAGAATAATAGTTTCAAAAAGCAGATCAATGTTTTTTTTTTTTGAGCATGAATCATGTTTCTAAATCTTTACGTAGTCTTTCAAACTGATTCAGGCATATTTTGGTTAAGCATATCCTAGCAACTATAGAGATTTTGCACTCTTTCTCTTTAAGTTTTTAATTTTTCTTTTAGAAACACTTGTTTTAAGATGGAGGTTTCCTCAAATCATGTTGCAATCAGTCTCCTTTAGTTTTCTTTTACCTTAGATAGTCCGTATGGATAAAATGATCTTTTGAAACTGATTTTTTGTTGTTTCCATTTATCATAAGAGGGTAGGTTCTGACTTGTTCCTTTAAAAGAATTTTATAAGTATTTGTCCTGCTTTGTTCGTTCCCCTGGTTGAAACCGATATGAAACATGAATACAATATTTGCTAATCAAGATGTTGACTAAAACAACTTAGGATGTATTCACCTTATTTTAGAGATTAAGTTTTATTCCTAATTCACACAATGTCTCTGTTTATAAGCATGTATATCTCTGTTCTCAATTGATTTTTTAAATACCATTTCATTCAAAGAGCTAATAAGTAGCTTAATCTGTCAATTTAAAGTGTATGGTTAAAAGTTGAGTTTGTGACCAATTGTGTATCTGATGTGTCAAAGCACCAAGTATGAGCCTAACTCTTTACCTTTGAGAATCTAGTACTCCTTTACCCTCCTTGCATAGCAAAGGATGCAAGGGTGGCTCAGAAGAGGACTGGAAATTCAGAGGATTACTTGTAATGGTCTTGCGATCTCGATCCAATTATGCAGTCTTCATGTTGGACCACAAAACAGGTATGCGGCCCGTAGATGGTCTCCAGTGCATCACAGATTTGGCATTATCTGGACTGAGTTCTTGATCGCATATCAGAATGCGGTCTGCAGAAGTGAAATGCGAATCACACCAGTTCTTCTTTTTTTGTATGATTTTGCGGCTGAGTATCTCATTCTTAGGGGTGGCAATGAGGCGGGTTAGGGCGGGGCAAGCCTTGACCTGCTAAGATGTTAACCCGCCCTGCCCCGTCATGTCATGTTTATGTTTATGAAACAAGACACAAACTTAAAACAGTCATAACTTCTTATCCGTAAGTCGGATTAATCCCCATAAAGTATCAAACTGTCGATAACAGGAAAAACTATAACTTTTATTCAGCACAAACTTTCAAATTCTCTACCGATTTGTACATTTTTTACGTTATACATTCTGCCCTTTCAATTTTTGGGTGATCCGAGATAGAAACTTTAAACAGCGATAACTTTCAAACCGTAAGTCGGATTTATCCCCGTGAAGTTTCAAACTGTTGATAACGGAGTAATATAAAACTTTTATTCAGCACAAACTTTCAGATTCTTTACCGTTTTGTACAGTTTTTACGTTATACATTCTGCCCTTCCAAATTTCGATTGATCCGAGGCAGAAATTTTAATTAGCGATAACTTTCAAACCGTAAGTTATATTTATCCCCGTAAAGTCTCAAACTGTCGATAACGGAGTAATATAAAACTTTTATTCAGAACAAACTTTCAGATTCTTTACCGATTTGTACAGTTTTTAAGTTATACATTCTGCTCTTCCAGTTCGGTTGATCCGAGGCAGAAACTTTAAACAGCGATAACTTTCAAATCGTAAGTCGGATTAATCCCCGTAAAGTCTCAATATGACCGTAACAGAAAGATGTACAACTCTATAAAATTTTATCCAATTCTAACAAGTACAACCCATCGGAACAGATTATAATTTCACAATCCAAACTAATTAGAATTTTCTAAAAATTATAACCTATTAACTGTCCTGCCCTATTTAGAATAAAAATGTGTTTACCTGTCCTGCCCTGTCCCGTTTAAGCATTGTCCTGCCCCGTTTAACGTTTGACATGTTCTACTCCGCCCTGTCCTGCCCCATTTGTCATCCCTACTGATTCTGCAACCTGTAGTTTGATTTTGTGGTCCGCATTGGATACTTTCTAGACTTCTTCATTTTTAGGCATTTTTATCCACTTTTGGTCTCACAATGCGAAATTCCTACAAACAGCAAAATAACATGTTGTATAGATTTTATATAGAATAGAGAGCTAGTGAACCACAAACTAGTTTTAGAACATGTTATATATTGTCTTGAAATTATAATTATAATTTTACTATACTCTATAATACTTTCTTATATTTTAAATACTCCAAAAATTGTTAATTTACCTTGGATTGGACCAATTTATACTTTTATAATTAAGAAAATTATAATGATATTTCAATCACTGAGCGGAGATATATGAAGTTATATATACTCCAATAGATTATAGGAAGTACAAACGAAGTAATACAAAGGCTTTCAAGGATGTGGTCAAGAAATGAATGAAGTGAATGGAAAATCTACACACCGGAACTTCTTGTGTCACCAATGGCCACTGGGCAGTCTCATCCGGAGGTCGTCCAGCACTCTATTCCTCCTTTACCTCTGAATCAAACTCCGTCACCTTCACAAAATTATACTTCGACTCTCAATCCAATCCCAAAAATTAAGAACACTCCCCTGCGTTGAGGCCGATAACATATCTTCATGGAGAACCCGATGCATTTGGGACGAACATGAGGTTGAACAGATGATAATTCGTGAGAACTTAGAATATGTAGATTTTTTTTTCATGGAGATTATTGGGAACAGAAATGTGCCCGGGGACCTCCAACCCAGAACTATATGGAAAATTCTCATATGGATGGCCTAACATCAAGGAATTGCGCAAACTTATAATGTGAATTGAATGGAGAAAGCCCAATTGGTCTGCTCCGCAATAGTTATGTTCTTCTTAGGCCAACTTTGTTGGAAGATTATGTCAATTTACTATCGAAACCAACATTCTATATCACTCACATAAATTGGTCGTATCCGATGAGAACATTGAAGTGAGACCCTTGGTTTGATCCTGATGAAGAAATCACTACTACCATAGCTTGGATCTCATTTTCTGGCTTATGTTGTTGGAAAACCTTTACAAGTTGTTATGACCACTAGAAATCAAATTCGACCTAGTTGTACTAGGGTAAAGGTAGAAGTGAATTTATTAAGTAATTTCCCACAAATAATTAACATTGGAATGAGGAAGAAGAAAACAACAACAACAACATACCCAGTGTAATCTCACACTGTGTGGTCTTTGGAGGGTAGAATGTACACAGACCTTACCTTCACCTTGGTAGGTAGAGCGGTTGTTTTCGGGAGACCCTCGGCTTAAGACAAAGCATAATCACAAGCAGTGCAATCAAAACAAAGCAAAATAAAGCAATAGAAACAGTCAGAGATGCAAATTAATTATGATTATGTTCCAAAATATTGCAAGAAATGCAAATTGCAAGGTCATAATGAAAAGGCATGTTTCGTTATTCATCCTGAATTGTATCCAAAAGAAGAAGAAAAGGAGGAGAAAAGCAGAGAGATGTCATAAAAGTATATTTATGTCCTAGAGACAATTAGTATTAGAATAAATATACTTTATACACATTCATATTTATATTAATGGAGATTAATATTATGGCATTTGCAGTTATTTAATTATTAGTTGATTCTTTATAATATTCTATAAATGCATTCCTAAGAGGTTACGTGGTTATTAAATTGTGAAAGATTAATATTATAACGTAACTCTTGAAATTGTCTCGACTAATGATCATCGAGAATGAGATATCGATGATATGTGATACGTCGACATGTGGTGTGCATCATATCCTTAGGGATGTAGTATGTCTCACCTGCTACGAGTTATGTCAACTCGTGATGGACACATGAATACTTGTTGAAGTATTGATATACCGTGTTGATGTACTGTTTGTTATATATGTCTAAAGTATCATCAGCATGTGGGAGATAGAAGTCCTTAGACTTGAGGTCGATACGTGCCTTGTTTACCGAGTAATATACTTTGATCTTGTCCTAAGCTCAAATGTCTTGTAGGTTGAGACGCGGCTTGTATTGGGTATATTGCGATGTATATTAAAGGTGGTAGTTGAGCCAAGATTAGGATTCATTTTTCGAATGTATCTTCGAGAGAACACTCAGATTCTCATATGGTATTAGGTTGATTAAGTTGTTGGCCAACGCAGTAGATATATCTATGATATGGTCTTGTTGTCAGCTAATATAGATGAGATATAATGATCAAACTATTTGGATAGACACTTGACAGATCCTAGGCTTGATCGAGTGTGTCGTGAATGAAAGGATTTTATCTACACACATAGAGGTTCAGTTCACAGGTTTCGTGTAACTATACTTCACATATTGAGTTCGTCGTCTAGGAGTTCCGTGTAGATCCTAATGATATTAGTGTCGATATGAGAAGACATGTAGGGTAACACTAAGTCAATTATTTCGTCGATCCAATGATGTATTCAAAGAGAAAATAAATGTTCGGTTTATAATTGAGACATTAGAATAAATAATGATTGCTTAATTAAATCGAGATGATATTTAGGATTTAATTAAAATAGAAATTGGGTAGAATTAGACTAGGGCCGCGGCTAAAGGGACCAACGGCTGCGGCGCCTTAGCCCCGAGCGTCGCGGTGCCACGTGTCTAGTGGGTCCAGACGACCCACTCTGTCTCGATTTCTAGGCCTGACCCACTTGGAAACCCTAGCTGATTTTTTCAGCTATAAATAGAAGGTTCAATCATTATTTTAATACACCCAATTCACAAAGAGTTGGGACATCGAATTTCCTAGCTTTCCGAAAGAGTAATTACATCAGAGTCTTTGACTTGAAATCGAGGAACAGTTGCGTGCTCACCCTCGGCGTACACTTGAAGTTTGAAGATTCTAGATTTGCTAAACTGTAAGTGTTCTATCGACGCATTACAGTTTCTATGTGTTTTACATTATATAATCATCCATCAGTTTGACCGTCCGTCGGATTTGAAACATAAATTTTCAAATTCCTCCATGTGTACTGTTATACCCCGTATTTCCAGAATATGTATGTAAGGACGTACGTACAATTGTGTAAGCCCGGATTATGTTAGGGACGAAATTGTGAAGCTTCCTCCGAAAAGAATTGTTTTTCCGACGGAAAATTTTCCGAACTTTGTAAGGGAATTTTGCGTTTTTAAGAATTTATTTATTTTGGATTTTTCCGAGAGATGAAATATTTTGGAACAACGAGAGGGCGACATGTGTCACCCTCAAGTGGACGGCATTGAGGGGAATTGGTTGGCACGTTTTTTGTGTTTTAAAGGCCATAAACCTTTGGTCAATGTTTGGTGAGATATTTATGGAGTAGATGGATAAGGTAGCACATGTCCAAATCTCCACCATCCACTTGCTTTAATCTTGGCCTTTGAAGGCCCTATAAATACCCCCCCTAAGTTGCAAGAATTCTTCATCCACAAAACAATTTCCAAGTCTCAAAACTTCCTTCCCCCTTTGAGAAGCTCTCGTCCAAAGCACCCTCCCCCCCCTCTTGAGTGTTCTAGCCGAAACCCCCTTGGTAGAAATACTCTCAAAAGTATTGTTACTATTTCCCAAATACCTTAGCCAATCCCTTGTAGTAGTTCCCAAGTTACCTCTATACTAAAAGCCCGGAAAATACTACTATACTTCCTTTAGTCACTAAACGAAACCCTAGGAGAAACTTCATAGTTGGTTGGAGTAGTAAGTAGAAGTTGTGTAGAAACTTCTAAGGGTTTCTTGGAGCGGATTGGAGCGTACAGATTAGGAGCTAAACCTTGTTCAGGATCGACTTATATCTTGGATAATTTTGGGCTTACCGAGGTAAATATCTTGTCCTTCTATTGTAATTGGAGATTACTTACTGTAGTAGTATAGAAATAAGTATAAGATTACATAAAAGGATATTAAAGAAGAGGATTGAACTGTATTTACAGTAGACTTGTGTAGTTTGGCGGGTAGGGAAGTGCTGCCCAATTTTCCGTAGAAGTAAGAACCTTCTGCTTAGAATATTCTACAGAGTAGTCTAGACGTTGATAGACGTATTTGACTATTATAGGTTGATACTCTGCGCGCGACATATTCGACTTGGTAGATGGATTTCGCCGAGGAGGTATGTGATTCTTCCTATCCTCTTGAGCATGATATTTTAAAATATATATATAGTACGGTAGACGTACGTGTGTTAACTGAACATGGTTTTACTTGACGTCTTTTGACTTGAGTCTAAATAATAAAAATCTTGAAGTATTTCAAAAGAATTATGAATCATTTTTTAAAGAAGAGTAATACTTGATTTTAAAACAAAAAGCTTAAGAGTTATACTAGCTTTATGGGAAGTTAGGTATAACGACTTAAGAAAGATAAAAGGAACGGTTTACTTATGTGTTTATGAAAGACTTGTATTGATTTCTGGAAAGTATAGTAAGATGGTTTGATGAGTAGACATATTATGATGCTATGTGTGTTAGTGTCTTGTAACGTTTGTATAAAGAGGTTATTCTTATTGTGCTTATGTTGTTTAACGATAAGCCGTTATGTTAGTATTATACCACTCACCTCTTGACATGTTATACCGGGGTTGTCGCCTCGATGCGAGGATGCCTCACGCGGGTCCAGGGACCTATGCGAGCTACGAGTTCGTGTTAGTGTGCGGGAATACCTCACGCGGCCATGTGGCACGCGGACTACGAGAGTCCGTGACGATGCCGGAGTAGCTAGCCTCGATGCGGGAATACCTACGCGCCTAGTGGCCATGCGATCGCGGAGTCCGTGATTAGGCATGATAATGATACTATGGGCGATTGGCCTTGCTTCGATCATTCGCGCCTAGAAAAGACTGCTATGCTTACCTATTATTGCTCTTGTTTGTGATGTGACACTATGTGCGGTTACATTGGTTGTTTCGTACATATTTGTAAATTGGTTTTAAAAATGATATGATTTCATTTAAAATACTTTACAGTTTCACATACTTGGTACCTGTTAGATCGACCTCCGGGCTGCGCTCATGCCGCAGTAAAGGGAAGCAGTAGATCCTCGCTTTAGGATCTTTACTCGTGTCGTGAGCTCCATTTCTCCGAGGCTCGACTTTGGGTATGATCTCCCTGTGTTGTAGATATTTTTGTACATTCAGGGTATGGTGGGGCCCTGTCCCGCCATAGTTGTTTACTTCCTTAGAGGTCTGTATTCCTGTTGTAAAGTTGAGATGTAACTGTTCACTTTTGATGTATATATATATATGCCGAAAGACAACTTTTTCTCAGATAAACTGCTTCTCATTCCATATTGATTCATGTCTTGTTTTTATATTCCGCTGATTACTCTGATGTATGACTACTTGGGTGCCCGGGTAAGGCACCAGTCACGGGCCCCGGAACGGGTCGTGACAAAAGTGGTATCGTGAGCGCTTAATCCTCGGAAAGTGTCTATGCACCGTATCTAGTAAGTCTTGATTATCGGTGTGTTGTGCACCACACCAATAATCGTGAGGCTATATGATATTTAGGATTGGTTTCCATTCTTCTCACTCGAGATCGTGCCTTAGAGCCGTGTTATAAGTCGACCCTCTAACGATTTCTTTTCTTTACTAGTTATGCCTCCGCAAGGCAACCCGCCCGTATGGGCAAGGCAATGGCGGAGTCGCTAGTAGGACACGAGGGTCACGCAGGCCTGTGCCCATCTATACCGGAGGCGAGCACTCGACGGCGAGTTCCACGACGCCGCCAAATTTCAAAGAGGTTTAGAGCCGCACAGATGGTCGATGAGACCACGCACTGCACCTCCGGCCCCACACCGAGCAGGAGACGGGGTACGAGACGGGCCCGATTATCGCCGTGATCGCGCCGACACGAGGATAGCCGGACGCAGCAGCCCAGCCCAGAGTACCCGTGGTTCACCCGAGGTCGGATAGCTTGAGGCTACGGGATTTTCTGAGTTGTAGCCCGCCAGAGTTTTACGGGTCGAGGCCTGAGGATGATCCGCAGGAGTTCATCCGACAACTACAGCGGATCATGCGAGTAATCAAGGCTTCGGAGACCGAGTCAGTGGTCTTAGGTTCACATCGGCTGCGTGATACTGCAGTCGATTGGTTTGATTCGTGGGAGCTATCCCGGGGAGAGCATACGCCCAACAAGATGGACGAGTTCCTGAGGCATTTCTCACTCACTTCTTGCCACGCATGGCGAGAGCACGGCCGACAGATTTTTGACGCCGAGGCAGAGGCGCACGCCGGGAGTACAACGCGGAGTTCACTCGTTGGCTCGATATGTCCTCGCGTTAGCAGCATATGGAGGACAGTGGTGCACCGCTACGCCACCGGCTAGATGATTATATGGCATACTTGCCATGCTGGTGTATCTCTTCACTGGCACGGACATTGCCCGCACGCAGCTCATGCACTGACGCGGCGAGCGTAGAGGCCGACGGGTCGATGATATCGCCAGTAAGGCCAGGACGACAGATCTTTTGGTAGCTCTGGTGGACGGCCTCAGCAGAGCCTAGATTTGCACCACGCCACTCGTAGCACTCCTACGCCGCCTTCAAGGATGGTATTCGGGCGATCGTGGCCCCGTGACTTCGCTTCTTCAGGTAGCAGAGTGCTAACCGACGGACCACCCCTCGCAGGTGGCCGATGGTAGATCCCATTACGGAATTTTGGTACCGCACGGAGTTTGTTTTACTTGGCCGCCAGGTCACTTTGCGGAACCGTCATCAAGCGGCGCGCAGATGGTAGGGCCACCATGGTCTCGCCGGTCTCATCTCCCATGCTTATCGCCCGAGGCGTGGTACTCACGGCCAGGTCGCGGCAGAGGTCGTGGCGCGAGTCTCAGCCTAGCGTCCTCGTAATCGCATTTATGCCTTGTCCACCGGCAGACTGTGAGGCGCCGATGTCGCCATGTGTACTTTATCAATTTCTTGTTGTGATGTGTATGCCTTGATAGATCCGGTTCTACTGCCCTATATATCTCCCTTATTTCTAGTAGGATAGTGGATAGAGCCCGAGTCCATAGACACTTTCGAGGTAGCTACGCCAGATGGGTGGTTCGTGGTAGCTCGGCGGTATATAGGGCTTGCATGACTTTATGCATGCCGACTCAGCCGATTTAATAGAGTCGACATGACCGATTTCGACGTGATCACGGGTATGGATTGGCTATCTTCCCGCTACGCCAATGTAGACCGCAGGGAGAGTGGTACGGTTCCGCTGGGAGCCGTTATCGAGTGGGAAGGAACACCGTGTCGCCGGTGGTAGGTTTATTTCCTACCTCGAGGCCGTGAAGATGGTGCAGGCGGTATATCTACCATCTCATCCGAGTGTTTGATATCGAGGCCGCGTACAGATTTTCGGGCCCGAATCGAGAGTTCCTGACGTGTTTCCGCATGACCTTCGGGTATCCTCCCGAGAGGAGATAGAGTTTTGTATCGACAAGCTGCAGACACTTACTATTTCCATTCCGCCATACGTAATGGCACCGCCGAGTTGAGAGAGTCAAGGACCACCGAGAGATTTGCCGAGAAGCGGCTTCATCAAAGCCTAGTGTTTTTCCCTGGGAGCATCAGATTGTTCGTGAAGAAGACGGACGACGCCGCATGTGTTGATTACAGTGCGGTGAACAAGGTGACCATTAAGAACGATACCCTTCCTGTGATTGATGATTTGTTCGACTACCGCAGGTGCGAGATGTTTCCAAGATTGATCCGCGACGGGCTATCATCAAAGTAGTCGAGAGGCTGATGTCCCTAGATCGCATTTCTGACCCTGACGCACTATGAGTTCAGTGGTTATGTCTTTCGGTTTGACCAATGCTCCGCGGTATTTATGGATTTGATGAACCGAGTGTTCAACCCATTTTTGGATACGCTTGATAGTATTCATCGATGACATCTCGTTTATTCTCGCCTGAGCGGAGCACGCGAGTATTCGGCGATCGGCCGAGAGTTCTCCAGACTGTTAGATTGTACGCCAAGTTTTCCAAATGTGAGTTTTGGTTAACTTCGTGGCTTTTCGGGCACATTGTCAGCCGATGGTATTCAGTAGATACGCTAAGATCGAGGCAGCTGTAACTTGCCTAGACCTACTACACCGGCAGAGGTGCGCTTTTCGGGCCTCGCAGTTATTATCTACGTTCGTGGAGAAGTTTGCTTCTATCTCTCGCACCATTGACTAGGCCGACTCGAAGGCTAAGTTTCATGGATCGATGCTTGTGAGCGTGGTTTCCGCCATCGGGCGAGAGATCGACGCATCGCCTCGCTTCTTACTCTTTCGCAGGTCCGACGGATACGTAGTTTATCGTGACGCGCCGCATCGCTGGGTGTGTTGACGCAGCAGGCAAGGTCATAGCGCATACATCTCGACAAACCAAGAAGCAGAGAACTACCCTACCCATGATTCGAGTCGCGCCGTGATTCACGCCAAGATTCGAGGCACTATTTGTATGGAGTTCATGTGGACATTTACACGCACCACAAGAGCCTCCAAAGATATCTTCACCAAAGTGAGCCGAACTTACGGCTGCAGACGGTGGTTAGAGTTACTCAAGGATTATGATGTCGATATCCCGTACCACCCAGCAAGGCCAATGTCAGGCGTATGCCCTTAGTCGAGGTCACGGGTAGCCTATCGATGCAACGCAGAGGAGGGCACGGTTCGCGATTTACATCGCCTAGCGAGCCTGGAGTCCGATTGATTGATTCCGATAGTAGTGGGGTTCGAGTTCGAGAGGTTGCCGAGTCTTCCATCGCCGGCGAGGTGAAGAGGCAACACTGAGGATCCCGCTTTGACATCATCGTGATACGCTCTTCGTGGGGAAGCGGTCCTTTGAGGTAGCACCACGGGGTGCTAAGGTTTGAGGGCGTTGTGTGTTCCAGATATTGCAGGACTTCGCAGAGTTCTAGGGGAAGCACACAACGCCGTTACTCATCCATCCGGTCGACAAAGATGTACCATGACCTCGTGATCTGTATTGGTGGGATGGTCAAGAGGACGCTGCAGTTTGTGGCTCGCCCGTGTTGTCGCCAGCGAAGGTAGAGCACCAGAGGCCTGGTGGTTTGTTGCAGACGATAGATATCCCGACCTGGAAGTGGGAGGTGATCAACATAGACTTTATCACAGGATTACCTCGCACTCAGAGGAAGCATGATTCTATCTGGGTTATCGTCGACAAAGTCGACAAATCAGCCCACTTTCTTCCGTCAGACGACTTTTAGGCCGAGGATTATGCCAGTTTACATCCGAGATCGTGAGATCGCACGGGTCCCTATTTCTATCATATCGCATGCAGAGCACGCTTTACGCTAACTTCTCGAGGTCTTTCCGTATGGATTAGGACGCAGTGAGCTTGATCGCATTTCATCCTCGACAGATTGACAAAGCGAGCATACTATCCGCATACACTCGAGGATATGCTACGAGCCCGTGTTATTGACTTCGTGGTAGCCTGGAGGATCATTTGCCTCTAGTTGAGTTTATGATAATAATAGCTACCACTCCAAGATTCGCATGACGCCTTACGAGGCCTTGTATGAGGAAGTGCAGATCGCCGATAGTCGGTTTGATGGGCGAGTGCGATTAGTGGGACCGCATTTGATACAACAGCAGCCGGATAAGGCGGCTTATCCAGAGCGCTATCGATACCGTGAGTCGATGTCGTCGATGCAGATCATCGCCGTCGCAGATCCGAGTTCGAGGTTGATGATTGGGTTTTCTGGCGTGCCACCCACGGCGGTGATGAGGTTTGGGAAGAAAGGAAGCTCACCTGCGTACATCGGGCCTTATCGATTGTCCGCAGGTAGGCAAGGTTGCTATGAGTTGATCTGCCGTCCGACCGGAGGCGCAGCATCCGGTTTTTCATGTTTCCACGCCGAGGAGATGTATCGGATCCATCTAGAGTACACCCGATTGATGATGTCCAGTGACCGGGGTTATCGTACGAGGAGAGTCCCATACGATACTCGATCGTCAAAGTTAGCGATTGCGACGAAGGACGTGGCTTCCGCATGTCTTATGGCGAACGAGAACATGGAGGAGACGTGGGAAGCAGAGGAGGACATGAGGCGAGGTATCCTCACTTATTCCCACACCTCCGTAACTCACTTTCCTATTTGATTTTAATTTTCATATGTACTTAAGTGTTGTATTGCTATGTGTGGCATTTGCAAACCGCTTAATTTATGAACAACTTTATCGTTATCTGCTTGGGAAAGGAACATTCGACGAATGTTTCTAAGGAGGAGAATGTTATACCGTATTTCCAGTATGTATGTAAGGGCGACGCATTTACAATCGTAAGCCCGAATTATGTTAGGGACGAAATTGTGAAGCTTCCTCCGAAAAGAATTGTTTTTCCGACGGAAAATTTTCCGAACTTTGTAAGGGAATTTTGCGTTTTCAAGAATTTATTTATTTTGGATTTTTCCGAGAGATGAAATATTTTGGACCAACGAGAGGGCGACATGTGTCACCCTCAAGTGGACGGCATTGAGGGGAATTGGTTGGCACGTTTTTTGTGTTTTAAAGGCCATAAACCTTTGGTCAATGTTTGGCCTTTGAAGGCCCTATAAATACCCCCCCCTAAGTTGCAAGAATTCTTCATCCACAAAACAATTTCCAAGTCTCAAAACTTCCTCCCCTTTGAGAAGCTCCTCGTCCAAAACACCCTTTCCCATCTGAAAGTGTTCTAGCCAAACACCCCCTTGGTAGAAAAATCTCTCCAAAGTATTGTTACTATTTCCCAAATACCTTAGCCAATCCCTTGTAGTAGTTCTCAAGTTACCTCTATACTAAAAGCCCGGAAAATACTACTATACTTCCTTTAGTCACTAAACGAAACCCTAGGAGAAACTTCATAGTTGGTTGGAGTAGTAAGTAGAAGTTGTGTAGAAACTTCTAAGGGTTTCTTGGAGCGGATTGAGCGCATGACAGGAGCTAAACCTTGCTCAGGATCGACTTATATCTTGGATAATTTTGGGCTTACCGAGGTAAATATCTTGTCATTCTATTGTAATTGGAGATTACTTACTGTAGTAGTATAGAAATAAGTATAAGATTACATAGAAGGATATTAAAGAAGAGGATTGAACTGTACTTACATAGGACTGTATTCTGATGAGACTTGTGTAGTTTGGCTGTAGGGAAGTCACGCCATTTTCCGTAGAAGTAAGAACCTTCGCTAGAATATTCTGAGTAGTCTAGACGTTGATAGACGTATTTGACTATTATAGGTTGATACTCTGCGCGCGACATATTCGACTTGGCAGGTGGATTTCGTCGAGGAGGTATGTGATTCTTCCTATCCTCTTGAGTGTTGACACCCAATTTTGACCCTCCCGTCCAGCCATTAACTATAAAATCACACTAATTTTGTAAAATAATTTTTTAGGATTTTTATAATAAAATACAACAATAAAACATTAAATACAGGCATAAATAATTAATTTAATAATGACATCGCGTCTTACGTAGAGTTTTAAGCATTTAGAGTCTCGCGCCCGCATTAATTAATTTCAAGCTCGCTGTAATTTTAAATAATTAATAAATACATAAAATAAATAATTTAGCAATGACGTCGTGGCAAGTAGCATAGCCGCATTTATTAATACGCCAGAGAATTTCACAATCATTTGTATTTTGAAATCAATTTAATCTAATACATGCATTTAATAGCGTCGCATTTATAAAGCTTATAATAATTCTTAATATCATACTTGCATTTAGCATTTTAATAATTTAATCTAAACTCAATGCAATTTTAATTTAACTGCACAATAATGCATAATAATAAGATTTTTAAATAATAGCGTCGATTCTAAAGTATTAAGCATTAATTAAATAACACGCCCGCATTTATTATAACAATTAGATTAATGAAGCACCTAAATAATTTGATCACATTTGTTTAATTTATCATTAATTAATTAATTAAATAATTAAACAACTAGCCTAAAATTAATTAACTCCTAATTCTACCCAAATTTACCCTAATTAACTAACCCAAATTTCACTCCCACTTGAATTACCCGCCCTACCAACACCCGCAGCCCACCCCTTCTACCCTTTATTTCAAATTTTTCTTTGCTCGTCGATATACAAAACCCAGCAGCCCTCTCTCCCTCATCGACGAACCCTAAAAAAAAACCTAACAATCTAAACGCAGCCGACACACCTCCCTCGCCCATACCTAAACTAAAATCTCGCCTTCCTTAACCAAAGCATTTACCTTCCTTACCCATACTAACTCAAATCAACGATTTCTTACCATAAAACCAGATTTTCCTTCAAATCGTTACATTTAAAATCGAACGAATCACTAAATCGTGAGGGATTTTCAATACGAATCAAAGACATATCAAGCCTAGAATCAACCTTTATTTACTTACCATTATTGTAACCTAGGTGAGGTTATATAAGAACATGCAAAGGCATCGCCATGGGACGGCATCGACTTCAGATGCATAGCAAGAGAGGGCCTGTAAGAAAACAAAGAAGAACAGAGTAGAAACAGAGAGGGCAGATACGAGGGAAGCACAATACGAGGAGACATCAGACAGAGCAGAGTCGGGGAGTCAGCATCCAGAGAATTAGCATCGCAAGAATAAAGGTTTGAATCCCTTTCTTTAGTTCCAGCCAAAAACCAGCAAACAAAACCCCGCCCTTTCATTCGCATTGCAAATTCCAAAACCCGAACCCGTCGAAATGGACCGACGACTTGATACGCCGGTCGCCGCCCTAGAAGGTAAATTGTCCCTCTCTACTCCTACTGTAATTTCACTGGATTGTCTCATGGATTAATTATGTGTTAAAAGCTTTCGCTCAAGTTTCAATTTCAATTTTAGATCGCTTAGTTTTGCATTTAAGCATGTTTAATATATCAAGATCGATTGTCCTCGTCGTTAGTTATATCTCGCCTACTTTGTAAATCGCTTGGTCACCAAGGTCCAAGTAAAATTCAGAGGTTGTTTACGGCCGAATTGATATCAGATAAGTTTAGCTAATTTATACGTAGCTAATGCCAAGTTGTATTTCTTGATTCACTAAACGGACCTCGCAGATCGGTTTTATCATGGGTTATCCGATTGGTAAATGCTTGACGCATCGGTTTAATAGCTATAGATCACCGTAAATGCATTCGTAATAGTTCGGGGTGACATAAAGTGTCCTAAAGGGTAGGATTTAAACCTATTTTAGATGTATGTTAGTGTAAACTAAAGTGGTGTCTAGACTTAGAATTTGGTTAAAATCCAATCCTTAAGTTTGTGTTAGCTTAATGTATGAATTACACAAGTCCGGGATTTGGTTTATTTGTTTCATTGATCCGAGTATATATCCTTAAGTTCCAAGTTATACGTTAAGCTTGGTACGGTTACACATGCCTTATAAGTGGTGCTAATATGTCGATATATGCTCACGTGTCCATCTTCACGGGTTTTAAATTGTTATAATATCCAAGTTTAGTTTTTTTGAAACTATTCCAAAGATTCCGCTCTATGATACCACTTGTACCATTTTGTGTCTTGTCAGGTGTATCTACATATATGTCATCTTAATCGAGGTATTTCACCCGGGTATCTTATTAATTGGTCTCAGCTGCGAACAATAACAGATATGTCTAGTTAGACTACTAGAATGTGTATAATCCAAGTCAGTGGTTCCTAAAGAAGATCTAATCGCCTCGCATGTCACCACCGTTGTTGATTTTGCGCTCAATCCCGCCTCGCTCAACGTGAGTTATGTCGCATGTTCATTAAGTCCAAGGTTAGTGTAAGTTGTAACCTCTGTCAAAGTATATTAGAACAACCATTTGTGGTCAGAGTTAAATTAAGTGTCCATCATGTTAGTTAAAATGATCTAAGATGTGTACAATGTCTCAAGTTAAAGGATTGGTGATTTTCTATGTGCAACCCGGTTAATGAATGCTTAATGGCCGAGTTAAGGCCAGCTTCATATATAAGTCACACAATCAATCCATGCCTAGTGATTGGTAAATGTATAGTCTCTGGTTGCGTTTTCAATTAGCCTAAGCTACCATGAATACTTAAGAATAAGACATTTTGCATATCTTTTTGCTTTTTATATTGCTACGCCTATCCATGAACTCATTCACCCAAAGATAAACGCATTTGGTTAGGTAAGAAGTAAAAGGGTTCATAATCCTTGTGTTAGTTGTCATGTGCTACCAACGGACTCAAATGATAAAGTTTGGGTTAAATTTCCACTATATTAGTTTAAAACTTACTTTAGATTCTCAGATGTTGTTTGAATGCCTTATTCGCTTGTTTCTATGGTCATGTCCGCTCACATCGTAATTGGCTCCAAAGAGGTCCACGGCAGAGTAGGAAATTAGTTATGATGTCTTGTTGACAAAGCATATATACATCTCTCGCTTATTTGTTAGTAATAGTTAGCTCCAAGGTCTTGTGGATTGATAGTTTATTTTTAAAACTTCACATAAAGCACCCATGAAAGGTCTACCTATACGAGGTCGTAATGTTGTATTTGACCCGTCAGATATTTGTTCCCTATTTGTATGTAGTTGCTCCTAATGAAACTTATAGCTTATGTAAAATCAACATGCCTTTATTGCTTCAAGGAATTATACGTACGACCTACCCATTTTCCTTTAAATCAAAACCATCCGCTTGGGCTTACGCTGATAAAGGTTATATCAGGTCCATCTACTCTTCCTTTGAACCTCTAAAAATCAGGAATGGTTGGGCCTACATTGTCCCGTGAATAAAACGATTTGCCTGCTGCTTAAATCCACATATATAAATGCTTATGTTTTGATAAAATTTAGACATGTACTAATTCTTATCTTTTCTTATATTTTTTGCATGAAAACGATCGAGCAACAAAGAGTCTCACGGCGAGACTCATTGTAGTAAACGTGAAAATCGTGATCCGTGTGTATCCTCATCTTCGCCCTGAAAATCCAAGCCGCCGGCGAAAAGACATCGCCTTTCCTTCGAGTCATCTTCTGTTATTTCCTACCCCGCCCCGTTTATTTATTGTAATTAATTGTCTAACATTACGTTATTAGTAGAACTCTTAAAAACGCCAAACCTTAAGTCAAGAGGTTAGAAAGTAGTTGATTAACAATTGTTTTCCTTTCGAATTAAATACTTTGGATAATTTAAGCTACCTTAAACCACCTAATAATCTTAGCTTGCATAATTAATTATGTAGCCAGGATATTATCTTTCAATACTCTTAACCCATTTGCTACAAAATCTATATAGAAATCTTATGTTTATGTATACTAAGGAACCCTTTAAGCATATAGGATACTAATTAGTGGTAGGCAAATATATACATTTAGTCAATAAATTCACTTTGCATCACCTATTTTTCATAAATAACATAGGGCATGCTTTAAACTTTACATGTGTTTTAGAGCAGTAATTTTATTAATCTTTTGCCAAAAAATACTTTTCTATTAAATACCTTTTTTAGCAATAATAATTAACCCTAGGTTTGGCAGACACCAGTTAGCGGATCTTAGAGGTGCCTAACCCTTCCTCTAGATTAATGTTAACCCTTACCTAATCTCATTAAGTTTAGCACATCATTAAAATGGAGTTAATGTTTTACTTCAAACTAGTTAAACATTTAGGTGTCCTAATTCACCCAATTAATTGTATGACTCCGCGAACCCTTAGCATTCTAGCAACCCTTTAGCATTTTAGCACCCTTTTAAATTTTAGTATTCTTTTAATTTTAGCACTTTTAGCATCATTATTTATTTTCTAACTTCTTATTTAAGCAGGGTTCGCTTTTAGAATGCCGTAAAAAGGGCGACAGTAAATGGCGACTCACGGGGAATTTAGGTTCTTAACCACAATGCACCTAGGGTTATTATTTGGCAATTATTTTTGCATTTAATTTTTGTGTTGTATTTTGTTTTATTTATTTTTTAAATTGCTACTTGCTTTACTGCTTTCCTTAAACTGGCATTCCGCTCATATTTCTTCCATTCTGGAAAATTCACACTATCACACACTCACGCTACTGGTGTGCCAAGACCGCAAATTTCTTTCAAAAATATCCAAATTTTAGGAGAGTCATACCGCGCGTGAAAGTTAGATCGGTCGTCTCGATCACCGCGTAGCCTTCTCACTCGAGTTGTCCGCTCGGGAACTCAAGGCCTAGCAAAGCCAAATCTTAGAAACTTAAGATAGAGCTATACCACCCTTATTTTAGGGCATGCACGCATTTACCTTGTGCTGGTTGGCCTCGCATCGACACCACAATTAGAAGACACCAATCGCCAACGTTATTATAACCCCGCGCCAAAAAGCATATTATGTGTTGTATAGTCATGATAAACAAAACCAAGCCCGGTTGAAATGCCTAAATTGGAAAATGTATACTCATTTTTTTTTTTTTTTTAGATGGAACCTATCCTCGATCGAACGGTGAATGGGGTTCCGAGCAAATCGAGGACACGGTGGTCAAAATTCGACTGGGTAGTCAAATGGCAATCGTAAGGGTTGGGATGCCTTACCGTTAATCGACATCTCCCGATCAAGATTTGGTCGAGCATTGATCCAATTTTGGGATCCTGACGAGTCACTTTCAAATTCGTGGATTTCAAATAACCCCACCTAGAAGAAGTCACTACTTTACCGCTTTAGCATATCACGACAGAAACCGCTTATTCCACATGGCCAGTGGAAAAAGCTCCTCCCAGATCCGGGTTTGAAGAATACTGCAGAATTGCGTTGCTTTGAAAATAATTGGGTTTCTAGACTATTTGTACGAGAGATATGGTTGCAGACGGATATAAATTGTTTAAAATGAATTTTACGCACCGCACTCATCGAGAGTTAGACGCCCTATTGCATTTGCTATGGCTTTCCTAGGGATTCTTTTATTTCCGCCGAGCATGGAAGGATCAGCACGCGCATATGTTCGTGGTTAGAGCAAAGGTTTGATGACGCTGTGGCAAACAACTCACTGACGCCCATGATCTCGCGTAACTATTTAGAGCGCTGAATAGGTGCGTATGGTGAATCGAGCTTTTCAAGCGCAAGAATCTCATTTTGCGATGACGGGGCAATAGAACATTTTATCGCCAAACATGAGCGATGTATGCTACAAATACGGACAACAAGATCTCCACTTTTTACGAAAGAACGGTTATGTGTCACCGGGCCAAGATGTAAGATCGGGTACAAGCACCTAGCATCCCGCAAAGAGCGCCAAGTTCAACGGAAGTATCCATTGCTTCACATGGTCGCGCGGTCTACTTCGAGACCTGGCGGATTGTATTATATCGCACTTATAGGTCTAAAGGGACTACAACCATATGCTCCACTACGCTGACCGGCAGCTTGGCCATACACAAGTAATCCCTCTCAGAGTCGACACGCAGCCTCCGAAATTCGGGCCGACTGAATTGCCGCTCCCGGCTGCTGATCCTTTATGAATGGCATCATATTGACCAAATGGAAATCGGAAGGACCGCTGGGTTTCCGAGTATCAAGCATGGTTTCTAGATCGCACGGAATATAGTCCGTAAGGAGCAAGGCGCTGAGGACATCACGCAAGGGACGTAATGAAAGACAATCAACTCGGAGAGGTCATCACCCCGCATACGCTGGGCCCCGATGCACGATGCAAAGATAATACTTGGAACAAAGTGAGCTATACCAAAGAAAACCTAAGCTTCACCATCACATCGATTTACATAGTTATTTAGTTTGAGATTTTTATTGTTTTTATTATAAAGTGTCATTTCAATTAACTTTATTTCCAATAAAGGCATTTCGATACAATGGCTTGGGTACATCTAATACGGCTTTGCATGTATGACGCTTAGGCCTACCGCATAATAGAGGTCCTCTTGCATATTAGGAAACGTGCGAACGTATGTGCAATATATCCGCTACATACTTGCAAATTATGTTCTTATGCTAACGCCGCTTGTCGCATTTTTTTAGAAGGATTTATCATCTTCCCAAAAGGTCGGTTCAGATTTGACTCAACAAATGCTCTGAGCATCCACACTTCACCGCATCCAAGGCAAGAAATGACGATATGATCGCTCGTGGCGCCCGAGCCGAACGGTTTGGGAATTATTCTCACAATAAACAAACTTCGTAAGGGAGGAATATCACCACCAGAAGAATGTATTGCTCACCACCGCAACATGATTGTCGATATGCAGTTGAGACGGAGAGGCTACGGAATCGACCAACCTATCCATCACTTGAATACCCTATGCCAGAGCAGCGGCCACTATCTCGCACCACCCGTGATCGACCTCCACCACCACATATCCCCAAAACTCCCACAAAGGCCGCCACATCGACCCAATCGCCGCCCGCCAATCATCAACCTCACCTTCAAAATGATCCTCCCATCGCCTACGTACTCCGCCTCCGCCTACTCACTTCACCATAATCAGCCCTAATCGCCAAGCCAACCAATGCCCACGCACCATACCCACTACCACCCAAAGAAACCACCTGCATAGCCTAACTTACACAACAAACCCAACCTTTACCGCCCCCCGCTTCACCAAGAAGTGGATCATTACGAAGAAATGGAAAGGGAAGTCCGAGCCAAAATGGACGGCGACGAGCCCGAGAGATTCACACCGAAAAGAAGCAGCTCGTGGTACGCGATCGGATAAAGGTCACGGGCGACTAGATTATGAAGATCTTTGCATACATCCGTACGTGGAACCGCCATGGGATATAAGTGCCAAGTTCGATTTATTTGACGGGAGGGGAAATCCTCGCACACTTGAGATCATATCACAAGTTAATCGGTAGGAAGAACCCAATGGCCATCATGAAGTTGTTCATTCAAGCTTAACCGGCGAGGCAATAGATTGGTACACTAGCCAGATCCGTAAATGGCATACTGGAATGCATCGCCCAAGACTTTGGAGCGGTTCGATTCAACACGTAAACCGTGGGATGTGTTCTATCTAATGAAGTTGGAAAAGAAATCTACGAGACTTTCGTGAGTACGCCATGAGCGGCGTCAGAGGCAAAGAAGGTACAACCACCCATGCGAGAGTGAGACGACCACACTATTTGTACAATCTTTGAAGGATGCAACCTATTATGAGCGGATGATAAGCGCCATCGGGCGAAATTTTGCAGAGGTCGTCGAACGGGTGACTTCGCAGGTTAAGGTATTAAACCGGCAGGATTACGACCGCGGCATTGCAGTAACCAATAAGGCGATTCACTGTGGACGATCGGGGTACTTCTGCGAAGAAGAGACAGCTTCTTCCATGTTTGTACAAGAACGCAAACCCAAGCATTCATAACATACCGTAACCCACCCTATCAAACCCCATACTACCACACCAAAGAGCCAAAACTTTACACCTCACTATACACCGCCCCACACCCCACCTACACACACACCATATATAACGCTCCCAAGCACCCATTTATCCACTTCACAACCCGCCCATCAAGCCCGCCAACAACATAGAGCACCCAACGCGCCTGCACTAAATGCGACTTTTGAAGGAAAACCATCCGTAACCCGCACTCCCACCGGCCGAACCCATACCCCGGGATATACGAAAGATCATGAGCCGCAGTTTGATCCAACCAATTCCTGGAGGATTCTCACTCTATCCCAAGATGGTATGATGAGAATAAGCGTTACGTGATCACTGATAGCCTGTGGCATGACACCTAAGCTTGCTACACCTCGTGGACAAAATCAAGAGTTGATCAAAGTTAAGGAGTAATTCACCAAGGATCCGCCCAAACGCATGATAATCCTTGCCAAACCACGGCAACGCCAATGTGCACTTGATAGCCCTGATGAGGAATACAACTCGAGGAACCATCCGACGGCTCGGCGAGGAAGAGTCGAACCTTCGCTTTCGCCGCCTCGCCACCAACTCGAAAGAAAGCAGATTTGAGCTGGAAGGGCACCGCCGAGACATAAAGGTTCAATCACGCTTATTCAGCGCCGAGCGGGCCACCGATCAAGACGGATCGCAGAGAGCGGGAAGCCGGTCATGGTCACCGCTGCAGTATAACTGTGCGAGGTATTACACACCTATAGAGGCAGCCAAGGAGGCACCACAAAAGAAGCCCGTGACAGAGGTCAAGTCGAGGAGTTTTGGATAAGATGCCCACTAAAGAGTATTCCGTCAGAGAGCGCTTAAAGAAAACCTCACAGATATTTCTACTTTCATTGTTAATGCATTCGCCACACAGATCGCATTGACGGAGGTGTCAAGGATGCATACGCTCCGAGGGTACAACAGACGGAACTTGGCGCTTTGGCCTGACAGTACTAGAGGCCCGCAGTAATCACCTTTCACGATGACGAGTTACCCGAGGGCGCCGATACAACTCGCATCAATATCACCATCCAAGTCGCAGATAAGATTGTTTCAACAAAGGTTAATTGATGAGGCTCACCACAACATTTGCCCCACGACGACATCCGTTGAAATTGGGGGCATCGTAAGAAAATTCGTGAAAGTCATATCGTAGTCAAAGGTTTCACGAGTCCATGTGGGGTCGGCGCGAATGGACCTCACACCGCGGATCGGACTCGCAAAATTCGTTGTAGAATTTCAAATATCGATATTGCTACATGTTACAACTCGCTGATAGGAAGGCCGTGGATCCACGAGGTCGTGCACCCGCCCACCTCGTGATCGCTTCAAAGTTTATATGGAATCACAAAAGTGGTAGTATTTGGAGATAAAAGTGGAAGATCAACACCGACATGCAATCCTCGCCATAGAAGACGGAAACACTGGATGGTTCGGTTTTTCATATTAATGAGATCAAGAGAGCAAGTAGGGTCCTGGCCATCGCACCGCCACGCTCTCTCAAAATGGTGGCTAAGGAAATGTTAAGAAACGGATACGAGCCCTACAGAGGTCTGAGCTCAGATGGCGGGATCACGTAACCTATCCAGCTTGCTTGGGGAAAAGAGACACTTGTGGTTTGGGGTACCACCACTTCAAGGATTTGGTGACCACGAACCTCCTAAGGCGGATACATTCCTCGTCGCGCCTATTCCGCCTCGAGTCACCATTCGTCAAAGCCTACACCATCCAGGACGCCGAGAGAAGATGACCTGCATGATCTTGCAGAGGTTCCGTAACTGCTCATAGTGATGATGAGGCGATTGTTGCACGATCGCAGGAGATCACAAGCGAGGATCTCACCATTCGGACGCAGAGCACGGATACACTGAATAATCGACTTGCACTCGTCCCGACTGTCCGGTGTTTGGTAGAATTTATGATTAGTTCTAGCAAGGTGACCTTTTATCTAGAAAGAAAATGTATATGCATTTATGATTCTTAATATGTTTTAATCTCGCAATTTTACTTTCATCATAAATTGTGACATTTTTGCATTTTTTTAAAAGATTTTGTTTCAGGTTAAAATTAAATTCTTCAAGCATTTTTCTTTCAATGATCATATTAATAAACTCGCTGATAACGCAAATATGACATGTAATGAGACCAACGAACAAAGTTCAAATGACGAGCATAACCTCGGCGAACAAGATAATGTCCGCAATCGTAACTTAGCCAAGAGTCGAAAACTTCGAGAATAGGCCTAAACCAAATTTGGAAGAAACAGAGTTAATAAACTTAGGCGATGAGGAACCGTGAAAGAGACTAGAGTCGCTACCACCTAAACGCCGCATAAGAAAGAATTAATCGAGCTCAAACAAGATAATCACGTGTTTGCTTGGTCATACGAGGATACGCCGTTCGAGTACGACATCGCCGCACACAGTTACCTATCGAGCCATCTTATTTCCCCGTGAAACAAAGGCCGAGAAAGATCAAACCGTATACGAGTTTGAAGGTCAAAGAAGAGGTGTCTAAACACTGAGGCAAAGGTAATTCGAGTTTCAAAGCATCCTACTTGGTTAGCAAATATCGCGCAGAAAGAAGAAAGACGGAAAGGTCCGAGTCCGCGTGGATTACAGAGACCTCAACAGAGCCAGCCAAGGATGACTTTCCTCTTCCTAACATCCATATACTCATCGATAATTGTGCGAAGCATGAACTACGCTGCTCGTCGATTGCTTTGGTGCTATCATCGATCCTTACGCGTAAGAGACGCAGAAAGACAAAGATTCACTACCCCGCGTGGTGTACTATTATCGAGTTATGCCGCTCGGTCTCAAGAACGCAGCGCCACCTACATGAGAGCCATGACCACCATCTTCCATGACATGATTCATAAAGAAATCGAGGTCTACGTGGACGACGCCATCATCAAATCGCGAAATGAGGACCATTTGGCAAACTCAAGAAATTTTTCCAACGACTAAGACAAAGATAACTTGAAGTCAATCGCAGTGCGCATTCGATGCTCCCGCTGGAAGCCGCTGGTTTTATAGTGAGCAGGAGAGGGATTGAGCTAGACCTCAAAATAAAAGCCATCCAAGAGTTACCTCCTCCGAAAAGCGACGCGATGAGTTTCTGGCCGCCTCAACTACATCAGCAGTTCATAGCCCGCCACCGTGATATGCGAACCGATATTCAAATTATTGAAAAAGGATGCAATACCAAGTTGACAACAGACGCCAACAAAGCTTTTGACGTAATCAAAGAATACCTTTAATCCGCCATTCTAGTACCACCGTAATCGGAGACCTTTGCTACTCTATTTGTCGTGTTAGAAAATGCTTGACGCGTATTGGGGCAACACGATGAAACGGGAAAAGGAGCAGGCCATATACTATTTGAGTAAGAAATTACAAAGATACGGCTCGTTATACTGCTAGAACGCATTTGTCGCGCAGATTAACTCGGGTCGCCTGTTCGTGCATTATCTATCAAAGATACACTACCTATCTTATTTCGAGGACGGATCCGCTTAAGTACATCCTTCAAGCCCATGCCCACCTGAAACTAGCTAAATGGCAAATTATGTCGAGCGAAGTTTGACATCGCTTCACGCCACGCAGAGCCGTAAAAGGACGTGCATTAGCCGATCATCTTGCCGGTAACCCAATGACGAGTGAGTACGAGCCCTTCGAACCTATTTTCCGATGAAGAGGTATTGTTTGTCTGAGAAGATATCTCGAGGATTACCCGGTTGGAGGATGTTTTTCAATGGGCGGCAAATTTCAAAGGAGTCAGCATTGGAGCGCTTTGGTTTCGTAAACAGTCAAGATTATCCGATTTCAAGCTCGATTTCCATGCACCAACAATATGGCGAATACGGCTTGCATATCGGGGCTCGTGAACGGCCGTAGATATGGACATACAAGAGTCGCTGGTCATAGGTGATTCAGACTTATCGATCCATCAGCATATGGTGAACGGGCAACCAAGAATACGTAAGATACTTCCTACCTATTTCATGAAGGAATTACGTAAGAGGTTCACCACATAGAATTTAGGCATGTTCCGAGGATCCGTAACGACTCACGACGATTGGCAACCTTATCCTCCATGATTCAAAGATCCGACAAGAATTACATCGATCCAATCACGCTGAGCGTACCGGAGCAGCCGCTTTATCGCTCCCATATAGACGTAAGGAACAGACGCAATCCATGGTACCATGACATCAAAAGGTACCTCAAAGCAGTGAGAATATCCGTAAGGCATAACCAACATCCGTAAGAAGACACTTCGAGACTAGCAAATCATTTCTTTTGAACGGGAAATTGGTACCGGGCGACTCCGATCCGCCTACCGAGACGTGTCGATGCTCAAGAGGCAAGCGTTAGTAGAAGAGATACACGGAGGACACGGACCTCATACGAACGGCTTCACTTTGGCGAAAAGATTCGCGAGCAAGGTTATTTTTGGATGACGATGGAAACAGATTGTATCCGCTTTGTGCGTAAATGCTCGCAATGCCGATTCACGGAGATTTGATCCGAGTACTCCAAATGAACTTAATGTAACGAAGTTCTCCCGCCGTCATAGCTGGGGCACGGATGTCATCGACCCTATCGAACCCGCACTAAACGGGCACGATTCATCCTCGTAGCGATTGACTATTTCACTAAGTGGTAGAAGCATCATCACACGCATCAAATGATTTAAAAGGTGGTGGTCGACTTCGTCGCAACAACATCATTTGCCGATTCGGGATTCCCGAATCAATCGCGATCGATAACTAAGCAATCTCAACAGAATTTGACGCGCGATATATGGAAATTTCAAGATCACGACCGTAATTCCACCGCATCGACCCTGCATGAATCGGAGCAATGGAAGCACCAATAAGAACATCAAGAGGATATTGCGCAAGATGATCAAGAACTACAAACATTGGTACGAGAATTTGCCTTCGCGCTGGGTTATCGCACCACAATCCGACTTCTACCGGGCAACGCCAGATCTTTCGTGTATGGAATGTGCCGTTACCGCAGAGGTGGAAATACCATCACTAAGAATCATCCAAGAAGCCGAGTTGAGCGACGCCGGTGGATAAAGGATCGTTACGAGCAATTGACGCTGATTGACGAAAAAGGTTGAATGCGATCCGCATGGGCAGTCAGACGAGCAGCAGTGGCTAGAGCTTTTAACAAGAGAGTAAGGCCAAGGTTATTCGCCGGCAATTGGTTTTGAAACGATCTTTCCGAATCAAAGTGAAGCTAAAGGAAAGTTCGCACCTAATCGCGCGGCCCTACGGTCCATCGAGTATTGGCTGGAGTGGCCCTAATCTTGGCCGAGATGGACGGCGAGGTATGGCCCAAGGCTATCAACGCAGATGCAGTGAAGAGATATTACGCCTAGAGTATTTGACTTCCGTAATCCCCTTTATATTGTAAAAGCCGCATTCCTGCTGGATATGCATGAGCCCATATAGTGGTCTCGCCACGCAAATCAAAAGCCCTTTACTGTAATCAACTACGCCACGACCGATTCCTTGGCGGATACGCAGGCGCCATATCGGCTTCGGGTCCCACTTTTAGAATTTTACCCAATTTCGCTTGTAATGAACTACGCCATGACTGATTCTCACGGATACGAGCGCCTAAATCGCTTCGCCACACCGTTAGGAATCTTCCCATTTGTCTACAGCAACAAAGTGGTTTGGGTTATTCCCAAAACGATATGAGCAATTCATCACGGTTAAGTTCCGCCCACGCGACACACATCGAATTGAGACGCTGGCGCACTATGAGGAAGGCAATAACAAGGATTCCAAAGGATGTTCGCTTGGTCAAAATACATGTCATATTCGCAAATTAGACGAGGCTTTACATTTTTCTTTTTTACGCATGTCATGTAAATGTTTATTTCTAAAGATGTTTTGTGCATACTTCATGAAAACATTTCATTTTTGGAAAATGCTGGCACTACTAAACATCTCAAAGAGGTCGACAGGTTGCAAAAACCCAAACAAAGCCGTGCACGCGACATCAAGTGGACAAGGCGCAAAGTCGATACTTAATCGACCCCAAAAAAACTCACAAATTTTCTTTGAGCGCAGTAAGCGTAAAGCCAAAGCGTAAAAATACTAAAAAGTTTCTTCATATCAAGCAGCAAAAAGCAAAGCAGCAGTAAAAGGCAACAATAATCCACAATCCAAAGTTCAAAACGCACGACAAAGTCTAGCACACCTCGCGGCATAAAGTCAAATTTGCACCAAGGCATCGCACCCAACGGCATCATGACAATTCGCCGCTGCAGATTTAGCATGTCCATGCAAGATCGACATCTCGATTCATCCGCGAGCAGGACAACATCTCTACCCATAAAATTGCACTTCTCAGATGGTTTTACCATTTCATTTAAACAGGTATACACTAATGCTTCTCGAGCTTGCAGGAGCATTTATTCTACTGCGAGCAAAGAAGAATATCGCCCAGTAACGACGCACAAGATCGACGCTACGCAACGACGCCCCAACAATACGCCCAAGCAACGACGATTCAACATCGTGTCCAGTGCAACGACACCATCAAGATTGCGCTACGCAACGACGCCAAAGAAGAACACGCCCAGCAACGACGTTATCGCGATTGCGGTCCAGCAACGACACCATCAAGATTGCGCTTCACGCAACGACGCCAAAGAAGAATACGCCCAGTAACGACGCCATCGCGATTGGCTTACGCAACGACGCTTCAAAGAATACGCCCAAGCAACGACGATTCAAAGATCGTGTCCGTGCAACGACACCATCAAGATTGCGCTCACGCAACGACGCCCCAACAATACGCCCAAGCAACGACGATTCAACATCGTGTCCAGTGCAACGACACCATCGCGATCAAGGCTTTACGCAACGACGCCAAAGAAGAACATCGCCCAGTAACGACGCGACGCGATTGCGGTCCAGTGCAACGACACCATCAAGATTGCGCTACGCAACGACGCCAAAGAAGAACATCGCCCAGTAACGACGCCATCGCGATTGCGCTTACGCAACGACGCCTCAAAGAATACGCCCAAGCAACGACGATTCAAAGATCGTGTCCGTGCAACGACACCATCAAGATTGGCGTTTACACAACGACGCCAAAGAAGAACACGCCCAGTAACGACGCTATCAAGATCGCGCCTACGCAACGACGCCCCCAGCAATACGACCAAGCAACGACGATTCAAAGATCGCGGTCCAGCAACGACACCATCACCTTGGCGCTTCACGCAACGACGCCAAAGAATAACACGCCCGTAACGACGCCATCGCGATTGGCCTACGCAACGACGCCTCAAAGAATACGCCCAGTGCAACGACGATTCAAAGACCGTGTCCAGCAACGACACCATCAAGATTGCGCCTACGCGATGACGCCAAAGAAGAACACGCCCAGCAACGACGCTTATCAAGACAACAAGTCCAAAACGACGCTTATCATCAAGATATCACATCCGCACAGTGGACGATTTTCTCTCGCTTCAAAATTGCATTTCTCTCATTCATGCTTTATTTTGCCTTAGCGCATGCACTAACTCTTTCGAGCTTTAGTCTACAGTGGCAATTGCAGCAGCGACAACGATCCGCATTCACAATCGCAACACGCCCGCGTGCGGCTAAATCACAGATTTCGCAGATCGCATCAACACAAGCAGCATCATATTTTGCAGATAACCTTTTCTACTCACGCTTGCATTACTTTAAAATTACGATCATCATTTTGCCTTAACAGCATGCACTAACCGCTTGTTCAAGTCTTAGCATGCAGGAGCAGTAGCACAACGTGGATTTTCTCTTACAAATAACCGGCAATCTGTGGGGCCAACCTTCCCATCGCGTAAGCGCCCTGCCGCTTGGCCCACTCGCCCACATCACCGTAGAACCCACGCCACAAGTCATAAGAAGACACCCTGTGTTCGCCGCTTATATTCTTTTACTTTTAGACCATAGCCCAAAGGTCACCATAACTCGACATCGACAAATTTTGAGTCCGCTTTAGCTCGCTTTAGTGTTTTGATGGTATCCCAAAGGTCGCCATAACTCGACATCGACGCTTTTTGATTTTTGCATACACTTTGTCTACTCGCCCAAAGATTTTTGCAATTCTCGAAGATCGAGACAAAATCACATGAGTCAACGCTTTGTCCAAGATTCTTCCATCATCTCCATACAAAGAGGATGCTTGTCGACACCCAATTTTGACCCTCCCGTCCAGCCATTAACTATAAAATCACACTAATTTTGTAAAATAATTTTTTAGGATTTTTATAATAAAATACAACAATAAAACATTAAATACAGGCATAAATAATTAATTTAATAATGACATCGCCTTACGTAGTTTTAAGCATTTAGAGTCTCTACCGCATTAATTAATTTCAAGCTCACGTAATTTTAAATAATTAATAAATACATAAAATAAATAATTTAGCAATGACGTCGTGGCAAGTAGCATAGCCGCATTTATTAATACGCCAGAGAATTTCACAATCATTTGTATTTTGAAATCAATTTAATCTAATACATGCATTTAATAAATACGCATTTATAAAGCTTATAATAATTTTAATATCATACTTGCATTTAGCATTTTAATAATTTAATCTAAACTCAATGCAATTTTAATTTAATCGCACAATAATGCATAATAATAAGATTTTTAAATAATAGCGCCGATTCTAAAGTATTAAGCATTAATTAAATAACACGCCCGCATTTATTATAAAAATTAGATTAATGAAGCACCTAAATAATTTGATAACATTTGTTTAATTTTTCATTATTTAATTAATTAAATAATTAAACAACTAGCCTAAAATTAATTAACTCCTAATTCTACCCAGCCTACCCTAATTAACTAACCCAAATTTCACTCCCACTTGAATTACCCCGCCTACCAACACCCGCAGCCCAGCCCCCTTCTACCCTTTATTTCCTCAAATTTTTCTTTGCTCGTCGATATACAAAACCCACAAATTCTCTCTCCTCATCGATTTAACCCTAAAAAAACCTAACAATCTAAACGCAAATGACACACCTCCTCGCCCATACCTAAACTAAAATCTCGCCTTCCTTAACCAAAGCACTTACCTTCCTTACCCATACTAACCCAGCCCAACGATTTCTTACCATAAAACCAGATTTTCCTTCAAATCGTCACATTTAAAATCGAACCGAATCACACGAAATCAGGAGGGATTTTCAATACTTAATCAAAGACATATCAAGCCTAGAATCAACCTTTATTTACTTACCATTATTAGAACCTAGTGAGGTTATATAAGAACATGCAAAGGCATCGCTTTAAGGGGATGGCATCGACTTAGATGCATAAAGCAAGAGAGGCTCTAAGAAAACAAAGAAAGAACAGAGTAGAAACAGAGAGGGCAGATACGAGGGAAGCACAATACGAGGAGACATCAGACAGAGCAGAGTCGGGGAGTCAGCATCCAGAGAATTAGCATCGCAAGAATAAAGGTTTGAATCCCTTTCTTTAGTTCCACCAAAACCAAAGAAACAAAACCCCGCTTCTTTCATTCGCAGTGCAAATTCCAAAACCCGAAACCCGTCGAGTGGAGCGACGACTTGATACGCCGGTCGCGCCTCGAAGGTAAATTCGCCCTCTCGCCCTACTGTAATTTCTGCTGTGATTGTCTTCATGGATTAATTATGTGTTAAAAGCTTTCACCAAGTTTCAATTTCAATTTTAGATCGCTTAGTTTTGCATTTAAGCATGTTTAATATATTGAAGATCGATTGTCCCCTCGTTAGTTATATCTCGCCTACTTTGTAATCGCCGCTGGTCACCAAGTATGTCCAAGTAAAATTCAGAGGTTGCTGCATTTGCCGAATTGATATTGTATAGGTTTAGCTAATTTACATGTAGCTAATGCTTGAAGTTGTATTTCTTGGATTCACTAAATGGACCTCAGCAGATCGTTGTCGATCAAATGGTTATCCGATTGGTAAATGCTTGACGCATCGTTTAATAGTTATAGATCACCGGTAAATGCATTCGTAATAGTTCGTGACATAAAGGTCCTAAAGCGGTAGGATTTAAACCTATTTTAGATGTATGTTAGTGTAAACTAAAGTGGTGTCTAGACTTAGAATTTGGTTAAAATCCAATCCTTAAGTTTGTGTTAGCTTAATGTATGAATTACACAAGTCCGGGATTTGGTTTATTTGTTTCATCGATCCGAGTATATATCCTTAAGTTCCAAGTTATACGTTAAGCTTGGTATGGTTACACATGCCTTATGTGGTGCTAATATGTCGATATATGCTCACGTGTCCATCTTCACTGGTTTTAAATTGTTATAATATCCAAGTTTACTTTTTTTGAAACTATTCCAAAGATTCCGCCTATGATACCACTTGTACCATTTTGTGTCTTGTCCTGTATCTACATATATGTCATCTTAATCGAGGTATTTCCACCGGGTATCTTATTAATTGGTCCGCAGTGAACAATAACAGATATGTCTAGTTAGACTACTAGAATGTATAATCCAAGTTGTGGTTCCTAAAGAAGATCTAATCGCCTCGCATGTCACCACCGTTGTTGATTTTGCGCCAATCTCGCCTCGCTCGAACGTGAGTTATGTCGCTATGTTCATTAAGTCCAAGGTTAGTGTAAGTTGTAACCTCACAAAGTATATTAGAACAACCATTTGTGGTCAGAGTTAAATTAAGTGTCCATCATGTTAGTTAAAATGATCTAAGATGTGTACAATGTCTTGTTAAAGGATTGGTGATTTTCTATGTGCAACCCGTTAATGAATGCTTAATGTGCCGAGTTAAGGCCAGCTAGTTCATATATAAGTCACACAATCAATCCATGCCTAGTGATTGGTAAATGTATAGTCTCTCGTTGCGCTTTCAATTAGCCTAAGCTACCATGAATACTTAAGAATAAGACATTTTGCATATCTTTTGCTTTTATATCACATCGCCTATCCATGAACTCATTCACCCAAAGATAAACGCATTAGGTAAGAAGTAAAAGGGTTCATAATCCTGTGTTAGTTGTCATGTGCTACCAACTGACTCAAATGATAAAGTTTGGGTTAAATTTCCACTTATATTAGTTTAAAACTTACTTTAGATTCTCAGATGTTGTTTGAATGCCTTATTCGCTTGTTTCTATGGTCATGTCCGCTCACATCGAATTGGCTCCAAAGAGGTCCGTGGCAGAGTAGGAAATTAGTTATGATGTCTTGTTGACAAAGCATATATACATCTCTCGCTTATTTGTTAGTAATAGTTAGCTCCAAGGTCTCGTCGATTGATAGTTTATTTTTAAAACTTCACATAAAGCACTCGATGAAAGGTCTACCTATACGAGGTCGTAATGTCAGATTTGACTGGTCGTATATTTGTTCCTATTTGTATGTAGTTGCTCCTAATGAAACTTATAGCTTATGTAAAATCAACATGCCTTTATTGCTTCAAGGAATTATACGTATGGACCTACCCATTTTCCTTTAAATCTGAAAACCATCTGTTGGGCTTACAGTTGATAAAGGTTATATTGGGTCTGTCTACTCTTCCTTTTGAACCTCTAAAAATCAGGAATGGTTGGGCCTACATTGTCCCGTGAATAAAACGATTTGCCTGCTGCTTAAATCCACATATATAAATGCTTATGTTTTTGATAAAATTTAGACATGTACTAATTCTTATCTTTTCTTATATTTTTTGCATGAAAACGCATCGGAGCAACAAAGAGTCTCATGGCGAGACTCATTGTAGTAAACGTGAAAATCTGCATCTGTGTGTATCCTCATCTTCGCCCTGAAAATCCAAGCCGCCGGCGAAAAGACATCGCCTTTCCTTCGAGTCATCTTCTGTTATTTCCTACCCCGCCCCGTTTATTTATTGTAATTAATTGTCTAACATTACGTTATTAGTAGAACTCTTAAAAACGCCAAACCTTAAGTCAGTAGGTTAGAAAGTAGTTGATTAACAATTGTTTTCCTTTCGAATTAAATACTTTGGATAATTTAAGCTACATTAAACCACCTAATAATCTTAGCTTGCATAATTAATTATGTAGCCAGGATATTATCTTTCAAAACTCTTAACCCATTTGCTACAAAATCTATATAGAAATCTTATGTTTATGTATACTAAGGAACCCCTTTAAGCATATAGGATACTAATTAGGGTAGGCAAATATATACATTTAGTCAATAAATTCACTTTGCATCACCTATTTTTGATAAATAACGTAGGCATGCTTTAAACTTTACATGTGTTTTATAGCGAATTTTATTAATCTTTTGCCAAAAATACTTTTCTATTAAATACCTTTTTAGCAATAATAATTAACCCTAGGTTTGGCAGACACCAAGCAGTTAGCTGATCTTAGAGGTGCCTAACCCCTTCCCTCTAGATTAATAAAGAACCCTTACTCAGAATCTCATTAAGTTTAGCAGACCATTAAAATGGAGTTAATGTTTTACTTCAAACTAGTTAAACATTTAGGTGTCCTAATTCACCCAATTAATTAGGTGGCGACTCCGCGAACCCTTAGCATTCTAGCAACCCTTTAGCATTTTAGCACCCTTTTAAATTTTAGTATTCTTTTAATTTTAGCACTTTTAGCATCATTATTTATTTTCTAACTTCTTATTTAAGCAGGGTTCGCTTTTAGAATGCCGCGGCCGGAAAAGGGCGCGACATTGAGCATGATATTTTAAAATATATATATAGTACGGTAGACGTACGTGTGTTAACTGAACATGGTTTTACTTGACGTCTTTTGACTTGAGTCTAAATAATAAAAATCTTGAAGTATTTCAAAAGAATTATGAATCATTTTTGAAAGAAGAGTAATACTTGGTTTTAAAACAAAAAGCTTAAGAGTTATACTAGCTTTATGGGAAGTTAGGTATAACGACTTAAGAAAGATAAAAGGAACGGTTTACTTATGTGTTTATGAAAGACTTGTATTGATTTCTGGAAAGTATAGTAAGATGGTTTGATGAGTAGACATATTATGATGCTATGTGTGTTAGTGTCTTGTAACGTTTGTATAAAGAGGTTATTCTTATTGTGCTTATGTTGTTTAACGATAAGCCGTTATGTTAGTATTATACCACTCACCTCTTGACATGTTATACCGGGGTTAAGCGCCCCACGCGAGGATGCTCTACGCGGGTCCAGGGACCTATGCGAGCTACGAGTTCCGTGTTAGTGTGCGGGAATACCTCACGCGCATGTGGGCTACGGACTACGAGAGTCAGGACGATGCCGGCGAGTAGCTACCCTCGATGCGGGAATACCTCACGCGCCTAGGTGGCTACGCGATGCGGAGTCCGTGATTAGGCATGCATAATGATACTACGGGCGATTGGCCTGCTTCGATCATTCGCGCCTAGAAAAGACACATTGATTTACCTATTATTGCTCTTGTTTGTGATGGCACTATGTGCGGTTACATTGGTTGTTTCGCATATTTGTAAATTGGTTTTAAAAATGATATGATTTCATTTAAAGTACTTTCTGATTTCACATACTGTACTGCTTGACTCGACTCTTGAAGTGCGTTCATGCCGCAGGTAAAGGGAAGCAGGTAGCGGATCCTCAGTTTTAGGATCTTTACTCTGGTGTCAGGAGCTCCATTTCTCCGGAGGCTCGACTTTTGGGTATGATCTCCCTGTGTTGTAGATATATTTGTACATTCAGGGTATGGCGGGGCCCTGTCCCGCCATAGTTGTTTACTTCCTTAGAGGTCTGTAGTCCTGTTGTAAAGTTGGGATGTAACTGTTCACTTTTGATGTATATATATATATGCCGAAAGACAACTTTTTCTCAGATAAACTGCTTCTCATTCCATATAGATTCATGTCTTGTTTTTATATTCCGTTGATTACTCTGATGTATGACTACTTGGGTGCCCGGGTAAGGCACCAGTCACAGGCCCCGGAACGGGTCGTGACATGTACGATTCGATAAAACCCTATAGTGGTATCAGAGTCAGAGTTGTTTTGTGTGATTATATAATGAATATTAATGATTATATGGGTTAGGATTCGTCTAAATCTAATTTTTGTCACTAAGAAGCTTTAAAACCTTAAAATCTTAAGAACGCATAATCCTTGTCTCTAGATCTGTTAAACAATGATGTAATCAAGGAAGTTATTCCAATCTAACTCTTCTAAGTCAACGTGCGTAACCATTTCGTTTCGAACATGGTGCACTGAGACGAAGAACGAGAAGGGATTGGATGAATCTGTAAATCTGGCCCTGAACCAGTTTCAGGGCTTCGAAAATACAGATTTCGCATTTCTGGGATCGAGGCGTCGTGACGCCTACTATGGTTTAACGGTGGCGCCGCGGCGCTGCGTGAGGCGCTAAAGCGAAAATAAAAATTTCCAGACACTGCTCGTCAGGCGACGCGGCGCTGTCGGTGATTTAAAAAAAATTGGAATCAGAAACTGATGTTTTTAATTATTCAGATTTTGATTCTAAAGTTTAAAATATTCAGAATCTAAAATTAAAACCTTTTAATTAGACAAATTTGGTCCTTTCAGACAATTCTGTAGTTAAATAAAGTTTTTGAAAATTGAATTTTTAAAATCTGGAAATTGCAGACAGGTCCCGGAAACCTGAAAATAGTTTTTGAAAATTAAAATTAGATTTTCTGAATTTAATTGGGTTCAAATTGAATTTTTTTAATTCTTGAGGGACTAAACTATAAATTCTAATAATTTACAGAATTTCCTGAAAATTAGAGTTTTAAAATCAAAAAATATTTAGGGACTGTTTGACATAGACATAGATTTTAAAGTTTAGACAAATAGATCCATGATTATCATTAATAGTATATTATTATATAATATACAAATGTGCTAAGTGTTTTAAATGTGAACATTTAATTATTAGCATAGTGTCCGCTATTATTGTTTGGGTAGGCGGCGCCCAGTAATTGATTACATAAATGACCGCAATAACTGTCTGGGTAGGCGACGCTCAGTAGTTGATTAAAATCATCTTATATCATGTCTATTGGGTTGATGGTTTCCCATCTAAATGTGTTTTAGAAATTGCATGATAGGGTGTCTATGACATGAATGTTGATCTAGGAAATCCCCAAAAAATGAAAATGTTCTTCAAACATTGAATACAAGTCTAAAATTAAAACGTGTCGTCCATTATACTTGTTAGGGTATACTTGTTAGGGTGCAAAATCCATTTCGGCGATATGAGTATTTATGCCCAAACATTTGTTCTAAGTCTACGAGGACTCAGACCCTTTCATTGATGTGTTAAACGTAAAAGTAGATGATAAAATTTTGTGGGTATTTACACCCAAGTGTTTGCTCGTGATGCGCGAAAAGATGCACAGACTTTAACGCAAGTGCACGTTATCGTGACAAGTAATATAGTCTAGGTAAGACCGAATATCGTTCACAAGGATTAGTGTTCAAGTACCAACTATCTATCTTTTGTTATCTATTTGGTAACCGATATTTGAGTTTGTTGATTATACTAACAATTATAAATACTAATTAACTATGTGTTTACTTCAGTAGTGATGGAAATAGGGCTTCCAAGTCTCCTCAACTATCCGCTTATATTACTTATTAATACAATGAATTATGGTTATTCTTCTTTTGGAGCTAGAAGGTTTACTAAATCGTTTTATACTCCCGTTAAGGCTATATAAACACTCAACCCCAGTATCGCTCCTTTCTACCTTTCGGTGATAATGATGACTCTATAGGAGGATTAAGACCAAAAACCTAGTTAATCGTCACGCGCCATGCGTAAAATTAGGTGTTTAAACCTCTCATTAACGCTACACAAGTAATTGAGGTATTTTCATCCCCAATCCAAAATATGTCTACCCAACTTACAGCATATTCACAACCTCCTCCTTTCGAAGTTTGATTATAAATCATATAAATAATGATAATTAGTGATCAATTAATTACCAAACATTCAAAACAATTATTGGGTAAATCTCAACAACAAGAAGAATAACCATAAACATACATCAATTCATAACATAAGTTTCAAGTGATTCGACATGGAAATACCTATAATGGAATTAGTTCCTAGCCATTGACATGACAAGAACTAATTCAATATCCAACATAAAAACTGAAAGTAAAGTAAAGAAAAGAAAAGAAAATTACTAAGTTAAGGTCTTCAATCTTCAACTTCAAGAAATCTTGTGTTTGTGCAAGAAGGGGAACCCTTGAAAACTGCATAGGGTTCTCCTTTTATAGGCTCAAAACCGCCTCAAACTTTTCCCTTCAGTTCCCGCCTGTAACACGTCAAAACCTGATTTTCCGCGTCGGCCGCTGCTCGCTATCAGCGCTGGCGCCGGGAATCTCGCGATGTTACGGTGATTTGGCGCCGTCCCGCACTCCGTTTGTGAGGAGTCGCGCGCCGCAACGCGCTACGGATGTCGGGCGCCGCGCCCGCACTGTTGGTAGGTAGCGCCGCGGCGCCGTCTGCCGTTCGCGACTTTCTGCGCTTAAGCTCTGGAACCTCCACTTTTGCCCTCTTTTCGCTCCTTTTTCGCCATTGGGCCATTTTAACCACTTTGACTCAAAAGAAAGAAAATATATCCTAATACGACACGTATTTGTATAAAAAGGGACAAAAGATTAACTAAAAACGACTCGAAAAGTGTATATAAAATACACCGATCAAATACCTCCAAACGTAACCTTTGCTCGCCCTCGAGCAAAGATAAAAAGAAAGAAATAAAGACTCAAGAAAAAGAAAAACAAACAGACTCAATGACATTGATCACTTTGCTGCATTGGTGTTACTTAGAAAAACATGAAGATTAGCAGAATAATATGCAGGAACATATAGCATGAAATTTTAGCACACTAAACACATTAAGCTAGATATTTCGCAAACTCATTTTTATCATGCTTAATGGAAGTCACAATACTGAATCATGCATGTTAATTTCAAAAATCCTATGACATTTTTACTTGCTATTCTCCACTAATCATGGATATGCATCTAAGAGATCTTCAGGACTTTTAAGGGTTGTAATGTAGGCTTAGGTATGGGTAGGTAAAAATAGGTATTTAGGCTCATTTTTGTGTACCATAAGCTCTTTAGCTTTTCAGTGTTTTCCCTTTTCTTTTGATTCTTTTCTTCACTTCAAATCTATCGTTCCCCTCTTTTGTTTTGAGAGCATGAAGTGTATCATAATAGCAAGCACCCCCAAACTTAGGCTTTTGCCTATTTCTTATTACTTTTTAATTGAGGTGCATCAATTTTGTTTGCTCTTTTTGTCTTTTTTTTAACACAATTTATTCCAACTTTTTCACATGTTTACTTATGGCACAAGTATGGGAATATATGGTGTCAAAGAAAAAGTTCAATTTTTAGGCTCAATGGGGCTGACTAGGGATATTTTTAAAGTCAGGGATAGAAAAGAGTGGTAAGAATTGGCTAACAAAGAAATGCCTGAGTCATCTCCCTAAACATGCATATCCTAACTATTTCGTCTCAAATAGCAAGCAATCATAACACATAGGTTTTCATCATTTAGCATGCACAATTCAAGCAAGAAACTCCAAATAGACAGATTTTGTGAGTTTTTGGCATATCTAACCTAAGTGTTTAGATAGTTGCTCTAATTCCATTACATTATTCCACCTTACTTCACTAGGTGTTTCTAGTAACTACAGCATGCATGATCTTGGACAGACAATTATGACTCAAAAGAAAAAAATTTATGACTCAAAAATACACAAAAACAACAAGAAGACTTAAACATACTATAACAATAAGACACAAATAAGACACCCCCCAAACTTAAATCACACATTGTCCCCAATGTGTGCAAGACTCAAAGATAATAAAGGAAAACAAGACACTTACAGACTTGGTTTAAAATGGTGGCGGTGGCGGTGGGTAATGCATCGACCATTGGTTGAACAGGGAACTCATCTCGTCAAATTGCTGGTGCAACTGTTGTTGCTCCTGCCTCAATTCTTGTTGCCCTTGTCTCAACTCATGTTGTCCTTGTATCACTGTGTCGAAATGTTGCATCATCCTCCTCTGTTTCTGGAGCAACTGCTCCATCATAGGCACTGGAGGTTCTGATTCGCGGTTGGTGGTGGCCGCTCCTCGCCGCATATCGAGCCTCTATTTCGTGCTCATCTTCGCTCACGCGGCCTCTGCTGCCGCCGCGGTGCTGATGCTCTTTCTTCGCTTTGGGGGCTTGGGTGCGGGAAGAGTGCACTATCCCATATGACATGTGCAGTTGGTTTCTTTCACGAGTATCAGCTGGTAGGGTTGGGACCCATTTATGGCGCATAAACTTGTAATAAGTGAGTCATGTCCCAACCCCGCTGCTACTAACCTCGGGTCTCTTCAATGCTTTGCACTATCTCCTTTCCCACATCAATCGCCTTCCCGCCATAATTCCATATATCAATTTGATCCGATCTTGCACTCGCGAAGCGCGTTGATGGAATCGACGGCATCGACGAAATACAGACCAACCTCGTCGCTTGGTGACACCGCCGCTTCTCTTGACCCATTTCTGGCGATATCAAATGCAGCCCCAGGGTAGCTCACTGTGCATGCAACGGTATCCCAGTCGATGCGGTTGGTGCTTCTAGACCAAGATCTGAAGTATCTTCGGTCATCACCTCTTTCCTCGACATCAACTGTTTCCAATACCGCATTGACCTCTTCTGCCGTCACAGGCACATATTGTCCCCTCACGAAGCATCCATTGTTCACCTTCTCCGGAAGATTAACATAAAATTCACGCACCATTACTGTGTTCATTGGTGCTACCTCTTCCGGGTCTACAAATCTCTTCCACCCCATCATCTCAATCATTTCCCGAATGGGCTCATAGACATCCTCCTCCCCAAGCGACTCCCTTTGATAGTCCATTCCCCTTTCGGGGATTAAGGGCCTAGTACTAAGCTTTTTGTATCTTTCATACGCTTGTTGGCTCACGAACCTAGTAACATCGTATTGCGGGGCTGAGGTGGATGTGGAGGCTCTTCTCTTTCTGGCGGACATGGTTAAATCACTCTTTGCAGCTTACAAACTTAGTATCACAAATGTTCCCCAACACAATCACACAATAACTAGCAGCTACCACACTAACACCCCCAAACTCCAACTCTTGTACTACACAATACCCACACCCTCCTTGTGTATTCCTCCCCTAAATTTCACAACCAATTTTTCAACACCCCAACGACTTCAACAATGCAACATTCCTCCAAACTACTACCTCATTTTGACTACTGTAAAGCTTTCAAGAAAAGATGAAGATTACCTTTTTGACGGTGTTCTTCAAGGTTTTCTTGCTTCTAATGGTGATTTGAGGCACTTTGATGAAGTTTTGTTGGTTGAAATGGTTAAGGGTTTAGGGACTTTAGGAGTTTTTGGTTGTGGTTGGGTTTGATTTATGGAAGATTTGTGGGTGAAGTTTGAATTTTCGTGGGTTTGTGGAAGAAAGGTTAGGTTTTGGTTTGAATTTGGGGAAAATCGGGTCGGGCGTTTTATTACTGGATTTCCGCCTGTCGCGGCCTGCTGGAAATATGGCGCGCTAGACTTGGCAATTTTTCGGTTTTCGCGCCGCTCGCTTCCAGTAGCGGCCTTAATCTTCAGCGCTCTGCTCTTTCAGCCATGGCCACCCATTTTTCTGGAAATCCTGGTCACTCTTCAGTTTTTCGCCCTTCAATTTGTTGGCCTACACCTGTCAATCACAACACAAACAATACCTCCGTGAGACCGTTCTTAGTAAAAACTACTATATTAAAGTAAAATAAATCAAAATACCTTGGGTTGCCTCCCAAGTAGCGCTGTCTTTAACGTCTTTTAGCCGGACGCAAGTTCCTTAACTCAATAAGTGTGGGGTGGATTAACCCCACAACCAATCCATTTTCTCCACATTTTTCGTTTTCTTCTTCTTCTTCTTTTCTTAACATTATCTTCAAGGGAAGGTTCAGGAACACATACCTGCTATGGAGGTTCGCATCACATAATTTTGTGGCTCATCTCCTCGTTTGACTTGTAATCGCTCACAGGGGTTTGATGGTGCTGATTGCAAAGCACCTGCTTATGGTTGGTTGCTCAATGATGTGTTTAAATACTTTAAACACCATTTCTTCATTCTCCACCATCAACGTCAGCTCTCGTCTTTATACTTCGATCGTGGCTCTCGCCGCCAGAACGGTCTCCTAATATGATGGGGATCTGCATCTTCTTCCATGTCGAGAATGAGAAATCCGCGGAAAAAGAATTTTCCTACTTTAACAATCACGCCCTCAATCTTCCCTCGGGTGAACCATCGCCCCATCGGCTAGTCAGGCTCACAGTGGTTGGTTTTGCCTCACCCAATTCCAACCGCTTAAACACCGATAAAGGCATCAAATTTATACTTGCCCCTAAGTCGCAAAGAGCCTCTGCATGTCACCCCGCCAACCGAGGTAGTGTAAAGCTCGCTGTGTCTTTTAGTTTAGGGGGCAACTTCTTCTGCAAGATAGCACTGCACTTCTCCGTTAGTGCTACCATATCATACTCTGTCAGTTTCTTCTTCTTCCCCAAAATTTCCTTCATGAATTTGAAATAGGAGGGCATTTTCTCCAATGCCTCTATAAAAGGTATGTTGATATGCAGCTATCTGAATGTCTCCAAAAATTTGGAGAATTGTTTATCAACTGCCTTCCGCTGCAATCTCTGTGGGAATGGGATCTTCTCAGATACTCTTGTCCGAGTTTTCTCTACTACTGGGCGAGCTTCAGCCACCTTCTCTTTCTCTATCTCTGCCCGTTGTTCAACTACTGGCTGAGGTGACTGCTGCTCCAACTGTTTACCACTTCTCATCTGTACTGCCTAGCATTGTTCTCTCGGATTCACCTCTGTGTTTCTTGACAGTGTACCCTGTGGCCTGCTGTTCGATTGCTTTGCTAGTTGACCCACTTGTGTTTCCAAGTTTCTGAACGAGGATCTAGTTTCGCTACGAATCGGTCTGGGCGGCGAGTGCCAACAAAGCCGCTCTCACCATCTTGCTTTTCGGGCCAACAGTGCATTGAATCGCTGGAGGTGGGCCCGAGTAAAGCGGCCGATTTTGGGCCGGTTTTGCATCGCCCCTATATTGATTCTCGCTTCCCGGTCTCTCTCCATGAGAAATTTGGGTGATTCCTCCACCGGATTATATGTGTTGAGTACGGGTTGCTGTGGCCTCGATAGCTACCTACTACCGACACTCGAGTCGCTTTTAGTTAGTCTTTTGTCCTTTTTATACAAATACGGTCGTATTAGGATAAATTTTCTTTCTTTTGAGTCAAAGTGGTTAAAATGGTCCACTGGCGGAAAAGGAGCGAAAGAGGGCAAAAGTGGAGGTTCCAGAGCTTAAAAGCAAAGAAAGTGGCGAACTGTGCGGACACGGGCGCTGCCGCGCCGTGCATCAGACGCAGGTCGCGACGCCTAATATCCGTAAGGCGCGCAGTACGGCGCCGCGCTTCTGACAAAGAGAGTGAAGGCGCGCGCCAAATCACCGTAACAGCAGAGTTCCGGCCGGCGCCGATAGCAGGCATGGCGCCACGCTGGAAAATCAGTTTTGACGTGTTCGCCAGCCTGAAGGGAAAAGTTTGAGGCGGTTTTGAGCCTATAAAAGGAGAACCCTAGGCAGTTTTCAAGGGTTCCCTTTCTTGCACAAACACAAGATTTCTTGGAGTTGAAGATTGGAGACCTTAACTTAGTAATTTTCTTTTCTTTTCTTTCTTTATTTCAGTTTTTATGTTGATATCAATTAGTTCTCACATGTCAATGGCTAGGAACTAATTCCATTATAAGGCTTTCCATGTCAAATCACTAGAACCTTATGTTATGAATTGATGCATGATTATGGTTATTCTTCTTATTGTTAAGATTTACCCAATAATTGCTTTGAATGCTTGGTAATTAATTGATCACTAATTATCATTATTTATATGATTTCTAATCAAACTTCGAAAGGAGGAGGTTGTGAATATGCTGTAAGTTGGGTAGACATATTTTGGATTGGGGATGAAAATACCTCAATTACTTGTGTAGCGTCAATGAGAGGTCTAAACACCTAATTTCACGCATGGCACGTGACGATTAACTAGGTTTTTGGTCTTAATCCTCCTATAGAGTCATCCTTATCACCGAAAGGTAGAAAGGAGCGATTCTGGGGTTGAGTGTTTATATAGCCTTAACGGGAGTATAAAACGATTTAGTAAACCTGCTAGCTCCAAAAGAAGAAGAACCATAATTCATTGCATTAATAAGTAATATAAGCGGATAGTTGAGGAGACTTGAAAGCCCTATTTCCATCACTACTGAAGTAAACACATAGTTAATTAGTATTTATAATTGTTAGTATAATCAACAAACTCAGATATCGGTTACCAAATAGATAACAAAAGATAGATAGTTGGTACTTGAACACTAATCCTTGATATTCGGTCTTACCTAGACTATATTACTTGTCACGATAACGTGCACTTGCGTTAAAGTGTGTGCATCTTTTCGCGCATCAAGTTTTTGGCGCCGTTGCCGGGGATTAGGCATAGCTCAATATCAATTTTATCTATTTTTAATTTCTAATTTGATTTTTAATTTTAATTTTATTTTTACGTTTTTTTATTTATTTCGGTAAAAATCAGGGTGCCGTGATCTGTTTGTCTGTTTTTTATCTGTTTCAGGAAATCAGTTTATGCGAAGGAGAAGAGGGGCAAACACTCTTGTTCCCTTCAATCCAGAGATTGAGAAAACCTGTAAACTGAACAGAAAGAACCAGCGGATTGCAGCCTTAATTGAGATGGATGGCGTCCAAAACAACAATATGATGATAGAAGGGTTAGGTGAAAATCAACCTAACCAAGGAATACCTCGGCGAGTACCTATGGATGTCGAGGAAAGAGTTCAAGTCCAGGCAGAAAGAAGCTTGGGAGACTACGTGCTACCAAGGGCGAACGGAGCACAGACATGTATTAGGCTCCCAACAATAGGAGCGAATAACTTTGAGATCAAACCAGCGATTCTAAGCATGGTGCAGAACACAGTGCAATTTGGAGGACTTCCATCAGAGGATCCACATATGCACATAGCTAATTTCTTGGAGCTATGTGCAACTTTCAGATATAATCTGCATTCGACGACTGTCAGATTGAGGCTCTTTCCTTCTCACTCAGGATAGAGCAAAAGTATGGTTAAATTCCCGCCACCGATTCGATTTTTACATGGCAAGAGTGCACGTAAATTTTTGGCCAAATTCTTTCCCCGTAAAGCAAATAAATCGAGAGGAGTGAATAATTTCTACCAAGCAGATGGAGAGTCATTATACGAAGCTTGGGAGAGGTTCAAGGATTTACAGAGAAAGTGCCCACACCATTGTATTGAGTTGTGGAACATGGTCCACATCTTCTATAACGGGCTGAGCGGTACAACTTAACAATTATAGACGCAGCAGTGGGACATTTATGAGGAAAACAAATTTCACGGCTCACGAATTGTTAGAAGATATGGCCACCAACAACCATGTCACGTAAGATAGACCATATGAGTGGGAGGAACAATGAGTCCACGAGATAGATGCCATCGCCGCTTGAATGCCCAAGTGGCCTTTTTGACCAAACACCGGCAACATACAAGACGTGAAATGCGATGTGATGCCGGAGTCGTGGAAATACGCGCGGTCCATACATTCGATAGGTGTCCTTCAACTGATCCTAATAATATGCCAATCGAGCAGGCAGAGTGTCAGGCCGTGGGTAACTATCAGAGGCCACAGAACAACCCATACTCCAACACATACAATCCAGGGTGGAGGAATCACCCAAATTTCTCATGGAGAGGAGACCGGGCAGAATCAATATAGAGGCAAGACCAAAACCAAGAAGACTAAAATCAGCAGCCCTTTACTCAGCCCCACCCTCTCAGCATTCAATGCACTGCTCACCGGAAAAAGCAAAATGAGCCGAGCAGCTTTGTTGGCACTCACCAACGCCTGACTCAGCCTCGTGTAAACCAGATCCTCGCTGAAACTTGAAACACAGTGGGTCACTAGCAAAACAATCGAACAACAGCCACAGGTACATCGCCAAGCAACACAGAGGTGAATCAGAGAACAAAGGTCAAAGACGGTTGAAGTAGTAAACATTGAGTAAGAAATACCTCACCAAGAGTTGAACAAAGGGCGAGATAGAGAAAGAGAAGGTGGTCAAGCACGACAAGAGTAGAGAAAACTCCAGAGAAGGAGTATACTTAGAAGATCCCATTCCCACAGAGATTGCAGTGGAAGGCAGTTGATAAACAATTCTCCAAATTTTTGGAGACATTCGAAAAGTCGTATCAACATACCTTTTATAGAGGCATTGGAGCAGATGCCCTCCTATTTCAAATTCATGAAGGAGATCTTGGGGAAGAAGAAGAAACTGGCAGAGTATAAGATGGTAGAACTAACGGAAGAGTGCAGTGCTATCTTGCAGAAGAAGTTGCCCCCTAAACTAAAAGACCCAGGGAGCTTTACACTACCTTGCACAGTTGGCACATGCAACAGGGCTCTTTGCGACTTAGGGGCAAGTATAAATTTGATGCCTTTATCGGTGTTTAAACGGTTGGAGTTGGGTGAGGCAAAACCAACCACTGTGAGCCTGCAACTAGCCGATAGAACAATGGTTCACCCAAGGGGGGAGATTGAGGACGTGATTGTTAAAGTAGGAAAATTCTTTTTTTTCCGTGGATTTCCTCATTCTCGACATGGAAGAAGATGCATAGATCCCTATCATATTGGGGAGACCATTCCTGGCGACAGGGAGAGCCTTGATCGATGTAGAAAGAGGAGAGCTGACGTTGAGGGTGGAGAAGGAAGAAATGGTGTTTAAAGTATTTAAACACATCATTGAGCCACCAATTATGAGCAGGTGCTTTGCAATCAGCACCATCAAACCCCCATGTGAGCCAGTACAAGCCAAACCAAGGGAGATGAGCCCACAAAAGCATGTATGTGATACCAAACCTCCACAAAAGCAGGTATGTTTTCCTGAATCCTCCCTTGATGATAATTCTAAGAAGAGAAGATCAGGTTTTCAGACGTGTTATGGGCCAGGCCTGAAGGGAAAAGTTTGAGGCGGTTTTGAGCCTATAAAAGGAGAACCCTAGGCAGTTTTCAAGGGTTCCCTTTCTTGCACAAACACAAGATTTCTTGGAGTTGAAGATTGGAGACCTTAACTTAGTAATTTTCTTTTCTTTTCTTTCTTTATTTCAGTTTTTATGTTGGATATTGAATTAGTTCTTGTCGTACGGCTGGAACTAATTCCATTATAGGGTTTTCCATGTCAAATCACTAGAACCTTATGTTATGAATTGATGCATGATTATGGTTATTCTTCTTATTGTTGAGATTTACCCAATAATTGCTTTGAATGCTTGGTAACTAATTGATCACTAATTATCATTATTTATATGATTTCTAATCAAACTTCGAAAGGAGGAGGTTGTGAATATGCTGTAAGTTGGGTAGACATATTTTGGATTGGGGATGAAAATACCTCAATTACTTGTGTAGCGTTAATGAGAGGTCTAAACACCTAATTTCACGCATGGCGCGTGACGATTAACTAGGTTTTTGGTCTTAATCCTCCTATAGAGTCATCCTTATCACCGAAAGGTAGAAAGAAACGATACTGGGGTTGAGTGTTTATATAGCCTTAACGGGAGTATAAAACGATTTAGTAAACCTGCTAGCTCCAAAAGAAGAAGAACCATAATTATGCATCAATTCATAACATAAGGTTCTAGTGATTTGACATGGAAAGCCCTATAATGGAATTAGTTCCTAGCCATTGACATGACAAGAACTAATTCAATATCCAACATAAAAATTGAAATAAAGTAAAGAAAAGAAAAGAAAATTACTAAGTTAAGGTCTCCAATCTTCAACTCCAAGAAATCTTGTGTTTGTGCAAGAAAGGGAACCCTTGAAAACTGCCTAGGGTTCTCCTTTTATAGGCTCAAAACCGCCTCAAACTTTTCCTTCAGTTCGCCTAACACGCTCAAAAACTCGATTTTTCGCTACGCCGCGGCACCAAATCGGCCGCGCGGAACTTCGCATTACGGTGATTTGCGCCGTGGCCTCGCACTTCATCGTTTGCAGGCGCCGCGGCTGCAACTCGCGCCTTCGATATTGCGCCGCGCCAGCATCTCGTTGGTAGAGGCGCGGCGCTGGCCCGTGTTCGTGCCTGGTTCGCCACTTTCTTTGCTTTTAAGCTCTGGAACCTCCACTTTTGCCCTCTTTTCGCTCATTTTCCGCCATTGGACCATTTTAACCACTTTGACTCAAAAGAAAGAAAATCTATCCTAATACGACACGTATTTGTATAAAAAGGGACAAAAGACTAACTAAAAACGACTCAAAAAGTGTATATAAAATACACCGATCAAATAGTGGTAAGTATTCCCGCCTGTCACGCGGGTGACCCGGGTTCGATCCCCGGCAACGGCGCCAAAAACTTGATGCGCGAAACGATGCACACACTTTAACGCAAGTGCACGTTATCGTGACAAGTAATATAGTCTAGGTAAGACCGGATATCGTCCACAAGGATTAGTGTTCAAGTACCAACTATCTATCTTTTGGTAACCGATATTTGCTTTTGTTGATTATAACTAATAATTATAATGACTAATTAACTATGTGTTTACTTCAGTAGTGATGGAAATAGGGCTTCCAAGTCTCCTCAACTATCCGCTTATATTACTTATTAATGCAATGAATTATGGTTCTTCTTCTTTTGGAGCTAGCAGGTTTACTAAATCTTTTTATACTCTCGTTAAGGCTATATAAACACTCAACCCCAGTATCGCTCATTTCTACCTTTCGGTGATAAGGATGACTCTATAGGAGGATTAAGACAAAAAACTTAGTTAATCGTCACGCGCCATGCGTGAAATTAGGCAAGTGCACGTTATTAGGATCAGCTGCTGGACATCTATCGAATGCACACACTTTAACGCAAGTGCACATTATTAGGATCAGCTGCAGGACATCTATCGAATGTATGTGGGCCACCACATATTTCTGACTCGCTTGGCATCCGTGCATTTCATCGACATCAGATATGTTCTTGAAATGTTTCAAAAGCGGCCACTGGGCATTCAGGCGTTGATGGCATCTATCTCATGAACTCCCATCGTTCTCCTACCACTCATCGGGTCTATCTTCGTGATACGGTTGTTGGTTGTCATATCTTCTAACAATTCGTGAGCTTCGTGAGTCGTTTTCCTCATAAATGTCCCACTGGCTGATCTATAATAGTTCGTTGTTCGCTCGCCACGTTATAGAAGATGTGGACCAAGTTCCACAACTCAATGATGGTGTGGGCATTTTCTCTGCAAATCCTTGAACCTCTCCCAAGCTTCGTATAATGACTCTCCATCCGCGTAGAAATTATTCACTCCCTCTCAATTTCATTGCTTGCACGAGGGAAAGAATTTGGCCAAAATTTTTGCGCCTCTTGCCATGTAAAAATCGAATCACCGGTGAATTTAACCATACTTTTGCTCTATCCCGAGTGAGAAGGAAAGAGCCTCAACTGACGCATCATCGAACGCCGTTATATCCGAAAGTTGCACATATCTCCAAGAAATTAGTTATGCGTATACGTGATCCTCGATGGCGATCCTCCAAATTGCACTGTTCTCGCACTCATGCTTAGAATCGCGGCTTTATCTCAAAGTTGTTTGCTCTGTGCGGGGAGCCTAATACGTGCTCAGTTCGCTCACCCTCAGCACGTAGTCTCCCAAGCTTCTTTCATGCGGGCGAACTCTCTCTCGACATCCATGTACTCGTAGAGGCATTCCTCGTTAGGTTGATTTTCACCAACCCTTCTCTCATCACATTGTTGTTTCGACGCCGCCCATCTCAATTAAGCGCCGCAATCCGGTTCTTTCGCTCATTGATGTGTTTCTCAATCTCTGGATTGAAGGGAACAAGAGTGTTTGCCCCTCTTCTCCTTCGCATAAACTGATTTCCTGAAACAGATCAAAAACAGACAAACAGATCACGGCACCCTGATTTTTACCGAAATAAAAAAACGTAAAAGTTAAAGAAAATAATAAAAAACCAAATTAAAAATTAAAAATAGATAAATTTGATATTGAACTATGCCTATTCCCCGGCAACGGCGCCAAAAACTTTATGCGCGAAAAGATGCACACACTTTAACGCAAGTGCACGTTATCGTGACAAGTAATATAATCTAGGTAAGACCGAATATCGTCCACAAGGATTAGTGTTCAAGTACCAACTATCTATCTTTTGTTATCTATTTGGTAACCGATATTTGAGTTTGTTGATTATACTAACAATTATAAATACTAATTAACTATGTGTTTACTTCAGTAGTGATGGAAATAGGGCTTCCAGGTCTCCTCAACTATCCGCTTATATTACTTATTAATGCAATGAATTATGGTTATTCTTCTTTTGGAGCTAGCAGGTTTACTAAATCGTTTTATACTCCTGTTAAGGCTATATAAACACTCAACCCCAGTATCTCTCCTTTCTACCTTTCGGTGATAATGATGACTCTATAGGAGGATTAAGACCAAAAACCTAGTTAATCGTCACGCGTCATGCATGAAATTAGGTGTTTAAACCTCTCATTAACGCTACACAAGTAATTGAGGTATTTTCATCCCCAATCCAAAATATGTCTACCCAACTTACAGCATATTCACAACCTTCTCCTTTCGAAGTTTGATTAGAAATCATATAAATAATGATAATTAGTGATCAATTAATTACCAAGCATTCAAAGCAATTATTGGGTAAATCTCAACAACAAGAAGAATAACCATAAACATGCATCAATTCATAACATAAGTTTCAAGTGATTCGACATGGAAAGTCTTATAATGGAATTAGTTCTAGCCATTGACATGACAAAACTAATTCAATATCCAACATAAAACGAAAGTAAAGTAAAGAAAAGAAAAGAAAATTACTAAGTTAAGGTCTCCAATCTTCAACTTCAAGAAATCTTGTGTTTGTGCAAGAAAGGAACCTTGAAACCGCCTAGGGTTCTCCTTTTATAGGCTCAAACCGCTCAAACTTTTTCCTTCCGCCCGCCTAACACGTCAAAACTCGATTTTCCGCGTCGTCGGCGTCGCGCTCGGAACCTCGCATGCTCGTGATTTGGCGTCGCGCCCTGCCGTCTGTGCAGAGGAGCCACGGCTGCAACTTCGCGCCGATGTTGGCGCCGCGCCGCACTGTTGGTAGGAGGCGCTGCGGCGCTGGCCCGTGTCCGTGCCTGGTTCGCCACTTTCTCTACTTTTAAGTTCTGGAACCTCCACTTTTGTCCTCTTTTCGCTCTTTTTCCGCCATTGGGCCATTTTAACCACTTTGACTCGAAAGAAAGAAAATTTATCCTAATACGACACGTATTTGTACAAAAAGGGACAAAAGACTAACTAAAAACGACTCGAAAAGTGTATATAAAATACACCGATCAGCTCGCAAATGTCAACTTTACTTATATAAATAAACACAGTCGTGTAATGTGGTTGACTTGCTTAGAAAAATCTTGGCGCCAAAGTGTCGAAATAATCTAAGGACGCAGGATTAAAATGAATTATTTAATCAACCAAGAGTTGCAAATAAGCTTTGCAATTGGTTTTAAGACCTACCAAAATGTGCTATTGAAGTTATCAACCCAAGCAAACGCGGATATAGCATAGGTTTGGATCTTGGTCCATTATGACCTTAAAATGTTTTAGGTCTGTATTCTACCTTGGGGTTGTAGAAGTATGCTAAAATAGTGGGAGCTAATTAAACAAAAGGTCATGTTAAATTAGTTTAAAATGAATGTGTATAAATAGGAAAATAAATTTTGATTGTATTTTCCTGTCTATCTATATCTTCATATCTTCAAATGTCGAGTTTTTCACTAAATATGCTAAATTAAAATGAACAAGCTCACCGGATTGAATTATCTGGCTTAGGAATCTTAGAATTGTCCTAAGGCAAGAGAAAATTGAATATGTATTGGACAGTTTTCCCCACTGTGCCTGCTGAGGACTCTGCTGAGTATGTTGCTTTTGACAAAGTTGCTTATCAAAAGCATTTTGATGATGCCACATCTGCACAATGCGTTATGCTATCTTCCATGTCTATGGAGCTGCAAAGGCAACATGAGAACATGGGTCCTAACGAGATGCTAGGACATTTGAAGAATCTCTATGACTCTCAGTCTCAAACATTGGAGTATGAGCTGCTTATAGAGCTTTTCAAATGTAAGTTGATCGAAGGGGGCCAAGTGTCTCAACATGTGCTGAAGATGATAGAGTTAATCGAAAGGTTGGCCTCAATTGGTATTGATCTGCAGAGTAGAGTTGCTTCCACACTGATCCAAAATTCACCTCCTCGTTCGTTTGAGAGTTTCATCATTAACTACAATATGAATGGAACTAAAGCGAATCTACCAGAACTGCATAATATGCTAAATACTTTTGAATCTTCAATCTCTAAGGGAAAAGGTGTGCTCATGGTAAGCTCCTCTAGTCATCCCAAGCCGAAAGGTAAGGAATGGCAGAAGAAGAAGGGCAAAATTGTCGATGCGCCCGCAACAATGAAGCCTAACGGAGGGACGAAGAAGAAGAAGGTAATTCCGGCTAAAGATGTGTGCATGAATTGCAGTAGGAAGGGGCATTGGAAGAAAGATTGCACTGCTCCAAGAGGATGGAAGGCACCTGGTGCTTCAGCCTCTAATGGACTAGGTATGTTTGTAATTGAAATAAATCCGTCTATAAATAATTCTCATTCCTGAGTACTAGATACCGTTTGTGGCTCACACATTTATACAATTCAGAAGCACTTATTTATTAGTTTTAAATATAGCAGACATAATTCCATTAGTCTAATTTGGGACCTTAGGATAGATTTTGACTCTATCTGACAAACATATCAAGATAAAGAATAGTAAAGGGCCCTTAGGCTAACTGACAGCACGAAGGTCGGACCCAGAGAGGTGGACATGCGCGTTGGAAACGGAGCACGAGTTGATGTTGAGTGCGTGGGAACTTTAGATTAGATTTACCTTCTGGCAAATGTTTAGTGTTGAACAATTGTTTTTCCCTCATTAACGAGGAACATAATTTTCATTCCTGTTTTAGACGAATAAGGTTTTTCCTCAAACATATTTAATGGAAGTATGATTTTGTCTTTTAATGATGTTGTGTTTGGAAATTGCGCCTCTTGTGAATGGATTGTATACACTAAACTGTTGTCGAGAAATTTTCAATATACAAAACAAACGAGCTAAAATAAGTAAAAGAAATTCTACCTATATGTGACATTGTAGACTTGGTCGTATCAATCAAACAAGGATAGAGCGGTTGAGGAAACTTAACTACCTTGAACCATTTGACTTAGAATCTTATGGTAACTGTGAATCCTGTTTGAAATGTAAGATGACCAATAAGCCTCTTTCTGGAAAGGGGATACGAGCCAAGATGGTGCTTGAGTTAGTACATACTGACGTATGTGGACCATTTTCAACTCAGGCTAGAGGAGGTTTTCCTTACTTCATCACTTTTACAGACGACTTGACAAGGTATGCATATGTGTATCTTATGAAACACAAGTCTGAGGCCTTCAAAAAGTTTAGGAAGTACAAGTGTGAAGTGGAGAAACAACTCGTAAAGAGTATCAAGACTCTTCGATCTGATTGAGGAGGTAAATACTTAAGTAAAGAATTTCTAGATTACTTGAAGCTACATGTAGTTCATTCTGAATGGACGCCTCCTGGAACACCACAAATAAATGGTGTTGCCGAAAGGAGAAACCAAACCCTACTTGATATGATTCGATCCATGATGAGCTTTTCAGCTTTGCCAACATACCTTTGGGGATATGCTATTAGGGATGACAATTGGGCGGTGCGGGTGCGGGTACCCCCTCCCCCGCACCCGTACCCGCCAAAAAAAATTATATCCACCACCTACCCGCCACCCGCGACGGGTATAATTTCAACATCCATACCCGCCTAGACGGGTATATTTTTAAATCCACGCCCACTCCACCACCCAAGTGGATATCCGCCACCCGTCAATATCTGACTGTACCCGCCAATGACATTAACACAAATAGTGCAACTGTGCAAGTGAAATAACCCTAAAAAAATATTTGGAGAGCTTATTGTATATGATAGCCCACAGAAACATGCAATAGACTTCATTGTTACAGACTAATTTTCGTACTTGCACCATATACTGTGAAGAAAAATAATTTTCACCTTCTATTAAAAGACTTCATTGTTACAGACTGATCTTCGTACTTGCACCATATACTGTGAAGCAAAATAATTTTCGCCTTCTATAAATGCAACCCCGGGGTCTTCAAACCTTGTTACAGACTAAAATCCTAGAGAAAAGCGACCTCGATTCCTTTTCAGCTCGGGTCAAAGGTCCTCCCATCCTTTTTTTCAGGAGCCGAGTCAAATTTCTTATGGTCGTCAAATCTGCTCTGCATCGTAATGATATAGAGCAAAAGATCAATTCATTCAGGGGAAGTTCATTTGCAAACAGAGTCTCAGGGACAGAATAGCGTGTCGGCTAATGGCGGCGTGACAGTGATGGAGAACGGGAGACGGAGGAGAGGGTGATGGCGGCGTGACAGTGCTGAAGCCTGAGATCTGAGAGTGCGGAAGTGAGAGGGTGAGGGAGGCAGAAGAGTAAGGAAAGGGTTAAGAAATGGAACTGCTGATTGCTGAAGAGTTAAAAGTGAGAGGCTGATGTGCTGAGTGTTGAGTGTTATGAGAAGTGAAGGGAATGAAACCCTACTAACTTGTAATATATTTTTTATATTGGGCTTATGAGTTATGGGCCTTACGGATTAGTTTATGGGGTGGGTAGGCGGGCGGGTAGGCGGGTATAACTGCAAATCCACCACCTACCCGCCTACCCGTGGCAGGTACATTTTCAATACCCATACCCGCCTACTACCCACCAAAGTTATACCCATACCCGCCCTAACTGGGGCGGGTGCGGTGCAAAATCCGCAAAATTATACCCACCTGCCATCCTTAATGCTATACATACCTCAATTTATGTTCTAAACAGGGTTCCTTCTAAATCAGTTGAAAAGACGCCATATGAGATATGGTGTGGCAAAACCCCAGCTCTTAGACATGTGAGGCCCTGGGGGTGCCCTGCATATGTCAAGAAGATGCTCACTGATAAGTTGGAATCCAAGAGTGAGAAATATTACTTTGTAGGGTATCTAAAGGAAACTAGGGGATACTATTTCTATCTTCCTAGCGAACATAAGATCATTGTTTCTAGGAACACAACTTTCCTTGAAGAAGAATATGTCTACAAGGAAGAAAGTTGCACAGAGATAGAACTTGAAGAAATTCAAGAATAACAAAGTAACATAGAGGTTGAATCTTTATCGAATGATCAAGGCAAAGATTCAGTGGGAGATTTTGGCGAAGATTGGGTACTTAGGATACGCCATTCGGCTAGTGGGAGTGTTGCGAGCAATGATGCAAAAATGCAAAACCCTCCTACACAGACCTTCGGAGCAAGTGCAGTGACTACACCTCCTCTCATTCAGGAAGACATGACAATGATATTCCTGAAAGCTCTCATGTTGGTGGATCAGGCAACACACAAGAATCTACTCACAGTCAGAACATACCTAGAATAGAACTGAACTGCAAGACAATCAACTCCGTAGGTCTGTAAGAACTCATCGTCCTCCAAAAAGACTAAATCTACTTGTGAAAACACATAGTGAGATAGATAGTCCGGATGATGATGAGCCTATAACCTACAAGAAGCAATGGTGGACATTGATTTGAAGAGATGGCAAGAAGCCATGAAATCCGAAATGGAATATATGTATGTCAATCAAGTGTGGAACTTGGTTGATTTTCCAAATGGGGTTAAACCCATAGGATGCAAATGGGTCTTCATTAGCAAGGTTCAGACTTATAAAACTAGACTGGTGGCTAAAGGTTATAATCAGCGTCCTGGTGTGGATTATGATGAAACCTTTTCGCCAGTTGGTAAGATAAAGTCTATTCGAATTTTGCTTGCTATAGCTGCACATTATGACTACGACTTTTGGCAGATAGACGTCAAAACAGCATTCCCCAATGGTAATCTAATTGAGGAAGTGTATATGAAACAACCCGAGGGATTTTCATCTGAGTCCAAACCAAATGTTGTGTGCAAGCTACAAAAGTCCATTTATGGACTTAAGCAAGTCTCTAGGAGTTGGAATATTTGCTTTGACAAGGCTATCAGCAGCATTACGTCTACGCAATGACGCCATCAGCATTGCGTCTACGCAACGACGCCAGCATCAACACGTCCACGCAACGACGTCATCAGCATTTCGTCTACGCAATGACGACATTCACAATCACAACGCGCTCGTGCAAGGACGAAAATCACAACATTTGCAGCATCACACCAACACAACAAACATCACATTTCTGCAGGATAACATTTTCTACTCACACAGTTACATTGCTTATAAATTCATGTGTTAATCATTTTGCCGTAACAGTTATGCACTAACCGTTTGCTTAAGTCTTAGCATGCAAGAGCAGGAGCACACCGTGGATTTTCTCTTACAGCGAACCGGGGCAATTTGTTGGGGGGCCAACCTTCCCAACGAATGACAAAAATGGCCTCAAGCGTCGGTCCACTCATTCCACATCACCATAAACCCAGCAATATAAGTCGATACCGGTACACCCCTAGGGTCAAGCTAGTTTATTTTTATTTTATTTTAACATCACGTCGACCCAGCATCGTCATAACTCGACACTGTGACAAATTTTGAGTCCGCGTTAGCCCGCCTTGGTGTCGGCCATGGTAACCCAGCGTCGTCATAACTCGACACTGGGACAAATTTTAAGTCCACGTTAGCCCGTCTTGGTGTTTCGACCATGGTAACCCAGCGTCGTCATAACTCGACACTGGGACAAATTTTGATCCCGCGTTAGCCCGTCTTGGTGTTTGACCATGCTAGCCCAGTGTCGTCATAACTCGACACTGGGACAGATTTTGAATTTTGCATCAGCCTTGTCTTAATTGCCCAACATCTTTAATTCTGAGGATCGAGACAAAATTGGCTATAAGTCAACGTCATTGTCTGAAGACTCTTCCATCATCTCCACACAAAGAGGGACAAGTTGTTGACACCCAATTTTGACCCTCTCGTCCAGTCTTTAACTATAAAATTACACTAATTTTTTTTTTAAAAATAATATCAGCAATTTTATAATAATAAAATGCAGCAATAAAATATTAACGCATGCGTGAATAAGCGATTTAATAATGACACCATATTTTACGTAGAGTTAAGTATACCTTGAGTCTCACGTCCGCATTCGTCATTTTAATAACAAACAATTTCATTAATATTATTCGTAATTTAAGCCCTATTTCCCATTAAAACTCAAACAATTCTCAAGGATTAATAAATTCAATAAATAAATAAATACATGAAATAAATAATTTAACAATGACGTCGTATTAAATAGCATATTCGCATTTCATTAATACGCAAGACAATTTCATAATTATGATTTGTAATTTAAATTAATTTTAATCTAATACATGCGTTTTAATAATAGCATCGCATTTAGAAAAGTATTAAGCATTCCTTAAATATCATAGCTGCATTTAGCATTTAAATAATTTAATAACGGCATCGCATTATGAAATATTAAGCAGCACGCCCGCATTTATTATTGTAATAATAAAAATCCAAGCTAAAATTAATAATAATTTAATTTACCACTAATTAAATAATACACCTAATACCTAAACTCTACTCAACCCAAAACTAATACCCAATTAATTCAGACCACAAACCCCTAATCTCGCCCAGCCCAATTACCCAACCCGCGGCCCACCAGTTGGCCCAAACGTCCAAGGCCTCATCTTTTTAACCCAATACCCCTTAAACAAAAAAAAAACAAAAAAAAAACCCTAAACCTAAAACGCAATAGCCCCTCCACTTCTCTTACCTTAAACAAATCTTTTCCACCCAAATTTTTCCATAAGAATTGAAATCAAATATTCCAAATCAACCCCGAATAAACTTACCTTCCAAAATAGATTTCCTAAGAAATCAGTCACGAAGCCAACCATAAATTTGCCATACCAATCTCGCAATAATCTCTCCAAATCAGTCAGTAAATCACCCCTTTGAATCATGACAAATCTCCTTCAAATCAGCCCAAAATTATCATCAAAGGTTTACCAAGTTTAGAACCCGAGTTTGAGACTATAAATTGAGTATTTTTACACATGCAGAGGAATCAGCAAGAATCGGGAAAAAAAAAAGACAACAAGAACAGAAGGAAAACTAAACTCTTTATTTTTTTCGCACACCCCAGCAAAAATCGTCTAAGCTTTGCTTCCCCTTCGAATCGCATAGCAACCCTAACTCGGAGTGGATCGAGGACTTGATACGCTGCCTCGGTTCGCTGTCCGGAGAAGGTAAACCCATTGTTTCTCTCGAAATTTCAATGCCTTATGCAATTTTATGTGCTCTGTTATGTGTACTTATGAACATGCTTATTAATAGTGGTAAAATGTTTATCATGTCTTAGTTAAAAAAAAGATTTTAATTATTAAGGTCATCGACATAGATTTATAGTTGACATAATAAACAAAGTATGTGATTAAGTGCATGTTGAAAGAAGACTATGTTAGTGATTAGTGGAATGTTTCCTATGGTATGTTTATATTCAGCATTATATGATAGGTTTGTTGTTTAGTACAAGTTTGGTACAGATTGATTGATAAAAATGATTGACTATGGTCCTGTGACTAGTTAAGGCCTGAATGTATCCCTGTTTTGTTAAGAATGAATGAAGATTTAGGTTCAAGATCATGTTTAGGAGTGAAATTTGAAATTTGTTATTTTGACCCCTACTTTGCCAAAAAATGATAAATAGTAAGATGGTTTAACTTGAAATCCTGGCCAGCATGTCTTATGAGCTCATATGCATAAGTGTATAAGGGTAGAAATAGGATTGAAATTTGTACTAGCCTATGATAGCTTCTGGACCACTGTGTGTCTTTGTTGAGTATCGAATCTTTATATTATGTGTGCCTTAGCTTCAATGACCTGAATGTTTGAGATATTCTCTGCAAGGGATGGTTTAGTTCATTTCCGTATATTTTAAGGTTCCACTGAACTGCATGTGAGCTTGTGATAGACTGTTAAGTGTTCTAATTGCATCCCCCACTTCTTGGCATGTTCCTAAATAGATTCTAACGATCTAAGTCATGTCTAATTCGATTGTACGAATTGTCCATGTATACATGGTTAAGTCTTCTTTTAAGGCCAAAGGTTAAGAAAGACGCATGCACATCTCAGTATGAATTTGTTCTATTCATATATGATTCTTGCTTCATAGTTCTTTTACTATTGTTTTGTTTTCTCTGTCATAAGCATGAATTCTATCACTACTTAAATCAGTAGTTCAGTAATTTGCTTTCTTATCTTAGCTTATTAGTCTTCAGTTCGTTCATTTCCAATTTAGTATAGATTAGTTTAGTTAAGCATAGTTCGAGTTAAGTTAGCATTTTTTTACTAATTTTTCAATTCCCTATTTTGTTTGTTCAGATCTTGACGAGAGATATAGTGTGGCTAAGTTTTCCGAAGTTTGGATGTTTGATTTCCTTTATATTTCAATATGCATGCAAAGCTATGAGCTTGTCTCTCTTATTTATTTACATTTTTCATGCATTTAATCTTTTAAGCATATCTGTTTGATTAAAAGGGATCAGCGTTTCACTGTCTATTTACATGGATAACTTTCTTGTTTGATGAAGTAGAGGTAATAAGTCTTTTGTTGGTTGATAGTTTAAGTCAGAATTCGAGTCTACTTTTATAGCATAGCTTAAGGTCCATGATCAATTCTCTGTTTTATTTGTACTTGTCCAGTATCGTTTCAAATGTTTGTCGTTTTTCCTTAGTCTAGTGGTAAGTATAAAATTTAATCTCCCTACCAAATTCAATCTTTTCTCGCTCCTCTACGCGATTCGGTTTCATGATTTATCAAGTACTCTTCTTGTTCACTTGGATGTCTGTTGTAAAAGTGGGTGAGCTTCAGATCATGCATTATGGCTTAGCCCAATGATATTTAAAATGGACTATTTAGTGTATTGGCTCGATTAAGCCGATGTTAATTGGCGCACATTATTGACATATATGTTAGTGTTTTACTTGTACATATTAGCTAAATTTGGATTTATACTAATCTTTTTCTCTTTATCATTTTCTTTTTACATGAAATGCATCGGAGCAAAATGAAGAGTCTCATGGCGAGACTCATCACGACTTTCGTCAATGAAGACCCGCATCTACATCCACCGCGTTCCCTCCTCGGCAATTCCTAGAAAAAACAAATAGGACGGAGTCATCCAATTCAATTCTTTTATTCCCTTAACCTCATTGCCTCATTTTATGCCTTTATTTGTTTATTGCAATTTTATTATCTAACTTTATAATTAATAGGAGATCTAGTTCAATTAGTCTTTGAACATATAAGGGGGAAGGTGATTTAGAATTAAACGCACTTCTAGTTATTTATCTTAGGCTTGTCATTCATGTCTAATCTCTTGCCTAACCATTAAAATTGCATATCTAAACATGAAACTAACACATCATTTCTTTGATTTCGTAGAATAAATGCATATCTTTAGTCAAATCAATCGAATTTGCGCATATTCATTTTATAAACAATATAAATGCATACTTTCAACTTTATATATATTTTATAATGCACTTATCCAAAATTAGCTTCACATGTATTTTTATAAAGCAAGTCTTACAAATCTTTTGTGTTATCAAAATGCATCTTTTATAAAACACTCGCAATATCCTCACTTAAATATTTCTAAACATGTATTTTTCTTTAGTACAATAATTACCCTAGGTTTGAACGGACAACCGCAAATTAGCGGATCCTTTCGGGTGCCTAACCCCTTCCCTTTAGGATAATAAAAAAACCTTGCCCACAATCTCATTAAGTTTAGCAGGCCATTTAAATGGAGTTAGTGTTGACTTTAACTTAGTTGACATTTAGGTGTCCTAATTCACCCAAATTAATTAGGTGGCGACTCCGCGAACCCTTTAACACTTTAACACCATACTTTAGCCTTTTAGAACCTCTTCAACCTTTTAGCACCCTTTTAAACATTTACCATTTTCTTTTATTTTTCTAACATTTTTATTAAGCAGGAGTGATATAATATCGCGATCGAAAAAAGGGTGTGACAACTTGCAAGTTCTAGCAGAATCCTGGTGATAAACACTGGAATGCAGTCAAAAGTATCTTAAGTATCTCAGACGTACTAAAGATTACTTCTTGGTCTATGGTGGTGATGAGAAGCTAGTTGTTACTGGTTACACTGATGCTAGCTTCCAGACAGATGTTGATGACTTCAAATCTCAGTCTGGTTACACGTTCATTTTCAATGGTGGAGTAGTGAGTTGGAAGAGTTTCAAACAACCTACAACTGCTGATTCGACTATTGAAGCTGAGTACATTGCTGAGATCGGAAGCTGCTAAAGAAGATGTCGCGATTTCTGAGTTCCTGAAGGAGCTAGGGGTTGTTCTTAGTACTAGTTGTCCAATAACCATTTATTGTGACAACACTGGTGCAATTGCACAGGCAAAGGAACCAAGATCAACAAACAGAAACAAGCATGTACCAATGAAGTACCACATTCTCAGAGAGATGGTGGAGACTGAAGATATTAGATTAGATTATGTTCCCATGGACAATAATCTAACAGACTCATTTACTAAACCATTAATCTTGGTTAAGCATAATGGTCACTTTGAGAACATGGGTATTAGATATGTTGGTGATTGGCTCTAGGCCAAGTGAGAGATTGAAAATATATTTATGTCCTAGAGACAATCAGTATTAGGACTAATGTACTTTATACACATTCATATTTATATTAATGGAGATTAATATTATGACATTTGCAGTTATTGAATTATTAGTTGATTCTTTATAATATTCTATAAATGCATATCTAAGAGGTTATGTGGTTATTAATATTGTGAGAGATTAATATTATAACGTAATTCTTAAAATTGCCTTGACTAATGATCATCGAGAATGGGATATCGATGATATGTGATACGCCAACATGTGGTATGCATCATATCCTTAGGGATGTAGTATGTCTCACCTGCTACGAGTTATGACAACTCGTGATAGACACATGTATACTTGTTGAAGTATTGGTATACCGTGCTGATGTACTGTTTGTTATATATGTCTAAAGTATCATCAGCGTGTGGGAGATAGAAGTCCTTAGACTTGAGGTCGATACGAGCCTTGTTTATAGAGTAATATACTTTGATCCTGTCCTAAGCTCAAATGCCTTGTAGATTGAGACACGGCTTGTATTGGGTATATTGCGATGTAGATTAAAGGTGGTAGTTGAGCCAAAATTAGAATTCATTCCTCGAATGTATCTTCGAGAGTCAGATTCTCATATGGTATTAGATTGACTAAGTCGTTCGCCAACGCAGTAGACATATCTATGATATGGTCTTGTTGTCGGCTAATATAGATGAGATATAATGATCAAACTATTTGGATAGACACTTGGCAGATCCTAAGCTTGATCGAGTGTGTCGTGAATGAAATGATTTTATCTACCACATAGAGGTTCTGTTCACAGATTTCGTGTAACTATAATTCACATATTGACTAGGAGTTCCGTGTAGACCCTAATGATATTAGTGTCGATATGTGAAGGCATGTAGGGTAACACTAAGTCAATTGTTCCGTTGATCCAAGGATGTAATCAGAGAGAATATAAATGTTCGGTTTATAATCGAGACATTAGAATAAATAATGATTACTTAATTAAATCGATACGATATTTCAGATTTAATTAAAATAGAAACGGGGCAGAATTGGACTAGGGCCGCGGCTCAAGGGACCAAGGGCCGCGGCGCCACGTGTCCAGTGGGTCCAGAAGTCTCGGTTTCTGGGCCTGGCCCACTTGAAAATCCTAGCTGATTTTCAGTTATAAATAGAGAGTTCAATCATTATTTTAATAAACCCAATTCATAAGAAATATTCTCTTCTGAAACTCTGCCGGATTTCTAGCTTTCCGAAAGAGTTATACATCGGAGTCTTTGACTTGCCATCGAGGAACAATTGTGTGCTCACCCTCGGCGTACACTTGAAGTTTGAAGATTCCAGATTTGCTAAACTGTAAGTGTTCTATCGACGCATTACAGTTTTTATGTGTTTTACATTATTTAATAATCCATCAGTTTGACCGCTGTCGGGTTTGAAACATAAATTTTCAAATTTCGCTGCGTGTACGACTACAAATGATAATACTGGTAATGGTAATGGAAAGAAGAACAAAGCTGAACAGAAAGGGGAAGAAAAACTTGAAGAAAAAGAGAAGCAAATGGACAGAAAAATTGAAAATAGAGGAAAGAAACAAGAAGGAAAGGGAGAGAAGAGAAGAGAGAAAAGTATCATGGCGGATTTAACAGGAACTGTTAGAAGCAAGAATGTTAAGAAAAAACAAGAAGGTAATGAAAAAAATAAATAAAATAACAATGATGAAAGGGAGGGTGACAAGATGACAAAACAAATAAATTTGCAGCTCTTCAAAATAAAGAGAGTGACAATGCAGATAAGAGCACAAAAGTTAAGACATAGTTTCAAGAGAAGAGCGAATCAGGGGATAGAGGCAGTACAAGCAAGGAAAGTAACAAGAAAGAAATAGTGCAGGTGGATTCAGCAAGTATTAACATATCAACAAGTAAACCAAACAATGCTCAGACATCATCAGAGAAGAAGGCAGAATCAGCTCGGCCATGGGTAGATAAGTCTTTTGGTAAGATTAATACGAAAGATCAACCAAATGTTGGTACGAAAAAATTAGCAGGTTGGGAAGAGAGGAAATCACTGAATTGGCTTCTCCTGAAATAGAACCAATCAGAAATGTAGAAATCATAACTTGCCAAATTCCGGGTGAACATGAAGATTCAGAGGAAAGAGTGGTAGGGTCTACTTTGATTCCAAATGACCTTTTGATTTCTAATAATGATCCAATTGATAATGAGGGTGAAACTAAAAACCATGATCAGACTCAGAGTAATAATGATTTAGTTCATGCTTCACTAGAAGGATTAACAGAATCAGCTGCAAGTAATAACATCAGTGGAAGTAGTTGATGAGTATTTTGTTTCTCTATAGACTAGGGATAACATCAGAGACACTCAAGAAGAAGAATCAATGGAACAGAACATCAATAATGTGGCTATAGTTGGAGATTTATCTCCAAGACAGGAGAAAAAGTTAAAAAATAACCTAAAGAGTCATTGACAGTTGTACCACTTCAGATGACTACAAGGAGTAACAAGGACAGACATCCCTCATTAACTCAATGATTGACAAACTCCTATTTTGGAATATAAGATCAGTCAATACTCAAAATTCGTTTGAGAGGTCGATTGAGCTTAATAGAAGACATCATTACACTTTCTTAGATCTAATGGAACCTTTCCAAAAGGCTCAAGAATTAGAAAATTATAGAAGTAGTTTGGGATTTCAGAATTCTATGGCTAACACTTCTGGCAAACTATGGATTTTTTGGATAGAAGATTGGCAAAATCAGGTTATTGCAGATGAGGTGCAACATGTTACTCTCAAACTTACAAATATACACCAACATCAATCAGTGGTGGTTACAACAGTCTATGCTATATGTACAGCCTTGGAGAGACAAAGCCTTTGGGATTCAGTTGCTTACATTGTAGGGACTATACAGTCACCATGGATAGTTGGGGGTGACTTTAATGTCATTCTTTCAGATGCTGAGAAATTAGGTGGTCTCCTAGTGCATCTTCAAGAGACTTGATTTTGAGAACTTCATTAATAATTATGTCCTGATAGAGATAAAGTTTATAGGAAGCAAATATACTTGGTGGAATGGAAGAACAAATGAAGACTGCATTTTGAAAAGATTGGATATAATCTTTGGAAATCAAGAATTTATGACCATTTTTCCAACTACTGAAGTAGAGCATCTGATCAGGCATGGATCTGACCATGATTCTCTGCATATGGTGTGTGACGGTAATGAAGTTCCAGTGATAAAACCTTTTAGATTTCTGAATTTTTGGACCAAACATCATTCTTTTATGGATGTAGTAAAACAACAATGGTGCTTAGACTTTTCTGCTAACCCATTCACTAAATTTCAAGCTAAAATGAAAAAGGTTTAAGAAGGCTCTATCTAGTTGGAGTAAGGACACTTATGACAACATATTTCAGCAAATTTCCACCTTAGAGGATGTTGTTAAAGTAAAGGAGATACAGTTAGAGATTAGCCCAACTGTGCTAAATAGGCAGGAACTTCATAAAGCCGAGCATCATCTAAACAAGTATCTTCATATAGAGGAGGAATATTGGAAACAAAAATCAGACATGAGATGGTTCAAAGATGGTGAAAGAAACACAAAATTCTTTCACTCTTATGTGAAAGGAAGAAAGAGAAAGTTATATCTTAAAGGAATTCACATCAGACAAGGGGATTGGATTACAGATAATAATCAGATGAGGGATGAAGCTATTCATTTATTTCAGGAACAATTTACTGAACAAAATAGATCAGATGACTTTGACATGGTTAACAAAATTCCTTCACTAATCACAACAGAGCAGAATGAACTAATAGTAGCATTGCCCACTGAAGAAGAGGTTAAGAAAGCAGTTTTTTATTTGAATGCTGACGGCACAAGTGGACCAGATGATTTCTCGGGGCAGTTCTTCAAATCTTGTTGGCCTATAATAGGAGAGGATGTAACAAAGATGGTCAAAGCTTTCTTTTGTGGTCAAAAGCTGCCCAAATTTATCACTCATACGAATCTTGTGCTGATTCCAAAAAAGGAGGTAATCAATGATTTTTCAAATATGAGGCCAATGAGTCTAAGCACTTTTGCTAACAAAGTTATTTCCAGAGTCCTGCATGAAAGGTTAGTAACTGTACTCCCTGGCATCATTTCAAATACACAATCTGGCTTTGTTAAAGGGAGGAGTATAATTGAAAATATCCTATTAGCTCAGGAAATAATTAGGGATATTAATCAGAGAAATAAATTGTTTAATATTATGATTAAATTATATATGGCAAAAGCTTATGACAGGGTATCATGGATCTTCCTAACAAAAGTCTTAAGACAGCTTGAATTCTCAGAAACTATAGTGGATATGGTATGGAAATTAATGTCAAATAATTGTGTACTCAATTCTAGTTAAAGGGCAGTCTTATTTGTTTTTCCATTCTTAAAGGGGGCTCAAGCAAGGAGACCCATTGTCTACAACATTATTCATCCAGCTGAAATTTTGGTCAGAGGGTTGAATAAATTGCATGAAAAGCAGGATTTTAAAAGGTATGGACTGTGAGTATTACAATGAATGTACGGGAATAGTGTACAACTATCACTAGTACTTAGAAAGAATAAACGAAATGAATTACAATAGAATAGGCTTGGAGCCTAACAAGAGTTGTGACAACCACAACAACGTTTGGTTCTTGATCCGTCTTGGATCTACGTTCTTGAGTAGTTCTTGAGTCTGTCTTGAGTGTTTGCTCCACTTGCAACAAGCTTCTTTCCCTTGATAGCAACAACAAAGAGTATAAGAATCTGGAAAGACACAAATAATATGGCTTGCTGAGTCGTTCAATCTATCCTTAAGATAATATTGCCCCGTATATTCCTTTTAACGGTGTAATGACAACTTATCTCCCAAGATAAAACAACAATCAAACAAGTGAGCAAAGGAGACTCAAGTGTTCGCTTGGGAAGAAAGATCTTTTAGTGTATGAATATTGCTAGAGAGGAAGACAACTTTCTGGAAATTGTTAAGTGTTTTGTGTTTTTGCAAATGAGCTCAAAGCTCCATTTTATAGTGTGGAGAAGATGACCTTCCACATAGCCAAGTAATGACCTTGAATGTGGAGTTACAATTCAGCCAAATAATGGTTGAATTCATGAGCCAAATAATGGAGAATTAATGCTCCAAGGTCAGCCCAAAAATTAGTTTTATTTTTTCTCCAACGATCTGACAGTCGTAGCGCCGCGGCGCCGAAACTTCAGAGAGTTTCGGGCATCGCCGACGTTGAGGTGTCGCGGCCCTTCGAGGCTCCGCGGCATTTTCTAACTCGTTTCATCTTTTACACGTCGTACACTTCTTCCTTCATTTACCAACGTGAAACCATTGTCATTTGGCCAATAACCATCTATTATCTTACGTCTCAACAATTTGTATCCGTACCAATATCTCTTTCATTAAGGAAATTACGATCATTGACACATTATGTGCACGTGTGTGGAAACAATATTTCCGACGTGTGGGGCCCTAATTGTTCGAGTCATAATTAATAAGATTAACTTTATTTCACGTTTAGTTAATTTCCAACAATCCCCTCTTGGAAGAGATTTTGGCGCACGCACATGGTGTCTTTCTAGCAATCATCCGACGGATCGATGTTGCATCTAGAGAAGTAGTCGTAGTTTGAACCTTCCATAGTAGAATACCATCGGATTTACTTACTGCGCAGTGAACGTGATGTTTTGAACCGTCAGTGTTTAGTGTAAGCCAAGACAATGGTACCAACACACCACCTTTCCTCACTCTATCCTTCTTTAAGGTTTGTCCGTCATGGGTCGTGGACACTCTTGAATTCTTAAGTGCGTTCATTTGAGGCGGCCTGTCCTCGCACTTAAATAGGTGGTCTCCTACAAGGTATCCTGCAATACCCCGCTACACAAGCGTTAGGAACCATTAAAAGTTTCTCCAACCTAACCTCAATCATTGAGGATCATGAAAGGTTTAGAAACTTAACCTTTACCCCCTCCACAGGTAGCACTTAATGTCTATCTCGAGAACGGCCTTGGATTCATGTTTCTAAAAAGAAATCATTATCCGAAGTGCTCTTGCTTCCACTGAAGCGCTTCACTGAACTTTTACGACTTAGTTTTTCCATTGAACCAAATTTCTGGGATCTCCAGTCCGTTAGGTTGGGTATCCACCATATCAGTTCGTATAGTTTGGGTTTTAAGCCCATTCCCTTAGACCGACAGAACTCTTGATCTTTGGGTACTCCCTTAATTAAAGGGTCCGGTATATCCTTTGATTCAGTAATTAAGGACGTGTCACCTGATCAACTGCCATACGGTCTAATGTCTTGCGACAGATATGTCCAGACGACGTCATCCGTGCCCTTCAGTGTAGAACTGACGAAGGCATGAGCTACTTCCGATAAGGGACATCCTCTAAGAGTTCGTGAAGTTACTCAACTTCTCTTGTACAAAGCGATAAACTCCGATTCCATAACGAATTAGCTGATGCAAATTTGCTTAGAGGATTTTCCAAAGATACACCATACACATCCACTTATGGATTTTGGTGTTCTTCAGATGTCCAGTTTGCATCACTGTGTTCTCCCAGAATCGCTGGACATCCAGAATATCATAATCCATAGACAAGCAAATAATTCAGATGTCGTCACATCTCATTTAAAGCCTTCTATCGATCGTTACCATTGAACCTTAGTTCAACCGATCTTCTTTATGAGCCGATACCATGTCAGTTGTAGTGTGTAAAATACATTGAACTACATGTCTATTGCTCCTGATATATGGGTGCACCATGATTCCAATCAATTCTATGATTCATATCCATTAGTGACTTCAACGAGACTGTCACAACTCCTCACGTATGAGTTTGGCTTAGACCAGCCCGTTAGATGTCTTGGAATTCCCAATTCCTACGATGTCATTTGTAACACTCATATCATTCATGTCAAAATATTATTTCAACATACTTCTAGGATCAAACTAGCATTAATCTTTGTGATCAACATGTTGTCTACGTAAAGACATATTTAGAGCTACCTTTCGTGTAGACATATTTGTCACTCTTTAATGGCGAAGCCCTTTGATAGTAGAGTACTATCAAGGTTTTCGTGCCATTGTTTCGGGGCTGTTTCAGCCCGCACAGAGATTTGACAAGTCGACAGACTTTCTTCTCTTCCCTGGAACCCCATACCCCTCGGGTTGTTCCGTATCACTTTCTTCTTTCACTTTCAGATTTTTGATTTTCCAACTGTTGGCTTTCTAGCTTCAGAGTCAATGTTTCTGTAGTCAGATTCATTGTTTCTGTTTTATCTGAAACTTCCAGGACCAAAATGTAAACATTTCAGGGACCATAATGGAAGTTCAGGAAGAAGCCCAACAGTTCATTAAACCAACATTCCGGTTAGGAAGTCTGTCTCAACATCCATGTCATGCAAGACTGCAATGGCCCTGGATGTTAAGTTATTTTACAGTGGAGCACATGTCCAAGTAGCTGAGGCCTTATACTCGTCAATAGATCCATCCACTTTGTACTCAATTTGAGTATCCACTTTTACAATCAAGAGATTCTTTTTCCGGAGGAAGATCAACCATCACACAAGTGTGGTTCTATCTGATGGAGTCTATTTCTCTCTTTTAGCTTATTTCCAAAGCAGCGCTTCTGGAGATGACAATTCTCAATTTGTCCATGGTTCATTCTCAACCATATAAGCTAGAAGGCCTAGAACAAGTCTTTGTCCCTCTTATTGCTCTGTCTCGGTTCAGCATCTAGAATTCCTGAGTTCTGTAGATCTGGAACATTAAGTTCCGGATAGTCAGCAACTTTCGAGTCCTATATTATATAAAATTTGAAGAGGAGACGAATATGTCAAACCTTTAGAAGGAAGAATGTTAAGCAGATATGTAGTCATTTATAGAGCATGATTCCAAAAAAAGGGGTACGGAAGAATGGACCAATAAGATGCGGATAACGTTATTAATGGTACAAATTTTATGTTCGGCTTTTCCATTTTTTGAAGACGTATGAGGACAAGAAAAATAAAAATTTATCCCATTTTTAGCACAAAACTCCCGAAACTCCCCATTGTCATATTCTTCTTTGTCATTATCACATTGAATATTTTTTATTTTCCATTCGAATTGAGTTCTAATGAAAGTTCTAAATTTTAAGAAGATGGAAAAAACTTGGAATTTTTTCGCTATTGGAAACATCCATAAAAATTTAGAGTAATAATCCAAGAATAAAACATAATAACGATGACCCATAGAACTGAGAACGGGAGATGTCCATAAATCGCTATGAATAATATCAAATGACATTGAAGTATGAGAATTCGAGTCTACAAATGACAACTTAATAATTTTTCCAAGAGAACAAGATTGACAATTTGGAGTACTACGCGTACCCTTACATGAAATAAACTTATTTCTATCTAAAGTAGATAAAATAGACGACCTCGGATGACCTAGACGAGCATGCCACAAGGAAGGAGCAAGAGCTGCAAAAGTGGAAGGCATGGCTTAACGCGAGAAACCGAGATTTGGTGTGATTGGATAAAGATCCCCCTACTGTCACACCTCATGAGAGGACTCCCCGTCTTGAAATCCTTCACAGAAAACCCAAAAGGATCAAAATCAATAGAAACTCAATTATCAGTGGTGAATTTACGAACATACACCAAATTTTTAATTGTTTTGGGGCATGAAGGGTATTTTTCAAGACAAGTGGTGGATGGGGAGAAGACAACGTTTTATGACCATAACCCTATTACCATTACCAAAAATTATACCACGATTACTGCTTGGAATAAGACGAGAATACATTGGTCAGATGTCATGTGTGTAATGGCGCCTGTGTCCATGTACCAATTCGGGTCCGGTTGAGTCATTTCAAGCGTGTGCATTGCGGCTTCAATGTCGGTTTGTGTGGGTCCCGCTGTGTGATGGGTTTGAGGCGGGCCCAGCACCCGATCAGCGACCGAGCAGTGATGGGCACGAACCCGTGAGACCCGAACGGCCCAGGCGGCGGGGCGGATTTCGGGTAATTAGATGGGTCGTGTTGGTGGCGATGGGGGGCAGCTACCACTATATTGGGGCCCACTGTGGGCCCCATGATTCTTCTGGCCGTGGGCGGGCCGCCATCGGGCTCTTTGCCTGATGCAGTTGCGTGATTCTTGCCATTATTTTTCCGATTGTGACCCTTTTTACCACCACCGTTGTTGTGATTTTGGCTTGAGCTGGTGGAGTCGGAAGGAGGAAAATTGGACTCAATCATCATAACGAAGGGATTAGCCCCTATATCCTCCTTTTTAGCCAAACCCGCTTCTTCCAGTGTGAGCATGGAGCGGGCTTGATAGAATTCCGAAAGAGGGTTACTTTGACAAAGGATCGAAGCAACACCGTTATAGTCCTCGGATAAGCCTGCAACCATCTGTAGAACGAGACGACTATTAGTAACTGGAGCACCCACGTTGCGAAGTTGATCCGTCAAGTCCTTGAGTCGTTTACAATAAGATGTAACGTTAGGAAAATTCGCTATAACAACTTGAGAAAATTCCTGTTCAAGGGTAACAATGCGGGAATGACTGTTATCTTGGAAGATATCACGCAATCGATTCCAAGCCTCCATAGCTGTGGAGTTGGGTTCCATAATCGTCTGTAAAAGGTCCATGGATATTGTGGCATAAATCCATTGGAGAACCTTTGCGTCAAGCGTGACCCATAATTTTGGATTGTCCGCTTTGGTGGGTACATCATCATATTCGGTGGTCTCATCCCCCGCTATAGGAGTCGGAGGGATGATGTGGTGAAGAACTTGATGAGCCATTGCATGAATCTTGAATAACTCCGCCCACGTCTCATATTGAACGTTTTCTTGGTCAAGAACAATAGGAAGAACGCATTTGATATTAAAACCTGTGAGAGCAGGATGAAACGTGTTTTTATCAGTCACGGTGAATAAAACACGAATATTCGGAGAAGAAAATTTGTGAGGGAGGATTTTCGGAAGAACAGTGGGTCTCGAGTTCTGGAAATCCGAGGGGGGGGGGGATTACCACGGTATTTTGAGAGAAAAGAGAGGAGCGGAAGCAAGGTAAAAATAACCTAGACTCTTGATACCATGAAAGAATTAATCCCTTGATTATTCTTATTAATGAAAGACATATATATATAAGTTACAATAGGAAAATCTTTTTCCTATTCTACATTCAAATCCCTATTCTATATGAAGCCTAACTAGGTTATATTACAATACTAATTAAGGTATGAGATTAATATATACCAAATATACACTATTATAAGGAATTCTGCCCATGTTGGGCTGCTGGAGAGTGGACCCGTGATAGGCCTGGCCTTCATTGGGTTGTTGAGCCGTGAACCTTTCTTTCTGAATAAACACATAATATACATTTGTGTATTGTATATTATGTGTTTATTTAACAATTTCTAACACAGAAGGCATAAGAAATGATCCCTGAATTACCCTGACTTGCCCCATCTGTATTATACTTCTGAGTTCTTGACTGTGGGAGCCTCCACTTTACCAAACATTGATGTAAAGTTGGTTTGTAGGTACTCAAGTATTGTATTACAGACGGCCAATCTGATGGTATATTGGTTAACCAAGGATATTTCACCTTAATCAACTGATGAACTGTGAGATGTACCTGATATAATATCATGTTGTATGTTGTGTTACAACCACCATGCTTTATTGAGTTCCTTATTTTCCTGATCTCCCACAAAATGATGGCCAGTAATAGTATGAATATTGCTTTGAATTTTGGAGATGTTGTTGTTGTCCATCATTTTATTATGACCTGCTGAAGTTGCAGGTCTTCTATATTTAATCCTGCACAAGAAGTAAACATTTTCCATAGCTTAAGAGCTATTGGAGAGGTTAGAAAAAGATGAGACATTGTCTCCATTTTGTGATCACTACAGCACCATCATCTGGAGACAATTGGAATCTTCAGTTTTTAAGATTATCATGGGTTGAAACTCTACATTTCCAAAGCCTCCGGTAAACCTGTTGCCCAGATATAATCATACTGCACAGAAGCCTGTTGTTTTTGTCTCAACTCTTCCTAAGCACTTCTCACTATGAAGTATGAACTGCCCATTAGTATTTTCCATCCACCATGCTTTGTTATTATCAACCTAGAGAATTTTTGGTTTAATATTGTCTCTGATGTGCGTAACCGTTTCCTCAAGTATCAATTCTCTGAGCTTTTATAGGTTGCACTGACCATTTATAATAAACTCATTTACTTCAATTTCCTCAACTGTTTGATCAGGAAGAACAAAGTACAGATCCCCTTGCTTCATCTAATTGTCAAACCAGAAACTTGAATTACCTACTCTAATCTGCCACTATATAATATGCTCAATCTCCTCCCTAACCTCAACCATCTTCTTCCAAGTACTTGAGGCGCCTTTAGCCCGAATTATTACAGGATGCAACTTCTTACAATACTTGTTCACCATAAATGAGCCCCACAAAGAAGGTGTCGATCTTAGACTCCACCATAATTTAGCAAAAAGAGCCTATGACATATTCATCAGTGACCTAAAACCCATTCCCCCCTTGATTTTTGGGTAACACATTTTGTCCCATGCTACCCAATATTTTCCTTTTATAGCAGCAGTGTTACTCCAGAAGAATTTTGCAAAAAATTGATGAAGCTTCCTAACAACACCAACCAAAGGATTCATTGCAGTTAAGAGGTATATTGGCAGTTTGCACTAGTGATATTTGGCACAAATATTCATATTTCGCGTCACTTCACCTCTATTTCTTAGTACTTTAATAGCATCAATTATAATGAAATCGTTGTATTCGATCTTATGTTGGTATGTTTGCGTGTTTAGATACGAGGACAAATGAATGAAAACTGAGCAATTTTGATAGATTTTGAAGACATTTGCACATGAACGAGGTGACGAGAGGATTGCACGACAGTTATAGCGAATTTTGGAAACTGAAAGACAACGTGTGTTGAGCCCGCGTCGTGGATGCTTTTCGAGAATGTTGACTCTATGAATCTCACTTTTTTGGAATCTCATAATACACCCACGTTGGACACGCAATGCGGGTGTAATGCAGATGTTCGTCCAGCTTTCCCAATTCCTTTGGATACGATCTACTTATTTTATCTTTTAATCTGGACTATAAATAGATGTTTTATGTTAGAGAGGAGTGATGGGATATTATTTTGAGACTTGTAAGGCGCCATCTTCTCTCCTTTTTCATTTTATTTTATTTTCCCCATAGAACCCTAGTTTACTCATGAATTCTTGCGTCTTTTCTCGAATCATAAGTAGCTAAACTCCATTTTTCTTGGGGGTGTGGCAAAGACATGAAAGTTGTTTGACGATAATTTTTATCTATTAGATTTCCATCTTTGGGTTGCTTATTTATTTTTGTGCTTAACTGTTTAATTACTTCATCACTAATTAGACATTATCTGTGGCGTGTGAATTGAATTAGGGATAGGAAATGTGCATGTGTAATAAGAATAAATAGAGCTTGTTCTAATAATCATTTCGCTAATGAGGATAGGAATCTATCTTTTATCCTTGCTTAGTTGATTACAGAGATTTCAATGTTTTCTTGTTATTTTATGATGACCATAGGGATATAGGTGTTAATGTAACTTGAATAGACTTGTGAGCAACTCGGAACATACTCATAAAGTAATAATTAATCCCTCAACTAGTAACCTAGTAAATAAAATAGGTTGAATTGTCGGAAGACTAAACTGGATTTGTCGAAAGTCATGACCCTGGATTTCATTCTCATCTGATAAACTCAAAAGTCTTGTTCCAATTTCCGTTGTCACAAATTGCTTATTTTACTTTTTTTTAGTCGATACGTTAGTTACAACAAACCTCTTTATTTTTATTCTTTTGAATAGGTACAAAATCATTTGAATTAGTTGAGGACTAAAAAATATAAGTCCCCGTGAGTATGATATCTAGACTTAAAATCCAGTATTACTTGTACGACTGCGTATACTTGCTTGTGCATTTGAGAGCAACAATTTTTTGACACCGTTGCCAGGGGACTTAGAAAAATTTACTATTTTTGAGTTTAGATTCTATTTGCTCTATCCAATTTTTTACTATTTTTCATTTTGTGCATCTCAGGAGACTGCTACATTTTATGTCAAATACTCAGGAGTCAAGAAAAACTGTTGGTTAACTTTGATCCCGAAATCAAGAGATCTTTTCACAAATAAAACAAGATGGATGCAGAGGTTCCTCATGAGTTAGTACAAAACAGAGAATTGCAGTGATAGAGATAGCACAAAAACGGATTCATGTGTTAAATTTTGCTAGACCCAACCTAGAGAACATATCGAAGGCTATCTTCAAGCCTAACATCATAGGAAATTTTGAGCTGAAAGAAGATATAGTGCAGCTGGTGCAGAATACATGCCAGCATATGGGTACGCCACATGAAGACCCACATAAGCACTTGATGGCATTCGTCGAGTTGAGTGAAAATTTTCACTAGCATAATGTCTCTGATGACTATGTGAAGTTAACATTGTCCTTTTCTCATTGATTAGAGAGGCAAAGGAATGGTTGCAGAATGAGCCGGATGGTTCTATTACTTCTTGGGAAAGCTTGTCCAACCATTTTCTTAACAAATTATTCCCCTCCAGGAGAACAAAAGAGGTGAGAGCGAGAATTTATAGTTTCACTCAAAGATATGGGGAGGAGCTACAACAAGCGTGGGAGAGATACTTGAGAGATTGTTCACATCACAGATTTCTGAAGGAGTTGGTTGCACACAACTTCATTTAGGGCCTCTGACATGATTCAAAATCATTATTGGATGCTACTGCTCAGGGTCAGATTTTGGCAAAGACATATGAGGAGATAGAAGCAATCTTAAATCTAATGTCTGCGGGTAGTCAGTCTTATGCAGATACAGGTTGTTCATGGATCGCTCAGAGAGCTGTTAGGGTACTTCAAGTAGATGATATGACAACACTTCGAGCAGAAGTGAGCCAGATTTTCCACATCGTCAATAGGTTAGTTAATGCTCAAACCCCTAATCATGTGCAACATGCACGACTTTCTATTGAGGTTTGTTGTGATGAGCATGCTTACGAGAATTGTCCACAAAACCCAAAATCTATCTACTAAGTGGGGCAATATAATCGTTGTCATGTCCCAAACCTGGGAAAGTGTGGCCCGCACCCAGTTCCCTACTTGGCCATGAGCGAATCGTTTGTAACTCGCGAATGCTGAAGATAATACTAATTTAGGCTGACAAGGTCATACTCTACGCAATCTTTAATAATATCGATTCTTTTGAAACTAAGTCAACCCAAGAGATACATATGTATACACGGGCCGTCAAGGCCATCATACTAACATACATAATAAAACCAATAAGTCTACAAGCCTCTAGAGAAATATAATTGTGTTATGGTTGAGACAGGGCCCCGACCTACCTATAATGTCTATATATATATATATATATATATATATAAATAAGAAGACTCTCAAATATGGACATGGTAACTCCTGCTTAGATCGATCTTACCATCCAGTTGAACATTGTCGTACTACCCAGGAGGCTTCTCTACCTCTCTCTTAGAACATGCACGCATGATGCAACATCCATAAACAAAAAGACGTCAATACGAAATAATGTACTTAGTATGTACGACTGCTAAATAACTAAAATTGTAACATAAGTCTATTGAACAAGATAAGGTCAGAGGTAACTTGGAATGTAATCATCTATCTCTACTCCACTTATATAGATAATATACTCTCACGTCTACCCGACCACATATAGAGCTCGATGTGTATCTATCGAGCCATAGGCTGCTCGGTGTGTATCTACCCGATCGTATAGGCTCGGCATCATCTACTCGGCCATTTAGGCACGGTGTCATATACCCAGCCATTTAGGTTCGGTGTAGCTATCAATAACAACCCAACAACTATCAACAATAGACATATAACACTATCAATAACTCTACTACGCAATCATAAGCTCTAAATATTGAAAATACTCCTGACAAGGGACATATATGATAAGAGAGCAATAGAACTCCAAAGAAATGAAATCAGAACTTCTTTTGGGACATAAACTCGTTTCATGATTACTTTTGATAAGGGACCATGCCAAGTATGAAAAGACAAAACATAACTTTGTAACCTTCTGCCCAACAACAACCAAGGTTATCTCATGCACCTTAGTCTACAACAATAAAATGATACTACCGTCACATTACAAATGATATAACGTTCATATTTCAAACGATAAAATTTATTTCATAACAAATGGCCATCATATCCCATGTTTCTTCAACTTCCCACAAGTTCAAGACAGTCATAATAACAGCCCAAACAAACAATAACTTCTTAATAGGTTCTTCAAACAACCAACAACTCAACGAGCGACAAGTTCGATTTACGATTAACAAAAATATATCTTAACTCCTTTTTATTTCTCTATGAACATGTCAATAACAACAATAACAATATTCTCTAGTTAATCCACCAAGTTCCAGCCCATAAAACAACTCAAAACAACCACCACATAGTTCACACGATAATAACAACAGTAACTACGATTTCTGGTGTAAAATTCATACTTTCTCATCTAACAATTTAACTATGACCTGGATGACCTTATATATATCTAGGAGAGGAGAATTCTTACCTCATATTCTAAAAATTACTCTTCTTCCACCTTACTTTCCTTCGAAGAAAGCCCGGATTAAACAACGAGACAAAACAGAACAACGAGATCGAAGTGGTGCACAACACTCGTATATTGTTTCGGAAAAGAATTATACTTGTCCCCTTTGAAATGAGAATCGTTGCTGCCTAAAAATGTATAACTTCCACGTTATGCTATGTGAATTATAGGCTGCCAATGTTTTTCTTCTTAAAATGAATTCTTAAAAGTATATGAATGCCACTCTTTTTTTACTTACTGATCGGTGTATTTTATATACACCTTTTGAGTCATTTTTAGTTTGTATTTTACTCATTTCATTTATGTTTAGTATAGTATTAGGGTCGTTTTCCTTTCTTTTGTGTCACAGCGGTCAGAATCGGAGAAATGGCGAAAAGGAGATGAAATGAGCATAAATGAGATGGAATTACACACAAAAAGGGCCAAGAAATGAAGTCTAAGAAGTTTCGGGAATTATAGAGGAGATCAGACGAAGTCCGGACGAAAAAGGGCGAAGCGAAAATCCGCTGAACGCCTCGAGCGCGCCCAATGTTCGAATGTTCAAAGTTCTTGATTTTTGGTAGCAGCTGAAGTGTGCGAGCGCGCCGACGCGGGATTTATGAAGTTCTGGGCCGAATTTGACATGTTTCAGAGTCCTAAAGGGATAACTTTTCCTATCTAAAGGGATAACTTTTCCTACCTTAAAACCCTTACCTAAAAGGATTCTAATAACTTTTTCTACCTACATAATCCTTAACCCTTCACCTAAAGGATTCTTGGTCTATAAATAGTCTCTACATCATTAGAAGAATTCATCCCCACAATTCACCATTCTACATCCACCATCCTACATTCCATCCATCATTCCATCTTGTAAATATTCCACAACACAACTCTTAGATGCTAGAAGGCTTGGAGACTCGTTCTTGAGTATTTTCTTTTCTTTCTTTTTGCTTTATTTATTTCAGTTCATGTATGGAGATTGTATTAGTTCTTAATGTGACTATGGCTAGGAGCTAATTACTTTATTAGGGATTTCTTTGTGATTCACTTGAAACTTTATTCATGAATTAATATATTAGTTGATTTCTTCTTCACTTATTTAAGATTTATCCAATAGATGATTTGATTGCTTGGTAATTACTTGATCATTAATTATCATTATTTATATGATTTCTAATCAAACCCCGAAAGGGGGAGGTTGTGACTATGTTGTAATTGGGTAGACACAGGTCGAATTGGGGATGAAAATACCTCAATTACTTGTGTAGCATTAATAAGGGTTTTTGTTCTTAATCCTCCTCTAGAGTCATCCTTATCACCGAAAGGTAGAAAGGAGCTGTACTAGGGTTGAATGTTTATATAGCCTTAATGGGAGTATAAAACGGATTAGTTAACCTGCTATCTTAACGTAGAAGAAGAAGTCAGTCTAATTGTATTAAGGATTGAATAGAGTGGATAGTTGATGATCTTGGAAGCCCTAATTATCCATCATAACTGATTTAAATCAAAGTATTATTATAATTAGTTTATTTCCTGCATTATTAGTTTAGAATTCCAATTCAATTGACGTTAACCAAATAGATACCATAGGATAGATAATCGGTACTTGAAAACCAGTCCTTGAGGACGATATTCGATCTTACCTAGACTATATTACTTGACACGACACGTGCACTTGCGTAAGTGTGTGCATAAATCGTGCATCACTTACACATGGCACCCTCTTGGGCTACAATTTTTTAAACTAACTTAAGTGTTGCTACCACCTCTTAATGCATGTATGCATATAGAAACTTGTTGATAATTGTTAATAATCCAAATGACTTGTGTCCACATATCACTTATTCAATACTCTTAATTAATTTCTTGATATCATTTTACTTAAATAAAAATCATTATCAACACACCTCATATACTCATTCTCATGTTCATGTGATATAATACTAGCCCATAGACTTTTTGGCATATATAAAATATTGTTTTCAACCATCATCGTCCCACTTTTAAGTCTAAAATCATTTCAGGACTTCATGTTCTTTTACAATGAGCTCTTTATTTGCATATTTGAATATAACCAAAATTTTCCGTGGCTTGAGTCTACTTACATACGTCGAGTGGTTCAAACAAAATATTGAAGGTACGGGGTATTATATTAACAAAACGTATTCTCATTCTCTGAGCTTACGTCGACTAACTTATGTCGCAACTCAACGTATAAAAATATGGGATGTAAGATCTTTCCCCCCTTTAGCAACATTTGTCCTCGAATGTTAACTCTTAGAGACTTGTAATTGTTTTTCAGAGTCTCCTTTGTAAACTAACTAAAACCAGCCTCAAGATCGATTGGCTTGTGCTGGTTGTGCTGTAACTTTGGGACTCGAATATCATCTTGTCATAATACAGGGCTAGTATATCATGCTATGATTGTGTGAAGAGTATATGAATGAACTAAAATCAGGTGGTATCCTTACACTTCCATAGTACTATCACGGTAATCTCATCTAATTTGTCGGTCTAAGATAGTTATTCAGTCTGTTTCATTAGACGAGTCTCTTGTAATTTAAATGATGTCTGCTGGAACATGGCATATTTATCCCTAATTCATGTTCGCTTATCGTGTTTGCAAGCCCATACTAATTTTTGCTATCCCGAAAATCTAACTTAACCATCCGATAATCTTTTTGGAGTCTCCAATTCATTTCTCGAAATATGGGTATAATCTTATGGCTTATACTATCTTATGACCTCTAGATCCATCTTCTCGTATCTCCTCTAGTACTTGGCCGCGAACTTTGTCCTTCTTCCATATTCGGACTTACTATTATCAACTATTTATCATATATTTTTTCGTAACACTTTCCTCCTATTATCCTCTTACTAATGTTCCCATCTCTTTCTTTGTTCTGCAAACTTCAACAAGGCACTCGATAGATTTTAGCTCCCCTTGCTTCGTCCCACTTTGTTCTTCTGATCACCCAATATTTTTTTTACTGTGGACAGAACCCATGCTTAGGTTAGTACTTATCCTTTCTAGGATTAAAACACCTAGCTTTTGAGCTCTCTAGACATTCTAGTAATCATATCTGACTGTACTGCTCTAGAGTGCACTACAATGAAAACTTTTATCACACTCACAATATCATTCAAAAATGTCATCTAGTGCTAACAGTCTGTCCACAGTTCTGGGTTACTCTAACTCCAGCTAGATTCTAAAATCTCGTCTTTCTCTTACGCTATATATGTTAGTTCTCATAAGGCATAACTGAAATAGGTGCAACTAATTGTAAGTACCTCTATTAAGATAGAAGGGGACTCACAATGCTTATATTTCCCAGCCTGAATTATAAATACCTATAATCTTCACTGACTGGGTGTCACGACCCGAATCGAAGGGCCGTGACGGGCGCCCGGATCCCACCCACTGGGTACCGCAAATCACGCAACCAACCCCCAACCATGAATAAGCACGGACTAAGCCGAAAAGGTTATGAAAGTCTTTTTAACCGGAGAGTTGACTTATACACATACATACATATGTCATGCCGACGAGGCCATACAAAACCACTATCCACATGACACATATCTACAAGCCTCTAAACAGTATACGACATCAAAACATCATACCAGGACTAGACTAGACTGCAACTCTGGAACAAATAGAGTGCTCCACCATCAGCTGAACCAGCAACCTATCAGCGTGAACCATCACTCTTTTTAATTGAACCTGCGAGCATGAAACGCAACGTCCCCAGCAAAAGAAACATCAGTACGACTGATGTACTGAGTATGTCAGGCATAAGAAATAATATCATAACAGAAGTATAGCAGCAACTGAAACAGAAACAACTGACCAACAATACTTACCTCTGAGACTCCAATACATATGTCTAAATGGTATGCAATGCAAATACAATATACTGATGGCCACACAGGCGTCTTTCTTTTCATAACAGCCTCTTTGGGCATAATATACATAACTATCATGCATGATGCACATGCGGTATACTAATGTCCACACAAGAATCCTACCCATAACCGCTACACAGGCATTCGGTTATATCATATAAGCCACATAGGCTTTAACATTTATCATATCGTCTTGACCACACAGACATCCATTTTGACCACACAGGCTCAATATGTGGCCTCTTAGGGCTCTTTTGTGATAATATATACCACCTGCAAGTGGTGTGCGTATATAACACATTTTCCTATTTTTCCATATCCCTTACATATATATAATATACATTAGTGTGCATAGCACAAGTGGTCCAGGGTAACATATGAATACAATGCAAATGAAATGAATGAATAGTAATACCATGTTCCAATTTCAACGGGTGACATATTACCTTAGACGACACTGTGAATCTCATTATCATATTTTTCATATGCCTCTTTTAAGGACTTAGAAACAATTTAGACATGCTTTCAGCATAGGAATCAATAACATGATTATTCTTAATTTCTAAGAGTAGAATAAATTATGAAACAATACCACAGTTATATTTCATAATATGAAGCATGCCAAAAGAAAGAAATGATTTGCCTTCACATAGCTCGATTTCAATTGTCAAACGGCTAGAAAATTACGTTACTGCTCATGTTCTCTTTCTTAGAACAACTATCATCCACCCACAAACAGAAGGATCAAATTATCTTACTGGGTACAATCTTAATCCATTTGAAAATATCCATGTTAACTGCTAAAACTACAGAACCAAGAAATTAACATTTGCTTCCAGGACACGCCAAATTCTTCCTGGTCGAGGAATAAATATCTTAATCCCAAAATAAAATGCTTACTTTACAAAGGATTTCCCCTTTCCTAGCCTATGTTGTACGTTTTGTTTTGTTTTGTTTTGTTTTGTTTTGTTTTGTTTTGACTGAAGCCAAAATATAAGTAAAGCTAACTTTCTACCTATCTTAAGGATTCCTTGAAATAAATGAGTCATGGGTAGTGTATCTAATAAAGGTGCACGTGTTCCTGGCCAAACATCTTATCCTGATCTTATCATATTATTGCTAACAATGATCATTTATATAGTGGGGCCTACATATCTATCTATATGTATATTGAGGTCCAAGTGATAAGGATCTTATTTGGCTGCAACCGATACCACTCTATTAGATGTCACCCAAATTGGTGTAGTAGTAAAGCGCGGGACCGCAAGATCACAAGTTCGATCCCCTGCATAAATCTTCTTGGTTGAGTCTGTCACACATGGCTTGCCAAGTGTGGTTAATCGGCTGACGTGGTTTGCAGGCTATTGCGTCAGCCCGAGGTTTACCTTGTGCGCCTTTCGAGTAGCGGCTGCGGGTTCCTTGCTCAAAAAAAAAAAGTACTGCTCTTAATCATGGACACGTGAAATGTCTTCCACTTAATTAATTCTCCCCACAATCAATTAATTACACACATAATTAATTCTAGATTCCGCTTTATTAAAATCATAATAACTCATAAGATTTTCGTATACTCAATGTCATAATTCTTGTAATATGACACTAGTCCACAACCTTTTGTGTACACACAAATTTTATTCCCATTTCCTGTCGTCACACTTAATGTACTAAAATTATTTTGGGCTCACATTCTTTTATATACTAATTTCCTTATTAGCATACGTAAATATAAAATTTTCCCAACACTCGGATCTATTTCCTTCATTTGCGTGCTCAATTTATTGCCCAAAATTACGAGACGTTATAGTCTTCCCCCCTTAGAAACATTCGTCATCGAATGTTTGGGTGACATATAACATACATTGCTACATCGGAACTCTCATAGTCATCAAGCATTAATGATATAATGATTACCTCATCTCCTCTTCTATTTCCCACGTCATCTCTTCCACATTCTTATTTTGCCACAACACTTTCACATAAACTATTTTCTTAGTCCTCAAACAGGAATATCTTCATATGAAAGACTCTCTGTAACCTGCACATTCTCAATTGGTACAATCCGGGAAGGATCTCCAACACATGCTATCAACATGGAAATATGGACAATCGAATGAACAAACTCCAACTCTGAGGGTAAGTCCAATTCATAAGCTACTTGATCAATACGTCGAATTATGTGATATGGTCCAATATATCTTGGACTAAACTTTTCCTTCTTTCAGAATATCATTACTCCCTTCATAGGCGAAATCTTCAAGAATACTCAATCATTTACCTGGAACTCTAAGTCTCGTCGTCGCACATCTGGATATGACTTCTAACGACTCTGAGTCGTTAACAATCGTTCTTGGATAAGTTTCACCTTCTCTATGGCTTGATGTACTAAGTTAGGTCCAAATAACACTGATTCGCCACCTCGAACCATCCAACAAGAGATCTACATCTACGCCCATACAAGGCCTCATATGGAGTCATTTTAATGTTGGCATAGTAGTTGTTATTGCACACGAACTCACTAAGGGGTAAATGATCATCCCAACTTCCCTTAAAGTCCAACATACAAGCTTGTAATATTTCCTCGAGCGTCTAAATCGTTCGCTCAATATGACCCTCTGTGGATGGAAAGTCGTACTTAAATTAACTCGGGTGTCTAACCCTTTCTGAAATGACTTCCATAAGTTAGTTGTAAACTGAGCACCTCGGTCAGATATAATAGAAACAGACACACCATGAAGTCGAACAATCTCCTTAATATATAACTTAGCGTAGTCCTCGGCTGGGTAGATAGTTTCGATTGCCAGGAATTGAGCTGATTTTGTTAGTCTATCAACAATTACCTGAATAGAATCAAACCCACTATAAGGGCGAGGTAAACTCGTAATGAAATCCATATTAATCATTTTTCATTTCCACATCGGGATCTCACTGTTCTAAGTCAAACCTCTATCATTCCTATCCATATCCGCTGCCAGTGTCAATCCTCCCACACCTCTAGATGCAATCTCATCCTCAATATGGCATAGTAGACTTGGACATCTCAGAGTTCATATTTTTTTATTTTCTTAGAAACCGCAATTTAATTAAATGTAATAAAGGGAACCTTGCCCAATTGAAATTTTTGTCATCTTGGAAAGTGTGTTCGACTTCCGTTTACGTCATCTTTGAGTATTACTTTTTCTCCCTTTGATATTATTCATGAATATTTATGGATCTCTCTTATTACTAGCAAATTGGGTCATAAATATTATTTAATATTTTTGGATGATTTTTCTCACTTGCTATGGGTGTATTCGCTCCACTTTAAATCTCAAGTCTACTCCAAGTTTCTTAAATTTTGTATGTATGTTAAAACGCAATTTGAAAATGAAATAAAAATGTTTCAATGTGACAATGGTCGTGAGTTTAATAATTCTCTCTTTCATAAATTCTATGCGGATAATGGCATGTTCTTTCATTTCTCCTGCCCCCATACTTCCCCTCAAAATGGTAAAGCCTAACGAATTCTACACACCATTAACAATATGATTCATACCTTACTTTTTCATGCATCTCTTCCCCCCAGCTTTTGGGTATATGCATTAAAATGACAAAATACCTTCTTAATATACTACCTACCCGTACGCCTTAAAATAGGACCCCTACCGAGTTCCTATTTCATCGGATCCCTATCTATGATCATCTTCGGATATTCGGTTGTCTCTGCCACCCGAATCTGGCCTCTATGGCCCCTCACAAATTATCACCACGTTCTACTCCGTATGTCTTCCTAGGGTTCCCGTCAAACCATATGGGGTACTTATGCTATAATGTGTCGACATGCAAAACTATAGTCTCACGTCATGTCACGTTTGAGGAGAACATCTTCCCCTTTCCCAACATCCACCAATTCCGACCCACTGATTACAGATTCTTTCATGACTCAGACACCTCACCTTTCGTCCAAAATGCACTACAAATTCCGCACCCTCAAGCCTTACCGCTACTCGTTCCGTCGACCCCACCAGTCCCTTCGATCACACCCATCCCATCGACCTCCCAACCCGACGACCCTATCACCACACTGTCCCATCCCCACTGACCCATCACACAACCGCCATCGGCTGCCCGCTCGCGCGTCGCCTCACCCGTACGGCGACCCTACCGCCTAGTCCATATCACCACCTAGGCCACTTGCCCGCCCATCGTGGCGTCCCCACACCGAAAAACCCATGCACAACACGAGATTTTCAAACCAAAAGTTTACTTTAACTTATCCACTCAAACCATCTCACATATTCCTAAAAAACCCAAAATTAGCCAAACTTGATCCAAATTGAAATGTGGTCATGCGTGAGGAGTTTAATACGTTAACCAATCAGTACACTTAGGATCTTATTCCAAAATCATATAAGGTGAATGTGATTCACTGTATATGGCTCTATCGTCACAAATTTCGAGATAATGGAGAGCTTGAATGCTATAAGGAAAGACTTGTGGCTAATGGTACTGGTCAACATGAGGGAGTTGATTGTGGTGAGACTTTTAGTGGTGGTCAAACATCCACCATTCACACAGTGTTGAGCATATCTATGGGGAAAATTGGCATATTCACCTGTTTGAAACAAGCCCCTAGGGCTTGGTATGAACAGTTTGCTACACACATCATACATATCGGGTTTGTGTGCAGCCAAAGTGATCATTCCTTATTTATTTTTCATCGAGGTACTAACACGACTTATCTTCTTTTATATGGGGATGATATTGTTCTGACAGCTTCTTATGATACACTGAAACACGATATTATTTCCCTTCTCAAGTCCGAATTTACTATGACAGATTTGGGTAAGTTGAGTTATTTTTTGGGGATATCAATCACCAGATCCGCGCATGCCATGTTCTTATGTCAGAGTAAGTATACCGAGGATATTGTCTATCGGGCTAAAATGGTAAATTACAAGATCATGTCCAATCTTGTCGACTCAAAGTCAAAATTCAGTGCAGATGACGGGGATCCGGTCAGCGATCCCTCTCTTTCTAGGAGTCTCACTCTTCAGTATCTCACCTTCACTCGGCCCGATATTGCATATGTTGTTCAACAGATGTGCTTGTTCATGCACGATCCTAGGGAGCCTCACTTTACAGCTCTTAAATGTATCATTCAGTACGTTAAGGGCACTCTTGACTATGTACTACATCTATATCCCTCCACACCGACAAGGTTGCTTTCTTACACAGACACATATTAGACAGGCTGTCCGGACACCCGTCGCTCTACGTCTGGCTATTGTGTATTTTTTTTTGTGATAATATTATTTTATGAGCTGCCAAGCAGCAAGCCACTCTTTCCCGTTCGACTGAAGAAACATAATTTTGAGGCGTTGCGAACGTTATTGCAGAGTTATGTTGGCTCTGGAATCTCCTTCTTGAGCTTCATTGTCCCTTACGTAAGACATCTTTAGTTTACTGTGATAACATATCTGATGTCTATTTGTCTCATAACTTGGTTCAAAGATCGTGAACCAAGCATATTGAGATGGATATTCACTTTGTTCGTGAGAAGGTTGCAATGGGTCATGTTAGGGTGTTGCATGTTCCTTTTTCATATCAGTACGCATATATCTTCACTAAGGGACTCCGTCGGCAATTGTTCCTTGACTTCAGATCCAGTCTCAGCGTCCGGCCTCTTCCCTCTCCGACTGAGGGGGTGTAATAGTGCATATATTTATATATATATATTCACTGTATATTATGTATTATTCTGTAATTAATATTTTAGTGTAATTATGTAAAGTAGATATAACTACAATTGTATACACTATATATTGTATTAATGAAAAGATTTACACTATTCTACAACTTATACCCGGGAAGTACTCTCTCATATATTCAAACTAGAAATAGTTGAAATTTAACTCCCCTCACACTTGGAATGATTTTTACCTTCTTTTTTTTTCTAAAAATGGAACTCTTTCTATAGCTAATACTAAAAAGCATGAAGAAGCAGAACGAGAGTTATTATTGCTGTACTTACGCGCCCTCCTAAAATGGGATGTATAATTTTTAATATATTATTACATATCTCACAAATACGCTAATTGAGTTTGAAATAGTAGAGACCACAAGATAAAAGTCAAAAGACTTGTGCAATAATGTTCCTTTAACCAAAAGTTATTATACTATTGCACATTGCTGTAAGGAACAATGCATTTGTCCTTTTGTTCTTGGGCTAAAGAAACAACAACAACTTACCCAGTTTAATCCCACAAAATGGGGTATGGGGAGAGTAGAGTGTACACAGATCTTACCTCTAACTTAGGAGATAGAAAAATTGTTTTCGAAAGACTATCGACTCAAGAAAGCACAATAAAGAATGTCAGACAAAATCGAGTTCTTGAGCTAAAGACATGCCAATTATTTGAACATGAAATACAAGTAAATATTATACCTAGGGTAATCATGAGGATGGACTAAATCCTTCTACATGAATATTAGGTATAATGTAATATGAGTAACATTCGGAATAATTAATGGGTCTGTAAGCTGACCTATAATAACATTATATTATAAAGTACTATACTATGACCACCTCTTCCTAACCCTAACTTTAAGTCCATGTTTCATGTAGAGGATAATGGACAAATTAGGATAAACTTCATGACCTTTCACCATTTCAACATGGTAATTATGAATTACAGCAGCAGCGACAGCTTTCATTTGTGTGAAAGCTACTTCTTTACCTATGCAAGTCCTTGGCCCTGCATTAAAAGAGAAAAACTTATAAGATGGCTCATGTTGCACTGTTCCTCGTTCCGAAATCCATCTCTCTGGTTTGAATTCTGATGCATCTTTTCCCCATACAGATTCCATCCTCCCCATCGTGTATAACAGAAATATCACTCTCATCTTGGGATGAACACGGTGTCCACTCGGGAGAATATCGGCTTCTCGTGGAGTCTTTCGTTCGAATGGAATAGGGGGATATAACCTTAACGATTCACACAATGCAGCGTGTAAATATATTGCATTTTTTACTTCATCCGCCTTAAAAAGCCTCATTTTTTCACCTTCTCCCACTGGGGTGATTGCCTTAAGTTCTTCCCTTATTTTCTTCTCAATCTCGGGGTGCCTGACAACTAGCCAGATGAACCAAGTGAGTGCTGAGCTAGTCGTGTCACGCCCCCCGAACATAAAAGTCAATATGGTATCCCTCAAGAATTTGTCATCAAACTTTAGACCTGTTTTTGTTTGTCCGTCATCATTCATGTATAAGGTTAATAAATCAACACCCTCCTCTTCTTGTTCCTTCAAATTTTCTCTTTTGGTCCTCAATTCGTCACGTTTCATCAATATATACTTACCTATTTCTAGGTCAATGATTTCCCCTGCTTTCCTTAATTTATTTTCAGGTCCAATTCCAAGCCATTGTTGCAACTTCCAAACACTTTGTGGCAATAAATGGCGTACGGCCACGACCTCTCCGGCGTCATCCATGGCTTTTAAGAAGGCAATATTATTAAGTTCGACAGAGAGGGAACCAGGATCGAACCCTGTCACTAATATACAAGTCGTATCGAACGCGAATCTCATAAAAACATCTTGTAAGTCAAAAATTCTACCTTCGTTAGCCATGAATTCAAGGAAAGGGACGAGGCCATTTTTTACCCGGTCCCAACTTGTTTTCACCAAAAACTTGTGGAACCGCTGATGAGTAAGCAGTGTTATAGCAAGTTTTCTTTGATTCTTCCACAAATCAAAGTCAGCATTAATAATTCCATCACCCAAAATGTCAAAAATCTTCTTGAATTCTGGCCCTTTTTCAAAATTCTGAAAATTTGCACTCATGATATAGTGCACATTTCTAGGATCCGCTGTGCCTAAAATGTCCATATTTGTAAACCAAGGACCTTTTACCAAGGCAGTTGATCCAATTCTTGAAAATAATGTTGTAAGGCTTTGGTGGATTGTGTTTATATGGAGAAAAAGGCTTGGTAACTCTCCAAAAATTGGCCAGTTCCACCCAAAATCACCTCTGCCTCCAAAAGCCAAGATAAAAAAGCAAAAGATTGCTACAAAGATCTCAATGTAGCCCATCGAGGCTAATAATAGAAAATTGAAAGCCATTTTTTGCCAATTGTTTACTCTCCGTGGAACTTTACTTCATGCTTTATGGATAAACTCTTTAGTTTTTTTATAGGCTAACAATTGCGGGGGGGGGGGGGGGGTGGAGTAGCCAGCCCACTAATATTTATTACAATTGCCTAACCTTAAATACATCTTTGTTTAACGTGAAACTCGTCATTATCAGAAGATCGCCTTTGGATATCACGGGTGGCGTAATAGTCCGCAGCCTCGTCGGTCGATTAAACCACTTGGCAAGCAGACAGGACCTCAAGAGCGAAGGCGGATCGTATGTATTCTGCGGGGTTTGACTTGTGGCACTCTCCCACACCACTCAATGAGGATAACCTCTGCCTACAAGACCAACTGGTATAGGGCTTCGAATAACCTTAAATACCTTCTAACAATGAAGTAACTTGCAATTTGCACCCATAACGTATCTCACGCCCTGATGTGATTTACACTTTATCCTATTTTTTTATTGGTACTTTTTAGTTGTATTGCTAAAACCTAAATTAGGCACACCTACGAGAAAAAGTGGAAAGAATACCCGTCCAACTTTCTTGTGCATAAAAATTATCTTAGAAAAATATAATTCTGGTTTTCTATTTTACCCTCATAAATAAATAGAAAAAAATGGCTATTATGGTTTTGCAAGGAACTAAGGAGATTATGGTCCAAATCATTACGAAAAATAGGATAAGGTGTAATTCATGCATACGTTAGGGGTGCAAATTGCAAATGTTAAAAAGTCTCCAATTAAAAAGATCTAGGCATTTTCTCTCAAACTAGAATTAGTACTCACGTGATGCGCGACATTATTCTAGGAAAATAATTATAGAAATTTTTGATATTGCTTATTTGATCATATAAAATGTAATTTTTAGTCTCAAAATCTCAATTGTCATCTTGCTCCTTTTGCAAGTATCTAAGAGCAACAACTCTATGAAATTAAAGTAACGTTGTGTAACATCATCTTCAATCAATCTCAAACTCATTCGTCTTTTACTTTTTTATGACATTCATTACTTCTGATTATATCGATTAAATTGGATCGCCAATACAACGCACCGTTAGAGCTTGCTTAGGAAATGAATTCATGGAATAATGTTTGAACAAAACTCAAATATAATAACCATATATAGTTGATGATACAAATATTTTGAATTATAACATGATTCAAAACAAATAATAACCGTCTAGGATCACGTTATGAAACCTCCAAACCATAGATAGCAATAACCATGCCTTTTCATTATATAGCACTAATTCGAGAGAGAACAATCTAGGTTACCGTGTTATGGGGCCTGCTAACAACAAATCCAAAATGAAATGGAATTCAAATTGGTCGAGAAAAAGAACAGCTCTAGAGATTGTCTAAGTTTTACATTACTAAGGTTTTCTTTAGAATGTTTGTTGGAAATTAATTTATTAACCGTGAATATAGTTAATCCTATTATTTATGACTCGAACATGTGGGGCCCCGCACGTCGGAAACCTTGTTTCCACACACGTGCACACGTTGTGTCAAAGATCACAAATTTCCTTAGTGAAAGAGATATTGGTACATATACGATATGTTCGGAACATGAAATGATAGACGGTTATTGGCCAAATGACGTTGGTTTCACGTTGATAAATGAAGGAAGAATTACACAAAGTGTGAATGTCGAAACTAGTCGGAAAAAGGACCGCGACGCCGGAAAACCTTTTCGGCGCCGCGACTCCATCTCCTCAGCGCCGCGGCACCACGGCGCCAGCGACTCGGAACTCTCGAAGTTTGGTAGCGCGCCAACTGCGAACGCGTGCTGCGGCGATTTGAAGCGTTAGGCGAATTTAAGGTGATTTTTGGGCTGACTTTGGAGTATTAACTCCCCATTATGTTGCTCATGAATTCAGCCATTATTTGGCTGAATTGTAACTCCACAATCAAGTCTAATTCATGGCAATTCAAGGCCATTACTTGGTATGTGGACGGTCATCTTCCAACACTATAAAATGATGCATTTGGCTCATTTGCAAAACACACTTGACAGTTGACACTAAACATTTCAGAAAGTATTATTCCATCTCTTGCAATCCTTCACACACTCAAGGAATTCTTTTATAGTAACCTTTTTAGTTATCCTTTGCTCAAGAGTTTGTGATTGTTTTATCTTGAGAGACGAATTGTCAATAGCCGTTAAGGGATTAATACGAGGCAATATTATCTTAAGGACGGATTGAATATCAATCAACTCAACCAACCTTTCGTTATATTCCTTTTCATATTGTAATTTGTTGTTGTTGTTATTTCTCGATTTCCGTGTAATTCGCAATTTACTCACAATCTTAAGACAATATTTGTTGTTAACAACAACATGACTGGAAAACATCAAACCAACACTGTTCAAGGTAACTCAAATGCCTTCATCGCCAAGCCTGACTAGTGCCAACATCTTTGCTCAAGGCGTTCCAAACGTCTTTACTACTGCTAATGGGAACACCACTGTTCCACCACCCTCTGGTTTTCATCATGAACGCCCCGAGAAGTTCATGGGAATGAATTTTAAGAGATGGCAACAAAATATGCTTTTCTTTCTGACGGTTATGGGAGTATCTCGCTTCCTAACCGAATATCCTCCAAAAGTTAGAGATGAAGTGGACCCTCAGCCTGAAACATTGGCGGGAGGAGGCCAAGAGATCCATATCGCTAATGGCATGAAGTTGACTCTAGATGCCTGAAGTCATAGTGATTTCCTTTGTCGAAACTATATCCTGAATTGCTTATCTGATCCTATTTACACGGTATACTATACCGTTGGCACTGCCAAAGAATTGTGGGATAAGCTTCAGATGAAATACAACACCCAAGATGCGGGTTCTAAGAAGTTCATCATTGGAATGTTTCTAAAATTTCAAATGGTGGACAACAATACGGTGGCATCCCAAGTCCAAGGAATTTCAAATGATTGTACATCACTTGGATTTGGAAGGTTTAAAGCCAAATGAACAATTTTTGGTTAACTCGTTGATTGAGAAGTTACCTCCCTCGTGGAATGAGTTTATGAGTTATCTAAAACTTAAAACAAAAGAAATGACTCTAGATGAGCTTATTGTCAAACTCCAGATTCAGGAGGACAATAAGAAGGTCATGCCAAAGGGGAAGCAACCCGCTGAGGCTAAAGCGAACATGGCGGAAGTAAGAGGGGACCCAAGCAAGAAGCGTAAGTTCCAAAAGGATGAAAAGGGCCCAACAACTGAAAAGTTTAAAGGGATTTGCTTTTACTGTGGCAAATCTGGCCACATGGCTAAGGAGTGTCGCAAACTCAAGCATCCTAATAAAGTGATGTTCAAAGGAAAGGCCAAGGCTAACGTCGTCGAAGATACTCTTCTTGACGATATGATTGAGGATTTTTCGGTGGTGGTTCTTGAAGAAAATTTCGTTGAAAACCCTATGCAATGGTATATGGACACAGGTGCCACCCACCACATATGTTCCAATAAAGACGCTTTTTTCACATATACACCTGTCACGGACAAGAAGTTGTTCATGGGAAATAACGCTTCTTCAGATATGCTGGGGGTAGGGAAGTTGGTCCTAAAGATGACTTCCGGGAAGGAGCTGACTCTGAAGAAAGTGATGCATGTCCCAGAAATTTGAAGAAATTTAATTTCTGGACCACTATTGGTGAACGCTGGTTTTAGGCTAGTTTTTGAATCTAATAAGTTTGTAATCACTAAACATGGAATGTTTGTAGGAAGAGGCTTTGTCAGTGAAGGCCTCTTTAAGGTTAATGCTTATGTAATGGCTACTCCTATCATCAATAAAATTGAGCCTTCTACTTACTTGCTTGAATCTTCTAATTTGTGGCATCACAGATTAGGAAATGTAAACTATCAATCCATCCAAAGGTTGGTAAAGATGGAGTTGTTGTCGTTTATCGACGTAAACCCTCAACGTAAGTGTGAGGTGTGCGTAGAGGCAAAACTTTCAAAGAATCCTTTTAGATCCGTCGAAAAGAAACCGCTCCTCTAGAACTCATACAGACTTATATATGTGATTTAAAGTTCACACAAACTAGGGGGAACAAGTACTTTGTGACTTTCATAGATCATAGCACAAGGTATTGTTACCTTTACTTGCTCAAAAGTAAAGATGCCGCCTTTGAAGCATTCAAACGCTACAAAACAGAAGTTGAGAATCAACTAAGCGGACAGATTAAAACAATTTGTAGCGATAGAGGTGGAGAATATGTCTCACCGTTTGAAGAATTTTGTCCTCTATCGGACATTGTTCACCAAACGACGACTCCTTACTCACCTCAATCTAATGGAGTTGTTGAACATAAAAATCGTACACTAAAGGAAATGATGAATGCATTACTCATCAATTCAGGTCTTCCCCAAGAAATATGGGGAGAAGCTGTCCTTACCGCTTGCAAGATTCTTAACAGAGTTCCTCACAAAGGTAAGGACAAGGCTCCATACGAGCTATGGAAAGGAAAGAAACCCAACTACAAATACTTTAAGGTTTGGGGTTGTCTGGCAAAGGTTAAAGTACCTACGCCAAAGCAGGTCAAAATTGGACCTAAGACTGTTGATTGTATATTCACCGGATATGCAAGCAATAGTAGTGCCTATCGCTTTATAGTACATAAGTCGGATGTACCCGCAGTTTATGAGGATACAATCATGGAATCAAGGAACGCTAGATTCTTTGAAGACTCGTTTCCTATGAAGGAAAAAGACATAATCTCTCTTAAACGAAGTTATGATCAGATATCACAAGATTCAGGAGTCACTGACTACCCAGATCTAAACGGTTCAGATCCAGCGGACTCCAAAGTAGTTGATTATCCGGAATCCAGTATTCCAGATTCTCAGGACTTGGAAGGTCAATAGATGGAACCAAGACGAAGCAAAAGGGTAAGGCAAGATAAGTCCTTCGGTCCATAATTTGTAGCTTATATGGTTCATGACGAACCACGGACACTCGCAGAAGCGTTGTCAACTCCAGAAGCGTCGCTCCCGTCCATTCCTTTCAAGCTTGATCCTATTAGAACCCATTGAGGGGGGCCTTGGCCAGGGAATGAGAGAGTGGCCGAGTGGTCAAAAGCGGCAGACTGTAAATCTGTTGAAGTTAAGAAGATATTGAAAGTGAGATAGAATCCATCTTGCACAACCATACTTGGGAGTTGGTTGATCTTCCTCCGGAAAATAAGCCATTGGGATGTAAACGGATACTCAAACGGAAATTAAAAGCTGATGGATCTATAGACAAATACAATGCCAGGTTAGTAGTCAAGGGATATACACAAAATGAGGGTCTTGACTATTTTGATACCTACTCTCCAGTGTCTAGGATGACATCCATACGTATGTTCTTAGCTATCGCCGCCTTACGGGATCTAGAAATACACCAAATGGATGTCAAGACAACCTTCCTAAATGGTGATTTAGAAGAAGAACTTTATATGGACCAACCCGAGGGGTACGTGGTTCCTGGATAAGAGACGAAAGTTTGTCGGCTTGTCAAATCGCTATACGGGCTGAAACAAGCCCCAAAGCAATGACACGAAAAATTTGATAATACTCTATTATCAAAGGGATTCACCATTAATGAGTGTGACAAATGTGTCTACACAAAAGGAGATGCCAACTCATTTGTAATGATCTGCCTTTACGTAGACGATATGTTGATCACGGGTAGCAGTCCTAGGAAAATTCTAGAGACTAAAAACATGTTTAAACAATGTTTTGACATGAAAGATATGGATATCACTGATGTCATCTTAGGGATCAAGATCTCTAAGACATCTGACGGACGGGTCTTATCTCAATCTCATTACATCGAGGATGTGCTGAAGAAATTTGAGGTTTTCGACAGTTCACCAATATCGACACCACTGGATGTAAATCAAAAGATTGAAAAACATTCTGGTGCACCCATACGACAGGAGCGATATGCAAATGTGATTAGCAGTTTAATGTACATTACAAACTGCACTCGACCTGATATCGCTTATGCAGTCCACAAGTTGTCTAGGTTCACTCTCAATCCGAGTGAGGATCACTGAAAAACGTTAAATCGGGTACTAAAATATCTGAAGCACACGCAAACTTACGGGTTACATTATTCAAGGTATCCAGCTGTACTAGAGGAGTACAATGATGTAAACTGGATATCTGATATCGAGAACACAAAGTCCACCAGTGGGTATATATTTACAATTGGTGGTGGAGCTGTGTCTTGGAAATCCTCTAAGAATACTTGCATTGCCCGATCCACAATGGAGTCGGAGTTTATCGCTTTAGACAAAGCAGGAGAAGAAGCTGAGTGGCTTCATGACTTCTTAGAGGACATCTCATGTTGGGAAAAACCCGTACCTTATGTAATGATCAACTGCGACAGTCAGTCGGCTCTAGGAAGGGCACGAAGTTCTATGTACAACGGTAAATCTCGTCACATCAGACGAAGACATAAGACCGTTCGACAGTTGGTCACCACGGGTATTATTTCTATTGATTACATAAAATCAAAGGAAAACATAGCAAATCCCTTGACGAAGAGAATACCAGAGATCAGATGTCCTGCCTGTCTAGGGGAATAGGCTTAAAACCCAATCACTAATAACTGATACCACGGATACCCAACCTAACAGACTGGAGATCCCAGGAATTAGGTTCAATGGGAAAACCAAGCCGTAAAAGTTCGGTGGAGCACTTCGAAGGAAGCAAGAGCACTTCGGATAATGTTTTTACATAGAAACATGAATCCAGGGCCGTTCCAGTGATAGACATCAAGTGCTACCTGCAAAGGGGTAAGAGGTTAAGTTTCCAAAACCTTTGATAAATCCTCAGTCATTGAGGTTAGGTTTGGGGAAACTTTTAATGGTTCCTAATACTTGTAAAAGTTGGATATAGCAGAATACCTTGTAGGAGACCACCTATTTAAGTGCGAGGACTGGCCGGCCTCAAATGAAGCACTTAAGAATCCAAGACGTGTCCATGGCCACAACGGACAAAACCTTAAAGAAGAATAAAGTAAGGAAATATGTTGTGTTGGTACCATTGTCTTGGCTTATACTAAACACTGACAGTTCAAGACATCGCGTTCACCGCGCAGTAAATAAGTCTGATGGTATTCTACTATGGAAGGTTCAAAGACATGGCCTCCTATCCAGATGCAGCATTGATCCGCTGGAGGATTGCTAGAAAGACATCATGGGTGTACGCCAAATTCTATTTTAAGAGGGGATTGTTGGAAGTTAATTTATTAACCGTGAATATAGTTAATCCTATTATTTATGACTCGAACATGTGGGGCCCCGCACGTCGGAAACCTTGTTTCCACACACGTGCACACGTTGTGCCAAGGATCACAAATTTCCTTAGTGAAAGAGATATTTGTACATATACGATATGTTCGGGACATGAAATGATAGCCGGTTATTGGTCAAATGACATTGGTTTCACATTGATGAATGAAGGAAGAATTACACAAAGTGTGAATGTCGAAACTAGTCGGAAAAAGGACCGCGACGCCGAAAAACCTTCTCGGCGCTACGACGCCATCTCCTTAGCGCCGCGGCGCCACGACGCCAACCTGCAGGGCCACGGTGCCAGCAGCGCCCGAAACTCTCTAAAGTTTCGACGCCACAGTGCTGCGACAGTTTCAGAACGTTGGAAGCGAATTTAAGGTGATTTTTGGGCTGACTTTGGAGTATTAACTCCCCATTATGTTGCTCATGAATTCAGCCATTATTTGGTTGAATTGTAACTCCTCAATCAAGTCTAATTCATGGCAATTCAAGGTCATTACTTGGTATGTGGAAGATCATCTTCCAACACTATAAAATGATGCATTTGGCTCAGTTGCAAAACACACTTGACACTAAACATTTCAGAAAGTATTCTTCCATCTCTTGCAATCCTTCACACACTCAAAGATTTTTCTTTTATAGTAAACTTTTGAGTTATCCTTTGCTCAAGAGTATGTGGTTGTTATATCTTGGGAGACGAATTATCAATAGCCGTTAAGGGATTAATACGGGACAATATTATCTTAATGACAGATTGAATATCAATCGACTCAATCAACCTTTCGTTATATTCCATTTCTTGTAATTTGTTGTTGTTATTTCCCGATTTCTTTGTAATACGCAATTTTACTCACAATGTTAAGTTAAATTGAGAAAATTCATATCAAAGTATGAACATTGAATTTTTTTCCAACAATATGAAAGTTATTTACATATACTATAAAAATCTCCAACGCGATTAGTTAAGTCTATCTATACGCTGAAGCTACTATATATTATTCAAACCTATGAGAATAGATAAGATAAATTTAATTCGACCTTTATTTGTTATGACTTTAAAGTGGCCGTCCTAATCTACAAATTAAATAAGTTATTGATAGCTATGTATTGATCTAACTTAACTTGAAAAGGGAGAAAATGTCTTACGGTAAAAAGTAAAAACACACTAATGCCTAGAGTTAGCAATAATAACTACTTTTTTATAAATAGATATAGAGTGTTAATATAATTAATAAGATTGATGAAAAAACAATTATCTACATGAAATTTAAATTATACTTTTAATCAAAAGAAAAGGGGGAAATGACACTTTTAGTTCTTGAATTATTGACATATTTTAATTTTGGTCGTTGTGATATCCAACTGAACACATTTGAATTTTTTAACAACTATTTAGAATTGGTCATATTAAAAAGAGCCAAAATAGAAAATGAAATGAAGGATCTAAAATAAAAGGAAACGAAAAACGAATACATAAATCGCTTCCAACATGGTTGTCTGTGATGTTTTCTTTAGCTCTTCTTCGGTAAGAACAATTATTTTAGAAATCAAAAATGCTTTTAGATGATAAAGGAGTTTACAACGTATTAGTGTTCAGTACCAACGATATCATCGAGAGTAACATTTTTATCAAGAGAAAAACATAATAAGATGAGAAAAGTAAGTATAAATACTAGCATTTTCGACATGATTAGAGACATTTAACACAACTAAATTATGATTACAATACTCTTTGCCAAAAAAATATTATTCTTGGTTAAAATAACTATAACATTCTCAAAAGAAATCTTTACTCCAACATCTATCTATAGATAGTAAAGCTATCAAGCAGGTGATATGGCACCTCTCTTACGCCCATTAATATTTATTCTTTTTGTCATTTTTTTTTACCTTTTTCTCTTATATTTCCCTCAAAATATTTTTTGAAAAATAAATCACTCCAGCAATAAGTATTTAACTAATGAAATTTCCCGCGCTTTGTGCGGTTATGAAAAATACTTAACAATAATTTTTTTATAAATTAATTAAGATAGATAAGATAAAAGAAAATTATGTATATATATACAAAACTTAATTCAATATATCGACATCGAAAATATAATTATTTCTTATTAAAAGTAGAGGAGACTCGGAGCACTTCTCAGTGATGATGGGGCTGCACCAGGGATCAACTCTTAGCCCATTCCTATTTGTCTTGGTGATGGATGGACTGACGCGAAAAATCTAAGGGGAGGTGCCACATGGTGTATGCTATTCAAAGATGACATAGTCCTGATTGATGAGACTCGCAGCGGAGTGAACACTAAGCTGAGATTTGGAGATAGACTCTGGAGTCTAAAGGGTTCAAGCTGAGTAGGACTAAGATAAAATATTTGGAGTGCAAGTTCAGTGACGGGAGCGACCTTGAGACAGGTGTGGAGGTGAGACTTGGTACTCAGGTCATTCCAAAAAAGGGAGCTTTAAGTACCTCGGGTCTATTATCCAAGGGAATGTAGAGATTGATGACGATGTCACACATCGTATTAGGGCAGGGTGGATGAAATGGAGGCTCGCATCTGGAGTCTTGTGTGATAAAAATGTGTCATCAAAACTTAAAGTATGTTCTATAGGGTGGTGGTTAGACCGACTATGTTGTATGAGGCGGAATATTGGCCGGTCAAGACTTCGCACACCCAAAACATGAAAGTTGTGGAGATGATGATGCTAAGATGGATGTGTGGCATACAAGGAGCGATAGAATTAAAAATGATGATATTCGGGACAGAGTGGGAGTGGCCTCGGTGGAGGATAAGATGCGGGAAGCTAGGTTGAGATGGTTCGGGTACGTGGAGAGAAGAGACACAAATACCCTAGTGCGGAGGTATGAGAGGTTGGCTATGGATGGGTACAAGAGGGGTAGAGGTAGGCCGATGAGGTATTGGGGACATGTGATTAGACTGGATATGGTGCAGGTGCAACTCCCTGAGGACATGACCTTAAACAAGGGGTTTTGGAGGAAACGTATTAGGGTAGTAGGTAGTCCAGCGTAGTCCTACGTACGCTTACAAACTAGTAGTTATAGTATTATTATCGTAGGCTCGCTTAGCCTATCATACTAGTAGGCATGGTATTGCTTTATAGTCCATTGTCGTTCAATTTATGTTGCTATGTGTATGTTGTTTGTCTTATTTACTTGAATTAGTTATTGCTTCTTTTTGCTTCTTTTCTTTTTCAGAATTCGATATCATGACTTATGCACTTTATTTGTCGTACTTTGCTTGGGCTTGTGCTTTGTCTGAGGATCTCTCGGAAACAGTCGCTCTACCTACCAAGGTAGAGTTAAGGTTTGTGTACACGCTACCCTATGTTGTTGTTGTTATTATTAAAACTAAAGCTTAGACAAACTTCTTTTTTATCATCATGCTTTCTTTAAAAAGGAAAAGAAGAAAAATATTTCTTAAAGAATTTTTTACTTTTGAATCTCTATACATTGATACATGTATATACTTAGTTGATTTCATATCTCAGATGGTAACACTTTTGCGTAACTAAATTTTCTTATATTTATATAAAATAAATTATGAAAAGTAAAGAAACTAAACAGAAAGAAAAAAAAAATAGAAGTTGAATTGTTTTTTTCTATCGTCATCTCACTATTATTTTTTCATATGAATAAATATGTCTCTCCAAATACTTCAAACTTATATTTTAAAATTAGTAAACTTGTCTGTGCTTCGCGCGGTTATAAGAAATAATAGTAAATTTACGAAATGACTTTCTTGCGAAAATCTTTGGATAGAAAACATTTTGCAAATAAAAAAGATAAACTACATATTCTATATATGTCTATAAAATTATATATACATATTTTCTAAAAATATCTGGGCCGGGATAGATAAGTGGAAGCCATAAAAAGAAAATCTTTCTCTTCGCACCTCAGATCAAGAGGAATGATTTCTTGTCAAGCTGACCTATATATAATAATAAGAAATTTCTTTCTATTTCTATTCTTATATAATAGATTCTAGTTGAATACTTTTCTTGGTCATCAAATATAATGTTTACCATATTTTAAAGAAAATAACAAATAAGATATTGTTATATAATAGGTAATGGATTTAAAGATTGGTTAGGCAACACCGAAAAACGATGTTATCTTTAAAGGTATTAATTCCTCCCTCTCATGTGTAAAAGGTTCACTAAGGAATTAACCTTCCAGGATACAAAACATATACCTCTCAGAAATTCAAAAGTTACACTCTAACGAATTTCAGAAGCAGAAAGCGCAAACATACATTAGACTTTGAAAAATAGAAGAAACAATAAATCGCAGAGAAGGGAATCTCAGACTTTTTTTTGTTGTTGTCTTCCATTTCTGCAAATCACTGAGTATTTATAGATACTCAATGGTTGCCCCGAAACATTGCAACACTTTCACGAAGGGATACTTCGTTCACGAAACAGTTCCGTTATAAAAACCATATTTGTTCCGTCTCTATCTTTAATAAATAATTTAAAATATTTATTTTATATATATATATAAGAGAAAGTTTTGAACTATTAAATCTACTATTGGTTTTCCTCCATAATGAATGGAGGCCCAAGAGCTTGACCAATATGTCAAACACATTAATTCTTTTATAGCCACAAGGAAGTTCAAACTCCTACTCAAAAATCAACGTGGGACAAATGACTCTTACTCAAAAATCAATGTGGGACAAATGACTCAATTATGATGGAAATACTCATATTCAATGTAGGATATATAACAATCCCCCACTTATTTACATGCATAATGAAAATAATAAAATATATATAACTTGCATTACACAACGAATAGCCATGAAGTGGACTAAGACTTTAACTTATGGTTGAATATGAAACACTAAGGAATCACATTCTCGTCGCGTATGATTTCTTGCTCCTTTTTAATCTTGATAGCATCATTGAATATGAGCCTTATGATGAATCCTGGATTCGCAAGTACTCTAGAATGTTACCGAATGATCCCTAAGAAGCGGTCCCTCACTTATATACTTGTATAGGTAAATTTATAAAGAATGTCCACAACGCATCCTACAAAGCTATAAGTCTATTAAGGACTTAGAATCCAACATTTACATGTTGTGGTAAAAAGTGCATAGATCAGATATAGAGCTTTCGAATAGTATCACCCCCGCTACTTTCAAGTTATGCACTTTGAGATGTATCCAAATTTCCATCTTGCCAACTTCTAATATTGAATTGCCTTTTTAACTTTATAATAAGATGCCAAATATATAACTTGTACCTTAGAATAGAGTTGGTTTCAATCAAGACGTCATTTATATCGGTAATAGCCCCATATCTCGCATGACCTTTTTTATCTTACCTCCCGATAACGGTTTAGTTAACGGATCTGCTAGCATTTGATTTGTTGGAAGATATTCAAGTGTGATCTTCCCATTCTTAATAATACTTTGAACATGATTAAATCTCATAGAAATATGTTTACTATGATCAGATATTCTCCCAGTCTTTGTATTATAAATCGCAACTTGATTATCACAATATAAAGTTATATGACCCTTCTTCGGTTCTATAAAAGGAATAGTTCTTAAGAATCTTCTAAACCACATAAGCTATTTGGCAGGCATTGACATGGATATTTATTCAGATTCCATTGAAGATAAAGCAACACAACTTTGCTTTTTCGAAGCCCAAGAAACTATGGAACCTCCAACAGTAAATAAACATCCACTAGTTGACTTAGAATCACTTGCATATGATGCCCAATTTGCATCACTAAAACAATCAAGTTAGATGCATTACATTTATAATGTAGACCATAATTCCTTGTTGAATCGTTTTAGTTCCTTCCAACGATCTTCTCCCGAATTGCTAGTAAATCTACTTAATATTCCAATAGAACATGCAAGATCAGGTCTTGTGTGATTCACCACATACATAATACTATCGATTATTTTGACATATTCTTCTTTATTTAAAGTTTCTCCTGCATTGTGAACTAATTTTACAATTGGATTAATAGGACTTGTACTATCCTTGTAGTCAAAGTAATTAAACTTTTTTAACACTTTCTCAATGTAATGAGATTGTGTTAGAATGTAAGTTCCACCTCTCTTAAGAACTTTGACTCCCAATATGACATTGACATGACCTAAATCTTTTATGACAAAAGCTTGTTTTAAAACTCTTTGGTCTTATTCACATTTTATGTCAGAACCAAAGATAAGCAAGTTATCAACGTATAAAGTCATCACTACTTTATACTTAAGAGTAACCTTAGTAAAAACACAACTTTCTACTTTGCTACTCTTATTCGAACCCTTTAATTTCTTACTTTAACTTTTTGTACCATTATCGTGGTGCTTGTTTAAGCCCATACAAAGACTTCTTTAATTTGAATACTTTATGTTCTTCGCCTTTAATAACATAACCTTCAGGTTGATGCAAATAAATTTCCTCATCTCTGTTTAAGAATGCAGTTTTAACATCCATTTGATGAACCTCCAATATATACATATATGCAATATCAAACATGATTCTGATTGATTTGAATTTAGAAACGGGAGAGAATGTCTTAAAATAATCAATCTCCTCCTTTTGACTATAATCTTTGGCTACCAATCTGGCCTTGTACTTATCAATAGTACCATCAGTTTTGAGTTTCTTTTTCAGAACCCACTTGCAACCAATAGGCTTAGTCATAAGAGTTAAATCAACAAGAGTCCAGGTTTGATTTTCAAGTATAGACTTGATTTCATCATCATGACTCTTTTCCACATATCAGAATCTGATTGTGACATAGCTTCTTGAAAAGTTTTTGGATCCTCTTCTAACATGTAAACCAACATATCAGGACCAAAGTTATTTTCAATTCTGTCTTTTACTTCTCCTTAATTCGATTATTTCATCATTCTCATTTTCTTCTAAATTCTCATCATTCATAATTTTATTTCCGGTTGCATGCTCATTAAGATCAAGTTCACCAAATAAATCATTATTTATTTCTATTTTATCAGTATCACGAATATTTAAGTAGTCATAAAATATAACATGCGCATCCTCAAATACACTATTATCATGAAGCATGAGAAATCTATATGATTTACTGAATAACCAATACAACAATTTTGACTGCTCTACTATCAAGTTTTATCCTTTTTAAAGTTGCGTCCAAAATATATGCAATACAAACCCATACCCTTAGATGTTTAATACTAGGCTTACGTCCAATAAAAAATTCAAATGGAGTTTTCATATGTTTCTTGTTTGCGATCCTGTTAGTAATGTAACAATAAGTCAATAGTGCCTCTCCCCAATAACTCTTTGGTAATTTTGAATGTATTAGCATGATACTAACCATTTTCATTAAGGATCTATTTTTCCTTTCGGCCACTCCATTTTGTGGTGGAGTATTAGGTGCTTAAAATTGCCTAACAATTCCATTTTGTAAATAAAATGATATAAACTCATTAGATAGATACTCACCACCCATGTCCGATATCAAACATTTGATCCTTAAATTGGTTTATTTTCAACTTCCTCCGTGAAGATTTTAAACTTATTAAAGGCATCATCTTTGGTTTTAGGCAAATACACATGGGAGAACTTTGAATAATCATCAATAAAAGTTATGAAATATCTTTTACCACCTTTAGTAATATGCTCTTTATTATTACAAATCTCCGTATGAATAAGTTCAAGTAAACCATTTGTTCTAATAACACTTTTGAAAGAAGATTTAGTCAATTTGGATTGAGAGCAACATTCACAAGTTCTTGTGGTAAAATTTTTAGAAGACTTAGGAATAAAATCATTTGAAATCATGTGATTCTTAGCATTTATACCAACATGTCCTAGTCTATAATATCAATTAACATGATCATCAACATTAAGTAAAACGTAAGAAAAGTAAGCAGAAGATGCAGTGTTATTATAGTCAACATTTAACAAGTACATTTTGTCTTTCATGTAGCCTTTTCCTACAAACTTCTCATTCTTAGTAATAGTCACTTTTTGGAAATCAAAGGCTACTTTGAAACCATTTTCGTCCAATTTGTGGACCGATTTTAGATTTTTCCTCATAGAGGGGATATGATACACATTTCTCAAAGTCAAAGTATTTTCCGAAGTGAAGGGAAGAACAATAGTGCCTACGCCAAGAACTTCGCTTGATGACACATTTCCCAAGTAGATGGCCTTGGCCTCTTTCACCATTTCATATGTCTTAAATAAACTCTTGTTTGGGGTAACATGACAGGTAGCACCCGAGTCCACCCACCGATCAGTGTCATTGTTGACAAGGCATACTCCAGACATGACAACGACAAAGTCTTTGTCATCAATCACATTTGTTTGTTCCTTTTTCTTGTCTTTCCCCTTACGGTAATGGCATTCCCTAGCATAGTCGTCAAGTTTACCACAAACATAACAACTTCCTTTATTTTTGTTGTTGTTGTTATCCTCATTCTCATTTTCTTTAAGAATTTCCTCTTCTTGGATGTTCCTTGGTTTCCCTTAGAAGATCCATAAAGGTTTTTATCATAAACATGATTCACACCATCATTCTTCAAAGAAACTGAACCATCTATTTTAAGGTTTTCGGTCTCACTTTGAATACCCTGAATAAGTTCATCCAAAGAGATAGGCTTCTTCTTATGTTTCAGTTTCTTTTGGTAATCTTTCCACGAAGGCGGAAGTTTACCAATGATGGTTGAAACTTGAAAAGTTTTAGAAATGGGTTCACCAACATCAGTACATTTTGTTGCTATATCATTTAACTCGTTAACCTGATCAATGACCGGTCGAGAATCCTATATTCAACATACTTGTTAACCAAAAAGGACTTATTCCCAGCATCTTCATTGACATACATTCATTTTATAGCATTCTAGAGCTCTACAACAGTTTTGTGGATGTGAAAAACATTGAACAGTATGTTGTTCAACGACTACAAAATTGTGTAACGATAAACAAAATCATCATTTTTCCATTTCTTCGCCTTCTTTGTTGCCTCATTTTTTTGTGCCTCCGTTGCATCCTGATCAGTGACTTCCTCCGGACAGCCTTCAAACAGAACATAGAATACTTTGCAATTGTCAAAATGTACTCCGTTTTTAAACTCCAATGCTTGTAGTTGAGCACGTTCAGCCTTTTCAATTTGTCTCCATCGTTCAACTGTGCCTTAACCAATAATGATTTTATTGGAGAACTAATACCTTTAAAATTCTTGTATAATAGGGTAATGGAGTTAAATATAGGTTAGGCACACAACAAAATGATGTTATCTTTAAAGATATTCATCCCACTCAGGTGTAAAAAATTCACTAAGGAATTAAACTTCCAGGATACAAAACCTATAACTCTCATAAATTCGAAAGTTACATTCTAACGAATTTCGGAAGCATAAATCGCAAGTATACAATATAGACTTTGAAAGATAGAAGAAAGAATAAAGGGATCTCCGAGATTCGAATTTTATATTACACAGAATAATTTTGATTATTACCCAGCAAGTTACTAACCAAAAGCTAAAAAAATGGGCCAAATCAAGATTCTACAAGCTAATTCTAGTTATAAAATCAAGAAATAGCACAACTACAATAGAAAATAATACACTTGTTATTGTTCTTGAGTTCTCTCTTTCAAGTTCAAAAGATTAAGTTATCATGTTTCCCATGCCATTAGTCAAATGGATAGTATTATTTACATGAGAAATTTCGAATAAAAAAATAGTTTTTCAAAAATCATGGGGCATATTTGACTTCAAGATCAAGGAGATAAGATTAGCTTTTGGTGGTCCAGACACCCATTTAGTTCAGGAATTTCACCAGACACTTCTGCAACTTCAACCCCTTCACCTTTTAAGCCCAACTATCAGTAGAGATTTAAAGTCGTAATTCGAACAAACAACTAAAAATTCAAGACAACACACATCGAAAACTAACCAGTTCATGGGTTGATGAAGAAGACCACCACATAAGATTTTAATTTCTCTATTTGCTAATTTCAGACGGAAATACTGTGAGGAGACTGAATAAATTTTGGAGTGCAGAGAACCTTCAGGTGAGGTTTTTTTTGCAGGACTGTCGTGTATTCCGAGATAATTATTAGGATAAATATATAAAGAGAAATCGGTGGCCTTTTCTGTCAATTCACATTGACCGGAAGCTCCTCTCAATTCTCTCTTATTCATAGTAGTATTATTAACACAACGCAACACCTGAGGGGGTGAGGAACATAGATCACATAGAAACCTATTGTCACACCCGTGAATTGATCCATGAAAATTCGGCGTGAGTTAGGCACAAATTGAGTCAGAGATGGAATATGTTGACAACACTTCGTGTATGCGAGTGAAGACATGATACGAAGGAACATGTGGTCCAACAAAGCTAAGGGGTAAGGCTCATATATAGGGAATACATTGAGGAGCAATACAAAGGGGTAAAACACATACAAAGGATGCAACACATACGACTAAGTGTGAGCATTGGTTAAGGATGTACGAGAAGGTGTAACACATGTTCGATGAACATGTGCAAGTCACGGGATGTCCAGACATGTGCGAGGCACATGAAGAGGTATTAATACTCACATTAATGCATATTACAAGTCTAGCTAAGAGATACAACGGATAGTTGACAAAGTCTAAGAGAATGAACCGAAGGCTGAGAAAAAGGGCACGAGTTAATGCTTGCAAGAGTAGCTACGGACTAATGAGTGGGTGCAGGATGTGAGGGAGGTGTTCCGAGACCTTTTATGATTCATGTGTCAGTGATATCACAAGGGTTGGTGGTGTAAGGTACTTAACCGAGTCATATACACGTGGCTAGCCGAAATGCAAGATTGACTAAGTCCGAGGGCAATGTGGTTCAGTCGGATTATCATGATGGTGCACCGGGTGGCTTGAAGGTGGCTCGAAGAGCTCCCGCTAGGTCAGCGGGACACGTTGGATGTGGTTTGAACTGATTTGGTTGAGTATTGAAGTGTGTAGACTTCAATGACTCAAACCGGGCAAAATGGTTCTAACCGAGTTTCGGATTTTGTGCAAACTTGATGTATGGTGGTATAGACGAGTTGTGGATGGTGCGGGTGAAGTTTTGAGTCTTGTGGGACATGGCTAATACCTTGCGGGACCAGTGTGAGTCATTGGAAGAGATTTAATGTCAACAAGGATGTTTCTTGAAGAAGAGAAGAAAACGTGCTGAATTGACCAAGTCTTGAAGTAGTGTTGGTCGTGCAAAGTGTATGTATGTGTAATGGACAATTACTTATGGATGTGTGTTACTACATCCACTCCCGTAACACGTCCCCCTTTGTAAGGCATAATAAGCCACTCCCCTCCCCTATAATTAGAATAAGTTAGGATAACTTATTCATTCATTCAACAACCGGAAAAAGCCTAAAACCCGAGAGAGCTAAGTATTGCACTTAAGTGTTCAAAGCTAAAAGCAAACTTTGTTATTGTGAGTGCAATCCCGAGAGTGTAAACTAATTAGTGAGTGAGGCAAGATTAGTTTGACTATTCAAGTGTTAGACGTTTAGTTCTATCACTACATTGTAAAGCCGAGAAGTATTCCTTTGTTTATTTGCGTAGAAATAAAAGTAAAGGTTGGGTTGTTTTTCCCGTAACTCTTGGTGTTGTGTGTTGTGATTAAATCTTGTCATTATAAACTTCTTTAAGTGTGTTTGATTGCTTCCGCGTTCTTAAGTTCTTTTGATCTTGAAATAACTTAGTGTTTGGCTTAAATTGGCAAAGGGTGTTGCCGACTGCCTTCACGTATTTGTGTACGAAAACTTTATAGTAGCATAATGGGGGTGTGACAATTGATATCAGAGCCTATCTTGTGAATAATCTAAGGGTTCCGAAACACTACGTGAGGAGGTAAATTCTATTGCTAAAGTGTTGAAGCAATGACGGCAAGAACAACCGCGGAGTTAAATGCTCATATTGAGCGTTTGGAAACTCTAGTTGGTAGAACCGAAGAGTGAAGTGATTTAGTGGATCTTAGAATACTAAATCATAGTCTCAACACGGAGTTTGAACAATACAAGATCAGGATAGATGCACGATTGGCCTAATTGGTGGAGAAATCGAGACGGGCCAATGAACAATTTGGTGAATTGCAACAAGCTAAGATGGACCTTGAGGCTGAGCTTGTTGTGTTACGCATGTCGGTGGGAACGACCGACCGTGGTAACACAACTGATCGGAGTAAGGTGAAGGTGTCGGAACCTAAGTCTTTTACGGGGACAAGAAGTGCCAAAGAATTGGAGAACTTTCTTTGGGACATGGAGCAATATTTCCTTGCGACTCATATTGTGGAGAAAGACCAAGTGAGTATCACCTCTATGTACCTTACGGGTGATGCAAAACTTTGGTGGAGGACTAGAGACACTGATGACATAAGTGCAGGTCGTCCATGCATTGAAACTTGGGCAAGGATAATGGAGGAAATGAGACAACAATTCCTACCTAGCAACGCGAGTTGGTTGGCTAGGAACCGTCTCAAATGAGTAAAGAAAAGTGGTTCGGTACGGGAATACATCAAGGAGTTTACTTCTTTGATGTTGGACATTCAGAATATGTCTGATGAAGACAAGCTCCATAACTTTATATTCGAAATGGAAGGGTGGTCTCAAAATGAACTTAGAAGGCAAAATGTTAAAGACCTTCCAAGTGCAATAGCCGCAATTGATTCTTTGGTAGATTTCCGATTGAATCACCAAGGATCGGATGTCTCAAGCTCTTCCAAATCGAAGAAGGGAAATGGTAAGGGCAAGAAGGGGATAGGAAAGTATGATGTCGAGAAATGGAAAGGAAAGGTGACGGATATGGGGCCTATGAGGAGGATCGTAATCGAGTCAGATTTTGGGTGCTTTTAAAAAGCATAAAGATTGGAATAACTTCAAATGCTTGAGAAAATTGGACATGGAGGCCAAAATTTGAAGAAAAAGTGAATAAAAGAGCAAGAGGCAAAATGTGAGTCACTACAAGGAATTTGTCAGATACCAACGCCAGAAATCTGTAGGTAAAGGTCCAAAACCCGTTGGTATAGGTCATAAAACCTATACCAACAAAAGTTTAGTTCTATCAACTTTGATTCGCTATGTCTATACCTACGACAGTTTCTGTTGGTATAGGTCTGATTTCTTTTATAAATAATATTTTTGCCTCAAATAAATATTTTTTTAATAATAAAAATTTGAGAATATTTTTTATATGCACCACACAAAATTTAAAGCAAAATAAAAGAAAATTTCAATTATATTATCAAACTAACAAGTCTTACAAACATGTAAAACTTACAAGTCTTACAGACATATCAAACTAACAAAGTAATGTTAATTAAAATAACCACCAAAACAACTTCTAAACACACAATACATTAGATGAGCAAAATCTATTTAAGATAAAAGCAGTTTCTAATCTTTCTCTCTTCCATCTTCAAGAGACTGTCCACTGTGGTATTTTGTATCTGCATAATACAATGCATAATACAATGACATAAGACATAACTTTCAAGGTTCCCAAAATATCATGCTGATATAGAGAAATTCATTGTTGTTTTTATGGAGCCTTCATAATAACTTACAAGTAGTAGCTATCAATCAATATAGCCAATTATCTACATTGGTAAGCTTATGTTTAAATCATGAGCAATTTAAAGGCGAGTGAGTGTGAAAATATGCTTACCTTTTCTCTACGGATCAATGAGCTGGAGTTCAAAACACACAGAAATTCATCAACGACCCTAACCCACCTGGACATAAAGAGCACATCATGGATATCATACTACTAAACTAGTCACCATACACTTCGAAAAATTAGCAAAGTACAACACTCGTGAGACTGCGATAAAGCAAGAGTAATTCTTACACTGGTAGTAATGGATCTGTCCTTGTTTCCACATTACTTAGCATCCTAAACCCATGTAAGAAAATTAAGTTAGATAACAATAACATACACTGAACATAATGTAAGTCATCTAATGTTTTGTGAAGGTCACGCAGCAAAAAAGGGCCTTCGGGTCCGCACGATCAGCTCCTGCTGCCCAGGAAGGGGGTGGGGGTGATGAGGTGATCTACGGTCTCGAGGCTTTACAGGTGTAAACTGAATAAGAAAACTCTAAACCAGTTTTCATAAACTAAAACAACGGACTTGTGGATTCAAGCATCTAAATATGAACAAAGAAGAACTAAAGCTTAACGACAGTCAGAATTCATGGTCGAAATTCAATACAGGGCTCCAATGAAACATAAGTGAGCCCTGTACGTCCCATTTTCAACAACAAGTTTCAGAAGCTCTCACTCAATTCCATGCCAGGTCCAAAACATACTCGAACTTATTAATCAACTCTAAAAAAAACATTAAGATTTCACTTTAAAACTCACAAAATTCCCCTCTACTACATCTAGAATGCATTGGAAAGGGACATACACCCTCAGGCTTCCACAAAATCAAGAACTTTAATCTGATGTGAACAAAGAAATAGCTCATTAGCACATCTAATAAACCAAAAATGTGAAAAAGCCCATATGTTCATAATATTACAAAAAGCTCATTTCTTTAGTTGATGGTCAACCCATTTCACAATTACCATGCTCATAAGAATAATACAACAATATACCCAGTGAAAAAAAAAGATCCCATTTATACCAAATCCCTAAATAATCAAAATCAAAATTTTGTAAGTGAAGTTGAAGATTTTGGGACTTTTTTAAGAGTAAAAAAACCGAACCCCATTTGGATAAAGAATCAAGATAGCACTCAATTTTCATTAAAAAACAAAAGAGACTTGAGATTCTAGGACTGTTCAAGAAACCAGAAAAAACAAGGTGTCCAGAATTGAAGAAACAATGTAAGAATGGAAAAGGTGAGGGTGGGGGTGGGGGTCGGGGGTTTACTTTTGTTTTTTGTTCTCGAAAATGGGTTCTTCATCGAAACCACAATTTTGAGGGCTTAGATCTGTTGTTTTGAAACAAAGTAAGAGAGGATGCAACACACGCCATGACTGCGGACACCGAATTGCAAATTGATACTATACCGGGTCGCCCCGCCATGATACGGGTTGAATGTTCTAAAAATGTTGAGATTCCCGATTCGATTTCGGATTCGTGGCCGATGGTGGTGGTCATCGATGGTGTGATGTTTAAGAGTAGTGTTGTGCTGGTAAAGGGGTGTCAATGGTGATGGTGTTGGTGGGGTTCGCCGGAGCTCCGTGGCGGTGATGGGAGAGATTTGGATGAAAAGGGAGAGTAGGTTTTTAAGAGGGTAAAGGGTATGCGGCTGATTTTTGGTGGGTGAGGGAAATAAAAATGGGTTAGGGGTTAAAATGAGTTTGGATTAAAATATAAAAGAGATATCCATATTTATCCTATACCAACGATCAGAAATTTCAGTAGGTATATACTATATATACCAACGATTTTGTTGGCAGTCACTAAAAGTGTCCGTTGATATATGACAAATTTCTTGTAGTGAGTGAGTCACGTGGCCAACCCACGCTGCTGAGCCACACGGCCTCACCCACATAGCAATGTCACGTAACCCACACTACAAGAAAGTATATAATTGATAATAAAAATTTAGCAATAATATATTAAATGACAACAAAAATTTAATATATTGTTGGTACAAAATGTAAATGGCAACAATTTTAATATGTCCTTGTTGTGAATTTTTTTTGTATCGGAGACATTCAACATATAACAAAAAAAAATATTATTGACAAATGTCTTTCTTCTAATAGTGTCACCCAGACAATCATGAAGGAGAATGGAGAACAAGGAGGAGCTTCTAGAATCACCCATGTGTGCTACGTGGCCCGTAGCTCACCCACGTAGCTAGGCGAGAAGTTGTATTTTTGTCACATTTTTTGACGAATTTAAATATAATCTGGGGTATTTTCTTAGGGGACATCTAAATGCACCGGGGGTGTTGCTGTCCCATCACTGAAATGACGTCTTTTTAGGCAAAGAAAATGAGAAGCCCTGTTGTCCCTGTCAATCAGCTTCATTCTTTCTCTTTTTCGGACTGAATGCTTTGCTTTGTTGCCTTTTGAGTTTTGTCTTTTTTTTTTTTTCATTTTTGTTACTTTAACTATTTTGCACATTTTGTGCTTCCTGTTTTATTTTTTGTTTTACTTTTTAAAAATAAAATATACTAACTAATTATTTTTAATTTAATTGTATAAATCTTGAATTTTTATTTGTAAATTTAACTTTTTAAAAAAATTTATGCGACAAATTAGATTATAAGCTATTAACGCAAATGTATCCAATCACGGTCAAATAAATTTAGTTAGTGACTCGTGATGTATATTTTGTATTTTTTATAGTCGATAAATAAGCAAATAAAATTATCCAAAATCATTTATTATTATAGAATAGTTTTATGTTTTACCATGGGAGAAATTAATCAAATATCTTGAACAATAGTGAGAGATTAAATTTCTTAAGAATAAAGAATAAATTTTGTGCGTTCGAATATTTTTTTTATTTATGTTGTAACTTCTACTTTTTTTTATTTTTTGTTTTGAATACAGTGTAATCACATCAAAACCAAGAAAGTTTCTTTTTATATTTAGTAGTATTATATTACACTGAGATGAGTTTAAATTGAAGGATGTGAATGTCACGCCCTTTTTCGACCGCGACATTTATTCTAGCGAACCCCTGCTTAATAAAAATGTTTTGTTAGAAAATAAAATAAAATGCTAAAATGTTAAAAGGGTGCTAAAAGGTTAGAGAGGTGCTAAAAGGTTAGAGTAGGGTGCTAAGGTGCTAAAAGTGCTAAGGGTTCGCGGAGTCGCCACCTAATTAGTTTGGGTGAATTAAGACACCTAAATGTCAACTAAGTCAACATTAACTTCATTTTTGTGGTCTGCAAAATTTATGTGAGATTCTGGGTAAGTGTTCTTTATTAATCTAGAGGGAAGGGATTAGGCACCCTCTAAGATCCGCTAACTTGCGGTTGTCCGTTCAAACCTAGGTTAATTATTATGCTAAGAAAGACATGTTTAAAAAAATTATTTGAAGTAAAAGAATGTTGCAAGTGTTTTATATAAGGCAAGGAAAAAATGTGTTCTTTGATGACATAAAAAGTTTACGGTTTTATAAAGTAGAATTAATTTTGGATGAAAATATATGTTCATAAGATACTTAAAGAACATATAAATTTGCTATATTAGACAAAATATATATTGCATAGTATAGTGCAAAGGTAATAATGCAAGAATCAGTTTCTTTGATAAAAATACATTTAGGTAAGTAGGCATGACATAAAACATAGTATAAAGTTCTAAAATATGCATTCATGTTGTTTATAAAATACTCTTTTTGGCAATGGAAAATAAAAGGAAAGTTAGTTGTTTATGAATTTGCTTTGTTAATTATGCAAAAAATATAGTTTAGTTTTTAATTACTCTCTTTGCAATGATAAAAAAAATATTCCGACATGCATGACAATCCTAAATAAGCAACTAGGGGAAGACCAAATTTCTAATACCCAATTACTTTCTAATTATTGATTCAGGGTTTAACTATTCTAGGTGTCCTACTAATTAGAGTAGCGTTAGTTAAATAATTACAACAAATAAATGGGGTGAGGATATGAATTAATAAGGATGACTCGAAGAATGACGATGTAATTCACCGGCGGGTTGGAATTTCCGATGCGGATAGAGAAATGCACATAGATGCGGGTCTTCATTTGCTGTAGCTTGTGATGAGTCTTGCCATAAGACTCTTCATTTTTGCTCCAATGTATTTCATGAAAAAAAATAAAAAATGATAAGGATTAGTATTTGTCCAAGTTTATTAAATGATGCACAATTACTCGACACAAGGTTCAACACATAGATTTATTTTTAGCACACATCTGCTGATTAACTGTGAAAATCAGCAAGTAGCCGAATAAATAAGGAGTCTTACGGGTTTGGCCAAACATGCCTATAAACTGGGTAAGGCAAAGGCATGGAGGAAAACCAAGGAAATGCATATAGTCGTAATTTAGGTATAGTCAGCAGTTTACAAATATTCAGCAGTCCATATAAAGTGGGAAAACTACACCTCAAATCACCCGGGACATTCCAATCATACAGAATTACACAAGGCTAAGACATATACATAGACACCACCAATTCGTATTGGCATCCAGAAAAACAGCACACAAAGGATATGCAAGTCCATCAGTTTGTATTTTTTAGAAAGGAATAGGCTTGACAAGCTACGACGTGAACATTTCCTTTCCTGCCCTTGCATATATTTCATGACATTGCACAAATGGTTTTAACTTAGCACCAATTAATAACGAATGCATATCGCATGGTCCAGAACTTACAAAATCCAAGTTAGGCAATTATAGACACAGTAATATACATATGTTTATCCTATGTGAGTCACAAGTTCTACGGGTGACATCTTCATACGAGAAATAGGAATATCATGCTGTTGATGTGCACTAGGATCATCAGTTTCATCATGGAATTAAGGATACAGTAAGAGACATAAATCCAAATACATGCTCCACTAAGTGTTGAACCCCCTGAAACTCATCGTACAAAAAGAACACACAAGTAAACATGTTGACAGTCGACTCCTAATCTCTTAGGGCATTCTCATATACTAGCTATACTAAATCCAAACAGCTAGGAACATTAAGGTAGACAAACGACATTTTCGATTAGCTAATATTTTGGGCGCCGTGGCGCTGCTTTCGCTGATAGAGTGGCGCCACGACGCCGCCCTGTCCTTCGTCCGGGGTGCCGACTTTTCATCTCTTTTGGCTCTGGAACCTCTGTTTCTGTCCTCTTTTTGCTTCTTTTCGCCAATGTACCATTTTAAACCACTGTGACTCAAAAGAAGGAAAATCTATACTAACATGACACGTATTTCAGTATTTGTACAAAAATGGGCCAAAGACTAACTAAAGATGACTCAAAAGATGTATATACAAACACCCCCAAACTTAACCTTTACTCGCCCTCGAGTAAAGATCAGAAATAGAGACAAAGACACGAAGGAAAAGAAAATAAAAGGACTCAAAGACACTGATCAATCTGCTGCACAATTACCACTAGAAAAGCATGAATATTAGTAGGATAATATGCAGGAACATATAACATGAATTTTTAGCATTCTAAAACTCTTATGTCAGATATTTCGCAAATTCAATTCAATCATTCTTAATGGACGTAAGAACACTTAACCTATGCATGTCAACATCAAAATTCTATGGTCTGTTTACTTGCTATTCTCCACTAATCGTGGGTACACATACTAGAGATCTTCAGGACTTTTCAGGGTTGTAATGTAGGCTTAGATAGGGGTAGGTAAAGAATAGACATTTAGGCTCAACTTCTGTACCATAAGCTCTTTTTCTTTCAACTCTTCCCTTTCTTTTGATTTCCTCTTTAATCTCGTACCTATCTTTCCCCTCTTTTTGTTTAGAGAGAATGAGGTGCATTGTGAATAACAGGCACCCCCAAACTTAAGCTTTTGCATTTTTTTTCATTGGGGTGCATCAAAAAAAAATTCACTTCTCTTTTTGTCATTTTTCAACACTTTTCATTCCAAACATCTTAATTTTCCACTTATGGCACAATTATGGAAATATATGGTGTCAAAGAAAGATCTTATTTTTGGCTCAAAGGGGCTGACTAAGGATACAATTTTAATGTTAGGGATAGACAATGAATGGTAAGAAAGGGCTAACAAAGAACTGTCTGATTCATATCCCTAGCATGTATATCCTAACTATTTCGCCTCAAATAACAAGTAAGCAGACACATAGACTTAATCATTAACAAATGCATAAATCAAGCAAGATACCCCAAATAATTTGATTTCAAGAATTCTTGGCATATCTAACTTAAGCGTTCATATTTTCTAATTCTAATTCCATTACATTATCCCACTTTACTTCATTAGGCGTTTCAAGTAACTACATCATGCATGATCATAAAAAAAGAAAAAAAAAATAGACTAAAAAATAAACTATCAAAAATAAACTAAGAACAAAAATAAACTAAGAACCCCCCCCCCCCAAACTTAAATCACACATTGTCCCTAATGTGTGCAAGACTTAAATATAAAAGAAAGACAGGAAAACTTACATACTTGTGGTTTAAAATGGTGGCAGTGGGTAATGCATGGCAGATAATTTCAGGGTGGCGTCGCGCCGAGATTGCGCCGCGTTCGAGATTGGCGCTGGCGCCAAATATTTGCGCTTCTTACGATTTTCCGCCGCCACGGCCGAGATCGCGCCGTGGTGCTGCACTCTTTTTCCCCCTTTTCGTTTTGTGTTCCACGTGTTTGTCCTTGTACCTAGTATCACAACATCAACAACAATACCAGACGTGAGACTGTTCTAACTAAGCTAAAAATGCATAAATTTATAACCTTGAGTTGCCTCCCAAGTAGCGCTGTCTTTAACGACTTGTAGTCGGACACAAGTTCCTTATCAAGAAGTCTGGGGTAATTTAATCCCACAGCCTATCCATTTCATGATCATCTTTCTTTTTAGCCTTCTATTTTGTATTTTTCTTTTTTCTTAGGAGGATGTTTAGAAATACTTACCTGTGCTGGCGGACTGCTCTCCTTGGTCTTGGCTTGTGTTGGCTCAAATGATGTGTCAGCTGTGTTGACTTCGAGACATTTTCTTATGACTGAGGATTCAATGGAGGGTTTAAATACTTTAAATATCATCTCCTCGTCCTCAACTCTCAGTTTTAGCTCGCCCTTTTCCACATCAATCAATGCTCTCCCAGTGGCGAGGAATGGTCGTCCCAAAATAATGGAAATTTCATCATCTTCCTCCATGTCGAGGATGAGAAAGTCTGCTGGGAAGAAAAACTTCCCCACTTTGATGAGCACGTCTTCAATGATGCCTAAAGGATGCACCACTGATATGTCCGCTAGCTGTAGATTCACTGTAGTTGACTTGATCACTCCCAATCCCAACTTCTTGAATACAGATAGGGGTAACAAGTTTATGCTAGCCCATAGATCACATAATGCCCTATTGCAAGTCACATTCCCTATCCTGCAAGGTAGGGTGAAACTCCCCGGATCTTTCAACTTTGGGGGCAGCTTCTTTTGCAAAATGGCACTACACTCTTCAGTTAGTGATATGGTCTCATATTCCACTAGTTTCCTCTTCTTTCCAAGGACCTCCTTCATAAATTTGAAGTAGGTAGGCGATTGTTCCAACGCTTCAATGAAGGGGATATTGATATGCAATTTCCTGAAAACCTGTAGGAACTTTGAGAATTGCTTATCTTGGGTCTTTCTCTGAAGCCTCTGAGGATAGGGGATCTTCTCTGTGTACTCCCTTACTAGAACTGGTGGAGCCTCCTCTAAAATAGGGCGGTCATCAGTAACCCCCTCCTTCTCAATTTCACTTCGTTTGAGCCCCACCGCATTCGTGAGCAAATCGTTTTAACTGCTTCCCACTTTTCAATTTTACTTCCTGGCACTGCTCTCTGGGATTTATCTCTGTATTACTGGGAAGAGTGCCCTGTGGCCTGTTATTTGCCATTTTTGCCAGTTGTCCAACTTGGGTTTCCAAGTTCCTTATGGATGACATTGTCTCTGCCATGAACTGGGTCTGTGAATTTGTAAGTGTCAACAAGGCTGCTCGCAATTAATATGGCTTTTCTTGTGGGCAAAGTGCATTGAACTGTTGTGAAAATGAGGCATGATTAAATGGTTGCTGATTCTGGTATTGGCATATGTATTGATTTTGCTGCCCCTGGTCTCCCCTCTATGAGAAGTTTGGGTGATTTCTCTACCCCGAATTGTTAGTGTTTGAATAAGGGTTGTTCTAGGGCCTCTGGTAATTTCCCACTGCCTGACATTCTGCTTGCTCAATAGGGATGTTGTTGGGGTCTGCTGATGGACACCTATCACAAGTATGAGGACCCCCACAAATCTCACAATTCATTGGCATCTGAACTGCATTCACTGACAATGTGTTCTGCTGAAGTTGCTTGGTCAAGAGAGCAACTTGTGCATTTAACGCTGTAATGACATCGATCTCATGAACTCCTATCGCTCTCCTTCCACTTACCCCTCTATCATCTGGCATATAGTTATTAGTGGTCATGTCTTCTAGCAAATCATGGGCCTCATGTGTCGTCTTCTTCATGAAGGTTCCACCTGCAGCTGCATCAATGATGGTTCTTGTTGTCCCACTTAGCCCATTGTACAAAATATGGACCAAATTCCACAGTTCAATGCTATGATGCGGACACTTTCTCTGCAGATCTTTAAATCTCTCCCAAGCCTCATAGAGTGACTCCCCATCAGTCTGGTAGAAATTGTTCAGCTCTCATCTCAGCTTGGCTGCTTTGGAAGGTGGAAAAAACTTTGCCAGGAACTTCTGTGTCAGATCCTGCCATGTAAATATAGAATCTGTAGGCATGGAATTCAACCAAACCTTTGCTTTATCCCTGAGTGAGAAGGGAAAAAGCCTCAACCGGATGGCGTCATCAGTAACACCATTATATTTGAACGTTGCACACAGTTCCAAGAAATTTGCAATGTGCATATGCGGGTCTTCAGATGGTAACCCTCAAAATTGAACTGTATGTTGCACCATGCTCAGGATCACAGGCTTTATTTCAAAATTGTTCGCTCCTATTGCTGGGAGCCTTATGCATGTTTGTGCTCCATTCACTCTTGGTAGCACATAGTCTCCCAGACTCCTTTCTGCCTAGACCTGAACTCTTTCCTCTTCATCATTCTGCAACCCTGGGGGTATTCTTTTGTTGGGTTGGTGATCACCCATCTCTTCATTCATCTCATTATTATTCTGTCGATCCCCCATTGCTATTAAGTCCAAGATTATTTTGTTTCACCGATTCTGCTTGCAAGTCTTCTCGATCTCAGGGTTGAAGGGAACAAGTCTATCTGCTCCTCTTCTTCTTCGCATAAACTAGATACCTGAAATAGATCAAAATCAACAAACGGATCACGGCGCACGGTTCCACAAATAAAATAAATAAAAGAAAATAAAAACCAAATTAGAAATTAAGAATAGATAGATTGATATTGAACTACGTCAATCCCCGGCAACGGCGCCAAAAACTTGTTAGCGATTTATCCACATGCTTAACGTAAGTGCACGTATCGTGACAAGTAATATAGTCTGGGTAAAACCGAATATCCTCCTCAGGGATTAGTGTTCAATTACCAATTTCTATCATATGGTATCTATTTAGTGATCGATATTTTGATGGTTGTTTGTATCTATGACTACTAAATAATTATAAAAGTTAGCTAATTTACTTTACTTAAATCAGATATGGTGGAAATAGGGCTTTCAATCTCCTCAACTATCCGCTCGCTTTAATCTTTAATGCAATGATAAAGGTTCTTCTTCTATATTGAGATAATAGGTTAACTAAGCCGTTTTATATTCCGGTTAGGATATATAAACGCTCAACCCCGATGCAGAACCCTTCTATCTTTCGATGATAAGATTTACCACAAAAGAGGATTAAAAATAATAATCTATCAAACTACACAAGTATCGGGGTACTTTCGTCTACGATTTTAACCTATGTTTATTCAACTATAGCATATTCACAATCTCCCCTTTCGGATCTCGATTAGAAATCATATATGTGATGATACTTAGTGATCAATTAATTACCAAGCAATCAAAGCAAATATTGAATAAATCTCAACTATATAAAGAAGAAAGAGAAACTAAAACCATGCATTAAATCATAAAATGAGGTTCAAGTGATTCGAATGGAAAACCCTAATTAAAGTTTAGCTCCTAGCCATAGATATGCTAAGAACTAAAAGATTATCCAAGAATTACACAAGAACAAGCCTCCAATCTTGAAGCTTTCAAGAACTATGTGTTGTGTAGAGTTAGGGATTGTGGAACCCTTCAAAAATCTGCCCTAAGGCCTTTTTATATCCTACAAAAACATTCCCAACTTTTCCCTCTTGGTGTTGGCCCATTCCCATTCGGATTTGGCTGATAATCCACGTCGGCGCCACGGCCCTGAGACCGGCGTCGTGGCGCCGAAATTCCTGCACTGGTCAGATCTTTGGGCGCCGTGGCGCTGCTTTCGCTGATAGAGTGGCGCCACGGCGCCGCCCTGTCCTTCGTCCGGGGTGCCAACTTTTCATCTCTTTTGGCTCTGGAACCTCTGTTTCTGTCCTCTTTTTGCTTCTTTTCGCCAATGTGCCATTTTAAACCACTGTGACTCAAAAGAAGGAAAATCTATACTAACATGACACGTATTTGTACAAAAATGGGCCAAAGACTAACTAAAGATGACTCAAAAGGTGTATATAAAATACGCCTAACAAGAACTAATCTAGAATCTGGGCAATAATTATTAGGGGTGAGCTGGTCCGGGTACCCTACCATTTTTAACTACCCGGATCCTATCATGTAAAAGATCGATTCCTAAATTTACTACCCGAAACCTACCCGTAGCAATCATTTCCCGGAACCTACCCGGACCCTGCGATTCTGAGTAGGTTCCCGGGTACTCGTGCTCACCCCTCAAAATGACTGAAGTTGATTTATGGATATTATAGGAGCTATATTTGATCAGGGAAATGTAGTATCACAAAAGAAATTCTTATAGCTTGGGAAAGGATGTGTTATCTTATCTCAGCAGGTGGACTTAATCTTATTCATCTACAAAAGTGTAAGCAAGCAGATGTGGCTAAACTATGTTGGGATCTTACACATAAAGTTGATAAACTATGGATTAGATGGATCCATACATATAATATCAAGGACCAACAATTGAGGGATTGTCCTATTCCTCAACAGCTAGTTGAATGATTAGAAATATACTGCCTTATAGAGATACTATGTTGCAATTAAATGCATCAGTTGGTCAGAGTAAGAGTATGATCAAGAGATGCTATCTACAACTGTTAGGGGATCTCCCAATGATACAGTAGAACTAAATTAAATGCCCCAAAGACTGGGTCAATAAATTAAATTCCTCAAATATCAAAACTAAATAATTTAAATGGGGTGGGTTCATAGTGGTCCAGAGATGGTCCGAGTACCGGCTCTTTTTTTCAGAGCCTTAACTGCATCCGACATTTATCGATTCCTAATTTTACTACCCGGAATCTATCCGTTATTCTAATATATCTACCCAGAACCTACTCGTTAGTGTCGGTTCCGGTCGGGTATCTGGGTACCTTGTACCCGTGCTCACCCCTAGCAATTATAATGTTGGACATAATATTGTCGAAACGCTCAGACAACACTAGTGATCCAGTTTTCTGATGAATATATCGGAAAACTCTCTTGATATTTTTACTAACTTTTTCTGGATATTGATTGATCGGTGTATTTTATATACACTTTTGAGTCATTTTTAATTAGTATTTTACTCATTTTATTTATGTTTAGTATAGTATTAGGGTCGTTTTCCTTTCTTTTGTGTCACAGCGGTCATAAATAGAGAAATGGCGAAAAGAAGATGAAATGAGCATAAATGAGATGGAATTTCACACAAAAAGGGCCAAGAAATAAAGTCTAAGAAGTTCCGGGAATTATAGAGGAGTTCAGACGAAGTCCGGACGAAAAAAGGGCATCGAGACTAATCGCGGAAAAAATGTCACCGGAGTCGGCGCTGGCAGCGGCGCCGCGGCTGAACGTGCGTCATGCGCGCCAACGCGGGATTTATGAAGTCTGGACCGAATTTGGCATGTTTTTAGAATCCTAAAGGGATAACTTTTCCTACCTTAAAACCCTTACCAAAAAGGATTCTAATAATTTTTCCTACCTACAAAATCTCTAACCCTTCACCAAAAGGATTCTTTGGCTATAAATACTCTACATCATTAGAAGAATAGACCATTCTCCATTCCACCATTCACCACTCTACATCCACCCTTCCACCAATCTATCTTGTAAATATTCCACAACACAACCCTTGGATGCTAAAAGGCTTGGAGACTCATTCTTAAGTATTTTCTTTTCTTTCTTTTACTTTATTTCAGTTTTTATGTTGGATCTTGAATTAGTTCTTGTCATGTCAATGGCTAGGAACTAATTCGTTTATAGGGCTTTCCATGTTGATTTACTAGAAACTTATGTTATGAATTAATGCATGTCTATGGTTATTCTTCTTCTTGTTGAGATTTATCCAATAATTGCTTTGAATGCTTGGTAATTAATTGACAACTAATTATCATTATATGATTTCTAATCAAACTTCGAAAGGAGGAGGTTGTGAATATGCTGTAAGTTGGGTAGACATATTTTGGATTGGGGATGAAAATACCTCAATTATTTATGTAGCGTTAATGAGAGACTTAACAACCCTAATTTTACGCATGGTGCGTGACGGTTAACTAAGTTTTTGTGCTTAATCCTCCTATAGAGTTATCCTTATCACCGAAAGGTTGAAAGGTGCAATACTGGGGTTGAGTGTTTATATATCCTTAACGGGAATATAAAACGATTTCGTAAACCTGCTAGCTCCGATAGAAGAAAACCATAATTCATTGCATTGATAAATAATATAAGCGGATAGTTGAGGAGACATAGAAGCCTTATTCCCATCACAACTGAAGTAAACCTATAGTTAATTAGCTTTTATAATTATTAGTTATAAACCACAAAATCAAGTATCAATTACCAAATAGATACCAAAAGATAGATAGTTGGTACTTGAACCCTAATCCTTGTGGACGTTATTCGGTCTTACCAAGACTATATTACTTGTCACGATAACGTGCACTTGCGTTAAAGTGTGTGCATCTTTTCGCGCATCAAGTTTTTGGCGCCGTTGCCGGGGATTAGGCATAGTTCAATATCAATTTCATCTATTTTTAATTTCTAATTTGGTTTTATTTCTGTTTTTATTTTTATTTGTTTTTTTTGCTCCAAGAACAAGTTTCTAACTTGTTCTGCGAGCATTTTTTTATCACCTTTTGTTGTTTTTCTTATTTTGCACGGTAAATTCGGGAAAAAATGAAAAAACGGAAAAAATAACAAAATCAGACACACGGACTACTACTATCGAGAGACTGGAGTCATCAATGCAGCTTAACCTACGATTTGATAAGATCGAAATGAGTTGCAGACAGACATACTTATGTTCGCCAAGTGCCAGGCTCAGTTTATGGCTGAGACAAGGGAGTCCCTCAGAAAGCTGGAAACGCAAATAAAAGAACTCGCGATCATCTTGAACAACGAAACGCAAGAAAAGCAATCTGCGCCTGTGGGAGGTGGCAAGCAAATTGAGGAGCCTGAACCACACCCAGATATTGAGGAATCCGGCGAGATAGTTGGTGCAGAGAAGGAAAAGATTGCTGAAATCCAATTATTCACCTTCTTGGATTCCTTGGAAAATCTCTTTCTTGTACCTATTGCAGAAGAAACACCACCACCAATGTTGACCCCCAAACAGAAAGTCCATACCATCAAGGGCACCCCTGAGTTGAGACGTTGGTAATCTCACCGATCCCTACACTGTAGAGAGCCTAAAAGACAAGTACGTCTTGTGTACTTGGGGATAATCGATATTCGAGGCCCTGTTTCAAGCAATTGTTGTAGTTGAAGTGAGATTCGCAACAATAACTCGCGGATTGCGGCAGTTCGCGAAGGATCCAATGGGTACTCGTAAAGGTTAATCATACCGGCTAAAGACGTTAAAGACAACGCTTGTTGGGAGGCAACCCAATGATTTTTTAATTATGTTATTTTAATTTCTGTCTTTAGTTTATTTTATTTTGCCTTGAACAGTCTCACGGTCTTGGGTTCTTGTTTTGTGTTGTTGGACGAGTGGATCAAAGCTAAAACCGAGGAAAAAGGAGCAAAAGAAAAAGGAAAGTAGTCGGCGCCATGCGCCAGAACCGTGGCGCGGAACTGCAGAGCCATCAGACTAGCAGTACGCCGGCCGAATCTCGGGCGCATGGCTGAACTTCAGAGGACCATATTCCGCAAATTCCAATTCTTTCTCCTAGACTCCGCATGACCACGTGTTGTGTCGCAAGTTGTCACTAATTTTTTGAGTCTTGCACACATTGGGACAATGTGTGATTTAAGTTCGGGGATGTTTTATTGTTTTAGTCTTGTTGAATTGTTTTGTGTATTTTGAGTCATTTTTGAGTCATAATTTTTTAAGATCATGCATCAGTAGTTACTTGAATTGCCTAGTGAGTAAGGTTGAATAATGTAATGGAATTAGAAGCAACCATTTAAACACTTAGGTTAGATATGCCAAAACTCATGAAACTGCCTATCGTAGGAGTATCTTGCTTGATTTGTGCATTGTTAAAAGATTAAAACCTATGTGTTATGATTGCTTGCTATTTGAGGCGAAATAGTTAAGATATGCATGTTAGGGAGATGACTCAGGCATTTCTTTGTTAGCCAATTCTTACCACTTTTTTCTATCCCTGACTTTAAAAATATCCCTAGTCAGCCCCATTGAGCCTAAAAACATGAAACTTTTTCTTTGACACATTTTTCATCAGCTCCTAAACACCTTGCCAAGTCACTTTTACCATCGTAGTAAAAATCTCACAAGATTAGCTTCAGTTCCGTGAAGTAAGGCAAAACTGTTTCACAGAATGTTGGTCCAAATGTCATGACATTTGTTCCAACATTTTTAGGATTTAACTTAGTATAGAAAATGATATGTTGGGCAAAAATGTCATGACACCAAACCCAATATTAACAGATATATTTAGTTTCTGCCCTGAGATTTGTAAATATAACTAGGTACATAAAGCCCTTTGATTTGTGTATGTTCCATGAAATAACATTGTCATATGTTGTCATGATCTGAAATTTGTAAATACAACTAGAAGAAGGTACATAAAGCCCTTTGAATTGTATATGTTGCCCTGATTCAATTAATGGTAGTTATAACGTATTAACTTTTCATACGCTGTTACCCAACATATAAGAGAACTTTACCTAAATTAGATAACCAAGTTAATTATGTTGGGCCCAAAATGATCGATTAATTTAAAAGTCCTTTACAAATGTATTTTAGTGTTACTTCTTTGGAAAAATTGTCATATTTGTCATCATATTTTCGGAAAATAGTCATATTTGCCTCCTTTAAAGTATGGGATAAATATGCCATTTCCGTTATAAAAGTTATTATATTTGCCCATTTTTAACAAAAATGCCATAGTGGACGCCACGTGGGAAAACACATGGGCGATATTAAACAGACCCAATTTTACTCCCTCGGTTCATCTGTCTCCCTCAGTTCATCCGTCTTGAGTTTGGCTTGAGCAGCCAACCAATTTTCGCAGACGGATGAACATACAGATTAGTCTGTCAACCATTTTTCACAGATCTTGAGTTTGCTTATTAAATTGGCTTGTTTAATTAATCTTGTAATTATATTTTCTTATGTAATTCGTTTATAGTCCTAGAAGGATGAACAGAGGGAGACAGATAAACATAGGGATATGTTGAAATTAAGCAAGCCAATTTCACATAGATGAGTTTGCTTGAACAGAAGGATGAACAGACGGATTAACAGACTAATTTGTTTGGATTTATCTTTTGGGATCTGTTGTTTGCTTTTACTAACAAACTAAGTTTACATGATTTTGATCTCTCCAGCGACATTCTGAGTTTTCCGGTGATCTGCCAGCTACTGTTCTACAAATTTCCTTGGACTATTTTGCCTTTCTTATTATTTTGTTAGTATATTTAATCAAGGCTGGTTGGCTGCTCGTTCACTGTAGCTGCAGCCTCGCTGACCAAATACCTGGATGAACAGAGGGAGTAGAAGCAATGTTTGTGTTAAATTGGGTCTGCTGAAGCAGTGTTTATGGGTTACTTTTGATGCAAAGGTTCTCTAGTGTATTTATGCCACTATCTCCCTTGACCTCTTATAGACGATTATGGAACCTAACTCTACAACTATGTCTACTTGGAATCGATTGCGTGATATATTTCAGGATAACAGTCATTCCCGTATTGTCACCCTTGAACATGAATTTTGTCAAGTCACTAAGGAGAATTTTCCGAACGTTTCATCTTATTGCAAATGACTCAATGACTTGGCGGATCAACTTCGCAACGTAGGTGCTCCTGTTAGCAATAGTCATCTCGTTCTACAAATGGTTGCAGGCCTATCCGAGGCCTATAACGACATTGCTTCGATCCTTCGTCAAAGTAACCCTCTACCGGAATTCTATCAAGCCCGCTCCATACTTACGTTGGAAGAAGTCGATTTGGCTTAGAAGGCGACTATCGGTACTAGCCCCGTAGTCATGATGACGTCCTCCACAAATTCTCCAGGTTTTATTAATAATTTGGGCCAAAACCGTGCTCGCGGTGGAGGCAAAAATAAAAGGAAAAATCGCAGGGGCAAACACGACGGTTCAGGCAATGGGAACGGTGGCCAGAATAATGGGCCCCTGACCCACTGATCCCAGCCGTGAGATTCATGGCAGTAGGGCTGGGGTATTGGGCCATGGCCCAACATCCCCTATATATGGTTACAATTCAGCGGCAAACAGTGGACATTGGGCAGCCCATCCCAACTTCCGGCCCAATAAGAATGGTCCAACTTCTAGATTCCAGAATAGTGGTTCGGGGCAGCAGGGTGGGGTGATGGGGCCTCGACCCACGCATGCACTCTCGGCTGTGGGCCCCACACAAACTCAAACCGATATCGAAACAACGATGCATACACTTGGATTAACTCAATCGAACCCAAATTGGTACATGGATACTGGTGCCACTACCTAAATGACCTCCGATCAAGGTACTCTCTCGTCTTATTCCAATTTGAGCAACCCTCGTGGTATAATTGTTGGTAATGGTAATTCTATTCCGATTCATGGTTATGGTCATAAAACTTTGTCTCCACTCCATCCACCCCTTATCTTGAAAAATACCCTTCATGCCCCTAAATTGATTAACAATTTAGTGTCTGTCCGTAAATTCACAATTGATAATTATGTCTCCGTTGAATTTGATCCGTTTGGATTTTCTGTGAAGAATTTTAATACGGGGCGTCCTTTTATAGGGTGTGATAGTAGGGGTGATCTTTATTCGATCACACCACGTTTCGATCTTTTGAGTCAAGCCTTGCCTTCCACATTTGCAGCCCTTTCTCCATCCTTGTGGCATGCTCATCTAGGCCATCCGAGGTCATCTATTTTATCTTCTTTAGATTAAACAAATCTATTTCTCTTAAGGGTACGCGTAGTACTCCGAATTGTCAATCTTGTTTGTTAGGGAAAATTGTTAGATTGTCGTTTGTAGACTCTAATTCTCATACTCTAATGTCATTTGATATTATTCATAGCGATCTATGGACGTCTCATGTTCTTAGTTCTTTCGGTCATCGTTATTATGTGTTATTTTTGGATGATTACTCTAATTTCTTATGGACTTTTCCAATTGCGAAAAAACTCACGTTTTTTCCACCATCTTGAAATTTAGAGCATTCATTAGAACCCAATTCGAACGAAAATTTAAAACTATTCAATGTGATAATGGTAAAGAATATGATAGTGGGGTGTTTCGGAAGTTTTGTGCTAATCATGAGATCAATTTTCATTTTTCTTGTCCGCATACGTCTTCACAAAATGGGAAAGTCGAACGAAAAATTCGAACCATTAACAATATCGTCCGAACATTATTACTTCATTCTTCCGTACCCCCTAATTTTTGGCATCATGCTCTACAAATGGCTACATACCTTCTCAATATTCTTCCTCTCAAAAGTCTGAAATATTAGTCCCCTCTTCAAAATTTATATAATAAGACTCCTCCGTTCTCACATCTTAGGGTCTTTGAGTGCTTATGTTTTCCGTTATTTCCATCAACTACAATTAACAAACTTCAGGCTCGTTCTACTCCTTGTGTATTTTTGGGTTATCCGTCTAATCATCGTGGTTATAAATATTTTGATTTATCATCTAATAAAATCATCATTAGTCGCCATGTTATTTTTTATGAGTCCCAATTCCCGTTTGCTAAATTGAGTAGTCCCGTGCGTAGTTTGTATAATTTTTTGGATGATGGTCTATCTCCATATATTATTCACCATTTATCAGACCAATAACGCACCCAAAATCTACCAGCGGGCCCACTGCCCGCTGGCACCACTACACGCCCAGAACACACTGCTCCTAGTAACGTTACTAGTTCAGATTCAACAACTGGGCTAGTTGCCCAGTCCAGTACCGAGACTGGTCCAACTCCAATAACTGCTCCGGTTCCAGTGCCCAGTGTTGCCGGTATTTCCTAAAATTCCTTAAATTCTCCGTCGAGTCATAGACCGGTCACTAGTAGTCAACGGGATATTGTTAAATCAAAAAGACATTTTAATTTGAATTCTAATATTGTTAAATCACCCTTACCCCGTAATCATGTGTTTGCTTTAAATGATCCGAATTAGAAAATTGTTATGACCGACGAATATAATGATCTTATTGATAATAAGACGTGAGACCCCTCCATCTGGTGTTAATATTATTCGGTCTATGTGAATTTTTGCTTATAAGGACAATTATGACGGTTCGTTTGCGAGGCATAATGATCGTCTTGTAGGTGATGATAAGAATCAGCAGGTTGGTGTGGATTGTGGTGAGACATTTAGCCCAGTGGTCAAGCTAGCTATCATTCACACTATGCTCAGCTTGGCTCTTTCGAAATCATGACTCATTCATCAACTAGATGTGAAGAATATTTTCCTACATGGTGATCTCAAGGAGACAGTTTATATGCACCAGCCCTTAGGATTTAGGGATCCCAAATATCCCCATCATCTCTGTTTGTTGAAAAAGTCTTTGTATGGGCTTAAGCAGTCCCCACGAGCATGATATAAAAGGTTTGCAGACTATGTGTCGACTATTAGGTTCACTCACAGTAGGTGTGATAATTCATTATTCATATATCGTCGCGGTTCTTCCTTGGCTTATATACTATTATATGTGGATGATATTATCTTGACTGTCTCTTCTGATGCATTGCACAAATTTATCATGACAATGCCCAGTTTTGAGTTTGCTATGAAAGACTTGGGGCCCTTGAGTTACTTTTTGGGGATTGCTGTCACTCGTCATGCAGGTGAGTTGTTCTTATCCCAACAGAAGTATGCAGCTGAGATCATCAAAAGGGTTGTGATGTCATCATGTAAGTCCACTTCCACTCCGGTTGATACTAAACCCAAGTTGGGTGTTGCGGCAGACTCACCTTATGAGGATCCGACACACTATCGCAGACTTGTAGGGGCCCTCCAGTATCTTACTTTCACGAGACTAGATATTACGTATACCGTACAACAGGTCTTCTTGTTTATGCATGATCCCAAAGTTGAGCACATGAATGCGCTTAAACGCTTCATTGGATACATCCAGGGGACACTTGACTATGGATTACATTTATATCCTTCGTCGACATCTACACTTGTCTCGTATATAGATGATGATTGGGGTGGTTGTCCAGACACCAGACGGTCTATTGTATGTTTCTTGGAAATATCTTGGTCCCATGGTCTGCAAAACGTCAGTCGACGTTGTCCCGCTCCAGTGCAGAGGTTGGTATCGAGGGGTAGCTAATGTGGTCTCTGAATCATGTTGGTTACGTAATTTGTTGTTAGAACTTCATTGCCCTATTCAGAAAACAACCTATATTCTGTGCCGAAAATTGTCAAGCCTCAAATGGCCTCTTAAGAAGCTCAATGATGTTAACTTTACTCATATTTCGGCAAGATCTAAGAGGGCGAAAGAGGATCTTGCTGAGGCTCAAGCTAATGGACATGCCCACCCTCATGATCTTTATAAACAGGAGTTGATCGTAACCTTTAGACACACGTCCATTCGGTTTTGTGACGCAGAAAGGATGAGATCGTAACCCTTAGACACTCTGATACCATGTAAAGAATGGATCTTGAATCTAACTCAATCGCAAGAGCTAACTTGTAGGGTGAGAATTGTTCAAGTAAATATAAGAAGTTCATATTCCCATTTCATTTCTGATGTGAGAGTCCTAACAATTTCTACCTTTAAACTTACTCAACAATATGGAGAACCATTAATATGTTGGAAAAAAGAGTAGTATTAAATTGATATAAAAGAATAAATAAGATTACTTTAGTTAAATCATTTTTAAAATTAATATATTTTAAGAGTCGGGCAAAAAAACATGAAAAGTAAAATAGATAGGAGAGAGTTTTCAAAATATCATGTTCAGGTAGAGAGAGATAATTGAACGTGGGTATATGTATTGAAAATATAAAGATATTTTGTACAATTGATATAGTTTAATTTTTTACCCTTCCTCCATTGTTTCATATTTTTTCTTATTTAAATTAATTTCTTAGGTCTTATTTTAATATTAGTTTTTTATTTTCTTTTATAGGTAGGTTTTATTTGAGAAAAATAAAACAAAAAAGAGTCATATTTTAAAATCACAATTTTGTCTTTATTTTAAGGAGGAAAATTAATATATATTTTTAATTAAATTCTTATAAATAAGTTAGTAACTTTGATATTTTCCTAAATGATATTTATGAAAATATATTTATGTCCTAGAGACAATCTGTATTAGGATAAATGTACTTTACACACATTCGTATTATTATTAATGGAGATTAATATTTTGGCATTTACAATTATTGAATTATTAGTTGATTGTTTATAATATTCTATAATATGCATCCTAGAGGTTACACTGTTATTAATAGTGTGAGATATTAATATTATAACGTAATTCTTAAAATAGTCTCGACTAATGATCATCGAGAATGAGATATCGATGATATGTGATAAGTTGACATGTGGTATGTATCACATCCTTAAGAGTATGTAGTATGTCTCACCTGCTACGAGTTACGGATACTCGTGATGAACACATGGATACTTTGAAAGTATTGGTATACCCTGCTGATATTTGTTTGTTATACATGTCTAAAGTATGATCAACGTGTGTGAGATAGAAATTCTTAGACTTGAGGTCGATACACACCTTGTCTACAGAGTAATTTACTTTGATCCTGTCCTAAGATCAAATGTCTTATAGGTTGAGATACGACTTGTATTGAGTACGTTACGATGTGGATTAAAGGTGGTAGTTGAGCCAAGATTAAGATTCATTCCTCGAATGTATATTCGAGAGAGCACTTAGTTTCTCAGTGATATTAGGTTGACTAAGTCGTTGGCCAACGCAATAGACATATCTAGGATATGGTCTTCTTGTCAACCAATATAGATGAGATATAATGATCAAACCATTTGGTTAGACACTTGGAAAATCCTAAGATTGATCGAGTATGTCGTGAATGAAAGAATTTTATCTTCCCACAAAGAGGTTCAGTTTATCATATTCGTGTAAATAAACATCACATATTGAGTTCGTCTTCCGGCTCCGTCTAGGAGTTTCGTGTAGACCCTAATATGATTAGTGTCGAAATGTGAAGGTCTGTAGGGTAACACTATGACAATTGTTCCTTCGATCTAAGAATGTAATGAGAGAACATAAATGTTCAATTTATAATCGAGACATTTGAATGAATGATGATTATTTAATTGAGTCGAAATTGGATTTTAGATTTAATTAAAATAAAAACGAGACGACGTTCCACACTGGACGAAGGCCGCGACTGTTGGGACACATGGCGCCGCGGTGCCACCAAGGCAGTGGGCCAGTCTGACTGACCCACTGCACCTCATTTTCTAGGCCTGGCCCACATGAAACACTAGCTGCGTTTTGAACCTAAAACGCATCTATAAATAGGGGGTTCAATTCATTATTCAATACACAATATTTCATATATTATTCTAAGTCTTAGAGACCTAGAATCAAAATTCTCTCGAATCTTTGTCGAATTTCTTAGCTGTTCGAAGGAGGTATACATCGGAGTTCTTGGAACTTGCTATTGGAGATCAATTGCGTGCGCACCCTCGGATTACTAAAAGACTCCAGATTTATCAAACCGTAAGTATTCTATCGATGCGTTGCGGTTATATATACATGTTATGATTTACATGTTTTACATTATTACATAATCATCCTACAGTTCGTTATTTGTTGGGTTTAAAATACAATTTTTTAAATTTTGCTGCATACTCGAACCCGACAAATTCCTACAATTTAAATTTAGTATAATTTATTTTTTTAATCTAAACATTATTAGTTAATAAAGAAATAAAAAGAGAACCAATGACGTCTTTACTGTGGCAAAATAACTTCTTATCACCGTGACAAACTGTCAATACACACACAACACGGCACTCTCCACAGAATTGACACTGACAAGTCATAATACCAGTTTCTGTCCACTCAATTGGCACACATCATTCTCACTTTTTCATTTCATCACGTCGACACTGCAATTTCACATGTACAGCACTTGGCCCACGGCACATCCACTGGATACATATACAAACACTCTCTCGTGTTAAGGCAGTTAAGCAGGTAAAATTTAGGGATATATACGAAAAATACATAAAATGCACTCTAAATTTGTCCGTGTAACTTGATTACTCTTGTTCGGCAAAAAATTATATGTTTAGGTATTATTGTCTCAAGGAGGGTTATGATGCTAAGATGTGTGGGCATATAAGGAGAGATATAATTAGAAATGATGATATCCGGGATAAAGTAGAGTGACCTCGGTGGAGGATAAGATGCGGAAAGCTAGGTTGAGATGGTTCAGACACGTGCAAAGGAGAGACTCAAATGCCTCAGTGCGGAGGTGTGAGAGGTTAGCTATGGACGAGTACATGAGGGGTAGAGGTAGGCCGATGAAGTATTGGGGAGATGTGATTAGACGCGATATGACGCAGGTGCAACTCACTGAGGGCATGACATTAGATAGGATGTTATGGAGGACACGTATTATGATAGAATGGTAGTAGGTAGTCCAGCGTAGTCCTACCTATGCTTACAAATTGATAGTTGTAGTATTATTATTGTAGACTCACTTAGTCTATCATACTAGTAGACACAATATTGCCTTATAGTCCATTGTCGTTCGATTTATGCTACTATGTGTATTTTGTTTGTCTTATTTACTTGCATTAGATATTGCTTCTTTTCTGTTTCTGAATTCGCTATTATTACTTACGCACTTTATTTGTCTTTGTAGGTATTAACAGTGTTAGAAAGATTAAACAGAACAAAAGTTGAGCCGAGAGGTGGCTCTCTGTCTTTAAGATAAAATTGTCCCGTATATATGCTTTTACGAAATGGACAATAGTCTCCCAAGATAAAACATCAACAATCAACAATACAAAGCAAGTAAGGTTGATTCTAGCGAAGACAATAAATATAGAATAGACTACTGAAGATGAGAGGATCCGTGTGTTTCTGTATACTCTTTAAACTCGTATTTTAGAACTGAACAGAAGGGTTTAATTAATAGGAAAAAGGAGGGCGCTTATGACTGTTGAAGTCAGATTAGTTGCAACGTTTCAGATTAGTTGCAACGTTTGGTTATCTCCGAAACTTTCAGGTCCAAATGTAAATAAGAAATATTTCAGGGACCAAAAAGAAAACTCTAGAAGACAACCCACATCCCACAACCCATAGCCCACGGCCCACGACCCACAATCAATTTCTCTTTTATTTCTTAACAAAATTTGACGATACTTGACACTAATATTATATACTCATTTTGTAGATTAGGCATGTGCGAAGAAATGTTGTTTTCGACATGTGGCCTCCACGAGTTTAAGTCACTAAAGACGGGAGAAACTCAATTCCACATAGTTAAATTTCCAACAATCCCCTCTTGAAAGAGGATTGGTGCACAGGGTGCCAAAGTTTAACAATGTTTCAGCGGAAAGATATTGCATCATGAAAGGTAGCTTTCAGTTTTGAACCTTCCTTAGTCGATTACCATCAAATTTACTTACTGCACGGTGAACGTGATGTCTTGAACCATCAGTATTTATTGTAAACCAATACAATGATATCAACACAATAACTCCCCTTATTCATTTCTTCTTATAGTTTTGTCCGTTGTGGCCATAGACAACTCTTGGATTCTTAAGTGTGTACATTTGAAGCGACATGTTTTCACACTTAAAGAGGTGATCTCCTATAAGGTGTCATGTTATACCCCACTCGCAAGTGTTAGGAATCATTAAAAGTCTTAGAAACTTATCATTTATGTAGGTAGTACTTAATGTCTATCGCAGGAACAACGTTGAAATTATATTTCTTTAAGGAATAACAATCTGAAGTGCTTTTACTTCAAGTGAAGCGCTAAAACTGAACCTCTACAGTTTAGTTTTCCCATTGAACCAAATTCCAGAGATCTCCGGTCAATAAGGTTGGGTTACCACCATAAAGATTCTTATTGTTTGGGTTTTAAGCTATTCCCCTAGACAAACAGAATATTTGATCTTTGGGTAGGCCTTTAGTTAATGGATCCACTATGTTATCCTTTAATTTGATGTAATCAATGAAAATGACATCTGTAGTGATCAACTGCCTAACGGTCTTATGTCTCCTATGAATATGTATAGACTTGTTGTTGTACATACTATTATGTGCCCTTTCTAAAGTCGATTGGCTTGCACAGTGAATCATCACCTAAGGCACAGTTTAGTTAATTCAAATATTTTACCTCCAAGACTTTTAAATACGTGAGAAAAATCTGTGACGATTTATGGCCGTCACATATTTTGTGACAATTGTTGAAACAGTCATCTATTTGTGACACTTGCTACAATGACACTTACCGTTAGGTCCCGAGAGGGCTATAGAATAATAAAAACAAACTGAAAATAGACAAGCTCGAATGCCAATTCAGTTCCCGAATGTCGACGACAATGTCGTCCGACACCAGTGACAACACTTCAGTAAAAATAGAAACTTTAAAGAGTAAATGCAACAAAATTTAAAGAACACAAGGGTTTAATATTTACATAGGTTATATATTGATATAACCTATGACGGTCAATGACCGAAGTGTTGTATATATATTATATACAAATATACAAATTTCTTTCAATACAAATTTACAAGATAAAATGGAAAGAAATTAAAAGTTGAAGTCGCATATGACTTCTGCCTGAAAAATCTAATAAAGTAGACATAGACAATTTTGAATCAGAAGAGAGATTTCAAGAAATGACAGATCTATTCACTCTATCAATAACCGAGCAAACCTCTCATTACAATTTCTCCATACAAAGCTAATCTATAAGCTAAATAGTGAGTGTAATGTTGGATAGAATGTTGTCGACACACTTAAGAAACATTTGTGATTTAGATTTCTGAGATGAAATCCCGAGAGCTCTCTTGGTATTTTATATTTTGTTCTGGATATCGATTCACTCTTTTTTCCTCTCTATTTATAGTAGAGATTCTTTCTTGAAAGGCTCATCGACTTATTGTAGAGGTTGAGGGAAAGGTAGGCAACCGATAAGGTTTGTTGGAGAAGATCATGGAGCAAAATCATCTAACTTCTTGGACTTGTTCCCACAAGCTTAGCAATAGCTTTGAATTGTTCTTTCCACGTTTTTTCATCAACTCCTAATCACCTTGCCAAGTCACTTTACCATCGTGGTGAAAATCCCACGAGATTTGCTTATGTTCCGTGAAGTAAGGCAAAACAGTTTGTCACGACCCAACCTGACGGTCCGCGACCCGTTGCCCTACCTGGGAACCTTTATACCCACATGTCAAATATAATCACACGGATACCAAGGATAATGTAAATATCGATAATAAACCTGTCTCCCGAGGAGTCACAACTAATTCATATAACAAAATAGGCAAGCCGACGAGGCCGCCACTGTATATAGAGATATCCAAAACGGCTCACAACCGTACACATATACAAAAACACATCTACCACCCACAACTATCTACAGACCTCTAAGAATACGATAATGAAATATGACGGGACAGGGCCCCGTCGTGTCCCTAAATATGCATAAGTCCAAAAATAAGGTTTTGTATCAAAATGACTAAGCTCCGAATCAATGGAGCTCTCCGAACAACTGAGCAGGAATCCTAGACTGGAGGATCACCAAACTGAGTACTTGTACCTGCGGGCATGAACGCAGCCCCCCGAGGAAAGGGGATCAGTACAAAATAATGTACTGAGTATGTAAAACATGAAGTACTGTGAAGAAGATCATAATTGGCCAAAAGATGTCAGGAGACAATTATAATAATCAAAATATCAATACAACTGTGTCATATAAAAATGAGAATCAACTATGCCTTATAAAAATGAGAGTCACTGTGCCTTATAACAATGAGAGTCATGTGTGTCCATATAACATACCGTACCCGGACCAATGTGGGACTCGGTGAATATAGTCATATACATACCGTACTCGGCCCCCTAGTGAGGGTCTCGGTGAAATCATATCATATACCGTACCCGGCCCATTATGGGACTCGGTTAATATAGTCATATACATACCGTACCCGGCCCCCTAGTGAGGGTCTCGGTGAAATCATATCATATACCGTACCCGGCCCATTATGGGACTCGGTGAATGAAGTCATACATGGATACCTGTCCATAAACTGTGGATACTTGTCCACAAACCGTGGATGCCTGTCCACTTATATTGTACCCGGCCCATTCTGGGACTCGGTGAAATCATCATATATATATACATACCCGGCCCGGGACTCGGTGAAGTCTTATAATCACATCAGCACGAATAGAATATCATGAGTAACTTTATACAAATTAAATCATCATTTGACTCTCAATGGAATAAATAGAATGAACTCTCACTTAGAAAATCAAGGCACTATCATATTATGTATCATTAAGAATTAGGATTCAATAGAATAATGTACGTCCCCCGTACACTCATTTTATATAAATCATGCAAAAAGAAGAAAGGATAGTTTCACATACCTTATTGTCGAACTAACCATCTCTATAATTAATATTCGTCTCGATTAGCACCTCGACCTATAATAATAGCAACATGCCCGTCAACTTTATGATTTGTAGCGTAAGTTATATCAAGTGACGACTCTCTTTTCTATAAAAATTCGGGCAGCACTTCCCCTATTTATATGCACATCCACAACTCACAAACAAAGCCAACAATACCAATAACAAGATGCAACTTAAAGATATAACCAAAACAATCCCAAATACTCCATATACGCCATCATAATACATTCCTTCTATTTACGTTCATGGAAAACAACAACTACAACAACCAAGGTGATTAATACACATATTTCTCTTGTTAATTCATCCCCTTAAACCACATTAAAACATCCTTTAAAAACAGTTCATCAATTCTAGCAACAACAACAAGAGTGCAAGTCTTATAGTTTGCAACATGACACCTTTCTACACTTTAATTCCTTTAAGACATGTATTAGTAATCACCACAACGTATATACATGTTCATAACTTATATTTACAGTATTATAACTTAACAAGAACAGCCCCTAATACATCACAACAATGTCCAACAATTTGAATGTCACGGTCCACCCACAAAAATCCATAATTCTTCTCATAACTTCCTTAAAATCCAATTCATGTTTCAACACTTCCGTATAACTAATTATAACTTTAAATGTCAAGATTTCCTTCAATTTTTAATATGCAATTAGTGACATGGATAATAACAACAACACTCAACTCCAATGTATACAAAACAGTCCCCAAAAATCGGTAACAACAATATCACAATAACCACATGCATTTTCTTACTTCTATTTCCTCTTAATCTAAGTTCATCTCTTAACACAAGTTCATCTCTTAACTACAACATTATTTAACTCCAATAACTCAAACAATAAGAAGGAATCTTACCTTATTTTAGCCCAAAACAGTCCCTATTGTTCTCGGTTTTACTGCTCCACTTCTTGCACCATTTCTTCAATTTTTAATGACATACACGCCTTCTTTATGAGCTTAAATCCATATTACTTGAATGTTTTTCTTCCAAGATGTTCATCTCCAAGGCTTGAAGTTTTCTGGGCCATTCTTGGCCAGATTACCGATTTTCGGCACTGTTTTGGGGAGTCTATTATGGCTTAGAACTTAGTAGAGAACTTGCACTTGGAATGGGAAGTTAGTTTGGTCTATAACTTAGCTATGGAGGTGGAGTAAAATTTGTTTTAGAGGAGAGAGGATGGAGGGATGTGGGTGAGGCTGATTTTCGAAATGGAGGGGAGAAGGGAGAGGCATGGGTATAAGTAAAAATCTGAAAATTGTTTTGCATGTTGTCCATGTGCCGGACGAGAGTTGCCACTTATTTTATCCACATATTTTTCATCATCTCCACTTAACTTAATCCTACAATTAAATAGTCAATCTCCCACACTTAATATAATCCTGAAATTTTCGGTGAAAGCAAGAAAGCCAAAGCAATACTTATTCCTTCAACGGTAAGAGCTGCAGATGAAATAACAGTGGTTATGCCGACATCTACTCAAAGAAGAATAGTATTAGAGTCAAGACCGGTGCTATCCCCTTCCCCTGCTACGCTTCCTTACTCAACAATCAAAGAAGCATTTTTGATTCCCCGATCCACTCTCGTGCTAACATGCTAACAACGGTTTAGGTAAGCCAGGAGCTAAGCGGGAATGCCCTATCTAAGAGCTTACTTCCTTCTGATCTCTCTGCTATTGGGGATTAGATAAGTCCTCATCCTTTCGACGTCAAGATTTTTATAATACAACACTAATCCATAACCCCAATTGGAAAAATTCAACAACTAGTATTAATTCCCGTCGTCACATTTGTTGTATCCAAAATTATTCCATATTAGCATATGTAAATATACTTTATTTTCAATACTCGAATCTTATTTCCTTAATTATGTTCTCAATTCATACACTAAAATTACGGGGTGTAACACAGTTTTACAGAATGTTGGTCCGAATGTCGTGACATTTGTTTCAACATTTTTGAATTTTAACTTAGTACTAAAAATGATATGTTGGGAAAAATGTCACAACACCAAATCCAACATTAACATTCTCTCCCTTTTTGCCGTTCTTCACAAAACCTATTCTATTATGTGCAAGTGAGTTACGACAATGTCATAGATGTTGTCCAATATTTATGATTACAATAACGCTCCCCCTTAACCTGTGATGACATACACGAAACATACATACACCATTCTTATAGGATTAGAAAAGAAGAAAGATGTCAGCACATATATACATATCATCCACTTATACAGATATATATACATACCATAAAAAGAATATACAAACCATAAAAAGTAATATTCCATTATCCACACAAATCAATATCCATCCGGTCAAACAGTTAACTGCTCAGATTGAGCAACATTCACGACCTTAGCAAGAGCTCCTCCTAACTCAACATACAGCAGCAATAGCTTCTAGCAACTCTCTACTCTTGCATAACTGCTTCTCTGCACAGAACAACAACCTCTATCCTTCTTCCTCAGCTCCCCCTGCATCAACACTTCCTCTACTTCAGCACTTCCTCTACTTCCTCGACTTTAGCAGCATCATCATTTTCTCCCCCTTTTTGTGAAGAAAGCAGCATCATGAATTGGTCTCTGGCTTGAATCAGAGCATTCTTCACAGTATCAAACTCAGAGATTTGTTGGTTGATCTTTGCAATTTGATTCACAAGTCATTCAGTAGAAAATTGAGACTGTCTTGGACCAGTGTTGTCAAGAATATTTGTGATATTCTTGTCAACATATGTACTATTTCCTTATATTTTTCAGGTTAGATCGATGACTCTGTCTCTACTCTTCAAAACTGCTTTGTTTACTGTGTACAATTCAAGGGCCTTCCCTAATGTGTCCTCTCTCTTAGGCTTAAGACCTTGGGTAGTTAAAAAATTGTATATCAGAGAGGGATAAGAGGGGATTGAGGTTGATTCTTTTTGTGCCAAGTTGACAACTTGATGGAAGATCATTTTGCCCAGATCAACTCTCAAACCTTTCCCAATTTTATACAGCATGGTGGTTTATTATGTAGTTACAATTGACTCATTCATTGAAGGAAGCCAATTGTGTATAGCAATTTGTGAAGGGTGACAAACAAGGCTGTTAATTTAGAGACTGGACATCTAGAGATCCACTTATGCATTATACCTCATGTGAGGTACCCAATTACTTCATCTCTATTATCCACTGTGTCACGACCCGACTGGCCGCATCGGTGCCTACCGGCACCCTCGCGTATACATCATAGAATAGCAGCGGAACATACATAACACATAACCTGTATAAGTAAACATCACTGGCAAGCCGATAAGGCTGCCTTCCATAAAATACATTTAATCAAGAGTACAACTAGTTCTTACAGCCCAAAACACAAACGTGACTACAGACCTCTAAGAATAACAACTGTGGCGGGACAGGGCCCCGCCATACCCCTGAATGTACACAATACCTATAGCATCAGGGAAGAACCGTACCAACAAAACGAGCTTCCGGAGGAATGAAGCTTCTGACACCGGAACAGTGATCCTAAGAATGAGGATCCACCACATGTTTCAGGGTAAGAGTATAAATGAGGGGTAAACCCCCAAGACGTTATACCACCTGTTCCGTGGATTTGCTACCCATGATGCGAGGAATACCTCATGCGAGTCCTTATGGGCTCATGCGGGTGAAATAGTCCCATGCGGGCGGGTACAGCCTATGCGAGGAATACCTCATGCGGGTCCACAGAATTTTACACATCCAAGTCTGTGTCATCACTGTCACTACTCGAGCAAGCAGATGTATCAAATTTGAACCTTTTGTTCCTTGATTCTTCACGAACTGTTCTCTCAAACATTCTACTCGATCGACGAGTTGGAAATGTGGAGGATCTTGATCTTTTACCCAGTGTTGAAATATCAGATGTTGCATCAACATCTACTGGATTGTTGTTATCACCTGGGTACCTGAGGCCTAAAGGTTCATCTAAACCTTTAAATACTATAGCTTTGGACAAGTCCTCTGTGGATGGTGAAGAAGATAACCGTTGCTACGGGTTATTTTACTCAGATGATTCAGTGTTCATACGAGGGCTAGTACTCATAGAAATGTTGGTTGGTGTTGACATTGGAGAGATTTCCATAGGTGAATATTGTGGAGAAGGTTTTGAGGAATTTGGGTTTGTGATAGAGGATGGAGTTTGGACTGGTGATGATTCCATCGGGTAGGTAGGAAGGATTATACCCGATATCTGATGTGATTTCCTTTTCTTTAAGAAAAAATCGGAAATGATAAAAAAAATAACAAATGAGAAGAATATTTATATATATGACAAACTTTTCTAAGCAACAAAAATCTCTTAGTTTTAGATGTTTCAATTTTACACCATAACTTATACCTAAAATATTGGGATAAAACAACTAAATATCACGGTAGGAATAAAAATTAATCTTATCATTTTAAAGTTTAAAATTTCTATTAAAACAAGGCAAAAATAATAGGGAGAAAAATCGGATTTTTCTGAAATCAGTTAAGATCAACATTGCAACAAATATGATTATATGAAAACGTCAAGAGCAACAACTTCCAGCTGCTACATATTCAGATTGAACAGTTGAAAGTGAGACACAATTTTATTTACGACTATACCATAAAACAAGGTTATTGACAAGATAAAAACATCATCCACTTGTACTTTTTCTATCATCCACATTTCCAGCTCAATCTGAGTCACTATACCCTATTAAATTAGGATTAATGTCTTTGGAATATCAAATTTTCAACTCACATGTGTCGATAACATATCTAATAATACATTTTACGGCATTTAAGTGAGAGATTTTGGGACAGGCTTGAAAACGCTCACAAAAACACACAATGAACATAATGTCTGGGAGACTAGCAGTAAGATAAAAAAGGCTACCTATCATAGATCGATATAATGTTGGGTCGACATTTTCACTAACACTGTCCTTAGATACCTTCTGCAACGATCCCATTGAAGTTTTCATCTGTTGGGGGATCAATTAAATTGGAGAAAAAAATACACACCAAACCAGTCATATTTATCGCAATCTCACTGGAATAGCGCACACAAAAACAAAACAGAGGGTTGTCATACTATCATAGAGCAGTATTTTAACTTAGTAACCAGCAGGGTATGATCGATAAACGTGTATGTCGAAGAATACCAATCGCCAAAAATAAACCCGATACAGCCAGCAGAATCATATTCAAACATCAACTAACACAATAATCCAAACAGACTAAGCCAGCACACATTTAACACACAAAGAACGCAATAATACGAAAGGAATGGAGAGGAGTTTGGGTTTACCTTCTCCGGACAGCGAACTGAGGCAGCGTATCAAGTCATCGATTCACTCGGAGAATGCGATTATGCGATAGAAAGGAAAAATGAAGCTTTTGCGAAAATTTCTGATTCTTAATGTCGGATTGCTTTCTCTGGATGGGAAAAGCTTTTCTACCGAAAAGTCTCTTTCCCGATTCTTCCTGATGCCTTTGCATGTGTAAAAATGCTTAATTTATAGTCTCAATCTCGGGTTCTAAACTTGGTAAATCTAGAGACAATTTTGTAATAATTTGTAGTCTTGATTTGGACTAATTTTTACACAGATTTGGTGCTATATTTGGGTGTTAATCTTTTTTTTGCTCAATGGCGATTTCGGGACTGATTGATAGACGATTTGGTATTAATTTGGTACTGATTTGGACAACCTTTTTTAGCTTGAGAATAAGGTATATTTTGGGTATGGTTTGGCTAAGAAAAGTTTGATGTTTTGGAGTTGATTTTGTGATGATTTAGAGTCGATTTTATGGGATTTGTGGACGATTTTGGAATGGATTTCGTTATGGAAAGTTGTATGGATGGCGATTGTAGTGAGTACGAGGGTGAGCTGGCGGAATGGACGAGGATGAGAAGCTGGGATTCTCTGGCGAGAATCTCGGGTGGAGCATGGAGGAGTGTTGGCGGCGATGGGAATAGGGCTAGGGTTCTTTGTTTTAGGGAGAGGGAGATGGATGCATTCTGGGCTGAGGGGGGGAAAGATAAAGGATGGGGGTGATGGGCCAGCAATTTGGGCTGCGAGTGTGGGCTGGGCGACGCTGGTTGGGTAGATAGTGGGCTGATAATTATTTGATTAGGTATTAGTTCTTTTAGGTGTTTTAATTTGGGTAGTGTATTATTAATTAATTAGTGGTAAATTAAATTAATAAATGTGGGTGTGCTATTTAACTAGTGCTTAATATTTTATAATGCGACGCGTTAAAATCTTATTTATTATGCGTATTTTGCGATGTTAAATTAAAACTGAATGAGATTTAGATTATTATTAAATTATTTAAATGTTAAATGCAGATATGCCATTTAAAGATTGCTTAATGTTTTTATAAATGCGACGCTATTAAAACGCATGTATTAGATTAAAATTAATTTAAATTACAAATCATAATTATGAAATTGTCTTGCGTATTAATAAGATGCGAATATGCTATTTAATACGACGTCATTGTTAAATTATTTATTTACGCATTTATTATTAATTATCATTTAAGAATTATGAAAGGGCTTGAAATTAATAAATGCGGGCGCGAGACTCCAAGTGCTTAATATTCTACGTAAGACGTCATGCCATTATTAAATTGCTTATTTGTGCCCGCATTAAGGTTTTATTGTCACATTTTATTATTATAGAATTATAAAAATTATTTTAAAAAATTAGTGTAATTTTATAGTTAATGACTGAACGAGAGGGTTAAAATTGGGTGTCAACAACTTGTCCCTCTTTGTATGGAGATGATGAAAGAGTCTTCAGACAAAGACGTTGACTTATAGTCAATTTTGTCTTGATCCTCAGAATTTAAAAACGTTGGGCAATGCTGACGCAAATTCAAAATTTATCCCAGTGTCGAGTTATAACGACGCTGGGCTACCATGGTCAAACACCAAGACTGGCTTACGCGGACTCAAAATTTATCCCAGTGTCGAGTTATGACGACATTGGGCTACCATGGTCAAACACCAAGGCGGGCTGACGCGGACTCAAAATTTGTCACAGTGTCGAGTTATGACGACGTTGGGTCGACGTAATGTTAAAATAAAATAAAAATAAACTAGCTTGAACCTGGGGTGTACCGGTATCGACTTATGATGATGTTGGGTTTATTGGTGATGAGGAATGAGTGGACCGATGCTTGAGGCCGCTTCTGCAATTCGTTGGGAAAGTTGGCCCCCAACAAATTGCCCCGGTTCGCTGTAAGAGAAAATTCACGGTATGCTCCTGCTCCTGCATGCTAAGACTTAAGCAAACGGTTAGTGCATAACTGTTACGTCAAAATGATAACGCATGAATTTATTGATAATGTAACTGTGTGAGTAGAAAATATTATTCTGTAAAAATGTGATGCTCGTTGTGTTGATGTGATGCTGCAACATGCTGTGACTTTCGTCCTTGCACGGACGCGTTGCGATTGTTGATGACGGCATTGCGTAGACGAAATGCTGATGGCGTCGTTGCGTGGACGTAATGTTGATAACGTCGTTGCGTGGACGTAATGCTGATGACGTCGTTGCCTGGATGTATGATGCTGATGACGTCGTTGCCTGGACGTATAATATTGATGACGTCGTTGCCTGGACGTGTTGCTGCTGACGTCGTTTCTTGTACGTGTTGCTGATGACATCGTTGCGTGGACGTAATGCTGATGACGTCGTTGCCTGGACGTATAATGCTGATGACTTCGTTGCTCGGGCGTGTTCTTCTTGTCGTTGCACGGGCGTGTTCGATGGCGTCATTTCACGGGCGTCTTCTGCTTGGCGTCATGCGTGCACGTAATCTTTGGCGTCGTTGCATAGACGTGATGCTGATGACGTCGTTGCCTGGACGTAATGCTACTGGCGTCGTTGCATAGACGTGATGCTGATGACGTCGTTGCCTGGACGTAATGCTGCTGGCGTCGTTGCATAGACGTGATGCTGATGGCGTCATTGCGTAGACATAATGTTGATGACGTCGTTGCCTGGATGTAATGTTTCTAGCGTCGTTGCATAGACGTGATGCTGATGGCGTCATTGTGTAGATATAATGCTGATGACGTCGTTGCCTGGACGTGTTGTTGATGCTCCTGTAGAATAAATGCTCCTGATATGTAAGATGATGTGAATACTGAGATGTTGTCCTTTCTGCTTCTGCTGCATTCTCTCTGCCTCTGCTAATATGAAGAAACCTGCGCTCAAAGAAAATTTGTGAGTTTGGGGGTCGGTTCGTATTGACTTTGCGGCCCTGATCCTTTCTGTACATGCGCCTGATTTGTTTGGACCTGTAACCCCTGTCTGATCTCGTTGGGATGTTTGGTAGCGAAAATTTTGACGTAGCGTCCCAAAAGTATTTTTCAAAACGAAACATTTTCATGAGGTACGCACAAAACATCTTTTAGAAATAAACATTTATATGACATGCGTATTGTAACACCCCATTTTAACGGGATTCTAGCGAACGAATAAAAAGTGTTAGAAAATAAATAAAAGCTAAAATGTTTAAAAGGCTTAAAGGTTTTAAAAATGCAAAAATGCTAGAAATGCAAAAAGTGCTAAGATTTAAGGTGCTAAATGCAAATGCTAGGGTTCGAGTCGCCACCTAATTAGTTTGGGTGAATTAGGACACCTAAATGTTTAACTAGTTTAAAGTAAAACATTAACTCCATTTAATGGTCCGCTAAACTTAATGAATTTACGGGGGGGGGTTCTTATTAATCTAGGAGGGTTAGGGTGCACCTCTAAGATCCGCTTAACTTGGTTGTCCCCGCAAAACTAGGGTAATTATTATATTTAAGAAAAATGCAAAATAAAAGCTCCTCTTGCTTAATAAAATGTTAGGAAATAAAATAAATGCTAAAATATTAAAATGTTTAAAGGTGCTTAAGTCTAAAAAGGGGCAAAAGGTGCTATATGCGAAAGAATGCTAAGAGGTGCTAAAATATTAAGGGTTAAAGACGCTTAAAAAGTGCTAGCAATTTAAAAGTGCTAAGTGTTAACAAAGTAGCTAGAGGTGCTTACATATTAAAAGGGTGCTAAGGGATTAATTTTAAAAGTAAAGGGTGCTAAAAGTGCAAAATGCTAAAAGAGGTGCTAAAAATGCTAAAGGGTGCTAAATGCTAAGATGTTAAAGGTATTAAACGTCCAGGGGTGATTTAAAGTGCTAAAAGGGCTAGAAATGCTAAAGAATGCTAAGAGGGTGCTTTATGGACTAATTATGTGTTCATGCAAAGGTTATTTATGAACTAGTTAGGTATATTGCTAGCTAAATTAATCTTGCTTAACTCGTAATACAATATTATATAAGAGGTGCTTTAAGATGATTCTTGAGAGTTTAGGAAGAAATGGATTTTAATAAGAAACAAAATGTTAGTTTTATGATGCAAGTTAAATTATTTAGACATGCATGACAATCTTTAAAAAAGTAAGTTAAGCGATGAACTTTAAATTACCTTCCCCACTTATATGTTTAAAGGCTTAATTATTCTAGACATCCTATTAATTACAAAATTAAGTAATAAAATTGCCATAAACAAATAAGGCATAAAATGAGGCAATCGAATTTAAAGATTAGGAGGAGTTGAGACGGATGACAACGTCGTCTTGTCCTATTTTGTTTAAGGATTCTCTGAAGCGGGAATGCGAATGCGGGTGCACATAGGGCGGTTTGCCATTTGAAGACTCTTTATTTTGCTTCATGTAGAAATAAAGAAGAAGATAAAGATTAGTAAATCTTTCAAACCTTGAAATAGATAAAACGCTCATATAAATTTAACATATATATATTTTCAATTTCATAAGATGAGATAATGTGTCAAGCACAATGAATCCCAACATTGTTCAAACAAGTATTGGGCCTTGATAATACAAATAAACACAAAGGAAAAGCAAGCAATCTTCAAGCTTTACGGACAAGATAATTGATTTGAGATTTCGGCCTCATTCACAGAAATGGAAAAAAAAAAAAGCATGCCGAATGTAACAATTATCAAGCTTTATGGAGAATAAATTGGTCCAAATGCAATATGAGCCCAGATGTATGAACATAGTCACATAAGCATATAAACCCACGTTGCACATTGAACATCCAAAGTATATGTAATATATCGAGGATATACACTATGATGACTTTAATACATCTAGCGATCGATAGGCTTTCACCAGCATACCACCAAAGTATATCATAGTATTTTCATACAAAGCAAGCGTAGCAGAGAAAAGTGCCAACTCGCAATAATTTTAGCATCCTCGATAGAAGAAGACATACATGATTTAGTGTTGAAACATACACGATTTTAACTTACTTATTTTACTTCCACAAACACAACAAACACACACACACAATAACCAACAGAGGATAGATTTTAAACAAATGCAGATATCAAAGCACACATCATTTAGGTTGCGCGAATGATATGACACAACAGTATTATAATGTGGACGGATACGCAATCAATTAAAGATGGCATTTTAGGTATGGTCAATTAGGCTGGGGAGTCTTATTACCATTTCATGAAAGGCAAGGGCCACGCAGACATGGCTAAACCCGGACATATGAAGGCAAGAACCCAAATCACTACTCAAACAGAATACTTTGATTCCATAGATGCAAAACACTACAAGTATCATTTTCTTGAAAGAGCAAAACAATTTGACAGATTGCCGACATCACATTTATGCATTAATGAACACAAATAGTATCAACGAACTAACTAACACATCGCCCATTATAGTCATATAAGCAGACTAACAACATGATTAATATAGGCAAGCACGAGAAAATACAAAGAAAATATGAAATAAATCAAGGTCGAGTATACTCGGAATGACACTCGGACGGCGACGAGATCGTCCGGTCCGGTCGTGGGTTCGGGTTTGGGTTTTGGGTTTGGCGAATGAAAGAAAGAGTTACTCGGCGATTTTTACTCCGATTTGGTCGGAATTAAGGGGGTTGTTCGCGATGCTAAGGGTATGCCCTGTGCCTCGACGACGACTCCTCCGACTCACTCGGGACCGACGCTCCAATTGTTCTATTGTGCTTCTTTTAGCCCCTCCTCGGATTCTAAGTTTGGTAGGCAATTGAGTGTGAGATTCTTATGCGCCTTTAAATCTTGAATGCGATTCGAATCTTGAGTGAAAATAAGGTAAACGATTTGGAAGATCGTTTTGGTTATGGTAAGTGGGGGTGTTAGGGAAGCCGAAGGAAGCCGAGATTCTCAGCGAAGGGCCGGCAGTAAGTTGTAAGGTTTTTTGGTTTTTGTTTCTTTGTTTGGCTCTTTAGGGGCGATGGAGCAGGACGAATTAAAGCTGCCTTAAGGCAGAAGGGCGAAAGGAAAAAAAAAGAGGAGTTGGGCCCAGGGCATTTGGGCTGTTGTGGGTAAATGGTATTAATTTGGGTAGAATTAATTAGTTTTAGGCTAGTTAATTAATGATAAGTTAATTAATTAATTGTGATTAAATTATCTAAAATAAATGCGGGCGTGCTATTTAATTAGTGCATAATGCGATGCCGTTATTTATTTATTATGCGTATTTTGCGAAGTTAAATTAAAATTGAATTATTTAAATGCTATGTAAAATGCGTTGTCATTATTAAATTATTTGTTTACGCATGTTTTAATGTATTATTGTTGCATTTTATTATAAAAAATCATAAAAATTATTTTGTAAAATTAGTGTAATTTTATAGCTAATGTCTGGACAGGAGGGTCAAAATTGGGTGTCAACACGTATAAAGTGTAAAAGTCTTGTCGATTTTGCCGAATATGACACGTATTCTGACCAAACGAACATCTTTTATTATGATCTCTTCATGGTGTGTTTCCCAAAATTATCCCAGTTTCGTTATGCGGGCGCGTGGGCAAGACTTAACTCTGGCGGGAATTGCTCATATCTCTTTTGGAATAACCAAACACATTATGTTGCACGCGGGCCAATGGGAAGGTTCCTAATGGTGTGACCGAAGCTGATTTAGGCCGCCTACGTATCCCCATGAGGGAATCATGTCATGCCGTAGTTCATTACAAGCGAAATTTGGTAAAGCTAAAATTTCTAAATGTGGGACCGAGGACGATGTGGCCGCCTACGTATCCGCCAAGAGAATCAGGTCGAACGTAGTTCCAATTACAAGTAAAGGGGTTTTCTAATTTGAAGCGGCGAGACCCTATATGAGCTCTATGCATATCCCACCGAGGGAGTGCAGCTTTTTACAATGTAAAGGGGATTACATGAAAAACAAATGCTCCTAAACGTAATATCTCTTTACCGCATCTGCGTTGATAGCTTTAGGCCATACTTCGCCATCCATCTCAGCTAAGATTAGAGTTCCTCCACTTAATACTCGATGAACCATGTAGGGCCCTTGCCAATTAGGTGCGAACTTTCCTTTAGCTTCACTTTGATTCGGAAATATGCGTTTCAAAACCAATTATCCCGGTTTGAATAACCTTGGCCTTACTCTCTTGTTAAAAGCTCTGGCCATTACATTACGATAAAGTCGCCATGTGATTGCGTTCAACCTCTTTTCAATCGGCGTCGGTATTCACGATCTTGTATCCATTGTATCCATTCGGCTTCGCTCAACTCGGCTTCTTGGATAATTCTTAACGACGGTATTTCCACCTCTGCTGGTAGCACGGCTTCTGTTCCATAGACCAAAAGATATGGTGTTGCCCCGGTAGAAGTCCGGATTGTGGTGCGATAACCCAAAAGTGCAAAAGACAAAAGCTCATGCCACTGTTTGTAGTTGCTGATCATCTTGCGCAATATCCTCTTGATGTTCTTGTTGGCTGCTTCTACTGCTCCATTCATCTGAGGCCGATACGAAGTGGAATTACGGTGAGTGATCTTAAAATTCCCACATATCTCACGCATCAGGTTACTGTTGAGATTGGTTACGTTATCTGTTACAATCGATTCAGGAATTCCAAATCGGCAAATGATGTTGTTGCGAATGAAATTGTTACACCCCGTAAATTCAAAAGGATAAGATAAGAAAGTCCAAAAGGAAATAAGGTTTGAAATTTGAAAAGATAAGTTGACTAATGTTGTAGGCAGATTTTTATGGACATCGGGGTAGAAAGTTATGGACGTTAGAAGTTCGGTTGACGAAGAGGAAAGAAAGATTCGATCGAGCGCCACGGCGCCAGCAGACGTGGCGCGACTGAAAGCCACGAGTTTCAGCCAAGCGCGCCGTAGCGCGCCGAGGCGGGATTTTTCGCGAAAAAAGAGAAAAAATCAGAAGATATTTTTATAAAGGCCTATAGGAGGGTGACAAGTGTCCCTCCCATCTTTTTGACCAAGAAGATGTCTTATTTATTGACCAAGTCTTGAAGACTTGGCCATTTTTCAAAGAACCACCCTTAAAAATTCCTCTACCTTCTCTCTAAAAATTCAAGGAAAAACCAAGTCCTAGTAAAATTTTGGAAAGGCGGCAAGAAGATAAAGTGTTGGTAAACTTGTAGAAAGCTCGCGTGGATGAGTTTGATGAGAAAAAGAGTTGCGGAAAAAGGGCTATAGTGGGCACAAATCCTAAAGGTAAAATTCCCTCTCCTCTTGGAAGTAAACTTTGTTATATGTAATAGTCGATGTTGACCATGTGAATTATACATTGAAGTAGATAAGTGCTATAGAGTATTGGGAACCTAAATCCGAACACGGGCTTATTAGCCATTGAAATTACGATACAAATGAATCGATAGTTATAATTATCGCACGTTGCCTAAAGGAGAGATTATAGTTGTTAAAATTGGTTGCGACTATATAACGTGCGAGAACGACATTATGGATTAAAAAGGAATTGGAAAAAAATTATTATGATTGTACTTTGTAGTCGAAATGACATGGAATATTGGACTGTTTTATAGGAATTGTGGGGCGGAATTTTACACGTCTTGTTAGGCGTGTAATCCCCTATTGTTAACTACATTGTTGAGCCTTAAATGTGGCGTGTTTGGTTATTGAATTCGGGCCTTGAAAAAGGTGGAAAAATATATAGAAACAAAGGAAGTGTTGTCCGATTTTCCGTAGAATTTAGTGACTTTGCACTTGGAATGTTCTACGTTTGAAACTAGTAGCTAATAGACGTATTATGGTCATTATAGGTTGACATACTACGTACGGCATATCGGACTTAGCAAGTGGATTGAACCAAAGAGGTATGTGGAACTTTCCTATCTCTTGAGCATGAATAGTTGTAAATATATAGTACGGTAGACGTACGAGATTTTGACGAATCTAGTCCATTTGATATCCTTGGCTTATATTAAGAATGTCCAAGTTGGTTGAGTTAGGGAATTAACTCACTGGTTTAAAGATACTAAGGATATCTTAGTTCTAAAGGTTAAGAGACTTAAAGTATTTTGAAAGTATGCGATACTTGTTTTGTTTGGAAGGTTTAAGTCTCTCGGTTATAAAGAAGAATGTAAATATCTAAGGTATAAAGCTAGTATAACGGCTTTATGGGGAGTCGGTTATAATAGCTTTATGGAAAGTTAAAAGAGTGGTTTACTCTAAGTAATGTAAGCAATGATAAATGACTTGAGATAATGATAGGCAAATTGATTTGAAGGCATCAATTGCTTTAGGTTTTAAAAGAAGGAAGTCACTTGATTTAGAGGTCTATAAATGTATTTCAAAAGAAGTAGTGTGACTTGTCTTAAAAAGTAGATATGACTTGATACTACGGTTAATAGTATCTTGGAAGTTTTATACGAAAAAGAGTCATTTTAAAAGAGTTGAAGTACGTAGTACTTTGGGTTAAATTCCCGGATTTTTATAAAGACATGCTAGTGCCTTAAGTAAACTAAAATGAGAGTGTTTATGAACAAGGCTAATAAGAAGTTAGGGAATTTCTTAACTTGCTTGTGTTATGTATGATAAGTCGGTAGTGCTTATGTTATGTATGATAGCCGGTTGTGCTAGGGATATATATATATATATTGTTCATTACGGGGTCATTCCCCGGGTTTGTGGCATTTGCATATTCCGTGGATTTGCTACCCATGATGCGAGGAATACCTCATGCGAGTCCGTAGGACTTATGCGGGTGAAATAGTCCTATGCGGGGCGGACCAGTCCTATGCGAGGAAGTTACCTCATGCGGGTCCACACGACCTCTGCGGGCGGATACAGTCTATGCGAGGAAGTTACCTCATGCGGGTCTATACGGCCTATGCGGATGAAATAGTCCCAGGATATTTATTGACACTGAGATAATTTTGGGTCTGCATCATCCCTATTTTTGAGTTTCCAGTTTATAAAACAGGACAAAATTGACTACAAGTCAACATCTTTGTCCGAAGACTCTTCCATCATCTCCGTACAAAGAGGGACATGCTGTTGACAGTCAATTTTGACCCGTTTTTCGTATATTTGTTGTAATTTTATGTGTTTAGGACATCGCATTTTAATCATCATTTTTTGCATTTTTTACATAATATTCTATGTTTATTTTTTTTCACAAAATGCATTGCATCTTTTTATTTTAAATTAAGCATTATGTCTTTGTTAATATTATGTTTCTATTATTATTACACAGTCGTTTATTTTTAATAATATTTGCATCTCTTTAAATAATTAATCGACACCGCGTTTTTACTTTTAATCAGGCATTAAACATTTCTTAAATATTGCATTTTAGTATTACTGCGTCGGCATTTGCATTTTAATAATGTTGCATCTTTTAAAATAATTTTTCTTTAAATAATTAATCAGCCTTGCATTTTTTGTCAAACCAGTCCAGTCCAAGACACGATTTGAATCAGTCCAATCCAACACCATTTTTTTTAATTAATTTCATTCAAACACTCTCTTTTATTTTTCCCCCCTAAAATCAAAACCCACTTTTATTTTTCTCCCCCAAATACCAAACCCTAACACACCCCTATATAATAAACATTTCCCCCCCTTTTATTAAAAATGAGGGGGGCAGCCCTAGAAAAAAAGATCAGACAGCAGCCGCACGTCTCACTCTCCTCACCTCACTCCCGTCACCCTCTCCCGTCGTCGGAGCTCCGGCGAACACCCTCCACAGCAGCCGCCAACACTCTCCTCTTACCCTACTTCAACTTCAGCCCAGCCCTCTCTCGAGCTCCTCTCATTTTTTGAAAAGAAAAATCAGTCTCCCAGTCCTCCTCACCTTTCCCGTCGCCGTCGTCCGTCGACCACCACCACTGGAGCGCCACCCTACGTCGACACCCCCACTGTCCCACATCACCGGTGAACCTCACCGCTGTTACCCGTACCCACCAGCATAAACACACACCCACACCACTGCTCATCTCGCTGCTTTCATCGACCACGAACCCCACTGTCTCACTACCGTCGAACCCACCATGGTGGCGTCGCTCCGGCGATCTCGTCGTGGAAGTGACGCCGCTGCTCGCTGCCCGCTGTTTGTTTCCATTTTCGTTATTATTATGTATGTTGCGGTTTGTTTGGACTGATTTTTGTTATTTTTGTAACCTGCCGGAGTCTTAGAACTCCGGCGACTTTGTCGGCTATTGTTGCTGGACTGATTTTCGCTATTTGCTGGATTGATTTTCAGCCATTTTTCGCTACTGATTTTCGCCATTTTAATGGACTGATTTTCAGTCGTTGTTGCTACTAATTTTGGTTATTTGTTGGGCTGATTTTAGCCATGCTCTTGACTGATTTTTGCTAGGTTTTGTTGGCTGACTTTAGCCATGTTCTGGACTGATTTTTTGGACTGATCTTTTGGCCATCTGACTACTGATTTTTAGGCCATTGTTTGCTGCGGATTTTTGGTTATTTGCTACTGATTTTGGCTATGGTGCTGGACTGATTTTTAGGCTATTTTGCTACTGATTTTCGGCTATTTGCTACTGATTTTCCAGTGAACTGCTCCCACTGATTTTTAAGCTATTTTGCTACTGATTTTAGGCTGGTTTTACTGATTTTGAACAAGATACTACACTTTTGGTTACTGATTTGAACATGATACTACACTGGCCGATGAAAAAGTTATCCGTCGATTTTTGAGGCCTCCACAGTTGCAAAGACGGAAAATAAAATAAATGAAGCTTTCTGGGCGTTGATGATTTCTTCTACTTACACAGGATAACCAACATGCGCTGGCAGGGCGAATTCTCGCAGGAGCACTTGTTTAGGCTGTCCTACTTTATATATTTTTATATCTGAGCCCTCCGTGTTTAAAACTATTATTGTTTTGGCACGGATTCGAAGGTTTTATTTATTTTATTGCTTTTAACAATATTGGCCGATGAAGGAATCTCCGTCTGATTTCCAAGGCCTTCTCTGTGCAAAAGACGGATTTATTTATTTTTCTTTACTTATTAATTCTTGTCATTGCTTTAAAATTATTTATTCTACTATTAACACTTTTACTAAGTGTTTATGCAGGTATCCGGAGATCATCTTGTGCAGAAGGCCTAAAAAGGGCTAACAGATGTCCCGGAATTTTATTTATGTCGCATTTAATTTTAGTTTTTATTATTCTGTATTGCATTTTATTTTAATTATAAATTATAAAAAATGCTTAGAATACATAGAATAAAAAAGGCAATAAATAATTAACCTAGGCTTGAACGAATAACCGCAAGTTAGCGGATCTTAAAGGGTGCCTAACCCCTTCCATTTAGGATAATAAAGTACCCTGATCCAGAATCTCACTAATTTCGCAGACCATTAAATGGAGGTCAATTGCAGTATTTTTATTGCAATAAACCAAGTGTCCTAATTCACTTAAATAATTAGGTGGCGACTCCTCGAAAAACAACATTATTGCTCCATCCAGGGAACCTCGCCAAAGAGCAACGTTGCGGATACCGTTCAGACCCCGAGGTCAAAAACGGGTGCGACAGTGACCCTACGTTGATCATGAGCCTCCTATTTTTATGCAGTAAAGTATACACCTGGTTACTCTCATTGTTAGTAATGCAAAGTGTACTGTAATTTGATTATCATACATGTCTCCAGCTTTATTTTAGACTTATGATGTAAATTGCAGTATTTTTTTTCAGTTTTACATACTTGGTACATATTGTGTACTGACCCCCTTTCCTCGGGGGCTGCGTTCATGCCGCAGGTAGGGATAAGCAGGTGGTGGATCCTCATTCTTAGGGTCCCTGATCAGGTGTCCGAAGCTCCATTTCTCCGGAGGCTTGTCTTTTGGTATGGGTTTCCCTGATGTTGTAGATTTATGTACATTCAGGGGTACGGCGGGGCCATGTCCCTCCACAGATGTTATTCTTAGAGGTCTGTAGTCACATTTGTGGATTGGGTTTTAAGAACAGAGATGTACTGTTTTACTTTTGGTTTAAGTATATTTTATGGAAGGTAGTCTTATCGACTAGCCTGAGATGTTTATTGTCTAAGTATGTATTTATGTTGTGTATGTTCCGCTGCTATTCTCTGATGTATACCTGAGAGGGGTGCCCAGGTAGGGCACCAGTCGCGGGCCCGGGGTCGGATCGTGACAAAAGTGGTATCAGAGCAGTTAGTCATCGGAAAGTGTCTACAGACCGTGTCTAGTAGAGTCTTAATTATCGGTGTGTTGTGCACCACATCTATAATCAGGAGGTTGCAGGACATTTAGGATTGGTTTCCATTCTTCTCTCTCTGAGATCGTGCAGTAGAGTTGTCTTGTTAGGTTGAATCCTCTCTGACCTATTCTTATGTATCAGTTATGCCTCGCGGAAGCGACCAGGCCCAGAAGGGCAAGGCGGCAGGAGCGCTAGCGGTCGCAGAGGTTCATGGGACTCAGCCCGAACTATGCACGAGGTTGTGGCGGTCGGCGAGTTCAGCCACGCCGGCAGATTAGAGCCGAGGCGGTCGTAGCCCGAGGTTCCGATACGAGCCTCGATTCGCGGTGAGTATAGAGATTACGGAGAGCAGATCAGACTATTGACTAGTATAGTGGCAGGGCTGCGCCGACAGGAGCAGGCAGCTAACCCTAGAGCCGACAGTTTACGGATTCGGGATTTTGTGGGTTTTCATCCACCCGAGTTCTATGGTTCGAGATCTGAGGAGGATCCCCAGGAGTTCATTCGACAGTTACAGAGGACTATGCATGTGCTTAGGGCTTCGGAGACAGAGTCAGTTGTGTTAGCCTTTTACCGGTTACGTGATATTGCGTTGAACTGGTTTGAGTCATGGGAGTTGTCTAGAGGTGAGGGTGCTCTTCCAGCTGTTTGGGAGGAGTTCACAGAGGCCTTTCTGGATCACTTTCTGCCTCCTGAGATGAGGAGAGCCCGCGTAGATAGATTCTTGACATTGAGACAGAATGGGAGGACTATCAGAGAGTACAACCTGGAGTTTGACTCATTGGCCAGGTATACGCTCACCATTTTGGCTGACATGGCAGACAGAGTTCATCGCTATGTGATGGGGCTAGACCGTCACATGATTACTGCATGCTTGGGAGTGGCCCTTCAGCCAGGTATGGATTTTGCCAGGATGCAGGCTTATGCACAGGAGATAGAGGACAGAGAGAGAGAGGATCAGCCAGCCCCAGGCCAACCCAAGAGGGCCAGGACAGCAGGGTTCCAGGGAAATTTTCGAGGCGGACAACCTCAGCAGCAGACTAGGTCCACATTTCAGCCGGCACATAGCGCCCCTTCTCGGTTTTCTGGCAGGAGGTTTGATCAGCCGAGCTATTCAGGAGCGGGTCAGGGCTCCAGGACCTCGGGGTTTCAGGGAAGCAGAGACCGTAACCGATCGAGACCACCCGTATCTCGGTGTGTTCGATGCGGTAGATCTCACCAGGGCGAGTATCGTATTGCTTCGGGAGCTTGTTTCTCTTGTGGCCAGCAGGGCCATATGAAGAGGGATTGTCCGACCAGAGGTGGAGGGGGTGGTATGGTTCAGCCGACAGGGTCAGTTGCTAGGTCTTCTTCTTCTGTGGTTATGCGCCCCGGAAGGCAGGGTGTTCACGGACCGGCAGGCCGCGACAGAGGTCGTGGTGGAGGTCCTAGCTTTAGCGGTCCACAGAACCGCATATATTTCTTAGCCATCCGGAAAGATCAGGAGGCTTCCCCAGACGTCGTCACAGGTACATTATTGATTTCATGTTGTGACGTTTATGCTTTGATAGATCCAGGTTCTACCTTGTCCTATATGTCCCCTCTTATTGCTAGTAGAATCGGGATAGAGCCGGTGTCGATAGAGCCTTTTGAGGTAGCTACTCAAGTGGGTGATTCAGTGTTAGCTGAGCGGGTATACAAAGGTTGCCCGGTGTGTATTTACAGTCGTCAGACCCTAGCAGACTTGATAGAGTTGGAGATGACAGATTTTGACGTCATTATGGGTATGGACTAGTTGGCTTCTTGTTATGCCAACGTTGACTGTAGAAACAGGTTGGTCCGATTCCAGTTTCCTGGCGAGCCAGTTATCGAGTGAAAGGGCAACACAGCGTCGCCGAGGGGTAGGTTTATTTCTTACCTTAAGGCTAGAAAGATGGTGCAGAAAGGGTACCTCTATCATCTGGTATGGGTATTCGTCTGAGGCCGATATGTCGCCTCTTGATCGATCCGATGGTTAGAGAGTTTCCAGATGTATTCCCAGACGATCTCCCGGGTATCCCTCCCGAAAGGGAGATCGTGTTTTGTACCGATATGTTGCCAGACACTCGGCCTATATCTATTCCGCCGTACAGGATGGCACCTGCTGAGTTGAGGGAGTTGAAAGACCAGCTGAAAGATTTGCTGGAAAAAGGCTTTATCAGGCCTACTGTTTCTCCCTGGGGAGCGCCAGTTTTGTTTGTAAAGAAGAAGGATGGGACGTTGCGTATGTGTGTCGATTACAGGCAGCTGAATAAGGTAACCATCAAGAACAGATACCCCCTCCCCAGGATTGATGATTTGTTTGACCAGTTGCAGGGTGTGAGGTGTTTCTCCAAGATAGACCTGCGGTCTGGTTATCATCAGGTGCGAGTTAGAGAGGCAGATATCCCAAAGACTGCATTCAGGACCCGGTATGGGCACTATGAGTTCAGGGTGATGTCTTTCGGTTTGACCAACGCTCCAGCGGTATTTATGGATTTGATGAACCGGGTGTTCAAGCCATTTTTGGATACGTTTGTAATAGTATTCATTGATGACATCCTGGTTTATTCGCGCACAGAGCAGGAGCATGCTGATCACTTGAGGACGGTACTTGGGGTCCTCCGGAGCCGGCAGTTATTCGCCAAGTTCTCCAAGTGTGAGTTTTGGTTGGCCTCAGTGGCATTCTTGGGGCACATTATTGGGGCTGACGGTGTTCAGGTTGATACGGCAAAGAATGAGGCGGTCTAGTCTTGGCCGAGACCTACTACTCCGACGGAGGTGCGCAGTTTCTTAAGGCTGGCAGGTTATTATCGTTGGTTTGTGGAGCAGTTTGCTTCGATATCAGCACCATTGACCAAGCTGACTCAGAAAGCAGCTAGGTTCCAGTGGACAGAAGCTTGTGAGAAGGGCTTCCAATTACTGAAGGAAAAGTTGACGACGACTCCAGTTCTTACCCTTCCCGAGGGGTTAGAGGGCTACGTGATTTATTGTGATGCCTCGGGTATCGGGCTAGGGTGCGTGTTGATGCAGCACGGCAAGGTTATAGCCTATGCTTCCCGGCAATTACGGAAGCATGAGAGGAATTACCCTACCCACGACTTAGAGTTGGCCGCAGTTATTCATGCCTTAAAGATTTGGAGACATTATTTATATGGGGTTCATGTGGATATTTATACAGACCACAAGAGCCTCCAGTACATCTTCAGGCAGAGGGAGCTGAACTTGCGGCAGAGACGGTGGTTAGAGTTGTTGAAGGATTATGATGTTGACATCCTATACCATCCGGGAAAGGCCAATGTGGTTGCAGATGCTTTGAGTCATAGATCGATGGGGAGTCTGTCAGAGGTATAGCCAGAGAGACAGGACATGGTCCATCAGATCCATCAGCTAGCGAGCCTTGGGGTTCGATTGGTCGATACCGATGATAGTGGGTACGGGTTCGTGAGATTGCCGAATCTTCCATCATTGATGAGGTGAATAGGCGACAGTATGAGGACCCAGATATGATACGGTATCGAGATACGACTCTTCGAGAGGAGAAGAGTTTTTTTGAGGTAGCGCCTGATGGGGTGCTAAGATTTGAGGCGGCATGTGTTCGATGTTGCGAAGCCGTCGCCAGATTCGAGGAGGCACGGTGCTCGTTACTCTATTCATCCGGGGTCGACTAAGATGTACCATGACCTCAGATGTATGTATTGGTGGGATGGCCTGAAAAGTGACGTGGCAGGTTTTGTTACTCAGTGTCCTAACTGTCAGCAGGTCAAGGTTGAGCACCAGAAGCCCGGTGGGCTATTGCAGGCTATTGATATTCCGACATGGAAGTGGGAGGTGATCAATATGGATTTTGTTACAGGGTTACCTCGTACTCAGAGGAAGTATGATTCCATCTGGGTTATTGTATACAGGCTGACGAAATCAGCCCACTTTCTTCCAGTCAGGACTACGTATTCGGCTGAGGATTATGCCAGATTGTATATCAGGGAGATTATGAGACTGCACGGAGTCCCTATATCGATTATATCAGATAGAGGAGCCCAGTTTACGGCTAACTTCTAGAGGTATTTCCAGAAGGGGTTAGGAGCACAGGTGAGTCTCAGTACTGCGTTTCATCCTCAGAACGACGGCCATGCAGAACGTACTATCCAGACACTTGAGGATATGCTGCGAGCCTGTGTGATTGATTTCAGGGGTAGCTGGGAGGATCATTTGCCTCTTGAGGAGTTTGCTTATAACAACAGCTACCATTCTAGCATCCAGATGGCACCATATGAGGCTTTGTATGGACGGAAGTGTAGGTCGCCGATTGGTTGGTTCGACGTGGGCGAAGTTCAGTTAGTTGGGCCATACGTGATTCAGAAGCCTGTGGATAAGGTGAAGCTTATCCAGGAGAGACTGTTAGCAGCTCAGAGTCGGCAGAAGTCTTATGCAGACAATCGGCGTCGACATTTGGAGTTTCAGGTAGACGATTGGGTCTTCTTGAGGGTATCACCCATGAAGGGTGTGTTGAGGTTCGGGAAGAAAGGGAAACTTAGCCCAAGGTACATTGGGCCTTACCAGATCATCCGTAGAGTAGGCAAGGTTGCCTATGAATTGGATCTACCATCGGATTTAGAGGCGGTACATCCGGTCTTCCATGTTTCTATGTTACAGAAGTGTATCGGAGATCCATCGAGAGTTTTCCCAGCTAGCGAGGTCCAGGTGACAGAGGGGTTATCGTATGAGGAGAGTCCCATAGCGATACTCGATCGCCAGGTCAGGCGACTGCGGACCAAAGATGTAGCTTCCGTCAAAGTCTTGTGGCGGAATGATAATAGGGAGGAGATGACGTGGGAAGCGGAGGAGGACATGTTGAGGAAGTATCCTCACTTATTCTCTACACCTCCAGGTAATTCATTTCCCTTACTTGTCAAGTTTTAATTTAAGTATTTCGCTTAAGTGCTATTATGTGGCCACGTGTGACATTATTGGTATGTAGGGGTTATAAAGGGAGACTGTGTCGCTATCTATAAGATTGACTCCAAAAGAACATTCTGGGACGAATGTTTCTAAGGGGGAAATAATGTTACACCCCGTAAATTCAAAAGGATAAGATAAGAACGTCCAAAAGGAAATAAGGTTTGAAAATTGGAAAGATAAGTTGACTAATGTTGTAGGTAATTTCCAGTCAACTTTGGAGTGGTATATCTCCTAGTTCCTTAGGAGTTAATAGGTGTTTCAAAAGCCTAGCATGGAGTTAGTTGAGTGAAGTTTCCAACGCAACAAACCGCTCGTCGATAGGACATCGGGGTAGAAAGTTATGGACGTTAGAAGTTCGATTGACGAAGAGGAAAGAAAGATTCAGTCAGGCGCCACAGCGCCACGACGCCGGCAGCAGGGCCGCGGCGCCGAAAGCCCTGAAGTTTTCTGAAGTTTCAGCGCCGCGGCGCCGAGGCGGGATTTTTCGCGAAAAAGGGGGAAAAATCAGAAGATATTTTTGTAAAGGCCTATGAGAGGGTGACAAGTGCCCCTCCCATATTTTTGACCAAGAGGAGGTCTTATTTATTGACCAAGTCTTGAAGACTTGGTCATTTTTCAAAGAACCACCCTTAAAAATTCCTCTCCCTTCTCTCTAAAAATTTAAGGAAAAACCAAGGCCTAGTAAAATTTTGGAAAGGCGGCAAGAAGATAAAATGTTGGTAAACTTGTAGAAAGCTCGCGTGGATGAGTTTGATGAGAAAAAGAGTTGCGGAAAAAGGGCTATAGTGGGCACAAATCCTAAAGGTAAAATTCTCTCTCCTCTTGGAAGTAAACTTTGTTATATGTAATAGTCGATGTTGACCATGTGAATTATACATTGAAGTAGATAAGTGTTATAGAGTATTGGGAACCTAAATCCGAACACGGGCTTATTAGCCATTGAAATTACGATACAAATGAATCGATAGTTATAATTATCGCATGTGGCCTAAAGGAGAGATTATAGTTGTTAAAATTGGTTGCAACTATATAACGTGCGAGAACGACATTATGGATTAAAAATGAATTGGAAAAGATTTATTATGATTGTACTTTGTAGTCGAAATGACATGGAATATTGGACTGTTTTATATGAATTGTGGGGCGGAATTTTACACGTCTTGTTAGGCGTGTAATCCCCTATTGTTAACTACATTGTTGAGCCTTAAATGTGGCGTGTTTGGTTATTGAATTCGGGTCTTGAAAAGGTGGAAAAGTATATAGAAACAAAGGAAGTGTTATCCGATTTTCCGTAGAATTTAGTGACTTTGCACTTGGAATGTTCTACGTTTGAAACTAGTAGCTAATAGACGTATTATGGTCATTATAGGTTGACATACTACGTACGACATATCGGACTTAGCAAGTGGATTGAACCAAAGAGGTATGTGGAACTTTCCTATCTCTTGAGCATGAATAGTTGTAAATATATAGTACGGTAGACGTACGAGATTTTGACGAATCTAGTCCATTTGATATCCTTGGCTTATATTAAGAATGTCCAAGTTGGTTGAGTTAGGGAATTAACTCACTGGTTTAAAGATATTAAGGATATCTTAGTTCTAAAGGTTAAGAGACTTAAAGTATTTTGAAAGTATGCGATACTTGTTTTGTTTGGAAGGTTTAAGTCTCTTGGTTATAAAGAAGAATGTAAGTATCTAAGGTATAAAGCTAGTATAACGGCTTTAGGAAGAGTCAGTTATAATAGCTTTATGGAAAGTTAAAAGAGTGGTTTACTCTAAGTAATGTAAGCAATGATAAATGACTTGAGATAATGATAGGCAAATTGATTTGAAGGCATCAATTGCTTTAGGTTTTAAAAGAAGGAAGTCACTTGATTTAGAGGTCTATAAATGTATTTCAAAAGAAGTAGTGTGACTTGTCTTAAAAAGTAGATATGACTTGATACTACGGTTAATAGTATCTTGGAAGTTTTATATGAAAAAGAGTCATTTTAAAAGAGTTGAAGTACGTAGTACTTTGGGTTAAATTCCCGGATTTTTATAAAGACATGCTAGTGCCTTAAGTAAACTAAAATGAGAGTGTTTATGAACAAGGCTAATAAGAAGTTAGGGGATTTCTTAACTTGCTTGTGTTATGTATGATAAGCCGGTAGTGCTTATGTTATGTATGATAGCCGGTTGTGCTAGGGATATATATATTGTTCATTACGGGGTCATTCCCCGGGTTTGTGGCATTTGCATATTCCGTGGATTTGCTACCCATGATGCGAGGAATACCTTATGCGAGTCCGTAGGGCTTATGCGGGTGAAATAGTCCTATGCGGGGCGGACCAGTCCTATGCGAGGAAGTTACCTCATGCGGGTCCACACGACCTATGCGGGCGGATACAGTCTATGCGAGGAAGTTACCTCATGCGGGTCTATACGGCCTATGCGGGTGAAATAGTCCCAGGAGTAGGATCGCTTAATGATACTATGGGCGGGTGACCCTACGTTGATCATGAGCCTCCTATTTTATGCAGTAAAGTATACACCTGGTTACTCTCATTTTTAGTAAGGCACAGTGTACTGTAATTTGATTATCATACATGTCTCCAACTTTATTTTAGACTTATGATGTAAATTGCAGTATTTTTTTCCAGTTTTATATTTATGTACATTCAGGGGTACGGCGCGGCCCTGTCCCTCCACAGATGTTATTCTTAGAGGTCTGTAGTCATATTTGTGGATTGGGTTTTAAGAACAGAGATGTACTGTTTTACTTTTGGTTTATGTATATTTTATGGAAGGTGGCCTTAACGGCTAGCCTGAGATGTTTATTGTCTAAGTATGTATTTATGTTGTGTATGTTCCGCTGCTATTCTCTGATGTATACCTGAGAGGGGTGCCCAGGTAGGGCACCAGTCGCGGACCCGGGGTCGGGTCGTGACAGAAATCGACGACCACCTTCTTCGTCACTGATCTGTGTGATGATGCTTCTACCCATTTAGTGAAATAGTCAATTGCTACGAGGATGAATCTGTGTCCATTTGAGGCAACGGGTTTGATAGGGCCGATGACGTCCATGCCCGAAGCTGCGAATGGCCAAGGATAACTTGTCACATTAAGTTCATTCGGAGGTACTCGAATCAAATCCCCATGAATCTGGCACTGCCGACATTTCTGCACAAAACGGATACAATCTGTTTCCATTGTCATCCAAAAATAACATGCTCGCAGAATCCTTTTCGCCAAAGTGAAGCCATTCATATGAGGTCCACATGTCCCTTCGTGTATATCTTCTACTAGCTGCTCGCCTCTTGAGCGTCGACACATCTCAGTAAGCCCATATCTGGAGTCCTTCGGTATACAACCTCCCCATTCAGAAAAAAGTGGTTTGCTAATCTTCGAAGTGTTTTCTTCTGAATATTGGTTATGCCTTCAGGATAGTCTCCTGCTTTGAGGTATCTTTTGATGTCATGATACCAAGGATTCCAGTCTATTTCTTCATCTATATGAGAGCAATAAGCAGGCTGTTCCAGCACACTCACTGTGATCGGATTGATGTAATTCTTGTCCGGATGTTGAATCATGGAGGATAAGGTTGCCAATGCATCAGCGAATTCATTCTGGATCCTTGGGACGTGCTTAAATTCTATATTACTGAACTTCTTCTGTAATTCCTTCACACAATGTAGGTAGGGGAGTATCTTCATATTCTTGGTTGTCCATTCACCCTGTACTTGATGGATCAGCAAGTCTGAATCACCTATGATCAGTAACTCTTGTATGTTCATATTTATGGCCATTCTGAGTCCCAATATGCAAGCTTCATATTCTGTTATATTGTTGGTGCATGGAAATCTGAGCTTCGCGGAGATCGGATAATGCTGACATATTTCTTAAACCAAAACTGCTCCAATGCCAACTCCCTTGAAGTTTGCCGCTCCGTCGAAGAACATCCTCCAACCTGGGTAATCCTCTGAGATATCTTCTCCGACTGTCGAAGGGGCTCATATTCCTCATCGACCGGGTTCTCAGCAAGATGATCAGCTAATGTCTTCCCTTTTACGACTTTCTGTGTGGCGTACACGATATCAAACTCGCTCAACATAATTTGCCATTTTGCTAGTTTTCTGGTGGGCATGGTCTTCTGAAGGATATACTTAAGCGGGTCCATCCTCGAAATAAGGTAAGTGGTGTATGCCGATAGATAATGCCTGGATTTCTAGGCGACCCAAGTTAATGCGCAACAAGTACGTTCTAGTAGAGTCTAACGAGCTTCATACACTGTGAACTTCTTACTCAAATAATATATGGCTTGCTCATTTTTTCCTGTTTCATCGTGTTGCCCCAACACGTATCCAAAAACATTTTCTAATACAGACAAATAGAGTAGCAAAGGTCTCCCCGGTTCTGGCGGTACTAAAACTGGCGGATTAGAAAGGTACTCTTTGATTCTATCAAAAGTCTGCTGACAATCTGTTGTCCATTTGGTAGCTGCATCCTTTTTCAACAATTTGAATATCGGCTCGCATATCACGGTGGACTGAGCTATGAACCTGTTGATGTAGTTGAGACGACCAAGGAAGCTCATTACATCTTTTCTGCTTTTCGGAGGAGGTAACTCTTGGATGACTTTTATTTTCGAAGGGTCCAGCTCAATCTCTCTTCTACTCACTATAAAACCCAACAGCTTCCCAGCAGGGACGCCGAATGCACACTTCGCAGGATTCAGTTTCAGATTATACTGCCTTAGTCGCTCGAAGAACTTCTTTTTCCCGACTTGATGATGACATCATCCATATAGACTTCAATTTCCTTATGGATCATGTCATGAAAGATGGTAGTTATGGCTCTCATGTGTGTAGCTCCCGCGTTCTTGAGACCGAACGACATTACTCGATAATAATATACCCCCCACGGGGTAGTGAATGTTGTCTTTTCTGCGTCCTCCTCTGCCATAAGGATCTGATGATACCCAGCAAAGCAGTCGACGAACGACTGTAGTTCATGCTTCGCACAATTGTCGATGAGTATATGAATGTTTGGAAGAGGAAAGTCATCCTTTGGGCTAGCTCTGTTGAGATCCCTATAATCCACGCAGACTCGAACCCTTCCATCTTTCTTCTTTACCGGCACGATATTTGCTAACCAAGTAGGGTACTTTGCAACTCGAATTACCTTTGCGTTGAACTGCTTAGACACCTCCTCTTTGACTTTCAAACTCATGTCTGGTTTGATCTTTCTTGGCCTTTGTTTTACGGGAAGATAAGACGACTCAATAGGTAACCTGTGTGCGATGATATCCGTACTCAAACCTGACATGTCGTCATATGACCAAGCAAACACGTCGGTGTATTGTTTCAGGAGTTCAATCAACTCTTTCTTCTGTGTGACATTTAGGTGGGAGCTGACCCTAGTCTCTTTCGCAACTCCCTCATCGCCTAAGTTTATCAACTCAGTTTCTTCTAAATTCGATTTAGGCCTATTCTCAAAGTTTTCCAACTCTTGGCCGAGCTCTGGTTGCGGACATTCTTCCTGTTTCTCGGGTTTATGCTCGTCATTAGAACTTTGTTCGCTGGTTTCATTACATGTCATATACGCATTATCGACAAGTTTATTAATATGATCGCTGAAAGAAGAATGCGTAAAGAATTTAATTTAACACAAGCAAGTTTTAAAGCTGCAAAACATATCCTGGAATTTATGATGAAAGCAAAAATGCGAGATTAAAAACATATTAAACAAACATAAGTGCATGTCCGTTTTCCTTTTTTTAGATATAAAGTCACATCGCTAGAACTATCATAAACTCTACCAAGCTCCTCGGAAGGTTAGGACAGGGGTGCAAGTCCAATTATTCAGGCTGTATCCATGCTCTGCATCCCAAATGGTGGGCTCTTCCTCGTGATACCCTGGGATCATACAACACTCTGCTTCATCTTCACCTACGAACAGATTCTGGAATCCTGCTGCAAGATCCTCTGGGTCAACTTCTTTCAGTATCTAGATGGTGCAGGCTTTGACGAACGACTGACTCAGGGGCGGAATGGGCATAGGCAAGGGAATGTCTCCCTTTTTCCGGAGGCTCGCAGTCACCAAATCCTTCGAGGTGGGCTGGTACCCCAAACCAAAAGTGTCATTCTTCCCAAACAACTGGATAGGCTCTGTGATTCTCTTCATACCGGATCCAAGACCTCTGCCGGGCTCGAACCCATTTCTTAGAATTTCCTTAGCTACCATTGTGAGAGAACGTGGCAACTGGAACGGTCTGACCCTGCTGGCGCTCTTGATCTCATTAACATGAAAGACCGAACCATCCAACTGTTTTATGTCCTATATGACAGGGACTGCATAATCGGTGTTGATGTTTCCCTTTTTATCCCCAAGTACTACTACTTCGCGGTGATTCCATATAAACTTTAGGCACTGATGCAAGGTGGACGGGACTGCACCAGCCTCGTGAATCCACGGCCTTCCTATCAACAGATTGTAACATGTAGAAATATCCAATACTTGAAATTCCACAACGAATTCTGCAGGTCCGATCAGCAGCGTGAGATCAATTTCGCCTTTAACACCGCTATGGACTCCGTCGAAACCTTTGACCCTGATATGACTTTTACGAATTTTCTTGCAGTCTGTCCCCAATTTCAACAGCGTCGACATGGGACAAATGTTGACGGTCGAGCCTCCGTCAATTAGCACTGTTGAAACAATCTTGTTTGCGACCTGGATGGTGATATTCAATGCAAGATTGTGTCTGACGCCACCAGCAGGTAACTCATCATCGTGAAAGGCGATTCTGCGGGCCTCTAGCACTTGTCCAACTAAAGCTGTCAAGTTCTCGTCTGTTGTACCCTCTGGAACATATGCATCTTTCAGTACCTCCAGTAAAGCAACCATGTGTGGGGCTGAATGCATTAACAGTGAAAATAGAGAGATATGTGCTGATGTTTTCTTCAACTGCTCCACGACAGAATATTCCTTAGTGGGCATCTTCCTCCAAAACTCCTCAACTTCAGCCTCTGTCGCGGGTTTCTTTTGTGGTACCTCCCTGGCTGCCTCTACAGGTGTGTAATACCTCTCTGGCCTGGTTATACCTGCAGCGGTGACTTCTATGGCTTTCTTCCCAATTTCTCTACGATCTGCTATGATTGGCGGCTCCCAGCCGGGCATCTGAGCAACTGTGATTGAACCATTATGTTTTGGCGGCGCCCTTTCCAGCTCAAATACTGCTTTCTTTCGAATATTGGCAACAGGGGCGACGAAAGCAGAAGGTTCAGCTTTCCTTTCACTTCGAACTGATCGGATGGTTCCCTCCAAGTTGTATTCCTCATCTAAGGTTATCAAGTGCACATTGGCATCGCCGTGGTTTGGCAAGGGATTATCATGCACGTTTGGGGCAGGATCCTTCAGCTGAATTACCCCTTCTTTGATCAATGCTTCGATTTTGTCCCTGAGGGAGTAGCAACTTTCAGTGTCATGCCCTGGGCTAATGGAGTGATACGCGCAGCGCTTATTCTCATCATACCATCTTGGGATAGGGTTAGGAATCCTTCCTGGAATCGGTTGGATTAAGCCTGCAGCTCGCAGCCTTTCGTATATTTGGGGTATGGGTTCAGCCAGTGGGGTGCGAACTTTGGGTGGTCTTCCTTCAAAATTCGTGTTTGGTCTGGGTGCATTGGGCGCTCTATTTTGTTGGCGGGCTTGATGGGCGCAGGATAAATGGGTGCTTGGGAAGCGTTATATATAGGTTGTGTGTGGTAGTTGGGGTGTGGGGCAGGTGTATAGTGAGGTGTGAAGTTTTGGTTACTTGTGTGGTAGTATGGGGTTTGATAGGATGGGTTTTGGTATGTTATGAATGCTTCGGGTTTACGTTCTTGTATGAACATGGAAGGGGAAACTGTCTCTTTCTTCTTTTGTGAAGTACTCCCGATCGTCCCTGACTGAATTGCCTTATTAGTTGCCTGCAATGCTGCCAAATTCGTAATCCTACCAGTTTTAATACCTTCCTCCACGAAGTCGCCCATTCTGACAACTTCCGCAAAATTCCGTCCGATGACGCTTATCATTCGCTCATAGTAGGTTGCGTCCTTCAAAGATTGTACGAATAGAGTGGTCATCTCACTCTCCGCCATGGGTGGTTGTACTTTTGCTGCCTCTGAACGCCATCTCATGGCGTACTCTCTGAACGTCTCCGTAGACTTCTTTTCTAACTTCATCAAATAAAACCTGTCTACAACGGTTTCTGTATTGAACCTGAATCGCTCCACAAAGTCTTGGGCCAATGCATTCCAGCTATGCCATTTCCGCGGGTCCTGGCTAGTATACCAATCTAATGTCTCGCCGGTCAAACTTCGAATGAATAACTTCATAACGACTGCTGGGTTCTTTCCTACTCCGATCAGCTTGTCACAATATGACCTCAAGTGTGCACGGGGGTTCCCCTTCCCATCAAATAAATCAAACTTTGGCATCTTGTACCCCACAGGTAGCTCCACATCTGGATGCATGCAAAGATCCTCGTAATCTAATCCTTCATGACCCTTTTCCGATCGCATGCTCCGAACACTTCTTTTAAGATATGAATCTCTTTGGCCACGTCCTCGTCCATTTTGGCTCAAGCTTCCCTCTCTATTTCATCGTAATGATCTGTTTCCAGGGGGAGCACAGGGACGGTAAAAGGTTGGGTTTCTGCTGTGTATGTTGGTGGTCTGGGTTGTTTGTTGGGGCTAGTAATAGGTATGGTGTGTGGGTATTGGTTAGTTTGGCGATTCGGGCTGATTGGGGTGAAGTAAGTAGGCGGGGGCTGAGATATATGGGTAGTAAGAGGATCACTTTGAGGGTGGGGTTGAGGATTGGCTGGGTGAGGGATAGCTTGACATGAATCGGTAACCGGTAGTCTTTGTGGGGAGTTTTGGGAGATATATGGTGGTGGAGGTCATTCTGGGATAGTTTGTGAGGTAGTGGGCCTTTTCTCTGGTATAGGGGTATTCAAACTAATGGATAAATTTGTCAAATTCCGCAGTCTTTCCATCTCAACCTGCATGTCGGCAATTTGTTGTAGTAGCTGTGCGATGCATTCTTCTTGACTAGTGATATTTCTCCCTTCTGAAGGTTCTGTCTCGCCGACAGGAATAATTCCCAAACCATTTGGCTCAGACGCCCCCGAGCCAGTCATGTCATCATTTCGTGCCTTGGACCTGGTAAAGTGTTGATGCTCTGACATTGCTGAATCAAATACGAACCGATCTTTTGGGGGAAGTAATAAATCCTTCTAAAAATGCAACAAACTGCGTTAGCACATGATTTTAAAGGTGAATAAAAATTAGCAAGTAATGTTGCACATAAATTGTCACGCTGCAGGTGGGCCCTAATCATGCATGGGGACCCATTTATGCCAGGGATAGGCCTAAACGTCACATATGCAAGATCATGATAATAAAAATCCAATCCCTTAGATCGAAATGCTTTAATCGGGAATAAGTTACAATTTATTGAAATAACGATAAAACATCAAAAGCCTATAACTAAGTCGCCGATGTGATGGTGAAGCTTAGGTCTTCTTCGGTATAGCCCCTTCCTGTTCCAAGTACTGTACTACATCGTGCATTAGGACCCACATGTCGGGAGTAATGACCTTCTCTTTGAGTTGATTATCCTTTATTCTGTTCCTTGCACCAATGTCTTCAATGCCTTGCTCCTCTTCTGGACTATATTTTGTGTGGTCTAGAAACCATGTTTGATACTCTGGGGAGACCCCTGCTTGGTCCTTCCCAACTTCCATTTGATCAACATGATGCCATTCATAAAGGATCTGTTTGGCTTCGGGAACGATGAATTCCGGTCCGAACTGGATTTCAGAGGCCCTCATGTCAGCTATGAGAGGAATTACCTGCGTATGGCCAAATTGTCGGAGTACACGTAGTGGAGCATATGGTTGCAGTCCCTTTAGTCCTATAAGTCTGATGTAATAAAGTCCTTTATGTCTCAAGTAGACACTCTTGACTATATGAAGCAACGGATTCCATTGAATCTGACTGCTACTGCGAGATGCTAAGTACTTGTACCAATCCTCTGTGTCGACTGGTGACACATAACGCTTTGTTCTTTCATAAAAGGTGGAGATCTTGTTGTCTGTGATGTGGCATACATCGGTCATGTTTGAACGCTGATAGAAATGTTCTATTGCCCACATCTGTAAGATAAGATTACTGCCTTCAAAGAAGCTTGATTCACCCCTTCTGCATCTGTTCAAGGCTCTAAACAGTTCTGCCAAAATCATGGGCGTCAAAGTGAGCCGTTTGTCACCAACTTCGTCGAACACTGCTCTAACTACTGAACATATGCATGTACTAATCCTTCCATGCTCGAGCGGAAATAAAAGAGTCCCTAGGAAAGCCATAGCAAATGCAATAGGACGCCTAACTCTCCAATGGTCCGCAGTGCAACAAAATTCATTTTTAAACAACTTGTATCCGTCTCGGCAACCATATCTCTCGTACAGGTAGTCTAGAGAAACCCAATTGTTTTCGAAGCAACGCAATTCTCTGGTATTCTTTAAACCCAAATAACGGAGGAGCTTTTTCCCCGACTGGTCATGCGGAATAACTGGTTTTCTGTCATGATATGCTAAAGCAGTGAAATAGCTGACTTTTTCTAAGGTGGGGGTCATCTCAAAATCCCTGAATTTGAAGACGACTCGATCCGGATCCCAAAACTGAATCAATGCTCTGACCAAGTGCTGATCGGGGGAGATGTCGAATAATGAGATGAGGCATCCCAACCTCCTTCTGATTGCCATCTGACTACCCAAGTCGAATTTTGACCACCACATCCTCAATTTACTCGGAATCCCATTTACCATTCTGATCTGAGGGATAGGTTTCATCTAAAAATAAATAATACAAAAAATGAGTATGCATTTTTCAACTTAGGAATTTCGATTTTAGGTTTGGTTTCGTTTATCATGACTATGCAACACATAATATGTTGTTGGGCCGCGGGGTTGTAAAAACCCGTTTGACCAATTTGGTGTCTTCTTAATTGTGGTGTCAATGTCAAGGATTGACCCACCTAGGGTAAATGCATGCATGCCTTAAAATAAGGGGTGGTATAGCTCTATCCTAAGTTTCTAAGATTTGGCTTTACTAGACGCAAGGTTCCCGAGCGGACAACTCGAGTGAGAAGGCTACGCGGCTGATCAGACGAACCGATCTAACTCCGCGCATGCGCCAACTCTCTTAAAATTTGGATATTTTGAAGAAATTTGCGGGTGCGCGAAACACACCAGCGCATGAGTGTGTGATAGTGAGAATTTTCTGGAGTGGAAGAAATATGAACGGAATGCCAGTTTAAGGAAAACAGTAAAGCAAATAGCAATTAAAATAAATAAAACAAAATACAGCACACAAAATTAAATGCAAAAAATAATGCTGAATAATAACCCTAGGTCTGTTGTGGTTAAGAACATTAATCCCCAGTGGAGTCGCCATTTCTGTCACGCCTTTTTTCGACCGCGACATTTATTCTAGCGAACCCCTGCTTAATAAAAATGTTTTGTTAGAAAATAAAATAAAATGCTAAAATGTTAAAATGGTGCTAAAAGGTTAAAGTAGGGTGCTAAGGTGCTAAAAGTGCTAAGGGTTCGTGGAGTCGCCACCTAATTAGTTTGGGTGAATTAGGACACCTAAATGTCAACTAAGTCAACATTAACTCCATTTTTGTGGTGTGCAAAACTTATGTGAGATTCTGGGTAAGGGTTCTTTATTAATCTAGAGGGAAGGGATTAGGCACCCTCTAAGATCTGCTAACTTGCGGTTGTCCGTTCAAACTTAGGTTAATTATTATGCTAAGAAATGCATGTTTAAAAAAAGTATTTGAAGTAAAGGAATGTTGCAAGTGTTTTATATAAGGTAAGGAAAAAATTTGGTCTTTGATGACTTAAAAGGTTTACGGTTTTATAAAGTAGAATTAATTTTGGATGAAAATATATGTTCATAAGATACTTAAAGAACATATAAATTTGCTATATTAGATAAAATATATATTGCATAGTATAGTGCAAAGGTAATAATGCAAGAATCGGTTTCTTTGATAAAAAATACATTTAGGTAAGTAGGCATGACATAAAACATAGTATAAAGTTCCAAAATATGCATTCATGTTGTTTATAAAATACTCTTTTTGGCAATGGAAAATAAAGGGAAAGTTAGCTGTTTATGAATTTGCTTTGTTAATTATGCAAAAGATATAGTTTAGTTTTTAATTACTCTCTTTGCAATGATAAAAAAAATATTCCGACATGCATGACAATCCTAAATAAGCAACTAGGGGAAGACCAAATTTCTAATACCCAATTACTTTCTAATTATTGATTCAGGATTTAACTATTCTAGGTGTCCTACTAATTAGAGTAGCGTTAGTCAAATAATTACAACAAATAAATGGGGTGAGGATATGAATTAATAAGGATGACTCGAAGAATGACGATGTAATTCGCCGGCGGGTTGGAATTTCTGATGCAGATAGAGAAATGCACATAGATGCGGGTCTTCATTTGATGTAGCTTGTGATGAGTCTTGCCATAAGACTCTTCATTTTTGCTCCAATGTATTTCATGAAAAAAAAAATGATAAGGATTAGTATTTGTCCAAATTTATCAAATGATGCACAAGTACTCGACACAAGGTTTAACACATAGATTTATTTTTAGCACACATGTGCTGATTAACTGTGAAAATCAGCAAGTAGCCGAATAAATAAGGAGTCTTACGGGTTTGGCCAAACATGCCTATAAACTGGGTAAGGCAAAGGCATGGAGGAAAACAAAGGAAATGCATATAGTCGTAATTTAGGTATAGTCAGCAGTTTACAAATATTCAGCAGTCCATATAAAGTGGGAAAACTACACCTCAAATCACCCGGGACATTCCAATCATACAGAATTACACAAGGCTAAGACATATACATAGACACCATCAATTCGTATTGGCATCCAGAAAAACAGCACACAAAGGATATGCAAGTCCATCAGTTTGTATTTTTTAGAAAGGAATAGGCTTGACAAGCTACGACGTGAACATTTCCTTTCCTGCCCTTGCATATATTTTATGACATTGCACAAATGGTTTTAACTTAGCACCAATTAATAACGAATGCATAGCGCATGGTCCAGAACTTACAAAATCCAAGTTAGGCAATTATAGACACAATAATATACATATGTTTATCCTATGTGAGTCACAAGTTCTATGGGTGACATCTTCATACGAGAAATAAGAATATCATGTTGTTGATGTGCACTTAGGATCATCAGTTTCATCATGGAATTAAGGATACAGTAAGAGACATAAATCCAAATACAAACTGCTCCACTAAGTGTTGAACCCCCTGAAACTCATCGTACAAAAGGAACACACAAGTAAACATGTTGACAGTCGACTCCGAATCTCTCAGGGCATTCTCATATACTAGTTATACTAAATCCAAACAGCTAGGAACATTAAGGTAGACAAACGACATTTTCGATTAGCAAATATGCAGGGATGTACTGCAACCTGGGGGATCAATTAAATTCGAGAAAAAAATACACACCAAACCAGTCATATTTATCGCAATCTTCACTGGAATAGCGCACACAAAAACAAAACAGAGGGCTGTCATACTATCATAGAGCATTATTTTAACTTAGTAACCAGCAGGGTATGATCGATAAACGTGTATGTCGAAGAATACCAATCGCCAAAAATAAACCCCATACAGCCAGCAGAATCATATTCAAACATCAACTAACATTATAATCCAAATGCATTCTAAGACACATTTAACACAAAGAACACAAGAATAATGAAAGGAATGGAGAGGAGTTTGGGTTTACCTTCTCCGGAAAGCGAACCGAGGCAGCGTATCAAGTCATCGATTCACTCGGAGAATGCGATTATGCGATAGAAAGGAAAAATGAAGCTTTTGCGAAAATTTCTGATTCTTAATGTCGGATTGCTTTCTCTGGATGGGAAAAGCTTTTCTACCTAAAAGTCTTTTTCCCGATTCTTCCTGATGCCTTTGCATGTGTAAAAATGCTTAATTTATAGTCTCAATCTCGGGTTCTAAACTTGGTAAATCTAGAGACAATTTTGTAATAATTTGTAGTCTTGATTTGGACTAATTTTTACACAGATTTGGTGCTATATTTGGGTGTTAATCTTTTTTTTGCTCAATGGCGATTTCGGGACTGATTGATAGACGATTTGGTATTAATTTGGTACTGATTTGGACAACCTTTTTTAGCTTGAGAATAGGGTATATTTTGGGTATGGTTTGGCTAAGGAAAGTTTGATGTTTTGGAGTTGATTTTGTGATGATTTAGAGTCGATTTTCTGGGATTTGTGGACGATTTTGGAATGGATTTCGTTATGGAAAGTTGTATTATATATGAAAATATATAATAAAATGGTTACATAAATAGATGTTAAGAGTGATAAATAATAAAAAAAAAAAAATAAAAAAAAAAAAAAAAAAAAAAAAAAAAAAAAAAAAAAAAAAAAAAAAAAAAAAAAAAAAAAAAATAAAAAAAAATATTTTCCCCTTTCCCCTTTTCATTTCCCTCCAACTCTCCCTATTTCTTTTCATGTAGGTTATAGAAAACTCTCCACTTATACATTGTATTTACAAACAAAACAAACTATATAAAACAAAGAATAGAAAAACGGAAAAAATAAAAGAAAGAGAAGAAGAAAAAAAAAAAAAAAAAAAAGAGAGGAAAAACAACAAGAATCAAAATACTAGAGTAAAGATAATTTTAATAACCACACAGAAATAGAATTCACACTTACAAGGTGTGTGTTTTCTCACTTTATTCTAACTTCCATTTTTCTTTTTTTATTGTTGGTTACATAATTGAAGATTTTAATTGGTGAAAAGAAATATTGATTTTTTGTGTCACTAAGAGTTATAATTGTTAGAATTTGATTGGAACTGTTCTCTGGTACACCTTATAAATATGATCATATAGAACCAAAAGAGGAGGGTACACACTCATGATATGAAAGTTATCATAGTTCAAAGTTCATGCCGCATACGTTTGTTATGTTAGTAAATTCAAAGTTCATGACCTATTTTTTCATATTTTTCGGAATTCATATTACAGACTAATTTTTTTGGTTTTTTTCTTATACGACTTAGAAAAATTTACATGGTTTTAACAGAACTATCTATTCTGATTATATGAGATAAATAGTTATTAAAACGGAGTTATATATGGGAAATAGTTATTAAAGTGGAGTTAAGGCCTCGGATTCATCGAATTGTAGAGAGGGCGCTTGTTTCAATAAAATGTACTAATATGTGGGGAATATGAAAATTGTTGCTAAATGAAAGTTCTAGATATCTCTCTCTTTTTTGAGTTTTGTCGGACATTACGGGTTCTATCCGACTTCGGATCGAGAGTTATCGCTGTTTAAATTTTTCTGCAGAAACTGTCGAGTTTAAATGAAGGGAGCGGATAAAAGGGTAAACTGTACCAAATGGTACAGAAAATGAAAGGATGGTTCACATGGAGATGTGTATCTCTCTGGTTTCACAGTTGAGATTTTATGGGGCTTGGAAGGGTTTATTTGTTTTGAAAGCAGTTCTTAGACGGGAATAATATGGTTTTGTTTATTTTAAAAATTCTGCGAAACAAATTTCAAGTAAATATTTTTTGACAAATTTATGTTAGTTAGTTTTAGAAATTTAGTTGAAATTTAACATCCTCGTGGTTAGTTTTATTCTGTGTTACCTTAGTTCCTACGTTAGTTTTATTTATAAAGTTTCAAAATTTGAATGTATAATGAGTTAAGTCAAAAAATGAAAAATATTAGAAAAGAAGAATAAATAATAAAAAAAAAAAATGAAATTCGAAAAAACATAAATATAATATATGGATAAAATGGATAACTGCAACAAAACGCAACAGTAAACGGAATCACACGCAACAAAACATAATGGATCGGCTACAAATGAAGCGACGGACAAAATTTAACGCTCTAACAAAAACGTAAGGATCGTTCACAAACACGTAAAACGTGGTGATCGCAAAGACGAAAGCAATATACGTCGTGTGGCGCGTGCAAATAAGCGTAAAATGCTGCAGGCGTACAAACAAAGCGTATACATAAAATCAAAGTACGTAAATATATTGGCAACGCGCGTATAATAAAGTGAGCGAACAGCAAATCTGGCGTGCAAAATATCCGTCTGCAAAATACCGCAACGTAAAATAACAGAATGAATCGTAACAACAATATACGTATATACGAATGTTAAATATAATGGATCAACAAATATGAAAGATGAATACATGTTCACCTATATAAATATGAAGTGAATAATATGAAAATAAATATACAGCGTATGTAAATATGAATATAAAATGCGTATGATAAACGTATAATACGAGATAAAATGAAGTGTTTAGATAAAATCGAGAATTTCCTATCGAGAGTGTATTTAAAATTAAAAATGTTGATATGTTTTACAATATGCTTATTACGTTATAAATGTGATCGCGGCTTGGAATATTGTGTGTATTTGATTTGAATTGAAGATTAGGTTTTCATGGTCATTGAATGGTGTTTTGACGGTTTTATTTAACATGTTGAGCGTGATAGAGGAAAAGCTCCAGAAGGCTAGTGATAGATCGCCACCTCACATCGCCCGCCAAGTCCGTTGTTTGGCCCGTACTTGTTTCGGGTCGGATGCGTCGTTTCGTAATGTCGGGTGAAATGTGTGTGGAATGGTCAACTTAGACTTAGAATAATTGTCGGTATATGTTGAAACAGTAACACTATTGCACCACGTGGGCGCTCGCGTTATATTTTTTTAATAATAAAGTCATAAATTTATTTCTTTATTTTTATTTTATTAATAGCTCAGATATATAAGTTTAATAATAAATAAATAAAGAGAATTAAATTGGGTGGGTGGAAAATAATTGTCAAGTGTATCATCACCGCCTAAGTAAATTTAGGAAAAAAAGTGGATGACATGTATGGATGGCGATTGTAGTGAGTAGTACGGGTGAGCGGAATGGACGAGGATGAGAAGTCGATTCTCTGGCGAGAATCTCGGGTGGAGCATGGAGGAGTGTTGGCGGCGATGGGAATAGGGCTAGGGTTCTTTGTTTTAGGGAGAGGGAGATGGATGAATTATGGGCTGAGGGGGGGAAAAGATAAAGGTTAGGGGTGATGGGCCGGGTTCACGCGAGTGTGGTCATGACGCGTCATGGGTAGATAGTAGGCTGATAATTATTTAATTAGGTATTAGTTTTTTTAGGTGTTTTAATTTGGGTAATGTATTATTAATTAATTAGTGGTAAATTAAATTAATAAATGTGGGTGTGCAATTTAACTAGTTCTTAATATTTTATAATGCGACGCCGTTAAAATCTTATTTATTATGCGTATTTTGCGATGTTAAATTAAAATTGAATGGTGTTTAGATTATTATTAAAGTATTTAAGTGCTAAATGCAGATATGACATTTAAAGATTGCTTAATGTTTTTATAAATGCGACGCTATTAAAACGCATGTATTAGATTAAAATTAATTTAAATTACAAATCATAATTATGAAATTGCCTTGCGTATTAATAAGATGTGATACGACGTTATTGTTAAATTATTTATTTACGTATTTATTATTAATTATCATTTAAGAATTATGAAAGGGCTTGAAATTAATAAATGCGGGCGCGAGACTCCAAGTGCTTAATATTTTACGTAAGACGTCGTGCCATTATTAAATTGTTTATTTGTGCCCGCATTAAGGTTTTATTGTCGCATTTTATTATTATAGAATTATAAAAAATTATTTTAAAAAATTAGTGTAATTTTATAGTTAATGACTGAACGAGAGGGTCAAAATTGGGTGTCAACGGTGAATAATAAAAAGTGAGTATTAGTTATTATATTGAATTTAGGAAGGGAAGAATTGTATATCAATTGATGTTGATTGATCATTTTTTTTGTTTATCAATTGAAGAATTGATGTTGAATGACAAATAAAAAATGTTGATTGATCATGACGGCGAATCTCATGCCGCTACTCTTCTTTTTCAGTGCGCGCAAAAGTAAAAAACCCTGACGTCTGCAGACAAACCACGCACGCCATGTAAACCACACTTGGCAAGCCATGTGTACAAGAGCTCAAACCAAGAAGTATGTTGATTGATCATTGATTTGACATGATATTGATGTTGATATCAACACCATGAGTACATTTAACATGCCCATTTTCTTATATGATGTTTGTACTTTTGAGCTAAGGAGGGTAGCCAACTAGCCATAGCTACTTTTGAGAGAATTTGAAGGATTTCATCATAGAGTTTGTTTTTTCTTACTTCATTATTTTTTAATTATGTCTTTATTTTCCTTTTCTTTTTTATTTATCATTTCTAGTACGATAAACTGTATCGTTGAGGTTGTAAACTCTTATGACATTAATATGAATGAATAATAGTTTATCTTGCATATTAGTACTTGGGATTTCTGATTATCTACTTGTTTGTATTTTCACTACAAGAGAAAGGACTTACAATGACAGTATGCGTGTGACGGTTTTTTAAACGTCACATTTTATGACGGTTTTTCCGCATTCATGACATTTATGTGACGGTTATAAAAACCGTCACAAGTTATGACAATCATGTGACAGTTTTTATAACCGTCCATGTCTTTATGACAACCATGTGACGTTTTTTATAACCGTCACAGTCTTTGTGACAATCATGTGACGGTTTTTATAACAGTCACAGACTTGGTGACAATTGTGTGACGGTTATAATAACCGTCACAGTCTTTGTGACAGTTATTTTAACCGTCACAGTCTTTCTGACAATTTTGTGACGGTTATTTTAACTGTCACATATCTTTGTGACGGTTTTTTAATATATAATTTATTTATTTTAAATGTAATACTCGACCCGACCCTATCAGACCCGAACCGTCTCAACCCAATACACATAAAACAACCAAATTCTAGTGTTCCCCTTCACTTTCATGCGTTCCCCTTCACTTCGATTTCACACCTTGTTTGCTCCGAAAATATCTCCATTGCAGCTGACATTTCCACTCTGCCAAAGTCGGGAAATTGACTAATTGAATACGATAAAGGGATTACGCCTCAATTTTAAGTCATGTTTTAAAATTAAAAGACTTTTTTCACAATTTGAATTTCCTAAATCCTAAGTAGTATCATACTCAGGTTCAAAACGTAGCTAGTAATTTAATTAGGCTAGTTACGTATTTATTTGGTCTTTTCTTAATTTAAAATGTGACCACAATTGATTGCCATTAAAATACATTTGGGCTTCTTTTTCTTTTGCTTCAACCGAGCCCAGATAAAAAGATTAGAGCTCAAGCCCCATGTTTAAGGCATAAAATGCCTAAGTACCTTTCCCCTTTCCCATTTTCGTACCCAACGAAGAAGGTCCTAGGCACTCATCTCTCTCTTCGATTTCACGCCAAAAATGGCAACACCACAGTGTACTATTGCTTGTTACCAGTGTTGTTCGTCCTTTTTGGGCAAGGGCATTAAATTTCTTTACCCTTATCTCGCCAGTATGCCAGAGTTGACCACCACCACCACTACCACCCACCAATGTGATGTTTCCTTTGTCTCTTTTGTTTTTTTGAATACTGAATTGTAATTGGTTGAGAACTTTTAGGGAGGGAGTTTTCCTCTCAATTTCTAGGGTTTTGGGGGTTCACTTTTCCTCTCAATTTCTAGGGTTTTGGCGTTCAATAAATTGAACCCCACCCTCTCATTGTTGGAGGTCGACGATTTGAGTTTTGAGCTTTGTTTACTCACTAGCTTAATCTAATCCTCTAAATTTAGGATTTACTTCGGTTGCTCTGAGGTTCCAAGCCCTTTGGTGGAACCCTAAGTGGCGAATTAGGTCCTATCAGTCTACAAGTTACCTCTTTTGTATGTGTGGGTGTAATCGAGTGAAGGAGGTAAAAATCTAAGCCTCAACTCAATTCAGTTGCCATTACAAAAGGTAAACCTAACTCCATTTGATTTTTTATCGAATTTTAGATTATGTAACATGTTCTTGTATATTATGTGATTATTAAGCATGATCAGCTAGATTAATGGTTGATTGAGCTTATTAAGTTAATTGTTAAGCATGTTTAGTTGAATTATGTTATTGTTTGTGTTCATTAAACCAATTATTAGTGTGTTTTGATTAGTTTTAATCATTTTCAAAGTGTATTGGGGTAATTATCTATGTGTGTAGTTATGTTAGGTTCTTATCATGCTAGTTTAAGGAAGTTTAAACAAGTATAAATCCTTGAAGTTATAGTACTTGTGATTGGGTTGTCCATGTATTAGTTTAGTATGTTTTAGTTGCCTATATTCACTATTTGTTGATTATTTATATGTGATTAGATAGATAGATACCTAAAATGTTAGTTTAAGGTTGGTTAATACATGCCTCACTATACTTGTTATGTCATTTAACACTAGTTTTAAGCTAAGAATGGACTGTTAAGGTCATTTTGTGCTTACTTATTGTATGTGTTGGCTTTTAAGGGTCACATTTGGCTTGAACATGTTGTAAATACTTATACTATGTCACCTAGTCTCTGTTTAGGTTTAAAAGTGATCCAGTATGTTTGAATTTTAACTTAGTTGATCCAGTTAATCAAAGATAGTCATGATTTAATACAAAATGTGCCACCATAATTGTTTAAGATCACCTAGTAATCTTAAAAAAAATCGATGCATAGATGACTTGAATGACGTATAATGTTCCTGGAGCATTTTATAGTTAAGTGTGGATCTAAAAAAGAGCTTGGTGTGTGCAATTTCCTATTTATGCACACAGAGGCTAAGTATGGTTTTCATGTTATTAGAAATACCTCCCTTAGATCACATGTTGCAGAAACCATAATTTGCCTTAGTGTATTTATTTATGTTGATAATGTCTTTGTTGAATTCACTAGTACAGAAAAGCGCTTGCATATCGCTTTTTTTAAGTTTGCATAGCGCTTAAAGCGCTATGCAAGCTTGCATAACTCTTAGATAGCGTTTTTTAAGCGCTATGCAAGCTTTTTATCTATTGTTTTTGTACTTTTTATTTATTATTTTGGTACCTATTTTTTTTTCCCCAGTTTTTTCATCTAATAAATAAAATATCAAAAAGATAAGAAAAAGAATACTCATTCAAAATATAATATAATATAATCATTCGCATAAAACATAAAAATACATAGGTGTAGCAATTGTTTGCATTCTCAAATTGCAACAACTCATTGTTTAAAATGCTTCAAACTAACATCTCAAAGTTGCAGCAGCAAAACAAATAGCAATGGATGGACACTTCGAATGCCACATTTTGATCATTTTCTAAATCGACAAACTGCAGTCCTATCCAGCAGCTTCACAACTGAAATATTTAAAGTATATCATTTAGCAACTTTAATAGACATGATAAACTAAATAAAGACACGACAAAGATAAACATACTTCCATATTCCTTAATCCATGAATAATCCATTCATTTAGAAACTTATCAAACATACATAAGGCTCATATCGACTATCACCCACCAAGACTTCAAATCAAACCACTTGATGTATTGACATATCAAATGTAGGTTGTAAATTAATGAAACTTTAAATGGTCATAACTTTGCGCTCGGACGTCCGTTTGATCTAATTGTTTTTTTTTTATTTCGCGTATTTTTTCGAGACGGGGCCATCCCAAACCGACTAAAGTCTGTTTGGTCCAGCCGATTTCTCCAAAAATGTCCTTCTTGACAATCAATTTCACTTTTCCCCAAATCGTTACATTTTTTCCCTTTTCAAAGCTAAATATCTCGCGATATACAATAGATTTCAACTTTCAAATTTTTTGGTAATGTGTCCGAGAATGTCAATTTCAGTAATGGAAATTTAATTTTAAAAAAAAAAAAAAACCAGGGCAGGTTAAATTTTTAAGAACTCACAATCAACACAAGGTTAAAGGAAGGCACATAATCATGGAAACATGATTTGAACTTTACATAAAGGGGTTGACATATTTTTATTAGACTTTAACCTAGGGATCCTGCCATATCTTCACTTAGACAGATTCAAATAGCCAGATTAGTCTTTTTATCCATCCTTTAGATTAACAGGTATGATTTAACTTAAGACTTGTAACTGGGCAGATGTAAATCAAATACTTTGCATAACATTTAGCAAACATATAGCATGTAAAAATGTTATCTTACTAGCATGGAGATAACCTAAACAAGTGTTAACTAGAAACTAGACATCAAAATACTACATGACATACAACTTTTCAGATTTTAAACTTCATTAAAATTAGTATTAAATTATGTGGTTCAGACTTAACAAGTTCCAATTGAACATAGAGAGGATGAGACTGACATTCAACATGATACCTTAACACAGTTAGACATCATTATGAATTCTTAAGGGCTTAATGTTCATTAAGCTAAGTCAAGGGGTAAATGACCACATAACATGACTTATTCACAGAGCAAAGGCACATCATGATTATAAGTTCTTAAGCATCAGGACATCAGCTATTCATAAACTGAACTTCCAGAAGTTGCAAAAACAGTTTCGAGAGAATGGCATTGTGTTTACCATTTCTACATGATTCAGCAGTCATTATCACTTCAGCACCAAAACCCCGACAGCACTCAGCTATCTTTTCATCATCTGTTGCCACAACTGTCAAGCAGCCAACCAAATAAGCGCTTTCCATAACCCTCTTCCATAACCGAGGCGTCGTCTCGACTCGTCGAACTCGCTCGAAGATGTTTGTGTCTAGGTCACAGTAAGCATTAGTTCTCAAATATCAGACACGTTAATAAACACGAATGCTAGACATCAATAGCAAATATGATATTAATACCTAATCAACAAGAAAATGGAAGGATAAAATTCAAGAACAGATCAAAGAGAGGAACTCAGACAATTAAAAATAAGAACATGAACAAGAACAGATGAACATGAAGAACACATTATAGATGTAGATGTAGGGGTTGAATCAAAAGGTGTTGTTAGGTGCAAAATGTAGGTCTGATGAAGACGAACATTTTGGGAACCCCACTTGACCCTCGAATCGACCGAAAAATAGGGGGATTTTTCGATCTGAGATTGCCGACGATGTAAGTAGAATCGACGATTGTGGTTGGTATGGAAATGACGGGCTTGAAGAGACGAAACTAATGGTATAAGTCTCGTCTCCAATGGAGTCCTGTGGTGGCTGAAATCGACAATTCGCCGCCGAAATCACTGTTCACCGACGCATTCTAAAGAGAATTTTGAACTTCATAAACGTACAAGTTCAGCTAAGTCCTTTATTATTTGGTAAAATGGACTTGCATAGCGCTTCCACAAGCGTTATCTAAGTGGAATATTTATATTAATTATAATAGCGCTTGTAATAAGCGCTATGCAAGGAGTAACTTGCATAGCGCTTCGGTAAAAATTTCTGAAAAACGCTATGCAAGTATTTTTTGTTAGATTTTTTTTTAAAATTTGAAAATTTGAAAAAGCGCTATGCAAGCTGTTACTTAGATAGTGCTTTGTAAAAGCGCTATCTAAGCTGCGTTACGTAAGCTGAAATCTGTAGTAGTGATTGGATATGGTTTAAGCCTGTCAAGATTCCCCAAGACCAGTCCTATAGTTTGCTTAGGTCATATGGTTTTCTGTTTTTTGTTTTGATACTTTGTAAGATGTGGTTTACTTGTAATGTCATCTTGAACCATAAAAAGTGGCTAGTACATGTCTATCCATCTAAAACTTCGTTGATAACTCAAGGCCAAACAACCTAGCATGTTTATTACAACCCTGTTCCATTTATATGTAACCTTATCTCATGATTCATTTACCATGTACTGGCTTTTTGTCATTCATAATTGTGTCCGATTTTCTTTTTTCATAAGTTGGAATCTGTTACATAGATCTCATATGTCATCGTGTATTATTTGTCACATGCCATGCTTATCTTTAGTTTGATTTATAATCCAACTTATTTCTATTGTGTTTGATAGTATAATGGAAAAGAATGTTTTTCACAAGATGAGTTGGATGAGATCCGGATGGAGTGGGCGCTGCACTTCTTAAAGATTCTCCGTGCAACATAATTGTTTGAAAGATATTTGTATTTGGGTTATTCAGACAATATTATAGTTTTTGATGTTTATTTAGATAATATTATGTTATTTTGTTGAATTTGATAGCATTATTTGTACGTTTGTTATTCAATTTAGTGTATTTGAACAATTCTATAAAGTATGTACGTTGTTTAGTGCTATCAATATGTATTTTCCCCAAATGATAGAAATCTATTTTGCCATGACATTACTCTTCTTATTACTTTCTCAGTCAGATCTTCAAAGTAAATATTCTTTCTTCTACCATAGAAAACTGGACACCCAAAATAATTAAAAGGAAATGAGCCTTTACTCATACATGTTGCCCTCTTTATTCTTGCAGCGACTGCAATTAGAGTCTTTTCATAAATGTAGAAAGAGCTTTTTTGTTGTTAATCATCTGACCTGATATTTTTTCATACTTCCTCAAAATCTTCATCATTTTCTTCATTGATTTAAACTCAGCTGAACAAAACAGAATTGTATCGTCTGCATATGACAGGTGATTAATCTGTGGACTCCACTTTAGAAGTCTATGTTGAAAATTTACTAAACGTGAAATAAAGTTAATCCTATTAATTATGACTCGAACAATTGGGGCCCCGTACATCGGAAATATTGTTTCCACACGTGCACATGATGTGCCAATGATTGTAATTTTCTAAATGGAAGAGATATTGGTACGGATACAAATTGTTGAGACGTAAGATAATAGATGGTTATTGGCCAAATAACAATGGTTTCACGTTGGTAAATGAAGGAAGAAGTGTACGATGAAAAAAAATGAGTCGGAAAACGCCGCGGAGCCTAGAAGGGCTGCGACGCCTCAACGTCGGAGCCGCGGCGCCTCCGGCCAGCGCCACAGCACCGGTGACGCCCGAAACTCTCTGAAGTTTCGGCACCGCGGCATTACGATTGTTTCAGACCGTTGTAGAAGAAATAAAACTGATTTTTGGGCTGACTTTGGAGCATTAATTCTCCATTATTTGGCTCATGAATTCAGCCATTATTTGGCTGAATTGTAACTCCACATTCAAGGTCATTACTTGTCTATGTGGAAGGTCATCTTCTCCACACTATAAAATGGAGCCTTGGGCTCATTTGCAAAAACACAAAATACTTAACAATTTCCAGAAATTTGTCTTCCTCTCTAGCAACATTCATACACTAAAAGATCTTTCTTCCTAAGAGAACACTTGTGTCTACTTTGCTCACTTGTTTGATTGTTGTTTTATCTTGGGAGATAAGTTGTCATTACACCGTTAAAAGGAATATACGGGGCAATATTATCTTAAGGATAAATTGAAAAATCAATCGACTCAGCAAGCCATATTATTTGTGTCTTTCTAGATTCTTATACTCTTTGTTGTTGATATGAAGGGAAAGAAGCTTGTTGAAAGTGGAGCAAACACTCAAGACGGACTCAAGAACTACTCAAGAACGCATATCCAAGACGGGTCAAGAACCAAACGTTGTTGTGGTTGTCATAACTCTTGTTAGGCTCCAAGCCTATTCTATTGTAATTCATTTCGTTTATCCTTTCTACGTACTAGTGATAGTTGTACACTATTCTCGTACATCCATTGTAATACTCACAATCTTAAGATAATATCGGTACTAGTGCTAGAAAGATGTATGCCAGTAGATCTATCAACAAATCTGGTTCTAGTTTTGGATCTCTCTTTGACGATAGTTACAGATCTGTATTCGTCAAAGGGGAGATCGTTGTTGAATGATCCTAAACCTGAAGATACTGTTGATAGTCATGTTGGCAAGGCTAAGGATCAAAGAAGAGTTGTTATCACCGCTCCTGAGAGTGGTGGAAACAAGTGTCCACGAGAGTTGAGGATGTCAACTGGAACTTGAGGAGAAGGTTGAAGATCATGTTCCATCGTGTGGCAGAAAGCCTACATCTCATGGAAAGAAGAATTTGGACACAACACTAACATGAGCCAGATTCCAAAGGTATGAGTTAATTATTTTTCCTTGTCAATAATGAGATTAAAATATAACTTCTATAAACAAGGTTAGGAATATGAAGTGGTTTTGTTAAAACTTATATTCTTTACACTTTAAAATCAGAAGTTTAATCTCACTTACCTTCCCGTTTAAAGATTGGACTGTTATAAACAACGATCTAAAAGATATGGAATTAGATTGTAATAAATTGGATTTATGGACAAGATATGGACTTAGATTGTAATAAATTGGATTTATGGACAATCCTAAGCAAGGGAAGAGGACTAGAGGACTAAAGACAAGGACTAGAGGACTAGAGACAAACCTGTCACAGTTTCCGATAGAAGATCCGTTTTTTGACAGGATAGTGGTGGACACTCAGTCATGCAAAGCCTACGGGCGACTGGAGTGGGCCAGATTCGTCACATGACATGTCGAAATTGGACACTCAGTCATACGAATCCTACGGGCGACTGGAGTGGGTTAGAGTTTACAGATCTTAAATGATCTGAAGGCCTAAAGAAAGGCAGAAAAGAAATAGGACACTAAGTCTGCCAAGGCAACTGGAGTGGGGGCAGAGTATCTAGATCACATATGATTTGGTTACGCCCTAGCCACAGGAAAGAGGTTGTTCATGTGAAGCAACGCTACCTTCAAAGTGGAAGAAGTTGAAGAGGTTGTCCTCAAAAGGACTTAAGAAAATGTGATCACTCTTAAAAGAGGTGATACATGTCCTAAACTTGGTTTCAAGGACGCTGTGGGGCAATATGGCTTGAGTCTTCACCTCATGTCCCGCAGGTCGATGACAACTAAGAGTGGTACAGTAAGACTGTAGTCAAATGAATGATATATTTGTAATTCGTGCATCTATGTCATCATAGATTAAGACACGTTGAATAGAAAGTCACTCAAAGGCTAACTAAGTTGGGATTCTTGTCGTCTGTCGACATAAAACCTCAAATGAATGTGAGGTAGGAGAAGAGGCAAAATCAACTTTCCATTCCATCAAATGAAATAGCGAAAGAAGCACCGCTCCTCTATAACATAGTCACACCTACGTGGGTGATTTGACGCTTGTACAAATAAATGGGGGAAACAAGTATGTTGTGATATTCATCAAATGATGGTACAACATATTGCTTAATTTGTTAAAGAATAAAGATGAATCTGTTGAAGCATATGGGAGCCAGGCGCCGCGGCGCCTCCACCAAGAGCCGCGGCGCTTGAAGGTTGTTTGGCTACTAGAATTCAGGCATCGCGGTGCCTCCCAGGCAGGGCCGTGGCGCTTCGGAAGCAGAACTTGAAAACTACGGATTGAGGAATTCGTAGGGATAGAGGGGGAGAATGTGAAGCATCGTTTATCCAACGACTGCTCCTTACTCACCTCAGTCTAACGGTGTTAGCCAAGCGCAGATCCGTACGCCCAAAATATGTAGGGCAAGGATATCCTTATCGATAATGTGATTCTCAATAGAACTCCGCTTAAGGATAAGGATAATCTTCCATGTGAAATATTGAAAGAATCTCATATACAGATGTTGTGATATGGGGTAGTGTGGCAAGAGTTGAAGTACCTAAGTCAAAATAGGTCAAGTTGGACGTATGACTGTAGATTGCATATCCACTAGATCTGAAAATAACAGTAGTGTTTATCGCATCCTGGTGCTAAAGAATGATGAATTCTTTGAAGATGACTTTCCTTGAGACGGAAAAAGTAGTGGTTGCTCAAGGTTAACAAGAACCCGCGAGTGTCTGATTGTCTGGAACTAGACATTCCATATCTAAGACTCTTTCGTATTCCCATCTTAGGGTCTTTGGGTGCTTGTGTTATTCCCTTTTTCCATCCACCACAATTAACAAACTTCAGGCCCGTTCTACTCCTTGTGTGTTTTTGGGTTATCCATCAAATCACCGTGGTTATAAATGTTTTGATTTGTCATCTAATCAAATCATTATTAGTCGTTATGTTATTTTTGGTGAGTCCCAATTCCCATTTTCTAAGGTATAAAGTCTCGTGCCTAGTTCGTATAATTTTTTGGATGATGATATATGATCGGTGTATTTTATATACACTTTTTGAGTCATTTTTAGTTAGTCTTTTGTCTCTTTTTGTACAAATAAGTATCATATTAGGATATATTTTCTTTCTTTTAAGTTAAAGTGGTTAAAATGGCTAAATGGCGGAAAAGGAGCTAAAAGAGGGCAAAAGTGGAGGTTCCAGAGCTTAAAAGCAGAGAAAGTAGCGAACGAGGCAGAAACGTAGTCGGCCGCGCCTACGCCAACGAGAGCAGGCGCGCCTAATCATCGAGAGGCTACGAGTTGCAGCGCGGCGCCTCGAACAGCCAGAGATCGGCCGCGCGCCAAATCACCCGGCATCGCAGGTTGCGCGCACCGCGCGCCGATAGCAGGGCCGCGGCGCCGACGCGGGAAAATCAGGTTTAATGACGAATTCTGGGCCAGGCCTGAAGGAAAAAAGGTTGAGGCGGTTTGGAGCCTATAAAAGGAGAACCCTAGGCAGTTTTTAAGGGTTCCCTTTCTTGCACAACACAAGGATTCTTGGATTGAAGATTCGAGACCATAGTCTAGTAATTTCTTTCCTTTTTCTTTTCTTTTATTTCAGTTTTGTATGATGAACCTTGAATTAGTTCTTGTCATGTCAATGACTATGAACTAATTCTTTTATAGGGTTTTCCATGTTAATTCACTAGAAACTTATGTTATGAATTGATGCATGTTATGGTTATTCTTCTTCTTGTTGAGATTTATCCAATAATTGCTTTGAATGCTTGGTAATTAATTGATCACTAATTATCATTACTTATATGATTTCTAATCAAACTTCGAAAGGAGGAGGTTGTGAATATGTTGTAAGTTGGGTAGACATATTTTGGATTGGGAATGAAAATACCTCAATTATTTATGTAGCGTTAATGAGAGGCTTAGAAACCCTAATTTTACGCATGGTGCGTGACGGTTAACTAGGTTTTTGTTCTTAATACTCCTATAGAGTCATCCTTATCACCGAAAGGTAGAAAGGAGCAATACTGGGGTTGAGTGTTTATATATCCTTAACGGGAATATAAAACGATTTCGTAAACCTGCTAGCTCCGAGAGAAGAAGAACCATATTTCATTGCATTAATAAGTAATATAAGCGGATAGTTGAGGAGACGTGGAAGCCATATTCCCATCACAACTGAAGTAATCCTATAGTTAATTAGCCTTTATAATTGTTAGTAATAAACAACAAAAATCAATATCGGTTACAAAATAGATACCAAAAGATAGATAATTTGTCACACCCCGAACCCCGGGCCCGTGACTGGTGCCCTACCTGGGCACCCTGCTACCTTAACAACTAAGTATATTGCGGAAATTAATAACAGCTCATATTTTTTTTTCTTTTAAAACCAACGTACGTACAAGGCAAAGCCGACTAGGCTGCCATATCATATACATAAACAAAAGACACTACACTGTACACGAGTCCAATCCCACATATCAATACTGCACCTAGGAGTTAAATCAAATATGACGGACAAGGCCCCGCCGTACCCAAAATTGTACAAAGCCTGTACTGAAGGATATATACCAAAAAGATAAACTCCTGGACAGAGGGAGCTATCCAAAACCCCGAGCGGATCCTACACTGCCGATCACCAAACAACGTACCTAAACTCATGCAGATGAACGCGGCCGGGCGAGGTCGATCTGAAGAATGTACTGGTATGTGAACAGTAAGTCGTAATAAAATCATAACTCTAAACAAAACAGAGACATGTATGAGAGCCAACCTACAGGACACAATACATAATCAGTCATAATAAGTCAGGGACGCAGGCCCTCAAAGTCCCTACTCAAATATAACTATGGGTCTCACGACAATAATATCAATCATGCCCGTGGAATCCGTCCTCACTGCGATCCATGATATAACATAGCACCAATAGGCATACATGAACACCAAGTCCCACGTGTTCTAAAATCAGACGCTGGCAGTAAACGAATGTGTGGTATAACGTCTTGGGGTTTACCTCATTTATACTCGACCGGGCGAGTGGTAAGCGGGGTATAACGTCTTGGGCTTGCCTCTCATTTATACTCTTACCGAGAAGGTGGTATAACGTCTTGGGCTTGCCTCAATTATACTCTTACCCTATCTCAACCGGCCACAAACAACACATAAAGCGGTGGTACAGTCTGGGGGTTTACCTCACTCACGTACTCCACCGGGAGAAGGTGGTACAACGTCTTGGGGGTTTACCCCTCACTTATACTCTTACCCTATCTCGACCGACCATCAAACAAGACATAAGCACTACCATGTCTTCTATAAAAATCCGGGAATTTAACCCAAGTACTACAAGTAACGGAAGCATACCCGTGGAATCCCACATCACTGTCGGTACGTCCCAGTAACTTACAACAAGACAGCCGACCCTTCAACCGAGAGTCGCGGCAACTTACTAAAACATAATACTTGCACTCAAAGGCTATTACCAGCACATATAGGCAAGTTCTCAATTAACCAAGCCAAAGTACTTATCAGGGCACAAATAGAATAAATTCTCATTTAACAAGCCAAAGTACTTATCCGGGCACAATTAGAATAAATTCTCATTTAACAAGCCAAAGTACTTATCAGGGCACAAATAGAATAAATTCTCATTTAACAAGCCAAAGTACTTATCAAGGCATACATAGAATAATTCTCTTTTAACAAGTCAAAGTACTTATCAAGGCACACTTAGACAAATTCTCAATTTATCAAGCCAAAGTACTAATCAAGGCATACATAGAATAATTCTCTTTTAACAAGTCAAAGTACTTATCAAGGCACACTTAGACAAATTCTCAATTTATCAAGCCAAAGTACTACGTACGTACATTCTTTTATAAAAGACTCCTTTCTATGTAAAGCCCCAAGATACTAACACCCGTAGTATCAAGGCGTGTCTATTTTTCAAAGTAAGTTACTACACTTTTAGAAAACTCATTTCAAGTCTTGAAATCAAGTAACTCCAAATTTTCACAATCTTGGCAACTTATGCCCTTTTATCAAAATAGACAACTTTCTAAATCTTTCATAAAGCCGTTATAACCAACTTCCCATAAAGCCGTTATAACCCTTTATGATTTTAGACATATCCATTCCTTCAATGACCAAGAGACTTATACTATTAAAACCAAGTATCACATACTTACAAATCAAGTTCTTAACTTTCAAAAATACTCCAAGTCTCTTAATAGTTAGAAAACAAGTTTTCTTCTACTTTTTAAACCTCAAGTAACTTCACCCTTAACACAAGTTACTTCTCTTAAATCATGTCATTTCTCCTCTTTTAAATCAAATAAGTAAATCACCTTTTGACTCCTAAAGTCACTATAATGACCTTTAGGTTTTAGAACTAAGGCACTAGCCAAAAGATTTGGAAACCACTTCCTTTTAAGACTAAATGTACTTTAAGTAAAAATACCTTCACTTTTAAGAATCCAAACTTCATCAAGAAAATGGATTCTACAACTTACAATCCAAACATCAAAGTACACTCAAGGAAATACATAGAACAAATTCTATTTTAGGCAATCCAAATACAACCAAGGAATGGATCATTTAGGAGTAGAACCTACTTTCTTTATCTTACGGAATCATGCTAGAAGAGAGATAGTTCACATACCTTTCGGCTAAATCCACAAGCTAAGCCGAATACGCACGTAGAAGTTTCAACCTATAATGGTCACAACAAGACTATCAATCTTCTAGTCTCTAACGAGAATAATACTAAGTATTTAGTCTCTAATTCTACGGAAAATCGGGCAAAGACTTCCTTTGTTTCTACTCACTTTGCCACCTTTTCAAGGCCGAATACAATAACCAACAAGCCACATTTAAGGCTCCAAACAACAACCAAACAAAGGGGATTACACGCCTTACAATACGTGTAAAATTCGCCACAATTCATACAAAATAGCTTAAAACTCCAAGCCATTCTCACCAATCTTATAACCAACAATACTAAGGTCTTTTCCAATCTTCCCTAATTCCAAGTTCTAAGGTCAACATGTTATTTAGTCGTAAACAACTTCAACAACTACAATTTCCTTCTTTATACAACATGTGACGACTTAAACGAATAATCAACTTGAAATGTACTCTTAAGGCTAACATGCTAGTTTTCGGATTAGGGTTCCAATAGCCAACATAATAATCAAACTTCGTAATATATAACTCATGTCATAATAACCATAGCTACAATCAATAAGTAAGCTTAATTGCTAAAACGACAAAATTTATACCTTCAAGCCCTTAAAATTTCCAAGATCCAAAGTCGCGCTTAGCAATTCTTAGCTCCTTTCCTTAGGTTCCAATCCGCTCAAGCACTCCTTAGGCCTACAAGAACCCATCTTCAAGTTCCAACTTCAAAGTCAAGAACTCCAATAGTTTCCGCTTTATGACTAACGTAAAAACTCCGCTTTTCCAAATCTTTCTATCGAGATAACCTTATAATACCCTTGGGGACATTGGGTTAAAGTCTTGTGGCTAATGGATCAAAATCACAAAATTTTGTGTGGGAGAGGCTTGAACCCGAGAGCAATGTTGCTAGAACAACAATGTTTCTAATTTTTCTAAGTGTTAAAATGAGCTAGTCTTGCTACTAGTTAGTATATAACACATATTGGAAGGCTTAGATATTAACAAATGTGAGGCTAGGATGATTATCACAAGGATCGCTTTACGTGGCAAGTTGACTAGTCAATTATGTCAAGCTTGCAAGACTTATCATCTACATAGGTCAAATGACCATTTTACCCTTAACATTTTCGTCCAAGACCACTAGTCAGTGCCACGTGTCGCCTCTCATTCGTCCATAAAATTCCGTAACCTCGTGGCCCCACAAAATGTAAAATTTCCTCGGTGGGTCCCACGTGACCAAATCCGTAAAAATAAATTTCCATAGTGTTAATAAGTTCCATACTTTACAAATAATGCCTTTTGAGAATCCAATTCTCAACAACGAACATTTTTCCTTACCGACGTTCGGAAGATTTTCCGTCGGAAAAACAATTCTTCCTTTCGCATCGATTTCCAAGTCTTGTTTCCTTCGTACATTCTCCTTTACATGTCCCGGACTTACGGTGTAACATTTTTCCCTTAGAAACATTCGCCTCGAATGTTCTTAGTCTGTCACGCTTATACAAACTCCGACAATCTCTATACTATGCCTATCAATCAAATGCACAAGACCAACGATGCCACACACGCATCACCACATAACATACGTAAACATAATAATGGACCTTCCGTCAGTGGTCCCTTCTCATAAAACTCGAAGGTTACGCTTTTCCAAACACGGATCCTTAGAGGTTCCTTTCTTTCCTTACTTGTCATACTTTCTCGCACTTTCAAACTCATCTAGTGCATGAACAAAATCTCAAATTTTGTTTCGTTCCCAACTCGAGTTACTAATCAAACTCGCCATTAAGCTACTTGAATTTCCGCTAAGGCTCTTCTCGGTCCTTACGACCTAGTTCCGGTGGAACGCATCCACGAACTCGTACCACGATTAACTAAACTTGGGCCTGGCATCCTCGTGACCCTATCACATAACGGGACCATTTCTAACTGACATCACCCCATTCCATACTATCGGCAGACCCGAAATGAGTCCACAACCCGACTCATCGTCACCCTTAACTTCTCGTTCTTAGTCTGAAATACATCTCTCTTATCTCAAGGTACTTCTTACCCTATCCCCTATTCACTAGAGGTTCGTCACATAAGCCAAAGTATTTCTACTATACAATCTTCCTATCGCCTAACATCACATGGTAATTACAACTTGTGAACTCTACACAACTATAGTCTCAGTCCACTTATCATTCTTGTCAATATTCTTAACTTTTCACTTTACTAATCACAGTATCCCTACCTCTGGGGTACTATCACTTTACAACTCTTGCAATAAAGGGAAAACATATACGCTAGGGCAAAATCTGAATCTAACAATGCACGTATGATTCAAAAGAACCGAGATATACCAGAACCCCAGGCGACGCTTCTCGATCCCGCCGATGGTCGCGTCATCTATGCGGTTCAAGGACCGTCTGAACTATAAACTCCACTCGACCTCTACCACCACCGGTGACATCCAACACCTGTCACCGGGAACGCATACCGGGAGGAAAGGGAAACAACCATCGGCCTCATAGTCGAGCCACCACCGGTGCTCCTTCTAAAAGGACATACCGGAATATGGCCCGGACGGCCACAATAAAAACAAAGTCCCGCCATAACGGCATTTCCCGAACGACGCCACCACATCCGATACACCGAGGAATAGGTGGCCTCGACCGAGAAAATCCTCCGCTACTCGAGAACCTCGACCCTGGAGCTCGGACCGGCTCATAAATACCTTGTGGGATCAAATCTCCCACCTATGAGCCGCGGGGGTATGTACTGGGTAGGCTGGGACGAATATCTCACTCGCTGCTGAGGCAGCTCGTCCAAAAACTCACCGGGATAACCAACCGGTCTAGCCCTCTTACGCAGATCTACCCTCTGTACACCTGTCTGTACTGGCCGAATAACCTCCTGCTGAGGAAACTGCAGCATTGCTATCTTGGTCAATAACATAATGGCTTCCTTCATGACCCTAAAATCTGCCTAATCGAGAAATCAGAGGCTCGTGTCTGTGTTCTCAAAACTCGCGAAGAAGAACTCGATCGCGAACAACATCCGGTATAACACGGGCATAAGCCCTATCAACTCTCTCGAGTCGACTAGTAGCTCGCTACTCCTTTGCCCTTCTCGGGCGTTGCTTCTCTCGAGGCATAAGCGTAACACAACAATACGTCGAGAGGAATTATCTTACTAACACATTTCTGTGGCACGATCTCGAGTGAGAAGAATAGAAACCAACTCCTAAATGTCCTGTAGCCTCTGTTTATGGGTGTGGCGCAACACACCGATAATCAAGACTCTACTAGACACGGCCTCAGAAACATTCCGAGGATCGATCGCTCGATACCACTCTGTCACACCCGAACCGGGCGTGGATCGTGCCCTACCTGGCACCTCGCTACCTTAACAACTAAGTATATTGGAAATTAATAACACTCATATTTTTTTTCTTTTAAAACCAACGACGCATACAAGGCAAAGCCGACTAGCCGCCATATCATATACATAAACAAAATACACTACACCGCACACGCAGTCCAATCCCACATGAATACGCTGCACTTGGAGTTAAATGAAATATGACGACAAGGCCCCGCTGTACCCAAATCGTATAAAGCATGCATCAAGGATATATACCAAAAAGATAAACTCACGACGGAGGAGCTATCCAAAACCACGAGCGGATCCTACACTGCCGATCACCAAACAACAGACCTAAACTGCGGCGTAACGCACTTCAAGGCGAGGTCAAGACGAAGAATGTACCAAGTATGTGAGCAGTAGCATCGTAATAAAATCATAATCTAAACAAAACAGAGACATGTATGATAGCCAACCTACAAGACACAATACATAAGCGGTCATATCAAGTCGTGGACGCAGCCCTCAAAGTCACTACTCAAATATAACTATGGGTCTCACGCCCATAATATCAATCATGCGTGGAATCCTTCCTCACCGCGATCCATGATATAACATAGCACCAATAGGCATACATGAACACCAAGTCCCACTGTGTTCTAAAATCAGACGCAAGTAGGCAAACGAGCAGTGGTATAACGTCTGGGTTTACCCTCATTTATACTCGACCGGGCGAGGTGGTAAAGCAGGGTATAACGTCTGGGCTTGCCCTCATTTATACTCTTACTCGGAGAAGGTGGTATAACGTCTTGGGGCTTGCCTCAATTATACTCTTACCCTATCTCAACCGGCCACAAACAACACATAAGCGGTGGTACAATGTCTGGGTTTTACCTCACTTGTACTCTTACTGGAGTATGGTACAACGTCTTGGGGTTTACCCTCACTTATACTCTTACCCTATCTCGACCGACCATCAAACAAGACATAAGCACTACCATGTCTTCTATAAAAATCCGAATTTAACCCAAGTACTACAAGTAGCTAAGCATACCCGTGGAATCCCACATCACCGCTTGCAGACGTCCCAAGAACTTACAACAAGACATACCGCTTCAACCGAGAGTCGCGGCAACTTACTAAAACATAATACTTGCACTCAAAGGCTATTACCAGCACATATAGGCAAGTTCTCAATTAACCAAGCCAAATTACTTATCAGGGCACAAATAGAATAAATTCTCATTTAACAAGCCAAAGTACTTATCCGGGCACAATTAGAATAAATTCTCATTTAACAAGCCAAAGTACTTATCAGGGCACAAATAGAATAAATTCTCATTTAACAAGCCAAAGTACTTATCAAGGCATACATAGAATAATTCTCTTTTAACAAGTCAAAGTACTTATCAAGGCACACTTAGACAAATTCTCAATTTATCAAGCCAAAGTACTAATCAAGGCATACATAGAATAATTCTCTTTTAACAAGTCAAAGTACTTATCAAGGCACACTTAGACAAATTCTCAATTTATCAAGCCAAAGTACTACGTACGTACATTCTTTTATAAAAGACTCCTTTCTATGTAAATCCCCAAGATACTAACACCCGTAGTATCAAAGCGTGTCTATTTTTCAAAGTAAGTTACTACACTTTTAGAAAACTCATTTCAAGTCTTGAAATCAAGTAACTCCAAATTTTCACAATCTTGGCAACTTATGCCCTTTTATCAAAATAGACAACTTTCTAAATCTTTCATAAAGCCGTTATAACCAACTTCCCATAAAGCCGTTATAACCCTTTATGATTTTAGACATATCCATTCCTTCAATGACCAAGAGACTTATACTATTAAAACCAAGTATCACATACTTACAAATCAAGTTCTTAACTTTCAAAAATACTCCAAGTCTCTTAATAGTTAGAAAACAAGTTTTCTTCTACTTTTTAAACCTCAAGTAACTTCACCCTTAACACAAGTTACTTCTCTTAAATCATGTCATTTCTCCTCTTTTAAATCAAATAAGTAAATCACTCCTTTGACTTCTAAAGTCACTATAATGACCTTTAGGTTTTAGAACTAAGGCACTAGCCAAAAGATTTGGAAACCACTTCCTTTTAAGACTAAATGTACTTTAAGTAAAAATACCTTCACTTTTAAGAATCCAAACTTCATCAAGAAAATGGATTCTACAACTTACAATCCAAACATCAAAGTACACTCAAGGAAATACATAGAACAAATTCTATTTTAGGCAATCCAAATACAACCAAGGAATGGATCATTTTAGGAGTAGAACCTACTTTCTTTATCTTACTAATCATGCTAGAAGAGAGATAGTTCACATACCTTTCGCTAAATCCACAAGCTGCCGAATACGCTGCGTAGAAGTTTCAACCTATAATGGTCACAACAAGACTATCAATCTTCTAGTCTCTAACGTAGAATAATACTAAGTATTTAGTCTCTAATTCTACGGAAAATCGGGCAGCACTTCCTTTGTTTCTACTCACTTTGCCACCTTTTTCAAGGCCGAATACAATAACCAACAAGCCACATTTAAGGCTCCAAACAACAACCAAACAAAGGGGATTACACGCCTTACAATACGTGTAAAATTCCGCCCCACAATTCATACAAAATAGCTTAAAACTCCAAGCCATTCTCGGCCAATCTTATAACCAACAATACTAAGGTCTTTTCCAATCTTCCCTAATTCCAAGTTCTAAGGTCAACATGTTATTTAGTCGTAAACAACTTCAACAACTACAATTTCTTCTTTATACAACATGTGACGACTTAAACGAATAATCAACTTGAAATGTACTCTTAAGGCTAACATGCTAGTTTTGGATTAGGTTCCAATAGCCAACATAATAATCAAACTTCGTAATATATAACTCATGCTTGCTAATAACCATAGCTACAATCAATAAGTAAGCTTAATTGCTAAAACGACAAAATTTATACCTTTCGAAGCCCTTAAAATTTCCAAGATCCAAAGTCGCGCCTTAGCAATTCTTAGCTCCTTTCCTTAGGTTCCAATCCGCTCCAAGCACTCCGTAGAGGCCTATGAAGAACCCATCTTCAAGTTCCAACTTCAAAGTTGAAGAACTCCAATAGTTTCCGCCTTGACTAACGTAAAAACTCCGCTTTTTCCAAATCTTTCTATTGAGATAACCTTATAATACCCTTGGGGACATTGGGTTAAAGTCTTGTGGCTAATGGATCAAAATCACAAAATTTTTGTGTGGGAGAGGGCTTGAACCCGAGAGCAATGTTGCTAGAACAACAATGTTTCTAATTTTTCTAAGTGTTAAAATGAGCTAGTCTTGCTACTAGTTAGTATATAACACATATTGGAAGGCTTAGATATTAACAAATGTGAGGCTAGGATGATTATCACAAGGATCAAGCTTATGTGGCAAGTTGACTAGTCAATTATGTCAAGCTTGCAAGACTTATCATCTACATAGGTCAAATGACCATTTTACCCTTAACATTTTCGTCCAAGACCACTAGTTGGGGTGCCACGTGTCACCCACTCATTCGTCCATAAAATTCAGAACCCTCGTGGGCCCACAAAAATGTAAAATTCCTCGGTGGCCCCACGTGACCAAATCCAGAAAAATAAATTTCCATAGTGTTAATAAGTTCCATACTTTACAAATAATGCCTTTTGAGAATCCAATTCTCAACAACGAACATTTTTCCTTACCGACGTTCGGAAGATTTTCCGTCGGAAAAACAATTCTTCCTTTCGTACCGATTTCCAAGTCTTGTTTCCTTTCGTACATTCTCCTTTACATGTCCTGGACTTACGGGGTGTAACATAATTGGTACTTGAACACTAATCCTTGTGGACGATATTCGGTTTTACCAAGACTATATTACTTGTCACGATAACGTGCACGTGCGTTAAAGTGTGTGCATCTTTTCGCGCATCAAGTTTTTGGCGTCGTTGCCGGGGAGTAGGCATAGTTCAATATCAATTTTATCTATTTTTAATTTCTAATTTGGTTTTTATTTTTATTTCTTTACATTGTTTATTTTATTGTCTTTTGTACAAACAAGTGTGCCGTGATTCGTTGTTGGTTTTGATTCATCTCAGGGATCCTTTAGATATGGATTTCTACTGTCAATATGATAGAGATCCAACCATAGAGGAAGAGAGGGAACGGCTCAAGGAAGGACTGGTCTATCAAACTGGATGACGCATTGTGGGCATACCAGACAGCTTTCAAAACACCAATTGGTATGTCACCTTATAAATTAGTTTTTGGTAAAGCATGTCATTTGCCAGTAGAGTTAGAACACAGAGCGTATTGGGCAATGAAGAAGTTAAACATGGACGCCAAGGCAGCAGGACAGAGGAGGCTATTACAGCTGAGCGAGTTGGATGAATTCAGGCACAATGCCTATGAGAATGCAAAGATCTACAAGGAACGAACGAAAATATGGCACGACAAGAGGTTGATACCAAAAGACTTTCAAGAAGGACAACAAGTGCTATTATTCAACTCGAGGTTGAAATTATTTTCAGGCAAGTTAAAATCACGTTGGACAGGACCATACACGGTGGTAAGAGTATTCCCATATGGTGCACCTCAATTTCACTTTTCCTCCAAATCGTTCGTTTTTTCCCTTTTCAAATCTAAATATCTCGCGATGTCCAATTTAGGTCAAGTTTGGCTAATTTCAGTTTTTGGGAATTGGGGATATGGTTTTTAAGGATTGGTTATATTGGACTTTTAGTTTGAAAATCCCGTGTTGGGCACAGGTTCCAATCGGTGCGTGAGGGCAGTGGCTGGTTAGAAATTTGAGTGGGTTGCGGGTTGGTGAGGTGTCGGGTGTGGGCTTGAAATTGGGTCTGGACCAGAAATTAGGTTGGTTACAGTGGAAGGGGGTCTGGCCTGGTCGACGGGGTAGGGGTAAGAGTGGGTCGGGTCTGATCGTGGTATTGTAGGTGGGTTGGTCTCAGTGATGGTGACTAGGTTGGTGGTGGTGTCGGTGTAGGTATTATCGACGGTGACAGTGAGTGGGTTGTACGACGGTGGTTGGGTAGGTGTGGAGAGTACGTTGGGCAGGTTTGACCGATGGGAATTGGTGCAGTGTGGGGCTGCGACATTGGGGTCGACGACGAAGAAGACATGTGGGTGGGAGATGCGATAACTAATCTGGTTTTCACTGCCGGTATGAGATCCAGCAGAGTGCTGGTGGTGGTAGCTGGGACAGGGATGAGATGCAGTAGTGCACCAGAACAGTGGTCGATCGGAACAGTAGGTGTCGGTGGCACTGGCAGAGGTCGACCAAAATAATGGGTTTGGTGACTGCCAGAACAAGGGATGCAGTGGTTGACTATATTGCCGTCGGGGATGGGAGACACGACGGGGAATGGGTGTTAGCTGCAGAAACTGGCAGTGCTCGGTCAGTGGTGGAAGTACGACTGAGTTTAGTGAGTATGACGGGGGAGATGTCAGACTCATTTAAAAAGGCATAGTCCGTGTTTTAGATTTTTTGGATATTTGCAAATGAGAATATTGTCTCGTTGAACGTAAGTGAAGAGAGACGTGAATTTTACGAGTGGAAAAATCATAGCACAGGTAGCCCCTATGATTATTGGAAAATCGACAAAGACACACGGGGTGTTACGAGGTGCTAATTTATGAGGAGCAGTGGAGGCAAGATTCGGGTAGCACAAACAACCGAAAATTCTAAGGTGATCATAGGAGGGGATCCGACGATAGAGAAATTTGGTGGGAGTTTTGTTTGAAGAGTACTGGTAGGTAAAATATTAAGGATATATTATACCATTTTGACTGCATAAACCCAGAATGATTGGGGGAGAGATGCATGGAAAAGAATGGTACGAACCATGTTGTTGATAGTACGGAGGATTCATTCGGCTTTTCCGTTTTGGGGTAAGGTGTGGGGACATGAGAAACGGAAGACCATGCCATTATTGGTGCAAAAATTATGAAACAAGGAATTATTAAACTCACGTCCATTATCAATTTGGAATGATTTGATGAATTTTTCAAATTGTGTTTTGATAAAGTTACGAAACTCAAGAAACATAGTAAAGACTTCAGACTTGAACTTTAGGGGGTAAATACATATAAAGTGAGAAAAATCATCTAACAAAACAAGATAAAATTTATGACCAAGTGAACTAATAACATGAGATATCCATAAATCTGCATGAACAATATCAAACGGAGAAAATGTAACACTTAAAGAATACTGAATAGAAAGGCGAACGTGTTTTCCTAAAGGGCAAGACAAACACAGTTGGGCATGTTTCCCACTGGAACAACAAATTAAATTATTGTTCTTAAGAAAATTAAAAACATGATCTCCAGGATGTCCAAGTCTATTGTGTCAAGTTGACGGAGAGATTGTTGTTTGTGAGAGAAGAGACTTGGGCAGTTAGCGATGTGGGAGGGGTGACACTGGCAGCAGATGTGGATAGAAAAGGATAGAGGTCCCCCTCACTATTGCATCGTGTAAGGAGTTTCCCATTATGTAGGCCCGTTACAGAAAGCTAAACGGGTCAAAATTAATTGAGATGGAATTATTTGTGGAAAATTTTCTAATGGAGATTAGGTTCTTGATAATGTGTTGGGCATAAATAATGTTATTTAGAGAGAAGTGGGGATACAGTGGTGGGGTTAAAGTGTGGCAAAAACCCTGAATTGAAATGTGGTGACCGTTCCCAACCAGAATAGATTGTGGAGTATTTAAATTATGCATTTGAGAAAGATTACCAAAATTATTAGTGATGTGGGACGTGACGCCCGTATCCATATACCACGCATTATCAGGCTTCAGATGAGTCAACGTGTCGAAAGCCTGGCACAAACTGGATTGGGGAAGGTCTGGAGAGGATTGTTGGGCTCCGCAACTGGCCTATGGTTGTGGGCCATTGTTGGTGTGCTCATACTATCGGGTCTGCAGCATTTGGGCTCGATTGAGGCCGTACAGATTGTGCCCAGGCTGCTAGGCCACTAAAGCAGCCAATATGGCATTTGGGTTGCAAGCTCTAGGTAGCTTCTGGAGTCCCAGGCCCTCTGTTTTCGCCCACTGTTGCTAGAAAATACACCTAGGGTGGTCTCCGCCATAGGTTATGTCGGAAAAGAAAATTTGAGGGTCGGGCGTAGACGAGGTGGATGGGAGGTAGAATTGGTCATATGCGAGGTGTATAATGACTTATGGAGGTTGTATACGGGCAATTTCAGCCATATATGAGGTGTATATCAGCTTTGAGAGGTTGTATGCTAGTAGTATATAGCCTGTTGGAGAATTATTAGAGGGGAGCGGACCGTTTATTAGTGATATATCAGAGGTATACGAGGTCGTAGAGGTCTAGGTCACTGTATACAAAGTGTATATCAGCGTATATTGACAGTATACCGATGGTAGATATGGTTTGACGCCAGAAAAAGTAAGGGGAAGGGCGACCGATTTAAGGGTTTAGGGTAGGAGTGAAGTTTTGACTTTTGATATCATGAAGAAATAGATATTGGGTCTAACTCAACCCCAAAAGTTAGCTTATAGGGTGAAGATTGTCCATGTTCTCATTCCATATCCGATATGAGACTCTTAACACTATCAATTTTGGCAGTCCAAAGCAAAAAAAAAACTATCAATATTACATTTTTTTGGTTGTTAGGAATTTGAAGAAAATGAACTAAAACTCCATTGAAAATCATTGAAGCTCTCTCAAGTTTGAGTTTAAAAATTGGAGTTTACGGTTTTTTTTTAGTGAGTGTTGGAATAGATTGGGTACAACTTAAGACGATTTAGTGCAGATTTTAGGTTTGTTTAAGTTGAAACTTTGAGCTACGGTTCGAAGGAAGAAGATGAAGTTTCTATATGTATAATTGTGTATCTTCCATGTATATCTTGTGTATCCCATATGTATCCTTGTATATCTATGTATATACACGTGTTGCAGAGGAATTTTTCAACTTGATTTTAACTACGGATTTTGACTCCAAACCAATTCAAATCACCTCTAATATTCCAAAAAATTGTATTGCATCATCTATGTGTTTTCAACGAATTCCAGCCATCCCCATTGAGAAAATTCTTTTTCCCTTGGTATTTTAAATGTTGTATATTATTGGTAATTTTTTGACAAAAAAATGATCAAATGCTATTCTATGGTTAAAGTGCCCTAAAGGATTGCAAAATATGGTACATTCCTGTAGTTCAATCCATTTTAGTTCTTGTCCACACTTTCTTTTTATTTGGGCCTTTACTATACTTGGCCTTTCTTGAATGAAAGCTTAGTATATACTTTCTCCGTCCCAAAAAAATGAACCTATTTTAACTTGACATAAAATATAAAAATAAATAAAGATTTTTTAAAATTTGTGGTACAAAATAAATCTTAGATATTTGTATGGTTGTAAATGATATCATAAAATTAAATTATTTTTAAATAAAAAATGAGTCAATCTTTTTAGAACAAACTAATAAGGAAAGTAGAACAATCTTTTTGTGACAGATTGTTCAAACTATTATCTGCCATTAAATTTGAATATACGAACTGACAATTTGAGGGTGTACATTTCAGCTTGTGTTATCATTGAGTTTTTTTCTCGATTTCTTGGCTATCTTATTGACAATCATTTGGTGCATCATCAGTCAATCATTATAGGGATTGCAATTGGGCGGGGCGGGTGCGGGTACCCCTCCTCCGCACCCGTATTCGCCAGAAATTTTTATATCCGCCACCTACCCACCACCCGTGGCGGGTACAATTTCACCATCCATACCCGCCTAGACGGGTATATTCTTAAATTCATATCTGATCCACCACCCAAGTGGATATTCGAGATTGATTGGTTTGACATACTTTCTCTACATCTAAGTCTTCATCGAAATGAAACTTAACTAGAACAATATTTTCTGGTTTGATTATCACATAAGCAAGTTATTCAAAGACTGCTATTATACTAATTTTGGATTGAAGACTATCAAAAACATCAAGTTACTAAACTCAAAAAGCAGTTACTATAGTCACACATTTGATTCCAACAACAATAGAATAAAAAGAAATCCAGAACATATAGACATAGCTTGTCCGGGATGAGAGGATCCACGAATACCAACTCTTGTGGCGGTCATACATTAGAGAGTATATGGCAAAGCACACGACAAGGAAGAACAACACATACGACAAATATTTCATGGCAAGATCATCATACTCTTTTGTCTTATTTCCAATATATGATTCCCGATCTCGGAACCTCAACATAGGTATTCTATCAGATCTGTCAATCTAGAAATCAAGGACAACTAATAATAAGACTGAGAAATGAGAATTGAGAAGAGTTAAGGTTGTAATGTTGAGAAGAGAGTGAAGGGCGAATGCGGTAAGAGAGAGACAGAGTGCTAAAGAGTAAATACTGAAGTGAAGGCGTAAGAGTAGATGAGTAAACCCTAGTGCTCACTTATTAATTAAGGGCATTGGTAATTAAGGGTATTGGCCTTACGGACTACTAGTCTACTACAAATGGAGAGGGTAGGCGGGTATCAAGCGGGTATAACTGCAAATCCACCACCTACCCGCATATCCGTGCCGAATACATTTTCAATATCCATATCCGTCTATTACCTGCCAAAATTATACCCATACCCGTCCCAACTGGAGCAGGTGAGATACGGTGCGAAATCCGCAAAATTATACCCATCTGCCATCCCATAGCATAACTAAATATAATCATCTAATTGGCATGAGGCTACTAAAAAGGGAATATGCATGCCTTGACACCTTTTTTAGATGTTAAGAAGTTGGTTCACATTGCTAGAGTTATACGGAGCATATCACAGATTATTAATATAACATAACTACCCCGAATATGAATAACTTATTAAAATATCATAATGCCTTATGTACAAAATGGCTTCCATTAGCTTTCGAGTAAAATTACACATTTAGTATAAATAAAGGTTAAATACCAGAAGAACTAAATCCAATAAGGTAATAACTCCAGAATTGAAATCACTATTTGCTCCCTTATATAGGTGCATTAACAAGGAAAAGAGAACTAGAAACTAAAAATCAAAGCATCATTTTTCTAGTAGTTTGACTAATAATTAAGCCTTTGTTGAAGTTATTAGTGGTGATTAGTGTATTATTTGTTAAAGGGCTTGTATGTGACTTAGTATTAGTTGAGGGGCCTTATTGTATTTTTTCTTATTTTGTCTTTCCCTGATTGTATACAAGAGGACTTATGTGAAAATCATTATTCATATTAATAAGAAGAGAAACACACAGAAGCTCAGTTTTTTTCCTGAGCCCCAATTCTGAGCCCTAAATGTCTCCTTCAAAATGATTCCTCAGATCTCCATATTCACTTCCTCCCCACTGCAATCCTACAACCATTAACATGGTATCAGAGCCATAGGGGAAGATCTGAAGACCTATTACAGGGAGAACTCTGCGATTCAGTTAGAAATCGCAGAAACAGATCGATTCAGTCAGAAATTCAAGTTTTCGATCTAATTGAGTTCAAGCTGAGGTGAATCTAGTTCATACAATACAAATCTGTTACAGTTTTTTTTAGAAATCGATGAGATCGAGGTAAATCCAGTTCATGCAATACAAATCTGTTACAGTTTTTTTTTTGAAGTCGATAAGATCGAGGTGACCTGTGTTGTTGTTTTTGTTGTTCGATTAAAACTAATATGTCGCAAATCGATCTATTCATGGAGAACAATTCGCAGAATGTACCAATTATTACAAATGAAGCTTCAAATGTGAGTTTAAATGTAATGGATCATAATCATCCGTTATATTTGAGTTCATCAGATACGCCTGGAGCTGTACATGTCGAAATACAGCTTAAGGAATGGAGAATTATACGTTGTGGAGTCGTGCGATGCAGTTGAGTTTGTTAACTAAGAACAAAATTGGTTTCATTGACGGTACAGTGAGGAAAGACATGTATGAAGGAAATATGATGAAGCAATGGGACCGTTGCAACGCAATGGTGATTTCGTGGATTATGAAAAATGTGAGTAGAGATCTGTTGAGTGGAATATTGTACAGATCCACTGCTCTTGCAGTTTGGCGAGATTTAAAGGAGCGATTCGATAAGATTAACTTGTCGAGGGTGTATCAATTGAAGAGCTGCTATGCTTCAACAAGCGAGTATCGTCAGAGCCTATTATTCTAAGATGAAGGATACGTAGGATGAGATTGATTCAATAATACCTCCACGGCGTGTAACGCGACGATCCAGAGCTTATATTGAACATCCGCCGATGAGGTTACTAGAGTTTTGATGGGGCTAAATGATGGCTACAATCAAGCGAAGTCATATTCTATTGCTAACACCACGCTAGGCCAATCAAGCATATGCTATGATTGCGCAAGATGAGAGTCAAAAATCCATTACCGGAAGATTTGGAGGCAATGACTCGACAGAATCTATGGTGATGTATGGCAAGTCGACTTATTACAAACAAATGAAGCAAAATTATACTAGTTTCTGTGACTACTGTCAAATGAAGGGGCACACTAGAGAAAATTATCGCAAGTTATTGTTGTTCTGTGAATATTGCAAGAAACAAGGGCATATTGCAGAAAAGTGCTATAGATTGGTTGGATATTCTGCAGACAATAAAGAGAAGAAGAAAGTAAATGTGGCAGTAACAGGAATTCATGCTGATGAATTGTCCAAAGAACAACAGGATCACCTTCAGTGTCGATTATCTTCATGTACATTGGATAGATATGAGAAGGCATTACAGGTACCTGAGTCACATGTAGAAGAGGGCAGCAGGACAGCAGTTGCTGCCAAGGTTCATATGGCAGGTAACTTTGCACTTCCTAAGCTCGCATTAATCGGATAGTTGACTCGTGGCTACCGATCACGTGGTCGTGAGTAAAACATGATCGAAAGGAAGATAAAAGAAGTTTAGGCAGTACAATCGCCCGCGGTGGTGTTCTTTGAGATCACACAAACAGGAAACTGTAGGCTTAAGAATGGTGATGTTATTGGACATGTGTTGTGTGTTCCCACTTTCAAGTTTAATCTACTATCAGTTTCGAAGCTAACCAGGGAATTGAATTGTTGTGCAAAAATTTTCCCTGATTTCTTTGTCGCAGGATCTATTCTTGGGAAGGTCCGGGCGAGACCGCAGAAGTTGATGGCCTATACATATTGGAGTCTGGAAGGAATTATGGAGAGTCAGTTAGAGCACATGCTGTTGTATCAATTGTGGTGACCAAAGATGAGTTAGAAGCAGAGTTATGGCATAGAAGAATGGGCCATGTTCCACTGAGTATGCTTAGAAAGTTAGCTGTTTTTAAGAATAAATCAGATTTTTCAATAAATCATTGTGAAGTGTGTCATTTGACTAGACAAACAAGAAAGGTATTCCCTGATAGTAATAGTAGTACTGACTTTGCTTTCCAGCTTTTACACTTAGATGTATGGGGACCATATAAATTGTCATCCTATAACAATATGAGGTATTTTCTCACTGTGGTGGATGATTACACTAGATGGACATGGTTTTTCTTGATGTATGTTAAGTCTGATGTAATTACTGTTCTTAAGAAATTGTTTGTAATGATAAGGAATCAATTTGGTCTCACTGTTAAGGAATTAGAGCGATGATGGAGCAATTTCGAATTGCTTGTTCTGACATGTTTGATCAATTGGGAATTATACATCAGAAGTCTTGTCATATTCTCCACAGGAAAATGGAGTAGTAGAAAGAAAACATAGGCACATATTGGAAATAGCCAGGGCTATTAAAATACAAAGTCAATTACCAGCTAAATTCTGGGGTGATTGTATTGAGTCTGATGTATATGTGATAAACAGGGTACCTACTGTTACTGATCTGTGTATTTTATATACACTTTTTGAGTCAGTTTTAGTTAGTCTTTTATCCTTTTTTTTACAAATAAGTGTCGTATTAGGATAGTTTTTCTTTCTTTTGAGTCAAAGTGGTTAAAATGGCAAAATGGCGGAAAAGGAGCTAAAAGAGAGCAAAAGAGGAGGTTCCAGAGCTAAAAACAGAGAAAGTGGCGAACGAGGCGAAAACCAGCACAGCGGCGCGGCTGCGCAGCAGGTCGCGGCGCTGAATATCGAGGCTGCAGACCAGTAGCGCGCGGCGCCGTATAGCAGTGCAGGGCCGCGCGCCTAATCATCGAGAGGCTACAGAGCAGTGCCGCGCCTCGCAGAGCAGAGAATCGGGCCGCGCGCAATTCACCCGGCACATTGTTCCCGGCGCGCCTGAGCATGGCGGCGCCGACGCGGAAAATCGAGGTTTTGACGATTTTAGGTGAGCTGCAGGAAAAGAGAGAGCGGTTTTCATTTATAAAAGGAGAACCCTAGGCAGATTTTGAGGTTCCTTCTTCGCACAACACAAGATTTTCTTGCTTGGAGATCGAGACCTAAACTTAGTAATTTCTTTCTTTTTCTTTTCTTTATTTCAGTTTTGCATGATGAACTTTGAATTAGTTCTTGTCATATCTATGGCTAGGAACTAATTCTCTTATAGGGCTTTCCATGTTGATTCACTAGAAACTTATGTTATGAATTAATACATGTTTATGGTTATTATTCTTCTTTGAGAGATTTATCCAATAATTGCGTTGAATGCTTGGTAATTAATTGACAACTAATTATCCTTATATGATTTCTAATTTACTTCGAAAGGAGATTGTGAATATGTTGTAAGTTGGGTAGACATTCTTGATTGGGGATGAAAATACCTCAATTATTTATGTAGTGTTAATAAGAGGCTTAAAACCCTAATTTTGCGCGTGCGTGGCGGTTAACTAGGTTTTTGTTCTTAATCCTCCTATAGAGTTATCCTTATCACCGAAAGGTAGGTAAGGTGCAATCGAGGTTGAGTGTTTATATATCCTTAACGGAATATAAAGCGATTTCAGAAACATGCTTTCTCAGAGAGAAGACCATAATTCGTTGTATTAATAAATAACATGGCGGATAGTAGAGGAGACATGGAAGCCCTATTCCCATCACATCCAAGTAAACTCATTAGTTAAATTAGTCTTTATAATTCTTAGTTATAAACACACAAAATCAAATATCAATTGCCAAATAGATACCAAAAGATAGATAGTTGGTACTTGAACCCTAATCTTGTGGGCGATATTCGGTCTTACCAGACTATATTATTTGTCACGATAACGTGCACTTGCGTTAAAGTGTGTGCATCTTTTCGCGCATCAAGTTTTTTAGCGCCGGGATTAGGCATTAGTTCAATATCAAATTTATCTATTTTTAATTTCTAATTTGGTTTTTATTTTTAATTTTCACGTTTTCGTTATTTTGGTAAAAATCGAGTGCCGTGATTTGTTATGCTTTTGATCTATTTGAAATCGGTTTATGCGAATGAGAAGAGGAGCGACACTCTTGTTCCTTCAATCCGTAAATTGAGAAAACACAGAAATGAGCGAAAGAATCAGCGGATTGCAACTTTGATAGAGATGGGCGGTGTCCAAAACAACAACATGATGAGAAGGGTTAGGAGAAAATCACTCAATCCACCATACCTCGGCAAAGTACCTATGGATGTCGAGGAAAGAGTTCAAGTCGAGCGAGAAAAGCTTGAGAGACTATGTGATGCCTAGAGTGAATGGAGCACGAGACGTGTATTAGGCTCCCGCCGTAGGAGCGAACAACTTTGAGATAAAACCGCGATTACGAGCATGGTACAACATACAGTGCAATTTGGAGGACTGCCATCGGAGGATCCACATATGCACATAGTTAATTTCTTGGAGCTATGTGCAACTTTCAGATATAACGGCGTTACTGATGATGTCGTCAGATTGAGGCTCTTTCCCTTCTCACTCAGGGATAGAGCAAAAGTATGGTTGAATTCCCTGCCGGCTGATTCAATTTTTACATGGCACGAGTTGGCACAGAAATTCCTAGCCAAGTTCTTTCCCCCATGCAAAGCAGCAAAATTGAGAGGGGAGTTGAACAACTTCTACCAAGCAGATGGAGAGTCCTTATATGAAGCTTGGGAAAGGTTCAAGGACTTGCAAAGAAAATGCCCACACCATTGCATTGAGTTGTGGAACTTGGTCCACATCTTCTACAACTGGCCGAGCAAAGACAACCAGAACCATCATAGATGCAGCAGCAGGTAGGGCATTCATGAGGAAAACAGCCCACGACGCTCACGAGTTACTAGAAGATATGGCCACCAACAACCATGTCACAGAAGAGAGGTCGAAAAGTGGGAGAAGAACAGTGGGAGTCCACGAAATAGATGTTATTGCTGCCTTGAATGCCCAAGTGGCCCTTTTGGCGAAACAATGCAAAGAACATACGATGTCGATGAATGCGTGCAGATGCCTAAAAGTTGTGAAATATGTGGTGGCCCACATACATTTGATATGTGTCCTTCAGCTGATCCCAATAATATACCAATGGAGCAGGCATAGTGTCAGGCCGTGGGTAATTATCAGAGGCCACAGAACAATCCATACTCCAACACTTATAGTCCAGGGTGGAGAAATCACCCAAATTTCTCATGGAGAGAGACTGCGGCGAGAATCAATACAGGGCGTGATCAACCCCGAGAACCAAAACCAGCACTTTTACTCGCCCAAAGATCTCCAGCTCAATGCACCGGTTCGGAAGAAAAGCCGACGAGCTAAGCAAATGCGGCAAAGACTTGCCAACGCCTGACTTCGCCTACGAAGCTAGATCCTCGTTTAGGAACTTGGAGACAAAAGTGGGTCAGCTAGCAAAGCAGGCAAACAGTAGGCCACAGGGTACATTGCCAAGCAACACAGAGGTAAATCTGAGGGAGCAATGCCAGCGGTAATTGAGAAAGCGGCAAGCGGTTGGAAGCGGCCACCTCACCAAGTAGTTGAGAAGAAGGCGCAGATAGAAAAAGAAGGTGATTGAGCCTTGCCGGTAGTAGAAAACTCCAGAGAAGGAGTATACAGAGAAGATCCCATTCCCCCAGAGACTACAGCGAAAGGCGGTTGATAAACAATTCTCCAAATTTTTGGAGACATTCAGGAAGCTGCATATCAACATACCTTTCATAGAAGCATTAGAGCAGATGCCCTCCTATTTCAAGTTCATGAAGGAGATCTTGGGGAAGAAGAAGAAGCTGGCAGAATACGAAATAGTAGCACTAACAGAAGAGTGTAGTGCTATCTTGCAGAAGAAGTTGCCACCAAAACTAAAGGATCCAGGAAGCTTTACACTACCTTGCACAGTGGGCAGGGTGACTTGCAACAGAGCTTTGTGTGATTTAGGAGCAAGTATAAATCTGATGCCCTTATCAGTATTTAAGCGATTGGAGTTGGGAGAGGCCAAACCAACCACTGTGAGTCTGCAACTAGCCGACAGGGATGATGGTTCATCCAAGAGGAAAAATTGAGGACGTGATTGTCAAAGTAGGAAAATTCTTCTTTCCTGCAGACTTCCTCATTCTAGACATGGAAGAAGATGCGGAAATCCCTATCATATTGGGGAGACCATTCCTAGCAACGGGGAGAGCTTTGATTGATGTTGAAAGAGGAGAGCTAACATTAAGGGTGGAGAATGAAGAAATGGTGTTTAAAGTTTTTAAACACGTCATTGAGCCACCAACCATGAGCAGGTGCTTTGCAATAAGCACCATCAAGCCCCCCTGTGAGCCATTACAAGTCAACCAAAGGGAGATGAGCCCACGAAAGCAGGCATGGTTTGCCAAACCCCCACTGACGCAGGTATGTGTTCCTGAATGCCCCCTACTGATAATGCTAAGAAGAAAAGAAGAAAAAGAAAACGTAAAATGTGGAGTAAATGGATTAGTTGGGGGCTTGATCCACCCCACGGTTATTAAAACTAAGGAACTTGCGTCCGGCTAAAAGACGTTAAAGACAGCGCTACTTGGGAGCCAACCCAAGGTATTTCAGTTTATTTTATTTTAATATAGTAGTTTTTATTAAGAACGGTCTCACGGAGGTAGTGTTTGTGCTGTGATTGACAGGTATAGGCCAATAAACTGAAGGGCGGAAAATTGAAGAAAAGCCAGGATTTCCAGAAAAACGAGTTAGCGCCGCGGCGCCCAGGAGCAGGGCCGCGGCGCCAAAAGAACTGAAAAGGCGCTGAAATTTAAGCGCCGCACGAGCGAGGCGCGCGCGAAATCGAAAATATGCCAAGTCTAAGGCGCGGCGCCGGAATGTGGCGCGCAGAAAGTCCCGGGCGAGTGAGAACAGGCGCGCCTAAAGCAGGGCATGGCCGGCGGAAATCGAAACTTAAAAACGCCTGTAAATCGATTCGTCCCCAAATTCAAAACCAAAAACCTAACCCCCTCCTCCAAAAACACACGAAAATCCAAAAATTTGCCCACAAATCCAACCCAACCACAACCAAAACTCTTAAATTCCTAAAAACCCTTAGCTATCTCAAACAACAAAGCTCAATTCCATAGCCTCAAACCACCATTAGAAACAAGAACAGCTTGAATCTTCTTATAAAAAGGTAATCTTTTTCTGTTCTTGAGATCTTTACTGAAGTCACATGAGTTAGTAGTTTGAAGGAGTATTGTAGTTGTGAAGTAGTTTGGGTGCTGAAAAATTGATTGTGAAGTTTGAAGAAAGAGTAGAAAAGGAGGGTGTGGGTATTGGGTAGTAGAGTTGAAGTTTGGGGGTGTTGTGTTTTAGCTGCTAGAGTGTTGATTGTGTTGGGGAACACTTGTGCTAATAAGTTGTAAGCTGCAGAAAGTATTTTTAACCATGTCCGAGAAAAGAAGAGCCTCCACATCCACCTCATTTCACATTACGATGATACTAGGTTTGTGAGCTACTGAAGCCTTCCAAAGATACAAAAGCTTAGTCTTAGGCCCTTAATCCACGAAAGGGAATGTCTTATCGAGGAGTCGTTTGGGGAAGAGGATGTTTATGAGCCCATTCGGGCAATGATTGAGTTAAGGGTGGAGGAGATTTGTAACCGGAGAAGATAACACCATGAACACAACAATAGTGCGGGAATTCTATGCTAACTACGGAGAGGTGGAAAGGGGATGCTTTGTAGGTGGGAAATTATGTACTGTGTGAGAAGATATAAATACACAATTGAAGGCGGTTGATGTTGAAGGAGGAATTGGTGATCGGAGCCATTTTAGAACACGGTGCAGAGCACCGACAACATCAACTGGAATACCGTCGCAAACACAGTGAGCTACCCTGGGGCTGCTTTTGATATGGCGAGAAATGGGTCAAAAGCACTGAGCAGGTGCCAATTCAACAAAGCAGCCAAGGGTTGGCTATATTTAAATCGATGCGCGTGATTCCATCCACGACTTCACGAGTGCGGAAGATAGGATTAAGCGATATATGGAATTATGAGGATTGACGATTGATGGGGAAAGAAATAGTGCGAGCATTGAGGAAATCAGGTTGGTAACAGCGGTGGATTGGGACATGGCTCGATTATCACCAAGCTATGTCACGTGAATGCGGTCCCAATCCTACCAATCGATACTAATGAAAGAAACCAACCGCGTGTCTATGGGATAGTGCACTCTTTCCTGCACTCCAAGCCCCAAGCGGAAGAAGAGCACAACCACGGCAGCAGCAGCAGAGGCCGCAACGCGAGCGAAGATGAGCACGAAATAGGGGCTCGATATGCGGCAGGACCTAGCCACCAGCCAACCACAGAAGCAGAACCTTCAGTGCCCATGATGGAGCAATTGCTTCAGAATCAGATGAGGATGATGCAAAGTTTGGACACAGTGATCCACGAACAACAAGAAACGAGGCAACAAATCAACGAGATGAGTTCCTTGTTCGATGTCCACGACTATCCCATGCCACCGCCACCACCACCATTTTAGCCAAAGTCTGTAAGTGTCTTATTTCTTTTATTGTCTTTGAGTCTACACACATTGGGGACAATGTGTGATTTAAGTTTGGGGGTGTTTTACTTGTGTCTTGTTTTATTTGTGTTTTTGTTATGTTTTATTTAAGTCTTTTTTATTGTTTTTATGTATTTTGAGTCACCAAATTTTTTTCTTTTTGAGTCATAATTGTCTGTCAAAAGATCATGTATGCTGCAGTTGCTAGAAACACCTAGTGAAGGAAGGTGGAATAATGTAATGGAATAAAAGCAACTATCTAAACACTTAGGTTAGATATGCCAAAAACTCACAAAATCTGTCTATTTGGAGTTTCTTGCCTAAATTATGCATGCTAAATGATGAAAACTTATGTGTTATGATTGCTTGCTATTTGAGGCGAAATAGTTAGGATATGCATGTTAGGGAGATGACTCAGGCATTTCTTTGATAGTCAATTTTTACCATTCTTTTCTATCCCGGACTTTAAATATATCCCTAGTCAGCCCCGTTGAGCCTAAAAATTGAAACTTCTTCTTTGACACCCTATATTCCCACAAATTGTGCCATAAGTAAAAATGTGAAGTAGTGGAATAAATTGTGTTAAAAAAGAGACAAAAAGAGTGAATGAGCTTGTTGCACTCCAATTAAAAAGTAATAAGAAATAGGCAAAAGCCTAAGTTTGGGGGTGCTTGTGATTATTATATACTTCACTCTCCCAAAACAAAAGAGGGAAAAGATAGAATCGAAGTGAAGGAAAGAACAAAAAGAAAAGGGAAATACTGAAAAGCTAAAGAGCTTATGGTACACGAAATGAGCCTAAAATGTCTATTTTTACCTACCTATACCTAAGCCTACATTACAACCCTTAAAGACCTGAAGATCTCTTTTATGCATATCCAGGATTAGTGGAGAATAGCAAGTAAGCATGTCATTAGGATTTTTGAATTTATATGCATGATTCAGTATATTGACTTCCATTAAGCATGATAAATATGAGTTTGAGTAATATCTAGCTTAATGTGTTTAGTGTGCTAAAAATTTCATGCTATATGTTCCTACATATTATTCTGCTAACCTTCATATTTTTTTTTAGATAACACTAATGCAGCAAAAGTGATCAATGTCAGTGAGTCTTTTATTTTCGTTTCTTGAGTCTTTTATTTCTTTCTTTCTATCTTTGCTCAAGGGCGAGCAAAGGTTAAGTTTGGGGGTATTTGATCGGTGTATTTTATATACACTTTTTGAGTCAGTTTTAGTTAGTCATTTATCCTTTTTTTTTACAAATAAGTGTCGTATTAAGATAGTTTTTCTTTCTTTTGAGTCAAAGTGGTTAAAATGGAAAAATGACGGAAAATGAGCTAAAAGAGAGCAAAAGAGGAGGTTCCAGAGCTAAAAACAGAGAAAGTGGCGAACGAGGCGAAACCAGACAGCGCGCCTCCTGCTGATCGAGGCGCGGCGCCTAATATCCAGAGGTCGCGAAGACCAGCGCGCGCGCTTATGTCAACAGGTGCAGGGTCGCGGCGCCTAATCATCAGAGAGGCTACAGAAGTTGCAGCGCGGCGCTCTCGAGCCAGAGAACTGGCCGCGCCAATTCACCCGGTACCACAGAGTTCCGGCTGGCCAGCGGTGGCATGGCGCGGACGCGAAAAATCGAGGTTTTGACGATTTACGGGCGAACTGCAGGGAAAAGAGAGAGACGGTTTTCAGCCTATAAAAGGAGAACCCTAGGCAGATTTTGAGGGTTCCCCTTCTTGCACAACACAAGATTTTCTTGCTTGGAGATTGGAGACCTAAACTTAGTAATTTCTTTCCTTTTTCTTTTCTTTATTTTAGTTTTTGCATGATGAACTTTGAATTAGTTCTTGTCATATCTATGGCTAGGAACTAATTCTCTTATAGGGCTTTCCATGTTGATTCACTAGAAACTTATGTTATGAATTAATACATGTTTATGGTTATTATTCTTCTTTGAGAGATTTATCCAATAATTGCGTTGAATGCTTGGTAATTAATTGACAACTAATTATCCTTATATGATTTCTAATTTACTTCGAAAGGAGAGATTGTGAATATGCTGTAAGTTGGGTAGACATTCTCGGATTGGGGATGAAAATACCTCAATTATTTATGTAGCGTTAATGAGAGGCTTAAAAACCCTAATTTTGCGCATGGTGCGTGACGGTTAACTAGATTTTTGTTCTTAATCCTCCTATAGAGTTATCCTTATCACCGAAAGGTAGGTAAGGTGTAATACTGGGGTTGAGTGTTTATATATCCTTAACGGGAATATAAAACGATTTCGTAAACCTTCTTTCTCCGAGAGAAGAAGACCATAATTCGTTGTATTAATAAATAACATAAGCGGATAATAGATGAGACATGAAAGCCCTATTCCCATCACATCTGAAGTAAACTCATTAGTTAAATTAGTCTTTATAATTCTTTGTTATAAACACACAAAATCAAATATCAATTGCCAAATAGATACCAAAAGATAGATAGTTGGTACTTGAACCCTAATCCTTGTGGACGATATTCGGTCTTACCAGGACTATATTACTTGTCACGATAACGTGCATTTGCGTTAAAGTGTGTGCATATTTTCGCGCATCAGTTACACTAAAAGTTATTTCACCATATGAGAAGTTGTTTGGGAAGGTACCATCATTGTCTCATTTAAAAGTGATAGGGTGCCTTTGCTATGCTTCAAACTTGGTGAGGAAAGACAAATTTGAACCAAGAGCTATCAAGGCTGTTTTACTTGGGTATGCCGTTCATAGAAAGAGCTACAAGTTGCTGGACTTGACCAATGGAGTTGTGTTCATCAGCAGGGATGTGACATTTCATGAAGCCATATTCTCATATAAACAGCTTCAAGAGAGTGGGGGTTCAGTAACTTCTCAACATTGTAATTCTGACTTGTGTGTTGATGATGAACATGTACTTCCATGTATTGTACCAGCAGAAAGAAGACTTGCTGCAATTCCCATCGCACGCCCACGTGTGCTTGCGACATTCATATCACTCGCCATTCTCACAAACAAACAGATTCGAGAATGATGGTGTTACAGATTTTTATGTTGACTCCCATAATGAGGACACATTGGCCAGTAATACAGTTGAGGATGAAAACACTGCAGTACTCAGAAGAAGGTCTACCAGAGAGAGGAAACCTCCAATATGGTTGAATGATTTTGTCCATCCAAACAACCAAGCTGGGTGTGCATATCCAATGTCAGATGTGATGAATTATAATGGGTTGTCTGCTTCATATCATTGTTTTACGCCAAGATTTGATTGATCATGAGCCAAAGTCATTCTATGAAGCAGCCAAGGACCACAGATGGGTTGAAGCCATGCAGTTAGAGATTAAAGCTCTAGAAGATAACAAAACTTGGGAGATTGTGGATCTGCCTAAGGATAAAAGACCCATTGGATGTAAATGGGTGTTTAAAATCAAATATAAAGCCACTGGGGAGGTGGAAAGGTTTAAAGCAAGACTTGTAGCCAAAGGATACATCCAGAAAGAAGGCATTGACTACCATGAAACCTTCTCCCCTGTGGTTAAGATGGTAACAGTTAGAAGTGTCATTTCTGTGGCAGTAGCTAAAGGATGGACGATTCAGCAAATGGATGTGTTTAATGCATTCTTGCAAGGGGATCTTAATGAAGAGGTGTATATGAGTTTACCGCAAGGGATTAAACACAAACAAGGAAAGGTGTGTCGACTGGTCAAGTCATTGTATGGACTCAAGCAGGCATCTTGACAGTGGAACATTAAACTGATTACTGCTCTGGTTTCTTCTGGTTTTGTTCAAAGTAAGTTCGACTACTCTTTACTTATCAGAAGAAATGGAGACAAGATTGCCATGGTCCTGATTTATGTAGATGATCTTCTACTAACTGGGAATGATCAAGAGACTATTGATGAGACAAAGGCCATTCTACAACATCACTTCAAGATTAAAGATCTTGGGGAATTACGTTATTTTCTGGGTTTTGAGTTTGCTAGGAACAAAGAAGGGATAGTAATGCATCAAAGGAAGTACTCTTTGGAGCTCATTGAAGATATGGGTTTCGCAGGTTCAAAACCTGTTTCTTCACCTATGGATGCTAATTTGAAGTTCACTTTCATTGATTACGACACACATCTTCAGAAAATGATGCCTACACAGGTCGAGAAGGCTGGCTCTGAGGATAAGCTGCTGCAGAATCCAGGGGAATACCAGAGGTTGATTGGCAGATTGCTCTATTTGACCAATACCAGGCCAGATATTGCCTTTTCAGTGCAGTGCCTGAGTCAGTTCTTGCAGGCTCCAAAGCAGTCTCACTTGCTTGCAGCAGAAAGAGTAGTGCGATACATCAAACAAGCTCCAGGTATGGGAGTCTTCATTGCAGCAGAGGAGAACAGTACACTATCTGCATATTGTGATGCAGATTGGGCTTCGTGTCCAAATACTAGAAGATCAGTCTCGGGGTATTTAGTTTACTTTGGCTCTTCTCTTATCTCTTGGAAGTCCAAGAAGCAGCAAACTATTTCGCGCAGCTCAGCAGAATCTGAGTATAGAAGTCTCGCATCAGTGGTGGCTGAAATTGTTTGGATTACAGGGCTATTTTCAGAATTAGATGTGGCTGTGCAGCTGCCTGTTTCAGTTTCTTGCGACAGCAAGTCAGCGATTCAGATTGCCAATAATCCAGTTTTTCACGAGAGGACTAAACATATCGAGATTGATTGCCATTTCATTCGGGAGAAGATTCAACTAGGATTGATCTCTACTCGACACATTGCATCAGACAGCCAGCCTGCCGATGTGCTTACTAAAGCCCTCCTGCCTGGACATCATTCGCATCTCGTTTGCAAGCTCGGCTTGAAGAACTTATTCTTACCGCCTAGCTTGAGGGGGGTGTTGAAGTTATTAGTGGTGATTAGTGTATTATTTGTTAAAGGGCTAGTATGTGACTTAGTATTAGTTGAGGGGCCTTAGTGTATTTTTTCTTATTTTGTCTTTCCCTGATTGTATACAAGAGGACTTATGTGAAAATCATTATTCATATTAATAAGAAGAGAAACACACAGAAGCTCAGTTTTTTTCCTGAGCCCCAATTCTGAGCCCTAAATGTCTCCTTCAAAATGATTCCTCAGATCTCCATATTCACTTCCTCCCCACTGCAATCCTACAACCATTAACAACCTTTCTTGGAGTTCTTTTTAATTGGTTCTTTATCCGGTATTTGACATCCCTATTGGAACTTGGGCTAATCCAAATTCATGTTATGTAAAACCCATTTAAGAGAAAATGACTCTCTAACAAATTTTTTTCCTTATATTGAGGATTCGAAATACAAACCTCTTATTAAGGTGGAATCATTTATTGGAGTAGGCTATATGCACATGCTACAACCCATATAACAAGACCCTCTAGATTTTATTATCCTAAAGAATGGATCTTGGGTCTAACTCAACCATAAAAGCTAGTTTGTAAGGGGAGAATTGTCCAAGTAAGTCTATGTTCACATTCCATTTCCGACATGAGCAGTAGCGGATCCAGACAACAAAATCTGATGGTGCAAACATACGAAGTAATAATTTTTTTCCTAGCAAAAATAATTTTTTGCGAGGCAATGTACGAAGCAAAAAAAAATCAAATTACGAATGTTATCAAGAGACCAATGTAGCAAACAAGCAGACTAGTTGTATTAAAACAATATATAACGAAAGTCATGCAAATAATAAATATTCTTACATTTACAAAGAAAATCGTCTAGAGTCTATTTGTTGAAAATGTTCCATAATAACATCATCGATAATAGCCTTAGTATAAAACGACGTCGTTTGTTATAAAAAAAATTAAAAAAAATCTGGTGGTGCAACTGCACCACTATGCTTTGAGTGGATCCGCCATTGGGCGTGAGACTCTTAACACTCCCAACGCGCCCAGACCTCGCTAACTGAAGCGTAAACAATATAATTTTGGGGGCGAACATCGGTGAACAAAGAATTGGAATGAGTCTGACTCTAATATCATGTAAAGAATGGATCTTGGGCCTAACTCAACCCCAAAAGCTAGTGATGAGGATTGTCCAATTACATATAAGGAGTCCATCTTCTCCTTTCATTTACGACGTGTTACTTCCTTTTAATACAACAAAATTGCCTTAATAGACATATATATACAAGTTACAAGGAAGATCATCTTTCTATTCTACCTAGAAATCCCTATTCTATTTGAAGACTAACTTTGCAATTATGGTAATATTACACTAATAATTAAGGTACAAATCTAAGTCTAATATTTACCAAATATACAAGGAAAAGGGAAGGCCCCACTGTTGTGCAACTTCTGTGGGCCATATACTTTAACACACCCTTGCAGTCATAGTAGGCGGTCTTCGTACGCTGAGACTGTCTCTAAAATCTTCAAAAAAGACCGAGTGAAGACCCTTTGTAAATATGTCTGCAATCTGATATCTAGAAGGGGCATGGCAGACGAGTACTTGTCCTTTAGCTACCTTCTCTAAAAAAAAGTGAATATCCATCTCTATGTGTTTAGTACGCTGGTGCTGAACTGGATTACCAGATGACACTTATATTATCACAATACACTAAGGTAGCTTTCTCAATAGGACAATGAAGCTCTAAAAGTAGACTTCGTAACCAAAATGACTCAGACACCACATTGACTACCACTCTATACTCGACCTCTGCACTTGAACGTGAAAGCGTTGATTGACGTTGACAGACCATGAGACCAAGTTATTACCTAAAAACATGCAATAGCCAGACGTAGACCGTCTGGTGTCAGGACAACCACCACAATCAGCATATGTATAAGAGACAAGTGTAGACGTCGACGAAGGATACAAATGCAAGCCATAATCAAGTGTTCCCTGAATGTACATAAGAATGCGTTTGAGCGCATTCACATGTTCAATCCTGGGTCATGCATAAATAAACACACATGTTGTACGACATATATAATATCAGGTCGCGTGAACGTAAGATACTGAAGGGCCCTTGCAAGCCTACAATAGCGGGTGGGATCCTCATAGGGGGAGCCAGCTGCAGCACCCAACTTTGGTTTAGTATCAACTGGAGTATAAGTGGACTTACAGGATGACATCCCAACCCTCTTAATGATCTCTGTTGCACACTTCTTCTGTGATAAGAACAATCCGCCTGCATGACGAGTGACTGCAATCCCCAAAAAATAACTCAATGGGCCCAAGTCTTTCATAGCAAACTCAGAACTGAGCATTGTCATAATAGACTTTCGCAAAACATCAGAAGAGGCAGTCAAGATAATATCATCAACATATAACAATATATAAGCCATGGAAGAACACCGACGATATATGAATAATGAATTATCAGATATACTGTGCGAAAAACCCCATAGTCAAAACATAGTCAGCAAACCTCTTATACCAAACTCGTGGAGACTGCTTAAGCCCATACAAGGACTTTTTCAATAGACATACATGATTAGGATATCTAGTATCCCTGAACCCCGAGGGCTGATGCATATACACTGTCTCTTGAAGATCACCATGTAGAAAAACATTCTTCACATATAGCTGATGAATGTGTCATGATTTGGAAAGAGTCAAGCTGAGCACAGTGCGAATGGTAGCCGGTTTGACTATCGGGCTAAATGTCTCCCCACAATCCACATCAACCTGCTGAGTCTTACCATCACCTACAAGTCTAGCCTTATGTCTCGCAAATGAACCATCAGAATTATCCTTATGAAAAAAAATCCACATAGACCGAATAATATTAACACCAGATGGACGGGGTACCAACTCTCACGTCTTATTATCAATAAGACCATTATATTCCTCGGTCATGACAATTTTCCAATTAGGGTCATTTAAGGCAGACACAGGATTGCGGGGTAAGGGGGATTTAAGAACATTAGAATTCAAATTAAAATGTCGTTTTGGTTTAAATATACCTCGTTGACTGCGAGTAACAGGACCAATACTCTGGGCTGGATTGGGGGAATTTTGGGAAATTTGGGAATTTTTTGGAATTACCTTCGAAGGCGCCTCGACGCAGGGATCAGGGGTCGCGGCGCCAGAAGAGCTGCAAAACTCTCTGAAGTTTTGGCTCCGCGACGCTGAAACTTGGGGTCGCGGCGCTGTCGACGGGATTTCAATTCTCGGCTCACTGGATGGCAGGCGCCGCGGCGCCTCCTCTAAGGGTTGCGACATTGACGACGTTTTTTATAAAAATCCGAAAAATGATGTTGAACATATGTGGAGATATCATCCTCCAAAAAATCATATGAACTAGGCATGAATATTTCTACTTTCGAATATGAAAATTGGGATTCATCAAAGATGACATGATGACTAATGATGATTCGTTTAGAGGACAAATCAAAACATTTATAACCACGGTGATTTGACGGAAAACCCAAAAACACAAGGAGTAAAACGTGCCTGAAGTTTGTTGATTGTAGTGGATGGAAACAGTGGATAACATAAGCATCAGAAGACCCTAAGATGAGAATAAGAAGGAGTCTTATTGTATAACACTTTGAGAGGGGATGAATATGTCAAACCTTTGGAGGGAAGAATATTAAATAGATCGGTAACCATTTGTAGCGCATGATGCCAAAACACTGGAGGGACGGAAGAATGAACCAATAAAGTACGAATAATGTTATTAATGGTACGAATTTTGCGTTCTGCTTGACCATTTTGTGAGGACGTATGGGGACAAGAAAAACAAAAATTTATCCCATTTTGTGCACAAAATTCCCTAAATTTCCCATTGTCATACTATTTACCATTATTACATTGAATGTTCTTTATTTCTCGTTCGAATTGGGTTATGATGAAAGCTCTAAATTTTATGAAAATTGAAAAACATTGAGATTTTTTCGCAATTGGAAACGTCCATAAATATTTAGAATAATCATCTAAGAATAAAATATAATAACGATGACCCATAGAACTGAGAACCGGAGATGTCCATAAATCACTATGAATAATGTCAAATGACATTGAAGTATTGGAATTTGAAGCTACAAATGATAACTTAATAATTTTTCCTAAAGCACAGGATTGACAAAGTGGAGTACTACGCGTACCCTTACAAGAAATAAATTTATGTCTATCTAAAGAAGATAAAATAGACGACCCCGGATGACCTAGACGAGCATGCCGCAAGGAAGGAGCAAGAGCTGTAAAAGTGGATTGCATAGCTTGACGTGAGATGCTGAGACGCGGTGTGATGGGATAAAGATCCTCCCTACTGTCACACCTCATGATATGACTCCCTGTCTTGAAATCCTTCACAGAAAACCCAAATGGATAAAAATTAATAGAGACTCAATTATCAGTGGTGAATTTACGGACAAACACCAAATTTTTAATCAATTTTGGGGCATGAAGGATATTTTTCAGGACAAGTGGTGGATGAGGATGTGACAAAGTTTTATTACCATAACCCTTAATTGGAATAGAATTGCCATTACCAACAGTTATACCACGATTAATGCTCAAATTGGAATAAAACGAGAGAGTACCTTGGTCGGATGTCATGTGGGTAGTGGCGCCGGTGTCCATGTACCAATTAGGGTCCGATTGAGTCAAGCCAAACGTGTGCATCACTGTTTCAATGTTGGTCGAGGGGCCCATTGTGGGCGGCCGATAGGGCGAGGCCTAAGTATCTCGGATCTTGGTCTCGCCATACATCGGTTCGAAACACGAGTCCGACGGCAGAAAAGCCGCCACGATTTATCAGACCGACGACATCGAGCCGCGCGCGCAAGAAGGCGAGCCGCGGCGCTATAACCCGTAATCGGGCGCCAGGCGCGCTAGGACCCATCGCCATCGCCCGGGGCCGTGGGCACCAAAATTGATGCTGCTGCTGACGGTTGCCCCCGTTGTTGTCGCTACGATTCTTGTCATTATTCTTCCGATTTTGGCCCTTCTTACCACCCTCGTTGTTGTGATTTTGGTCACATTCGCTGGATTGGAAGGAGAAAAATCGGAAGCAGTCATCATGACAACAGGGTTGTCCCCAATCGCCACTTTCTTAGCCAATCCGACTTCCTCCAAAGTAAGCATAGAACAGGCTTGATAAAATCCTGACAGGGGGATACTCTGACGAATAACCGAAGCAACACCGCTATAGGCCTCTGACAGGCCTGCAACCATCTAAAGAACTAGACGACTATTAGAAACATGAGAACACACGTTGCTGAGTTGGTCTGCCAAGTCCTTGAGGCGTTTGCAATAAGAAGAAACGTTTTGAAAATTCATCATAGCCACATGTGAAAATTCCTGCTCAATGATAATAATTCGAGAATGACTGTTATCTTGGAATATGTCGCGCAATCGATTCCACGCCGTCATAGCTGTGGAGTTGGGTTCCATAACCGTTTGGAAAAGATCCAATGAGATAGTGACATAAATCCACTGAAGGACCTTGGCATCAAGCATGACCCATAATTTTGGATCTGCTTCTTTAGTGGGCACACCCGTCGTAGAAGTAGACGCCTTATCACCCTCATTTGGAGAAATTAGAGGAATGATGTGGTGGAGGACTTTATGTGTCAAAGCATGAATCTTAAATAATTCCGCCCACGTCCCATATTGGACGTTCTCTAGGTCAAGAACGATAGTAAGAACGCTCTTGATGTTAGAAACTGTGAGGGCAGGATGAAAAGTATTTTTATCAGTCATGTTGAATAAAACACGAAGATTCGGAGAAGGGAGTTTGTGAGAAAGGATCTTTGGAGAAGAGATGGCGACAGCTTTGTGCAGTAGCTAAGAGGGCGTGGTTTCTGGCAAAAAATCCGAGAAAGAGAAGAAAATTTTGAGGAGCGGAAGCAAGGTAAAGAGAACCTAGACTCTTGATACCATGAAAGAATTAATCTCTTGATTATTTTTATTAATGAAAGACATATATATACAAGTTAAAAGGAAGATCCTCTTCCTATTCTACCTAAAAATCCCTATTATATTTGAAGACTAACTTTACAATTATGGTAATATTACACTACTAATTAAGGTACAAACCTAAGTCTAATATTTACCAAATATACAAGGGAAAGGGAAGACCCCACTGCTGTGCAACTTCAGTGGGCCATATACTTTAACAATGACAATTAGGGCAGGGCGGGGCAGGGCAAGCTCTTAACGGGGCAGGGCAAAATTAATTTTGTTAAAAATTGAAATGGGGCAGGCAGGTCGTGGGTTTTGAAATCACCAATTTTTTTCTAAGAAATCACCAAATATTTTTCAACTTTTTGGTTTGCGAAGCTTAACAATGTGCAGAAATTAAAAAATGTGTGTAAAACTGAAATGTAAGTGCAGAATCAAGAAAAATATAGTGCAGAAACTGAAATTTAAGTGCAAAATCAAGAATAATATAGTGAAGAAAATGAAAATGTGTGCAGAAAATAAAATGTAAGTGCAGAATAAAGAAAAATATAGTGCAGAATTGAAAAATGTGTGCAGAAACTGAAATTTAAGTGCAGAATCAAGAAAAATATAGTGCAGAAATTGAAAAATAACATAAACAGGGCAGGGCATGACAGAACAATTTTTAAAAAATGCTAAACGGGACAGGACATGACAGGACGGGTTAACATGATAAGACTTGCTCGCCCTAACCTGCCCATTGCCACCCCTAACCATTAGGTGTTGAAATTTTCCAAGCTTTGACCACTGCAAAGTCATTTAACTCAATTAGGAGTAGAGATGACAACGGATCCTGGACCCGGTCCGAATTCGGTGGATTCAGATCCATTTTATAGAATATGGATCTTCAAAATTTGGACCCGACGGATCCAGATCGGACCCAGATCCATTTATGATGGATCAGATCTGGATCTTGTTTTTGAGATCCGTATCCGGTCCAGATCCGACCCGTGAATCCGTTTTTATTAAATACATTATACATTCATAAGAGGAGAATAATAGGACAGAATGAATCGAACTTGAAAAATATCTTTGGAGAAGAATTACTTATGATAGCAGATAATTAAATCATTCAATATCATAAGAATAAGAAGTAATATATGTGCAAGTTTAAAATTAATACGTTGTCAATTAGTTAAATAAAAAAAGATTTCAGTTTTGAAAAACCCCCCTTGCTTATGTCTGTCCAATACAGTCACACTTTTAATCTAAAATGACAAGCCATTACCAGAATAGTAGATTCCATGTGCTCAGTGTTCCTTCTCGACAAGATCTTAACTTCTTCCTAGAAAATAAATTGAGAATGTTCTTGCATCATGCATGATCCTTTCCACTGATTTTGATCTTTGCCTTGGCTAGATGACCAATTGACATGTTGAATGTTGGAATATTATTAAGACAATTGTTTTTACACGTGGATCCAGATCCGATCCGTGGACCCGGTGGATCCGATGAATCTGGATTTGGATATGATTTTTATGGACTAAATAGATCTGGATCCGAATCTAGATACATGTATAAAAAACGTATCTGGATCTGGATCTAGTAGGATCCGATCCAGATCATATCCGTTGACATCCTAATTAGGAGCACCAATTTCACTATTTCACTTCATCATCCACCCATGGATGAAATCCATAAAATCTGAAAAATTCACACTACTACTATAACAACATAATCAGTTAAATCAAACATCATGCATTGAAATCCATAAACGCTAAAGAAAAAAAAATCACACTACCACAACAACAGCATAACCAGTGAAATCCTACATACGGTGAAATCCATAAACCCTAAAGAAGACAAATTCACACTACTACAATAACAACACACTCAGTGAAATCACACACCATGGCGTTGAAATCCATAAATCCTAAAGAAGAAAAATTCACACTATATTAGTTATTAAAAAAAGGCCATTTTATCTGTGTATTTTTGTTAAAGAGATATTATTATTATTATGTATAGATCGGGAGCTGTAATGGCATGGAATGTGTTCAGATTTTGTACTGCCTTACGAGGGCTTGGTTCTATCATGATCCTTTTGGTACTTGGTGTTGTTGGAGTTACTTATTACGCTGTCGTTTTAACCAATTATGGTCCTTCCCTTGCTAGTAGTGGTGGTTTCCTTGATGCTCTCATCGCTCTTTCAGTACTTGTCATATTCCATTGTTTGGTAAATTTCTCCTTAATTCTGTCTTTGTTAACAAAATTTGATGATTTATTGGTGTTTGACGTATTTCCATTTTTTTAGCGTGCCTTTGGAAAATAAGAATTGTGAAATTTCGAAGAATGTAGTACTCCCTCTGTCCGTCCCATTTTATATGTAGGTGGTTGACTCGACATAGAGTTTAAAAAAGATGGAATATTTTTGAAACTTGTGGTCTAAAATAAGTCAGTGATGAATGTGTCACATATCATTTTATTAAGGGTAAAATGACAAATTTAAAGTTACATTATAACTAAATACATAAAGGTCATTCTTTTTGGGACTGACTAAAAAAGGAAAAAGTGTCGTATAAATTGGGACATATGTAGTATTTGTTTTCAAGTTGAAAATGACATTTTAAAAGTGGGGTTGTGTTTGGATATGAATACAAATTGGAGTTGTTTTTTGATTTTTTGTGAGTGATTGGAGTGAAAGTTGTGAATACGGCTTTTAGAGTTTTTTTGAATTCTTGAAAATTTTGAATTCCGGAAAAATTGTATGTCAAAACAGTTTTTCAGAATAATATTTCGGGAAAAAAGTAAAAACACTCCATGGCCAAACGAGCACTAATTATTTTATTTTCGGGTTTTTATAGGACAAACATACAGTCATAGGGAATTTGTTAGAGTTGAAATTTGGGAAATCGAAAGTCAATTTTATCTTAGTCATCTCTTATTCGAATCCTGTGGATAATGTGCTTGTATACGATGTGTTTAAATTTTGATGGTTATTGTATAACATGTCATATCTTTAGCTTAAAGAGGACATGACCCTAGATAGGAGAGCTTGGAGGTCGAGGATTAGGGTAGTAGGTGATCGATCAATTTCTCTCTTTTCAGTGGTAGAACATTGTTCTAGCCTGGAGCTCCTATCTGCTCCCTTGCTAGTATTATCACTATTATGTTTAACGTAACTGGTAAAGTTGTTGCCATGTGACTAGGAGGTCACGGAGGCCAGAAAAAGCTTTCTTGCGAAATGTGGGTAAGGCTGCGTCTTATGCCCTGCTGATCGGCCTTCTCCGGACCCGCACATTGCGAACAGCTTGAGGCACTGATCGCTTTTGTTATGCTAACATTATCTGTACTTCTCTGTCTTCAATATTTTCATCATAGTTTTTTTACTCTCTCTACTCCATAAAGGTAGGTGTAAGGTCTGCATATACCCCACCCTCCCCGGACCCCACTTGTGGGACCACACTGTGTATGTTCTTGTTGTATTGTCTTATTGTAGTGGAGGAAGGTATTGACAAGGGTTAAGAAATGGGCTAACATTTGTGCCACTGAAGATATTTTTCAATATTAAGTAGACAGATCACCGGAAAAAAAACAATTCTGCAGAAGCAATGGAGAATTGTAGAAAGAAAAGTTTGATACTCTTTAAATTCGTTTTGTTATCGAGTTCTGTTTCAGAGCTGAGTGGGACTCTGGATGGATTAGAAGTTATACTAAGCAGCTAAAAGTATATATTTGTGATGGTTGCAGTTGGTGATGCTTCTGTGGAGTTACTTCTCTGTTGTTTTTACTGATCCTGGTAGCGTGCCTCCACATTGGAGGCCAGAGTTGGATGAAGAAGAAGTTATAATAAGCAGCTAAAAGTATATATTTGTGATGGTTGCAGTTGGTGATGCTTCTGTGGAGTTACTTCTCTGTTGTTTTTACTGATCCTGGTAGCATGCCTCCAAATTGGAGGCCAGAGTTGGATGAAGAAAGAGGGGAGCTGATCCGTTAACCACATCAGAATTCGGGGATTCGCCAGCTGACTCAGGGAATCCCAGAATACATTTTTTGTAGAAAGTGCAACCAGTTAAAACCTCCTCGGTGCCATCACTGTTCTGTTTGTGAGTTCTTGTTTTTCACCTAAATGATGATTTTTGTTAAAGTTTTTCATCTGAGATTGACTTGTGTACGTTTCCCTGTTTTAGGTGGAAGGTGTGTGCTAAAGATGGACCATCATTGTGTGTGGGTTGTCAACTGCGTTGGAGCATTAAACTACAAGTATTTCCTTCTCTTTCTGGTAAGTTATCATAATTCTTGAATTTTGAGAAGTATTGGCTGCTAGATTCTGAACATACTAGTAGCCTCAAGAAATGACAATAAGTGTGGATGAAGATGAATTTTATTCTCGACTTGTCTGCTTTAATAGTGCCTTGGTTGTTGGATTTCTGTCCTATAGCAAGAAACATCAGCAGGCTATAAACAGTAACAACAAATGCCTCAATTCCAAGCAAGTTAAGATCGGCAACATGAATCCTCATTTCTCACTGTTATTGCTTCATTTATGCTCATCCCAGTTCAACATTATATAAAGTAAAAATAAAAATCAAAACAAAATATACTAGACATTATCTACATTTACTACTAGCTTATAAATCTCTGATAGGACTTAAATACTAGAAAAATTGGACGTAAAGTAAACTAACATTACTAAAACTTAATCCTAACTAATGGTATCACCTATATAGATTTTTTTCTTCCATTGTGCCATATTTTTCGCTAGGTCTTCATGGATTTCGAAAGAGTATAGATCTTTGGTGATAACTTCTTTTTATGTGATTTTTAGGTCCACCTTGTCCCTTTAAACACCTTCACTTACCATGGTTTCATACCCCGTACATCTGGAAGTGGAGGTAGACGCAGGGCAGGAAAAACTGTTTCAAGCGACCTTTTCTCATCTTATCCTTAATGTGTGCTATTTGCACCTTCTGTGAATGTGGTCACTTTTGATCTTGTCTAATTTTCTATGATCAGACATCCATTACGCATCTATGCGACAGTCATCTTGGGGATACTTCTACTTATTCTAAAGGCAGAATACATAAACCTTCCTAATCTAGTCCCCAATTTCCTAAAGGATACTTCAAGTTTGCAGGGGTCCTAGTAGGCTATTACCCCCGAACAGCTTCTAAGTGGGTATTATTATCCCCTTTCTCGACCACCTAGCATAGATACTGTATATCACTCTCTTATGAAGTGTGACAAAAGAAAACAAGATTAAGTATATTTTATTTTTGCAACATTTTTGAAATGTATTTTATTATTCCCTCTATTTTAATTTATGTGTCCCACTTTCTTTTTCAGTTTGTTTAAAAAGAAATGTCATTTTCTATATGTAGTAACTCTTTAATTCCAATAATGTTATCTTTAAGACCACAAGTTCAAAGGACATTTTGGTATATTACACATATTCATAGTTTAAAACCACTAGTTTGAAGTTTCTCTTATTTTCTTAAACGCTGTGCCCCGTCAAACACATAAAATGAAACAGAGGAAATGCTTGTTTTCTTTTTATTTTTCTTCTCTTTTTTCTGTCTTCTTCTTTGTTCTTTATGGTTTGAGTTAGATATGGACATTGCATTGTCTTCTTCTTTGTTCTTTATGGTTTGAGTTAGATATGGACATTGCATTGCATTTTTATATTATCATGTTGATTCTGATATGAACATCATACCGAGTTGTTGAGGTGAACTGTGCTTATTTCCTCATATATGCTGATTCTATTTGATTCAGATGGGTTATCTTATCCTTACATGTTGAGTACTTATCTATTCAAGCTTATAACTGTTAAAGTGTAAGACCACAAGTATTTCAAAGACTAAATCTCGCCACTATCTTGTTGGTATCAGCCAATGATACTTATTAAGTACATGTTGCTTTCGTAAACATGTTACACTTGTTGCACCATTTGTGTGTAGGTTGAGTTGACTTTGTTGAGGATTTGTGAGAGAGTATCTGAGGTTGTACTAGCTGGAGTCTATTCTTTTAATTGTCTTCTTAATAAATATTGTACCTTTTTATTTCAATTGTATATACCATTATTAGTAGCTCATGATTGTTGATATCCAATTTTATCGCTCCACGTTTTTAATTATTGGTCAAGCTTCTTGAATTTCACAGAGTAAAATAGTATTTATAAAGTAAAAACTATTTTTCTAAAATTATTTTTGGTGCTATTTTGCTATTTTATTTGGTAAAATAGTAGTGTCAAATTGGGGAGGAGTTGAGATGAAATTGAGCATGTCAAAATGGGGTGAGTTAATAAATAAACAGGTTATTGACCTGCTCAAAATTACTTGGGCTGAAATGGGCTAAAATCCAGGTCATAACCCAACTCACCCAATTTTAATTAAATTTAAAATTATTTATTTGAGTATCTAATAAATCTTTTTTCCTTATATTATGACTATATATAACATATCAAATAAAAATATACATTTTTAAATTTTTTAGATAGTTTCTTTTGGGTTGCAAATCACCCAGTTTCTAAATGGGCTGAGTTAAGCAGATTAAAATGGTCAGAGTTAATAAAATAAGCAGGTCATTAACTTGTCCAAACCTAAACAGATTGGTGAAGTGTGAATAGGTTTTTAGTATTCAATTTTTACAGTTGTAAGACACCTGTTTCTTGATGAGATTGAGAATACCAGTAACGTTTTACCGTCTAGGTTCCTGGAAATTATACGGGTAAAGTTTGTATTGTATAACTGGACGAATTATATTATGATACATGACAAAGAAGATGAGTCAGCTCTAGGTCAGCTTTTAGTACCCCCCCCCCCCCCCCGGAGGTTCTCGCGTTGTACTGGAGGCATCCAAGAATCTCAGGTACCAGAATGCTAAGAAGTTAATTCGAATCAAAACGGATGGCCGTTACAAAACATCTTTACATTTTCCAAGAGAGCATTAATGGTACTTACGGTCATCCTTATTGTCCGATTATTACAGTATTAATGTAATAATATTAATAGGAGCGTAATTCGTGGAATATGTGTCCCGAAATCGAAGTATAAATAGGACCAATCATTTCATTATAAAAGGGGAGAATTACAAGGAATATAACACACGGATCCGGCTCCTCTGTAGTGCACTTTACGTAAAGTGCACAATTTAGTATCTCAAGCCTTATTATCAACAGCTCGCCCAGGGATCTCAACTCAAAGCTTCTCCATGGCTCAAGCTATTCTAATCTTAATTCTCTTTTAAGTTCAATTTATATTAGATTCAATTGCTAATTATCTTGCTATTTTGGTCACTTGAGATCTACGTGTCCTTGACCATATATACAAATTCAATTGTACCAATTTACGGGTAAATAGTTTGGTGCCCACCGTGGGTCCTGGACAATAGTGGTGTCACAAGCGACCCTGTCTCTTAATCTTACTCTTTTCTAAATTTTATTTTGCTTAAGCAATAATTTTAAGTTATTTCAGGAGTTAATGACAACCAGATTCCCAAGAATGTTACCGAGAACGAGCAGATTGGTCTAAACAGTCTTCCTATCCCTGATCTTGAAATGGCCGACCCAAAAAATATGGAATGTGCCACTTCAGGGGATGGTCAGACCTGAAGATCTACCTGGGAGCATACTGCCACTGATGTAACTCCCGAAGAGGCTATGCAGAACCTGAGGGCACAAAACCTCATGATAAGGGAGAAGTTGAGCGACTTGAGTCAATTCCTTTTTTCTTTTGCGTCTAATCCTGTCGTAGGCGCTTCGGCACCAAGAGCTGCACCATCAAACCCAGTGAATGGCAATAACATTGTTAGTGGTGGCCAAACAGAAGCAAAATATGGCGATGCATCCAGAAGTAAATCGGTTCATAAGGATCCTTTTCAAACACAAGTGTTTAAATTTATGAAAGAAATAACAGGTAAAGTACATACAAATGCTAAGGAGGCAGAGAAGAATGCCAAGGAGTTCCAGCCCCTATTGGATCAAATTCCGAGGGCTTCACCGGTCATAGAAGGTCCGGACGCAAAAAAGTATATTCAGTTGGCATATAAGCCTGAGACTGCGCCAAAACTGATTCTGAAAAGGTTCAAAATGACGAGCATACAAAAATACGATGGGACGATGGATCCACAAGAGTACATAATAGCCTATACTATGGTTGTCAAGGGAAATGACTTGAAAGAAAAAAAAATAGGGTCAGTGTTGATAAAAAAGATTGGTGAAACTTTGACTAAAGGTGCACTCACATGGTATTCTCTTTTACCCCGAGCATTCAATAATTCTTTTGCCGTGCTTGCCCATATGTTCATCAAAGCCCATGCGGGAGGAACCGAAAGGTAAAGACCATAAAGGCAGATATAATTTGCATTGCACAGGGAGAATCTGAGTCACTCAGGGACTTCATTACATGGTTAGAAAAAGAACATATGCTAATGGGCTACCGAAGCTTTCACCAAAGGTTTGAACCCTCTAAGTTTAGACGCTTCCAGAAAGCTCAAGGAGAATCTACTGGAATTCCTAGACACAACCTGGGAAGATGTCCATAACAAATACGAATCCAAGATTCGTGTACAAGACAATTTACTGGGGACTCCAACTGGAGAAATTCCCCGAAGAACGAATAAGGGAGTAGGTCCGAATTGTAATTCATCAAAAAACTGTTTCCAGCCTTATCCTATCCCCGAAAAATCAGGAGGTGGCCAGTGCTTCCGTGCTCTTGAAAAGCCAAACATCAATGTAAAAGGAGACCCCCACAGAAATAAGCGCGGCTTGCTGAATTAGGATAAGAGGAACTTGTTTGGGTCATCATCGATGGGATTCGGATACCCAAAAACTCTTTGACTATAATTTTAGCATAGACGAGGCTCAGATGGTAGCTGTGTTGAGGACTCACCTAATGTCTTGACCTAAACCCCTCTGATTTGATCCAAGTTCCAGATATTAGACTGTATGGTGCAATTTTCACAACACTCACATATGCAAGATAGCTAATTGTCGACATCTCTGGGAGTAGGTGGCAGGAATGCTCAATAGAGGGCATCTACGGGAGTTCTTAAGTGGAGTGGCTCATAACAATTTTGAAAGAAGTGCTTCGGCAGAAGGAAAAGTCATTCTGAATGCTCCTCCATATGTTATAATATGATCTTTGGAGGATGAATGACTGCAGGAATGTCCTTTACGACATCAAAAAAAGATAAAAAATTCAGAAACCAGGGAAATATTTTTGTAGAAATACCGGACAAAAATATCATTACTTTCACTGATGAAGATGCACCAGGCCTCACCTTTCCACACAATGACGCCCTAGTTATCACTGTTCACATCGACTACTTTTAGGTAAAATAGGTATTGGTTGACCTCAGATGTTTAGCCAATATCATCCATTAGAAAGTGGTTAAGGAGATGAAAATGCTGAAGAAAGTTGTACCGATTGCTAGGACACTCATTGGTTTTAACATGGCTAGTGAAACTACCAAAATTGTACTATCGGTTGAAGCTGGAGAAGTTGTGAAAGAAACTAAGTTCTATGTCATTGATGGTAAAATGATATAACACAATATTTGGGAAACCGTGACTTCATGATATAAAGGCGGTTCCTTCAACATTACACTTGCTGGTCAAATTCACAAAAATAGAAGGAATCAAGCAAATTAGGTGAAAACAACCAGTGGTTAAGAAAATGTTCACCATCAAAGAAACGAAGGCAACCATCAGTAAAAAATAGCAATTACAAGAAGTGGAGCCAGTCCTAGATGCGGTCCAGTAGACTTCACCAGTAGAGGTGGAGAAAACATGTCTGGAATATGAGCTCCTAGATAGGAATCAGGTTCCTAGGTATTTCCAGGTGCCAAATGATTTTGATGCCATCAAATCGATTGTTGAAGAACTCGAACAAATCGCCTTGCACGAAGAAACTCCGGAAAGAAAGATGTGCCTGGGCACATGTAATCCCGGAGCTCAGGAAAACTCTCCTTCAATATCTTACAACTAACAATGATTATTTTGCTTGGTCCCTTAAAGATATGATAGGTATCCTGCCAGAAGTCGCAACTCACAAGTTCGGCATGAATCTTAGTTTCACTCCTGTGCCACAAAAAAACAGAGGTTTGCAATAGGTTTGTGAAAGAAGAGGTATCGAGACTACTTAATATAGGGTTCATTCGGGAAGTCAAATACCCAGATTGGTTAGCCAACGTAGTTGTAGTGCCTAATAAGGAAAATAAATTTAGAATGTGTATTGATATTAAAGACCTTAAAAATGCATTCCCGCTTCCGAACATAGATCAAATGATCAATACTGCGGTCGGAAACGCGATTATGAGTTTTCTCGATTCTTACTCCAGGTGTAATAAAATTAGAACGTACCCGGAAGATAAAGAGAAAACATCGTTCATAATAAATTTTGGTACTTATTGTTATAATGTCATGCCTTTCGGATAAAAAAATGCTGGAGCCACGTACCAAAGGCTCGTAAACAAAATGTTTAAAAAATAAATTGGAAAATGATGGAAGTTTATATATAGATGATATGCTGGTTAAAAGTATTCGTGCAGAGGACCATTTGAGTCATTTGCAGGAAACATTTGAAATATCGAGAAATTTCAATATGCAACTCAACTCGGATATATATGCTTTTGGGAACATGTTAAGTCTGAAAATATAATACTGGCATAACTGACATGATATGATACTAGACTAGTCTATAAAACCTCTGACATAACTGATAAGTAAAAAAAATGTCTACCAGGACAAAGCCCTGTCATACTTCTACTAATGATGCATAATCATAAAATATTTAGACTAACACCCTGAATGAGATGGGGCTCACCAAACAGCTGAATGTGAAGCAATCCTACTGAGCAGATGCGTCTCCCTGAAACTTAGCACTTGCACCGTGAAGTGCAGGCCTCATGAAAAGAGACGTTAGTATATTTGAATTGTATTGTATGTAAAGCAACGGAAAGAAATAAGCAGGCACAAGAAATAATAGGGACATAAACTGAAATTGAAACATGAACATGCGTATAATATAACATGTGTAAAATCTGTAGACTGTATATCTGTATATATAGTTGTATATATCTGTGGGGAGAGCAACAATCAAACCGACAGTTTGTAGGTGTTTTTCAAATTTCAAATACAACTTCAAGTTACATTTGGAATTTTCATGGTCAAACGCTAATTTTCAAATAGAGTGACAAAAGTTTTCGAAAAAATGAAAAAAGGGTGAAAATTTATTAAAATAGCAAAAATTAGTAGATATTGCTAAAAACTCTACATACAGTAGCATAAATAAACAAGAGCTGAGATATAAATGGTTGCTTTCTGTTGATTGAGTGCAAGTCCATCACCGGACTTGCAGTTTTCACTGTAGCTCATTGTACACGGTGTGCTTTGATGACAATATCACATGGCAATACAATATGAATTGCGTTTTATTTACCTATATTACCTACAGTTTCGAGAAAATTATTCACTTTTGTTAGGAATAACTTCACTTTATTTCAAAGCCAGTGTTTAGATAACATTTCTAACTTCAACTTTGAATTGGATTCCAAATTTAGAAAAATGCTTCAAATTTGTTTTCCAACTCTATGTTGGGTTTTGATATTGGTGAATGGAAAATGATGGGATGAAAATTAAAGGGAGTAAAAAGCTCTTTTGTCCCACATCGAAAAAAGAGAGGAAAGAGAGGTGTGTATATTACATTACACCTTCTCTAGTTGCTAAAAGGGTTGAGAGGGCAAGGACTCGCTACGTCGCCGCTTCGCTTCGGCCGACTTGATTGATTGATAATCTTTTTGGACAAACTTTTCTTTAATTAATTAATTATTTAATTAAAATAAATCCAAACGGATCGACCCAAGACCCGCGACCGACCCGTTCGGTTCAAGTCCTTTTTCTTTTCGAATTTCCCTCAAAAACTTTGGTGACTATTCTGAATGGTTGCAAACATTCAAAAATGGTACCTCCAAAACCTATAAATTCTTGATTTGTTCCAAGAATTTATACACTCATTCTAATACGAATTTCTCTACAATTCGAAAATTCATTCTTATTCATTCTGTGTGATATAATGTCGTTGAGTGGTTCGTTGCTATCGGAATTTGGAGTACTACTATTCTGGTAAGATAATCGTTCTATCCTGGGAGGCGATATTCCATTAACCTCGAGTACTGTGAGGGGAATAATTTCCTTAAGGACACACTTTGAATTAAGTGAGGTCGATTATATTATGAAATTATTTTTCAAAACAGATTATGTTTCGTCTACTGTTTTTCTTGATTAATTTACTGTTAAGTAATTTCTATACTGTGTAATCTGCTTTTTACCAAGTGTTTAAACAAATTGTGTTGAAATATTATTTTGGCCATATACAGATTATTATACCAACAATCTTAAGAAAATTATGTTTATTTTATTTTAATCTGTATTCTGGTTTGGAGATTAAAACATGTGTGGTTTTCTACTCTGTATGAAATTTCATATTCTAACTTGAAGATATATAAACTTTGTTGGAATATTAAAGTCCAGGAAAAGGTGTTTTCCAGAAAAAAAATGGTTTCTTGTATGTTGTTTGGAGACTAAAATCTTCGAATTTTCTACTCCGGTTGAGATTAAAGTTTTCATAACTTTCTACTCATTTGGGTACTTGATTTGAAGATATAAAAACTTCATAAAGTACACAACATACAATCTACTGCACTTCGTTTCAAGCAATTTTGATTCGGTTTGAAAAATAAAATATTCACCGTTGTGTATTATATTTGTTGCTATCAAAATTGATTCGGTTTGAAGAAATAAAATCTTTCCGTTGTGTATGATATTTGTTGCATGAAATACGTGAAGATTATTTTCAAGGTAGTAAGAATGAATTTGACTTACTCATGTGATACTTGTACAACGATTTGAAGAACATAAAAACTTCATCGTTCTGTTTAAGGAGATTAAAACTTGTGTAGTTTTCTACTCCATATGAATATTAGTATTCAGACTCGAAGATATAAAAGCTTCGTTGGAATACTAAAGTTTCATAATTATACCGCGATTTGAAGAAATAAAATCTTCATCATTCAAATTACGATTTGAAGAAATAAAATCTTCATCGTTTAAGTTTCATAATTATACTCCGATTTGAAGAAATAATCTTCATCGTTTGAGTCTGTGATTTAATTGTTATTCTGGTTTTATTAAGTAAAACAGTTTATCGATTTGACAGTGATAAACAAATAATGACAATTGATATGAATGATCTGTGTGCAATGCTGTCGGAGTGCAATTTGGCTGGAAACCCAAATGAGTGGTGGCTTGATTCTGGTGCCACTCGACATGTTTGCGCTGCAAAAGAAGCATTTGCAACCTATGCCCCCGCTGGACCCGAAGAGGTATTGTTTATGGGAAATACTGCAACAGCCAAGGTTGAAGGATATGTGAAGATACTTCTGAAGATGACTTCCGGCAAGGTCCTGACTCTCAACAATGTTCTGCACGTTCCAACAATTCGGAAGAATTTAGTTTCAGCCGGACTACTCGTCAAAAACGGGTTTAAGTGCGTGTTGGTTAGTGAGAAAATTGTAATAAGTAAGAATGATATGTTCATTGGAAAGGGCCACCTCACCGAGGGCCTTTTCAAACTCAATGTAATGGTTGTTGACAGTATTAATGAAAATTCAGCTTCGTCTTAATTATTGGAGTCAAATGATTTATGGCATGTTCGTTTAGCACATGTCAATTACAAAACCTTGCGAAAATTGATTAATTTAGAAGTATTGCCTAAATTCGAGTGTAACAAATCAAAATGTGAAATTTGTGTTGAATCTAAGTTTGTTAAACATCCATATAAGTCTATTGATAGGAATTCAAATCCTTTAGACTTAATTCACACAGATATATGTGATATGAAGTCAATACCATCTCGTGGTGGAAAAAAGTATTTTATAACTTTCATTGACGATTGCACTCGATACTGTTATGTGTATTTGCTTAATAGTAAGGATGAAACAATTAATGCATTTAAGCAATACAAGAACGAAGTGGAAAATCAATTGAATAAAAAGATCAAAATGATTAGAAGTGATAAGGGTGGAGAGTATGAATCTCCGTTTGCAGAGACATGTTTGGAATATGGAATTATTCATCAAACTACTGCCCCTTACACACCACAATCAAATGGAATTGCGGAAAGGAAAAACCGAACATTAAAGAAAATGATGAATGTCTTACTAATTAGTTCCGGTTTACCGCAGAGCTTGTGGGGGGAAGCTATCCTTACAGCTAATCGAATACTCAACAGAGTACCCCACAGCAAAACACAATCTATTCCATATGATCTATGGAAAGGAAGAAAACCCAACTTGAAATATTTCAAAGTGTGGGGGTGTTTAGCGAAGGTCCAATTTCCTTTGCCTAAAAGGGTAAAAATCGGACCAAAACTGTGGATTGTGTTTTTATTGGTTATGCTACAAACAGCAAAGCTTGTCGGTTTTTGGTTCACAAATCAGACAATCCCGAAATTCATGTTAATACGGTAATTGAATCAGATAATGCTGAATTCTTTGAAAAAATTTATCCGTATAAAACTGAATGTGAGTCGTCAAGTGAAAGATCTAAACGACCGCGAGAAGAACCAAAGGAAAGTACACCAAGTAAAGGGGATCCAAGGCGTAGCAAACGTCAAAAGACATATACTTCATTTGGACCAGATTTTGTAACATTCTTGCTTGAAAATGAGCCTCAAACATTTAAAGCAGCAATGTCATCTTCTGATTCAACATTTTGAAAAGAAGCAGTCAATAATAAGATTGAATCAATTTTAAACAACCATACATGAGAATTAGTTGATCTTCCTCCTGGAAATAAACCTTTAGGATCAAAATGAATTTTTAAAAGGAAAATGAAAGTTGATGGCACTATTGACAAATATAAGGCAAGACTTGTGGTCAAAGGTTATAGACAAAAAGAAGGTCTTGATTACTTTGACACATACTCGCCGGTAACAAGAATAACATCTATTCGGGTGTTAGTGACACTGGCGGCCGTATATGGTCTTGAAATCCATCAAATGGATGTCAAAACAGCTTTCTTAAATAGAGAATTGGAGGAAGAAATTTACATGGAACAACCTGAGGGTTTTGTGGTTCCTGGTAAAGAAAGGAAAGTGTGCAGACTTGTTAAGTCACTTTATGGACTTAAACAAGCACCCAAACAATGACATGCGAAATTTGACCAAACAATGTTGGCAAATGGATTTAAGATTAATGAGTGTGACAAATGTGTTTACATTAAAAATACTCCAAATCATGAAGTCATTGTTTGTTTGTATGTTGATGACATGTTGATTGTTGACACCCAATTTTGACCCTCCCGTCCAGACAATAGCTATAAAATTACACTAATTTTGCAAAATAATTTTTATGATAAAATGCAACAATAATACATTAATACATGCGTAAATAAGCAATTTAATAATGACACCGCGTCTTACGAAGAGTATTAAGCACTTGGAGTCTCGCGCCCGTATTTATTAATTTTAAGATATGACATAATTCTTAAATGATAATAAAATAAATAATCTAACACACGCGTTTTAATAGTGTCGCATTCATAAAAGTATTAAGCAGTCCTATCTGCATGTAGCATTTAAATAACTCAATTTTTATTTAATAAGTTTTAATAACGACATCGCATTATAAACATTAAGCACTAATTAAATAGCACACCCGCATTTATTATTATAATAATTTTAAAACTCAGACTAATAAAGCACCTAAATAATCTAATTACAATTTAAATAATTTAATTTACCATTAATTAATTAATAATACACCTAAACTAATACACTTAAAACTCTACCCCTAATTAAAATAACTACCCAGCCCAACTACCCAAATTAATTTTACCTAAAATTAACTCCTAAAACTAATACCCTAATTAATTAAAACCACTACCAGCCTCCCAATTGACGCAGCCCAACTCGCCTGTGCCCCCATTTCCTATTTTTCACCTAAAGGCCCACCAGACCCTTTATACCTTCTTCCCCATCGCCCCAACAGAAAAGACCTGAACCTAAAGACTTCTTCCATCGCCCCAACAGAAAAGACCTGAACCTAAAGACTTCTTCCATCGCCGCCCCGCTCCCAACACCCATGCCGGGATTCTCGCCGGAGAATCCGACGAATCACCTCGTGAATCGGCTACCGTATTGACACCCTGTTCTTACCATAGAACCGAATCAAGACCCAAATCTTACCATAAAGAAATCACTCCAAATCCCTATAAATCAATACCAAATCACCTCAATCTCGCCCAGATTCATCGTTTGAAATTCAAAAAAAAAACTTACCAAGATTAGAACCCAAATCGCACAAAAACCTGTCTAAAATGGTACCCCAATCAGCTACCAAACTTAGAACCAAAATCGAGACTATAAATTAATCCTTTTATACATGCAATGACATCGGCTATGGTCCAGAACCTAGTACCTTTCTGAACCCAGAAAGATCCATTCGAACATCAAGAGCAATCGAGGGGAAACCCAGCACCTTTCTGAAACCCTGACACGAACAAAAAAATCGACTCAGTTGTCATAGAACGGGGGACGGGAACAGATACTTGTTAGAAACACAAAGGGGAACAGAATCAAAAAGAGACAACAGGAACAAAAACTAAACTCTTTATTTTCGCACAACTTAGCAACAAAACATGGTCTAAGTTTTGCTTCCCGTGAAAATCGCATCACAACCAAACACCGAGTGGATCGACGACTTGGTAAGCTGCCCCGATTCGCTGTCCGGAGAAGGTAAACTTAAATTTCTCTCAGTTCATTTTGTACTTTTGTGTGTTTGGGTGTTAAACATGTGTTAGTTTTGTCCATTCATATTGTTGTGTTCATTGACACACGAATATGACATTGAACAGTTGGCTTTAATTAATCTGGATATATTCTCACCTTAAGTTGTTGATTAGATTTACATTTAATGCAATATGTTGAAGATGATGATTAGTAAACTCAGTAAGTCTATTTAAAATCACTTTGCCTGGCTGAATGTTTGGAATGTTTCTTATGAGTAGCAAGATTAAGATTCTGTGTGCATACTTTGGTATGAATGGTCATATATGTTCGAAGTGTCATTTGTGACTATTGAATCGTGAGTTTCAGAAGTTCCTTAAGTCGTACGAAAGCACGCTATATGTTAGTGTTAAAACACTGCCATCTTGGCATGGAAGACCCTTTGAGTCATCTTTCTGCATGTTTAAGTGTAAAAAATGATTCCTTATTGTCATTATGAAGTCTCTTAAAGTCGCAGTGCAGCATGCCCATCTATTAAGTTTTGTTCAGATGATGTGTGCATCAACACTTTGCACTATTTGAATCCAGTTTGCTATCATATAGTCCCTGTTTGCATTTCATACTTACAGTGGATCCTGTTTCCTTTAGTGAGTGTGTATATTGACATAATACGATCTTAAATGCTTTGGTAATTAGAGATGGTTTGGCATATGATTTGAATAGGTTTCACTCAAGAATGACATCCCCTCTGTCTGTCAATTTCTCTATGCTTTGTCTAAGATCCTCATGCCCAATATGTCTAAATGTCATTATATCAAGTATATAGAATGAATTGGATCATGTATGACCATCATATACTGAGTAATTATGTACCCTTTAGAGTGTTATTCTGTAAAGGGATCACATGTTCATTTTCTTAGCTCTCGTGTCTACTGGGTTATCTATTCACTTACCTTGTATGTTTGGATGATAAAATACCTTCATATTAGCATGTGACATCTCTTAGGTTGTCCAGTCTATATCCTACCTGATTGATTTGCTTAAAATGATAATGGTATTGACATTAGTGGTAAGCTCTCATGAAAACTAGTCTATGCCATGTTAATTTGTAGCTCTGTTACATTCCACATTTAACATATAACTATGCCCCCATTGTAGTAGACATGTATATAGGATACAGCTGGGTACTGAAATTTGTTCTTGTAATGGATGAGAATCCCTTCTCTGAACATCTGCAGTAATAAACTGTGGATAAAGTGGCCCATTTTATATATATTGGGTCAACCTACTCCTTACTGCTGAAAATCATATGCTCAGGCCCGCTTCTCTTAATTTTCTTTCTGAAAATCGCATGCCTGATATGTCTTCACATCTGGATTCTCTGTCTGTACCAGGACTTAACACCTGGGTAAGACAGCGTTTTTGGGCTTTATATTTTGGACCTACCATCTCGTTTGATTTTAGTAATTAAATCATAAGCATGTTTTATTATGTAATCGTTCATTTGGCTTAACGTGTACTAATCCTTATCTTTCTTTTGTTACATGAAATGCACCGGAGCAAAATGAAGAGTCTCATGGCGAGACTCATCACGAGCTACTTCAAATGGCAACCCGCATCTACATCCATCGAGTTCCCTCTTCGGCAATTCCTAGAAAAACAAATAGGACGGAGTCATCCGCTCCAATCCCTTCACTCTCTTAACCTCCTTGTCTCATTTTTTTATATCTTATTTGTTGTTGTAATATAACTTTGTAATTAATAGGAAACTTCGAGCAATTAGCCTTTGAACATATGAGGTGGGAAGGTAATTTAAACTTAGAAATGCACTTCTACTTTATTTGTTTTTTAGGATTGATAGGCATGTCTAAATTCTGCCAAAATAATCTAAACAATTTAACTTGCATCATAAAATCAACACTTTATTTCTTACTAAATCCATAACAAATTTTCCCTTGAACTCTTATCTAACATTATATAGGAAATCTATTATGTATAATAAAAATCATCCTAAGTATTGGGTATATCATAACCAAGATTAATTAAGTAGATAAATGCATACATTTAGCCAATAAATTCATTTTGCATCACATATTTTTTTTATAAATAATATAAGGCATGCTTTAAACTTTACATGTGTTTTATAGCGCTAATCTTATTAATCCTTTGAATAAAAATACTTTCTATTAAATATCTTTCAAACGTGCATTTCTTAGCATAAATAATTAACCCTAGGTTTGAACGGACAACCGTAAGTTAGCGGATCCTTTAGGGTGTCTGACCCCTTCCCTTTAGGATAATAAAGAACCCTTGCCCAGAATCTCACAATTTTGCAGACCATTAAAATGGAGTTAATGTTTACTTTAAACTAGTTAACATTTAGGTGTCCTAATTCACCCAAACTAATTAGGTGGCGACTCCGCGAACCCTTTTGCATGATTTTAGCACTTTAGCACCCTTTACTTTTAAACTGTTAACCTTTTAGCACCCTTTTAGCACTTTTAATATTCTAGCACCTTTTAAGCACCCTGTTAAACATTTTAGCATTTTTTTTATCTCCTAACATTTTTATTATTTAAGCAGGGTTTGCTTAAAAATGTCGCGGTCGAAATCGGGCGCGACAAAATGGCGACTTCACTGTGGATTTAAGGTTCTTAACCACAACAGACCTAGAGTTATTATTTGGCAATTATTTTTGCATTTAATTTTTGTGTGTTGTATTTTGTTTTATTTATTTTTAATTGCTACTTGCTTTACTGCTTTCCTTAAACTTGAATTCCGCTCATATTTCTTCCACTCTGGAAAAATTCACACTATCACACACTCACGCACTGGTGTGCTTCGCGCACCTGCAAATTTCTTTCAAACACCCAAATTTAAGAGAGTTGGCGTTTTGCGCGGAGAATACGGTCCAACCGGTGGCCGCGTAGCCTTCTCACTCGAGTAGTCCGCTCGGGAACCTTGCGTCTAGTAAGCCAAATCTTAGCAAACTTAAGATAGAGCTATACCACCCTTTATACTAAGTCATGCATGCATTTACCTTAGGTGGGTCGGTCCTTGACATCGACACCACAATTAGGAAGACACCAAACTTGTCGACGGGTTTCTCAACCCAACGACCAACCAGTATATTATGTGTAGCGTGACAATGATAGACAAATCCAAACTTAATCATGACATGCTGAAATTGGAAAAAGTGCACCGTCATTTGGTCGCCATTCCCAACAAGAACATTACAGTTGGACGGCTTGGACAAATCTATCATAACCTCGCATATGTGACGTTTAGGCCTCCCTCTAGCATAAAAGAGGACCCAAACATGTTAGAGCACGCGATTGATTTGCAATTTGCTTATTATTATATATTGCCTGCAACTCTTTGCATATTATACTAACTTGGTTTGCTTCATTTGTTAGAAGGTTATTTTGCTTAGTTTATCCCCAAAAGGTTGATTCGCGTTGACTGGTAGAAACGCAATCATCCAATAAATGACTAATCCAGAAGCACCAGAACGAAACAACTTAGGACTCGTCCCCGCAGAGGATGCAGAGGCGTTAGAAAGGAGAAACACCAATAATCAACACCTCGCCAAACTATTGCAGCAAATGGAAGTCATGCAAGCCGAAATAGAAAGGCTCCGAAATATCACAAACCTGTCTATTAGCTTGAATGCACCACTCCCAGAGCAAAGGACAAATGCAATCGTGTCACAAGCCCTTGAGCCTCCACTTCCCCAAAGCTCCCCGCAAAGGCCACAACATACCAGCTCATACTAAAATGTCACTCGCCCGGTCAATTTGCATGCCGACCTCCAAAATGATCTGTTTACTACATACATACATCAACCTCCACCTACTTATATCTCCTTACTCAGCCCAAATTGCCAAGCCACCCAATACGAGCAGAGGACACGCATCACTAGTCCCAACAAATAATATGGGGGATTAGCACATCCGATCGAAAGCCAACCATTTATTATGCATGCATCCTTTCAAACGGTCGATCAGGAAGTGGAGCGAACGGACTCGAGCTAGGGCTGATGAAAATATGGCAAAAGAAATCCGTAGCTTGAAAGAGGCATTCAAAAGCATTCAAATGAACAAAGGGGAGGAAGGTTTAGAATATGAAAACTTATGTATGCACCCCGACGTTGAATTACATGTGGGGTACAAGGTGCCCAAATTTGACATGTTCGATGGAAAGGGGAATCCTCGAGCTCATCTAAGGTCATATTGCGATAAATTGATTGGAGTTGGTAAAAATCAAGCAATCATCATGAAACTATTCATTAGGAGTCTAACCGGCGAGGCGCTGGACTGGTACACATGCCAAGACCCTCGAAAATGGGACGGTTGGAATACCATGGCACAAGATTTCATGGATAGATTCAGGTTCAAAATCGACATCGCCCTGCATGATTTTATCTTATGAAACTTGAAAAGAAATCCACGAAACTTTCGAGAATACGCCCGAGGTGGCGGTCGAAGCGTGAAGGTCCAACCTCCAATGGCAGAGCGAAATGACCACTTTGTTCGTGGCGTTGAAAGACGCGACGTATTATGAAAGGATGATCAGTGTAATTGGGCGAAGTTTTGCAGAAGTCGTAAGAATGGGCGACTTCGTGGAAGAGGGCATTAAGACAGGAAGGATTACAAACTTGACAGCCCTACAAGCAACTAGCAGAGCAATGCAGTCAGATTCCATAGGAGGTACCTCACAGAGGAGAAGAGATCGTCACCTCTATCACGGTCATTCGCGAGCATAGGCGTAACAACATCCAGTGTATCAAAGCCCACCGCCTTCTTACTATAACCAAAACACTCAAAATCCACATTATCAGCACTGCGCCACCCCATATCCTGTTTACCATACCCAACCAGCATATCCAAAATACTCACCATAATCACGAACCCGCACACCAAACGGACCCAAACCTCGTATAGATGCTGAGAAAAAGCCAACCAGAACCTATACACCTTTAGCCGAACCTATAGCCCAAGTGTATGAGAAGATGAAAACCGCAGGAATACTCCATACAATTCCCAGAAATACCCCCAGGCCTACCTCCCGAGGGTACGATAAAACTAAACATTGTGCATACCACTCCGGTGCAGAGGGACACGACATCGAAAATTGCTATACACTCAAGGACATAATAGAGGAGTTAATCGAAGAGGGAGTCATTCGGCTGAAAGATGCTCCTCTCAATGCAAACAATAACCTTCTTCCCGGTTATGAAGATGCTCATGTGAGCATGATAGCTAAAAATGAAGAATACAGTCTGGAAGGGACTATTACGCCAGCCCGAAAAAGGAAGAAAGTTGAGTCATCGCCCAACCGCCAGAGAGAATGGGGTGCTCCTTGCCGGAGATTGTTTAACCATTGAATAAGTCATTCGTCTAGTTATGTGCTGCATGAGATGATCCTGCTGAAGACTCAGCCATTGAATACACAGAGCAAGAAGAAGTGGACTCATGCCCCTGCCTCGGCCCGCCGAGTCCTGAAATAGTTAGTTTAATACATTTTGCCCTTTATATGTAATAAATGGAACTACGTTTGACCTGATTCCCTTGATGGATACGTAAGCGGCCGCTTCGGCTTCGGTCCCACCTTTAGAAATTTTAATTTCACCCAACTTCGCTTGTAATGAACTACGTCATGACCTGATTCCCTCATGGGGATACGTAGGCGGCCTAAATCGGCTTCGGTCATACCATTAGGAAACCTTCCCTTATTTTGAAAATAACGAAAATACACAAGCAACCTAATCGAGACCCACTTTAGGCCAAACGTCCTTTGCATATTCAGAACTGGGACAATGTAGGAAATCAGACAGGGGTTATGAGTCCAAACAAGGCAGATGTCCGAGCATCAAGAGTCAAAACCACAAAGTCAATGCGAATCAACCGCCCCCCCTCAAACTCACAAATTTTCTTTGAGCGCAGGTTCCTCATATTAGCAGAAGCATACAAATATCAACAATCAAATCCCGCAACAAAAGTCTAGCGCTTCAACTCGGGCATAAAGCTAAATTTGCAACCCACGCATCGCACACAACAAAGGCGTCATTTGCATTTCGTCCATACAAGACGATAACGCCCATACAAGGCGTCATTTGCATTTCGTCCATACAAGACGATAACGCTCATACAAGGCCTCATTTGCATTTTGTCCATACAAGACGATTCCGCCCATACAAGGCGTCATTTGCATTTCGTCCATACAAGACGATAACGCCCATACAAGGCGTCATTTGCATTTCGTCCATACAAGACGATTACGCCCATACAAGGCGTCATTTGCATTTCGTCCATACAAGACGATAACGCCCATACAAGGCGTCATTTGCATTTCGTCCATACAAGACGATAACGCCCATACAAGGCGTCATTTGCATTTCGTCCATACAAGACGATTCCGCCCATACAAGGCGTCATTTGCACTTCGTCCATACAAGACGATAACGCCCATACAAGGCGTCATTTGCATTTCGTCCATACAAGACGATAACGCCCATACAAGGCGTCATTAGCATTTCGTCCATACAAGACGATAACGCCCTCACAAGGCGTCGCTTGCATGTCGTCCATACAAGACGACAACGCACACACAAGGCGTCATCTGCATCTCGCCTATACAAGACGTCGTATCATCACATCATTTAATTATATAGTATATACGATTTGACTACAACCACAACACAAAATTCACATTCTTACATTGTTTTGTTTTGACAGTTTTGCACTAATGCTTCTATCTTAGCTTCAATCTACAGGAACTTTAACAAACTGCAAAAGATGGAGCACAACGTGGATTTTCTCTTACAGCGAACCGGGGCAATTTGTTGGGGGGCCAACCTTCCCAACAAATGGCAGAAGCGGCCTCAAGCGTCGGTCCACTCGTTCCACATCACCATAAAACCCAAAGATCATAAGTCGACACCTGCAGACACCCTGTGTTCAAGCCGCTTATTTTTTTTTTAGCACCACATACCCAGTGTCGTCATAACTCGACACTGGGACAAATTTTGAGTCCGCATTAGCCCGCCTTGGTATTTTGACCATGGTAGCCCAGTGTCGTCATAACTAGACACTGGACAAATTTTGAGTCCGCATTAGCCCGCCTTGGTGTTTTGACCATGGTAGCCCAGTGTCGTCATAACTCGACACTGGGACAATTTTGAGTCTGCGTCATCCTTGCCTAATTGCCCAACATTTTAATTCTGAGGATCGAGACAAAATTGGCTATGAGTCAACGTCTTTGTCCGAATATTCTTCCATCATCTACATACAAAGAGGGACAACTGTTGACACCCAATTTTGACCCTCCCGTCCAGACAATAGCTATAAAATTACACTAATTTTGCAAAATAATTTTTATGATAAAATGCAACAATAATACATTAATACATGCGTAAATAAGCAATTTAATAATGGCACCGCGTCTTACGAAGAGTATTAAGCACTTGGAGTCTCGCGCCCGTATTTATTAATTTTAAGATCTGACATAATTCTTAAATGATAATAAAATAAATAATCTAACACACGCGTTTTAATAGTGTCGCATTCATAAAAGTATTAAGCAGTCCTATCTGCATGTAGCATTTAAATAACTCAATTTTTATTTAATAAGTTTTAATAACGACATCGCATTATAAACATTAAGCACTAATTAAATAGCACACCCGCATTTATTATTATAATAATTTTAAAACTCAGACTAATAAAGCACCTAAATAATCTAATTACAATTTAAATAATTTAATTTACCATTAATTAATTAATAATACACCTAAACTAATACACTTAAAACTCTACCCCTAATTAAAATAACTACCCAGCCCAACTACCCAAATTAATTTTACCTAAAATTAACTCCTAAAACTAATACCCTAATTAATTAAAACCAGCCCACTACCGCAGCCCAACCCGCAGGCCCAACTCGCCCCAGGCCCCCCATTTCCTATTTTTCACCTAAAGGCCCACCAGACCCTGTATACCTTCTTCCCCATCGCCCCAACAGAAAAGACCTAAACCTAAAGACTTCTTCCATCGCCGCCCCGCTCCCAACACCCATGCCGGGATTCTCGCCGGAGAATCCGACGAATCACCTCGTGAATCGGCTACCGTATTGACACCCTGTTCTTACCATAGAACCGAATCAAGACCCAAATCTTACCATAAAGAAATCACTCCAAATCCCTATAAATCAATACCAAATCACCTCAATCTCGCCCAGATTCATCGTTTGAAATTCAAAAAAAAACTTACCAAGATTAGAACCCAAATCGCACAAAAACCTGTCTAAAATGGTACCCCAATCAGCTACCAAACTTAGAACCAAAATCGAGACTATAAATTAATCCTTTTATACATGCAATGACATCGGCTATGGTCCAGAACCTAGTACCTTTCTGAACCCAGAAAGATCCATTCGAACATCAAGAGCAATCGAGGGGAAACCCAGCACCTTTCTGAAACCCTGACACGAACAAAAAAATCGACTCAGTTGTCATAGAACGGGGGACGGGAACAGATACTTGTTAGAAACACAAAGGGGAACAGAATCAAAAAGAGACAACAGGAACAAAAACTAAACTCTTTATTTTCGCACAACTTAGCAACAAAACATGGTCTAAGTTTTGCTTCCCGTGAAAATCGCATCACAACCAAACACCGAGTGGATCGACGACTTGGTAAGCTGCCCCGATTCGCTGTCCGGAGAAGGTAAACTTAAATTTATCTCAGTTCATTTTGTACTTTTGTGTGTTTGGGTGTTAAACATGTGTTAGTTTTGTCCATTCATATTGTTGTGTTCATTGACGCACGAATATGACATTGAACAGTTGGCTTTAATTAATCTGGATATATTCTCACCTTAAGTTGTTGATTAGATTTACATTTAATGCAATATGTTGAAGATGATGATTAGTAAACTCAGTAAGTCTATTTAAAATCACTTTGCCTGGATGAATGTTTGGAATGTTTCTTATGAGTAGCAAGATTAAGATTCTGTGTGCATACTTTGGTATGAATGGTCATATATGTTCGAAGTGTCATTTGTGACTATTGAATCGTGAGTTTCAGAAGTTCCTTAAGTCGTACGAAAGCACGCTATATGTTAGTGTTAAAACACTGCTATCTTGGCATGGAAGACCCTTTGAGTCATCTTTCTGCATGTTTAAGTGTAAAAAATGATTCCTTATTGTCATTATGAAGTCTCTTAAAGTCGCAGTGCAGCATGCCCATCTATTAAGTTTTGTTCAGATGATGTGTGCATCAACACTTTACACTATTTGAATCCAGTTTGCTATCATATAGTCCCTGTTTGCATTTCATACTTACAGTGGATCCTGTTTCCTTTAGTGTGTGTGTTGACACCCAATTTTGACCCTCCTGCTAGTTGTTGACACCCAATTTTGACCCTCCCGTTCAGTTCTTAACTATAAAATTACACTAATTTTTGCAAAATAATTTTCTATAATAAAATGCATCAATAATATATTAATACATGCACAAATAAGTTTTAATAACGGCATCGCTTTATAAATATTAAGCCCTAATTAATTAGCACGCCCGTCTTTATTTTTGTAATAATTTAGATTAATAAATCACCTAAATAATTTAATCACAATTTTTAATTCCTAATTTACCACTAATTAATTTTGCTTAAAACTAACTTCTAAAACTAATACCCAATTTAAACTAATCAGCCCACCTAAATAACTACTCACCCAAACTCACACCGCAAGTGCCCCACTCTATTTCTCGCCCAAATTTCATAACCCCAGCAGCCCTTCACTCTTTCTTCACCCCCTCCCTTAAACTAAACCTAAAACTCAACCCCTACCCTCTGCCCCCAACGACCCCCCCTCCTTTCACCTTCACCCCTGTCGCCACAGACCCTCCCCATACCTCTGTCCTGACATCAACGACTCCCCTGCACAACCCATGCCCTATCCCCCATATCTTGAACCCATACCTCTGTCCCAACAGCTCTAATCTCAGAGTTTTTTCCCTTTTCTTTTCAATTTGAATTTCAAATTGAAACCCCTCAATTTGTGGCTATAAATACAACCTCGAGTTTGTGTTGAAGGGCCCCCTTTTTTTTGGAAGGAAAAAATTGAAATTCTGGATCTTGGTTTGAAACAAAGAACAAAACTCACATTTTGCTTTCGATCGAATTTGGGTTTTCAAAATCAAGAACAAAAGCATTCTTACTACTTGGAAAGTGTTGGAAAAATCATAAAGAAATACCTTTTCTTTTACTCTCAAGTTTTCGCATTCAAATGACGCATACCCTTAAACTTTCGCCTCTTTTCAATCGCATAATACAAGCAATTCTGAATGGAATCGACGAGTCGAAGAACGCCTCGGTTCGCTACCCGAAGAAGGTAAATGCGACTCCTTTTAAATTTCTTGTCTTAAATTACTTAATATGATGTGTTTATGCGATTGGCAATTATTAAACTCGTTTTAAGTTACTAGACATATTAGTCGGTTGCTTGAATCTGTTGGGTTAGTCTCTGAGCATGTTTAGTTAAGTTGGGTGTTTATTCGTGTTTATCAGTGTGATTATTGAGCATGATTAGATATTGTTTATGTCCATTAGGTTAAAATCAAGCAGAATTATTGACTGATTATGATTATTAAGTTAAGTGCTAACATATCTGTTCTATAATTATAACTAATAAGTATGTTAAGTTGCTATTGATATTTAAAGTGATATATCCAGTATATAGTCTGACTTGATCACGTGTTTAGCTTAGGTTGACTGATGTTGCATATTGTGGAATTGTTATCCCTGTTTGGAGGTCTTTCCCCTCTCTATTTCCAGCAGATTCACTAACAGACATGTCCTGCCCTTGTTTTATCTGAATGTCTCTAAGCTTGATCTACCCCTATAAGTGAACCTGTTGTTTATACCATGTTAAGTGCATTACCTGTTTAGCATGTTCATTTGATCTTCCAAGTATGTGTTTCCATTTAGGATGTTTTCATGACTAAAATAATTACACCTTTAGACATATGAATTGTTCTATTTAAAATGAATTAAGGTATATCCTGCTAATTTGAACTATGTATGAATCTTAGCTTGGTTTATTGAGGCTTATTATTGCTTGGTTGCTTGAGTCTTGGTTCTTTGTGCATTTATTGAGTATTTTGCTAAGTCTAAGGATTATGTTAGTGTAATTCTGAATCAATGTGGTACTAATGTGATTAATCTTTCCCTTTCACATGTTTACTATGACATTATCTCCTGTGGTTGCATTTACCTCAACTCAGGCCAACGGCAAGTCTATTTGAGTAGTTTGTCCATGTCTTGTATCAAGTTTAAATATATCTAGAGTGAAATAATTATTGTATGCTTGAATGCTTAAGTGCTAGATAAATCCATTCATATATCACTGCTTGCTAGCATTAAATCATTTAGTTTGAACACATAAATAAAAATGACTTTACGAACCCGAAGCTTCGAGGTCCTGTGTGGATTGAAACTTGTTTAAATTGACACATTCCTATATTAATCTTATGCTAGTTGAAGTTGATATGTTCACTTGCAGATACCTGTGTTAGATACCTAACCTGCATTCACTTAACTCAGAATTGTGCTGCATTGTATCTGTTCAGCCTAAAGAAGATGAAATAAAGAAATATTCATACTTGTCCACCTTGTCTAACCTTTAAATCATATTCTTGTGCTATTTTCATGTCCATGTGATGATTAGGAACCAGTAGGCTATCAATATGGTCAAAATTTTAGTGTAAAAAGAGTTCTATATTTGGTTTTTCCATCTGCTGTTTAGACTGATTTTCAGCCTGCTCAGATCGATTTTTAGCCCCGCTCGGACTGATTTTCACCCTGTTTGGATCAAGCCATGACCGACTTTGGTCATTTTCGGACTGAATTTCAGCCCCATTTTTTACTGTTTTGGCCTTGTTCGACTGCTGGTTTTGGCCAGTCTCCGGACTGATTTTTGGCTTATTTTGCTACTGATTTTTGGCCCTTTTCTGTCGGACTGATTTCACTGTTCGTCGGACTGATTTTGGGCCATTTTGCTACTGATTTTGGCCTCTTTTAGCTGCTGATTTTGGGCCAGTTTCAGGCAGATTTTGGCCTCGTTTTATTGCTTTTTTGCCGCTTTATGTCGTTGTTCGCCTGTTTGTTGCTGGTTTTTCCGCTATTCCTGACTGGTTTTCGGCTATTTTTAGGCCGATTTTACGTTATTTTGTCACTAAGTTTTTGACTATTTATCTATTATTTGGCAAAGTTTATAACATATGTTAATCCTTTTCTTTTCTTTCTTTTACATGATATGCATCGGGAGCAACAAGGAGTCTCACTACGAGACTCATTACATCCGGGTTCCACAATCATTGCATCTTTCCGCCTCAAGATTCCTAAATAAATAGGTATGACGACTTTGTCGCTCTTCCTAGTCGCGTCAACTCTTTAGATTCCGTCATTTTATTCTTGTTGTTATTTAATTATGTAATATTGTATGATTATTGGAATACGTAGGACAATTAGGCCTAGAATTAATAAGGGAGGGTAGTTAATAATATAAAATTTGCCGATAATTTATTTATCTTTTAGGCCCGTTATGCATTTTTAAGCTTTTCAAAACAAGTTAGTCATTTTATGCATCATTAGTATTGCAAAAATAAAGTTTCAAATTTCATTAAGCTCTTAGAAATAATTCATTCTTTTCATAATGAAAGTCTTTTCTTATTATCCATGGCAAAACAAATGTTTTATAGATTTACGCCATACATATATATATTGCTATAAAAACTATATTTTGCGTATAATATACACTTTTCGAAAGAACTACTTTCCATACATTTTACAAACAAAACTCATGCCAGTTTTATGGAAACTATTTATATCTAAATAAGTATTTGCAACCTCTTTTCTTAGCTTTATGCTTGCTTCAAAAACACGCATTTTTAAAATAATACTAACCTAAGTTTGATCGGACAACCGCAAGTTAACGGATCCTTTAGGGTGCCTAACCCCTTCCCTTTAGGATAATAAAGAACCCTTACCTAGAATCTCACATAGCTTTCGCAGACCTTTAAAATGGAGATCATTCGTAGTATTTTATGCTACATTTTTAGTGTCCTAATTCACTATAATAATTAGGTGGCGACTCCTTTAAATAGCATTTCAGGAATCAAACCATATGTGGCGGTAATCCCGTTTCCGGCTCCGGTCGAAATGGGGCGTTACAGTGTGTGTATATTGACATAATACGATCTTAAATGCTTAGGTAATTGGAGATGGTTTGGCATATGATTTGAATAGGTTTCACTCAGGAATGACATCCCCTCTGTCTGTCAATTTCTCTATGCTTTGTCTAAGATCCTCATGCCCAATATGTCTAAATGTTATTATATCAAGTATATAGAATGAATTGGATCCTGTATGACCATCATATACTGAGTAATTATGTACCCTTTAGAATGTTATTCTGTAAAGGGATCACATGTTCATTTTCTTAGCTCTCGTGTCTACTGGGTTATCTATTCACTTACCTTGTATGTTTGGATGATAAAATACCTTCATATTAGCATGTGACATCTCTTAGGTTGTCCAGTCTATATCCTACCTGATTGATTTGCTTAAAATGATAATGGTATTGACATTAGTGGTAAGCTCTCATGAAAACTAGTCTATGCCATGTTAATTTGTAGCTCTGTTACATTCCACATTTAACATATAACTATGCCCCCCTTGTAGTAGACATGTATATAGGATACAGCTGGGTACTGAAATTTGTTCTTGTAATGGATGAGAATCCCTTCTCTGAACATCTGCAGTAATAAACTGTGGATAAAGTGGCCCATTTTATATATATTGGGTCAACCTACTCCTTACTGCTGAAAATCATATGCTCAGGCCCGCTTCTCTTAATTTTCTTTCTGAAAATCGCATGCCTGATATGTCTTCACATCTGGATTCTCTGTCTGTACCAGGACTTAACACCTGGGTAAGACAGCGTTTTTGGGCTTTATATTTTGGACCTGCCATCTCGTTTGATTTTAGTAATTAAATCATAAGCATGTTTTATTATGTAATCGTTCATTTGGCTTAACGTGTACTAATCCTTATCTTTCTTTTGTTACATGAAATGCACCAGAGCAAAATGAAGAGTCTCATGGCGAGACTCATCACGAGCTACTTCAAATGGCAACCCGCATCTACATCCATCGAGTTCCCTCTTCGGCAATTCCTAGAAAAACAAATAGGACGGAGTCATCCGCTTCAATCCTTTCACTCTCTTAACCTCCTTGTCTCATTTTTTTATATCTTATTTGTTGTTGTAATATAACTTTGTAATTAATAGAAAACTTCGAGCAATTAGCCTTTGAACATATGAGGTGGTAAAGTAATTTAAACTTAGAAATGCACTTCTACTTTATTTGTCTTTTAGGATTGTTAGGCATGTCTAAATTCTGCCAAAATAATCTAAACAATTTAACTTGCATCATAAAATCAACACTTTATTTCTTACTAAATCCATAACAAATTTTCCCTTGAACTCTTATCTAACATTATATAGGAAATCTATTATGTATAATAAAAATCATCCTAAGTATTGGGTATATCATAACCAAGATTAATTAAGTAGATAAATGCATACATTTAGCCAATAAATTCATTTTGCATCACATATTTTTTTTATAAATAATATAAGGCATGCTTTAAACTTTACATGTGTTTTATAGCGCTAATCTTATTAATCTTTTGAATAAAAATACTTTCTATTAAATATCTTTCAAACGTGCATTTTCTTAGCATAAATAATTAACCCTAGGTTTGAACGGACAACTGTAAGTTAGCAGATCCTTTAGGGTGTCTGACCCCTTCCCTTTAGGATAATAAAGAACCCTTGCCCAGAATCTCACAATTTTGCAGACCATTAAAATGGAGTTAATGTTTACTTTAAACTAGTTAACATTTAGGTGTCCTAATTCACCCAAACTAATTAGGTGACGACTCCGCGAACCCTTTTGCATGATTTTAGCACTTTAGCACCCTTTACTTTTAAAATGTTAACCTTTTAACACCCTTTTAGCACTTTTAATATTCTAGCACCTTTTAAGCACCCTGTTAAACATTTTAGCATTTTTTTTTATCTCCTAACATTTTTATTATTTAAGCAGGGTTCTCTTAAAAATGTCGCGGTCGAAATCGGGCGCGACATTGATAATGAGTAAAGATATTGTCGATGTAAATGCTACGAAGCGTATGTTCGCTAGCAAATTTGACATGAAAGACTTAGGGGTTGCTGATTTGATCTTAGGAATTAGGATCCATAAAACTCCACAAGGTCTAGCATTATCACAGTCACATTATATTGAAAAAATACTTGACAAGTTCAAGTATTTAAATTTCAATGTTGCAAAGACTCTAATTGATGTAAGTTTTGCACTTCAAAAGAATGAAGGTGAAAGTGACTCACAATTGGACTTTGCACGAGCTTTGGGAATTTTGATTTATATTATGAATTGTACACGACCAGATATAGCATGTGCTATAAGCAAGCTGAGTCGATTCACGAGTAATCCCAATCAAACTCATTGGATGGCAATGAAATGAGTCTTGGGATATTTACAACACACCCAAAACTATGTTTTGCATTATAATAAATATCCCGCAGTACTTGAGGGATATAGTGATGCAAATTGGATCACCGGATCGTTTGAAGTTAAATCCACGAGTGGATATGTTTTTACCGTTGGTGGAGGAGCAGTGTCTTGGAAATCATCAAACAGCATACGCATCACCCGCTCTACAATGGAATCGAATTTATAGCTTTAGACAAGGGTGAAGTTTGAATGGCTCCTAATTTCTTAGAAGATATTCCATTTTGGCCCAAACCTTGGCTCCTATATGTATACATTGTGATATCAAGCAACAATAGGTAGGGGAGCGAATGTATAACGGAAAATTTCACACATACGACGGAGACACAATATCGTTAGACACCTTCTAAAGGGCGTTATCACAATTGATTACGTAAAGTCAAGAGATAACGCATGGATCCGCTTACAAAAGGCTTATCTAGAGAGGAGTTAGTAGATCATCAATGAGAATGGGTTAAGGCCAAAGACAAGTCATCATGGCGATTTACCTAGCGCATCGGAGATCCCAAAAGCTAGGTTCAAGGAGATCAAACAAAGTTGTGACTGACGGTTCAACATTCTCAAATAACTCAACCCATTCTCGGATGAAGACAATGTTAAAAAATAAGGATAAGACTTTATGGCTTGTTAATGAGTTAATAAAGAATTAAGGTTTTTTAATGGTTATCTAAATCTGACAATGTATGACCAGATAATGTGGCTATAGGACCACATGTTAGAAATCACCTATGTGAGTGTTAAGTGTAAGTCGCTTTAAAGGGGAATGACAGTAAAAGCTCATTCTCTATGCACTCATGAGACCAAGCGGTGTTCATGGCTGAAACGAACACAACTGTGAGAACCATAAACGGTTGAGGGTTGATTGTGTGTCTTATGTTGTCTAGGTATACAACAAAGTTCGACGGTTCAAAGATATCAAATCTACAGATTGATCGAGTATATCTGATATAAGTTCACTACGGAAAGTTCAAAGGGAAACCTACTTATCCAGATGCAATCAATTCTCGCTTGTATATCACACTCGTTCGTACATTCTTTTATCTTATATCCATTCCCCATTCATGTGGAGGATTGTTGGGTTTTGATATTGGTGAATGGAAAATGATGGAATGAAAATTAAAGGGAGTAAAAGGCTCTTTTGTCCCACATCGAAAAAAGAGAAGGAAAGAGATGTGTGTATATTACATTACACCTTCTCTAGTTGCTAAAAGGGTTGAGAGGGCAAGGACCCATCGCGCTGCCGTCGTCTTCGCTTCGGCCGGCCGCATTGATCGATAATCTTTTTGGACAAACTTTTCTTTAATTAATTAATTATTTAATTAAAATAAATCCAAACGGATCGACCCAAGACCCGCGACCGACCCGTCCGGTTTAAGTCCTTTTTCTTTTCGAATTTCCCTCCAAAAATTTGGTGACTATTCGGATTTGTTGCAAACATTCAGAAATGGTACCTCCAAAACCTATAAATTCTTGATTTGTTCCAAGAATTTATACACTCATTCTAATACGACTTTCTCTACAATTCGAAAATTCATTCTTATTCATTCTGTGTGATATACTGCCGTTGAGTGGTTCACTGCTACCGGAATTTGGAGTACTACTATTCTGGTAAGATAATCGTTCTATCTTGGGAGGCGATATTTCATTAACCTCGAGTACTGTGAGGCTAATAATTTCTTTAAGGACACACTTTGAACTAAGTGGGGTCGATTATATTTTGAAATTATTTTTTAAAACAGATTATGTTTCGTCTACTGTTTTTCTTGATTAATTTACTGTTAAGTAATTTTTATACTGTGTAATCTGTTTTTTATTAAGTGTTTAAACAGATTGTGTTGAAACATTATTTTGGCCATATACAAATTATTATACCAACACTCTATCTTTATACATGCCAAATATAGTGAAAATATTTGAAATCTATAGCCAAACGCTTAAGTATCACCTAATTTGATAGAATCCAGAATAATTTGTTAAATAATTAAACAGTCATTGACATTCTTTAATGTTCTCCACACAACAGTAGTTACAGAGCAACAACGCGTTAATTTGCGAAAGACACAGTTGGAGTTCGGACCTGTTTGGCTATGAGAATTTTCCCTTTATTTGAAAAGCATCATTTGACCATGAAAATTTCAAATACAACTTGAAGTTGTACTTGGAATTTGGAAAACACCTAAACGTTTTCACTTTTTCACTTTCTATATATTCAGACAACCACTTATTATTTGCATAAATTATAACCAAACACAATTTCAACTTCAAAATTTCAAATAAAGTGAAAAATATTTAGTTTTCATGTCAAACGCCTACTTCGTGAACGCACCTAGTGTGGCACTACTCTTTGTCGACAATCTTCACTTCATATAGAAAAGTGAGGGAAGTTTGTGGCAAAAGTTGGACTTGAACTTGGATACAACAACAACATACCCAGTGAAATTCCACAATGTGGGTCTGGAGAGTGTAGAGTGTATGCAGACCTTACCTCTACCTACCCACAATGTGGGGTCTGGGGAGGGCAGAGTGTACGCAGATCTTACCTCTACCATGGTAGGTAGAGCGGCTATTTCTGAGATACCCTCGACTCAAGACAAAGCACAAGCACAAGCAAAGCAAGAGAAACAGTCAAACCCTGATAAAAAATTTAAAACAGTATAAAAATGTTGGTATCAAAAGTGAATAAGCCCCGATAGCGCATTTTGAAAAAAGAAGCAGTAACTAACACATGTAAATAAGATAAACAAAGTACACTAGAGAACACATAGCAGCAGAAATCAAACGACATGAGACTATAAAAAATACCGCGCCTACTAGTATGATAGGCTAAGCGGGCCTACAATAATAACGTTATAACTACCAGTTTGTAAGTGTAAGTAGGACTACGCTGGACTACCTACTACCATTGTACCCTAATATGTGTCCTCCATAAACTCTATCTAAGGTCATGTCCTCAGTAAGTTACACCTGCATCATATCCCGTATAATCATCTCTCCTCAATACGTATTCGGCCTACCTCTACCCCTTCTGAACTCATTCATAGCCAACCTCTCACACATCCGCACTGGGGCATTTGTGTCTCTCCTCTGCACGTGCCCGGACCATCTCAACCTCGCTTCTTGCATCTTATCCTCCACCGAGGACACTCATACTCTGTCCCGGATATCATCATTTCTAATTTTATCCCTCCTTATATGCCCACACATCCATCTCAGCATCCTCATCTCCGCAACTTTCATCTTTTGGGTGTGCGAAGTCTTGACCGGCCAACACTCCGCCCCATACAACATAGTCGGTCTAACTACCACCCTATAACACTTGCCTTTAAGTTTTGGTGGCACTTTTTATCGCACAAGACTCCATATGCGAGCCTCCATTTCATCCACTCTGCCCCAATACAATGTGTGACATCGTCATCAATCTCTCCATTCCCTTGGATAGTAGACCCGAGGTACTTGAAGCTTCTTTTCTTTGTTATGACCTGAGTACCAAGCCTTACCACCATGTTTGTCTCAAGGTCGCTCCCGTTACTGAACTTGCACTTCAACTATTCTGTCTTGGTTATACTCAGCCTGAACTCTTTACACTTCAGAGCCTGTCTCCAAACCTCCAGCTTAGTGTTCACTCCGCTGCGAGTCTCATTAATCAGGACTATGTCGTATATGAATAACATACACCATGGCACCTCTCATTGGATTTATCGCGTCAATCCATATATCACCAAGGCAAATAAGAATGGGCTAAGAGTTGATCCCTAGTGTAACCCTATCATTACTGGAAAATGCACCGAGTCTCGTCCTAATGTCCGTACCCTGGTCTTGTCTCCATCGTATCTATCCTTGATCGCCCTAGTGTATGCCACAAGTACACTTCTAACCTCTAAACATCTTCATAGAACCTCCCTAGGGACTTTATCGTATGCCTTCTCGAGGTCGATGAAAACCATATGTAAGTGTCTTCCTCTTCCTATTGCCCTACCAACCTCCTAATAAGATAAATGGCTTCTGTAGTTGAACACCCCGACATGAATCCAAACTAGTTCTTCGAAATATACACGCATTTTCTCACCTTCATCTCCACGTCCCTTTCCCAAACTTTCATTGTGTGGCTTAACAGCTTAATACCCCTATAGTTGTTGCAACTCTGGATATCACATTTGTTCTTGCACAAAGGAATCATTGTAATCCACCTCCATTCTTCGGCCATTCTCGCCGTCTTAAAAATAACGTTAAATAACTCAGTCAACCACTCTAAACTTGCCCTGCCTGTGCTCTTTCAAAATTCAATTGAGATCTCATCAGGCCCGATCGCTCGTCCCATGTGCATCCTGCGAACAACACCCTTAACCTCCTCAACCTTAATACTTCTACAATACCCAAAATTCCGGTACCTACCAGATTGCTCTAGATCTCCCAGCACAATGTCGCTATCTTCTTTTTCGTTCAAGAGTTTATGAAAGTAACATTTCCACCTCCGCCTAATATTCGTGTCCAACACCAGTACTTTACCTCCCTCATCCTTGATGCACCTCACATGATCCAAGTCACGAGCCCTTCTCTCTCTCCTTGGCTAGTCTGTAAAAATTCTTATCCCTGTTTTTTTCCTCTAATTCCATATACAGGCGTTCAAAACTTATCGTTTTCGCCGACGTAACCGCTAGCTTTGTATCCTTCCTCGCCATATTATACAATTCCCTATTCGTCCATTTCTCCACATCATCATTTCTTTTTATCAATTTTGCGTACACCACTTTCTTCACTTCCACCTTCTCTTGAACTTTACCATTCCACCACCAATTCCCTCGATGCCCACCACGGCTACCCCGTGTGACCCCTAACACTTCTTTAGCAAACTCCCGAATGCAACTGGTCATCCTGTCCCACATATCGGTCGCATCCCCACTACTCCCCCAAGCCCCCTTGGTCATCAACATCTCCCCTATCTCCTTTGCACTAGCCATGGTCAAACTCCCCCATTTGATTCTTAACCTGTCATCCATAACCCTCATTTTCTTCTCCATCTTGATTTCCAAATCCATCACCAAAAGCTTATGTCAGGTTGTAAGATACTCTCTTGGAATAACCTTGCAGTCTTTACAAAGACCGTTGTCAACCTTCCTAAGGAGCAAAAAGTCTATTTGAGTCTTAGCCACCGAACTACGGAAAGTCACCAAGTGTTCTTCCTTCTTCAGGAACCTTGAATTGGTTATCATCATCCCAAAAGCTCTAGCGAACTCCAAAAGTGAGACACCTCCCCCGTTTCTATCCCCAAGACCAAAGCCTCAATGCATGTTGTCATAACCACCGGAAGTGCCCCGATATGTCCATTGAAATCTCTTCCTACAAATAACTTCTCATTGGATGGTATACCTCCAACCACTTCGTCCAAATCCTCCCAAAAACGCCTATTATCCACATCGTTCAAGCCCGTATGTGGCCGCCTATGCACTAATAATGTTCATAGTGAACCCTCCAACTACAAACTTAATCGCCATCATCCTGTCATTGAATCTCTTAACCTCTACCGCCTGATCCCTTAGCTAGTTGTCTACCAAAATGCCTACCTCATTCCTATACTTCGACCTACCCGAGAACCATAACTTATACTCATTTACATCCTTAGCCTTAGGTCCTACACATTTGGTCTCTTGGACACATGTTATATTAATTCTCCTCTTCTTAAGAATCTTAATTAGCTTTATGTACTTCCTCATTAAAATCTCAATGTTTCAATACCCTATTCTCAGCCTAGAATCTCCCTTACCCCACTTACCCCCTAACTCTCGCCCTCGTCCCCTAACCGAGAACATGACCCTAGTCTATCAGCATTCACCAAAGCCACTAGAGCAAAAAAATATTGATCAAAGGTTAACGCTAACACACACGGGAACCAATTCTAAAGCACAAGTTAGCAAGAATCTAGAGGTAAGTCAGGCTACTACAGACCAAAATGATAAAACAATGGACAAGAAGAATAAAGGCAAGAATGTAAAGTCAAGATTCAATAGAACACAACCCGAAAAAATTTAACTAGAATGATAAGAACAAATATTGAGTACGGGCAACTGGAGGTATCAACTCCAGGATGGTAGAACGTGTTCACACGCCGAAAATCACTGCTCACACGCCGAAAATCACTGCTCACACGTCGGAAAACAATGTTCACTGCCTAAATCACTGTTTCCTGCAAAAACTTTTGTACCCGGATGCTAGGCGGAAGAACGGAGAGATAGAACCCGAATGTACGTTGTTAAACATTAGGGTCCAGCAGTCCGTGTACTAACATATAACGGGTCCCACACAATTTCATAATTGTATATTACCTTGTATGTTAGTGTTATACCTTAATTAGGATTGTAATATTACCATAATTGTATAGTTAGTCTCCTTATAGAATAGAGATTTAGATGTAGAATAGGAAAAGGATTTTCCTATGTAACTTGTATATATACGTCATTCATCAATAAGAATAATCAAGGGATTATTTCTTTCATGTTATCAAGAGTTTAGGTTCTTTTCCTTGCTTCCGCTTCTCATTTTTTTCTTGACAAAAACCGTGACCCCTCTTCGGTTTTCTAACCAAAACTCGAGATTCTCTTCTTCCTTCCTCACAAATTCCCTTCTCCGAATCTTGTTGTTATATTCCATATGGCTGATAAGAACAATTTTCATCCTGCCCTCACTATTTCTAACATCAAGAGCGTCATTCCTATAATTCTTGACCTAGAAAACGTCCAATATGGGACATGGGCGGAATTATTTAAGATTCATGCTTTGGCACATAAAGTCCTTCACCACATCATCCCTCCAACTCCTCCAACGGAGGGTGATAAGGCATCTACTTCTACGACGGTTGTGCCCACTAAAGAAGCAGATCCAGAGTTATGGGTCATGCTTGATGCCAAGGTTCTTCAGTGGATTTATGTCACTATCTCCTTGGATCTTTTACAGACGATTATGAAACCCAACTTAACAACTATGGCAGCGTGGAATCGATTGCGGGACATCTTCCAAGATAACAATCATTCTCGAATTGTTATCCTTGAGCAGGAATTTTCACAGGTTGCTATGGCAAATTTTCCAAATATTTCTTTTATTGCAACGCCTCGAGCGACTCGCGCACAACTCGCAATGCTGGTTCTCCTGCTTCGATAGTCGCTCAGCTCTTCGACGGTTACAAGCCTGTCAAAGGCCTACACCGGTGTTGCTTCGGTTATTCGTCAGAGTAACCCCCTGCCAGGATTTTATCAAGCATGTTCTATGCTTACTTTAGAAAAAGCTGGATTGGCTAAGAAAGTGGAGATTGGGGCCAATCCTGTCGTCATGGTGACTGAGTCCAATTTTTTTCCTTCCGGTTCCACTAACTCTAACCAAACTCGCAACAACGGGGGTGGTAAAAGGGGCCAAAATCGGAAAAATAACAAAAATCGACGCAGCAACAACGGAGGCAACCGGCCAAGTGATAGCCTGAGGCCCACAGTGGCCCGACGACCGCATCGATCCCGCTCGTCATACTGTACGCGGCGCCTCCTTCTCAGCACATAGCACCGCGGCCCAACTTCTTTCCCGGTCAGCATTCAGGGTTCAGACAGACTTATGGGCAGCCCCAGCAGTCCGGTATACTTGGGCCTCGCCCCCCTCAGGCTCATCACGTAATGGGACCCACACAGACCGACATTGAGGCATCAATGCACATGCTTGTCTTTACTCAACCGGACCCCAATTGGTACATGGACAAGGTGCCACTACCCACATGACATCCGACCAAGGCACTCTATCGTCTTATTCTAATTTGAGCAGTAATCGTGGTATAATTGTTGGTAATGGCAGTTCTATTCGAATAAAAGGTTATGGTAATAAAACTTTGTCCCCGCCTCATCCACCACTAGTCTTGAAAAATACCTTTCATGCCCCAAAACTAATAAAAAATTTGGTGTATATCCGTAAATGCACCACTGATAATTGGGTTTCTATTGATTTTGATCCGTTTGGATTTTCTGTGAAGGATTTTAAAACGGGGAGTCCTCTCATGAGGTGTGACAGTAGGGGGACCTTTATCCAATCACACCAAGTCTCAGCATCTTACGTCAAGCCATGCCATCTTCTTTTGCAGCTATTGCTCCTTCCATGTGACATGCTCGTCTAGGTCATCCGGGGCCGTCTAATTAGGATTGTACCTTAATTAGGATTGTAATATTACCATAATTGTATAGTTAGTCTCATTATAGAATAGGAATTTAGATGTAGAATACGAAAAGGATTTTCCTATGTAACTTGTATATATATGTCATTCATCAATAAGAATAATCAAGGGATTATTTCTTTCATACGTCATGGCAAATATGATGGTACCTACAAAACAGAGCAAGAGAAGAAAAAAAGGGAAAAGGGGACGGACCGCCAGAGACTACCGGAAAAAAGCTATCAGCGAAGTAGTGGCGGCCGGTGTGGAGGCTGCTGCCGAGGAGCAGTGGGCAGGAGTGGCCAAACGATCAACACAACAGCAATGGTTCACAGGAAAACTCAGGAGCAGTGGACGGGTGTAAAAGGTCTCGCTGAAAACAAGGGTTAGAATAATAATACTCATCATGCTTCTCTGCAACAAGATTCTTGTCGGCTGATAAGACATGGTCGAATAGAAGAAGCTCACAGATCTGATGCAGTCGCTGGCGGCAGCGTCGATGACATGGCTACGAGCGGAGCAGAGAAGGTTGACGGCGAAGCCTGGCGGCATGGAGCAGGAAGGGTGGGGTGGAGTGCGATCGGCGTGGAGAATATTAATTGCCTTAGAGATATAGAAGCAGTGGTTCTGCACAACTCATTCAAAAGATGGTCCTGAATAAGTATGAGAAAATAAAATTCAGGACTTGAACTTGAATGAAATCCTGAAATTTAGGCATGTTCATGAGCATGTGAAATCGGTGGGGAAAAAAAGTTTACACGTTGCTCTATAAAAACAAAATGAATGAGGAGACATCAAAAGATTTCTAAAAACAGAATGAATAAAGAGACATCTAAAAATCCAAGGTAAAATGCGGTGAGAGTGGATCCAACACGTGACCTTCAGAAGTTATCCCCGCTGTTGTGATATGAACATGATTGTTTTATATTTACCTATTCAAGTAGTTATTTTCCATGAAAATGTATTCTCCATATAACTCATTTTCTAATGTTTGGTTATAAAAATGACTTCCCTCAGTAATGGTCAGAATTCGTTTTCTGATAACATTATTATTACTATTTATGACTTAAGAATTTCTTCAAAACACTATACAATTACCAATAATGATATCCATCGACCTAAACACGATTTTAGCCTTTGTTCTACCAGAAGAAATAGTTTGAAAAGAAATCCTTACAATTGTTTGACCAAATTAAGCAATTTCTAACAGTCACAAACTAAAACAAGAACACACATTAATTAATAATCAGGACTAAGTGAAATTAAATTTATTTAAAAGGAACATGTCATAGAGTAAGTATATTCTGTTATCTATATGTTATCTCTCTCTCAAGTCCTTTAAAGTGAATAATAAGTTTATCAGCTAGAAAACAATGTTACTTTTATGCACGGCCGATCACAAGAACTATATTGTCAACAAGCGTTCTGGTCTTTAGTTTAATCTAGGACGCATGGAACATTTTAAGTGGCTTTCAAATTAAAAATAACTTGTCAAGAATTAATAAACATAAAAGTTCTAGTCTTATTCTCATATAGAACACTCTTTAACCACCATGATATTCTAGAAAATAAAGGTGTTACTTCATAAATTTATAACCATTGCTATACCTCAGAATAGTTAAACTTAAAACGCATTTATCGTCACGTTAATTCACTTCATACCTAACCAATTCAAATCATCTTTCAAGAGTTTGCACACGACATTTTTTTTTATAACTGTAGTGCCCAAGCTTGCTTGAACGCCTCATCTAATTCCTCGAGATCTAGCTACCTCCCACCAGCACATGTACTAAGTAACTCTATCCACTAAGACTTGAATAAATGGAAAAAACCGTCTAGTTTTTCTTTTTATTGAGGAGTTGCAAGTGGCATTTGAGATTATGATTATGTTACACAATTAAGTAAACGAGGGCCATTCTGACGACATTGGAGTCTCCTTTATCAAATTAGCCAACTTCTTTGCCTCAAAGCGACTTGAGAGAAAGATATGGACTTTGCATTACGTTATGAGTCCCACAAAAAGATTCACGATTACAGTTGCATCATTGATCAAATATATTCGAAACACAGGTGAATATGAAAGACAATTCAAAGGAATGTGATACTCCTTTTAGGATTGGCTTGAAAAAATATCTTCAAAGAAGTGGAGCAGATCACCTTTTTGAGCATCGAAAGCTAGCAACTTCTCCACTGCATCCTGCATCCAATTCACAAATGAAATTGTTGAAATTGATACAACTTTTGTTGTTCAACATGATATTATACCTTGTACTGCTGATCCTGAGCTATTATGTTCTCACTGCCAAGTCTCTCAACTTGGTAGTCATTCTTCAGAGTATCCAATATCAATGCTGCTCGCTTTAGAACTTCGTGAGGTAATCCTGCAGGAACAAGTACACTTGAATTATGAAATGAAACTATTTGATCATAAAGGATGCACAAATACCCTCCAAGATGCCAAAGATGCTATAAGGGAGAGCAATGCATGTAGAGTGACAGAACACTCAAGTGCAGAGGTAGTATAGTTCCACTATAGGACTGTTTCCGAAATCTGATATTATATGACATATTCTAAATTATTCTCCATTTTCTTTCTCGAGGCATATATTCATACCACTGATTCTGCTAGTATGAGAAGATGATCAAAGTCAAATATGCAAGAGAAGAATCAAGCTTTTATATCACATTCCACATATAATTTGAACCAAACACCTTCCAGCCTTCCTTAACCATATATAGAAAGAAAAGGAAAAATTAAGCTACTATAAAAATAGTCGACCCCATTAGCAAACGTAACAAATATATGGTGCTCTTAGGCCAAAGGAGCATATTTACTTCCCTATCAACATGTGGAACTAATTTTTTAGGCAATGTTTTGACATACCAGCTAGCTGGGCACAATGCAACCCTGCAGAATAAAAGAGTCTATTAGAAGTTTATAATTTGCATGTTTCTTCGAGGTACAAAAGTTGCACTTACCATAGCTAAAGAGTGCACTTCCTGGGACCAACCTGCCAGGCATACAAGAGTAGGTGATATTACCGTTCCCGGAGAAGAAATAACAACCACAAAAGTTAAATCTAATATGTGGAAGTGGTAAACGTTAAAAGACAATCAAGCGATGTGTGTAGCCCTTAATGTACTAAAAGAATAACAGAATAGTCAATTGTAAATTAGGCAATGCTAGGAACCTTAAATCAGAAGGGTCATTTAGGCTGAATGTAAAATACTAACACTGAAATTTTTGCTCTGACATCTAGGTTTATGCATCAGAAGGGTCACTCCTACTCTCAAGTGGGTACATACAAGTTGCACATAGCAATCTTGCTACATATGTAGCTAGTTGGATGACTGGTAATGAACGTGGTGAATATTTTTGCAATTGCAAACTGATCATTTGGTTTACGAAATTTGTATTAGTGCTCCTGTGAGCATCATTTTCTAATTTTTACAAAGAGTGGGTCTATTTTTATGTTCTTACTATTTAATGAAGTCTTGGAGTCAATACAATATGAAGTGTATTTTGACTATTACACAGGTTTCGTACAACCAATCTCTCGAAACTTTAAATCTTTGAGTAGTTATTTGATTTATATGAGTTCATTATTAGGCACCGCCATGACCGGTAATTCCACTGCTAAACTAAATTTTACAACTACAGTATTCTTTGCTATTCTAAGACACCAATAATATCTCCAACTACAACACTATCCAAAAATACACTGTCCATCAGAAGGTAACTTTGCCTAATATGTGTTGTACACCGAACAATCTACTCGGACACAATCCTTGACAATTAATTCTTCCAAGAATAGATCCCACACATATGATCAAAAACTAAGTAACAGTACTCAACTAGAAGGCAAACTAGTTCAACTCGTCAACCAACGTCAGTTATCTTCGCCAATCACTAAGAGCTTCCCAAACTTAATAAAAGCTTAACCTTTGGATCAACACATTATATGTATAATCTATCATCCATGTCTCCTCAAGGACATCGAGAATAGAAATTATGCCGCGAATTGACAAAGACAGATCTATATTGAGCTAGCTCAATGCCTTGGAGATCATCACAACTCATTTAGGTCCTTGATCTGAAAATGTTTAAAGTGTGTGGCCATCTCATCTAAAAACAAGTTGTTAGAGAGAGCACACTTTTATTTACTAGGCCAAATTCATTTTTATGGGCCAAGCACATGAAAGTTCTTTTTAATACTGGGTGGTAGTGAGACTCAAACTGAGGACCTCTGCTTGCTCTGATACCATTGTATTAAGACTATGGCTACTCTTTTTTGGTCTCCTCAGTCCAGTACCCACTTTAGGGCCCGATTTATCTAGATTCGGCCTAAAAGATCCCACTTTCAGGGGTTAAGTGCTCCCTACCAAAGACGAATCCATTTCAAGGGCTCGAAGCTGACACTTCTGGTTAAGGATGGAGGAGTACTTACCACCACACCACAAAGTTCATGGTATCAGCGTCAGGTCCACCTAATTCTTGTTTTCTCCGATGTTGAGCCGCCATATTATCTTGTTCACGCTTTAGTTGCCGGACCCAAGCGTGCGAGGGGTGTTAGTAGTCCCACATCGGTGAATGGGATGACAATTTGTCTCCTCATATAATTTTGAGCAATCATACCTCTTGCCTGAATAGATAAACTTCTAAAAGGATAAATACTCTAATGCATTATCACTACTAAAAGTTCGAGCAGTAACTTCAATTGTGATACATGTCTGGAAAATGGAAAACAGCTAAAAACCATCTTTCATTAAGAAAATTCAAATACATCTGGAGTAAAATGAACCTAACAAAATAGAGAAAATATATCGTTGAACTCACTCGAGTAGGACTCCAAACATCAATATACTAAGGGAAAACAGAAACTCTAATCAACTATCAGGACATGAAGGCATAGTGGAACAGATATATTCCTAAGTTGGCACAACTTGCCATCTGATATAGACAAGTTTAACAATTAGACATCATCTTTTAAAGTTCGGATAAACTAGGATGTCTAAACCTTCCATAAATTAAGTCCTATGAGTAGGTAACTAGGAAAGATTCGGAAGAATTGAGAACGCTGGGCCATAAAATCATGTGATTGACACCCTGCATCAATCATCTGTCCCTTGTTATAGTCATCTATGAAATTGAAGTCATGAAAGACACTATTGAATACTCCCTCGTCTCAATTTATGTGTCTTACTTTCCTTTTTGATTTGTCTATATTTAGTAAGCTTTCCAATTTCAACATCCTACATGGCAAATTTAAGATCACAAGATTTAAAGAACTACACAACTTTAATTTAAGATCACAAGACTCAAAAGTCTTCATTTATTTCTTAAACTCTGTGTCGAGTCAAACTAAGACACTTAAAATGGGACAGAGGGAGTAGTTAGTTTGCACGACAAATAGTTTGATGGCTTCAGATTAATTGATCACTTTCGTATACTGATTATATTTTGTCTGGTAAACAAAAATGGATAGTAAGGACTTTGTTCTTTGGAAAGATCAATCACTACAATAGACTAACTAGATAATTTGCCATTTTGTGATACTTCTGGGTAAAGCAGTTCAAAATCGAACCGTAATCGATAACCCAATCGCAAAATAGGTTTATTGATTTATTGATATCGGGTTATCGGATTAACGTTTGGTGAACGGGTATGGAATTTTGTTGTTAATGGCTTAAGGGTGAGGGGTACAATTTACTCATTTTCCTTATCGGTTTAGCTGTTAAACCGTTAAGAATTAAAATTTACATTTGCATATGTTTGTTGCACTTTCAAGTGTTCTCCCATTTTGTTTATTTTGTATAAGCTTACTATCATGAAATGGAAGCACCTGTATATCCATTCTATATCAGCTTATTTTGTATAAGAGCTTACTTTGTATAAGTATGTCCGTTTTGTAAAAGCGCATTATCTTATTACGCTAGCACTGCACTTTTCCTGACAGTCATATACTCGTACATGTGAAGCAAAGTCTTGGGCTACCAGCTATAAGATACTGCACTTTGAAACTGTTAGATCGGGTTAGCATCCCCATATTGGTTGGGGAATGGACTGGCTGCTTATATGGACTTGGGCAATTCTCCCTACATAAGCTAGCTTTTGGGGTTGAGTTAGGCCCAATGTCATATCTTTACATGGAATCAGAGTCAGGTCCATGCTTCGACCCCATTTTATATCGTTAACACTACAATTGCGTCTGGGAATGAAGGGGAGTGTTAGAGTAGGTTAGAATACCACATTGGTTGGGAATAGACCGGTGGTCTGCTTATATGGATTTAGGCAATCCTCCCCTCGTAAACTAGCTTTTGGGTTGAGTTAGGCCCAAGAGCCATATCTTTACAAAGACAAAATTTGATTACAATTTTTAACGTTTCATTTTAGGCTATAAGTAGTTTGGTATACTTTGTCGATTAATCGCTAAACCAACCGATAAACGCTAATCCCATACCGAACCAACCAATACCTCATTGGTTAGGTTAGTTGATTAGTTTATTAAAATCAATAATCGATAAGTCGAATGGTTAGCGCAAATATCCAACCGACCCTCCCAATAAGCACCCCTACTCGGGTGGAGTCTGTAAAAGGGAAAGGATTGGCATGTAGGCTTCTCCTTTTTGCACAATAAAAGAATAGTACTATACTTCATATATGATCCTTTTCTTATACTTTAATGTGGTTACATAGTAGTTTGTTTCTAGAAATACATCTCTTGGAAACATTGTCCCTGGGTGATCTTGCACGTATACTAGTCTGTGACTAACCCTGATGTTACATCACCATTGGGAGTAAATGGTACCCCGGAGAGCACAGGAGCAAGATGTGATGAATAGATAAACAAAAATCTCTACAATTGCAAACTAAGCATACTTTTATTTTTTCAAAAATAGATAATAAAAAGAAGAAACAAGAAAAGAGAGATAGTTAATTGATGCTCCCATGGACCCGAATTAATCAATAATATTCAGTTTGCAAGTGTTTACTTGACCTTATCAACCTACTATCTGTCAACAACAACAAACCTAGTGGAATCCCACAAGTGGGGTGCAGGAAGGTAGGTTGTACGCAGACCTTACCCCTACCTTGGGAGGTAGGGAGGTTGTTTCCGATAAATCCTCGGCTAAGAATAAAGCAATACAACAACAACAATAAAGCATGTCATATAGGAAAAAGGAACAGTAACTACAACAGAATAATATGCTACACCAGGAACGAGAGACAGAAAATACTAACAAAAATCGAAAAACAAACAATTACAACATAAATATTGAGACTACTAGAATGGAACGCCCTACTACCCTAATCTGTGTCCTCCACAACTTCCTATGTAAGGTCCTCGGTAAGTTGCAACTGTGTCATGCTAATCACCTCTCCTAAATACTTTTTTGACCTACCTCTACCTCTCCTGAAGTCATTCATAGCCAACCTCTCACACCTCTCCTCTTCACATGCCTGTCTCAACCTCGTTTCCCTCATCTTGTCCTCGAGGCCACTCCCACCTTGTCCTAGATATTTTCATTTCTAATCCTTTCTCTCCAAGTATGCTCTCACATCCACCACATCCTCATTTCTACAACTTTCATCTTCTGAATGTGGCAAGTGTTTTGAATCTCCTCCCACTATCCTTACTCGGGCCTTGGCTCCCTCGTACAAGTCTTTGATCGCCCTAGTGTACGCGACAGGTACCCCTCTAGCCTTCAAGCACCTTCATAGAACCTCTCTAGGACTTTATCTTAAGCCTTTTCAAGGTCGATGAACACCATGTGAAGGTGCTTCTCTTCTGCATCGCCCACCACCTCTCACAAGATGAATGACTTCTGTCGTCGAGCACCCCGACATGAAACCAAACTGATTCTCAGAAACAGTAACGCTCCTCCTCACCCTCATCTCCACCACTCGCTACCAAACTTTCATAGTGTGGTTTAGCAACTTGATACCTTATAATTGTTGCAACTCTGTACGTCACTCTTGTTCTTGTACAACGGGATCATTCGTACTCCATCTCCATTCTTCGGGCATTTTTGTTGTCTTAAAAAACGATATTAAACAGCCTAGTCAGTCATTCCAAACCTGACATACCTGCACTCTTCCACAATTCCACCGGTTAGGTCCGGTTGTTCTTCCCCTGCGCATCCTGCGAATAGCACCCTTAACCTCTTCCACCTTTATAAGCCTACAATACCCAAAATCACGACTTCTCTCTGAGTGCTCCAGATCCCCAGCATAGTGTCTCTGCCCCCTCTTCATTCAAGAGTTTATGAAAGTAAGATTGTCATCTCCGTCGAATGAGTGCTTCTTTCACCAGAATGCTGCTATCCTCATCCTTGATGCACTTAACTTGATCCAGGTCACAGACACTCCTCTCTCACCTTGGCGAGCACATGCCTTCTTACGGGCCTTTGCCTCTAATTCAAAGATACTGGCGTTCAAAAGCTGCCATTTTTTCCGCCGTAACCGCTAACTTCGCCATCTTATACTCTTCCCTATTCGTCCATTTTTCCTCCTCGTCCTTACGTTCCACCAATTTCACATACGCCGCCTTCTTCGCCTTCACCTTCTCTTGGACTTCTCCATTCCACCACCAGTCCCCTCGATGCCGACCAAATCTACCTCTCGAGACCCCTTACACCTCTCTTGTTGCTTTCCTAATGCAACTAGCAGTCCTATCCCACATAGTGTTCGCATCACCGCTACTCCCCTAAGCCTCCATAGCCATCAACTTCTCCCCCATCTCCTGTGCACACTGACTAATTTTTTAAAATAAGAGATGTATGCAGACATTATATAAGAAATGCAAATAAATTTAATATAAGAAATACACGTAGTAAAATAAATTTAAAAGGAAAAACATAGTCAAAAATTTGTTTCCAAGTCTGTAGGATCAAATAAAACAGGAAACAAGGAATAATGTGCATTGTCCTGCAGTAATTGATTTACACTTGGAAATCAGGTAAGAAATGCAGCATGAGCCTACCTATAGAGAAATACAATGTCTTCAACGTCGGCACAATCTTTATCCGGGCTTAGCACACTCATCGTATAACACTTGATTCTGTCTGACTGAAATTTATCAAAATGTAGATTTTACTTGGTTCCAACAACTCAGAAAGCTTTAAAATGACTTCAAATAAGAAACATCAGGCAAAATCATTAACGTACTACCTCCAGTAAACAACTATTATCAAATATCTCTGTCAAGTGAGTACAAACCAGGACCTGCAAAAAAGACTGTTATGCCTACTGACTTTCATTAACATAATAAAACACAAGTTCCAGACATGTAGTGAGGCGCAACTTTTAGCAAGAAACTAGGTTAATCAAACAAAGTTAGCCAACCATGTTTCCAAGAACCTTTGATGTCTGAACTTATCACTAGGCCTGTAGCAAAATATGTAGAGTGGCTACCAGAAATCGAGCTTGAAGCTCTAGAGACTTGATGGCTGTTGGCCACCACTACAATCAAAAAGCTCGTCATATTGGTGACTTTCTTGAAAGTTTGTCATGTTAGAAGTTTGGTTGTCTAACTTCTGCTGTGGCATATCGGTTGGTGTTGAGGGGATGTACTAGTGGAGGCGCTGCTGGGAATTGACTGGGCGATGGCTTAAGCTAGACGTAGCAGTTTTGGAGTGCTATAGGAAGGAAAGAAGGATGTGCTCCACTTGAAGCGCAAATCAAATTTGACAACTAAAATCGGATAGTGACAGTGTCAAAAAGGTTGGGGTCGGCAAATTATATTTTGTTGTTTTTCAAGAATTGAGCATTTGGTCCTAAGCATTCATAAAACAATCAATTTCCTTGTTGTCTCAGAAAATGTCAAACGCCGACTGGTTTGCCCAGAAGAAGAGAAATGGTGCCATAACGAAGAGAGACATAGCTGCTGTTAAAATCAGTGGGAAATTGTACTATTTGAAGACCAAAAGGGCCTGACGACAAAGAGGCTAAATTAACCAGAAAAGGGATGTATAAGTGTGTTTACTATAAATGACGAGACAAGCAACCATAACAATTTCAGGAAGTAATAAACAAGGCTGTGGTCCCTTCATTTCAGTCAATACACTATCCATGCAGATGATAGTATATAGTCATTCTTTTCAATTCTCCTAAATTTTGCTATCAATGGTTATCCATTACCATCACAATTTGTACGAGCATAGGAAAATAACTTATACTCGTCCCTCCTATCTAAACAAAGGGCAGTAGTACCAGACCTTTGGAGGGTCATAGCATGACACAAAGTGATTTATGGTTCCACCAAGAAGACCGATACCATCTGAAAGGAATTGACAAAATGTGCTGTGAGACAATCAACAACAATGGAAATACCTTTGTGATAAAAGAATGTTACTACTTTATCTGGTTGTTCAATCCATTTACAAGAGACAACAAAACCTCAAGTTTTTATGCTCTAACACTTGGGAAATGACAAATTAGATCACTAGGTAATTGTTATCTAAATGTCTATAAAAATCAGTATGAAAAAGCTGGAGATTAGCATGACCCAGCATATCAATCCAATTGGTATTTAAGTAGGCATCATGTTTCAGTACTTTTCTACCTTTTCATATCAAAGTCCAATTTATGAAAGATTTAGAATCAGAGACAGAAATGCCAGATATTTGGAAGACCAACCTTCTGTAAGGGTGCCTTTACCAAACTCATCCATTAAACATAAGGACCGAGGACTTGCATGCCTGAATATGATTATCATGAAATTAGATACATATGATTTACGTGATCTGTACATGTATCTATCACGTATATGTGTGTGTTCCTTTATATACTTGTATGATAACATACTATCAGAAAACATATTGTTGATTAAACAACATACCCAGTGAAATCCCACAATGTGGGGTCTGGGGAAGGTAGAGTGTACACAGACCTTACCCCTATCAAGGTAGGGAGGTTGTTTCCGAAAGACCCTCGGCTCAAGAGAAAGCATAGAAAGAGGTCAGATAAGGACAAGAAATTCAAAGCAGTATGAAAATAGAGATAACGAAAGCGACACAGATATAATAGGATAATCGAAGTACAAGAGATATCAGATAATAGCATAAATCAAAGCATACGAAACAATAGAGAAATACTGTGACTACTAATATGAAAGGATAAGCGATACTACCCACTAGCCTTCTACCCTAATCTGAGTCCTCCATAACCTCCTATCTAAGGTCATGTTCTCGGTAAGCTGTAAATGCGTCATGTCCTGTCTAATCACCTCTCCCCAATACTTGATAATAAACATAGATTCATAACTCAGCATTCTGAATTTTAGAATTACTGATCATCCATGACGTTATGCTCAGATGAATATATTGCAGTCCTTCAATATGCAAAATTTCTGAAAGCTTAGGTATACTGCAATTTACTGGTCCTTATGAGGTTTTAGTTAAGCATACCTTAACATAATTCCCACTTGATGGAGATCAATCATAAATGTCGATTGTTCAGCAGTCATAAATTTACTCCCCATAGCACAAAATATCCTGTTTGTCAAGTGGTATTATTACTGTGACATATTAAGCAATAAGCAGATGACCTAAAATACAACCAATGCAAAGATGACACTCCTTGGAAGTTATGTTCTCGTGTTGAAGAATGCAGTCGAATATAAATTTTTTACAGATAAATATGGTGTGGATCGAATTAAATTGAACTAGTTACAGTTGAAGAAGTGCAGAAACCTGTCAGTTAAACCCACTGTGGCAGCATCTGCTGGTACATAACTTCCAATGTGGGAAAGGAAAACTATCAAGGCAACCTAAAATAATTATTGAAATGAATGCTTAAGTGAATGCAAATATGGAAATTGCATTCATTACAAATATAAGTACTCTTTAGATAAACAAAACTAATAAACACTGAGAATAGATGACCTGTTTCATTGGTATTTACATCATTACGAGTTTAAGAATATGTTTAAACACCAGTATAATAATTAGTTATAAAAATAACAGGATAAATTCAACACGAATGAGGGAACCATATCCATGGCTAATTCCATCTAGTCAATTGGAATATGTTTTAAGGAGATTTAGTATTCAAAACTACAACGTATAACATCTTGTCTCAGATCAGAGAATTATGGTCAATAAAGCTCTGAATTCTATACTACTCGGAAACTAGGACACAAACTTTGGAGTGTGAAATTGATTATAACCGGAACATCAAGACTGCAGGTGGGAGTTGCAGTATCTCTTCCACTTCAGATGTTTATGAATTCTATGAATGGTTTAGAAGGTTTATAAATCTTGACTATTTGATTAGCTGAACAAGGACAGATCAACAAGTTGTTAGGGTTTATAGTTAGACCTTAGTCAGTCTACAATTTTTGTCTTTGTTGTATGTTAATATCTAATTTATCAAATCGACAAAATCATTCGCTAGAAATAGGTCTTTTTCATCTAGAATATATAGATTGGAATTTGATATGGTAAATAGATTCACAAGTTCACGAGTAAATACTCTAATTACCTCTATAATATAACTCAGCTTTCAGATACACCTCTAAATTTCAAAGTCAAACACAATGGAGTTCAATATGGTAAATAGATTCATAAATAGATATTTGTTTAGGATTTTCATTACATTTGGACAGTTACTTGTTTGGCTTCAGAACATAGAGAGTTATCTGCAGCAGAGTAAATTAAAATAAACTGAAGTGGAATAATCAAAAATATTAAAAATGAAAATTCGAATATATTAAATTTGATGAAATTTTAACAATGAGAATAAGCTCTTTTTTTTTTATCATTACTTCAAAATTTTGATTAGCAATCTTATTACAGCTGGCCAATTTGTCTGTTGCACTCTCCTTTTGCAATCAAATCAGCCCGAAAAGTAACAGGTAATAAACTTTATTTAGGTTTCAAACCCTTTGAAAAGGAAGATGAAAACCTTTTAAAAGGTCAATGAATATTTTAAAAAAAATCATGAGGATAACTTAAAAATCTTCATACATTTGTGAATCAGATGGTCAAGCAGGTTCAAGATTTATTGAAGGTCTGGAGATCAAACTTGTTGGCAACAACTCTTTGTTGTTGTTCTCCAGGAGGTCACGAGGTTCGAACCGTGAAAACAGCCTCTTGCCGAAATGCAGGGTAAAGTGCATACAATAGACCCTTGTGGTTCGTCCCTTCCCTGGACCCCGCGCATAGCGGGAGCTTAGTGCACCAGACTGCCCCTTTGTGGATCAGCCGATGCAAGGGACATCATCAAAAAGTATTAAGTGTAGAAAAGCATATGATTTGACTGGTACATATATAGAGGTTTGGAAGTACCTCGAAAAGCGGTACTTATATAGAGGTTTGGAAGTACCTCGAAAAGGTTAGAGTAGTATAACTAACCAAGTTATACAATAATAGTAAGAAGTAGAAAGATACTAAGCGAGTGCAGAGAGAGTACCTTATTTCCAAAAGGAGATAATTGTGCTATATGATAAAGCTTTTAGAGAGAAAATGATAGAATATAAATTTAGGGATATTACCACAATGACATGTAACTAGTTCGATTCATGTCAGGTATCTACAACAAACGCAGTAGTTTTTCTAAGAAGATTGGATGAAATTTACGAGGAGAGAAAGAAGGATCTCCACACGATATTCATTGGCTTAGAGAAAGAGTACAATAGAATATCAAGAAAAGTCTTTTGGTGGGTAAAATAAAAATATTTATACCTAATATATAGACTTCCACGAAATATATTGTTAGCGGAAACGTAAGAGAAAGAATACAAGATTTAACGTGGTTCGGATCAAAATGATCCTACGTCTACCAGAGAACAATTGCCTTTATATTATTAACAAAGGTAGGGGAGATTTCCCAATTACACCTAAGAGAATTGCTCTCTCAACTCTCTACTCACTACAATGTATTGTATGATTTATTTTTGAGATGGATTCACCAACCTTTTCAATCTCCACCTTGGTTTGCGTTTCGAGCGTGCGTGTGAACAACTCTGGCCAAAACTTCTAAGCTTACTGGGCAACCCTATTGTAAGAAACAAGAAGAATCAAACCATTGTTGAACATACCACCTCCACCTAACAACTGTTCTCTTCGGAGTTGCATCAGTTGATGCGTACTCCCGTCAAGTCCTTGTAGTGTGCAAACTTAGCTAGCGGGACTATCTTGGTCAACATGTCTGCAGTGTTATCGTCTGTGATAACCTTCACGGCCTTGATAGTTCCCTCTTCAACATCTCGAATAAAACGAAATCTGACATCAATGTGTAACAATCGTTTCTCTTGAGTTGCATCGGTTGATCGCACTCCGCCAAGTCCTCAGAGGTGCAAACTTAGCTAGCGGGACTATCTTGGTCAACATGTCTGCAGTGTTATCGTCTGTGATAACCTTCACGGCCTTGATAGTTCCCTCTTCAACATCTCGAATAAAACGAAATCTGACATCAATGTGTATAGTGCGCTCATGAAATCTCTGATTTTTAATCAGATGAATAGCACTCTGACTATCACATCTAAGGGTTGATTCCTGCTGAACCAAACTCAATTCTGCCACTAAACCTTTCAACTAGATAGCTTGCCTCCGCCGCTGCCATGTATTCTTCTTCGGTCGTAGACAGCGATAATTGACTGCAGAGTTGATTTCCAACTAATGGCACTGCCAACAAGAGTAATCCAGTTGTGGACCTCCTTCTGTCAAGATACCCTGCATAGTCAGAATCCACATAACGAGAATTGAAATACCTCCACCACCTTTTCGAAAGGTCAGACCAACATTCCCTTGAGATATCTCAATATCCACTTGACAGTTTCTCAATACCTCTTTCCTGGGTTGGACATGTATCTGCTTACCACACTTACAGATTGAGCAATATCTGGACGTGTACATTCCATAGCATACATAATGCTACCAGCTGCACTGACATAAGGAACCTTTAACATATGCTCCACCTCATCCTCGGACTGAGGCATTTGTAACTTTAAAATTTTAAAATAAGGCGCTAACGGTGTACTTACAGGCTTGCACATATACATATTGAATCTCTCGAGAACCCTTTCAATATACCTAATCTGAGAAAGATGTACAACACCGTCTTCTCTTGAAATCTCCATGCCTAGGATTTTCTTTACAGGTCCCAACTTTTTCATGTTAAATTCCTTACTTAACAGTTTCTTCAAAGCATTTATCTCAGTTATGTTGTTAGCAAAAATAAGCATATTATCAACATACAACAGTAAATAAATCATCATGTTACCATACATCTTCTTGTGATACACACAACTATCAAATGCACTCCTTGAGAATCCATGTGTAGTTATGAATGCATCAATCGTCTTGTACCACTGTCTAGGGGATTGTTTCAAACCATACAAAAATTTCTTCAGTAGGCATACATGATCTTTTTTCCCCTCAGTTAGGAAATCTTCAGGTTGTTCCATATAGATTGTTTCTTCTAAATCACCATGCAAGAAAGCAGTTTTGACATCAAGTTGTTGAAGCTCCAAGTCAAATTGTGCCACCAATGCTAGTAGCACGCAAATTGAGCTATGCTTCACAACCGAAGAAAAAATCTCATTGTCGTCAATTCCCTCCTTTTGACTGAAACCATTTGCAACCAATCTCGCCTTGAACCTTGCATCTTCCACTTTAGGAATTCCCTCTTTCTTTCTATAGACCCATTTGCATCCAACTGTCCTCTTCGCCTTTTTACTAAGACCCATGTCTGATTCTTGTGAAGAGACTCTATCTCTTCAGTCATGGCTAACCGCCATTGCGTTGCATCCTTGTAAGAAGTTGCTTCAACATACGAGGAGGGTTCAAGATCTTTAATCTCTTCTTCTGTAGCTACGAACGCACATGCAATCAGATTTGCTTAATCTATAAGATGTTCCGATCTTCGTGTCTGCCTCTTCTCCCTTCTCTTCACAATTGTGTATAGCTCATTAACAAGTTCTTCAAGATCTACATATTTTGACTCATCTTCAACCTTAGTCTCTTGATCCTCTTCCTTGGTAAGCTCCACCGGAAGCTCCATCTACTCGTTGTTCTTGTTTCTTGAAAACTCCACAGAAACTTTACGAGGATCAAGTATAGAGGATTCATCAAAGGTGACATCTCTACTAACTATAAATTTGAGCAAAGACAAACACCAAAGTTTGTACCCTTTTACGGCATCCATATACCCTACGAATATGGTCTTCTTAGCCCTTGGTTCAAGCTTTCCTTCATTAACATGATAATAAGCTGGAACCCAAATACTCGTAAGTATGAATAGTTAGAGGGTTCACCTGACCATACCTCATTCGGAGTCTTAAAGTCAATTGTCGATGCTGGAGATCGATTGACAATATGAGCAGTAGCGTGAACTGCTTCAGCTCAAAATATTTTGGACATTTTGGCTTGTAGGAGCATACAATGAGCCATTTCAAGAAAAGTTCTACTCATCCTATCGGCAACTCCATTCTACTATGGGGTGTGCCTGACAATCCTATGTCTTGAGATTCCATGAACCTTGCAGAAATTATTAAGCTTTTCACTGTAAAACTCCAAGCCATTGTCTGGGAAGATATTTGATTTTCCGCTCCATTTGATTTTCAACCAAAATCTTCTACTCTTTATTTAAATGCTTCAAAAGTATCACTTTTTGTCTTCAAAAAATGCACCCAAACCTTCCATGAGAAATCATCAATAAAAGTGAGAAGATACCCTTTTTCGCCCTTCGATGGAAGTTTAGAGGGACCCCATAAATCTGAATGGATGTAGTCTAGCACCCCTCCCGTCTTGTGCTTGCCAATCTTCTTCTTTCCTAGAATGCAGTGCTCACAAAATTCAAGTGTGCTGATCTACTCACCTTCCAAAAGGTTACGGTTTCTCAACATCTCCAGTCCACGTGCGCTCATATAATTATAACCCAGTCTCATGTGCATAATATTGCCTTGTCATCGTTAGATAACAGCATTGTAGATGTATTTGCAGAGCCAACAATGGTGCTTCCGGTCAATGTGTAGAGGCCATTCTCCAGCTTGACTAAAGAACCTTTATTCACCTTCATAGTTCCTTCTTCGCTCATGTACGTGTAGCCTTGCTTATCCAGAGTACCCAGAGAGATCAAATTCTTCTTCATATCAGGGATATGAAGGACTTGTGTAATAGTCCTCACGACTCCATCATGGTAGTGAACCCGAACTAAGCCAATGCCAACTATTGCACAAGTTGTATTATTTCCCATTACTATGATTCCTCCACTTTTCTCATAGCTATTAAACCAATCTCTTCGAAACTTCATATGCAGAGTACAAGCAGAGTCTAACACTCATTTGTTGCTATAATTTTCGTTATTGCATGATGTTGTAAGTACATATTCATTATCAGAGTCATGTACCTGTTCAATTGTGGATGCACTCGCCTTTCTCTTGGACTTTGATGTTGGACAATCTCGTTCATAGTGCTCATTCTTGCCACAACCCCAACACTCCGTTTTCTTTTTGTTCACACGAGACTTTGATCTGTGCTTTGATTTGCTCATTTCCTGTTGGTTAGTCCGGCCTCTCACAAAGAGCCCACTTGCCTGATCATCTTTGTCCCCTTCAAAATGCCCTCTGCACATCACTAGAGTTAGTGTCTGTCGCACTTGCTCAAGGGTGATAGGCTCCTTACTATACATCATTGAATTCTCGATATCATGATATCATGAAGTCAATGAAAATAGCAAAGCACATGCAAGCGTCTCCTCATCCTTTTTAATTCCTGCAATCTATAAATCCATGACAAGTTTATTGAACGCGTCTAAATGATCTTGTAACAAAGTACCTGACCCCAATTTAAATGTGTGAAGACACCGTTGTAACAACATCCTCTTGTCACCGATCGGTCCTGGTAAAGCCGTTGCAGTTTGTCCTATAATTGTTTGGTCGTCTCTTCGTTACTTGTACTCACTTCACAAAGCATGTTAGGTGCAAGGGACAGTTGAATTACACTCAATGCATCCCCTTCAATCTTCTCTTTGTCAGAATGTACATCGGGATACTTTCCGTCAATAGCATGGATTGAACCTTCCCTCCGCAGTAACGCCAGCATTTGGATCTTCCAGATATTGAAGTTGTTACGCCCACTGAATCTATCAATTTCAAACTTCATGGAACTCATCTTTGCTTGTTCTTCAAGGAACAATTTTGCTTCTACCTCCTCTTGATGTCATGGGTGACATCAAAGGAGGAAAACATCAACTTTGATTTCTCATGCTAGTAGTCATTTTTTACTTCTCGTCTTCTTGTCTTTTTCTTTCTTTTCACACCAACTCTTCCAATTGGCATGACATTGTTGACTAAACCTAAACCAACCTTTTCAGATATAAATGAAGAAGTGGTTACAAATGTGAGAACTAAGAAGATACATAGGAGTTTCTAATAACAGTGACTATCTTGATCTGTTCTTGTTCATCCTAGTTATATAAGGGCAAAAAGATAGTACAAAAGATGAGGTTCCCATTTGTGTGTTACTTGTGGATGATATTGAATTAATTGATGAAACTAGCTAAGAAGTCCACAAAAGTTGGAACTACAGAGAAACATTCTGGTGATTAAGCGTTCTAGGAAAGTAGAAAAAGACAGATTATGCATTGCAAGTTTAGCACCTTAAGAAGAACAAAGTAAAGCGAAATCAAACAGAATTATGGTGCCTTATAAAGAAAACTCAGATATTTAGGCTCAGCCTTCCAGAAGTATTGGCATGATAGATGCAGATATTACACATAATTGAAATAAGACTAGTTGAAATGGACGAGTTTTATGAGAGTGTCCATGCGATAGATACCTAATACGACGAAATGAAAGTTTTATAGGATGGTTACTGATACCAGCAATATTATATGGGAGGGATGTTGAGCCCTAATACCTAACCTACCCACAAGATGAAAGTTGTAGAAATGTTTTTTTTTGGTATAACCATCCGGTATATGGATCCCGTTGGCTCGACTAATCCATTAAAGGGGGAAGCGCTCCCTACTAGGATCCTCCATTCCCGAGGCTCAAACTCAAAACCTCAGGTTAAGGATAAAGGGATCCTATCCATCCGACCACACCCTTCCACATCCTTGGTGTAAAGTAGGGTACATTGGAAGAAAATCATATAGGCGATGTTGTTAGGATTTGTATGCTAGTAGAAAATGTAGAGGATTTCTCGTGCCAGACCACTTTTAAATATTGGACTGGTATGGTCCAAATGAAGCAACACAACTAGACATGATTCATAGAGCTGACCAGATGAGCTTGGAATTGAAGCGTAGTTGTTGTAGTTGTGTTTACCAAAAAGTAAAAACTATGATTGGAGGACATAAATGGTGAAGACATAGCATACTGAAGAAAGATATGTAATCTATAACTGATTATATGTGAAACTGGCAGGTTATTAGGCAGTCTTAGGTGCACAAACATGTCAAAGCACCAAATTAACATTGTGTGTAGAAAGAAAGATAGAGTGTTATACCTGCTTTATGTAGATGCTTTTGCCCGAATAATTAGGGCCTGTGATGATATTAATTCTTCCTGGAAAATACATATTGATCAGCCACAGGATATAATGCTTGGCAAGAATCGGGTGAGTCCAAAATGGCTTTTTCAGTGGACATTCCACTATACCTTCATGAGAAATTTTTGTGTCATTGGGAATAAATGTGTCTACAGTCATCTCCTGCAAAACATGTCTGGAAAAAGAATAATATAAAATGGAATCCCTTAACAGGTGCCCTAATGGTAAATCTAACTGCATTGGAATAAAAAGGATAATCTCCGCTATTCGCACTTTCTTACCTTCCACTCCTTATATCAAGCAAATCTTCTGCCGTCAAATTTGGCCTTACATAGTTGTTCTGACGTGCAACCAAGGCTAACGCTAAAATGCTACACGGGAGCAGAAAACAAATGTAAAGGGGGAATAGCAGACAACAGGGAAGAATTTTGTATCGAAATGCTCACCAGTCAAGCTCAGCTGCAAAACTAACAGCCTTGTGTACATGCACTGAGAATTGAAGAATATGTGACACTAGGTCTCTTGTTATAGCTCTCTCCATATCTTCGGAAAAGTTCAAAAGAGTAATAAAGAAAGAGAAAAATAAACCAAAATACACTATGGAAGAAACTCTACTGAAACCGTAAATATTTGTGCCATGAAAAAAGTTGGTGCTCGGTAGTGATAAAGTTTCAAGGTTTTGGCTATCACACATGGTGATTGCAGGCAGAAGTCAAACTTGTTTCTCTGTTACTATTGAACCTTGTTGGACTGAACCATTTTTCTTTTTTGGAATAAGAAATGTCAAGTCTTTGAGAAGTAGAACAACAACAACGTGGCCAGAGAAGTATAATTGTGAAAACTAAGGACAAGAATCAAAGAATACATACCCAGGATTTTATGATATATATCTCCGAGAAGGTTATCCAATTCTTTTGTCTTTGCAGTATGATAAAAGAACCTCCTATGTTCTCCCTCCTCATCAGCAAACTAGGCATATGATAACCATTGCTAATATAGATCAGAATACATCTAGTGATTCCATACACTGCTTTACAAATCAGACAATGACATACCGCAAACTCATAGTCCTGAAGATTCTCCAGCATCTCTTCACCAAGTTTTTCATTGAAAATGCGCATTAAGTAACCTGTTAGTGGAAAAGCATAGATATTGATCACAACTAAAGATGCACAGTTTTATCCTAGGTTTAATAGGTGTGAAAAAAAAAAGATAGCATATAGTAGAAACTCTCTGAAACTGACAGGACAGATGTTAATAGATGTGAGTATAATTGGCGGCCGCTGTGAGACAAGATGCACAACATTTCTCTGAACAGGAAAATAATGCAGAACACTTTTACTTCCAAGAAGTTTTCCACTTTATTATCTCGCTCTGATTTTTTAGTAGGTTGCTATGTTTCATTAGATTTTCAGCATTTTATATAGGTGTCATAATTGGCAGACCAGAAATATGCATTTAATGGTTGTTGCTTATGCAGAAGATACATATGAAGGCATGAATTCAACCAGGTTGAACTACATACACTTTTTAAAGAAATGGAAGGAGAGGGGAGGGGAGGAGAGGGGAATTTTAGAATAATTTGAAGTTAGAACGATTGATACTCCAGCTCCATGTCTGGTCATTAAGAATGCAAAACTTATCAGGTCAAGAGACTTCTTTCAGGTAAAGCCAAGCCAGTGACAGACAAGTATAAAAGATCATCGGGTTACTGAATGAAATATGTTCCTAGTCAACAGTCAGCTATCTAGCTTACTGCTAGCTTAAAATGTCATCTACCTGTTCACACAGATTCATAGGTATTCGAATTGAGACCCATCTTTGAATTTTACTCCGATCACTTAAGTACAACAATAACAACATACCCAGTGAAATCCCACAATGTGGAGTCTGGGAGGGTAGAGTGTACAGACCTTACCACCTTGGAAGGTAGTCTTTCGAAAACAGCCTCTCAACCTTCCAAGGTGGTAAGGTCTGTGTACACTCTACCATGGTACCAGATATGGTCAAGCAGTTCAAAGCAATATGAAAATGAAAATAACGAAAGCGAATAAGCCATGGTAAAACAGTCTTGAAAAAAAAAGGAGCAGTAGCAACTACAAATAAGATAATCAAAGTACAAGAAACTATAAAGCAATACTGAGACTACTAGTATGAAAGGATAAGCGGGGCTCGTACTAGCCTTCTACCTTAATCTGAGTCCTCCATAACCTCCTATCTAAGGTCATGTCCTCGGTAAGCTGGAACTGCGTCATGTCCCGTCTAATCACTTCTCCCCAATACTTCTTTCGTCTACCTCTCTTGAAATTGTCCATAGCCAACCTCTTCACACAGCCGCACTAGGGCATCCGTATCTCTCCTCTTCACATGTCCAAACCATCTAAGCTTTGCTTCTCGCATCTTGTCCTCCATCGAGGCCACTCCCACCTTATCTCGGATATCTTCATTCCTAATCATATCTCTCCTAGTGTACCCACACATCCATCACAACATTCTCATTTCTGCAACTTTCATCTTCTGAACATGAGAGCTCTTAACTGGCCAACACTCCGCCCCATATAGCATAGTCGGTCTAACAACCACTTTGTAGAACTTGCCTTTAAGTTTTGGTGGCACCTTCTTATCACTCCGTACTCCAGAAGCGAGCCTCCATTTCATCCACCTTGCACCAATACGATGTGTGACGTCATCATAAATCTCCCTATTTCCTTGAATAAAAGACCCAAGATACATGAAACTGTCTCTCTTCTAGATAACCTGGGTACCAAGCCACACTACCACATCAGCCTCATGTGGTACGTCACTGAACTTGCACTTCAAGTATTCCGTTTTGGTCCTACTCAACTTGAACCCTTTAGACTCCAGATTTTTTATCTCCAACCCTGCAGCTTAGCGTTAACTCCGCTACGGGTCTCGTCAATCAGGACTATGCCATACGCAAATAACATACACCATGACACCTCACCTTGAATTTGTTGTGTCAATCCATCCATCACCAAAACAAATAAAAATGGGCTAATAGTTGATCCCTGGTGCAACCCCGTCACAACTGGAAAGTGCTCTAAGTCCCCTCCCACAGTCCTTACTCAAATCTTGGCTCTATTGATCGTCATAATGTATGTCATAGGTACACCTCTAACCTCCAAGCATCTCCATAGAACCTCCTTTGGAACTTTATCGTAAGCCTTTTCTAGGTCGATGAATACCATGTGTAAGTCCCTCTTTCTCTCCCTATACTGCTCCACCAGTCTCCTTACAAAACGAATGGCTTCTATAGTTGAGCGCCCCGACATTAATCCAAATTGGTTCTTTGAAATAGATACGCCTCTTCTCACCCTCATCTCCGCCACCCTTTTCCACACTTTCATAGTGTGGCTTAGCAGTTTGATACCTCTACAGTTGCAAATTTAAATGTCGTCTTTGTTATTGTACAAAGGAATCATTGTACTCAGAGCACTTTCCTGCAGCTTAGCGTTAACCCCGCTACGGGTCTCGTCAATCAGGACTATGCCATACGCAAATAACATACACCATGACACCTCACCTTGAATTTGCTGTGTCAATCCATCCATCACCAAAACAAATAAAAATGGGCTAATACTGATCCTCGCGCAACCCCACACAACCGAAAGTGCTCTAAGTCCTCCTACGCCTCTTACTCAAATCTCGCTCTATCGATCGCCATAATGTATGTCATGTACACCTCTAACCTCCAAGCATCTCCATGTAACCTCCTTCGAACTTTATCGTAAGCCTTTTCAGTCGATGAATACCACGTAAGTCCTCTTTCTCTCCCTATACCGCCCACCACCGCCTTTACAAAACGAATGGCTTCTATAGTTGAGCGCCCCGACATTAATCCAAATTGGTTCTTTGAAATAGATACGACTCTTCTCACCCTCATCTCCACCACCCTTTTCCACACTTCATAGTGTGGCTTAGCAGTTTGATACCTCTACAGTTGCAAATTTAAATGTCATCTTTGTTATCAGCAAAAGGAATCATCAGACGAGCACTTTCTCGCAGCTTTAGTTTAACTCCCGCTACGTCTCACATCGTGACTATGCCATCCGCAAATAACATACACTATGACACCTCACCTTGAATTTGCTGCGTCAATCCATCCATCACCAAACAAATAAAAATGGGCTAATATTTGATCCCCGCGCAACCCCGCTACAATCGAAAGTGCTCTAAGTCCCCTCCCACAGTCCTTACTCAAATCTTGGCTCTATTGATCGTCAAAATGTATGTCATAGGTACACCTCTAACCTCCGAGCATCTCCATAGAACCTCCTTTGGAACTTTATCGTAAGCCTTTTCTAGGTCGATGAATACCATGTGTAAGTCCCTCTTTCTCTCCCTATACTGCACCACCAGTCTCCTTACAAAACGAATGGCTTCTATAGTGAAATACCACATTAATCCAAATTGGTTCTTTGAAATAGATACGCCTCTTCTCACCCTCATCTCCGCTAATTTTTCCACACTTTCATAGTGGCTTAGCGCTGATACCTCTACAGCTGCAAAATTTAAATGTCGCCTTTGTTATCAGACGAATCATCAGACTCAGAGCACTTTCTCGCAGCCTTAGCGTTAAACCCGCCACGCGTCTCACTAATCGTGACTACGCCATACGCAAATAACATACACCATGACACTCTCACCTTGAATTTGTGGTCAATCCATCCATCACCAAACAAATAAAATCGCTTAATAACGATCCTCGCGCAACCTCACAACCGAAAGTGCTCTAAGTCCTCCTACGCCCATTTCAAATCTTCGCTCTATTGATCGCCATAACGTATGTCATAGTACACCTCTAACCTCCAAGCATCTCCATGTAACCTCCTTTGGAACTTTATCGCAGCTTTCTGTGTCGGCTAATACCACGTAAGTGTCCCTCTTCTCTCCCTATACCGCCCACCGGGCCTCCATAAAACGAACGGCTTTAGTCTGAGCGCCTCACATTAATCCAAATCGTTCTTGAAATAGATACGCTTCTCACCCTCATCTCCGCTAATTTTTCACACTTCAGCGTACTAGCGCTTGATAATTTACACTTTGCAAATTTAAATGTCGCTTGTTATTGTACAGATAAAAGCAATCATCAGACTCCACATTCATTCGCTGACATCTTTGTTGTCTTAAAATGACATTAAACAACCCAATAACCACTCCATGCCTCGCACTTCTTCCGAAATTCCTCAGATCTCTGATTAAGTCCATTTGTTCTTCAGGCATCCTACGAACAACAACCTTAACATTTTCAACCTTTATACTCCTACAATATCCAAACCGCCACGCTTCCTGAGTACAACGTTCTCGCCCTTCTTCGCTCAAGAGCGCACATGGTAAGATCGACACTCGTCGGGCGAGAGCTTCTCCACTACTACTTTTGTCATCCTCGCCCTTGATGACTTTACCTGATCCGATCACGTGCCCTCCTTTCCTCGCCTGATGACTACCGCATCCATCACGCCGCCTCCTTCCCTCGCGCCAGCCCGAACAACTTTATCCCTCTCTTTGTCCTCTGGGCCTGAGAGGCAGACGCTCAAAAGTCACTATTTTTTCGCAACCGCCAACTTTGGCCTTTCTTTTCGCCATATCTTCAGACTCTTTCCTCATTCGCCCGCTCTCTCATCATCCTTGCTGTATAAATAAATATCGTGATACTGACCTTTTTGCTCCACCTTCCTCGACTTCTCCATTCCACCACAATCCCCTTCGCGCCACTCACACCTTCTCAACACCTCAGCATTCTCTGGTCAGCTCCCACGCAAATCGGTCGGTCTCATCCACGATTGCTCGCATCTCCCTTACTCTCCCAAGCCCCCATGTTAAATGCCTATCAATTTCTCCCATCTCTCCTGCACTGATACGTGGTCAAAGTTTCCCACCCGACTTTGACTGCAATATCCACTACTCTCTTTTCCCTCTAATTCCCAACCATTACTGTGAGTTTAAGTTTAGTTTGAAATGTTCTTCACTTTGGACGACTCTGTAATCTTTATAAAGACCTTTATCATCCTTTCTACAGAGTGTAACAATCAACTGCTGCAGCAATCAAAACCACGAGCTACGTTGATCTCCCATCTTCTGAAAAACTCGAGCCGGACGCCACCAATCCAAAAGCTGGCGCAAATCCAGGCGTGAAACTCTCATCCGCTCCTCGCCTTCGGTTAAAACCTGGGCGCACATCATCATAACCTGCTTCGACCCGAGCACGCCTGCTATCAAATCTCCCTCACGAGCCCAGCCAAGCAATATACTCCCACTACGCCGCCCAAATCCTCTCAACGCGCTCTTCTCCTCCCCGCCCACCCTCTGTGGGCACATACCACTAATAATGCTCAAAGCCGACCTCCAACGAACACCAACTTAATCACCAATCATCTGTCTTTCCACGCCAAGTAAGATTTACTACTATCTACTAAAATGACTACCCTATCTTACACTTTAATTTCATCAAGAACCATAACTTCAGTCATCCACGCCTAGCTTTAGGTCCTACCCAATTGCTCTGACACAAGTTATATTACATCTTTCCTTCTTGTTAATCTCAATAACTCATATTCATCACTTAAGTACGACAGAAATAGAAATTGGATTTTGCTTTTACATTAAATAATTTATTTTAATAAAGACAATGCATTATAAAGATATTCCAGCGTGAAATTATACTAATTTCAATTAAAGCAAATAGTTGTCAAAAACTTTTAAGGAATGGATAAGTTCCTAAAAGGGAAAAGGGTTGGCAAGCCAGATCCACCTAATACAAGTGAATATATCTAAAAGGAAGTATCCCAAGGAGCTTGTTGGGAATCAGCAGTTATCAGTATGCTGAATCACCACTGGTTTCAAACTATTATAAGTATGAAACATGAAAGGGTGAATAGACCATTTGATGTATGTAAATAATAGAAGTATCCTTGTCTCCATACATGCACATGAAGTCGGGTGTTCCAAGGTCAAAACCTGCAAAGCACTGCCAATATCAAATCAATCAGATGCAGCCTCTTTAACTCAAATATGCAAGTGGTTTACTTGAGAAAATCAAAAGTTAGAGAACCTCTTCCAGAAATTCTGCAATCCTCATATATCCGCTCCAGCTCATCCAGCTTTAGACAAACAAGATTACACTCCAGAAACTATAAAGAAAAAGAAGATGCTAAAACCAATGTACTGAAGATTTAACCCACAAGTAACTGCAGAGCTGTATATCCTGTACCTCTCATCACAAGTAAACTCTTCTTACTATTGTCTCATAACTTTCTCTTACTTCTATCAACATCAATGACACCAATTACCTGAATATTGGAGGCAGCCACAGATATGGAAAAACTCGCTATGTACTAATGGTATCATAGTCTATTACTACCCATGAGAAATTAGACGATCTTTATAACAAACGGCAGATTATTGGTGAAAATCTAAGATCATTTTGGCTTGATCATAATTCAAGCTCCACTATAAAATGTCACTGATTGAAGAAGTTTCCAGAATACGAAAGTGGTCATATGCATTTCCTACCTAAACTAAAAATAAACGATTCTCGGGCAGGGATAGAAGTTGTGTTGTGGAAATTTTCTGAAGAAAAGAAATGCAATATATCTTTTTTTTGTTTCTCCATAGAATCAAGCTGATAATTTTGATGATTAAAACAAAAGATTTTCCATAGATTTCGAACTTCTACTGTGAAGTTGTTCATCCAATCAAGTCCCTGTCTGAGGACTTATATATTGCAACTAGTATTACACCGATAACAATACTAACCACAATTCACATTACAGGCCAGACTTCCACTGAAATGAGAAATCCATCTGCATAGGAGAAAGAGATGAGTACGAGATAAGGATGGTTGCAAGGAGAAACTACAGAGGAACATAATAATTATGGGTGATAAAATGACACTTGATACCTGCTCAATAATATCCAAGTCCAACATTTACTTCTTCTAGCAGAGATCCAGAATGCCTACTTCTGTAATTTCCCTGTACATATGCAGGAGAGCATACACTCTTCTGCATGAAATTGTATTCTCAAACCTGCAAAGTATACTACTGGGGACTAATAAAGTGAGTAATAACTCCAGATTTAGAAGAAAAAGATTTTTTCCTATGGTACACCGAAACGAATGGTAATTCTATCTCATTTCCTTAAAGTATTTAAGGTCAAAGATCACTGTCAGAGAAAGAAGAAATATCTAAAATAAACTGTGATAAAATGCTTAGTGAGAATATATCGCCCAAATTCAGATAAATGATCACTAATAACAAACATACAATATTTCATTTCTTTCTGTCAAAACAAAAGGAAATGAAACTCTTTCAGGTTAACTCTAAAGAGGAGTAGATAATGACACTACCATGACCTAACATACATCTATGTTTCACTCAATTGTTGTGCTACTTTAGCTCAAAATGTCACATACATCTATGTTTGTTCCAATTGTTGTGCTACTTTAGCTCAAATGTCATGTAACTATAAACATCAAAATATTTTAAAGCAGAATCTTGATACAGGCTTGGAGAAAAGGCCTAGGTAAAGAGATATCTGTGATCTTAATGGTCAATAGCACATAACAGCGGACGATCTACCTTCTGTAGCAAAGCAGCCCAGTCTGCAATTTGTAGATATAGAACTGGAGAGTTGAATTTCTGCGAAGCAAGGAAAGGAGGAAAATAAGAAACAAGAAGAAAAGAGGAATGAGCCATATACAACGCCAAACTCATTACAAAGAGCTTGATAGAACTAAACAAACAGACAATCAGTTTATATTCAGGTTTGAGGCATGTACAAATCCCATCTTATAGATATTTTATGCACACACAATTCTAAGAAATAGATTGTAGCTTAGTTTGATTTAATTTTTATACATTTACTCAAGAAAAATAGTTCAAAATTTTGGAACAAATTGTAAGAAGGCAGTGAATGGTTTCATCTGTTATGAATTCCCATCCTTATTCGAAAAGACTGTTTTTGAGTGCCACTAAGAAAACACAATGACAAAACTTGGAAAATAGGTATATGGAAGAGAGAACACAAAGGAAATTATACTACCTCAATTAAAGCAAATAGCTGTCAAAACTTTTAAGGAATGGACAAGTTCCTAAAAGGAAAAGGGTTTAAAAGCTAGATCCACCTTAATATACAAGTGAGATTGATATCTAAAAAAGGAAGTATCCCAAGGAGCTAGTTGGGAATCAGCAGTTATCAGTATGCTGAATCACCAATGTAGCTTCAAAACTATTATAAGTATGAAAACATGAAAGGGTGAACAGACCTATTTGATGTATGTAAATAATAGAAGGGATCCCCTTGTCTCCATACATGCAAGGAAGTCGTGCAAGTTCCAAGGCCGAAACCTGCAAAGCACTGCCAATATCAAATTCAATCGCATGCAGCCTTAACTTCAACAGCAAGTGGTTTACTTGAGAAAAATCAAAAGTTAGAGAACCTCTTCCAGAAATTCTGGCAATCCCTCATATATCTGCCTCAGCTCATCCAGCTAGACAAACAAGATTACACTCGTAAAACCATAAAGAAAAAGAAGATGCTAAAACCAATGTACTGAAGATATTTAACCCACAAGTAACTGCAGCTGTATATCCTACCTCATCACAGAAACCTTCTTTTACTATTGTCTCATAACCCTTCTCTTTACTTCTATCAACATCAATGACACCAATTACCTGAACATTGGAGGCACACAGACATGTGAAAAAACTCTCGCTGGTGTACTAATGGTACTATTAGTCTATTACTACCCATGAGAAATTAGACGTATCTTTATAACAGAAACGAAGACTATTGGTGAAAATCTAAGATCATTTTGGCTTGATCATAATTCAAGCTCCACTATAAAATGTCACTGATTGAAGAAGTTTCCAGAATACGAGTGGTCACATTTCCTTACCTAAATCCAGAAAAATAAACGCATTCTCGGGCAGGGATAGAAGTTAAAGTTGTGGAAATTTTCTTGAAGAAAAGAAATGCAAATATATCTTTTTTGCTTCTCCATAGAATCAAGCTGATAATTTTGGATGATTAAAACAAAAGATTTTCCTACATAGATTTCGAACTTCTACTGTGAAGCTGTTCCTATCCAATCAAGTCCCTGTCTGAGAGACTTACATATTGCAACTAGTATTACACCGATAACAATACTAACCAATTCACACACATAGGCCAGATCGACTGAAATGAGAAATCCAGCCTGCATAAAGAGAAAGATGAGTACGTAGATAAGGATGGTTGTACATAGAGAAACTACAGAGGAACATAATAATTATGGTGAAGTTCAAACATTAATTTGATACCTGCTCAATAATATCCAAGTCCAAATACTTCACTTCTTCTAGCAGAGATCCAGAAATGCCTACTTCAAAAATTTTGCTGATATGCAGGAGAGCACATACACTCTGCATGAAATTGTATTCTCAAACCTGGGTAAAGCATACTAATGGGGACTAATAAAGCGAGCAATAACCTAGATTTAGAAGAAAAAAGATTTTTTTCCTAAGGGTACACCGGAAACGAGAATGGCACTCCTATCTCATTTCTTGTGCTAGTTTAAGGTCAAAGACTACTGTAAGCGTATAAAGAAGAAATATCTAAAATAACCGGTGATAAAATGCTTAGTGAGAATATAATGCTCAAATTCAGATAAATGATCACGAATAACAAACATACAATACTACTTTTCTTGTCAAAACAAAAAGGAAAATGAAACTTTTTTCAGGTTAACCTCCAAAGAGGAGTAGACAATGACACTACCATGACCCAACATACATCTATGTTTGTTCCTAATTGTTGTGCTACTTTAGCTCAAATGTCACATACATCTATGTTTGTTCCTAATTGTTGTGCTACTTTAGCTCAAATGTCATGTAACTATAAACATCAAATACTTTAAAGCAGAAATCTTGATGGAAGAGAAGCTAGAGGAAAAGGCCTTAGGTAAAGATATCTTAGGATTCAATGGTCAATAAAGTATTACAGAAGCAGCGGACGTATCTACCTTCAGTAAAGCAGCCCAGTCTGCACTTGTAGATATAGAACTTGGAGAGTTGAATTTCTGCGGAAGCAAGGAAAGGAGGAAAAAATAAGAAACAAGAAGAAAAGAGAATGAAAGCTAATATACAACGCTTTCAAACTCATTACAAAGAGCGGATAGAACTTGCATCAAACAGACAATCAGTTTATATTCAGGCTTGAGGCATGTACAAAAATCCCATCTTATAGATATTTTATGCACACACAAATTTAAGAAATAGATTGTGGCTTAGTTTGATTTAATTTTATACATTTCGACTAAGAAAATAGTTCAAAATTTTGAACAAATTGTAGAAGGCAGTGAATGGTTTCGTCCAGTTATGAATTCCATCCTCTTATTCCGAAAGACTGTTTCTTTGAGTGCCACTCTAAGAAAACACAATGACAAAACTTGAAAAATAGGTATATGGAAGAGAGAAACACAAAGGAAATATGAACCTTGAGAATGCGGGGAATGTCTTTTACAGACTTCAGTGTTTCACGTAAAGAGACTGAAATTTCTTCAGCAGACAGGAAGAACGATATCTTCAAAAGTCATGGGAAAAAATTCACTTTCATGTGTTTTATGAATATAAATTCAATTGCACAAGAAGTCATAATGTTTCATGGTTATGGGTGTCACAAGTTTTGAGAGTGCTCCCAACAAAAATATAACCCTCGTCAATTCAGATCCTGAATTGATGCAAAAATATATTTTCAGCTGCAGTAATGTTAATGGTCAAAGCTTCAATGTCGATAAGCTTGGTAAGGATACAGTGTCAAGACGCCGATTCAGGTTATCAATATCCAATATAGGCCTCAGAAACCAGCTCCTGATGAAAGATTAACTATCAGACCAGAAGGCATCAAGTACACTTTGTCTTTGCAAAAACCACATCAAACTATTTCAAACATAACTAACCTCAAGAGACGTCTACCCATTGGGGTTACACACTGAGAAAAGTAAACAAATATCAGTCCAATGTTTTTTCCGCAGCTGCTTAAGAACTACCAAAAGCAAATGGCTATAGATTTAAAACCGCCATCCTCCTCAAACCTTATTCATCATCCCAAATACGGAGAACCTGCATAAAATTTTTGATTAGTCAAAACTTCCATGGTTGACTAAACATAGAGAGTGTGGTGCGTCATTGACCCTTCTTTTGCTCTGCCTATCCCCATATGGCTAGGATGCTTGTCTATTTGGAAGATTTGTAATGCTTCATGAGCCGCTGAATCAACTTTGAGAAATTTGTCACTTAATGTGATAGTCAAGGCACACATGATTGCACACATTTTATTCCCGATGCAAAACAGGGATATATGAATGAGAAGAGAAATGAATTAAAAGGGAATAGCCATTCCAGGAAACTTATAGCTTAGAAGATACAGAGAAATTTCACAGATGCAGTCAATTGCAATTGATGCGCTCCCACATTCATTTAATTCGAGGGTGTCTATGATCCGCTCATTCTCCAGTACAGCTAACAGGCCCCCACTTGCACGAACTTGAACATCACTGCTGACGTCCATCATAGAACTTAGCTGCAATTTTGGAAAGAGCCAAATCTTTAAACTAATATTTGTTGAAACAGAAATGAAACATCCTAATAGACCAAACTACAAGAATAAAGTAAACAATTGAACCATCACTCATTGTTTGCTAGCATATTTTATACCTAGCTAATTTCTTTCTATAAAGGTTTATGCCTAACTAAAGTAAAAGATATTGCACCAGAAAAAACATATCCTAAACACTCGCAAACCTGACTAACTTAGATATCAAGCTTGAGGTTCCAACCATGAGATCAAGCAACTAAACTAGAGGTTATTTGCAGTTGAAGATGACGAGCAAATGCTACTGAAGCAGAAAATAAATAAGGATATCAGCTAAGTGGAAGTAAAGCATGTTTGTTAACATTGTATATTAATGATTTACTTGAAAGCAATGGTTGGGATAATATTGGAAACCAAGGAATCTCTATAGCGATAATCTAAGATGAAGGATATTGGTGAAGCTACTTGTCATGGGCAAAGAAATTTTGCCAAGATAAACCCGATAGAGTTTTAGGTTTATCTCACATGGCTAAAGTCCAAATCAAGTCAAGTTTTAGTTTCGATTTAACTCTGCAGTTCCTGATATTCTTTTTCCAAAATATCAGTTCACAATATAATTTACTATTTCTAGTTAATGATTAGTGAAACTTCTAAGTGCATTCAACATATGTATAAATGATATTCCCACAGTATACTAGAAATAAACTTTCATTTCTGAGAAATCATTCAAGAGAATGGAATGATGGATGAAGATGTTACTCATAGGATAAAACTGGATTGTTGAAAAGGAGAAGTCCTACGGGATTGTTATGTGATAGAAGGATGTCTACCAAAGTGAAAGGTAAATTCTCTAGAACAACTATAAGACAGGCAATTTTATATGGTAGTGACCGACGGGTTGTTAAAGTCCAACATATCACATGATGAGTGCAGCACAGATATGGATGCTAAGATGATATGTGGTCATACCAGATTAGTTAAGATTAAAAATGACCACATTCACTAGAAGGTGCAAGCAACAATGAGGATAAAAAGTGAGAAGGTCGTTGACATAGTTTGGACATGTTCTACGTCGACCTAGAGATGCAGTGGTCCGTATGTGTGAAACTATGATAAATGAATGTTCAAAGGGAACGGGGTGGACTTAAAATCACATGGAAAAAAGTTGTCTTGAAAGACCTGCATATGCTTGGCATTAATACAAACTTAGCTAAACATAGGACACAACGGGAGAATAATATGCATATAGGTGATAGCTATTAGTTGAGAATATGCTTTAGACTTGTTAGAGAGCTTCAAATATTATTATTATTTTTCACCTTTATTTACTTTAGTATGATAAAGTAAAACAACAACCTTTGAGCACTTGTATAGAGAGCTCGAGTGCAAAGGCGGGGATAGAAAGTTGTATAGGCTCGCCAAGATGAGAGAGAAGAAGTCTCGCTACCTGGACCTTCAGTGCATTAAAGACGAGAATGGCGAAGTGTTGGTAGATGATACACACATTAGACGGAGATGGCAGACGTACTTCCATAAGCTCTTGAATGAAGAACGGGACAGGGATATCGTGTTGGGGGATTTAGAACATTCCGAGAGTCGTAGAGATTTTGGGTACTGTAGGTGCATCAAGACTGCAGAGATTAAGGAGGTTATCCGTAAGATGAGGAGGGAAAAAGTGATCGGGCCTGATGAGATCCCGGTAGACTTTTGGAAGTGTGCAGGGGAGGCAGGTATGGAGTGGCTGACTAGGTTGTTTAATATCATTTTTCGGACGGCTAAGATGTCAGAGAATTGGAGGTGGAGTACAATGGTCCCGTTGTACAAAAACAAGGGCAATATTCAGAGTTGCAACAACTACAGGGGTATCAAGTTGCTAACCCACACTATGAAAGTCTGGGAGAGGGTGGTCGAGTTGAGGATGAGAAGGGATGTGTCTATATCTGAGATCCATTTAGGATTCATGCCGGGTCGATCGACTACAGAAGTTATTCATCTTGTCAGGAGATTGGTGGAGCAGTATAGAGACAAAAAGAGAGACCTTCACGTGGTGTTCATTGACCTGGAGATGCCATATGATAAAGTCCCTTGGGAGGTTCTTTGGAGATGCTTGGAGTCTAGAGGTGTGCTTGTGGCCTACATTAGGGCAATTAAGGGCATGTATGAGGGTGTCAAGACTCGAGTTAGGATAGTGAGAGGTGATTTCGAATACTTTTCGATCATGATGGGATTGCACCAGGGGTCAACCCTTAGCCCGTTTTTATTTGTCTCAGTGATGGACGAATTGACGCGACATATTTAGGATGAGGTGTTGTGGTGTATGTTATTTGCAGACGATATAGTTTGATTGACGAGATGCGTAGTGGCGTTAACGATAGGCTGTGCAAGTTTAGTGACGTGACACAAGAGACGGATGTGGAAACGAAGATCGAGGCACAAGTTATATCCAAAAGACGGAGTTTCAAGTATCTTGGGTCCATTATACGAGAAAACGGGGAGATTGACGATGATGTTGCTAACCGTATTAGAGCAGGGTGGATGAAATGAAGGCTTGCCTCCGGAGTGCTTTGCGATAAGAAGGTGTCGCCTAGGCTGAAAGTTAAGTTATATAGAGATGTGGTTAGACCAGCACTGTTGTATGGGGATTAGTGTTGGTCAGTCAAGATCATCCACGTTCAGAAGATGAAAGTAGCGGATATGTGGATGCTCATATGGATGTGTGGTCATACTAGGAGATATATATTTAGGAATGAAGATATACAGAACAAGGTCGTAGTGGCCCCCGTGGAGGATTAGACGAGGGAAGCGAGACTGAGATGGTTTGGGCATGTGAAAAGAAGGTGTGAGGATGCGCCATTTAGGAGGTGTGAGAGATTGACGGTCGTAGGAGTTATGAGAGGTAAGGTAGGCCGAAGAAGAACTGGGAAGGTAATTAGACAGGATATGGCTAAACGACATGACCTTAGATAGGAATATTTGGCGATCGAGGATTAGGATAGAAGGGTAGTAGGTATTTGAGTTTTGTCGCGCTGGGTGTGAGAGAGGTGGGGAGCTAGCCTTTCCATCTCCTCTTCTCCTTTTCTTAGTTGTAATATTTTGGTGTCGCGTCTATCATTATCTTTATGTGCTATTACTATGTTGTACCATTTATTTTGTATCATGATATTTTGTTGTCTTATTTTCATGCAACCCTGCATTGATTACGTTTCTTTTGAACCGATGGTCTATCGGAAACAGTCTCTCTACTCTGCAAAGGTAGAGGTAAGGTTTGTGTACATCCTACCTTCCCCAGACCCCACTTGTGGGATTACACTGGGTATGTTGTTGTTGTTGTATTTACTTTAGTATGATGATGTGAAATGAGCTTGAATGAAAGTGGGGATTCATATAGCCGATTGTAACTTATTTAGGATCGAGGCGTTGTTGTTGTATTTTATTGCACTAACAATCAGCAAGGATATCTTTGCACATGCATGCAAGTATTGGAGCTGCTAAATATTTGATCATCCAAAGTTGACGGAGACAAAAGTATGCCGTAAGATAAGATTGTTGTATCGACTTCTGGACTAAAAATCGAGTATGCCACATGTTCTTCATAAAGCCTCATTTCCAAAAAAAACGATCATAATGTTTTCAAATGGTATAATTCCCTCACCGTGGAGCCAATAACTCCAGATTATATTATGAAGTTCTACCAGACAGCAAAAACTAATCGGAAATACATCTAGTAATATTAGCTTGATGAGCACAGATAACGAAATTGGGAGCATCTGTATACCAAGGTTCTTCTAGTGAATCAAAAATTTGAATAATGGAAATGTAAGACTTGACAGGTGATAATCCATGTATGTATCAATGGCAACCAATACAACTGTATTGTCAAATAAGAGATGATTTCCTACAGTTTTTATCAGATAGCAGGACACCCAAGCATATGCTGAAGATAAAGATGCTTTCTGATGAACATTCCCCAAGGATAATGTTTGTTTGTCTTCAATGTAATTTATTTTGGCTAAGAACTTTATAACTATGTTAAAAGAAAGCTGTAATTGGTAAATGATGACATGGATCCGGCTTATATCCAAATCATGTTGCCTTCAACAGCTGCCTTCTCCTTTTATTTCTCTTTCCAAGGCATGTATCCTTTAGAAGAGGAGATTTTGGGCGATGACAACAAAGACTGTTACCAAATATTGCAGACCAAGTCAACAACAATAAAATAAGATAGAGGTTACGACTTTTTTTCTCATTCTTTCTTGATCTTAATCATTCAAGTTATACCGTACTTCCACAAATGCTCTTGTCAAACATGGATCTGAAAATAGCAATGTGAATGTGTTACTATGCACCTTTCTTTATAAGTATGATGAGTTAGAAAGTCTCAATCAAATTCTCTCCCCATTTGCTAAAAGATAGACTGGAGAAGCCACATCCCATGGCTGTTCACTTCAAGAAGCTAATATGTAATTATATATATATATATATATATATATATATATATATATATATATATATATATATGTGTGTGTGTGTGTGTGTGTGTGTGTGTATGTATGCTCTTAAATACTATTCTTAGTTGTAATTGCTACCATTGTACAGGAGATTTTTGTCTCAGGAAGTTCTCAAACCAAGGTGATAACCATAAGATGCCATATTTGGTAGAAACAACAAAATAGGACCTACTGTAAAACCACTCCTTGTGTCGACAAAAAGAAACATGTATTCAGAGAATATAAAGATGCATACTGAATTGAGGCAGTAAACGTTTGACTCACAAAAGCAGTTCTCTCTTTTATGTTCAAACCATCATCCATTCCCGTAACTTGAAGGTACATCAATCTGTGATCCAAAAACAGCACCGTACTAAAACTATTCAGAAGGAAACACTGAGAAACAGGTCAATCCATCAAATCACAATGTTAACCTATAAGTTGATGACGCAAATTAGAAAAAATAAATATGGTGTGCATTGGATCCTCTACCATGGTAATAATCTACCTACAGAACTCCATATGCAAGAATCTTAGACTTCAATCTGGAGGCTGCACCACCCTAAGAAAAATATAGAAATCCTACACTCGGCAATTATCCAATACTGAATATGTTCCTAAGGTACTTTGTCTAATGAACAACGAAAAGGAGAATTGAGATAGTTTGTGGCACCTACTAGTTATATCAGCCAGGAATAAGCATTTATAATGACATCCTAATCTCATATGATTTACCAGATAGCTACTGCTTTTGATGTACCATTTTCCTTGCCAGAACTGTATTCATCTTGGACAAGCAAACAAAAAGACTTGGAAATGAAGAAAATGAAAACCACTGCAATATTCTTCCACTGCTTCATACCTGTGCCATGCTTGCTCATGGCTGAATACTGAACTTTTCACAAGCTTTACAGAAGGAGCGCCACTTGTACTATCTGTCACATCAGAGAGTAGATAATGCTTCCACAAGTAGAAAGATCAACATATCAATAATAAACTGAGCACATACCACTTCTCTGTAAGGCTGCCAAGAATGATTCCTCACTTTTAGTACTGGTATAGATTGTTCCAGGTTTAGCCTGATATTTAACTGAAAAGGGATCCCACTTTCAGTGAACATCATATAAAACATATAAAACAAGAAGTCAAGCTTGCTTTAGAGCAGTTTCTCTTGAATATTTTATTTGGATGCTTTAATGCTTCCTCAAGAAAGTAAAACAAAGAGTTCATACCCATATCAACCAAGGAAAAATCATGACTTCCATCTTCCCAGATTTCCAGCACATGCAGTTGGCGTGTACTGGCATCATAATAGGAAACTCCAATCCTTAAAGAATAGTTTAATTGTTAGTCAATAACTAATTCAGAATTCACTCTAATGCTAGCATCTTTTTTATTTTTCCATCCTTCAGGCAGTTTTTTGTTTCTACAATCATGTTCAGGAGCAATATTTTCCTTTCCTTTTTTTCACTGTTTTTCCTTCTTGTTTGTAATCAAATATCAATGATCCAATTCAAATTTTCAGATCAAATCTTGTCTCTAAATATATATATACTTAACTATGAAGATGGTATGTATCGTTATTATCATTTTTTTCTCCCCCTTAAAGTCATTCATTCAAGAAGATCCTAAAGAAACTGCCAACATTCTAAGTCTCATAAATGTCACCAATCAAGAACAATAGCCTCAAAAAGCTCACCTGTGTCCATGCATAACACATGCCATATAGACCTGCATTATAAGCCACAACGGCAAAAGGTATACACGTCAGGTCACTTGACATTTTATATCAGTTCGGTTGAATGTAAGAAAGAGAAGTGGGGTTTCTTTGGTAAAGCTTCAAGAAGTGAAGTAGCACAGGCGTTTTGCATGTGACTATAACAAGCACTGATATTTTTTCCCCAAACATAATAAGCATAATTCTTGTGAACGTCAAAAAAAATCATTACCACACCTTCAAATACTTGAAAATGAATAGACATCGAGTTTCAACTTTACACATTGAGTGGTCAACAAAACATTACATCATATCCATTAAGATTATCATCTAAAATCAATAAAGTAGAAACTTCTCAGTTCTCAATCACATAGGGAATGGAAGTAAAACTTATTGTGCTATGTCCAGACAGAATTTTCAAATGCTTAACAGGACAATCAACAGGGCTGAACTTGCTCGGAATTAAATTAGCATCTATCATAAGTGTATTATAAAGCCTCATTTGTTTCTTTAAACAACATTTGATTATTTAAATCTATCCAGGTCTCAGCAACCAGAGACAATAATGATTTTCAGATATTACGACCAATCCAATGTTTGCTTTCTCAGGTAGATTTCTGTATCTGCTTGCTGAACAGATAATCCTCACTTACATAACGTAATCTAATTTCAGTACACTAGTCAGCTAGTTGGCGACTAATTTTAGGGCTCTTTTTATTTTTGGCTTGACGACCGAAATTAATTAGGGACGCTAACCAAAATATATAAAACATATAAACACTGATGATGTATATTATATGTATACAAAACCTATACATTTGTTGGCTATTTTGTAAATTAGATCACCGAAAGGCTATGGACTGTAATTAATCCAATTTTAATTGGCTTATCCAAGTACCTTATCCACAACAACAACCGCGCGCACACACATAAAAACACAACTTCAAAACTCGAATCACGAAATTTCTCTTAAAAATTAATTAAATTATGCCTCGATTGATGACTAAGAGGAAAATACCTTACATTCTACTTTCTGCTAAACAATTTTCACAATGAAATAAGTTATCGAAACAAATAATGCAATCTAATTTCAGTACACTAATCACCTAGTCGACGGCTAATTTCAATTGACTTCTCCGAGTACCTTTATCCACAACAACAACACACAAAACTTCAAAACTCAGTGCACAAATTTGTCTTAAATTATGTCTCAATTGATGACTACGAGCAAAATGCCTGCTTTCTACGAAACAATAAAATAGGTTATGTGAATTCCAAAGAAGCTTTGTACTTACCGTGGACTCTTCCTCTTCTGATAATTCAGGCATCTGCGATTGATCGTTACCATCTATTCACATGACAGTGATCCAATTTTCATAATAATAAAACAAGTTACGTATAAGAATATTTTTTCTCTGTAGAATAATAGATTGAAAATGCAATCGAACAAACATAATTGTGTAGTAGATGATTTATTTGGTACCTCGATCATGTACAAATGACGGTTCCATTTGCGGCACGCACTATAGTACGTAGGTTTAAGCAGGAAACTAAGCGAGTAAAATGCTGGAGCGAAATGGCGGCAATGTATAAATTGGAGGAGTTTGTGTGAAAGTTAGAATAATGTGACTATTATGGACTTGGGATTTGAATTTATAGGTAGAGAAATGCTATTGGTACGCTGACATTACTTTTAGGATTACTCCATAATCACTCACTTAAGTATAGAATGTTGATTATCCAACTTGCAATTTTTACTTTTTATTTCTTTCTTTTCAACGGTAATATTTCACATTTTTTGTGTATTTGTGGATAATAGAATTTTCGAAGAAAGACTAAAGTAGTCTATCTATTAATGGAGTGTTAATCAAAAAGTTGCGGGTTGGAGTCATCGAGGGAACAAAATGGAAGGTCCTGAGGGAGGGGGTTAAGAAAATTATTCAAGAAAAAAAAATTAAAAGTCTCAAAAAATTTGTATTTACGCTAAAAAAAACTACTCTACCTCTCCTTACTTCTCCTCCAAACAACTAATGGATATTTAAATATTTTTCATAGATATTTCAATCATCTCTAGGATGTACGAAGGATTCGCCTAATGGCAGTGGCTCATCAGATGCTCTATCATGGGATTGGTGTCAACTTTGGATTGTGACTATTGGGATGGTTAAGTATAAGTTTTACTTTATTACTTTGTTGCCTTATAGTTCTCATTTGTGCAAGTTAGTTCAAAGGGTCTCACTATATATAAGTGAGATATTTTGTATCTTTCACTTAGAAGAAATAATATAAAGGTTCCACAAAATGCTTCTCTTCTTCTCTACATTACTGAATATATCAATGTGATGCATGTGAGTGAGGATATCAAAATCTATCATGGTATCAAAGCCGGAATCGATATAAACACTAGGTAAACTCAATTGATGTGAGTTTTCTTAATATTCAGTTTTTTTTAAATCTGTTGTGAGTTGCGAAAATCTGGTCTATCGTTTGTGGTTTGAATCTGCGATTTATTTGCATGTGTGCATCGGATGTCGAGGAGTTTAATTGCGATTTGAATCTGCGATCACTTTGCATGCAATTGTTTTTGTGTGTTGAACATCGAGGAGTTTAAATTTCTCTGCGATTTGTTTTTGTATATCTGGTATTGTTTGATTTTGGATCAATTGATCTTAATCGATTGTTGGGCTGTGTAGTCTAGATTGAATCAATCGATCGAGTATTGAATGTGAAGTCTAAAATAGCGATTACGAGTAATGGAAAGTACAATACCACGGCGGACTCGAGTATGGGAGATAGTTCAGTCTGAATCTCAATGTTGTCAATCATAATAATCTTTTTTTCTTAAGTGCTTCCGATACACCTGGATATGTTCAAGTGGAGATTCAGCTGTCCGGAATGGAGAATTACACACTATGGAGTCGCGCGATGAAGTTGATGCTATTAACTAGAATAAGATTGATTTTATTGATGGATCTGTTAATATAGACACATTTTGACCAAACGGACAAGCGATGGGATCATTGCGATGATACGGTGATACCCTGGATTATGAAGAATGTAAGCAAGAGTCTACTTAGTGGCATATTATATAGATCAACAGCTTTTGCTGTCTGGAAAGATTTGAAGGAATGTGTTACACCCCGTAATAACAGGGCTACTAATTGAGAACGTGATTAAGGATTTAAGATTTGAATTTTGGAAGGAAAGAATAATTACATTTTGTTAAGGAAAATTTCGAAAAAAATGTGACGACGGAAAAATTATTAACTTGGAGTATAATACTTCTAATTGGATTTATGGACTTAGTATTGGATTATAAGGTGTTGGAATTGATAATATGGGGTCCGCCGAGAATTTCACAATTTCGCGGGGACCTTCGAAAAATTATAATATTTTGGACCAATCGGAGGGCGACACGTGGCACCCCTCCACTTGTCTTGCTAAGATGACAACAAATTAGATATTTTGAGAGGGGACAAGTGGACATGGGTCCCACTCCACTTGGTTATACATATCCAAGTCTTGCAAGACTTGGATCACTTTACACTTAGACCAAAAATATAAGCTCTCATCTTCTCCCCTTTAGCTCCATAATTTCGAGATCCCCTTGGCTAAGAACAATCATTGTTGATCAATTTATTTCTCCAAGATTATGCCCTTAAACCAAGTGCTAAGCCTAGATTAATATTCTACACGTTTTTACTTGTCTTGGCCGAAAGTTGATGCCAAAACCCTAGGGGTTCCGTCGACTTTTTGGAAGTGAGATTCAAAGAGAAGTTGATCCTAATGTTGTAGGGGGTACATATATGTGATTGGAACTTGAAGAAGTGGAGCGAAGCAGCTGCGCACCAATAAAGACCGGATTGTTTTGGGGCGTTTTTGGGCAAAAAATGAGGTAAAAGTCCTTCTTCTTTTAAATTAATTGGATATTACTTATTGTTATTATGTATGGATGAACTTGTGTTAGAAAAGAATGAAGAATAAAAAGCGTTTGAGCCATTTCTGGGGCTAAAACCGATTTGGGACAGATTTGGTGCAAATGGAATTCGTTGGTTATTGTCATTGTTATCTTCACCTATTGCATGTTATAATGGATTAATATTGTTGTTAATAAGTTGTTATAACTTATGTAGAAGTTTTGGAACTCAAATTGGAATAAAATGGATTAAGGAACGAGTTATCGGGTTGTAGTTGTTGTGGTTTAGAAACCGCCAAGCGTTGAGCGTTGTTGTGTCGTTTAGTGGACTGTTTTGAGGTAATTTAGTTGTTGTTATGCATGTTTAAGTGTAGTAGTTGCTAATGAAAGTCCTAAGGGAATAAGGGTGTGGAAAGGCGTTAAAAGGCCTCACATTTTACCCTCGTTATGGTTGGATTGCGGACTGTTTTTATGGGCTGATTTGTGGGTATTTTGTATAATCGTGGGGCAGAATTTTACACGTTCGTTAGGCGTGTAATCCCCTTTGGCTAACTGTTGGTTGTGCCTTAAATGTGGCTTGTTGGTTGATGAATACAGGCCTTGGAAAGGTGGAAAGTACGTAGAAACAAAGGAAGTCTTTGCCCAATTTTCCGTAGAATTAGAGGGCCATTATTTGGTATAAGTCCTACACTTGATAGCTTGTAGTTGATAGAAGTGCTATTGTCATTTTAGGTTGAAGTACTACGTATAGCGTATTCTACTTAAAGGATGGAATAATTTATCAAAGTTAAGGTACTTTGGAGCATTTTGCTACTTCGATAATCGTCGCGGTATGTGAACCTCTTCCTTCTTTTGGCATGATTCTATGTATGAAATATACATGTGGTGTTATTTCATGATCCCTTACTCTTAGAAGTTAAGGCGTATGTATGTTGATTTACTTTATGTAAAGCTACGTCTAAGTTATCCTAAGTTCTTACCAAGTCTTATGGGGATGTTGGTAAGAGTCGTTAGAAGTATTTAGAGTCGAGTTGACTTTGCTAAGTTCTCGCATTTAATAAGAATAAGTATCGAACAATCCATTGCGGCGTTAATAAAAGAAAATGTATCGACAATCAATTAAATTAAAATGAGTAGAATTCTCCATGCATGTAAGCTAAGATAAGACAAAATTGTATTACATTTTCTAGATCGTGGTTGCTTTAATAAGATCGTTATAAACAAGTATAACCTAGTCACAACGCACAAAAGTATATGTTACTTAATTTAAAGAGTTTACGTTATGAATTTTTAAGACTATGAACCTTAAATTCTTAAAAGGTTAAGAGACTTTATTTTTCAAGTTATGGGACTTGATTCTTAAAGGAAGGAATGACTTGATTTAAAAGTATAGAATACTTGATTTGGAAAGTATTGATTTCTTGATATTCTAAAGATAAGAGACTTGATTTCTAAAGTTAAGAAACTTGATTTCTTAAAAGTTAAGAGACTTGAAGTATTTTTTTGAAAGCTTTGTAACTTGAGTTTTTAAAAGAAGAAGTTTATGGATTTAAGAAGACAAGGAGTTTTATGATTCTTTTTAAGTATGTATATACGTAGTACTTTTGGGTTTACTTTTCCCTAATGTAAAAAGAAATAAAAGTGCCTTAAGTTCTCTAAGGTGAAAGGTTGTTATAATAGCTTTTTGGGGAGTTATTATAACGACTAAAGAAGAAGTGAAAAGATGATTTAAAATGTTATGTAAAGAGACATTATCGCGTCCCAGTAATGGGCCGGGAAGACTATATGACATTATCGCGTCCCAGGAATGGGCCAGCGATACCTTTATGGGCGTATATGACATTATCGCGTCGTGAATGGGGCGCAAGTATACCTTTATGGGCGGTATATGACATTATCGCGTCGAGAATGGTAGGCGATACCTTACAGGCGAACTATATGACATTATCGCGTCGAGAATGGGTCGAGCGGATACCTTTATGGCGGACTATATGACATTATCGCGTCGAGAATGGCGGCGGTATACCTTTACGGGCGACTATATGACATTATCGCGTCCCGAGAATGGGTCGAGCGATATACCTTTATGGGCGAACTATATGACATTATCGCGTCGAGAATGGGCCGCAAAGATACCTTTATGGACAGACTATATGACATTATCGCATCGAGAATGGTAAGGCAAGATACCTTTACGGGCGGTATATGACATTATCGCGTCGAGAATGGGTCGAGCGATACCTTTATGGGCACTATGACCTTATCGCGTCCCGAGAATGGGGCGAGATACTTCGTGGGAAGACTTTTGTATGACTTCGCCGTGTCCCGCAAAATGGGCCGTTACGTTATCACGTTGGGTAATCAAAGTAAGCTTCCAAATAAGTTCTTCCATAAAGCGGTCGAATTATGTTATGTAAGATATGTAAGTTATGTGGAAAAACTTGATCGAATTCTTAAGTATGTATGTAAGAATATGATGTTAATTCTTATTGAAAGAAGGAAAAGAATGATTAATGTCGATTGATTTCATGAGTTAAAATGGCACGGTGGGATCTCGTATTTTAATTTTTATACTTGCCCTATCATTCTTTTGCAGATTATGATCTTGTTTAATGTACTTTATTTAGTTCCATACTTAGTACTTGTTATCGACCAGTAGAAATTTGCGTTAAATGTCCGCAGTCTAGGTACGATTGTGGATCCGCGAGCTTAGGATCCTTGTTTAGCATTTTGAGATGGCTCCAATTTCCGGAGTTTGTCATTATGGCTAGGTATATTCAGTGCGGCGGGGCCTTCCGTCATAGTTATTATCACGCTCTTAAGTGCGTATTCATATGTGGGTTGGACTGGTGTAAGTTGTATTTACATTGTTGTACAGCGTAGACCCTTTCGGGTGATTTATATTTATACGGAAGCCTTTTCGGCTTTGCCTTTGTTTTTTTTTTAAAAAATGAGTGATATTTATCTTCCGCGGTTTATTTATGTTGTATGGGTAGAAGGGTGCCCAGGTAGGGGCACCAGTCACGGTCCCGGGATTTGGGGCGTGACAGAATGATTCGATAAGATCAACCTATCTAGAGTGTATCAGCTCAAGAAGGAACTTGCAATGCTACACCAATGGACACTGCCTGTGTCCAGCTATTACTCCAGGATGAAGGACCTCTGGGATGACATAGATTCGATTGTGTCACCACCAACCTGTGAGTGTGACAGTCTTAGAGAATATATCCATCATTTGTCAAATAGAGATTACTTGAGTTTCTTATGGGACTCAATGATGGATATAATCAAGCAATGAGTCACATTCTATTGATGTCTCCCATACCAAGTGTTAATCAAGCATATGCAATGGTATCCTAAGATGAAATCCAAAAGATGATCTCTGGTGAATGCTTACTTGGAGGTGAAACCACTGATCCAATGACAATAGTGAGCAAGTTTCCTCAGCATAAGAGAAGGAGCAAATATATTCCAGGTGATGTTTGTGATTTTTGCAAAATGAAAGGTCACACCAGGGCAGGTCGCTTTAAGCTGATGGTGTGTGACTATTGTAAGAATACTGGACATATAAGGGAAGGTTTAAGTTCATGAGCATGTGAAATCGGTGGGGAAAAAAAGTTTACACGTTGCTCTATAAAAACAAAATGAATGAGGAGACATCAAAAGATTTCTAAAAACAGAATGAATAAAGAGACATCTAAAAATCCAAGGTAAAATGCGGTGAGAGTGGATCCAACACGTGACCTTCAGAAGTTATCCCCGCTGTTGTGATATGAACATGATTGTTTTATATTTACCTATTCAAGTAGTTATTTTCCATGAAAATGTATTCTCCATATAACTCATTTTCTAATGTTTGGTTATAAAAATGACTTCCCTCAGTAATGGTCAGAATTCGTTTTCTGATAACATTATTATTACTATTTATGACTTAAGAATTTCTTCAAAACACTATACAATTACCAATAATGATATCCATCGACCTAAACACGATTTTAGCCTTTGTTCTACCAGAAGAAATAGTTTGAAAAGAAATCCTTACAATTGTTTGACCAAATTAAGCAATTTCTAACAGTCACAAACTAAAACAAGAACACACATTAATTAATAATCAGGACTAAGTGAAATTAAATTTATTTAAAAGGAACATGTCATAGAGTAAGTATATTCTGTTATCTATATGTTATCTCTCTCTCAAGTCCTTTAAAGTGAATAATAAGTTTATCAGCTAGAAAACAATGTTACTTTTATGCACGGCCGATCACAAGAACTATATTGTCAACAAGCGTTCTGGTCTTTAGTTTAATCTAGGACGCATGGAACATTTTAAGTGGCTTTCAAATTAAAAATAACTTGTCAAGAATTAATAAACATAAAAGTTCTAGTCTTATTCTCATATAGAACACTCTTTAACCACCATGATATTCTAGAAAATAAAGGTGTTACTTCATAAATTTATAACCATTGCTATACCTCAGAATAGTTAAACTTAAAACGCATTTATCGTCACGTTAATTCACTTCATACCTAACCAATTCAAATCATCTTTCAAGAGTTTGCACACGACATTTTTTTTTATAACTGTAGTGCCCAAGCTTGCTTGAACGCGCCTCATCTAATTCCTCGAGATCTAGCTACCTCCCACCAGCACATGTACTAAGTAACTCTATCCACTAAGACTTGAATAAATGGAAAAAACCGTCTAGTTTTTCTTTTTATTGAGGAGTTGCAAGTGGCATTTGAGATTATGATTATGTTACACAATTAAGTAAACGAGGGCCATTCTGACGACATTGGAGTCTCCTTTATCAAATTAGCCAACTTCTTTGCCTCAAAGCGACTTGAGAGAAAGATATGGACTTTGCATTACGTTATGAGTCCCACAAAAAGATTCACGATTACAGTTGCATCATTGATCAAATATATTCGAAACACAGGTGAATATGAAAGACAATTCAAAGGAATGTGATACTCCTTTTAGGATTGGCTTGAAAAAATATCTTCAAAGAAGTGGAGCAGATCACCTTTTTGAGCATCGAAAGCTAGCAACTTCTCCACTGCATCCTGCATCCAATTCACAAATGAAATTGTTGAAATTGATACAACTTTTGTTGTTCAACATGATATTATACCTTGTACTGCTGATCCTGAGCTATTATGTTCTCACTGCCAAGTCTCTCAACTTGGTAGTCATTCTTCAGAGTATCCAATATCAATGCTGCTCGCTTTAGAACTTCGTGAGGTAATCCTGCAGGAACAAGTACACTTGAATTATGAAATGAAACTATTTGATCATAAAGGATGCACAAATACTCTCCAAGATGCCAAAGATGCTATAAGGGAGAGCAATGCATGTAAAGTGACAGAACACTCAAGTGCAGAGGTAGTATAGTTCCACTATAGGACTGTTTCCGAAATCTGATATTATATGACATATTCTAAATTATTCTCCATTTTCTTTCTCGAGGCATATATTCATACCACTGATTCTGCTAGTATGAGAAGATGATCAAAGTCAAATATGCAAGAGAAGAATCAAGCTTTTATATCACATTCCACATATAATTTGAACCAAACACCTTCCAGCCTTCCTTAACCATATATAGAAAGAAAAGGAAAAATTAAGCTACTATAAAAATAGTCGACCCCATTAGCAAACGCAACAAATATATGGTGCTCTTAGGCCAAAGGAGCATATTTACTTCCCTATCAACATGTGGAACTAATTTTTTAGGCAATGTTTTGACATACCAGCTAGCTGGGCACAATGCAACCCTGCAGAATAAAAGAGTCTATTAGAAGTTTATAATTTGCATGTTTCTTCGAGGTACAAAAGTTGCACTTACCATAGCTAAAGAGTGCACTTCCTGGGACCAACCTGCCAGGCATACAAGAGTAGGTGATATTACCGTTCCCGGAGAAGAAATAACAACCACAAAAGTTAAATCTAATATGTGGAAGTGGTAAACGTTAAAAGACAATCAAGCGATGTGTGTAGCCCTTAATGTACTAAAAGAATAACAGAATAGTCAATTATAAATTAGGCAATGCAAGGAACCTTAAATCAGAAGGGTCATTTAGGCTGAATGTAAAATACTAACACTGAAATTTTTGCTCTGACATCTAGGTTTATGCATCAGAAGGGTCACTCCTACTCTCAAGTGGGTACATACAAGTTGCACATAGCAATCTTGCTACATATGTAGCTAGTTGGATGACTGGTAATGAACGTGGTGAATATTTTTGCAATTGCAAACTGATCATTTGGTTTACGAAATTTGTATTAGCGCTCCTGTGAGCATCATTTTCTAATTTTTACAAAGAGTGAGTCTATTTTTATGTTCTTACTATTTAATGAAGTCTTGGAGTCAATACAATATGAAGTGTATTTTGACTATTACACAGGTTTCGTACAACCAATCTCTCGAAACTTTAAATCTTTGAGTAGTTATTTGATTTATATGAGTTCATTATTAGGCACCGCCATGACCGGTAATTCCACTGCTAAACTAAATTTTACAACTACAGTATTCTTTGCTATTCTAAGACACCAATAATATCTCCAACTACAACACTATCCAAAAATACACTGTCCATCAGAAGGTAACTTTGCCTAATATGTGTTGTACACCGAACAATCTACTCGGACACAATCCTTGACAATTAATTCTTCCAAGAATAGATCCCACACATATGATCAAAAACTAAGTAACAGTACTCAACTAGAAGGCAAACTAGTTCAACTCGTCAACCAACGTCAGTTATCTTCGCCAATCACTAAGAGCTTCCCAAACTTAATAAAAGCTTAACCTTTGGATCAACACATTATATGTATAATCTATCATCCATGTCTCCTCAAGGACATCGAGAATAGAAATTATGCCGCGAATTGACAAAGACAGATCTATATTGAGCTAGCTCAATGCCTTGGAGATCATCACAACTCATTTAGGTCCTTGATCTGAAAATGTTTAAAGTGTGTGGCCATCTCATCTAAAATCAAGTTGTTAGAGAGAGCACACTTTTATTTACTAGGCCAAATTCATTTTTATGGGCCAAGCACATGAAAGTTCTTTTTAATAATGGGTGGTAGTGAGACTCAAACTGAGGACCTCTGCTTGCTCTGATACCATTGTATTAAGACTATGGCTACTCTTTTTTGGTCTCCTCAGTCCAGTACCCACTTTAGGGCCCGATTTATCTAGATTCGGCCTAAAAGATCCCACTTTCAGGGGTTAAGTGCTCCCTACCAAAGACGAATCCATTTCAAGGGCTCGAAGCTGACACTTCTGGTTAAGGATGGAGGAGTACTTACCACCACACCACACAGTTCATGGTATCGCCAGTCCACCTAATTCTTGTTTTCTCCGATGTTGAGCCGCCATATTATCTTGTTCACGCTTTAGTTGCGGACCCAAGCGTGCGAGGGGTGTTAGTAGTCCCACATCGGTGAATGGGATGACAATTTGTCTCCTCATATAATTTTGAGCAATCATACCTCTTGCCTGAATAGATAAACTTCTAAAAGGATAAATACTCTAATGCATTATCACTACTAAAAGTTCGAGCAGTAACTTCAATTGTGATACATGTCTGGAAAATGGAAAACAGCTAAAAACCATCTTTCATTAAGAAAATTCAAATACATCTGGAGTAAAATGAACCTAACAAAATAGAGAAAATATATCGTTGAACTCACTCGAGTAGGACTCCAAACATCAATAGACTAAGGGAAAACAGAAACTCTAATCAACTATCAGGACATGAAGGCATAGTGGAACAGATATATTCCTAAGTTGGCACAACTTGCCATCTGATATAGACAAGTTTAACAATTAGACATCATCTTTTAAAGTTCGGATAAACTAGGATGTCTAAACCTTCCATAAATTAAGTCCTATGAGTAGGTAACTAGGAAAGATTCGGAAGAATTGAGAACGCTGGGCCATAAAATCATGTGATTGACACCCTGCATCAATCATCTGTCCCTTGTTATAGTCATCTATGAAATTGAAGTCATGAAAGACACTATTGAATACTCCCTCGTCTCAATTTATGTGTCTTACTTTCCTTTTTGATTTGTCTATATTTAGTAAGCTTTCCAATTTCAACATCCTACATGGCAAATTTAAGATCACAAGATTTAAAGAACTACACAACTTTAATTTAAGATCACAAGACTCAAAAGTTTTCATTTATTTCTTAAACTCCGTGTCGAGTCAAACTAAGACACTTAAAATGGGACAGAGGGAGTAGTTAGTTTGCACGACAAATAGTTTGATGGCTTCAGATTAATTGATCACTTTCGTATACTGATTATATTTTGTCTGGTAAACAAAAATGGATAGTAAGGACTTTGTTCTTTGGAAAGATCAATCACTACAATAGACTAACTAGATAATTTGCCATTTTGTGATACTTCTGGGTAAAGCAGTTCAAAATCGAACCGTAATCGATAACCCAATCGCAAAATAGGTTTATTGATTTATTGATATCGGGTTATCGGATTAACGTTTGGTGAACGGGTATGGAATTTTGTTGTTAATGGCTTAAGGGTGAGGGGTACAATTTACTCATTTTCCTTATCGGTTTAGCCGTTAAACCGTTAAGAATTAAAATTTACATTTGCATATGTTTGTTGCACTTTCAAGTGTTCTCCCATTTTGTTTATTTTGTATAAGCTTACTATCATGAAATGGAAGCACCTGTATATCCATTCTATATCAGCTTATTTTGTATAAGAGCTTACTTTGTATAAGTATGTCCGTTTTGTAAAAGCGCATTATCTTATTACGCTAGCACTGCACTTTTCCTGACAGTCATATACTGCATACATGTGAAGCAAAGTCTTGGGCTACCAGCTATAAGATACTGCACTTTGAAACTGTTAGATCGGGTTAGCATCCCCATATTGGTTGGGGAATGGACTGGCTGCTTATATGGACTTGGGCAATTCTCCCTACATAAGCTAGCTTTTGGGGTTGAGTTAGGCCCAATGTCATATCTTTACATGGAATCAGAGTCAGGTCCATGCTTCGACCCCATTTTATATCGTTAACACTACAATTGCGTCTGGGAATGAAGGGGAGTGTTAGAGTAGGTTAGAATACCACATTGGTTGGGAATAGACCGGTGGTCTGCTTATATGGATTTAGGCAATCCTCCCCTCGTAAACTAGCTTTTGGGTTGAGTTAGGCCCAAGAGCCATATCTTTACAAAGACAAAATTTGATTACAATTTTTAACGTTTCATTTTAGGCTATAAGTAGTTTGGTATACTTTGTCGATTAATCGCTAAACCAACCGATAAGCGCTAATCCCATACCGAACCAACCAATACCTCATTGGTTAGGTTAGTTGATTAGTTTATTAAAATCAATAATCGATAAGTCGAATGGTTAAGCGCAAATATCCAACCGACCCTCCCAATAAGCACCCCTACTTCTGGGTGGAGTCTGTAAAAGGGAAAGGATTGGCATGTAGGCTTCTCCTTTTTGCACAATAAAAGAATAGTACTATACTTCATATATGATCCTTTTCTTATACTTTAATGTGGTTACATAGTAGTTTGTTTCTAGAAATACATCTCTTGGAAACATTGTCCCTGGGTGATCTTGCACGTATACTAGTCTGTGACTAACCCTGATGTTACATCACCATTGGGAGTAAATGGTACCCCAGGAGAGCACAGGAGCAAGATGTGATGAATAGATAAACAAAAATCTCTACAATTGCAAACTAAGCATACTTTTATTTTTTCAAAAATAGATAATAAAAAGAAGAAACAAGAAAAGAGAGATAGTTAATTGATGCTCCCATGGACCCGAATTAATCAATAATATTCAGTTTGCAAGTGTTTACTTGACCTTATCAACCTACTATCTGTCAACAACAACAAACCTAGTGGAATCCCACAAGTGGGGTCTGGGAGGGTAGGTTGTACGCAGACCTTACCCCTACCTTGGGAGGTAGGGAGGTTGTTTCCGATAAATCCTCGGCTAAGAATAAAGCAATACAACAACAACAATAAAGCATGTCATATAGGAAAAAGGAACAGTAACTACAACAGAATAATATGCTACACCAGGAACGAGAGACAGAAAATACTAACAAAAATCGAAAAACAAACAATTACAACATAAATATTGAGACTACTAGAATGGAACGCCCTACTACCCTAATCTGTGTCCTCCACAACTTCCTATGTAAGGTCCTCGGTAAGTTGCAACTGTGTCATGCTAATCACCTCTCCTAAATACTTTTTTGACCTACCTCTACCTCTCCTGAAGTCATTCATAGCCAACCTCTCACACCTCTACCTCTCCTGAAGTCATTCATAGCCAACCTCTCACACCTCTCCTCTTCACATGCCTGTCTCAACCTCGTTTCCCTCATCTTGTCCTCGAGGCCACTCCCACCTTGTCCTAGATATTTTCATTTCTAATCCTTTCTCTCCAAGTATGCTCTCACATCCACCACATCCTCATTTCTACAACTTTCATCTTCTGAATGTGGCAAGTGTTTTGAATCTCCTCCCACTATCCTTACTCGGGCCTTGGCTCCCTCGTACAAGTCTTTGATCGCCCTAGTGTACGCGACAGGTACCCCTCTAGCCTTCAAGCACCTTCATAGAACCTCTCTAGGACTTTATCTTAAGCCTTTTCAAGGTCGATGAACACCATGTGAAGGTGCTTCTTCTCTCTGTACTGCTCCACCAGCCTCCTCACAAGATGAATGACTTCTGTCGTCGAGCACCCCGACATGAAACCAAACTGATTCTCAGAAACAGTAACGCTCCTCCTCACCCTCATCTCCACCACTCGCTACCAAACTTTCATAGTGTGGTTTAGCAACTTGATACCTTATAATTGTTGCAACTCTGTACGTCACTCTTGTTCTTGTACAACGGGATCATTCGTACTCCATCTCCATTCTTCGGGCATTTTTGTTGTCTTAAAAAACGATATTAAACAGCCTAGTCAGTCATTCCAAACCTGACATACCTGCACTCTTCCACAATTCCACCGGTTAGGTCCGGTTGTTCTTCCCCTGCGCATCCTGCGAATAGCACCCTTAACCTCTTCCACCTTTATAAGCCTACAATACCCAAAATCACGACTTCTCTCTGAGTGCTCCAGATCCCCAGCATAGTGTCTCTGCCCCCTCTTCATTCAAGAGTTTATGAAAGTAAGATTGTCATCTCCGTCGAATGAGTGCTTCTTTCACCAGAATGCTGCTATCCTCATCCTTGATGCACTTAACTTGATCCAGGTCACAGACACTCCTCTCTCACCTTGGCGAGCCTGTACAGCTTCTTATGGGCCTTTGCCCTCTAATTCAGCATACAAGCGTTCAAAAGCTGCCATTTTTTCCGCCGTAACCGCTAACTTCGCCATCTTATACTCTTCCCTATTCGTCCATTTTTCCTCCTCGTCCTTACGTTCCACCAATTTCACATACGCCGCCTTCTTCGCCTTCACCTTCTCTTGGACTTCTCCATTCCACCACCAGTCCCCTCGATGCCGACCAAATCTACCTCTCGAGACCCCTTACACCTCTCTTGTTGCTTTCCTAATGCAACTAGCAGTCCTATCCCACATAGTGTTCGCATCACCGCTACTCCCCTAAGCCTCCATAGCCATCAACTTTTCCCCCATCTCCTGTGCACACTGACTAATTTTTTAAAATAAGAGATGTATGCAGACATTATATAAGAAATGCAAATAAATTTAATATAAGAAATACACGTAGTAAAATTAATTTAAAAGGAAAAACATAGTCAAAAATTTGTTTCCAAGTCTGTAGGATCAAATAAAACGGGAAACAAGGAATAATGTGCATTGTCCTGCAGTAATTGATTTACACTTGGAAATCAGGTAAGAAATGCAGCATGAGCCTACCTATAGAGAAATACAATGTCTTCAACGTCGGCACAATCTTTATCCGGGCTTAGCACACTCATCGTATAACACTTGATTCTGTCTGACTGAAATTTATCAAAATGTAGATTTTACTTGGTTCCAACAACTCAGAAAGCTTTAAAATGACTTCAAATAAGAAACATCAGGCAAAATCATTAACGTACTACCTCCAGTAAACAACTATTATCAAATATCTCTGTCAAGTGAGTACAAACCAGGACCTGCAAAAAAGACTGTTATGCCTACTGACTTTCATTAACATAATAAAACACAAGTTCCAGACATGTAGTGAGGCGCAACTTTTAGCAAGAAACTAGGTTAATCAAACAAAGTTAGCCAACCATGTTTCCAAGAACCTTTGATGTCTGAACTTATCACTAGGCCTGTAGCAAAATATGTAGAGTGGCTACCAGAAATCGAGCTTGAAGCTCTAGAGACTTGATGGCTGTTGGCCACCACTACAATCAAAAAGCTCGTCATATTGGTGACTTTCTTGAAAGTTTGTCATGTTAGAAGTTTGGTTGTCTAACTTCTGCTGTGGCATATCGGTTGGTGTTGAGGGGATGTACTAGTGGAGGCGCTGCTGGGAATTGACTGGGCGATGGCTTAAGCTAGACGTAGCAGTTTTGGAGTGCTATAGGAAGGAAAGAAGGATGTGCTCCACTTGAAGCGCAAATCAAATTTGACAACTAAAATCGGATAGTGACAGTGTCAAAAAGGTTGGGGTCGGCAAATTATATTTTGTTGTTTTTCAAGAATTGAGCATTTGGTCCTAAGCATTCATAAAACAATCAATTTCCTTGTTGTCTCAGAAAATGTCAAACGCCGACTGGTTTGCCCAGAAGAAGAGAAATGGTGCCATAACGAAGAGAGACATAGCTTCTGTTAAAATCAGTGGGAAATTGTACTATTTGAAGACCAAAAGGGCCTGACGACAAAGAGGCTAAATTAACCAGAAAAGGGATGTATAAGTGTGTTTACTATAAATGACGAGACAAGCAACCATAACAATTTCAGGAAGTAATAAACAAGGCTGTGGTCCCTTCATTTCAGTCAATACACTATCCATGCAGATGATAGTATATAGTCATTCTTTTCAATTCTCCTAAATTTTGCTATCAATGGTTATCCATTACCATCACAATTTGTACGAGCATAGGAAAATAACTTATACTCGTCCCTCCTATCTAAACAAAGGGCAGTAGTACCAGACCTTTGGAGGGTCATAGCATGACACACAGTGATTTATGGTTCCACCAAGAAGACCGATACCATCTGAAAGGAATTGACAAAATGTGCTGTGAGACAATCAACAACAATGGAAATACCTTTGTGATAAACGAATGTTACTACTTTATCTGGTTGTTCAATCCTTTTACAAGAGACAACAAAACCTCAAGTTTTTATGCTCTAACACTTGGGAAATGACAAATTAGATCACTAGGTAATTGGTATTTAAATGTCTATAAAAATCAGTATGAAAAAGCTGGAGATTAGCATGACCCAGCATATCAATCCAATTGGTATTTAAGTAGGCATCATGTTTCAGTACTTTTCTACCTTTTCATATCAAAGTCCAATTTATGAAAGATTTAGAATCAGAGACAGAAATGCCAGATATTTGGAAGACCAACCTTCTGTAAGGGTGCCTTTACCAAACTCATCCATTAAACATAAGGACCGAGGACTTGCATGCCTGAATATGATTATCATGAAATTAGATACATATGATTTACGTGATCTGTACATGTATCTATCACGTATATGTGTGTGTTCCTTTATATACTTGTATGATAACATACTATCAGAAAACATATTGTTGATTAAACAACATACCCAGTGAAATCCCACAATGTGGGGTCTGGGGAAGGTAGAGTGTACACAGACCTTACCCCTATCAAGGTAGGGAGGTTGTTTCCGAAAGACCCTCGGCTCAAGAGAAAGCATAGAAAGAGGTCAGATAAGGACAAGAAATTCAAAGCAGTATGAAAATAGAGATAACGAAAGCGACACAGATAAAATAGGATAATCGAAGTACAAGAGATATCAGATAATAGCATAAATCAAAGCACACGAAACAATAGAGAAATACTGTGACTACTAATATGAAAGGATAAGCGATACTACCCACTAGCCTTCTACCCTAATCTGAGTCCTCCATAACCTCCTATCTAAGGTCATGTTCTCGGTAAGCTGTAAATGCGTCATGTCCTGTCTAATCACCTCTCCCCAATACTTGATAATAAACATAGATTCATAACTCAGCATTCTGAATTTTAGAATTACTGATCATCCATGACGTTATGCTCAGATGAATATATTGCAGTCCTTCAATATGCAAAATTTCTGAAAGCTTAGGTATACTGCAATTTACTGGTCCTTATGAGGTTTTAGTTAAGCATACCTTAACATAATTCCCACTTGATGGAGATCAATCATAAATGTCGATTGTTCAGCAGTCATAAATTTACTCCCCATAGCACAAAATATCCTGTTTGTCAAGTGGTATTATTACTGTGACATATTAAGCAATAAGCAGATGACCTAAAATACAACCAATGCAAAGATGACACTCCTTGGAAGTTATGTTCTCGTGTTGAAGAATGCAGTCGAATATAAATTTTTTACAGATAAATATGGTGTGGATCGAATTAAATTGAACTAGTTACAGTTGAAGAAGTGCAGAAACCTGTCAGTTAAACCCACTGTGGCAGCATCTGCTGGTACATAACTTCCAATGTGGGAAAGGAAAACTATCAAGGCAACCTAAAATAATTATTGAAATGAATGCTTAAGTGAATGCAAATATGGAAATTGCATTCATTACAAATATAAGTACTCTTTAGATAAACAAAACTAATAAACACTGAGAATAGATGACCTGTTTCATTGGTATTTACATCATTACGAGTTTAAGAATATGTTTAAACACCAGTATAATAATTAGTTATAAAAATAACAGGATAAATTCAACACGAATGAGGGAACCATATCCATGGCTAATTCCATCTAGTCAATTGGAATATGTTTTAAGGAGATTTAGTATTCAAAACTACAACGTATAACATCTTGTCTCAGATCAGAGAATTATGGTCAATAAAGCTCTGAATTCTATACTACTCGGAAACTAGGACACAAACTTTGGAGTGTGAAATTGATTATAACCGGAACATCAAGACTGCAGGTGGGAGTTGCAGTATCTCTTCCACTTCAGATGTTTATGAATTCTATGAATGGTTTAGAAGGTTTATAAATCTTGACTATTTGATTAGCTGAACAAGGACAGATCAACAAGTTGTTAGGGTTTATAGTTAGACCTTAGTCAGTCTACAATTTTTGTCTTTGTTGTATGTTAATATCTAATTTATCAAATCGACAAAATCATTCGCTAGAAATAGGTCTTTTTCATCTAGAATATATAGATTGGAATTTGATATGGTAAATAGATTCACAAGTTCACGAGTAAATACTCTAATTACCTCTATAATATAACTCAGCTTTCAGATACACCTCTAAATTTCAAAGTCAAACACAAACACAATGGAGTTATATGGTAAATAGATTCATAAATAGATATTTGTTTAGGATTTTCATTACATTTGGACAGTTACTTGTTTGGCTTCAGAACATAGAGAGTTATCTGCAGCAGAGTAAATTAAAATAAACTGAAGTGGAATAATCAAAAATATTAAAAATGAAAATTCGAATATATTAAATTTGATGAAATTTTAACAATGAGAATAAGCTCTTTTTTTTATCATTACTTCAAAATTTTGATTAGCAATCTTATTACAGCTGGCCAATTTGTCTGTTGCACTCTCCTTTTGCAATCAAATCAGGCCGAAAAGTAACAGGTAATAAGCTTTATTAAGGTTTCAAACCCTTTGAAAAGGAAGACGAAAACCTTTTAAAAGGTCAATGAATATTTTTAATACAAATCATGAGGATAACTTAAAAATCTTCATACATTTGTGAATCAGATGGTCAAGCAGGTTCCAGATATATTGAAGGTCTGGAGATCAAACTTGTTGGCAACAACTCTTTGTTGTTGTTCTCCAGGAGGTCACGAGTTCGAACCGTGAAAACAGTCTCTTGTCGAAATGCAGGGTAAAGTGCATACAATAGACCCTTGTGGTCCGTCCTTCCCTGGACCCAGCGCATAGCGGGAGCTTAGTGCACCGGACTGCCCCTTTGTGGATCAGCCGATGCAAGGGACATCATCAAAAAGTATTAAGTGTAGAAAAGCATATGATTTGACTGGTACATATATAGAGGTTTGGAAGTACCTCGAAAAGCGGTACTTATATAGAGGTTTGGAAGTACCTCGAAAAGGTTAGAGTAGTATAACTAACCAAGTTATACAATAATAGTAAGAAGTAGAAAGATACTAAGCGAGTGCAGAGAGAGTACCTTAGTTCCAAATGGAGATAATTGTGCTATATGATAAAGCTTTTAGAGAAAAAATGATAGAATATAAATTTAGGGATATTACAACAGTGACATGTAACTAGTTCGATTCATGTCAGGTATCTACAACAAACGCAGTAGTTTTTCTAAGAAGATTGAATGAAATTTACGAGGAGAGAAAGAAGGATCTCCACACGATATTCATTGGCTTAGAGAAAGAGTACAATAGAATATCAAGAAAAGTCTTTTGGTGGGTAAAATAAAAATATTTATACCTAATATATAGACTTCCACGAAATATATTGTTAGCGGAAACGTAAGAGAAAGAATACAAGATTTAACGTGGTTCGGATCAAAATGATCCTACGTCTACCAGAGAACAATTGCCTTTATATTATTAACAAAGGTAGGGGAGATTTCCCAATTACACCTAAGAGAATTGTTCTCTCAACTCTCTACTCACTACAATGTATTGTATGATTTATTATTGAGATGGATTCACCAACCTTTTCAATCTCCACCTAGGTTTGCGTTTCGAGCGTGCGTGTGAACAACTCTGGCCAAAACTTCTAAGCTTACTGGGCAACCCCATTGTAAGAAACAAGAAGAATCAAACCATTGTTAAACATACCACCTCCACCTAACAACTGTTCTCTTCGGAGTTGCATCAGTTGATGCGTACTCCTGTCATGTCCTTGTAGTGAACTTAGCTAGCGAGACTATCAACATGTCTGCAGTGTTATCGTCTGTGATAACCTTCACGGCCTTGATAGTTCCCTCTTCAACATCTCGAATAAAACGAAATCTGACATCAATGTGTATAGTGCGCTCATGAAATCTCTGATTTTTAATCAGATGAATAGCACTCTGACTATAACATCTGAGGGTTGATTCCTGCTGAACCAAACTCAGTTCTGCCACTAAACCTTTCAACTAGATAGCTTGCCTCTGCTGCTGCCATGTATTCTTCTTCGGTCGTAGACAGCGATAATTGACTGCAGAGTTGATTTCCAACTAATGGCACTGCCAACAAGAGTAATCCAGTTGTGGACCTCCTTCTGTCAAGATACCCTGCATAGTCAGAATCCACATAACCGAGAATTGAAATACCTCCACCACCTTTTCGAAAGGTCAGACCAACATCAGAAGCTCCCTTGAGATATCTCAATATCCACTTGACAGTTTCTCAATACCTCTTTCCTGGGTTGGACATGTATCTGCTTACCACACTTACAGATTGAGCAATATCTGGACGTGCACATTCCATAGCATACATAATGCTACCAGCTGCGCTAGCATAAGGAACGTTTAACATATGCTCCACCTCATCCTCGAACTGAGGCATTTGTAAGTTTAAAAGATTAAAATAAGGCGCTAACGGTGTACTTACAGGCTTGCACATATATATATTGAATCTCTCGAGAACCCTTTCAATCTACCTAATCTGAGAAAGATGTACAACACCGTCTTCTCTTGAAATCTCCATGCCTAGGATTTTCTTTGCAACTCCCAACTTTTTCATGTTAAATTCCTTACTTAACAGTTTCTTCAAAGAATTTATCTCTATTATGTTGTTAGCAAAAATAAGCATATCATCAACATACAACAGTAAATAAATCATCATGTTACCATACATCTTCTTGTGATACACACAACTATCAAATGCACTCCTTGAGAATCCATGTGTTGTTATGAATGCATCAATCGTCTTGTACCACTGTCTAAGGGATTGTTTCGATCCATACAAAAATTTCTTCAGTAGGCATACATGATCTTTTTTCCCCTCAGCTAGGAAATCTTCAGGTTGTTCCATATAGATTGTTTCTTCTAAATCACCATGCAAGAAAGCAGTTTTGACATCAAGTTGTTGAAGCTCCAAGTCAAATTGTGCCACCAATGCTAGTAGCACGCAAATTGAGTTATGCTTCACAACCGAAGAGAAAATCTCATTGTCGTCAATTCCCTCCTTTTGACTGAAACCATTTGCAACCAATCTCGCCTTGAACCTTGCATCTTCCACTTTAGGAATTCCCTCTTTCTTTCTATAGACCCATTTGCATCCAACTGTCCTCTTCCTCTTTTGCCTTTTTACTATGACCCATGTCTGATTCTTGTGAAGAGACTCCATCTCTTCAGTCATGGCTAACCGCCATTGCGTTGCATCTTTGTAAGAAGTTGCTTCAACATACGAGGAGGGTTCAAGATCTTTAATCTCTTCTTTTGCAGCTACGAACGCATATGCAATCAGATTTGCTTAATCTATAAGATGTTCCGATCCTCGTGTCTGCCTCTTCTCCCTTCTCTTCACAATTGTGTATGGCTCATTAACAAGTTCTTCAAGATCTACATATTTTGACTCATCTTCAACCTTAGTCTCTTGATCCTCTTCCTTGGTAAGCTCCACCGGAAGCTCCATCTGCTCGTTGTTCTTGTTTCTTGAAAACTCCACAGAAACTTTACGAGGATCAAGTATAGAGGATTCATCAAAGGTGACATCTCTACTAACTATAAATTTGAGTAAAGACAAACACCAAAGTTTGTACCCTTTTACGGCATCCACATACCCTACGAATATGGTCTTCTTAGCCCTTGGTTCAAGCTTTCCTTCATTAACATGATAATAAGCTGGAACACAAATACTCGTAAGTATGAATAGTTAGAGGGTTCACCTGACCATACCTCATTCGGAGTCTTACAGTCAATTGTCGATGCTGGAGATCGATTGACAATATGAGCGATGGCGTGAATCGCTGACTCAAATATTTTGGACATTTTGGCTTGTACGAGCATACAATGAGCCATTTCAAGAAAAGTTCTACTCATCCTCTCGGCAACTCCGTTCTACTATGGGGTGTGCCTGACAATCCTATGTCTTGAGATTCCATGAACCTTGCAGAAATTATTAAGCTTTTCACTGCAAAACTCCAAGCCATTGTCTGGGAAGATATTTGATTTTCCGCTCCATTTGATTTTCAACCAAAATCTTCTACTCTTTAAATGCTTCAAAAGTATCACTTTTTGCCTTCAAAAAATGCACCCAAACCTTCCATGAGAAATCATCAATAAAAGTGAGAAGATACCTTTTTTCGCCCTTCGATGGAAGTTTAGAGGGACCCATAAATGTGAATGGATGTTTTAGCACCCCTCCCGTATTGTGCTTGCCAATCTTCTTCTTTCCTAGAATGCAGTGCTCACAAAATTCAAGTGTGCTGATCTACTCACCTTCCAAAAGGTTACGGTTTCTCAACATCTTCAGTCCACGTGCGCTCATATAATTATAACCCAGTCTCATGTGCATAATATTGCCTTGTCATCGTTAGATAACAGCATTGTAGATGTATTTGCAGAGCCAACAATGGTGCTTCCGGCCAATGTGTAGAGGCCATTCTCCAGCTTGACTAAAGAACCTTTATTCACCTTCATAGTTCCTTCTTCGCTCATGTACGTGTAGCCTTGTTTATCCAGAGTACCCAGAGAGATCAAATTCTTCTTCATATCAGGAATAGTCCTCACGACTCCATCATGGTAGTGAACCTGAACTAAACCAATGCCAACTATTGCACAAGTTGCATTATTTCCCATTACTATGATTCCTCCACTTTTCTCATAGCTACTACCAATCTCTTCGAAACGTCATATGCAGAGTACAAGCAGAGTCTAACACTCATTTGTTGCTATAACTTTCGTTATTGCATGATGTTGTAAGTACATATTCATTATCAGAGTCATGTACATGTATCTGTTCAATTGTGGATGCACTCGCCTTTCTCTTGGACTTTGATGTTGGACAACCTCGTTCATAGTGCTCATTCTTGCCACAACCCCAACACTCCGTTTTCTTTTTGTTCACACGAGATTTTGATCTGTGCTTTGATTTGCTCCTTCCCTGTTGGTTAGTCCGGCCTCTCACAAAGAGCCCACTTGCCTGATCATCTTTGTCCCCTTCAAAATGCCTCTGCACATCACTAGAGTTAAGTGTCTTTCGCACTTGCTCAAGGGTGATAGGCTCCTTACTATACATCATTGAATTCTCGATATCATGATATCATGAAGTCAAAGAAAATAGCAAAGCACATGCAAGCGTCTCCTCATCCTTTTTAATTCCTGCAATCTATAAATCCATGACAAGTTTATTGAACGCGTCTAAATGATCTTGTAACAAAGTACCTGACCCCAATTTAAATGTGTGAAGACACCGTTGTAACAACATCCTCGTTGTCACCGATCGGTCCTGGTAAAGCCGTTGTAGTTTGTCCTATAATTGTTTGGCCGTCTCTTCGTTACTTGTACTCACTTCACAAAGCATGTTAGGTGCAGGGGACAGTTGGATTACACTCAATGCATCCCCTTCAATCTTCTCTTTGTCGGAATTCGATGTACATCGGGATACTTTCCGTCAATTAGCATGAATTGAACCTTCCCTCCGCAGTAACGCCAGCATTTGGATCTTCCAGATATTGAAGTTGTTACGCCCACTGAATCTATCAATTTCAAACTTCATGGAACTCATCTTTGTTTGTTCTTCCTCCTTGGATCTTCAAAGAACCCTAAAGCTCTGATACCAATTGTTAGCGAAAACATAAAAGAAATAACACAAGATTTAACGTGGTTCGTATCAAAATGATCCTACGTCCACTAGAGAATAGTTGCCTTTATATTAATAACAAAGGTAGGGGAGATTTTTCAATTACACCTAAGAGAATTGCTCTCTCAACTCTCTACTTACTACAATGTATTGTATGGTTTATTTTTGGGATGGATTCTACAAGAGAATGAGTGCATCTGTATATTTATAGAGGTAAAAACTCCTTTTTATGTCATTGGTGACATCAAAGGAAGCAAACAACAATTTTGCTTCTACCTCCTCTTGATGTCATGGGTGACATCAAAGGAGGAAAACATCAACTTTGATTTCTCATGCTAGTAGTCATTTTTTACTTCTCGTCTTCTTGTCTTTTTCTTTCTTTTCACACCAACTCTTCCAATTGGCATGACATTGTTGACTAAACCTAAACCAACCTTTTCAGATATAAATGAAGAAGCGGTTACATTTAAGAAGATACATAGGAGTTTCTAATAACAGTGACTATCTTGAATCTGTACTTGTTCATCCTAGTTATATAAGGGCAAAAAGATAGTACAAAAGATGAGGTTCCCATTTGTGTGTTACTTGTGGATGATATTGAATTAATTGATGAAACTAGCTAAGAAGTCCACAAAAGTTGGAACTACAGAGAAACATTCTGGTGATTAAGTGTTCTAGGAAAGTAGAAAAAGACAGATTATGCATTGCAAGTTTAGCACCTTAAGAAGAACAAAGTAAAGCAAAATCAAACAGAATTATGGTGCCTTAGAAAGAAAACTCAGATATTTAGGCTCAGCCTTCCAGAAGTATTGGCATATGATAGATGCAGATATTACACATAATTGAAATAAGACTAGTTGAAATGGACGAGTTTTATGAGAGTGTCCATGCGATAGATACCTAATACGACGAAATGAAAGTTTTATAGGATGCTTTGAGCCCTAATACCTAACCTACCCACAAGATGAAAGTTGTAGAAATGTTTTTTTTGGTATAACCATCCGGTATATGGATCCCGTTGGCCCGATTAATCCATTAAAGGGGGAAGCGCTCCCTACTAGGATCCTCCATTCCCGAGGCTCAAACTCAAAACCTCAGGTTACGGATAAAGGATCCTATCCATCCGACCACACCCTTCCACATCCTTGGTGTAAAGTAGGGTACATTGGAAGAAAATCATATAGGCGATGTTGCTAGGATTTGTATGCTAGTAGAAAATGTAGAGGATTTCTCGTGCCAGACCACTTTTAAATATTGGACTGGTATGGTCCAAATGAAGCAACACAGCTAGACATGATTCATAGAGCTGACCAGATGAGCTTGGAATTGAAGCGTAGTTGTTGTAGTTGTGTTTACCAAAAAGTAAAAACTATGATTGGAGGACATAAATGGTGAAGACATAGCATACTGAAGAAAGATATGTAATCTATAACTGATTATATGTGAAACTGTCAGGTTATTAGGCAGTCCTAGGTGCACAAACATGTCAAAGCACCAAATTAACATTGTGTGTGTAGAAAGAAAGATAGAGTGTTATACCTGCTTGATGTAGATGCTTTTGCCCGAATAATTAGGGCCTGTGATGATATTAATTCTTCCTGGAAAATACATATTGATCAGCCACAGGATATAATGCTTGGCAAGAATCGGTGAGTCCAAAATGGCTTTTTCAGTGGACATTCCACTATACCTTCATGAGAAATTTTTGTGTCATTGGGAATAAATGTGTCTACAGTCATCTCCTGCAAAACATGTCTGGAAAAAGAATAATATAAAATGGAATCCCTTAACAGGTGCCCTAATGGTAAATCTAACTGCATTGGGATAAAAAGGATAATCTCCGCTATTCGCACTTTCTTACCTTCCACTCCTTATATCAAGCAAATCTTCTGCCGTCAAATTTGGCCTTACATAGTTGTTCTGACGTGCAACCAAGGCTAACGCTAAAATGCTACACGGGAGCAGAAAACAAATGTAAAGGGGGAATAGCAGACAACAGGGAAGAATTTTGTATCGAAATGCTCACCAGTCAAGCTCAGCTGCAAAACTAACAGCCTTGTGTACATGCACTGAGAATTGAAGAATATGTGACACTAGGTCTCTTGTTATAGCTCTCTCCATATCTTCGGAAAAGTTCAAAAGAGTAATAAAGAAAGAGAAAAAGAAACCAAAATACACTATGGAAGAAACTCTACTGAAACCGTAAATATTTGTGCCATGAAAAAAGTTGGTGCTCGGTAGTGATAAAGTTTCAAGGTTTTGGCTATCACACATGGTGATTGCAGGCAGAAGTCAAACTTGTTTCTCTGTTACTATTGAACCTTGTTGGACTGAACCATTTTTCTTTTTTGGAATAAGAAATGTCAAGTCTTTGAGAAGTAGAACAACAACAACGTGGCCAAAGAAGTATAATTGTGAAAACTAAGGACAAGAATCAAAGAATACATACCCAGGATTTTATGATATATATCTCCGAGAAGGTTATCCAATTCTTTTGTCTTTGCAGTATGATAAAAGAACCTCCTATGTTCTCCCTCCTCATCAGCAAACTAGGCATATGATAACCATTGCTAATATAGATCAGAAGACATCTAGTGATTCCATACACTGCTTTACAAATCAGACAATGACATACCGCAAACTCATAGTCCTGAAGATTCTCCAGCATCTCTTCACCAAGTTTTTCATTGAAAATGCACATTAAGTAACCTGTTAGTGGAAAAGCATAGATATTGATCACAACTAAAGATGCACAGTTTTATCCTAGGTTTAATAGGTGTGAAAAAAAAAGATAGCATATAGTAGAAACTCTCTGAAACTGACAGGACAGATGTTAATAGATGTGAGTATAATTGGTGGCCGCTGTGAGACAAGATGCACAACATTTCTCTGAACAGGAAAATAATGCAGAACACTTTTACTTCCAAGAAGTTTTCCACTTTATTATCTCGCTCTGATTTTTTAGTAGGTTGCTATGTTTCATTAGATTTTCAGCATTTTATATAGGTGTCATAATTGGCAGACCAGAAATATGCATTTAATGGTTGTTGCTTATGCAGAAGATACATATGAAGGCATGAATTCAACCAGGTTGAACTACATACACTTTTTAAAGAAATGGAAGGGGAGGGGAGGGGAGGAGAGGGGAATTTTAGAATAATTTGAAGTTAGAACGATTGATACTCCAGCTCCATGTCTGGTCATTAAGAATGCAAAAATTATCAGGTCAAGAGACTTCTTTCAGGTAAAGCCAAGCCAGTGACAGACAAGTATAAAAGATCATCGGGTACTGAATGAAATATGTTCCTAGTCAACAGTCAGCTATCTAGCTTACTGCTAGCTTAAAATGTCATCTACCTGTTCACACAGATTCATAGGTATTCGAATTGAGATCCATCTTTGAATTTTACTCCGATCACTTAAGTACAACAATAACAACATACCCAGTGAAATCCCACAATGTGGAGTCTGGGAGGGTAGAGTGTACACAGACCTTACCACCTTGGAAGGTAGTCTTTCGAAAACAACCTCTCTACCTTCCAAGGTGGTAAGGTCTGTGTACACTCTACCAAGGTATCAGATATGGTCAAGCAGTTCAAAGCAATATGAAAATGAAAATAACGAAAGCGAATAAGCTGTGGTAAAACAGTCTTGAAAAAAAAGGAGCAGTAGCAACTACAGATAAGATAATCAAAGTACAAGAAACTATAAAGCAATACTGAGACTACTAGTATGAAAGGATAAGCGGGTCTCGTACTAGCCTTCTACCTTAATCTGAGGCCTCCATAACCTCTTATCTAAGGTCATGTCCTCGGTAAGCTGGAACTGCGTCATGTCCCGTCTAATCACTTCTCCTCAATACTTCTTTCGTCTACCTCTCTTGAAATTGTCCATAGCCAACCTTTCACACATCCGCACTAGGGCATCCGTATCTCTCCCCTTCACATGTCCAAACCATCTAAGCTTTGCTTCTCGCATCTTGTCCCCCATCGAGGCCACTCCCACCTTATCCCGGATATCTTCATTCCTAATCATATCTCTCCTAGTGTACCCACACATCCATCACAACATTCTCATTTCTGCAACTTTCATCTTCTGAACATGAGAGCTCTTAACTGGCCAACACTCCGCCCCATATAGCATAGTCGGTCTAACAACCACTTTGTAGAACTTGCCTTTAAGTTTTGGTGGCACCTTCTTATCACTCCGGATGCGAGCCTCCATTTCATCCACCTTGCACCAATACGATGTGTGACGTCATCGTAAATCTCCCTATTTCCTTGAATAAAAGACCCAAGATACTTGAAAATGTCTCTCTTCTACATAACCTGTGTACCAAGCCACACTACCACATCAGCCTCATGTGGTACGTCACTGAACTTACACTTCAAGTATTCCGTTTTGGTCCTACTCAACTTGAACCCTTTAGACTCCAAATTTTATCTCCAACCCTGCAGCTTAGCGTTAACTCCGCTACGGGTCTCGTCAATCAGGACTATGCCATCCGCAAATAACACACACCATGACACCTCACCTTGAATTTGCTGCGTCAATCCATCCATCACCAAAACAAATAAAAATTGGCTAATAGTTGATCCCTGGTGCAACCCCATCACAACTGAAAAGTGCTCTAAGTCCCCTCCCACAGTCCTTACTCAGATCTTGGCTCTATTGATCGCCATAATGTATGTCATAGGTACACCTCTAACCTCCAAGCATCTCCATAGAACCTCCCTTGAAACTTTATCGTAAGCCTTTTCTAGGGATGAATACCATGTGTAAGTCCTTCTTTCTCTCCCTATACTGCTCCACCAGTCTCCTTACAAAACGAATGGCTTTTATAGTTGAGCGCCCCGACATGAATCCAAATTGGTTCTTTGAAATAGATACGCCTCTTCTCACCCTCATCTCCACCACCCTTTTCCACACTTTCATAGTGTGGCTTAGCAGCTTGATACCTCTACAGTTGCAAATTTGAATGTCGTTTTTGTTATTGTACAAAGGAATCATTGTACTCCACGTCCATTCGTTGGACATCTTTGTTGTCTTAAAATGACATTAAACAACCCAGTCAACCACTCCATGACTGCATTCTTTCGAAATTCCCCAGAGATCTCATCAAGTCCGGTTGTTCTTCCCTTGTGCATCCTACGAACAACAACCTTAACCTTTTCAACCTTTATACTCCTACAATATCCAAAACCGCGTCGCCTCTCGGAGTACAATGTCTCTGTCCCCTTCTTCGTTCAAGAGTTTATGAAAGTAAGACTGTCACCTCCGTCTAATGAGAGCTTCCTCCACCAATACTTTGTCATCCTCGTCCTTGATGCACTTCACTAGATCCAGATCACGTGCCCTCCTTTCCCTCGTCCTTGATGCACTTCACTTGATCCAGATCACGTGCCCTCCTCTCCCTCACCTTGGCTAACCTGAACAACTTATTATCCCCGCCTTTGTCCTCTAGTTCCGAATATAGACGTTCAAAAGTTGTCATTTTTTTCGTCGAACCGCCAACTTTGCCTCTTTTCTCGCCATCTTGTACCTTTCCCTATTCGTCCACCTCTTCTCATCATCCTTGTTGTATAACAACATCGCATACGCCACCTTCTTTGCTTCCACCTTCCCTTGGACTTCTCCATTCCACCACCAATCCCCTTGGTGCCCACCACACCTTCCTCTCAAGACCCCAGTACCTCTCTAGTTTCTTCCCAAATGTAACTGGTTGTCCTATCCCACGTATTGCTCGCATCTCCTTACTCTCCCAAGCCCCCATAGCCATCAATTTCTCCCCATCTCCGGGCACTAGACATGGTCAAAGTCCCCCACCTGATCTCGACTGGTCATCCACGACCCTCTTTTTCTTCCTCTTAATCTCCAAATCCATTACTAAGGAGCTTATGCTGAGTCGAAAGGTTCTCACTCGGGATGACCTTGCAATCTTTACAAAGACCATTATCATCCTTTCTAAGGAGCAAACAATCAATCTGTCGCAGCAATCAAACTACGAAAGGTTACCAAGTGATCCTCCATCTTCGGAAAACTCGAGTTGGATGCCACCAATCCAAAAGCTTTTGCGAAATCCAGAAGTGAAACTCCTCATCCGTTCCTGTCTTCGAAGCCAAAACCTCCATGCACATCATCATAACCCTTGAAATTGACCCGATATGTCCATTGAAATCTCCTTCTACGAGCTCAGTGAGCAATATACCTCCCATCACGTCGTCCAAATCCTCTCAAACGCGCCTGTTCTCCTCCTCGTCCAAACCCGCTTGTGGCACATAGTCACTAATAATGTTCAAAGTGGACCCTCCAACGACCAACTTAATCGCCAATCATCTTGTCTTTCCATTGTACCAGCAAGATTTAGCTCACTATCTACTAAAATGACTACCCCATTCCTACACCTTGACCTACCTAAGAACCATAACTTATAGTCATCCACGTTCTTAGCTTTAGGTCCTACCCAATTGCTCTTGGACACAAGTTATATTAATCTTCCTCTTCTTAAGAATCTTCACTAACTCTATATTCCGATCACTTAAGTACGATTGAGAAATAGAAATTGACTTTGCTTTTTACATTAAATACCTATTTTAATGTAAAAAGCACAATGCATTAAAGTATATTCCATGTGAAATTATACTTCCTCAATTAAAGCAAATAGTTGTCAAAACTTTTAAGGAATGGACAAGTTCCTAAAAAGGGAAAAGGGTTTAAAAGCTAGATCCACCTTAATATACAAGTGAGATTGATATCTAAAAAAGGAAGTATCCCAAGGAGCTAGTTGGGAATCAGCAGTTATCAGTATGCTGAATCACCAATGTAGCTTCAAAACTATTATAAGTATGAAAACATGAAAGGGTGAACAGACCTATTTGATGTATGTAAATAATAGAAGGGATCCCCTTGTCTCCATACATGCAAGGAAGTCGTGCAAGTTCCAAGGCCGAAACCTGCAAAGCACTGCCAATATCAAATTCAATCGCATGCAGCCTTAACTTCAACAGCAAGTGGTTTACTTGACAAAAATCAAAAGTTAGAGAACCTCTTCCAGAAATTCTGGCAATCCCTCATATATCTGCCTCAGCTCATCCAGCTAGACAAACAAGATTACACTCGTAAAACCATAAAGAAAAAGAAGATTCTAAAACCAATGTACTGAAGATATTTAACCCACAAGTAACTGCAGCTGTATATCCTACCTCATCACAGAAACCTTCTTTTACTATTGTCTCATAACCCTTCTCTTTACTTCTATCAACATCAATGACACCAATTACCTGAACATTGGAGGCACACAGACATGTGAAAAAACTCTCGCTGGTGTACTAATGGTACTATTAGTCTATTACTACCCATGAGAAATTAGACGTATCTTTATAACAGAAACGAAGACTATTGGTGAAAATCTAAGATCATTTTGGCTTGATCATAATTCAAGCTCCACTATAAAATGTCACTGATTGAAGAAGTTTCCAGAATACGAGTGGTCACATTTCCTTACCTAAAGCCAGAAAAATAAACGCATTCTCGGGCAGGGATAGAGGTTAAAGTTGTGGAAATTTTCTTGAAGAAAAGCAATGCAAATATATCTTGTTTGCTTCTCCATAGAATCAAGCTGATAATTTTGGATGATTAAAACAAAAGATTTTCCTACATAGATTTCGAACTTCTACTGTGAAGCTGTTCCTATCCAATCAAGTCCCTGTCTGAGAGACTTACATATTGCAACTAGTATTACACCGATAACAATACTAACCAATTCACACACATAGGCCAGATCGACTGAAATGAGAAATCCAGCCTGCATAAAGAGAAAGATGAGTACGTAGATAAGGATGGTTGTACATAGAGAAACTACAGAGGAACATAATAATTATGGTGAAGTTCAAACATTAATTTGATACCTGCTCAATAATATCCAAGTCCAAATACTTCACTTCTTCTAGCAGAGATCCAGAAATGCCTACTTCAAAAATTTTGCTGATATGCAGGAGAGCACATACACTCTGCATGAAATTGTATTCTCAAACCTGGGTAAAGCATACTAATGGGGACTAATAAAGCGAGCAATAACCTAGATTTAGAAGAAAAAAGATTTTTTTCCTAAGGGTACACCGGAAACGAGAATGGCACTCCTATCTCATTTCTTGTGCTAGTTTGAGGTCAAAGACTATTGTAAGCGTATAAAGAAGAAATATCTAAAATAACCGGTGATAAAATGCTTAGTGAGAATATAATGCTCAAATTCAGATAAATGATCACGAATAACAAACATACAATACTACTTGTCAAAACGAAAAAGGAAAATGAAACTTTTTTCAGGTTAACCTCCAAAGAGGAGTAGACAATGACACTACCATGACCCAACATACATCTATGTTTGTTCCTAGTTGTTGTGCTACTTTAGCTCAAATGTCATGTAACTATAAACATCAAATACTTTAAAGTAGAAATCTTGATGGAAGAGAAGCTAGAGGAAAAGGCCTTAGGTAAAGATATCTTAGGATTCAATGGTCAATAAAGTATTACAGAAGCAGCGGACGTATCTACCTTCAGTAAAGCAGCCCAGTCTGCACTTGTAGATATAGAACTTGGAGAGTTGAATTTCTGCGGAAGCAAGGAAAGGAGGAAAAAATAAGAAACAAGAAGAAAAGAGAATGAAAGCTAATATACAACGCTTTCAAACTCATTACAAAGAGCGAATAGAACTTGCATCAAACAGACAATCAGTTTATATTCAGGCTTGAGGCATGTACAAAAATCCCATCTTATAGATATTTTATGCACACACAAATTTAAGAAATAGATTGTGGCTTAGTTTGATTTAATTTTATACATTTCGACTAAGAAAATAGTTCAAAATTTTGAACAAATTGTAGAAGGCAGTGAATGGTTTCACCAGTTATGAATTCCATCCTCTTATTCCGAAAGACTGTTTCTTTGAGTGCCACTCTAAGAAAACACAATGACAAAACTTGAAAAATAGGTATATGGAAGAGAGAAACACAAAGGAAATATGAACCTTGAGAATGCGGGGAATGTCTTTTACAGACTTCAGTGTTTCACGTAAAGAGACTGAAATTTCTTCAGCAGACAGGAAGAACGATATCTTCAAAAGTCATGGGAAAAAATTCACTTTCATGTGTTTTATGAATATAAATTCAATTGCACAAGAAGTCATAATGTTTCATGGTTATGGGTGTCACAAGTTTTGAGAGTGCTCCCAACAAAAATATAACCCTCGTCAATTCAGATCCTGAATTGATGCAAAAATATATTTTCAGCTGCAGTAATGTTAATGGTCAAAGCTTCAATGTCGATAAGCTTGGTAAGGATACAGAGTCAAGACGCCGATTCAGGTTATCAAGATCCAATATAGGCCTCAGAAACCAGCTCCTGATGAAAGATTAACTATCAGACCAGAAGGCATCAAGTACACTTTGTCTTTGCAAAAACCACATCAAACTATTTCAAACATAAACTAACCTCAAAAGACGTCTACCCATTGGGGTTACACACTGAGAAAAGTAAACAAATATCAGTCCAATGTTTTTTCCGCAGCTGCTTAAGAACTACCAAAAGCAAATGGCTATAGATTTAAAACCGCCATCCTCCTCAAACCTTATTCATCATCCCAAATACGGAGAACCTGCATAAAAATTTTGATTAGTCAAAACTTCCATGGTTGACTAAACATAGAGAGTGTGGTGCGTCATTGACCCTTCTTTTGCTCTGCCTATCCCCATATGGCTAGGATGCTTGTCTATTTGGAAGATTTGTAATGCTTCATGAGCCGCTGAATCAACTTTGAGAAATTTGTCACTTAATGTGATAGTCAAGGCACACATGATTGCACACATTTTATTCCCGATGCAAAACAGGGATATATGAATGAGAAGAGAAATGAATTAAAAGGGAATAGCCATTCCAGGAAACTTATAGCTTAGAAGATACAGAGAAATTTCACAGATGCAGTCAATTGCAATTGATGCGCTCCCACATTCATTTAATTCGAGGGTGTCTATGATCCGCTCATTCTCCAGTACAGCTAACAGGCCCCCACTTGCACGAACTTGAACATCACTGCTGACGTCCATCATAGAACTTAGCTGCAATTTTGGAAAGAGCCAAATCTTTAAACTAATATTTGTTGAAACAGAAATGCAACATCCTAATAGACCAAACTACAAGAATAAAGTAAACAATTGAACCATCACTCATTGTTTGCTAGCATATTTTATACCTAGCTAATTTCTTTCTATAAAGGTTTATGCCTAACTAAAGTAAAAGATATTGCACCAGAAAAAACATATCCTAAACACTCGCAAACCTGACTAACTTAGATATCAAGCTTGAGGTTCCAACCATGAGATCAAGCAACTAAACTAGAGGTTATTTGCAGTTGAAGATGACGAGCAAATGCTACTGAAGCAGAAAATAAACAAGGATATCAGCTAAGTGGAAGTAAAGCATGTTTGTTAACATTGTATATTAATGATTTACTTGAAAGCAATGGTTGGGATAATATTGGAAACCAAGGAATCTCTATAGCAATAATCTAAAATGAAGGATATTGGTGAAGCTACTTGTCATGGGCAAAGAAATCTTGCCAAGATAAACCCGATAGAGTTTAGGTTTATCTCACATGGCTAAAGTCCAAATCAAGTCAAGTTTTAGTTTCGATTTAACTCTGCAGTTCCTGATATTCTTTTTCCAAAATATCAGTTCACAATATAATTTACTATTTCTAGTTAATGATTAGTGAAACTTCTAAGTGCATTCAACATCTGTATAAATGATATTCCCACAGTATACTAGAAATAAACTTTCATTTCTGAGAAATCATTCAAGAGAATGGAATGATGGATGAAGATGTTACTCATAGGATAAAACTGGATTGTTGAAACGGAGAAGTCCTACGGGATTGTTATGTGATAGAAGGATGTCTACCAAAGTGAAAGGTAAATTCTCTAGAACAACTATAAGACAGGAAATTTATATGGTAGTGACCGACGGGTTGTTAAAGTCCAACATATCACATGATGAGTGCAGCAGAGATATGAATGCTAAGATGATATGTGGTCATACCAGATTAGTTAAGATTAAAAATGACCACATTCACTAGAAGGTGCAAGCAACACGCATTGAGGATAAAAAGTGAGAAGGTTGCTTGACATAGTTTGGACATGTTCTACGTCGACCTAGAGATGCAACGGTCCGTATGTGTGAAACTATGATAAATGAATGTTCAAAGGGTACGGGGTGGACTTAAAATCACATGGAAATAAGTTGTCTTGAAAGACCTGCATATGCTTGGCATTAATACAAACTTAGCTAAACATAGGACACAATGGGAGAATAATATGCATATAGGTGATAGCTATTAGTTGAGAATATGCTTTAGACTTATTAGAGAGCTTCAAATATTATTATTATTATTATTATTATTATTATTATTATTATTATTATTATTATTATTATTATTTTTCACCTTTATTTACTTTAGTATGATAAAGTAAAACAACAACCTTTGAGCACTTGTATAGAGAGTTCGAGTGCAAAGGCGGGGATAGAAAGTTGTATAGGCTCGCCAAGATGAGAGAGAAGAAGTCTCGCGACCTGGACCAAGTGAAGTGCATTAAAGACGAGAATGGCGAAGTGTTGGTAGATGACACACACATTAGACGGAGATGGCAGACGTACTTCCATAAGCTCTTGAATGAAGAACGGGACAGGGATATCGTGTTGGGGGATTTAAAACATTCCGAGAGTCGTAGAGATTTTGGGTACTGTAGGTGCATCAAGACTGCAGAGATTAAGGAGGTTATCCGTAAGATGAGGAGGGAAAAAGTGATTGGGCTTGATGAGATCCCGGTAGACTTTTGGAAGTGTGCCGGGGAGGCAGGTATGGAGTGGCTGACTAGGTTGTTTAATGTCATTTTTCGGACGGCTAAGATGCCAGAGAATTGGAGGTGGAGTACAATGGTCCCGTTGTACAAAAACAAGGGCGATATTCAGAGTTGCAACAACTACAGGGGTATCAAGTTGCTAAGCCACACTATGAAAGTCTGGGAGAGGGTGGTCGAGTTGAGGATGAGAAGGGATGTGTCGATATCTGAGATCCATTTGGATTCATGCCGGATCGATCGACTACAGAAGTTATTCATCTTGTCAGGAGATTGGTGGAGCAGTATAGAGACAAAAAGAGAGACCTTCACGTGGTGTTCATTGATCTGGAGATGCCATATGATAAAGTCCCTTGGGAGGTTCTTTGGAGATGCTTGGAGTCTAGAGGTGTGCTTGTGGCCTACATTAGGGCAATTAAGGGCATGTATGAGGGTGCCAAGACTCGAGTTAGGATAGTGAGAGGTGATTTCGAATACTTTTCGATCATGATGGGATTGCACCAGGGGTCAACCCTTAGCCCGTTTTTACTTGTCTTAGTGATAGACGAATTGACGCGACATATTTAGGATGAGGTGTTGTGGTGTATGTTATTTGCAGACGATATAGTTTTGATTGACGAGATGCGTAGTGGCGTTAACGATAGGCTGAAAGTTTAGAGAACGACCTTAGAATCTAAAGGTTTCAAGTTAAGAAGGACTAAGACGAAGTACATGAAATGCAAGTTTAGTGACGTGACACAAGAGACAGATGTGGAAGCGAAGATCGAGGCACAAGTTATATCCAAAAGACGGAGTTTCAAGTATCTTGGATCCATTATACGAGGAAACAGGGAGATTGACGATGATGTTGCTAACCGTATTGGAGCAGGGTGGATGAAATGAAGGCTTGCCTCCGAGGTGCTTTGCGATAAGAAAGTGTCGCCTAGGCTGAAAGTTAAGTTATATAGAGATGTGGTTAGACCAGCACTGTTGTATGGGGATTAGTGCTGGTCAGTCAAGATCATCCACGTTTAGAAGATGAAAGTAGCGGAGATGTGGATGCTCATATGGATGTGTGGTCATACTAGGAGATATATATTTAGGAATGAAGATATACAGGACAAGGTCGTAGTGGCCCCCGTGGAGGATTAGACGAGGGAAGCGAGACTGAGATGGTTTGGGCATATGAAAAGGAGGTGTGAGGATGCGCCAGTTAGGAGGTGTGAGAGATTGACGGTCGTAGGAGTTATGAGAGGTAAGGTAGGCCGAAGAAGAACTGGGAGGTAATTAGACAGGATATGGCTAAATGACATGACCTTAGATAGGAATATTTGGCGGTCGAGGATTAGGATAGAAGGGTAGTAGGTATTTGAGTTTTGTCGCGCTGGGTGTGAGAGAGGTGGGGAGCTAGCCTTTCCATCTCCTCTTCTCCTTTTCTTAGTTGTATTATTTTGGTGTCGCGTCTATCATTATCTTTATGTGTATTACTATGTTGTACCATTTATTTTGTATCTTGATATTTTGTTGTCTTATTTTCATGCAACCCTGCATTGATTACTTTTCTTTTGAACCGATGGTCTATCGGAAACAGTCTCTCTACTCCGCAAAGGTAGAGGTAAGGTTTCTGTACATCCTACCTTCCCCAGACCCCACTTATGGTATTACACTGGGTATGTTGTTGTTGTTGTATTTACTTTAGTATGATGATGTGAAATGAGCTTGAATGAAAGTGGGGATTCATATAGACAATTGTAACTTATTTAGGATCGAGGCGCTGTTGTTGTTGTTGTATTTTATTGCACTAACAATCAGCAAGGATATCTTTGCACATGCATGCAAGTATTGGAGCTGTTAAATATTTTATCATCCAAAGTTGACGGAGACAAAAGTATGTCGTAAGATAAGATTGTTGTATCGACTTCTGGACTAAAAATCGAGTATGCCACATGTTCTTCATAAAGCCTCATTTCCAAAAAAAACGATCATAATGTTTTCAAATGGTATAATTCCCACACTGTAGAGCCAATAATCCAGATTATATTATGAAGTTCTACCGGACAGCAAAAACTAATCGGAAATACATCTAGTAATATTAGCTTGATGAGCACAGATGACGAAATTGGGAGCATCTGTATACCAAGGTTCTTCTAGTGAATCAAAAATTTGAATAATGGAAATGTAAGACTTGACAGGTGATAATCCATGTATGTATCAATGGCAACCAATACAACTGTATTGTCAAATGTAAGATGATTTCCTACAGTTTTTATCAGATAGCAGGACACCCAAGCATATGCTGAAGATAAAGATGCTTTCTGATGAACATTCTCCAAGGATAATGTTTGTTTGTCTTCAATGTAATTTATTTTGGCTAAGAACTTTATAACTATGTTAAAAGAAAGCTGTAATTGGTAAATGATGACGTGGATCCGGCTTATATCCAAATCATGTTGCCTTCAACAGCTGCCTTCTCCTTTTATTTCTCTTTCCAAGGCATGTATCCTTTAGAAGAGGAGATTTTGGGCGATGACAACAAAGACTGTTACCAAATATTGCAGACCAAGTCAACAACAATAAAATAAGGTAGAGGTTACTACTTTTTCTCATTCTTTCATGATCTTAATCATTCAAGTTATACCGTACTTCCACAAATGCTCTTGTCAAACATGGATCTGAAAATAGCAATGTGAATGTGTTACTATGCACCTTTCTTTATAAGTATGATGAGTTAGAAAGTCTCAATCAAATTCTCTCCCCATTTGCTAAAAGATAGACTGGAGAAGCCACATCCCATGGCTGTTCACTTCAAGAAGCTAATAGGTAATTATATATATATATATATATATATATATATATATATATATATATATATATGTGTGTGTGTGTGTGTGTGTATGCTCTTAAATACTATTCTTAGTTGTAATTGCTACCATTGTACAGGAGATTTTTGTCTCAGGAAGTTCTCAAACCAAGGTGATAACCATAAGATGCCATATTTGGTAGAAACAACAAAATAGGACCTACTGTAAAACCACTCCTTGTGTCAACAAAAAGAAACATGTATTCAGAGAATATAAAGATGCATACTGAATTGAGGCAGTAAACGTTTGACTCACAAAAGCAGTTCTCTCTTTTATGTTCAAACCATCATCCATTCCCGTAACTTGAAGGTACATCAATCTGTGATCCAAAAACAGCACCATACTAAAACTATTCAGAAGGAAACACTGAGAAACAGGTCAATCCATCAAATCACAATGTTAACCTATAAGTTGATGACGCAAATTAGAAAAAATAAATATGGTGTGCATTGGATCCTCTACCATGGTAATAATCTACCTACAGAACTCCATATGCAAGAATCTTAGACTTCAATCTGGAGGCTGCACCACCCTAAGAAAAATATAGAAATCCTACACTCGGCAATTATCCAATACTGAATATGTTCCTAAGGTACTTTGTCTAATGAACAACGAAAAGGAGAATTGAGATAGTTTGTGGCACCTACTAGTTATATCAGCCAGGAATAAGCATTTATAATGACATCCTAATCTCATATGATTTACCAGATAGCTACTGCTTTTGATGTACCATTTTCCTTGCCAGAACTGTATTCATCTTGGACAAGCAAACAAAAAGACTTGGAAATGAAGAAAATGAAAACCACTGCAATATTCTTCCACTGTTTCATACCTGTGCCATGCTTGCTCATGGCTGAATACTGAACTTTTCACAAGCTTTACAGAAGGAGCGTCACTTGTACTATCTGTCACATCAGAGAGTAGATAATGCTTCCACAAGTAGAAAGATCAACATATCAATAATAAACTGAGCACATACCACTTCTCTGTAAGGCTGCCAAGAATGATTCCTCACTTTTAGTACTGGTATAGATTGTTCCAGGTTTAGCCTGATATTTAACTGAAAAGGGATCCCACTTTCAGTGAACATCATATAAAACATATAAAACAAGAAGTCAAGCTTGCTTTAGAGCAGTTTCTCTTGAACATTTTATTTGGATGCTTTAATGCTTCCTCAAGAAAGTAAAACAAAGAGTTCATACCCATATCAACCAAGGAAAAATCATGACTTCCATCTTCCCAGATTTCCAGCACATGCAGTTGGCGTGTACTGGCATCATAATAGGAAACTCCAATCCTTAAAGAATAGTTTAATTGTTAGTCAATAACTAATTCAGAATTCACTCTAATGCTAGCATCTCTTTTTATTTTTCCATCCTTCAGGCAGTTTTTTGTTTCTACAATCATGTTCAGGAGCAATATTTTCCTTTCCTTTTTTTCACTGTTTTTCCTTCTTGTTTGTAATCAAATATCAATGATCCAATTCAAATTTTCAGATCAAATCTTGTCTCTAAATATATATATATTTAACTATGAAGATGGTATGTATCGTTATTATCATTTTTTCTCCCCCTTAAAGTCATTCATTCAAGAAGGTCCTAAAGAAACTGCCAACATTCTAACAGTTTCATAAATGTCACCAATCAAGAACAATAGCCTCAAAAAGCTCACCTGTGTCCATGCATAACACATGCCATATAGACCTGCATTATAAGCCACAACGGCAAAAGGTATACACGTCAGGTCACTTGACATTTTATATCAGTTCGGTTGAATGTAAGAAAGAGAAGTGGGGTTTCTTTGGTAAAGCTTCAAGAAGTGAAGTAGCACAGGCGTTTTTGCACGTGACTATAACAAGCACTGATATTTTTGCCCCAAACATAATAAACATAATTCTTGTGAACGTCAAAAAAATCATTACCACACCTTCAAATACTTGAAAATGAATAGACATCGAGTTTCAACTTTATACATTGAGTGGTCAACAAAACATTACATCATATCCATTAAGATTATCATCTAAAATCAATAAAGTAGAAACTTCTCAGTTCTCAATCACATAGGGAATGGAAGTAAAACTTATTGTGCTATGTCCAGAACAGAATTTTCAAATGCTTAACATAAATTGGACAATCAACAGGGCTGAACTTGCTCGGAATTAAATTAGCATCTATCATAAGTGTATTATAAAGCCTCATTTGTTTCTTTAAACAACATTTGATTATTTAACTCTATCCAGGTCTCAGCAACCAACCAGAGACAATAATGATTTTCAGATATTACGACCAATCCAATGTTTGCTTTCTCAGGTAGATTTCTGTATCTGCTTGCTGAACAGATAATCCTCACTTACATAACGTAATCTAATTTCAGTACACTAGTCAGCTAGTTGGCGACTAATTTTAGGGTTCTTTTTATTTTTGGCCTGACGACCGAAATTAATTAGGGGCGCTAACCAAAATATATAAAACATATACACTTATGATGTATATTATATGTATATTTATACTTAAATATACAAAACATATACATTTACTGGCTATTTTGTAAATTAGATCACCGAAAGGCTATGGACTGTAATTAATCAAATTTTAATTGGCTTATCCAAGTATCTTATCCACAACAACAACCGCGCGCACACACATAAAAACACAACTTCAAAACTCGAATCACGAAATTTCTCTTAAAAATTAATTAAATTATGCCTCGATTGATGACTAAGAGGAAAATACCTTACATTCTACTTTCTGCTAAACAATTTTCACAATGAAATAAGTTATCGAAACAAATAATGCAATCTAATTTCAGTACACTAATCACCTAGTCGACGGCTAATTTCAATTGACTTCTCCGAGTACCTTTATCCACAACAACACACAAAACTTCAAAACTCAGTGCACAAATTTGTCTTAAATTATGTCTCAATTGATGACTACGAGCAAAATGCCTGCTTTCTACGAAACAATAAAATAGGTTATGTGAATTCCAAAGAAGCTTTGTACTTACCGTGGACTCTTCCTCTTCTGATAATTCAGGCATCTGCGATTGATGGTTACCATCTATTCACATGACAGTGATCCAATTTTCATAATAATAAAACAAGTTACGTATAAGAATATTTTTTCTCTGTAGAATAATAGATTGAAAATGCAATCAAACAAACATAATTGTGTAGTAGATGATTTATTTGGTACCTCGATCATGTACAAATGACGGTTCCATTTGCGGCACGCACCTATAGTACGTAGGTTTAAGCAGGAAACTAAGCGAGTAAAATGCTGGAGCGAAATGGCGGCAATGTATAAATTGGAGGAGTTTGTGTGAAAGTTGAATAATGTGACTATTATGGACTTGGGATTTGAATTTATAGGTAGAGAAATGCTATTGGTACGCTGACATTACTTTTAGGATTACTCCATAATCACTCACTTAAGTATAGAATGTTGATTATCCACCTTGCAATTTTTACTTTTTATTTCTTTCTTTTCAACGATAATATTTCACATTTTTTGTGTATTTGTGGATAATAGAATTTTCGAAGAAAGACTAAAGTAGTCTATCTATTAATGGAGTGTTAATCAAAAGGTTGCGGGTTGGAGTCACCGAGGGAACAAAATGGAAGGTCCTGAGGGAGGGGGTTAAGAAAATTATTCAAGAAAAAAAAATTAAAAATCTCAAAAAAATTGTATTTACGCTAAAAAAACTACTCTACCTCTCCTTTCTTCTCCTCCAAACAACTAATGGATATTTAAATATTTTTCATAGATATTTCAATCAACTCTAGGATGTACGAAGGATTCGCCTAATGGCAGTGGCTCATCAGATGCTCTATCATGGGATTGGTGTCAACTTTGGATTGTGACTATTGGAGATTAGTTATGTTAATGATAGTTAGTTTAGTTGGTTAAGTGTAAGTTTTACTTTATTACTTTGTTGTCTTATAGTTCTCATTTGTGCAAGTTAGTTCAAAGGGTCTCACTATATATAAGTGAGATATTTTGTATCTTTCACTTAGAAGAAATAATATAAAGGTTTCACAAAATGCTTCTCTTCTTCTCTACATTACTGAATATATCAATGTGATGCATGTGAGTGAGGATATCAAAATCTATCATGGTATCAAAGCCGAAATCAATATAAACACTAGGTAAACTCAATTGATGTGAGTTTTCTTAATATTCAGTTTTTTTTAAATCTGTTGTGAGTTGCGAAGATCTGGTCTATCGTTTGTGGTTTGAATCTGCGATTTATTTGCATGTGTGCATCGGATGTCGAGGAGTTTAATTGCGATTTGAATCTGCGATCACTTTGCATGCAATTGTTTTTGTGTGTTGAACATCGAGGAGTTTAAATTTCTCTGCGATTTGTTTTTGTATATCTGGTATTGTTTGATTTTGGATCAATTGATCTTAATCGATTGTTGGGCTGTGTAGTCTAGATTGGAATCTGAATCGATCGAGTATTGAACTGTGAAGTCTAAAATAACTGATTACGAGTAATGGAAAGTACAATACCACAAGCAGACTCGAGTATGGGAGATAGTTCAAGTGCAAATCTCAATGTTGTCAATCATAATAATCTTTTTTTCTTAAGTGCTTCCGATACACCTGGATATGTTCAAGTGGAGATTCAGCTGTCCGGAATGGAGAATTACACACTATGGAGTCGCGCGATGAAGTTGATGCTATTAACTAGAATAAGATTGATTTTATTGATGGATCTGTTAAGAGAGACACATTTGGACCAAACCAGACAAAGCAGTGGGATCGCTGCAATGATATGGTGATACCCTGGATTATGAAGAATGTAAGCAAGAGTCTACTTAGTGGCATATTATATAGATCAACAGCTTTTGCTGTCTGGAAAGATTTGAAGGAATGTGTTACACCCCGTAATACCAGGGCTACTAATTGAGAACGTGATTAAGGATTTAAGATTTGAATTTTGGAAGGAAAGAATAATTACATTTTGTTAAGGAAAATTTCGAAAAAAATGTGATTTAAAAAATTATTAACTTGGAGTATAATACTTAATTGGATTTATGGACTTAGTATTGGATTATAAGGTGTTGGAATTGATAATATGGGTCCGGAGAATTTCACAATTTCGGGACCTTCAAAATTATAATATTTTGGACCAATCGGAGGGCGACACGTGGCACCCCTCCACTTGTCTTGCTAAGATGACAACAAATTAGATATTTTGAGAGGGGACAAGTGGACATGGGTCCCACTCCACTTGGTTATACATATCAAGACTTGGATCACTTTACACTTAGACAAAAAATATAAGCTCTCATCTTCTCCCCTTTAGCTCCATAATTTCGAGATCCCCTTGGCTAAGAACAATCATTGTTGATCAATTTATTTCTCCAAGATTATGCCCTTAAACCAAGTGCTAAGCCTAGATTAATATTCTACACGTTTTTACTTGTCTTGGCCGAAAGTTGATGCCAAAACCCTAGGGGTTCCGTCGACTTTTTGGAAGTGAGATTCAAAGAGAAGTTGATCCTAATGTTGTAGGGGGTACATATATGTGATTGGAACTTGAAGAAGTGGAGCGAAACGAAAACTGCGCACCAATAAAGACCGGATTGTTTTGGGGCGTTTTTGGGCAAAAATGAGGTAAAAGTCCTTCTTCTTTAAATTAATTGGATATTACTTATTGTTATTATGTATGGATGAACTTGTGTTAGAAAAGAATGAAGAATAAAAAGCGTTTGAGCCATTTTTGGGGCTAAAACCGATTTGGGACAGATTTGGTGCAAATGGAATTCGTTGGTTATTGTCATTGTTATCTTCACCTATTGCATGTTATAATGGATTAATATTGTTGTTAATAAGTTGTTATAACTTATGTAGAAGTTTTGGAACTCGAATTGGAATAAAATGGATTAAGGAACGAGTTATCGGGTTGTAGTTGTTGTGGTAGAAACGCCCAAAACCGTTAGACGTTGTTGTGTCGTTTAGTGGATTTTGAGGTAATTTAGTTGTTGTTATGCATGTTTAAGTGTAGTAGTTGCTAATGAAAGTCCTAAGGGAATAAGTGGTGTGGAAAGGCGTTAAAAGGCCTCGCATTTTACCTCGCATGGTTGGATTATGATCGCTTTTATGGGCTGATTGTGGACTGCTTTTGTATAATCGGGGCAGAATTTTACACGCTCGATTAGGCGTGTAATCCTCTTTGGCTAACTGTTGGTTATGCCTTAAATGTGGCTTGTTGGTTGATGAATACGGCCTTGGAAAAGGTGGAAAAATGCGTAGAAACAAAGGAAGTCTTTGCCCAATTTTCCGTAGAATTAGAGGGCCATTATTTGGTATAAGTCCTACACTTGATAGCTTGTAGTTGATAGAAGTGCTATTGTCATTTTAGGTTGAAGTACTACGTATAGCGTATTCTACTTAAAGGATGGAATAACTATCAAAGTTAAGGTACTTTGGAGCATTTTGCTACTTGTCGATAATCGTCGCGGTATGTGAACCCCTTCCTTCTTTTGGCATGATTCTATGTATGAAATATACATGTGGTGTTATTTCATGATCCCTTCTACTCTTAGAAGTTAAGACGTATGTATGTTGATTTACTTTATGTAAAAGCTACGTCTAAGTTATCCTAAGTTCTTACCAAGTCTTATGGGGATGTTGGTAAAGAGTCGTTAGGAAGTATTTAGAGTCGAGTTGACTTTGCTAAGTTCGCATGAATAAGAATAAGTATCGAACAATCCATTGCAGCGTTAATAAAAGAAAATGTATCGACAATCAATTAAATTAAAATGAGTAGAATTCTCCATCTGCATAGAAGCTAAGATAAGACAAAATTGTATTACATTTTCTAGATCGTGGCTGCTTTAATAAGATCGTTATAAACAAGTATAACCTAGTCACAACGCACAAAAGTATATGTTACTTAATTTAAAGAGTTTACGTTATGAATTTTAAGACTATGAACCTTAAATTCTTAAAAGGTTAAGAGACTTTATTTTTCAAGTTATGGGACTTGATTCTTAAAGGAAGGAATGACTTGATTTAAAAGTATAGAATACTTGATTTGGAAAGTATTGATTTCTTGATATTCTAAAGATAAGAGACTTGATTTCTAAAGTTAAGAAACTTGATTTCTTAAAAGTTAAGAGACTTGAAGTATTTTTTTGAAAGCTTTGTAACTTGAGTTTTTAAAAGAAGAAGTTTATGGATTTAAGAAGACAAGGAGTTTTATGATTCTTTTTAAGTATGTATATATGTAGTACTTTTGGGTTTACTTTTCCCTAATGTAAAAAGAAATAAAAGTGCCTTAAGTTCTCTAAGGTGAAAGGTTGTTATAATAGCTTTTTGGGGAGTTATTATAACGACTAAAGAAGAAGTGAAAAGATGATTTAAAATGTTATGTAAAGAGACATTATCGCGTCCCAGTAATGGGCCGGGAAGACTATATGACATTATCGCGTCCCAGGAATGGGTCAGGCAGTATACCTTTATGGGCAGACTATATGACATTATCGCATCCCAGGAATGGGCCGGGCAGTATACCTTTATGGGCAGACTATATGACATTATCGCGTCCCAGGAATGGGCCGGCAAGATACCTTTTGGGGCGACTATATGACATTATCGCGTCGAGAATGGGTCGGGCAAGATACCTTTGGGCAGACTATATGACATTATCGCGTCGAGAATGGGCCGGGCAAGATACCTTACGCGAACTATATGACATTATCGCGTCGGGAATGGGCCGGCGACCTTTATGGGCGTATATACGACATTATCGCGTCAGAATGGGCCGGCAAGATACCTTTATGGGCGGACTATATGACATTATCGCATCCCGTGAATGGGCCGGCAAAGATACCTTTACGGGCGTACTATATGACATTATCGCGTCCAGAATGGGTCGGGCAAGATACCTTTATGGGCGCACTATATGACCTTATCGCGTCCCGTAACGGGCGCAAGATACTTTCGTGGGAAGACTTTTGTATGACTTCGTCGTGTCCCGCAAATGGACCGGGTTACGTTATCACGTATGGGTAATCAAAGTAAGCTTCCAAATAAGAAGTTCTTCCATAAAGGGTCGAATTATGTTATGTAAGATATGTAAGTTATGTGGAAAAACTTGATCGAATTCTTAAGTATGTATGTAAGAATATGATGTTAATTCTTATTGAAAGAAGGAAAAGAATGATTAATGTACGATTGATTTCATGAGTTAAAATGGCACAGTGATCCGGTATTTTAATTTTTATACTTGCCCTATCATTCTTTTATACGCTTATGATCTTGTTTAATGTACTTTATTTCCGCTCCATACTTAGTACTTGTTATCGACTTCTTGCGTGGCCGTCATGTCTGCAGGTCTAGGTACACAGTTGTGGATCCGCGAGCTTAGGATCCTTGTTTAGCATTTTGAGATGGCTCCAATTTCCGGAGTTTGTCATTATGGCTAGGTATATTCGTGGTACGGGCCTTGTCCGTCATAGTAATTATCACCTTCTGAGGTCCGTATTCATATGGGTTGGGTGGTGTAAGTTGTATTTACATCATGCAGCGTAGACCTTTCGGTGATTTATATTTATACGAAGCCTTTTCGGCTTTGCCTTTGTTTTTTTAAAAATGAGTGATATTTATCTTCCGCGGTTTATTTATGTTGTATGGGTAGGGTGCCTGGTAGGGCACCACCACGATCCCGGGATTTGGGGCGTGACAGAATGATTCGATAAGATCAACCTATCTAGAGTGTATCACCGAAGGAACTTGCACGTTACACCAACGGACACCGCTCGGTCCAGCTATTACTCCAGGATGAAGGACCTCTGGGATGACATAGATTCGATTGTGTCACCACCAACCTGTGAGTGTGACAGTCTTAGAGAATATATCCATCATTTGTCAAATAGAGATTACTTGAGTTTCTTATGGGACTCAATGATGGATATAATCAAGCAATGAGTCACATTCTATTGATGTCTCCCATACCAAGTGTTAATCAAGCATATGCAATGGTATCCTAAGATGAAATCCAAAAGATGATCTCTGGTGAATGCTTAGTTGGAGGTGAAACCACTGATCCAATGACAATAGTGAGCAAGTTTCTCGATAAGAGAAGGAGCAAATATATTCCAGGTGATGTTTGTGATTTTTGCAAAATGAAAGGTCACACCAGGGCAGGTCGCTTTAAGCTGATGGTGTGTGACTATTGTAAGAATACTGGACATATAAGGGAAGGCGGCTACAAACTGATAGGATATCCTGAGGACTGGAAAGGTAAAAAGAAAGTGAATATGGTAATCTCAGGAAATGTATTGGCAGATGGTGATTCTCCAGATCAACAGATGAGCACACAAGGAAATATAATGATGCATACAAGACACTTGACACCTTATCAGAATGAACATTTGAACTCAATACTGAGGTCCTGCACACCAGAACAGTATCAAAATGTGCTGGGAGCCCTGACTTCAACATCAGATGTTGTTAATTCCCACAACAATAACACACTATTCTCAAAGGTACACATCAGGTAAGGCGAAGACTACTAATGATAGTGATCCTAATTGGATAGTTGACTCAGGGGCCACAAACCACATGGTAAGTGATAATAGGATGATTGAAAGATATAATTTGATAGAAAATACAGGTCAGGTTCAGTTACCAACTGGGGATACAACCACAATAACCCAGACTGGCAACTGCAGGCTAACTGAAGGTGATGTTATAAAGGATGTCTTATGTGTACCAAGCTTCAAGTTCAATCTCTTGTCAGTTTCCAAATTAACAAGAGAATTGAACTATTGTATAATGTTCTTTCCTGATTTATTTGTATTATAGGATCTCTTCACTGAAAAGGTGAAGGAGATTGATAGAAAGGTGGATGGACTATACATGTTGGATTCTGGGAGAAGTTACATTCAGTCAGCTTTTGCACAATTCAATATAGTCAGAGTTTCAGCTTCATCAGCAGAAATGTAGGCAGGAATATGACAAGAGGATGGGTCATGTACCTATGAGTGTACTGAGAAAGATAGATGAATTTGGTAATAAAGCTGGTTTCACAATAAGTCATTGTGAGATATGTCCTAAAGCTAGGCAGGTCAGGTTACCCTTTTCTATAAGTACCAGTAGGACTGAACTGTCTTTTGAATTATTACATGTTGATGTGTGGGGACCCTATAAAATTCCCACTTATAATGGAATGAGATATTTTTTCACAATTGTTGATGATCATACTATATGGACCTGGATCAATTTGATGAATGTTAAATCAGATGTATCTTCTGTTTTAAGAAACTTATTTGCAGTTATTAAAACACAATTTAATGCAAGAGTAAAGAGGATCAGATCAGATAATGAATCTGGGTTCTTCAATCACACTTGTGATGAACTGTTCAAGCAGATGGGGATAATACATCAAGATTCCTGCCCTATACTCCACAACAAAATAGTGTGGTGGATATGAGGCATAAACATATTCTTGAAATTGCAGGGGCTATAAAATTTCAAAGTTACTTGCCTGCTAGGTTCTGGGGTGATTGTGTTGAAACTGTTTTGTACATCATCAACAGAGTGCCCTCTATAGTTGTTGGGAATGTGTCATCATATGAAAAGTTATTTAAGAAGAAACCTTCATTGTCTCACTTGAGGGTTATGGGGTGCTTATGTTATGCAACAAATCTTGTCAAGAAGGACAAATTTGATATCAGGGCAATCAAGTTAGTATTGCTTGGATATTCTATCAGGCATAAGGGCTATGGATTTGGTGAATAAGACCATATTCATAAGCAGAGATTTAGCGTTTTATGAGGATATATTTTCATTTGATCAAGATATGCAATCTGAGGCACAACAACAGACCTCTGATCCTGATGCAGACTACTTTCCTGATCTTGAGTCAGTTGTGAAAGACAAAGTAGATTATGTGGCATATGTGATTGGATCAGACAATCAATTATTCTCCAGCAGTGATTTGGGGTGTGCATCAGCAGAACAATGTGTACCAGCAGGTGCATCAACAGAGCAATGTGTACCAGCAGGACATGTTGTTTCAGAGGATAGAGTTGAAGCTGTGGTGCAAGAAGGAGATCAGGGTGTGAATGAATGTGTTGAAGCTCAACTTGAGTTACTACAAGCAGAACAATCAGAGAGAGAAGAACCCCTACATGATTGAAGGATTATCTTCACAGTGGAGCAACTTCAAGGATCATACAAGTCAAGTATACATTGGCTGGTGCAGTTGATTATACTGGGCTATCCAAGTCATGCCACAGTTTTCTGGCCAGTATTTCAGTGGATCATGAACCACATTCTTATGCAGAGGCTGCAAGGGATAACAGGTGGATAGAGGCAATGAAAGCTGAGATCCGAGCCTTGGAAGATAATCAGACTTGGGAGCTTGTGGATTTACATGCTGATAAGAAGGTTATTGGGTGCAATTGGGTGTATAATATTAAGTATAAAGCCTCAGGAGAGGTTGAAAGATTCAAGAAAAAACTAGTAGCTAAAGGATACAACAAAGAGAAGGGGTTGATTATCAAGACACATTTTCACCAGTGGCTAAAATCGTGATTGTTCGATCAGTCATATCTATTGTTGCAACAAGAGAGTGGATCATACACCAGATGGATGTCTTCAATGCCTTTTTGCAAGGAGATCTTCATGAGGAAGTATATATGCGATTACCACATGGATTCAATCACAGTCAGCAAAAAGTTTGCAGATTACTTAAGTCATCGTATGGACTTAAGCAAACTTCTAGGCAGTGGAATATCAAGCTGACCACTGCCTTGATATCTTCTGGTTTCACTCAAAGTCACTATGATTACTCCTTTCTCACAAAGAAAGAGGGAGATCAGATAGTGATGATACTGATTTATGTTGATGATATCCTCATCACTGGAATAACAAAAGGCTTATTGATTCCACTAAAGAGATATTGCAACAACACTTCAAGATAAAAGATCTTGGGGAGTTAAGGTACTTCTTGGGTTTTGAATTTGTCAGGAACACGGATGGCATTGTGATGCATCAGAGAAAGTATACACTAGTGCTGTTAGCAGATTTAAAGTTAACAGAAGCCAAGCCCTCAGGGTCACCGATGGAGCTAAATGTTAATTTGACTTCAGTGGTATTTGATAGACACTTGCAGGACTTGGCCATGGAAAATGGGAATGAGGCTGCTTCTGGACTCAATGATCCATTAATGGAAGATCCTTCATAATACCAGAGAATCATTGACAGACTTTTGTATTTGACTAATACTAGACCTAATATAGCTTTTGTTGTGCAGTGTCTTAGTCAATTTATGCAGGCTCCAAAGATCTCTCACATGGCAGCAGCTACCAGAATTGTCAAGTATCTCAAGTTGTCTCCAAGGCTGGGGCTTTTCATGCCTAAGGGATACTGCCTTGATATGTCAGTTTACTGTGATGCTGACTGGGGATCCTGCCTCAACACCAGGCGATCAGTGACTGGTTATGTGGTCTTTTTTGGCAGTGCCCTGATCTCTTGGAAGTCCAAGAAACAACCTACTATTTCCAGAAGCTCCGCTGAGGCTGAATATATGAGCTTAGCTTCAGTGGTAGCAGAGATTGGGTGGATCACTGGTTTATTTTCTGAACTGGGAGTGTGTTTGAGTATGCCTGTCCCAGTGTTTTGTGATAGTAAGTCAGCTATTTAGATAGCTGCCAACCCAGGTTTACATGAACGTACCAAACATATCGACATTGATTGCCACTTCATTCGAGAGAATGTGCAACAGGGGTTGGTGTCTCCTTTCCATCTTGCTACTACTGAACAACCGACTGACTTACTTACTAAGGCTCTTACATAGAAGAAGCACCTTTATCTCTTGTCCAAGCTCGTCCTGAAAAATATTTTTTCTAGACCTAGCTTGAGGGGGGTGTTGGAGATTAGTTATGTTAATGATAGTTAGTTTAGTTGGTTAAGTGTAAGGTTTACTTTTTACTTTGTTGCCTTATAGTTTTCATTTGTGCAAGTTAGTCCAAAGAGTCTCACTATATATAAGTGAGATATTTTGTATCTTTCACTTAGAAGAAAATAATAAAAAGGTTCCACAAAATGCTTCTCTTCTTCTCTACATTCCTGGATATATCAATGTGATGCATGTGAGTGAGGATATCAAAATCTATCAATGACATCATCAAAATAGCTTCAGAAATTTCAAAATCACTTTTCTTTTTTCAAAAATTCCATCTATTTGAATCCATGTCCCTAAATATCTCAAATTATAACTAAAAATCTCTTTTTTTATATATCCCCTAATTCCCTCTATTTTTATCCTATATCCATAGGTTTTATATACTAAAAACAATCTTGAGTTTTCTTTTTACATTGAATCTAGAGATGCAAGCGCTTTCAGTGATCTTGATCAATTTTGATGACTCTGGAACTTGAAGATCAGTTGAAACTTAAATAAGAAAATCAGAAACTCCATTAAAGAAGCTTCGAAGCTTACATTTAAAAGTCAATTCTCACAATTGAATTTGATTTCGAGCTTTGGGATGATTTGGAGCATATTATAGGTGGTTTGAACAAATTAATTTCAATTGAAATGTACCAGAAACTCCGACGATTTGAGTATATATTCATGTGTATATCAGTGTACTAGTTGTATATCAATATAGATCTACTTGTATATGATGTGAGTAAGGTGCGGATTGGATGGGTAAGTGGGTCAGGTGTAGATGGTGTTCGGGTTGACCCAAAAATAGGATAACAATATTGCATTCTCTGCTTCTCAGATTAATGGGGCAATGGTGTGGTTGAGGGTGATTTCGGGAGACTGTATCGGTGTATTTTATATACACCTTTTGAGTCATTTTTAGTTAGTCTTTTGCTTTTTTTTGTATAAATTTGTGTCGTGTTATGATAGATTTTCTTTCTTTTGAGTCACAGTGGTTTAAAGTGGCACATTGGTGAAAAGGAACGAAGGCGTAAACAGAGGTCCAGAGCACAAAGAGTGAAAAGTTGGCAAACCGGCGCGAGCAGGCGGCCGTGGCGCCAACCAACCAGGATCGGCGGAGCCACGGCGCCCAAGAAGCAGACCAGCCGCAGAAGTTTCGGCGCCACGGCGCCGGTTGCAGGGTCGTGGCGCCGACGCGGGAAATTTGATAAATCCGAATAGATCGGCACCAAAGAGGAAAAGGTTTTACACGTTTTGGGGATATAAATAGGGCCTTTTAGGTCGGTTTGAAAGTACACCTTATCATTCATCATAGCATTGCTTCAAGATTGGAGACTCAGTTTTGAGTAATTTTCTTGTTCTTTAGTTTATTTCTTTCTAGTATATGTTGGATATTATTTTAGTTCTTAGCATGTCTATGGCTAGGAACTAACTTAATTTAGGGTTTTTCATGTCGAATCGCTTGAACCTCGTTCTTATGAATTAATGCATGTTTTGGTTTCTTCTTATTATTGTTGAGGTTTATTCAATAATTGTTTTGATTGCTTGATAATTAATTGATCACTAGTTATCATCAATTATATGAGTTCTAATCGAAATTCGAAAGGGGAGATTGTGAATATGTTATAGTTGAATAAACATAGGTTTAAATCGTAGACGAAAGTACCCCGATACTTGTGTAGCTTAATAGGTTATTGCTCTTAATCCTCCTGACTATCTTGTCATCGAAAGATATAAGGGTTCTTCATTGGGGTTGAGTGTTTATATTACCTTAACAGGAGTATAAAACGGCTTAGTTAACCTGCTATCTCAACATAGAAGAAGAACCTTAATTGTTGCATTAACGATTAAAAGCGAGCGGATAGTTGAGGAGATTTGAAAGCCTTATTTCCACCATATCTGAAGTAAAGTAAAGTAATTTAGTTAGCGTCTATAAACATAGATATAAACAAACCATCAACTCATCGATAACCAAATAGATACCATAGAATAGCAGTTGGTAATTGAGCACTAATCCCTGAGGATGATAACTCGGTCTTCTAGACTATATTACTTGTAACGATACGTGCACTTGCGTTTAGCGTGTGTATAAATCGCACATCAAGTTTTTGGCGTCGTTGTCGGGGATTGGCGTAGTTCAATATCAATCTTTCTATTCTTAATTTCTAATTTGGTTTTTATTTTTCTTTTATTTTATTTTATTGTGGAACCGTGCGCCGTGATCCGTTTGTTGATTTTGATCTGTTTCAGGACTCTAGTCTATGCGAAAAAGAAGAGGGGCAGACACATTTGTTCCCTTCAACCCTGAGATCGAAAAGACTTGCAAACAAAACAGGCGAAACACGCGGATTATCAGATTGATAGCCATGAGGGATAGACATAATAATAATATGATGAATGAAGAGATGGGTGAACATCAACCCAACCAAGGAATGCCCACGGGGTTGCAGAATGACGTAGAGGAAAGGGTCCAGGTCCAAGCTGAGAAGAGTTTGGGAGATTATGTGCTACCAAGAGTGAATGGAGCACAAACACGCATAAGGCTCCCAGCAATATGAGAAAACAATTTCGAGATAAAGCATGCGATCCTAAGCATGGTGTAAAATACAATTCAATTTGAAGGGTTGCCATCTGAAGACCCTCATATGCACATAACAACTTTCTTGGAGCTGTGTGCCACGATTAAATATAATGACGTTACTGACGATGTCATCCGGGTGAGGCTTTTCCCCTTCTCACTCAAGGAAAGAGCAAAAGTTTGTTGAATTCCCTGCTTACGGATTCTATATTTACATGGCAGTATCTGGCACAGAAGTTCCTGACAAAGTTCTTTCCACCGTCCAAAGCAGCCAAGTTGAGAGGAGAGCTGAACAATTTCTACCAGACTGATGGGGAGTCAATTTATGAGGTGTGGGAGAGATTTAAAGATCAGCAGACAAAGTGTCTGCATCATGGAATTGAACTGTGGAATTTGGTCCATATCTTCTATAATGGGCTAAGTGGGACAACAATAACCATCATTGATGCAGCTGCAGGTGGAACCTTCATGAAGAAGACAACACATGAGACCCATGATTTGCTAGAGGACATGGCCATTAATAACCATGTGCCAGATGATAGAGGGGCAAATGGAAGGAGAGTGATAGACGTTCATGAGATCGATGCCATTACAACGTTGAATGCACAGGTTGCTCTCTTGACCAAGCAACTTCAGCAGAACACAGTGTCAGTGAATGCAGTTCAGACGCCAATGAATTGTGAGATGTGTGGGGGTCCTCATACTTTTGATAGGTGCCCATCAACAGACCCCAACAACATCCCTATTGAGCAAGCAGAATGTCAGGCAGTGGGGAATTACCAAAGGCCCCAAAACAACCCCTATTCAAATACTTCCAATCCAGGATGGAGGAATCACCCTAACTTTTTATGGAGGGGTGATCAAGGGCAACAGAACCAGTTCAGAGGCCAATACCAGAATCAGCAACCATTTAACCAGGCCTCATCTTTCCAGCTCAAGACACCCGCTCGCAAGAAAGCCAAACGAATTGAGCAAATTGGCTGACACTTACGAATTCACAAACCCAGTTCATGGCAGAGACAATGTCCTCTATAAGGAACTTGGAAACTCAGGTGGGATAACTGGCAAAGATGGCAAATAACAGGTCGTAGGGCACTCTTCCTAGTAATATAGAGATGAATCCCAGAGCGGTGTCGACAAGATCTGATTGAGAAGTAAGCGGTTGGAATGACCAGCCCAACTTTGTGGTAGAGCAGAGTTGAGCAGATAGTTGATACAGAGAATGAGTGAGTTACTGAGTACCGCCCTATCTTATAGAAGGCTCCACGGTTCGATGAGAAGTGCGTAGAAGATCCCTTACCCTCAGAGATTGCAGAGGAAAACAGTTGATAAGTAATTCTCCAAGTTCTTGGGGGTGTTTAAAAAGATGCACATTAACATCCCCTTCATTGAGGCATTGGAGCAAATGTCTACCTACTTCAAATTTATGAATGAGATCCTTGGGAAGAAGAGGAAGCTAGTGGAGTATGAGACCATAGCACTAACTGAGGAGTGTAGTGTCATATGCGAGAAGTCGCCCAAAGTTGAAAGATCCGGGGAGTTTCACCCTACCTTGTACGATAGGGAATGTAACTTGTAACAGGGCACTATGTGATCTAGGGGCTAGCATAAACTTATTTCCCTATCCGTGTTCAAGAATCTAGGTTTGGGAGTGATCAAGCCAACTACGGTGAATCTACAGCTAGAGGACAGATCAGTGGTGCATCCTTTAGGCATCATTGAAGATGTGGTCGTCAAAGTGGGGAAGTTCTTCTTCCCAGCAGAATTCCTCATCCTTGATATGGAGGAAGATGATGAAATCCCTATCATCTTGGGAAGACCATTCTTGGCCACTGGAAGGGCCTTGATAGATGTGGAAAAGGGCGAGCTGAAACTCAGAGTTGAGGATGAGGAGATGGTGTTCAAGGTGTTTAAACACACCGTCGAACCGCCAGTCATAAGCAAGTGTTGTGCAGTCAGCACTGTGAGCTCATCAGCTGAGCCAGAAAGGGCCAAAACCAAGGTGAGCAGTCCGCCAGTGCAGGTATGTAATTCTAACCCTCCTCTTGAGAAAAAGGAGAAAAAGAAAAATAGAAGGCGGAAAAGAAAGATGATTATGAAATGGGTAGGCTGTGGGGTTAAATTACCCCAAGCTTCTCGATAAGGAACCTGCGTCCGGCTACAAGACGTTAAAGACAGCGCTACTTGGGAGGCAACCCAAGGTTTTTAAATTTATGCAATTTAGTTTTAGTTAGAACAGTCTCACGGAAGGTATTGTTTGCATGTTGTGATGACAGGTACAGGGCTAAAAAGTGGAGGACGAAAACGCGAGAGGCGAAGAAATCGGCTCGGCGCCACGGCGCCCATCAGAGCGCCATGGAGCCGAAAAATCATAATGTCGCAGGAAGTTGGGAGCCACGACGCCAATCTCAGAGCGTCATGGCGTCGAAAGTCCAGAGGATCTCTGAAATCAGAGCGCCATGGCGCCGGAAGTCCAGAAAGCTGCAGAAGTTTGGGCGCCACAACGCCGGTCTCAGGGCCGTGGCGCCGCGACGGAAAAATTGAAACATAAAAGCCCTAATTCAATTTCTCCTCTCCAAATCAAAACCCAAAACCTTTCTTTCTCTCCAAAACCCACAAAATCAGCCTCCATTACTCGAAATCTTCCACAAACCAAACCAAATCACAACCAAATCCCTTAAATTCCTTGCACCTTTAACCATTTCAAACAACAACCCTCATTCCATTGCTTTAATTCATCACGAGGAACAAGAAAATTTTGAAGAACACCTTATAAGGTAACTTTCATCATTTTTCTTGAAATTTTCAAAGCAATTAGGGGAGGTAGTTCATAAGTTTGGGGGTGTGCTTTATTGGTGGATATTGTGGGTTGTGTTGAAGTTTGGTGTTGGCAAATTTCATGCTGGGGTTAGACGAAATGTGGGTGTTGTACTTGTGATTGGGTGAAGTTTGGAGGTTGAATTGTGTTGTATTTTGCTGATTCTGCTGTGGTGTTGATTGGTGTAGTTGATAGTTGTTGGGAAATCTCATTAAAACAGAGGAAACGCTGCCAAAATTATCTAAAATGTCTGCCAGAAAGAGGAGAGTTTCCACATCCACCTCCGTTACTCAATATGATACTACTAGGTTTGTCAGTCAAAAAGAAGAAGACAGATATTACAAACTTAGTACTAGACCATTGATACCTGAGCGAGGGATAGAGTCCCAAAGGAATCCATTTGAGGATGGCGATGTGTATGAGCCTATTCAGGAAATGATAGAGGCACGTAGGTGGAAGAGATTTGTTATTCAAGAGAGAATAGTACCACAGAACACTGAAATGGTAAAAGAACTATATGTTAACTTTCCGGAACGGATAAATGGTAGATGTTTTGTGAGAGGACAGCATGTGCCTGTGACGGCTGAGGCGGTGAATGAGCTATTGAGAACAGCTGACATTGAAGACAGAGGCGATGACCGAAGCTATTTTAGAATTTGGTCTAGAGATGTCAGCAACATCAATTGGGATACCGTCGCACGCACATTATGCTACCTTGGGGCTGAGTATGATATTGCACGAAATGGATCAAGAGGACTGAGCAGATGTCAGTTCAACAAAACAGCCAAGGGTTGGTTATACTTCATTAGTTCCCGCCTGATTCCATCGACGCACTTCACCAGAGTGTCAGCAGATAGAATAAAGATGGTATATGGGATTATGGCAGAGAAGACAATAGATGTTGGGAAGGAGATATTACAAAGCATCACAGAAACCAGTAGGTTGGTCACTATAGGTGGGTTGGGACATGGATCACTTATTTGCAGTTTATGTTCTAGACATGGAGTCCCAACCTTAGCCACAGATACATATGAAAAGGGTCAACCCCCTGTGACATATGGGATAGTGCATGCCTTTCCGTAATCCCTCCCAAAGAAAGAAGTAGACTGTAAGTGCGAGAGGTCGCCATGGATGAGGATGAGCGTAAGCAGAGGCTCGGTATGAGGCGGTGCACAGCCACCAAAGAACCTCGAATTGGAACCTCCAGTTTCTATGATGGAGCAATTGCTCATAAACCAGCAGCGGATGATGCAGAGCTTGGACACAGTGATACAAGGTCAACAGGATATGAGCCAGGACCAATAACAGTTGTACCAAAGAGTTGACGACTTGAGCTCCAGGTTCAATCAATGGAGCATGCATTATCCGCCGCCACCGCCACCATTTTAAACCACAAGTCTGTAAGTTGTCCCGTCTTTCTTTTATTTTTGAGTCTTGCACACATTAGGGACAATGTGTGATTTAAGTTTGGGGGAGTTCTTAGTTTATTTTTGATGTGTTTTTGAGTCTTTTTGTTGTTATTTCTATGTTTATTTGAGTAAGTTTTTTTTATTTGATCATGCATGCTGTAGTTACTTGAAACGCCTAGTGAAGTAAAGTGGAATAATGTAATGGAATTAGATCAACCATCTGAACACTTAGGTTAGATATGCCAAGAATCCATGAAATCAAACTATTTGGGGTATCTTGCTTAATTTATGCATTATTAATGATTAAACCTATGTGTCTATTTGCTTGCTATTTGATGAGAAATAGTTAGGATATACATGTTAGGGAGATGACTCAGACATTTCATTGTTAACCTTTTCTTACCATTATTTGCCTATCCCTGACATTAAAATTGTACCCCTAGTCAGCCCCGTTGAGACTAAAAATAAGACCTTTCTTTCACACCCTATAATTCCATACTTGTGCCATAAGTAAAGAAAAATTGAGATTGTTGGAATATAAAGTGTTGAAAAAGAGACAAAAGAGAGTCAACAATTTTGTTGCACCCCAATGAAAAATAATAATAAATAGGCAAAAGCCAACGTTTGGGGGTGCCTACTATTTATCATGCACCTTATTCTCTCAAAACAAAAGAGATGAGAGATAGATATGAGATTAAAAAGAGAATTAAAAGAAAAGGGAAGAATTGAAAGCAAGAAGAGCTTATGGTACGTAAGTTGAGCCTAAATGCCTATCTTTACCTACCCCTGCCTAAGCCTACATTACAACTCTGAAAAGCCCTGAAGATCTCTAATATGTGTATCCATGATTAGTGGAGAATAGCAAATAAACATGTCATATGATTTTGAAATTGACATGCATAGTTAGGTATTTTTACATCCATTGAGCATGATTGAATTGAATTTGCGAAATATCTGACTTGAGTGTTTAGAATGCTAAAAATTCATGCTATATGTTCCTGCATATTATTCTACTTACCTTCATGCGTTTTTAAGTAACTATTGTGCAGCAAAGTGATCAGTGTCTTTGAGTCAGTCTATTTTCCTTTATTCGCGTCCTTATTCTTATCTTTTTTATCTTTACTCGAGGGCGAGCAAATGTTAAGTTTGGGGGTGTTTGATCGGTGTATTTTATATATACCTTTTGAGTCATTTTTAGTTAGTCTCTTGCTTCTTTTTGTATAAATTTGTGTCGTTTTAGGATAAATTTTCTTTCTTTTGAGTCACAGTGGTTTAAAGTGGCACATTGGTGAAAAGGAACGAAAAGAAGGCAGAAACAGAGGGTCCAGAGCACAAAGAGCTGAAAAGTTGGAAAACCGGGCGCAGAACAGGGCGTCGTCGTGGCGCCAACCAACCAGGACCGATGGAGCCACGGCTCCCAAGAAGCAGACCAGCCGCAGAAGTTTCGATGCCACGACGCCGGTTGCAGGGCCGTGGTGTCGACGCGGGAAATTTGACAAATCCGAATAGGACTGGGCCAAGACCAAAGAGGAAAAGGTTTTACACATTTTTGGGGATATAAATAGGGTCTTTTAGGTCGGGCCAAAGCATACACCTTATCATTCATCATAGCATTACTTCAAGATTGGAGACTCAGTTTTGAGTAATTTTCTTGTTCTTTAGTTTATTTCTTTCTAGTATATGTTGGATATTATTTTAGTTCTTAGCATGTCTATGGCTAGGAACTAACTTAATTTAGGGTTTTCCATGTCGAATCTCTTGAACCTCGTTCTTATGAATTAATGCATGTTTTGGTTTCTTCTTATTATTGTTGAGGTTTATTCAATAATTGTTTTGATTGCTTGATAATTAATTGATCACTAGTTATCATCAATTATATGAGTTCTAATCGAAATCTGAAAGGGGAGATTGTGAATATGCTATAGTTGAATAAACATAGGTTTAAATCGTGGACGAAAGTACCCCGATACTTATGTAGCTTAATAGGTTATTGCTCTTAATCCTCCTTTGTAGTCAATCTTGTCATCGAAAGATAGAAGGGTTCTCCATTGGGGTTGAGTGTTTATATTACCTTAACAGAAGTATAAAATGACTTAGTTAACCTGTTATCTCAACATAGAAGAAGAACCTTAATTGTTGCATTAGCGATTAAAATCGAGCGGATAGTTGAGGAGATTTGGATGCCCTATTTCCACCATATCTGAAGTAAAGTAAAGTAATTTAGTTAGCTTCTATAAACATAGATATAAACAAACCATCAACTCATCGATAACCAAGTAGATACCATAGAATAACAGTTGATAATTGAGCACTAATCCCTGAGGACGATAACTCGGTCTTCTAGACTATATTACTTGTAACGATACGTGCACTTGCGTTTAGCGTATGTATAAATCACACATCAAAAGCATATTGAGGAATTTTGGGAGGTTATTCCGGGAGTACTGCGGGAGGTTGTAATGGTCGGACTTTGGTAGTTGGATGATGGTAGGTTAGTGGAACAGTACCGAGACAGTGAGGTTCTTGGAAGTTTGTGTTATGCGGACTATGTGGCGGTGTTTGGGTTGTGCGGGTATTTGTTGACTGTTTCTAGAGTAGGAATTTAGTGGGGATGTTAGTGAGGTATTGAGGGTGGTAGGAGTAACCGGTATATAGTATGTGGGAGGAGGATTGAACACGAGTTGTAGTATACAAACTCAAGTAGAGGAATGAAGGATTTTGGTTAAGTGTTGATTTAGTTATTTCGATTTAGTTGTTTAGTGACTTTGAATGGAATGGGGGAATGGATTATATGACCAAGGATAGAGGAACGGGGAGTCAATTTCCCAAACCGACACCAAGGATTGTGTGATCAATACCACAAGGTCAAGATCGGGGTTTGTTAGACGCAATGCCCGTGAACTAGCCAAATGAGGGTGATCAATGCTCTTTTAGCACCCAAGGCTTAGACTAAGTTGATCCACACATATTTCAACATTCGTTTACCACCAAGGGGGTTCCTCAAGCTTGGATATAGACTAGGTCACACAAGTCATAATCGATACTTACACTGAATTGAGGGTAATCTACACAAGGATCGGATAAGTTCCAACACACAAGTTGAAGACTTAGAATTTTTATTAAACATAATGCAAGCATTCCTAAGTACAAAGCCTATGATCCTATTTATAGTGTCTTTAGGACCATTCTAGAATTAAAAACTAAGGGACACAGTTACAAGGCCATTTCGGCTCAAATGGGAACAAGAGAAGGGGTTTATTTAACTTGGAGACCAAGTTGGCCCTAGGCTATGGTGAGCTTCGTGTGAAAGAGTTTTGGTCTTGCTTTGAGACTTGAGTAAACTAAAACCTCTTCACATCTTCCTTGAGAGGTCGAGATGCATTTGAATTTCCAAAACGTCATCATCTTGGAAGTGTTTTATAGACTTCCATCATTTGTACCAATGTCTTGATTCTCGGCCAACCTTATACCTCTCTCTTCCGAGCTTGACTCATCCTCTGGAGTTTTTTGTCTATGCCACTGTGTTTTCCATGTCACCCTTGTCGCTGCCATGGTGTGTTCTCAAACTAGGCTCTTCTTATTCGTGCCACCTTGGCCTTGTTCGTTTCTCGACTTCAACATTTCTACTACAAGCAATGATTGTGTCCTAAGGCAACCTAGGAGCCATTATATAAACTTAATATGTTTTAATAAGACTACTAGCTAGACTAGAAATTAAAGAAACAAAATTTAATGCAAGGTCTCGGTCAATACCAACACGTAAGGCCGAATAACCATGTCATTATGAGGTCATTAAGTTATGGCTCCTAATCCGCCCCACAATCCATGCCATTCTCGGCTTTTTTCTATGGGTTGATTGACATTGTTCAAAACCTTTGGTCCCTTGGTCAATTCACCAAATGTAGAAACTATGTTCGAGTCCTTTCTTTCATCAATCTCCCATTCTTGGAGAGAATTTACCCTCAAATTTAGATGGGTTAGATAAGAAGGATTCATTGAGGCATGGCATATTGATTTCGGATATTACTCTTTGTATGACCCCCTTTTAAACTTGACTAGCAATTTGAAGGGACCATCCTTTAAGTATGCTTCCCATTTAATCAATGCATCACACTCACAAGTATTATGATGTATACCCGGTAAGCTTTCTTTATTGTTAACCGCGACTTGTTTCTCTTGGCCTAAGTTGTCATCTACTCTTGTATTGTCATGACTTAGGTAGGGGTAGCACAAGAATCATTTTCTTAGTTGTCATTAATCACAAAACACCCGAATCCACTGGGTAACTCAACTTCTTCTCAGATCTTCAATGTTGGATAGCTTCCGAGCTTTGATGGCATTTCCCGTAAGTTATTCAACATTTGCTATGGAGATTGGGAATTCTTGGTGAAGATGTAGGTTACTTGATTGTTTGAATGTCTACTCTATGCCTATCTTTGTTCCGGTACCAAAAAACAAATGCCATGTCGGAGTCTTCTTGCTCTCCATAGGTTTGGTGGATAGATAATGTCCCTCTTGAAAATAAATCAAGAGTGAGTCCACTACCTTTCTTTGCCAACATTTCGGAAGAATTGTTTCTTGAAAACTCCATGTCGATTTCCTCTTCCAACTTTGGTTGCTCTTATAGTGGATTGATGAAGAGATTATTCATTCCTTCAGCTTAGTACAATGGATTGGAAGAGAAAGTCCCATCTCGAGTTTCTTCTTCATGAGCATGGTATGGAACAAGGTCCTTTGAGTATTTGCCTCAGGTGTTGGCTGATCGGTGTATTTTATATACACTTTTTGAGTCATTTTTAGTTAGTCTTTTGTCCCTTTTTTGTACAAATATGTGTCGTATTAGGTTATATTTTCGTTCTTTTGAGTCAAAGTGGTTAAAATGGCCAAATGGCGGAAAAGGAGCTAAAAGAGGGCAAAAGTGGAGGTTCCAGAGCTTAAAAGACGAGAAAGTGGCGAACGAGGCAGAAACACGGGCCAGCGCCGCGGCGCCTCATGCCAACAGGTGCAGGGCCGCGGCGCCCGATCTCCGTAAGATCGCAGAGTTGCAGCGGCCGCGCGCTCCGCATGCCAGAGAGCGGGCGCGGCGCCAAATCATCCAAGATCGCAGACTTCCGGCGGCATGGCGCAGCCGGAAAATCAGGTTTAATGACGATTTTCTGGGTCAGGCCTGAAGGGAAAAGTTAGAGGCGGTTTTAAGCCTATAAAAGGAGAACCCTAGACAATTTTTAAGAGTTCCCTTTCTTGCACAACACAAGGATTCTTGGATTGAAGATTTGAGACCTTAACTTAGTAATTTTCTTTTCTTTTCTTTCCTTTATTTCAGTTTTTATGATGAACTTTGAATTAGTTATTGTCATGTCAATAGCTAGGAACTAATTCTTTTATAGGGCTTTCCATGTTAAATCACTAGAAACTTATGTTATGAATTAATGCATGGTTATGGTTTTTCTTCTTCTTGTTGAGATTTATCCAATAATTGCTTTGAATGCTTGGTAATTAATTGATCACTAATTATCATTATTTATATGATTTCTAATCAAACTTCGAAAGGAGGAGGTTGTGAATATGCTGTAAGTTGGGTAGACATATTTTGGATTGGAGATGAAAATACCTCAATTACTTATGTAGCGTTAATGAGAGGCTTAACAACCCTAATTTTACGCATGACGCGTGACGGTTAACTAGGTTTTTGGTCTTAATCCTCCTATAGAGTCATCCTTATCACCGAAAGGTAGAAAGGAGCAATACTGGGGTTGAGTGTTTATATAGCCTTAACGGGAGTATAAAACGATTTCGTAAACCTGCTAGCTCCAAAAGAAGAAGAACCATAATTCATTGCATTAATAAGTAACATAAGCGGATAGTTGAGGAGAAATGGAAGCCCTATTCCCATCACAACTGAAGTAAACCTATAGTTAATTAGCCTTTATAATTGTTAGTTATAAACAACAAAAATCAATATCGGTTACCAAATAGATACCAAAAGATAGATAATTGGTACTTGAACACTAATCCTTGTGGACGATATTCGGTCTTACCAAGACTATATTACTTGTCACGATAACGTGCACTTGCGTTAAAGTGTGTGCATCTTTTCGCGCATCATTGGATCATGTGATTTAAGCATTCTCGAATCCTCCAAGTTCTCCTCCAGATCGGTCTCTTCCTTATAGGCCAACACATTCGTGACACTCACCTTCTCAGATCAATATTTCTCCTCTCGTGCCTCGGATATAGCTTGATACTTTTAGGCTAGTTAGATTTTCATATCAATTACCTTGCTTGGTGACAAAGGAATACGTTGGAAGTCCTTACCAACTTTGTGAAAGGAGTAGTATTGTGTTCACTATCGTCCATCGTATATGTATTTCGATCATATTGCCATAGTCTTCCTAGCAAGATATGGCACGCGTCCATTGAAAGGATATCACACTAAATTTCATCTTCATATCCTCCAATCTGAAAATTGACAAGGGATTGGGTGGCAACCTTGAGCCCACTTGCTTTGTTCACCCATCGGAGGTTGTATGGTTTAGCATGCTCATGGGTTGGTAGGTGTAATTTGCCTACCATTCCGAGATATATCATATTTGTACAACTTCCTCTGTCAATGATCATACTACATACCTTATCTTTCACCTTGCATCGAGTGTAGAAAATTTGTTCCCTTTAGTTTTCGTTAAGCTCCTCCACTTGTGCACTGAGCACATGTTGAAGGACTAGACTCACACCTTCTTCCTCAAGAGTCTCGTCTTCCCATTGTCTTTTTTCTTTCTCAAGTTCTTCCATAACAAAAACATCTCCGCTTTTTTGATACTCTTCGAGTGCCATGGTCCTCGGATTGAGACATTCTTTAGCGAAATGCATGAGTCCATGGCACTTGAAGCACCTTTTGCCGCCCTTCTCACTATCCTTGACAACTCCCATATTTCTGTTGTCCTTGTTTGCATCTTCCCGTTTGTACAAAGGTTTGATATACAAAGTAGCACCCTTCTCTTTAGCAAGCACGGGTTTTGTGTAAGGCCTTGGGACGATCTTCTTTTGTTGTCTTTCAAATCTTTGTCACTGCGATTCTTTCTCCTCTAAGTCACATAGCATAGTGACCTTCTCAAATTCCCTTATGTATTCTTCAACCTTAAGGACACCTTGCCGAATCTTGGTGAGTTTAAGGTATAATTGTTGTTCATAATCTCGTGGCAAAAAAAAAAAAAATTCAACCTTTCCCAAGAATCAATCTTGGACTTGCCATTTCTTAAGATTAAGCTTCAATGTGGCAATCTTATAACATTGGTGATCATCGTGGCCCTTGAACTCAAAGAGCCTTTCGATGGTCCTCAACCATTCTAAGAACTCCTCAGGGTCTAAATTCCCTTCAATGGTTGGAAGGTCGAACCGTAAGGTTCGGTCACCTCATCTTTATACTCTTGGGACCTCTCGGACATCATCTTCAATGGGTATGGGGTTGTGTTGAGCAAACTCTTCTCCGGATTCAACATCATCAATGTTTGCATGATTAGCAAACTCTCTTCTTACTTGTTCCCCAACCATTTCTAGCAAGTCCCTTTTTAATTCACTTACTTGCTCCATAATGTCAAAGTGTGAGACGGGATGTCCTTCCTCTGATACCAATATGATGTGAGTAAGGTGTGGATTGGATGAGTAAGTGGGTCGGGTGCAGATGGTGTTCGGGTTGACCCGAAAATAAGATGGCAATATCGGGTTCTCAGCTTCTCGGATTAATGGGACAGCGGTGTGGTTGAGGGTGATTTCGGGAGAATGTAGAGGAAATCGAATTGAGGAATTTTGGGAGGTTGTAATGGTCATACTTTGGTGGTTGGATGATGGTAGGCTGGTGGAACAGTACCGCGACAGTGAGGTTCTCAGAAATTTGTGTTATGCGGACTATATGGTGGTGTTTGGGTTATGCGGGTATTTGTAGACTGTTTCGGGAGTATGCCTTTAGTGATGATGTTTGTGAGGTATTGAGGGTGGTAGGAGTAACCAATATATAGTATGTGCGAGGAGTATTGAACACGAGTTGTAGTATACAAACTCAAGTAGAGGAATGGAGGATTTTGGTTAAGTGTTGATTTGGTTGTTTCAGTTTAGTTGTTTAGTGACTTTGAATGGAACGTGAGAATGGATTATATGACCAAGGATAGAGGAATGGGGAGTCAATTGCTTGAACCGACACCAAGAATTGTGTGACCAATACCACAAGTCAAGACTGGAGTTTGCTAGATGCAATGCCCGTGAACTAGCCAAGTGAGGGTGATCAATGCCTTTTTAGTACCCAAGGCTTAGACAAAGTTGGTCCGCAAAAGTTCCAACCTTCGTTTATCACCAGGGGGGTTCCTCAAGCTTTGGTATAGACTAGGTCACACAAGTCTTAATCGATACTTACACCGAAGGGAGGGTGATCCACACAAGGATCGTATAAGTTCCAACACACAAGTTGAAGACTTATAATTTATATTAAACTTAACTCAAGCATGCCTAAGTACAATATCCTAAGGTCCTATTTAGAGTGCCTTTAGGACCATTCTTGAAAGGAAAACTAAGGGACACAATTACAGAGTCATTTCAGCCTAAATGGGAACAAGGGAAGGGGGTTATTTGCCTTGGAGACCAAGTTGGCCCTCGGCTATGGTGAGCTTCGTATGAAAGAGTTTTGGTCTTGCTTTGAGACTTGAGTAAACCAAAACCTCTTAACTTGATTTCATATATATATATAAATATATATATATATATATATATAAATATATATATATTAATATATATATATAAGTGAATATATATATGTAATTTACACTGATAGACACAATATACATACCAAATATATAATGAGATGATACCACTATCATGTACATCTGCAATCTGCTTACATCCAAATGAATGTTCATCGTTTAAAGTTAAACTAATGTTAGGTGTATCATTCTCCTTCAATGTACACAAAGGATACATGTTAAAATACAATATGTGCTTCTTCAACTATATGTATACAAGCAAATCCATATCGTTGTGAATCAATAATGGTGGATAATCATCGACAACAACATCCACTTTGTTGAATAAAAATATATAATATTGTGTCACACCTCGAATCATGGCCTAGGCGAAACATGACACTAGGTGTCTAGCTGCATGTGAACGAGTGAATCACATGGCTGCTGCATTAACATGGCCATCGAAAGCATGTAATATTAAATAATGAAGCATATAAAATTGAGTCTTTCGAATTAATAAGTAATTATTTTTACTGGAGAATCTAATAAATCTATTTTGATTATTTATTCAGATTCCACAAATTAAACTTATGCAATCCCTGAGAATGTTAAAAAAATATGGATAGAAATAGATCTTTGGCGATATTCTCACGAATATCGTCAACTTATAATCTTTGATAAATTATTGAAGAGTCTCTTCCGACTACTCAACAAAATCATTCAATCAAGAGCTAAATCAGATTTATATTAAGATAATTCAAAAAATATTTCTTCTTGCGATTAAAGTATTCAGGAATATCTCAACAATCAAGTAAAACTATTGTCCGTAAATCAAGACTAGTGAAATCCTTGTGAATATATGCAAGAAAACATTAAGGGTTTAGTTTAAAGGAAAACATCTCTTGAATATTTTCATCTCTTGGTTCAACCAATAATTCAAGAAGCTCTTTCGATTACTTAGAAGAATCACCAATTAAAATCAAACAAGATAATGCAGATCTATTCACCAAACTATTCCTCTTTCGATGAAATAAAATAATAACTAACTCTGGAATTCAATTCAAAACACCATTAACGAATTCAGACAATAAAATAAGAATTGAATCTAAAAACATCAATCAATACATCATGTATGTCAAAACCCTAATAGAGATTACTCCATAATGGAAGAAAAGATTATCGAAGAGTAAGAATTAGAAAATATTACAACTGATGATTGATCAAACTTCCGTATTGAACCAAACCATGATGGAAAGTAATAAATTCGGGCGTCGAATACTCTCCTATACTCCTTCCCCTTGCCTTGTCGCTCCCAAAAACCAAGATGACCTAATTGGGCGAGCTAAAACCTTATATAGGTTCAGGGGTTCGTTCATAAAATTCCCAAAATAACCTCAACTTGATATTTCCCGAAGTATCGTGCACGGATCGCGCAACCCTTCCAACGACGCTGCCTTGCTTGCGCGTTCTTATGACGGTTCTTGTGCACAGGTGCGCGATCACGCACCCCTTTTTGTTCCATTTCTTCTTTGTTTCATCAATTTGCTCTCAAGTTAGGTTCTTCTTCACCTAGATACAAAATGACGTAAATTAGCAATATCCACACATAATATCTCTAATTTCACAAAAAATCACGTCAAATAAGCTCATAAAACTCGAGGAATATATCACCATCAGATAGAGATTCTATTCATATGCTCAAATTAGTTAAAAAAAGGCTATAAAATAAAATTATTTAAAAAAAGCTAGAAAATATCTTTTAAATTTCTTAGATCATCTGATGTTAATAGTTTCACCCGAGTGACCATTTTTGTCTCAGTCCCTTAATTCTACTCGTCCTGAACTTAGTAACTGCTCCTGAACTTGGTGAGAAAAATTATGAAGAGCAAAATAATTTAATTTATTTCCTTCTTCCCTTCTATATGTCTCTATTGGCCCTCTCCCTCCATGTCATCTACTTAAAAGTTATACATGGCTTAGTCGTATAAAACATTCATTACCCTTCCTCTCCTCACGCATATGCTAGCACACTACTTGGCTACTAGCCTACTACTACCACTAAAAAGATAAAATACTTTTTTATCTCAATTTATGTAATATTATTTTATTAGACACAAAGTTTAAAAATCAAAAGAAAGATCTGAAATTTATTATTTAAATAAATTTTTTTGTGGCTATAAATTATTTTATTAAATATAAAAAAAAGTTAAATTAGTTCTAATTATGAAGAATGTGACATTATTTTGAGATAAATCAAAAAAAATGTGTCACATAAATTAGGACAAAAAAATAATATTATTATAATGTAATCTAAAGAATTTATATTATTGGTGTAACTTGATTTGTTATAACAATTTCAAACCCATATTTATTTTTATTGACCTTGATTATGTGTAATTAACGTTTTATGCCATCACTGCATTAAATTGAATTTTAATAAATAAGACATGAAACACTAAATCTAAAATATGATAATCTCAAATTCCTTTAAATAGGCAACAATAAAATTAGGAAAATGTTCTTTAAAGGAGAGGGAAAAAAAGAATAAAAGAAATGCATCCTCGGTGGCTTGATGATGGTGACACATGGCATACAGATGACGTCAGCAGACCTGATAGTGATGTCCGTACACCCCCTGTTGCTGTTGATCAATAACCTCTTTCTGTCGTCGGAGTTCCATTACTTTCCGGTGAGAATTCGAATGCTGAGTCAGCACGAAAGTCGGGCTTGCCGCGGGTCGATATTCGGGTACCAGCCGACCCGATTTGTACCGAACACCACACGCATTGCACAGTGTTTTTGGGCCTAAGGGCCCAGTTCGCCACTGTGGCGTTTTCTCTGATGCACAGTGAGTGCACTTTCTGGTTTGTTGTGGATCTTGATTGGGCTTGTTGTTGTGGGCCTGTTGTTGGAGTGAGGAAGCCCAGGTAGTGGTTGCACGTGAACGTTTGCTTCTTGATTTGCTGTGCAATAATGTGGTGTTGTTGGAATTGAGGTTGATGGTTCCGGTTAAGGAGTTTGAAGGGAAATTATTGGAAGACTCTTCTACAAAGTTCGATAGCCATTCCAACTCAGCTACGTCATCACTCTTCAGAAAACAAGAACAACAATACATAAATAAGTCTAAATTTGTTGCATTGATTATTATATTGTAAGGTTAAGTTCACCTAAAATATTAGGCAAACTTGATATGACCCCAAATATACTAAATTAATTTGTAGTTTTTTGTCTCAATTTATGTGATATTTCTGCTTTTCGAAACTCAAGTTATATGAATTTTGATCAATATTTTTTTTACCAAATTTATATAAGAATAATTACAACTTATAATATTTTTTATATAGTTTTTCAAATATATAAATTTTAATCTTTAAAAATTGAGTTAATCTAATCTAATCCAATTTAGCTTTAAAATTTAATTAAATTGTCTTTCTAAAAGCGAAAAATATCAAATAAATTGTGATGGAAGGAGTCCTAATTATCTGAAATATTTTTGCACTATAATGTATAAATAAAGGGTTTAACTTTTTGTCTAATTATTTTACACCATGACAAAACACTGGACATTATAATAGATCTTCAATACTCCAAACTTTCACTAAAACAACATTCGTATTGCAAATACAATTATTAATCTTAACAAATATTTTATTTTTTTAGACTCTCCAACCAAATCCCAGAAAACTTTCTTCTGCCATTATATTCTTCTAAAAGCAAGTCATTTTCTTACAATAATTTATTTTTCAAAATGACTTTCATCGTAATATACACATTCCAAAAGCTTATAATTTGATATGAAAGACATATTTATTTATTTATATTAGGTTTGTACTATATACATATTTCGTGTATATATAGGAGGTTACAGTTTCAAGGCGTGAAAATATATCTCGTAGAAATGCAAGGTAAGACTCCATGCAATATATCTTTGTGATTTGGCTTTTTCTCGGATCCAGCGCATAGCTGAAGCTTAGTGTACCAGACGACTCTTATATACACATTCCAAGAGCTTATAATTTAACATCAAAGACATATTTATTTATTTTAGGTTTACAATATATACTTACAGGAATGCAGAGTTTGTCGGTGAAGTCGGCGGAATTGGGAATAGCGTCATAGTAACTAGATGCAGCAGCAATGTTGCCGGTAGGAGGTGGTTGATAGTAATGATTGAGGTCGAAGTCGGTGGTTTTAGAGGAGCTACCTGAAGAGGAAAAGATCTCCTCATTTGAGAAATCAAGAAGATCATCAATCCGGAACACTTCTGGTGCTGCTGACAGTCCATAGACATCCATATTCGATTAATATAAAAACTATAGACTAAAAATGTTGGTGTAAAGTTTTGGTATATATGGAGAAAAAAATTGAGGGGGATTATCCCTCTCACTCAAGTAGCTGGTCTAGCGAGAGAGTGCGCGTGTGAGTGTGTGTGTGAGTGAAGCAAGGAGCTGACGAGTGAGGGATTGATATAGCACTTAGCAGTGTAGTGTGTTGTTAAATATGTATTTGCAACGGAGCTAGAATATTAATTATGGGTTCGACGGAATTCAGTAATTTAGGTTCAAATATTTATCTTGAGAATTTTATTGAATATGTATAAATTATTAATTTAGAATCTAGCAATTTAAAAGGACTAGAATTCCTAACCAACAACAATTAATAATATATATATTCAGTATAATTTCATAGATGAGATATGTGGAGGGTAAAGTGCGACAAAATCTTACCCCTACCTCGTGGAGACACGAGATAGAGAGATTATTTTCGATAGACTATCAGGTCAATTAAAACATTTTATCACGATTCAATGCCCTTAGTTCAGTAATTCAAGAATATTTTAACTGAATGAGTGGTGGTGATTTCGAAATGCATAAGATATTTCATAATACATTTTGTTGATTTCCGCTTCTTTCGTTGCAGACTATTGGAAAATTTACCTATAAATAATTGGGATGAAAAAACTTCTCTTACACTCCGTGATATGCTGAAAGAACTCAGACCAGATGATTCAATAACTGCTTTGACACTTCGTAAGCCTCTTTAATTACTTAACACTAGCCAATACTATTAATGCTAATTAAAAAACAACATGAGTTTGTGTCTAACAGTACAGTAGCAAAATTACCATTGTAGTAAAAGCAGGTCTATATTACATATATTGCTCTAGTGCGTTCTTCTTTCTGAATGAGAGATACGGGGGTTTGGGGATCTATGTGATTGTTTATTTTGTAATTGGGTCGGTTTAATTTGACCCGATTAAAAATATGAGAAATAAATACCCACGTAGGCGTCACGTAAGATAAAAGGTGGGAACAAGAGAATTTGAGAGCAAGAGGAAGACGGAATTTGCCAATGTCACGGAGAATAGAGTACTAAAAGACTAAGAGGCGCTGCAAGCGAGCAAAGAGTTATGCTTTCATTTCTTTGTTGAGATTGATATAGTAGGAGTGTGGTGCGTGCTCTCTTTATTCTGTAGATGCGCTCCTTGAAAACATACGTTTTGCTTTTGCGCCTTAGGACTAGGACTGGCTAGGTACTTGCCATCTATCTAATAGCATCCGAGAATGCGCTCTTAGCCATTTTTTCAGAAGCGTAGAATGCCCTGAGAGAAGGCAGAATAGAAAGGGGCGAAAAACAACTCGACTATAAGGAGAGGGGCGTTCAGCCACTTGCTTGATTATAAAGTTGGAGAGGGACAAGCCAAAACTGACTCCTAAGAAGTTGCTAAAGGAGAATCAACAAGATAGGATGCTATGTCCCAACTAACAAGAGTAGGAAGATTCTTGACCTGAGACTGGGAGTTGAACTCACGACGGAAGGAAAGAAGCATTACAGCCCGTAACTAAAGTCAAAAGGAGGGCGTCGAGCTTCCTTCTTTCTTGCCTTTTCTCGGTTACTCTTTCTCAGTTCCTAGGTTGCCTTTGGCTTCTGAACCTCTGAAACTGGACTGGAGCACGACCCTTCCACTCGGCACCGTCGGATCACTAAGGCCGACCACACTGTTCTTCTTTCACGCCTCCGTTCCTCTTCCTCCTCGGATCTCGCCGCCACTGGAAAGAAAGAGAAAGAATTTACGGCATGGCATAGAATAGAACATGAATGGCTCTTCTTTGCCAACCTTCGCTTCTAGAAGGAAGTAAGTAGAAGCTGACCCTCCAACATACATTGTAGGGAAGGACAATAGTTACTCACCTCACAGCCCAATTTCCTCTGTGGGGTGTATACCGGTCGGGTTGCTGCCCGGCGCCACAACTGTCTTCCTCCATATGATATCACACAAGAGGCGAAAGAATCCCTTTACCTTATTTACAAAAGAAGAACCCGGTCGATCGGAGTACCCTTCCTCCTTTTTGAGGCCTTCATTGCCCTTTGAAATAAGTAAAAAAAAAAGAGCGCTAGGGAAGAGAGAAAGTTGCAGAAGTGCTTCTAGATCTCATATTGTAAAGGGGCGCAAAGCAACTCGACTATAAGGAGAGGGGCGCAAAGCAACTCGACTATAAGGAGAGGGGCGCAAAGCAACTCGACTATAAGGAGAGGGGCGCAAAGCCCTTCTTATGCTTTTGCTGAATTGCTCGCGCAAATCAACTCGTTTCGAGGAGAAAAGCTTTTCACGCCTCTCTTTCCTTCGCTCGAGCCGCTAAAGCACTAAAGAGCTGCTTATATACGTTTACTAAAAGACTGACTTTCATTCATTATCATGGATACGATTCTCATTTTGTATATTGATTAATTGGATGGTCAGGAAGGGAAGGAAGCAAGCAATTCGAGTCGAGGCGCTGCAAGCGAGCAAAGAAGCACGAACCTGCCGGGTGACGTTGCCCTCGTTTCCGCCTTCGTACGACTAGTGTTTTTTCTTTCTGGCTTTCTTAGGGCCCTCCGTCTTCAGAACGGTCCGTCTGGCTGGAGGGCGTCGAGCTTCCTTCTTTCTTGCCTTTTCTCGATTACTCAAGTACAGTTTAGAAATCAAAAGATAACTGTTAAGGGTACATATGACCCTAAAATTGGATGTCAATGATAAATATATCAAAAAAATATAATGAAGGCAAATATAACTTTGTTCTGAGAGTACATGGGTAAATCTGACCCTTTTCCGTATATTATATTTAAGATCATATATATATATATATATATATATATATAATTTTCTTTGTATTTTTGAGCTACGAATTATCCTATTTTATATTTTATATGTACTATGTTAGTAAATAATAGTAGTACTTGATTCATGCAAATAGGAAAATGGAGAAATCCTCAAGGGCCTACAGGGTAGGATTCAAACTTTGGTAGCTACTCCTCTACACTCTCCCCTTCCATACTAAAATTTTGTTTATGGAAGAATCCGAAGCTCGGGGCCAAAAAAATGTATTGGAGATTTATGATAGGGGATTAATAACAACAATTGAAGTTGGTAGGATAATGCAATAATTACCTAAGGTTTGAAATTGAAATAAAATTTTGGTTCTGAGAGTACATACATGAAAAACAATTATGCGATGTGAACGGGGATCGGATAGACAAATCACAGAATAGATTCAGCGTATTACTTACTACAACTAGTATTATATTAGTGCATTATTGAGGTCATGTGCCATTGTGGAAGATGGTGTGACCACTGCAATTTTTCAGAATACTAACATGTTTGCTTTCCATTCCAACTCTCCTTAAATTTCTTAATTTATTACTTTCAATTCTTCATTGGAAATATTTATTAAACTGTGAAATAAAGTTAATCCTATTTAATTATGACTTGAACAATTGGGGTCCTGCACGTGGGAAACCTTGTTTCCACACACGTGCACACGTAATGCCAAAGATCATATTTCCTCAATGGAAGAGATATTGGTAAAAATATGAATTGTTTGAGACGTAAGGTAATAGACGGTTATTGGCCAAATGACGTTGATTTCACGTTGGTAAATGAAGGAAGAAGTGTACAATGTGTTTAAAGATGAAACGAGTCATGAATCGGGCCGCAGCGCCTCCCTGCAGGGCCGCGACACCAACTCTCTGAAGTTGGAGCGTCGCGGCGCCTCCCTGCAGGGCGAGGCGCTGGTAGTCCAGAGGCTGCGACGGGAGACGAAAAGACATGACTCTTGGGCTGATTTTGAGGCATTAAAACTCCATTACATCCCAAATGAATTCAGCCATTATTTGGCTGAATTAACACACCATAATCAAGGTCATTACATGGTTATTCAAGGCCATTACATGGGCAATTGGAAAGTCATCTTCTCAACACTATAAAATGAGGACTTTGGCTCATTTGCAAAACACGCTTAACACATTCTCTAGATAATTTCCTGAAATTATTCTTCCTCTTTAGCAATCAAACACTCTAAGATCTTTCTTCCTATAGCGAACTCTTGAGTCTGCTTTGATCATTAGTTTGGTTGTTGTTTTATCTTGGGAGACAAGTTGTCATTACTCCGTTGAAAGGAATATACGGGGCAATATTATCTTAAAGAAAGATTGATCATCAATCGACCCAGCAAGACAAGTTTTCTTGTTACATTGGTTGTTGTTGTGACTTTCTCGTTCCTTGTTATTACCAATATATTTCAACAAGTTTAAGATAATATTCGTTGTCTCAACAACATGTTAGAATGAGATCTTGGTTGCTGATAGTCATGCTTGTAAGAATAAAGGAAGAATTGTTATCACCGCTTCCGAAAGTGGTGGAATCAAGTGTCCACAAGATGTTGAAGATGTCAACTGGGACACGAGGAGAATACTAAAGATAAGAAGCCTCCATCTTATGGTAAGGAGGATTTGGACACATGACTAACGTGGACCAGATCCCAAAGGTATGAATTGATTATTTTCCTTATCTAAAATGAGATTAAAAGATAATTCTGAATAAAAGTGAACAAAGCAAGGCTAAGAATATAAAGGGTTTTCGTTAAAACATATATTCTCTACACTTTAAAATCAGAAGGTTAATCTCATTTTCCTTCCCGATTATAATTGGACTGGTATAAACAAACAGCCTAAAAAATCTGGACTTAGATTGTAATAAAATGAATTTAGGGACAATCCTAAGCATGGGAAGAGGACTAAAGACAAGGACTAGAGGACTAGAGATAATCCTGTCACCTTTCCGACAGAAGATCCATCTTTGGCAGGATAGTATTAGACACTCCGTCATACAACGCCAACAGGCGACCGGAGTGGGCTAAAAGAATTTCCAGATTTTGAATGATTTGAAGGTCAAAAGAATGGCAGAAAAGAGATTGAATACTCAGTCAAACGAAGCCTACGGGCGACCAAAGTAGGTTTAAAGGCCAAAAGAAAGGCATAAAAGAAATAGAACATTCAGTCGGCTAAGGCAACTGGTGTGGGCCAGAGTATCTAGATCACATATGATCCGGTTAAGTTCTAACCACATGCAAGAGGTTGTTCATGTGAAGCAACGCTACCTTCAACGTAGAAGAAGTTTGAAGAGGCTGTCCTCAAAAGAACTTAAGGGAATGAGATCATTTTTTAAAATAAGTGATACATGTCCTAAACTTGGTTTCAAGGATGTTGTTGGCATCATGGCTTGCATTTTGCCTCATGTTCCACAAGTCGATAATAACCAAAAGTGGTATATTAAAATTATAGTCAAGTGGATGATATATTTGTAATCCGTGCATCAAAGCCTTCATAGATTAAGACACGTTAAATAAAAAGACATTCAGAGCTAACAAAGTTGAGATTGTTGTCTTCTGTCGACATAAACCCTCAAATTCATGTGAGGTAGACGAATAGGAAAAATCCCTTTCCATTTCATCAAAAGGAATAGTGAAAGAAGAATCGTTCATCTACAACTTTGTAACACCTACATGGGTGAATTAAAATTCATAGAGATAGAGGGGGAGAATGTGACACATCGTTCATTAAACGATTGATCCTTGCTCACCGCAGTCTAACGGTGTTAGCCAAGCGCAGATCCGTACGCCCAAGATATGTGGGTCAAAGCGATCCTTACCGCAAATGTGAATCTCAATAGAACTAGGCTACTAGGAAATGTTAACTATCAATCAATACCAAGATTGGTAAAGTTGGATTAATTGTCGTCTATCGACATAAACTCTCAACGTAAGTGTGAGGCGGGCGTAGAGGCAAGAACTCTCCAAAAGTCTCATTTGATCAGTCGAAAGGGAAACCACTCCTCTAGAACTCACATAGATCAATAGATGTGATTTAGAACTAGAGGGGAGAACAAGCTCTTCATGACTTTCTTAGATAATGGCATAAGGTTTTGCCATTTTACTTACTTAAAGTAAAGATGAAGCTTCTGAAGCATCTAAGTGTCACAAAGCAGAGGTTGAGAACCAATAATGCCAATGGGTCCATAGACAAGTACAAATCTAAGACATCCATACATATGTTCATAATTATCGCTGCTTTGCGGGATCTTGAAATACATCTAATGAATGTCAAGATAGCCTTCCCAAATGATAATTTGGAAGAAGACATATATATAGACCAATTAGAGGGGTATATGATTCGAGAACAAGAGACAAAGTTTGTCAACTTGTCAAATTGTGGTACGAACTGAAACAAGCTCTAAACAATGGCACGAGAAATTTGATAGTATTCTACTATCGGGAAATGATCGCCATTAACGGGTGTAACAAGTGTGTTTACATGAAAGGAATTACGTCAAGACATGTCTCTATGTAAACGACTTGTTGATCACTGAAAAGCGTTGATTTCTGAAATACACGCTAAAGTTCGGGATACACGATATGAGATATCTAACTGTACTAGAAGAGTACAACAATACAAACTAGATATCTGATAGCGGAAACATCAAGAAGTTATTGAATGACTTCATGGTTGCGTAGAAGATGTTTTATGTTGGGAAAACCCATATCTTCTATAATGATCCACTGCGGTAGTCAGTCGGCTCTAGGAAGAGCACAAAGTTCTATGTATAACGGCAAGTCTCGTCATATTCGACGGAGACACGAGTCCGTTAGGCAGCTAATCACCTCGGGAATTATTTCCATTGATTACGTGAAATCTTAAAAAAATATCGTCGATCCCTTGACGAAAGGATTGAGCAGAGATCAAATGTACTGCATGTCTAGGGGAATGGGCTTAAAACCCAATCAATAAGAATCGATATAGTGGACACCCAACCTTACGGACTGGAGATCCTTAGGATAAGGTTCAATGAGAAAACTAAATTGTAAAGGTTCAGTTGAGCGCTTCGGTGGAAGCAAGAGCACTTCGGATAATGATTTCTTCTTAAGAAACATAATCCAAGGCCATTCCCGTGATTGACAAAAAGTGCAACTTGTAGAGGGGTAGAGGATAAGTTTCCAAATCATTAATAATCCTCAATATTTTGAGGTTAGATTGGGGAAACTTTTAATGGTTCCTAACGCTTGCGTAGCGGGGTATTACAGGATACCTAGTTAGAGACCACCTATTTAAGTATGAGGACAGGCCGCCTCAAATGAACGTACTTAAAAATCCAAGTTTGTCCACGGCCCACGACGGATAAAACATACAAGAACGATAGAGTAGGAAAAGTGTTGTGTTGATACCATTGTCTTGTGGCGCCGCGGTGCTTTCCTGCAGGGCCGCGACGCCTCCCTGCAGGGCCGCGGCGTCAACTCTCTGAAGTTGGAGCGCCGCGGTGCCTCCCTGCAGAGCCGCGACGCTGGTAGTCATGAGGCTGCGACGGGAGACGAAAATACATGACTCTTGGGCTGGTTTTGAGGCATTAAAACTCCATTACATCCCAAATGAATTCAGCCATTATTTGGCTGAATTAACACTCCATAATTAAGTCCATTAAATGGTCATTTAAGGCCATTATATGGGCAATTGGAATGTCATCTTCTCAACACTATAAATTGAGCCTTTTGGCTCATTTGCAAAACACACTTAACACATTCTCTAGACAATTTTCTGAAATTGTTCTTCCTCTTTAGCAATCAAACACTCTAAGATCTTTCTTTCTATAGCGTGTTCATTAGTTTGATTGCTGTTTTATCTTGGGAGATAAGTTGTCATTATTCCGTTGAAAGGAATATACATGGCAATAATATCTTAAAGAAAAATTGATCATCAATCGACCCAGCGAGACAAGTTTCCTTTTTCACATTGGTTGTTGTTGTGACTTTCTCGTTCCTTGTTATTATCAATATATTCCAACATAATATTATGTAAAAGAAATTCATAAAATTATTTCTCTCAAAAGATATTTTACCTTTAAAGTTTACTTTAATAGATCATATATATTCAGTACTCCTATTTGACTAACTGTTATTAATACTCAAAGCTTAATCGAAGTCCAAGCTGCTCGGAAAATAATATGGAATATTTATAACCTCTCTTGTAATTAATGATTTTCGGTAAATATTCTTTTATGTAATTCTTCCATAATCAGTATAGAAAAATTTAATATGGATTAAGGTCCTCTTACCAAGATATTGACTTAGAGAAAGTTTTAATATTGTAATACAGTGGTCCCAATTATAATATCAAGATTCCCCATTTGTTGATTTAATTTCTTTGGATTGTATTGAATTTGATATGAATATATTAATAAGAATAGTATCACTCCAATTTCTTAATTCTAGTTAAAGAAAAACAAGATCTAATAAATAATAAATACTGAAAGACTAGCAATGGCAGAGTGAGCACTCTCCTTTGCCTCCTGTGTCATGTGACCATTTAATCAGTCACATGAGGAACAATACTATATTGACTATGGAACTGTTTTTATTTATGTGAGTTTTGAGTTTTATATTATATTGGTAGTGTGAATATTTTTAGATAATCAAATTACTTAAACTAATTATAGATAAATTCAAATGATAAATATTACTCTTTCTGTATCAATTTATGTGACACTTTTCTCTTTACGTGAGTCAAATAAGAAAATCTTTGATCGCGATTTATTCATATGCCCTTTAAATATTGTAAGTTGTTAATTATTGTGACTTATAGTAATTTTTGAAAGTATATGCATGTCTTAGAGACAATATGTATTAGGACACAATGTACTTTATACACATTCATATTTGTATTAACGATGATTAATATTATGGCAAATTGCACTTGTTGAATTATTAGTTGATTGTTTATAAAATTCTATAAATGCATCCCTAGAGGCTACGTGTTTATTAATGATGTGAGAATTAATGTTATAGCGAACTCTTAAATTACCTCGACTAATGATCATCGAAATTGAGATATCGATGATATGCGATACGTCGACATGTGGTCTGCATCATATCCTTAGTGGATGTAGTATGTCTCACTTGCTACGAGTTATGACAACTCATGATGGGCACATTGATACTTGTTGAAGTATTAGTACACCCTGCTGATGCATTATTTGTTATATGTCTATAATGTCATCGGCATGTGAGATATAAAAGTCCTTAGACTTGAGGTCAATATCATCTTATTTACGGAGTAATGTACTTTGATCATGTACTAAGCTCAAATGTCTTATAGGTTGAGACGCGGCTTGTTTGGGTGCATTACGAAGTAGATTAAAGGTGGTATGTGAGCCAAGAAAGGATTCATTCCTTGAATCTATATTCGAGTGAACACTCAGGTACTCATATGGTATTAGGTTGACTAAGTCATTGGCCAATGCAATATGCGTATATACGTGACATGGTCCTGTTGTCAACTAATATAGATGAGTTATAATAATCAAGCCATTTGGATAGACACTTGACAGATCCTAAGCTTGATTGAGTGTGTCATGAATGAAGAGATTTTATCATCTCCATATAGGTTCAGTTCACATATTTTGTGTAGCTAAACTTTACATATTGGGTTCGTCTTCCGGCGCAGTCTAGAAGTTTCGTGAAGATCCTAATGTTATTAGTGACGATATGTAAAGGCCTGAATGGTAACACTAAGTCAAATGTTTCGTCGATTGAAGGATGTAATTAGAAGGAGATTATACCTAAATGTTCGATTGATGACCGGGGCATTAAAATGGGAAAATTGGCAGAAAATAGGACGGGACCGCGGTGCCTTGATTCAGGATCGCGGTGCCAGGAACACGTGCGGCACGCGGTGCCTCTTCTGCGAGGCCGCGGTGCGGCGTCTTTGGCGATCCGAATTTTGTCGATGCATTCGGTTGGGCCTGGTCCAACTAAAACCCTAAAGCTCATATTCTCAACTATAAATAGGAGGCTTACCTCCCATTCCAAAGACACCAAAAACCTAAGAGAGGTAAATCTCTTCTAGAGCTCTGTCAGAATCTCTAGCATTCCTGACTTAGCAAATTACATCATAGTTTTAGAACTTACAAATCGAGGGACATTTGCGTGTGCACCCTCGGACTATACAAAACACAAAGATTCAACTGCTTGGCTGATTGCTACAAAATGTAAGTCTTCTGTCGAAGTTTTACATTACTACTTTGTGTTTGTATTTTCATTACTTATCATATGCTGATTCGACTGCCGTCGGTTTGAAACATAAATTTTAAATTCCGGTATTTAACCCGACATAAACACCTACAGTGGTATCAGAGCCTGAGTTGTTTCGTGTGATTTGTAATGATATAATAATAATGTTGGTTAAGATTTGTTTAGATCTATATTTTATGTTGTTAAAAGCTTTAAACCATAAACCTTTAGAATATCTGTTAATGCAATTATGTATTCGAACAAATCAATCCAATATATAACTCTTCTAAGTTGAAATGCGTTATCCGGCTTAAAGCATGGTGCATTGAAACGAAGAACGAGAAGAAAATTGGATTTGATGGTCGATGAACATGTTGTTTTAATGGTAATGGTAATACAAGTGATATATCTGAAAGAACTGGCCCTAAACCAGTTTTAGGGGTTCAGAAATTTCGGATTTTGTGTTTCTGGAGGAGAGGCACCGCGGTTCCATGATGGAGCACCGCGGTTCCTGCTAGGGTTTTGTGGCGGCGTCGGGATTCCACAATTGGAACACGGCGGTGCTATCTAGATGAAGCCAAAGGCACCGCGGTCCTGTTCATGGGAACCGCGGTGTTGTTCATCCAGAAGCTTAAAGTTAATTTCGGATAATCTGCCTTCAAGGCACCGCGGTTCCACCTATTAGGATCGCGCGCGGTGCCATGTTAGTACAGTGCTAATTAATTTGAGATTCGCCACTGTTGAACCGCGATGCCGACGACGAATATTTAAAAAAAAAAACCGAAAATCAGAAACAGAGACTTAAAAGTTTCAGATTCTGAATCTGAAGTTTTAGAAATTTCAGTTTCTGAAAATAAAGTTTTGAATCGAACAGATTTGGTCCTTTCGGGCAAATATGTAATTAATATAAGTTTTCTGAAAGTTGATTTTAGGTTCTAAAAATTGCAAACATGTCCCAGAAGTTTGAAAATATTTTCTGAAGTTTAGAATTGCATTTTTATGAATTTATAAGAGTTCAGAATTGAATTTTAAATTCTTAAGGGACTAAAGTGTAAATTCTGAAAATTTACAGAATTCCCGAAAATCAGAATTTTAAAATCAGAAAATGTTTAGGGACTGTTTGACATTTACATAGATTATAGAGTTTAGACAAATAGACTCATAGTTATCATTAATAGTATATTATTGAATAACATACAAATGTGCTAAGTGATTAAATGTGATACATTTAAATTATTAGCATAGCGTCCGCAATTATTGTCTGGGTAGACGGCGCCCAGTAATTGTTTAATTTCTAATGACCGCTATAACTGTCTGGATAGACGACGCCTAGTATGTGATTAAAACCATCTTTTATCATGTCTATTGGGTTTAATGGTTTTCCATCTAATTGTGTTTAGAAATTGCATGATAGGATGTCATATGATGTATGACTTGATTGTTGATCTTGAATGAATCCCTGAAAACTAAAAATGTTCCCCAAACATTAAATACAAGTCTAAATATAACGCGTCGTCCATTATAATTGTTAAGAGTGTTAAGTCCTTTTCGGCGATAAAAATATTTATGCCAAAACATTTGCTCTAAGTATAAGAGAACCAAGGCCATTTCATAGATGTGTTAAAATGAAAGTAGATAATAAACTTTTGTAGGTATTTACACCAATGTGTTTTCTTGCAAAAACTAAATTTACTTAGGCATTTAAACGCAGTCGTGTAATGGGGTTGCCTTGTTTAGATGAATCTTGACGCCAAAGTGTCAGACTAGTCTAAATACGTAAGATTAAAATAAAAGATATTTAATCAAACCAAGAGTTGTAGAGTTGCTTTACAATTGGTTGAGGACCTACCAAAGTGTGCTGTTGAAGTTATCAGCCAAAGCAAACGCGGATATAGCATATGTTTGGATCTTGGCCTATTATGACCTTTATATTGATTTAGGTCTGTATTCCACCTTGGGGTCGTAGAAGTATGTAAAATAGTGGGAGCTAATTTGTTACACCCCGTATTTTCAAGGAAATGATATGAGAACGTATGTAAGGAAATAAGCTTTGAATTTTGGAACGAAAGAAAAATTACTTTTTCTTAAGGAATAATTTTGTAACGTTGTGAAGGAAAAGGTTAATAACTTGGAATTTGATTCTCAAATTTGATTTGTGGGATTAGTATATGATTATGAAGGCTCGGATCTAATAATATGGGGCCCGCAAAAAATTTCACAATTTCGAGAGGTCCACGTTTTTATGGAGTTATTTTTGGGAAAATATCTAGATATTTTTGAGGAGGCAACACTTGGACCAATAAGAGGGTGTCAAGTGCCCCATCCACTTGTCTTGCTACACTAAATATCTATATACATGAGAGGCTTGCAAGACTCCAACACTTAGAATAATTTCACAAACATTCTATTTCTCTTTTCTCTATCACTCACGGCCTAAGTGAAGAATGGGATGAACAAGATTATAAAATCTTCCAAGTTTAGTTTGTTGATCCAAGATTAGGTCCCTAACCAAGTGTTAAGCCAAGATTAAACACCATTAACCTCAAAATCCCTTGAAGCCGTGTGTAGTGGTCTTGAAACCCTAGGGTTGTTCTTAAACTTTTTGGTGTTGAAACGTGAAGGGAAGTTAGTTATAAGCTTGTAAGGGATACATATTTGTGATTGGAACTTGAAGAATAGGAGCTAAGACTATCTAAGGACCGACTTTAAAGTGGATTGTTTTGGGCATATTTGAGGTTAAGATCATTTTCTTCTTGAAGTAATTGAAGATTACATGTTGTAGTAATGTATAAATGAGCTTGTACTAAAAATAAAGAAGATTAAAAAAGGTTTGGACAATATTGGATGTTGGGGCCGAAACATGGCAGTTTCAGCCATTGAGATTCGTTGGTCTTGTTGTGGTTATTTTCACTTGTTGCATGTTATATAATGAAGGAAATATTGTTTTCGATAGTTTATATGATTTATATAACATGTTGAAATGAGAATTGGATTAAAAGGAATTAAGGAAAAGGGCTTTGGATATGTAGTTGTTGTAGTGGCCGAGAATGGCCCTTTAAATTATTGGATATTGTGGGCAGTTTTGTGACTGTTTTAGACGTGTATATATGCTGGAAAATCTGCAACCAACTTGCATGTTTAATGTGGTAAAATGGCTAATGAAAGTCCTAAGGAATAATGGTGTTAAAGGCTTCATATTGTACCCTTAATGTTGGCTAATTATGGACTGTTTTATAGACTGATTTTATATAATTGAGGGGCAGAATTTTACAAGTCAAGTTGGCGTGTAATCCCCTTTGGTTGCTGTTTTGATTGTGCCTTAAATGGGGCTTGTTGGTTGTTGAATTTGCGCCTTGGAAAAGGTGAAAAAGTACGTATAAACGGGGGAAGTGCTGCCTAAATTTCCGTAGAATAACAGGACCATTACTTGGTATAAGTCTTATACTAGTGTGTATGAAGGTGATCGAAGTATTACTGTTGTTATAGGTTGAAGTACTACTTGTGGCATTTTCTACTTGGCGTGTGGAATAGCCGATAAGGTTGAAGTACCTATTCGGGGGGTATTCTACTTGTCGTGTTGGTTAGTCGTCAATGAGGTATGTGATCGGTGTATTTTATATACACTTTTGAGTCGTTTTTAGTAAGTCTTTTGTCCCTTTTTGTACAAATACGTGTCATCTTAGGATAAATTTTCTTTCTTTTGAGTCAAATTGGTTAAAATGACTCTTTGGCGGAAAAGGAGCGAAAAGAGGGCAAAAGTGAAGGTTCCAGAGCTTAAAATGCGAGAAAGTGGCGAACTGTGCAGACACCGCTGCAGCCGCGAGCCTCCAGCCAGCAGGCGCGTCGCGCGCCAATATCGAGGCCTTCGAGTCTGCGCCGCGCGCTCCAGACAGCAGAGGTGCAGAGCCGCGACGCCATCATCGTGAGAGTTTCAGAGTTCCGGCCGCGCGCTGATGGCGCGGCGCCGACGCGGGAAAAATCAGGTTTTTGACGATTTTATGGGTCAGGCCTGAAGGAAAACCTTAAGGGCGGTTTTGAAGCTATAAAAAGAGAACCCTACGCAGTTTTCAAGGGGTCCCTTTCTTGCACAAACACAACACATCTTGGAGTTCAAGATTGGAGACCATTCTCTTGTAATTTTCTTTCTTTCTTTTACTTTATTTCAGTTTTATGTTGGATATTGAATTAGTTCTTGTCATGTCTATGGCTAGGAACTAATTCTAATATAGGGCTTTCCATGTCAATTCACTTGAACCTTACTTTATGAGTTAATGTATGTTTATGGTTGTTCTTCTTATTGTTGAGATTTATTCCAATAATGTTTTGAATGCTTGGTAATTACTTGATCATTAATTATCATTATTTATATGATTTCTAATCAAACTTCGAAAGGAGGAGGTTGTGACTATGCTGTAGTTGGATAATCATAAGTCGGATTGGGGATGAAAATACCTCAATTACTTGTGTAGCGTTAACGGGGGTTTAAATACCTAGCTTACTTGCGTAAACGCGTTAATGTGGTTTTGTTCTTAATCCTCCTATAGAGTCATCTTTATCACCGAAAGGTAGAAAGGAGCGCTACTGGGATTGAGTGTTTATATAGCCTTAACGGGAGTATAAAACGGATTAGTAAACCTGCTATCTCCAAAAGAAGAAGAATCATAATTTAGTGCATTAATGAGTAATATAAGCGGATAGTTGAGGCGACTTGGAAGCCCTATTTCCATCATTACTGAAGTAAACACATAGTTAATTAGTTTTTATAATTATTAGTCATAATCAACAACTTAAATATCGGTTACCAAATAGATAACAAAGGATAGATAATTGGTACTTGAGCACTAATCCCTGAGGACGATAACTCGGTCTTCAAGACTATATTACTTGAGTCGACAACGTGTGTACTTGCGTTAAAGTGTGTGCATTAAATCGCGCATCAAGTTTTTGGCGCCGTTGACGGGGATTGGCGTAGTTCAATATCGATTTATCTATTCTTATGTCTAATTTGGTTGCTCCAAGAACAAGTTCCAACTTGTTCTGCGAGCATCTTTTTATCACCTTTTGTTGTTTTTCTTATTTTTCAGGTTTTTAAAAAAAAAAAAAAAAAACAGAACACATGGACTACTACTATAAGAGACAGTGGAGTCATCAACAGCAGCTTAACCCACAGGTCTCAGAGGAAGATCGAAATGAGTTGTGGGCAGACATACTTATGCTCACCAAGTGCCATACTCAGTTTATGGCTGAGACAAGGGAGTCCCTAAAAAAAATTGGAGACCCACATAGGGCAACTGATGGATGAGATGAGCAATACACCTCAAGTAAATCTGCCTAGCGACATCATTATGGGAGGTGGCGAGCAAATTGAGGAGCCTGAACCACACCCAGCCATTGAGGAATCTGGCGAGATAGTTGGTGTAGAGAAGGAAAAGATCGCTGAGATCCAATTATTCACCTTTTTGGATTCTGTGGAAATTCTTCTTCATGCACCTGTTACAGAAGAAACACCACAAGCTATCACTGTTGATCCCCAAATAGAAAGTCGACACCATCAAGGGCACCCCCTAGAGATGAGAGATGTAGGGAATTTCACTGATCCCTACATTATAGAGAGCCTAAAAGACAAGCATGTCTTGTGTACTTGAAGGATAATTTTATGTTTGAAGCCCTTATTTCAACAGATGGTTGTAGGAAAAGTGAGACCTGCAACAATAACTCTGCGGATTGCAAGCAGTTCGCAGAAGGATCCAATGGGTACTCGGAAAGGTTAATTGCGTCCGGCTAAAAGACGTTAAAGACAACGCTTGTTGGGAGGCAACCCAATGTTTTAAATTATGTTATTTTAATTTCTGTCTTTAGTTTATTTTATTTTGTCTTGAACAGTCTCACGGTCTTGGGTTCTTGTTTATGTGTTGTGTTGACAGGTGCAGGTCAACAAATTTAGAGGGCGAAAAATCAAGAATAGCTGAGATTTCGAGAAAAAGCGGCGTGGCCATGCGCCAGCGTGGCGCCAAAAGAGCGTAAAGGCGCAGAAATTGCGCCGCGGCTAAAATCCGAAATTCCAGTTCAGCCGCGCGGCTGTGGCCGCGCGCAGAAATTCGAAGAAGCGCGATAAATTGGCCGCGCGGCAAGTGCGCGCCGAGGCGGAAATCCAGAAAATAAACAACGCCCTAATCCGACGGCCCTTTCTCCAAATCAAAAATCCTGAGCCTCTCCCCTCTTACGGGATTAAATCCACAGCCACCGCCACCATTTTAAACCAAGTCTGTAAGTGTCCTTTACTTTTATTGTCTTTTAGTCTTGCACACATTGGGGACAATGTGTGATTTATGTTTGGGGGTGTGTCTTATTTGTGTCTTATTGTTGTAGTATGTTTGAGTCTTTTTGATTGTTTTTGTGTATTTTTGAGTCATAAATTTTTTTCTCTTTTTGAGTCATAATTGTCTGTCAAAGATCATGCATGTTGTAGTTACTAGAAACACCTAGTGAAGTAAGGTGGAATAATGTAATGGAATTAGAAGCAACCATCTAAACACTTAGGTTAGATATGCCAAAAACTCATGAAATCTGTCTATTTGGGGTTTCTTGCTTGAATTGTGCATGATAAATGATTAAAACCTATGTGTTATGATTGTTTGCTATTTGAGGCGAAATAGTTAGGATATGCATGTTAGGGAGATGACTCAGGCGTTTCTTTGTTAGCCAATTCTTACCACTATTTTCTATCCCTGACATTAAAAATATCCCTAGTCAGCCCCATTGAGCCTAAAAATTGAACTTTTTCTTTGACACCCTATATTCCCACACATGTGCCATAAGTAAAAATGCGAAATAGTTGGAATAGAATGTGTTAAAAAAGAGACAAAAAGAGCAAACAAGATTTATGCACCCCAATAAAAAAGTAATAAGAAATAGGCAAAAGCCTAAGTTTGGGGGTGTTTGTTATTATAATACACTTCACGCTCCCAAAACAAAAGAGGGGAAAAATAGATTTGAAGTGAAGAAAAGAAATCAAAAGAAAAGGGAAACATTGAAAAGCTAAAGAGCTTATGGTACACAAAATGAGCCTAAATGCCTATTTTTACCCACCCATGCCTAAGCCTACATTACAACCCTGAAAAGTTCTGAAGATCTCTTATATGCATATCCATGATTAGTGGAGAATAGCAAGTAACAATGTCATAGGATTTTTGAAATTAACATGCATGATTCAGTATTTTGACTTCCATTAAGCATGATAAAAATGAGTTTGCGAAATATCTAGCTTAATGTGTTTAGAATGCTAAAATTTCATGCTACATGTTCCTGCATATTATTCTGCTAACCTTCATGTTTTTCTAAGTAACATCAATGTAGCAAAGTGATCAATGTCATTGAGTCTTTCTATTTTCTTTTTCCTTGAGTCTTTATTTCTTTCTTTTGATCTTTGCTCGAGGGCGAGAAAATGTTAAGTTTGGGGTATTTGATCGGTGTATTTTATATACACTTTTTGAGTCATTTTTAGTAAGTCTTTTGTCCTTTTTTGTACAAATACGTGTCGTCTTAGGACATATTTTCTTTCTTTTGAGTCAAATTGGTTAAAATGGCTCTTTGGCGGAAAAGGAGCGAAAATAAGGCAAAAGTGGAGGTTCCAGAGCTTAAAATGCGAGAAAGTGGCGAACCAGGCAGAGACACCGTTGCAGCGCCGCGGCGCCCACCAACAGGCCAGCGCGCCTAATATCGAGAGGCCTTCGGTTCAAGCGTCGCGCGCCTGCATGCCAGAGTTGCAGCCGCGGCGCCATCATCGTGAGTTTGAGTTCCGGCCGCGCCAAGAGCGTGGCCGCGGCGCCGACGCGGGAAAAATCAGGTTTTTGAAGATTTTATGGGCCAGGCCTGAAGGAAAACCTTAAGGGCGGTTTTGAAGCTATAAAAAGAGAACCCTAGGCAGTTTTCAAGGGGTCCCTTTCTTGCACAAACACAACACATCTTGGAGTTCAAGATTGGAGACCATTCTCTTGTAATTTTCTTTCTTTCTTTTACTTTATTTCAGTTGTATGTTGGATATTGAATTAGTTCTTGTCATGTCTATGGCTAGGAACTAATTCTAATATAGGGCTTTCCATGTCAATTCACTTGAACCTTATTTTATGAGTTAATGCATGTTTATGGTTGTTCTTCTTATTGTTGAGATTTATTCCAATAATGTTTTGAATGCTTGGTAATTACTTGATCATTAATTATCATTATTTATATGATTTCTAATTAAACTTCGAAAGGAGGAGGTTGTGACTATGCTGTAGTTGGGTAATCATAAGTCGGATTGGGGATGAAAATACCTCAATTACTTGTGTAGCGTTAACGGGGGTTTAAATACCTAGCTTACTTGCGTAAACGTTAACAGGGTTTTTGTTCTTAATCCTCCTATAGAGTCATCCTTATCACCGAAAGGTAGAAAGGAGCGCTACTGGGGTTGAGTGTTTATATAGCCTTAACGGGAGTATAAAACGGATTAGTAAACCTGCTATCTCCAAAAGAAGAAGAACCATAATTTAGTGCATTAATGAGTAATATAAGCGGATAGTTGAGGCGGCTTGGAAGCCCTATTTCCATCACTACTGAAGTAAACACATAGTTAATTAGTCTTTATAATTATTAGTCATAATCAACAACTTAAATATCGGTTACCAAATAGATAACAAAGGATAGATAATTGGTACTTGAGCACTAATCCCTGAGGACGATAACTCGGTCTTCAAGACTATATTACTTGAGTCGACAACGTGCACTTGCGTTAAAGTGTGTGCATTAAATCGCGCATCAGTATGTGAACCTCTTCCTTCTCTCTTTTGGCATGTTCTTTGTGTGAACCATAACTGTGGTATTGTTTCAAAAGTTATTCTACTCTTAGAAGTTAAGGAGTATTCATGTTATTGATTCTATGCTAAAGGCATGTCTAAATTATTCCTAAGTCCTTACCAAGTCTTATGAGAGATGTTGGTAAGAGTTTTTAGGAAGTATTGGAGTCAAATTGATCTTGTTAGTTACAACACTAATGAGAAAAGGTATCGAACAAGCCATTGTAGCGTTAAATGAAAAAGGAATCGACAATCAATTATATTGAAATGAGTAGAATGTCATCCATCTGCATAGAAGCTAAGATATAACCAATTCGTTTTACATTTTCTAGGTTCACAGCTGATTGGATAAAATCTCATGATATATATTAATCACGACTCATAAATGGATTAATTGTCAATTCGGATCGGTTATCACTATGCAAATGTTTCCATACTGTTAGCCAGATGAGCGAGACGAATCTAGATTTCATGTGGTACATGAGGTGGTAGTAACTTGATGTTAAAAATATACTTGTCTTGATTTTAAAAGTAGAAGTCACTTGGATTTAAAAGAGTATGTGCCTTGATGTTACAAGTGTTAGTGTCTTGAGGTTTTATAAATGAAATGATGTACGGCAGACGTACATGGTACTTTTGGGGCTCAAGTCTCTAATATTACATGACGGGATAGTACTTGGTATTTCTAAAAAGGAAGGCATGGTATTGTCTTGGTTTTTCTAAAAAGATAGTTTATTCTAATTGTGCTAATGAGAGTCATAGATGATTTAAATTGTACATAGTTACTTGTGATAGCTATAGGTGTACAGTCCTTTACATTATACCGAGTCCCAGAATGAGTCGGAACATGTCGTACCTTATTAGACTTATAGCACATTACATCGAGTCCCAGAATGGGCCGGAAAATGTCGTACATTATATATATATGTCATGGAGTAGCTCCTATGACGTGAGATGGTACACACTCACTGCGGGTCTGAAGGACTCATGCGGGTTCAATTCCCAAGACACATTTGATTGGTGTATTTTATATACACCTTTTGAGTCATTTTCTGTTAGTCTTTTGCTTCTTTTTGTATAAATTTGTGTCGTGTTTAGGATAGATTTTCTTTCTTTTGAGTCACAGTGGTTTACAATGGCACATGGGCGGAAAGAAGTGAAAAGAAGGCATATACAGAGGTTCCAGAGCACAAAAGGTCGAAAAGTTGGCAACCCGGGCGTAATTCAGGGCGGCGCCGTGGCGCCAACCAACCAGGACCAGCGGAGCCACGACGCCGGTTGCAGGGCCGTGGCGCTGACGCAGGAAATCTGCCAGATCCGAATAGGATTGGGCCAAGGCCAAAGAGGAAAAAGTTTTGCACGTGTTTGGGGATATAAAAGGACCTTTTAGGTCAGATTTGAGGGGTTCCACACCTTACCATTCATCACAACATTAGATCAAGATTGGAGACTTATTTTTGAGTAATTTCTTGTTCTTTACTTTATTTCTTTCTAGTATATGTTGGATACTATTTTAGTTCTTGACATGTCTATGGCTGAGAACTAACTTAATTTAGGGTTTTCCATGTCGAATCGCTTGAATCTCGTTTTATGAATTAATGCAAGATTTTGGTTTCTTCTTATTATTGTTGAGATTTATTCAATAATTGCTTTGATTGCTTGATAATTAATTGATCACTAGTTATCATCACTTATATGAGTTCTAATCGAAATTCGAAATGAGAGATTGTGAATATGCTATAGATGAATAAACATAGGTTTAAATCGTGGACGAAAGTACCCCGATACTTGTGTAGCTTAATAGGTTATTGCTCTTAATCCTCCTTTGTAGTCAATCTTGTCATCGAAAGATAGAAGGGTTCTCCATTGGGGTTGAGTGTTTATTACCTTAACAGGAGTATAAAACGGTTTAGTTAACCTGCTATCTCAACATAGAAGAAGAATCTTAATTATTTGCATTAACGAGTAAAGCGAGCGGATAGTCGAGGAGATTTGGAAGCCCTATTTCCACCATATCTGAAGTAAAGTAAAGTAATTTAGTTAGCGTCTATAATCATAGCTATAAATAAACCATCAAATTATCGGTCACCAAATAGATACTACAAAATAGAGGTTGGTAATTAGACATTAATCCCTGAGAACGATAACTCGGTCTTCTAGACTATATTACTTGTCACGATACGTGCACTTGCGTTTAGCGTGTGTATAAATCGCGCATCAAGTTTTTGGCGCCGTTGTCGGGGATTGGCGTAGTTTAATATCATTCTATCTATTCTTAATTTCTAATTTGGTTTTTTTTTGTATTGGTGGAACCGTGCGTCGTGATCCGTTTGTTGATTTTGATCTGTTGCAGGCATCTAGTATATGCGAAGGAGAAGAGGAGCAGATATACTTGTTCCCTTCAACCCGGAGATTGAAAAGACTTGCAAGCAGAATCGGAGAAATAAATGAATCTTGTCCTTAATAGCAATGGGAGGCTTGCAGAATAACAATGAGATGAACGAAGGGTTAGGTGATCATCAACCTAACCAGAGAGTGCCCCAGAGGTATCCAATGGATGTGGAAGAAATGGTCCAGGTCCAAGCTGAGAGAAGCTTGAGAGATTATGTGCTGCCAAGGGTGAATGGAGCACAGACTTGCATTAGGCTCCCAGCAATAAGAGCAAATAATTTCGAAATCAAGCCTGCGATCCTGAGTATGGTGCAGAATACAGTTCAATTTGGAGGGTTGTCATCTGAAGAACCTCATATGCACATAGCAAATTTCTTGGTGCTGCGTGCAACTTTCAAGTATAATAGTGTTACTGACGACGTCATCCGGTTGAGGCTCTTTCCCTTCTCACTCAGGGATAGAGCAAAGGTTTGGTTGAATTCCCTGCCTACAGATTCTATATTCACATGACAGGAGTTGGCACAGAAGTTCTTGGCAAAGTTCTTTCCACCGTCCAAAGCAGCTAAGCTGAGAGGAGAGCTGAACAATTTTTACCAGGCTGATGGAGAGTCACTCTATGAGGCTTGGGAGAGATTTAAAGATCTGTAGAGAAAGTGTCCACATCATAGCATTGAGCTATGGAATTTGGTCCATATTTTGCTACAATGGGCTAAGTGGGACAACAAAAGCCATCATTGATGCAGCTGCAGGTGGAACCTTCATGAAGAAGACAGCACATGAGGCCCATGATTTGCTAGAAGACATGGCCACCAATAACTATGTGATAGATGATAGAGGGGTAAGTGGAAGGAGAGCGATAGGAGTTCATGAGATCGACGTCATTACAGCGTTAAATGCACAGGTTGCTCTCTTGACCAAGCAACTGCAGCAGAACACAGTGTCAGTGAATGCAGTTCAGAGGCCAATGAATTGTGAGATTTGTGGGGGGTCCTCATACTTTTGATAGGTGCCCATCAGCAAACCCCAACAATATCCCTATTGAACAAGCAGAATGTCAGGCAGTGGAGAATTATCAAAGGCCCCAGAACAACCCCTACTAAAATACTTACAATCCAGGGTGGAGGAATCACCTAAATTTTTCATGGAGGGGTGATCAAGGGCAACAAAACCAGTTCAGAGGCCAATATCAGAGTCAACAACCATTCACTCAGGCCTCATCTTCACAACAATTCAGTGCAACTGCTCAACAATAAAAGCCAGATGAGTATCCCTGTTAACACTCACCAACTCACAGACCCAGTTCATGGTAGAGACAAGGTCATCTATCAGGAACTTGGAGACGCAGGTGGGATAGCTAGCAAAGATGGCAAATAACAGGCCGCAGGGCACTCTTCCTAGTAATACAGAGATGAATCCCAGAGAGCAGTGTCAGGCAGTACAGTTGAGAAGTGGGAAGCAGTTGGAACAGCCCATAGCCCAACCTGTGGTAGAACAAAGAGTTGAGCAGATGGTTGATACAGAGAAGGAGGGGGTTACTGAGGACCGCCCTATTTTAGAGAAGGCTCCAACAGTTCCAGTGAGGGAATACACAGAGAAGATTTCTTACCCTCAGAGGTTGCAAATGAAAGCAGTTGATAAGAAATTCTCCAAGTTCTTTGAGGTATTTAGAAAGCTGCACATTAACATCCCCTTCATTGAGGCGTTGGAGCAAATGTCTACTTATTTCAAATTCATGAAGGAAATTCTTGGGAAGAAGAGGAAGCTAGCTGAGTATGAGACAGTGGCATTGACAGAGGAATGCAGTGCCATCTTGCAGAAGAAACTGCCCCCCAAGCTTAAGGATCCAGGGAGCTTCACATTGCCTTGCACAATTGGTAGGGTGACATGTAACAGGGCCCTGTGTGATTTGGGGGCCAGCATAAATCTCATGCCCTTGTCCATTTTCAAGAGTTTGGGTTTAGGTGAAGCCAAACCAACCACAGTGAACTTGCAGTTGGCGGATAGGACAGTGGTGCATCCCACGGGAATAATTGAAGACGTATTGGTTAAGGTGGAAATTTTTTTCTTTCCTGCAGACTTCCTCATCCTTGATATGGAGGAAGATGATGAAATCCCTATCATCTTGGGAAGACCATTCTTGGCAACTGGGAGAGCCTTGATTGATGTGAAAAAGGGCGAGCTGAAACTCAGAGTTGAGGATGAAGAGATGGTGTTCAAGGTGTTTAAACACACCGTTGAACCCCCAGTCATAAGCAAGTGTTTTGCAGTCAGCACTGTTAGCACATCAGTTGAGCCAGCACAGGCCAAACCGAAGGAAATCAGTCCGCCAGTACAGGTGAGCAATGTTAAACCTTCTCTTGAGAAAAAGGAGAAAAAGAAAAACAGAAGGCGAAAGAGAAAAAATGATTATGAAATGGGTAGGCTGTGGGGTTAAGTTACCTCATTCTTCTTGATAAGGAACATGCGTCCGGCTAAAAGACGTTAAAGACAACGCTACTTGAGAGGCAACCCAAGGTTTTTAAATTTATGCAATTTAATTTAGTTACAACAGTCTCACGGGAGGTATTGTTTGCATGTTGTGATGACAGGTACAGGGCCAAAAAAATTGGAGGACGAAAAACGCGAGAGGGGAAGAAATCGGCTCGGCGCCACGGCGACCATCAGAGCGCCATGGCGCCGAAAAACCAGAATGCCGCATGAAGTTGGACGCCACGGCGCCAATCTCAGAGTGCCATGGCGCCAATCTCAGAGCGCCATGGTGCCGAAAGTCCAGAGGGTCTCTGAAGTTTGGGCACCACGACTCCAAATCAGAGCGCCACGGCGCCGGAAGTTCAGAAAGTTGTAGAAGTTTGGGCGCCACAGCGCCAATCTCAGAGCGCCATGGCGCTGGAAGTTCAGAGGGTCTCAGATGTTTGGGCGCCACGGCGCCGATCTCAGGGCCGTGGCCGCGACGGAAAAACTGAAATTAAAAGAGCCCTAATTCGATTTCCCCTCTCCAAATCAAAACCCAAAACCCTTCCTCTCTCCAAAACCCACAAAATCTGCCTCCATTACTCAAAATCTTCCACAAACCAAACTCAATCACAACCAAATTACTTCAATTCCTTGCAACTTTAACCATTTCAAACAACAACCCTCATTCCATCACTAGGAACAAGAAAATTTTGAAGAACACCTTCCAAGGTAACTTTCATCATTTTTCTTGAAATTTTCAAAGCAATTAGGGGAGGTAATTCATAAGTTTGGGGTTATGCTTTATTGGTGGATATTGTGGGGTGTGTTGAAGTTTGGTGTTGGAAATTTCGCGGTGAGATTTTACGTAGTGATGTGGGGTGTTGTACATGTGATTTGAGTGAAGTTTGGGGGTTGAATTGTGTTGTATTTTGCTTATTGTGTTGTGTGTTGATTGGTGTGATTGAAAGTTGCTGGGTAATCTCACTAAAACAAAGGAAACGCTGCTGAAAATTTTCCAAAATGTCTGCCAGAAAAAAGAGAGCTTCCACATCCGCCTCTGTTCCACAATATGACACTACTAGGTTTGTTAGTCAAAAAACAGAAGACATATATTACAAACTTAGTACTAGACCCTTGATACCTGAGCGAGGAATGAAGTAACAAAGGGAGCCATTTGAGGATGGCGATGTCTATGAGCCTATTCGGGCAATGATAGAGGCAATTAGGTGGAAGAGATTTGTTAATCCGGAGAGAATAGTACAATAGAACACTGTAATGGTAAAAGAATTCTATGCTAACTTTCCGGAACGGGTAGATGGTAGATGTTTTGTGAGAGGACAGTATGTGCCTATGACGACTGTGGTGGTGAATGAGCTACTGAGAACAGCTGATGTTGAAGAAAGAGGCGATGATTGAAGCTATTTCAGAACTTGGTCTAGAGATGCCAGCAACATCGATTGAGATATTGTCGCAAACACATTATGCTACCCTGGGGCTGAGTATGATATTGCACAAAATGGATCAAGAGGACTGAGCAGATGTTAGTTCAACAAAACAGCCAAGGGTTGGTTATATTTCGTCAGTGCCCGCCTAATTCCATCGACGCACTTCACCAGAGTGCCAGCGGATAGAATAAAGTTGGTATATGGAATTATGGAAGGGAATACGATTGATATTGGGAAGGAGATATTGCAGAGCATTGGAGAAACCAGTAGGTTGGTCACTACAGGTGGGTTGGGACACAGATCACTTATTTGCAGTTTATGTTCTAGACATGGAGTCCCAACCCTAGCTACTGATACATATGAGAAGGGTCAACCTCCTGTGACATATGGGATAGTGCATGCCTTCCCAGAACCAGTCCCTCCAGCAGCAGCAAGAAGGAGACCAGCACCAGCAGCAGCAGCAGCAGAGGCTGCCATGGATGAGGATGAGCCTGAGACAGAGGCTCAGCATGAGGCAGGTAGCAGCCGCCAGCAGCCCCTGGAATTGGAACCTCCGGTGCCTATGATGGAGCAGTTGCTCATGAACCAGCGGAGGATGATGCAAAGTTTTGACACGATGATACAATGTCAACAGGACCTGAGGCAAGGATAGAAAGAAATAAGGTAGGATCAACAAAAGTTGAACCAGAGATTTGATGAGATGAGTTCCTTGTTCAACCAGTGGTCCATGCATTATCCGCCGCCACCGCCACCATTTTAAACCAAGTCTGTAAGTTGTCCCGTCTTTCTTTTATTTTTGAGTCTTGCACACATTAGGGACAATGTGTGATTTAAGTTTGGGGGGGGGGGGAGTTCTTAGTTTATTTTTAATGTGTTTTTGAGTCTTTTTGTGTTATTTTCTATGTTTATTTGAGTCTAATTTTTTTTTATGACCATGCATGTTGTAGTTACTTGAAACGTCTAGTGAAGTAAAGTTGAATAATGTAATGGAATTAGAAGCAACCATCTGAACACTTAGGTTAGATATGCCAAAAATTCATGAAGTCAAACTATTTGGGGTATCTTGCTTGATTTATGCATTGTTAGTGATTAAACCTATGTGTCTGCTTGCTTGCTATTTGAGGCGAAATATTTAGGATATGCATGTTAGGGAGATGACTCAGGCATTTCTTTGTTAGCCCTTTCTTACCATTCTTTGTCTATCCCTGACATTAAAATTGTATCCCTAGTCAGCCCCTTTGAGCCTAAAAATAAGATCTTTCTTTGACACCCTATAATTCCATACTTGTGCCATAAGTGAAGAAATTGATGTGTTTGGAATATAAAGTGTTGAAAAGAGACAAAAAGAGAGTGAACAATTTTGATGCACCACAATAAAATATAATAATAAATAGGCAAAAGCCTAAGTTTGGGGGTGCTTACTATTCATCAGACACCTCATTCTCTCAAAACAAAAGAGGGGAAAGATAGGTATGAGGTTAAAAAGAAAATCAAAAGAAAAGGGAAGAGTCGAAAGCAAAAGAGTTTATGGTACGTAAGATTGAGCCTAAAAGCCTATTTTTACCTACACCTGCCTAAGCCTACATTACAACCCTGAAAAGCCCTGAAGATCTTTAATATGTGTATCCATGATTAGTGAAGAATAACAAGTGAACATACCATAGGATTTTGAAATTGACATGCATAGTTAGGTATTTTTGCTTCCATTGAGCATGATTAAATTTAATTTGCGAAATATCTGACCTGAGTGTTTAGAATGCTAAAAATCCATGCTATATGTTCTTGCATATTATTCTACTAACCTTCATGTTTTTCTAAGTAACAATTGTGCAGCAAGGTGATAAATATCTTTGAGTCATTCTGTTTTCCTTTCTTCGTGTTCTTATTCTTATCTTTTTATCTTTACTCGAGGGCGAGCAAAGGTTAAGTTTGGGGTGTTTGATCGGTGTATTTTATATACACCTTTTGAGTCATTTTCTGTTAGTCTTTTGCTTCTTTTTGTATAAATTTGTGTCGTGTTAGGATAGATTTTTTTTCTTTTGAGTCACAGTGATTTACAATGGCACAAGGGCGGAAAGAAGTGAAAAGAAGGCAGATGCAGAGGTTCCAGAGCACAAAAGGTCGAAAGTTGGCAATCCGGACGTAATTCAAGGCGGCGCCGTGGCGCCAACCAACCAGGACCAGCGGAGCCACGACGCCCAAGACGCATCCCCACTCGCAGAAGTTTCGGCGCCACGGCGCCGGTTGCAGGGCCGTGGCGCCGACGCGGGAAATCTGTCAGATCCGAGTAGGATTGGGCCAAGGCCAAAGAGGAAAAGTTTTTGCACATTTTTGGGGATATAAAAGGACCTTTTAGGTCAGATTTGAGGGGTTCCACACCTTACCATTCATCACAACATTAGATCAAGATTGAAGACTTATTTTTGAGTAATTTCTTGTTCTTTAATTTCTTTCTTTCTAGTATATGTTGGATACTATTTTAGTTATTGGCATGTCTATGGCTAGGGACTAACTTAATTTAGGGTTTTCCATGTCGAATCGTTTGAACCTCGTTTTATGAATTAATGCAAGATTTTGGTTTCTTCTTATTATTGTTGAGATTTATTCAATAATTGTTTTGATTGCTTGATAATTAATTAATCACTAGTTTTTCATCACTTATATGTGTTCTAATCGAAATTCGAAAGGGGAGATTGTGAATATGCTATAGTTGAATAAACATAGGTTTAAATCGTGGACGAAAGTACCCCGATACTTGTGTAGCTTAATAGGTTATTACTCTTAATCCTCCTTTGTAGTCAATCTTGTCATCGAAAGATAGAAGGGTTCTCCATTGGGGTTGAGTGTTTATATTACCTTAACAGGAGTATAAAACGACTTAGTTAACCTGTTATCTCAACATAAAAGAAGAACCTTAATTATTTGCATTAACGAGTAAAGCGAGCGGATAGTCGAGGAGATTTGGAAGCCCTATTTCCACCATATCTGAAGTAAAGTAAAGTAATTTAGTTAGCGTCTATAATCATAGCTATAAACAAACCATCAAATTATCGGTCACCAAATAGATACTACAGAATAGAGGTTGGTAATTGGACAATAATCCTTGAGGATGATAATTCGGTCTTCTAGACTATATTACTTGTCATGATACGTGCACTTGCGTTTAGCGTGTGTATAAATCACGCATCAACATTCCATGGATTAGCTCTCCGTGATGCGGGTATCGGGTACAGATTTCCTATGCAGGTCTACAATATCCATACGGGTGAAATAGTCCCATGTGGGTGAAATAGTCCCATGAATAGGATCTGCTTAATGATTTTATGGGCAGGTGCCCCTGATTTTGCCGTGACTTTGATATTTTAACTTGCATATGTTTGCTCATATAGTCATTCGTGCGAGTGTTATATTTCCACATCACCGCTTCCCTCACTACAGGGCCGGCATCGTTGTATATATATTTCATGGAGTAGCTCCCATGACGTGAGATGATACACACTCACTGCGGGTCTGAAGGACTCATGCGGGTTCAATTCCCAGGACACATTTCATGGATTATCTATCCGTGATGCGAGTATCGTGTATAGATGCTCATTGCGGGTCCACAAGACCCATGCGGGTGAAATATCCAATGCGGGTGAAATAGTCCCATGAGTAGGATTGCATAATGATTCTGAGGGCGGATGACCCTAATTTTGACATGACTTTCATATTTTGAAATGGTATTTGGAAATGATACGGTTGATCTCACTTTTAAAAGGCGTATTTTAGAAAAGGTACAGTGATACAGTAGTACAGTGGTACAGTGATACAATGGTACAGTGATACATTGGTACAGTGATACAAGGTACAGTTGGCTCTTATTTTATATGGCACGGTAGGATCTGGTATTTGAGTTTTCATACTTTACACTGTCATTCTTTTGTACAGCTATGATCTTATTTACTGTACTTCATGTTTACATACTTGGTACCTTGTTGTAGTGACACTCTTCGGGGGGCTGCGTTCATGCCAGCAGGTATAGGTACACAGTTTGTGGATCCGCGAGCTTAGGATCCTTGCCCAGCTTGTTGAGATGGCTCCCTTGTTCCGGAGCTTGTCATCTTGGTACAAGTCTTTGGTAGTAGACGTGTATATTCAGGGGTACGGCGGGGCCTTTTCCCGTCATAGGTTACTGTCCAAACTCTTAGAGGTTTGTATTCATATGTGGGCTGGACTTGCGTGAGTTGTACAGTTGTAGTTCCTTTGGGTTGTTTTATATATAATGGCGGCCTTGTCGGCTTTGCCTATTTTACTTTTAAAGAAAAAAATGATGAGTTTTCTTTAGCTTCCGCTGGTTACATGTGATATATGGGTAGAAGGGTGCCCAGGTAAGGCACCAGTCGCGGTCCCGGGGTTCGGGGCGTGATAGAGTGGTATCAGAGCAGTTAGTCCTCGGAATGTCTACAGATCGTGTCTAGTAGAGTCTTGGTTATCGATGTGTTGTGCACCATACCTATAAACAGGAGGCTACAGGACATTTAGGATTGGTTTCTATTCTTCTTACTCTAAGGTTGTGCGATAGAGCTATGTCGTTAGTATGGTCCCTCCATAACAGTTATTGTGGTTGCAGCTATGGCTCCATAGAAAGCGACAGCGGCCCAGAAAGGAATATTTGGACTTGGTATCCAGGTTGGTAAAATTGTTGTGTAGTTGGTATGATGATGTACATCTATGCGGACATATTTATTTGGGGCCATGTTTGTGTTGTCTAAAGCAATTATGGGTTATCATGTGATGGTTAAGTTTTATAAATTGCTTGGAAGGTGTGAAACAATTTAATGAATCTACATCAAGGTTATAAATGTGCTAATTTAGAATAATTAGGAGGTGATGAGCTGTCGGGAAGGGTGATGAACCCTTAGGGATCATGTTTAATTGACTTAATGACATACCATATGGTTAGATTAAACGGTGTTGTATGCTTAAGTGAGATGCACGAATAATATTGGTATGGCGTAAATAGAGTTGTTGTGATTAAGACAACAGGATTTTGAGATATTGAGAAACTATCTTGCCCGTCTATGGGGAGAGATAATGTAAGCTTGTGACATGAAATATTTGAGGATCTTAGAGTATTAGATAATCGTTGAGACCTTAGATAGACAAAGCCTTCAATAGTAAAGTATTTTATGTGTGATCGTGGTTAAAGTACATGGTATATTTGAAGTATATTAGAGGCGATGATTCCTTGGTTTAAGTATAAACCTCTTGTTATTGATGTTGATAATTGTTGAGCCGATTAGAAATGGTATTATCGATTTTGAGGAACTGTAATAGGACCTTAGGAATATGACTTTAATTACAAATGAAGTACAATGTGCTAAGGACTATCTGAAGTAGAATGAGACTATGTGTTATATGATGGTCATGCGAGACATCTTTGGGTTTGCGGAATATTGTTGAAACTTGTAGAAAAAGAAGAGGTTCAGACACGCGACACGCAGCGTGCCGTCTTGGTCTGCTTGAAACTCAGAGGTTGCAGAATTCGAACCGCTGCCGACGTGCGGATCGCGATGATCTGAAACTAACGAGTATATGTGTGTAGGTATAGTTAAAGGAGACTATGCTGAAATTTGTATAGCTTGAGACCTTAGATGAACATTCGAGGAGAGGGGGGAAGGATGAACATTTGGATTTTAGAACGAAAGAAAAATTACTTTTTCTTAAGGAATAATTTCGGAATGTTGTGAAGGAAAAAGTTAATAACTTGGAATTTGATTCTCAAATTTGATTTGTGGGATTAGTATATGATTATGAAGGGTCAGATCTAATAATATGGGGCCCACCGAAAATATCACAATTTCGAGGGGTCCACGTTTTTATGGAGATATTTTTGGGAAAATATCTAGATATTTTTGAGGAGGCAACACTTGGACCAATAGGAGGATGTCAAGTGCCCCATCCACTTGTCTTGTTACACTAAATATCTATATACATGAGAGGCTTGCAAGACTCCAACACTTAGAATAATTTCACAAACATTCTATCTCTCTTTTCTCTCACCCTCGGCCCAAGTGAAGAATGGGATGAACAAGATTATAAAATCTTCCAAGTTTAGTTTGTTGATCCAAGATTAGGTCCCTAACCAAATGTTCAGCCAAGATTAAACACCATTAACCTCAAAATCCCTTGAAGTCGCGTGTAGTGATCTTGAAACCCTAGGGTTGTTCTTCAACTTTTTGGTATTGAAACGTGAATGGAAGTTTGTTATAAGCTTGTAAGGGATACATATTTGTGATTGGAACTTGAAGAATATGAGCTAAGACTATCTAAGGACCGACTTTAAAGTGGACTGTTTTGGGCATATTTGGGGTAAGGTGTTACACCCCGTATTTCCAGAGTATGTATGTGAGGACGTACGTACAATTGTTTAAGCCCTAATTAGGTTTAGAATGAAATTGTAAACTTTCAACGGAAAAGATTCCGAACCTTGTGAAGAAAATTCTACGTTTTTAATATTTTAACCGATTACGGATTTTTCCGAGAGACGAAATATTTTGGACCAATAGGAGGGCGACATGTGTCACCCTTAGGTGGAATGGTTGGATGAAAATGGTGGGCTAGTGGACAAGTCAAATAGTCAAGTCTTGCAAGATAATTCTTTGGGATAGTGGGAGTAGGTGGGACGATTTTTGTGGGCAAGTGGGGGCTTGCCTTGGACGTTTTTTTGGTGCTAGTGGATGGCCACATGTCTCTTTGTTGTGGGGGACATATGTTCCAATGTTGTGGTGGACATATGTCTCAATATTGTGGTGGACACTTGGTGGAAGACTCCACTCACACAAGCTACTTAATCTACACCCTCCACTTGCTTGAATCTTGACCCTTCATTGTTCTATAAATACCCCCCCTCTAGTGCAAGACTTCTTCATCCATTAAACATTTTTCCAAGTCTCAAAACTCCCTCCCCCTTTGTAGTAGTCTCGTCAAAACACTCCTCCCCTCTTGAAGCTCTCGTCGAAATACCCCTTGGTAGAAAAGTTGTCTTCTAGTATTGTTACTATTCCAAAATACCTTAGCCTAAATCCCTTGTAGTATTCTAAAGTTATCCCAACATAAGAGCCCGGAAATACTACTTTATTCCTTTAGTCGCAAAAATGAAGCCCTAGAAAAATCTTCATAGCTTAGATGAAGTGTTAGAGAAGTTGTTTAGAAACTTCTAAGGGTTGCTTGGAGCGGGTTGGAGCGTAAGGATTTGGAGCTAAACGTTGCTCAGGATCGACTTATAATCTTGGATAATTTTGGGTTTATCGAGGTAATGATCTTTGTCCCCCTATTGTAATTGGATATTACATGTTGTAGTAATGTATAGTTGAGTATACTATATGTAGAATGAATATGGATAAGAATTGAACTGTATTTACATAGGATTTGTATTCTGATGGTAGTAGTATTATTGTGGAGTAGTATTGTACACGTCCGGTTAGACGTGTAACCCCCTCTGGGATTGTTGGTTTGGTAGCAGGCCTCGTTAGAGGAGGAGATTTATGTGGTTGCGGGGGGGGAGGTGCTGCCGAATTTTCCGTAGAATAAGGAATCTCGTATCTAGAATTATTCTACGAAGAGATCTAGAGGTTGATAGACGTTTTGTGGCCTTTATAGGTTGAAGTACTACGAGTAGTGTATTCTACTTGAAGGGTGGAAAAGGCGAGCAAGGTTAGAGTACTTTGGAGCGTTTTGCTAATTGTCGATAATCGTCGCGAGGTATGTGAACCTCTTCCTATCCTTTCTAGCATGATATTTGTGAAATATATTTAGTGCGGTAGACGCACGTGTGTCTAAAGGAAGTTGATTTTCCTTTTTGTGTCCTTGACTTGATTCCAACGTTAAGTGACTTGTTATGAAATATTAAGGACTTGAATTATGTTAAAAAGTTGTAAAACCTCACTCATGAGTAATGGGTGTGTGGTCTTTTAAAGAATAAAGTTATCTTGATTTCGAAAATAAGAATGGTTTTATCATTGGATTTAAAATAATAACTTGACTTATAAACAACTTGATTTTGGGAAAGGAGAAGTAACTTGATTTAAAGGTACAGGTTACTTGTTTTTAAAAGAGTAAGACCCTTGGCTTAAAAAGTATATTGTTACTTGACTTTAAAAAGGAAAAAGTGCCTTTGTTTTAAAGGAAGGTATGGTTTTTTCTTAAAACGGTTTAAAAAAAAAAGAAGGCACGCTTTTGTCTTAAGATTGGTTTAAAAAGAAGGTATGAAAATTGTTTTGGTTTTACTTTGATGTCTTTTGATTTGAGTTTTAAATAATAAGAATCTTGAAGTATTTCAAAAGAGTTATGAATCATTTTTTAAAGAAAAGAAATACTTGGTTTTAAAAGCTTAAGTGTTATACTAGCTTTATGGGAAGTTAGGTATAACGACTTAAGAAAGATAAAAGGAACGGTTTGCTTATTTGTTTATGAAAGTCTTGTATTGATTTCTGGGAAGTGTAGTAAGATGGTTTGATAAGTAAACATGTTATGATGCTACGTGTGTTAGTGTCTTGTGATGTTTGTGTAAGGGGGTTATTCTTGTTGTGCTTACGTTGTTAAACGATAAGCGTTATCTTGCTATTATATCACATACCCCCTGACTTGTTATGATGCCGAGGACTTGCCACCCTCGATGCGAGGAATACCGCATGCGGTCTGTGTGACTATGCGGAGCTGCGGGAGTTCCAGGATGATCACTCCGGGTGTGTTACCCGATGCGGGGATTACCTCATGCGGTCTGTGTGACTATGATGCGAGGAATACCTCATGCGATGCAATGTGACTATGCGGATGCGAGTCGAGTGAGGATCTGCGGGTTAGCTACCCCGATGCGAGAATACCTCAATGCAGTGCATGTGACTATGCGGATGCGGGAGTTTGAGGATTAGGCGCATAATGATACTATGGGAGATTGGCCTTGCTTCGATCATTAGCGGCTAGAAAAGACGATTACATTATATCTATTTGGCTCTTGTTTATCTTTGTGGCACTATATGCGATTAAATTGGTTGTTAAATGCGTATTTGTAATTGGTAGTAAAATATTATGATTTGATTTGATGCTTTCTGATTTCACATACTTGGTACATGTTATGCGACCCGCCGGGCTGCGTTCATCTGCGGTAGAAATACGCGATCGTCGATCCTCGCCGTAGGATCAGTTCAGCGTTTTGGGAAGCTCGTTTCTCGGAGGCTTATCTTTGGTATAGTCCCTCGTTGTAGGTACTTACATTCGAGGTATGGCGGCCTGTCCGTCGTTGTTGTTATAACATTCTTAAGTGCATGTAATCTTGTTGTGGCGAGTTTGTAAAGGATATAGCTGTCGGGTTCAAGTTTTTATTTATATATTCGAAAAGGTAAGTTTTGGTTGCTTTGTTTTCTTATTTCATTATTGTATATCTTGTTTCATGTGTAAGTTTTTATTTGTGATTTTCTCGATGTTGTATCACTAGGGTGCCCGGTAAGACACGATCACGGGCGAGTGGAGTCGTGACAAAAGTGGTATCGAGCGATTAATCCTCGGAAAGTGTCTGACCGTATCTAGTAGAGTCTTGATTATCGGTGTGTTGTGCACCACACCTATAATCGTGAGGTCAGTAGGATATTTAGGATTGGTTTCCATTCTTCTCACTCTGAGATCGTGCCTTAGAGCTGTGTTATAAGTTGGACTCCCTCTGACGTATTCTTTTCACCCGTTATGCCTCTACGCAAGGCAACCACGGCCCAGATGGGCAAGGCAGCGGAGGGAGCTACGAGTAGAACACGGAGGGTTACCAGGGCACAGGCCTGGTCATTATCGGAGACAGCGCTTCATTCGGGGAGTTCTGCGACGCCGCTAGCCCCAGGAGAGTTTAGAGCAGTAGCAGTAGCTACTGAGACCACGATACCTGAGCCTCTAGTCCCACGGCCAGGAACAGAGGATATGAGTTACAAGGAGATGACCCAGTTACTAGCTAGTCTGGTGGCTGGAAATGAGGACGGACGGGAGCCGGTGGTTCCGGTAGTACCAGTAGTTCACCCTAGATCCGATAGTTGAGATTTCGGGACTTCGAGTTGCGATCCACGAGTCCTATGGATTGAGGCGAGAAGATCATCGTGAGTTTATTCGACGATTCTGTGGATCATGAAAGTGATCAAGACCTCGAGGCATTTCTTACACACTTGCCCTCGCAGATGAGAGAGCTCGGGCGAGATAGATTTATGAGGTTGAAGCGAGCAGGCGGGCGGTTCGGGAATCTGATATAGAGTTTGACTTATTGGCTCGTTATGTCCGCGTTAGTAGCGAACTTGGAGGATAGAGTGCACCGATATGTCACCGGACATAGCGATTATCTAGCGAGAGAGTTGTACAAGAGTAGCTCTTGATCGAGACATGGACATTGCCCGCATCTGAGCTTATGCGCGTGTGAGGAAACGTAGGTATCGGCGGATTAACCAAGATCGGCAGAAAGGGCGAGCAGCGGTCGCTGGTAACTTTCGGCGGATCTTCTCGTGACCCGGTTATGCGCCTCGCCAAGACTGAGTGGTCCTCGCGCACCGGGGCGTTCGGGTATTTAGGAGTTGGTGAGAACTCCGGGTTTCGGCTCGCGATTTACATAGATTCTAGCTGATCAGTTGATTTCCCTCAGTGTTCACTATGTGACAGGCGTCATCCCGGGGAATGTCGTCTTTTTGCTAGTACTTGTTTTACCAGCGGCCGTCAGGGCCATATAAGGAGAGAATGTCCTAGTAGGAGGGATACAGGTGGGATGACTTAGCCTACCAGGTCAGTTGCGGATTCAGTGGTTCGGAGAGGAAGGGGTGTTAGCGGAGGAGGCCACCCTTTCGGTATGGCCGTTGTGGTAGGTGTTCTTATGGGGAGTGTCGTACTATTTAGATAGCTTGTTAGGCTTGCGGCCAGCAGGGCCTTTTTGCGAGAAATTGTCCGACCATAGGTGGCGCGGATGTTACGACTCGACGCCGGGATCGATGGTTGGTTCATCACCTTACGTAGTTATCGCCCAATGAGCAAGATTTGATTAGGCGGCAAAGGGAAAGTGAGGCGATGAGTTCTGAGAGATATCTTGACCTTAATAGACTTGTTTAGGTCGTTATGGTAGATACGTGTGAGTGCTATGTTCGGTTAGCATTGTGTAAGTTGTGATTAGAAAACATGGGTAGTTGAAAAGGGTAAGTGCAGGGGACGAGAAAATGGGAGCCTTAGAATTTATATGATTGGGACCTTGGATGCAAGGCCGTCTGAGTGGATGTTACGGTTGGTCTTTGTCGAAGTACTCGGTATCGTGATATATATTGTGGGATAATTCCATGGGTAGTGTGAGATGGAAGTGGTAGCTTTCATGGCGTGAACAGTAAGATTGTTCGGTTCGAGAGCGAGTTTAGTCTGAAGTGGGTCGGGTTGAGGCCATATCGGCGTGTCAACCCGCGGCCGAATGTGGTAAGTCGGTTTGAGGTGGTCGCTAGATGATAGGTCATGAGGTGTTAGGCCCAAGATTAGGTAACCATCGTGCGAGTTCGTGGATGCGTTCGACGATGGCCAGGGCGATGGTCACCATCTTGTCTTTCAGTTAGGACTGTTTACTCGGCGGAAGGTTATGCGAGATGTTATCAAGAAGGTTGTAAGGCTGCACGGGGTTCCTACTTTTATTTTATGGCAGGCAGTGGAGCCCAGTTTATGGCTATTTCTTTTCGGAGGTTTTACCAGCGGGGTTAGGAACTCGGTGAGTCTCGATGTGCATTCACCCTCGGGCCGACGGACGAACAGCGCATTTTTATCCAGACATTTGAGGATAGGTTACGGGCCGGTGTTTTGATTTCAAGGGTAGCTGTGAGGATTATTTGCCTCTTGTTGAGTGAGTATTATATAGCTACCATTTCAGTATTCGGATGGTGCCTTATGAAGCCTTGTATGGGCGGACGTGTAGGTTGCCGGTCGATTGGTTCGATGTTGGCAAGGTTCAGATAGTTGGTCCCTACTTGATTCAGCAGGATGTGGGTAAGGTGAAGCTTATCCAGAAGAGGTTTTTAGCAGCTCAGAGTCAACAGGAGTCGTGCGGGTATCGGCATCGACACTTGGATATTGTGGGCAGTTTTGTGACTGTTTTAGACGTGTATATATACTGGAAAATCTGCCACCAACTTGCATGCCTAATGTGGTAAAATGGCTAATGAAAGTCCTAAGGAATAAGAGTGTTAAAAGCTTCATATTGTACCCTTAATGTTGGCTAATTGTGGACTGTTTTATAGACTGATTTTATATAATTGAGGGGCAGAATTTTACACGTCAAGTTGGCGTGTAATCCCCTTTGGTTGCTGTTTTGATTGTGCCTTAAATGGGGCTTGTTGATTGTTGAATTTGGGCCTTGGAAAAGGTGAAAAAGTACGTATAAACGGGGGAAGTGCTGCCCAAATTTCCGTAGAATAAGAGGACCATTACTTGGTATAAGTCTTATACTAATGTGTATGAAGTTGATAGAAGTATTACTGTTGTTATAGGTTGAAGTACTACTTTTGACATTTTCTACTTGGCGTGTGGAATAGCCGATAAGGTTGAAGTACCTATTCGGGGCGTATTCTACTTGTCGTGTTGGTTAGTCGTCAATGAGGTATGTGAACCTCTTCCTTCTCCCTTTTGGCATGTTCTTTGTGTGAACCACAACTGTGGTATTGTTTCAAAAGTTATTCTACTCTTAGAAGTTAAAGAGTACTCATGTTATTGATTCTATGCTAAAGGCATGTCTAAATTAATCCTAAGTACTTACCAAGTCTTATGGGAGATGTTGGTAAGAGTTTTTAGGAAGTATTGTAGTCAAATTGATCTTGCTAGTTACAACACTAATGAGAAAATATATCGAACAAGCCATTGCAGCGTTAAATGAAAAAGGAATCGACAATCAATTATATTGAAATGAGTAGAATGTCATCCATCTGCATAGAAGCTAAGATATAACCAGTTCGTTTTACATTTTCTAGGTTCACATCTGATTAGATATAATCTCATGATATATATTAATCACGACTCGTAAATGGATTAATTTGCCGATTCGGATCGGTTATCACTATGCAAATATTTCCATAATGTTAGCCAGAGGAGCAAGACGAATCTAGATTTCATGTGGTACATGAGGTGGTAGTAACTTGATGTTAAAAGTATACTTGTCTTGATTTTAAAAGTAGAAGTCACTTGGATTTAAAAGAGTAGGTGCCTTGATGCTACAAGTGTTAGTGTCTTGGGGTTTTATAAAGGAAAGGATGTACGACAGACGTACATGGTACTTTTGGGGTTCAAGTCTCTAATATTACATGACGGGATAGTACTTGGTATTTCTAAAAAGGAAGGCATGGTATTACATTGTTGTTTATAAAAAGGAAGGCATGTCATTACCTTGGTTTTTCTAAAAAGATAGTTCATTCTAATTGTGCTAATGAGAGTCATTGATGATTTAAATTGTACATAGTTACTTGTGATAGCTATAGGTGTACAGTCCTTTACATTACACCAAGTCCCAGAATGGGCCAGAACATGTCGTACCTTATTTGACTTATAGCACATTACACTGAGTCCCAGAATGGGCCGGAACATGTCGTACATTGTATATATATATTTCATGTAGTAGATCACATGACGTGAGATGGTACACACTCACTGCGGGTCTGAAGGACTCATGCGGGTTCAATTCCCAAGACACATTCCATGGACTAGCTCTCCGTGATGCGGGTATCGGGTACAGATTTCCTATGCGGGTCTACAAGATCCATACGGGTGAAATAGTCTCATGCGGGTGAAATAGTCCCATGAATAGGATCTGCATAATAATTCTATGGGCAGGTGCCCCTGATTTTGACGTGACTTTGATATTTTAACTTGCATATGTTTGCTCATATAGTCATTCGTGCGAGTGTTATATTTCCACATCACCGCTTCCTCAGGCTCTGGTATCGTTGTATATATATTTCATGGAGTAGCTCCCATGACGTGAGATGATACACACTCACTGCGGGTCTGAAGGACTCATGCGGGTTCAATTCCCATGACACATTTCATGGATTAGCTATCCGTGATGCGAGTATCGTGTATAGATGCTCATTGCGGGTCCACAAGACCCATGCGGGTGAAATAGTCCAATGCGGGTGAAATAGTCTCATGAGTAGGATTGCATAATGATTCTGAGGGCGGATGACCCTAATTTTGACATGACTTTCATATTTTGAAATGGTATTTGGAAATGATACGGTTGATCTCACTTTTAAAAGGCGTATTTTAGAAAAGATGCGGTGATCTGATGATGCAGTGAGTACGATGATACAATGATTAGTGGTACAGTGATACAAGGTACAGTTGACTCTTATTTTTATATGGCACGGTAGGATCTGGTATTTGAGTTTTCATACTTGCCCCTGTCATTATTTTGTACAACTATGATCTTGTTTACTGTACTTCATATTTACATATTTGGTACCTTGTTGTACTGACACCCTTCGGGGGGCTGCGTTCATGCCCGCAGGTATAGGTACACAGTTTGTGGATCCGCGAGCTTAGGATCCTTGCCTAGCTTGTTGAGATGGCTCCCTTGTTTCGGAGTTTGTCATCTTGGTACAGGTCTTAGGTAGTAGACTTGTGTATATTCAGGGGTACGACGGAGCCTTGTACCGTCATAGGTTACTGTCCAAACTCTTAGAGGTTTGTATTCAATGTGGGCTGGACTTGCGTGAGTTGTACAGTTGTAGTTCCTTTGGGTTGTTTTATATATAATGGCGGACTTGTCGGCTTTGCCTATTTTACTTTTAAAGAAAACAAAATGATGAGTTTTCTTTAGCTTCCGCTGGTTACATGTGATGTATGGGTAGAAGGGTGCCCAGGTAGGGCACCAGTCGCGGTCTCGGGGTTCGGGGCGTGACATAATTAAACAAAAGGTCATGTTAAATTAGTTTATTATGAATGTGTATAATTTAGGAGAATGAATTTTGATTGCATTTTCCTGTTCTATCTAATATCTTCAGATCTTCAGAAATGTCAAACTTTTCGTTGAAAATGCTCATGGAGTCAAACAGACTCACCGGACCCAACTTCATTGACTGGCTAAGAAATGTTAGAATTGTCCTTAGACAGGAAGAAATTGAGTATACATTGGATAAAGTATTCCCCATCGCTCCAGCGGAGGACTCTGCAGAGTATGCAAATTTTGACCAGATTGCTTACAAGAAATATTATAAAGATGTCACCTCAGCTCAATGCTTAATGTTGTCTTCTATGTCACCTACATTGCAAAGACAACATGAAACTGTGGGGCCCAACGAAATGTTAGCCCATTTGAAGAGTCTTTAGGATTCGCAGAGTCAGACAATGGAGTATGACCTGCTCATAGAACTTTTCAAGTGTAGGCTAAATAAATGGGGCCAAGTTTCACCTCATATGTTGAGGATGATTGAATTGATTGAGAGGTTAGCTTCTATAGACATAAGGTTTCATGACAGAGTCGCCACCACCCTCATCCTGCACTCACTTCCTAAGTCGTTTGTGAGTTTCATTGTTAATTATAACATGAATGGGACTAAAGCGATATTGCCGGAGTTACATAATATGTTAAAGACTTTTGAATCTTCGACCTCTAAGACCAAGCCTATTCTGATGGTTGGCTCCTCTAGTCGCCCCAAATCGAAAGGTAAGGGACAACAGAAGGGGAAGGGAAAAGTTGTTGCTCCGGCAGCAGCAATGAAGCCCAAGGGAGGGGCGAAGAAGAAGAAGAAACTGTCGACATCGGATATTTGCATGAATTGCAACGGGAAGGGGCATTGGAGAAATGATTGCACTGCTCCAGGAAGAGGAATGACACCAGGTGATAATATACAAGTTATGTTTGTAATTGAAATTAATCTATCTATAAATGATTCTCATTCTTGGGTACTTGATACCGCTTGTGGCTCACACATTTGTACAAATGTGTAGGGGCTAACTGATAGCAGAAAGGTCAGGCCTCGCGAGGTGTACCTGTGCGTCGGAAATGGAGCACGAGTTGCTGCTGAGCGCGTGGGAATTTATATGATAGATTTACCTTTTGGCAAAGTTTTAATGTTGAACAATTGTCTTTTTGTTCCTTTTTTGACAATGAATATTATTTCCATTCATGTACTTGATTCAGAGGGTTTTTCTTCAAACACGTCTAATGGCAATATGGTTTTGACTTTAGATAATGTTGTGTATGGAATTGCGCCTCTTGTGAATGGATTATATACATTAAACTGCCACAGAGAAATTTTCAATGTACTAAATAAAAGGGCTAAGTTAAATGAAGAAATTCTACCTACTTATGACATTGCAGACTTGGTCATATCAATCAAACAAGGATAGAACGGTTGAGGAAATTAAATTACCTCGAACCATTTGACTTACAATCTTATGGTAACTGTGAATCCTATTTAGAAGGTAAGATGACCATTAAACCTCTTTCTGGAAAGAGGATCTGTGCCAAGGAGGTGCTTGAGTTGGTACATACGGACGTATGTGGACCATTTTCGACTCAAGATAGAGAGGGTTTCTCTTACTTCATCACTTTCACAGATGACTTATCAAGGTTTGTATATGTGTATCTTATGAGACACAAATCCGAGGCTTTTGAGAAGTTTAAGGAGTTTAAGTGTGAAGTTGAGAAACAACTCTCAAAGAGTATCAAGACTCTCTGATTTGATCGTGGTGATGAATACTTAAGTAAAGAATTTCTTGACTACTTAAAGCTTCATGGAGTTCATTCCGAATGGACACCTCCTGGACACCACAAATAAATGGTGTTGCCGAGTGGAGAAACTGAACCTTGCTTGACATGGTTCGTTCCATGATGAGCTTTTCAGCTCTTCCTACATACCTTTGGGGATATGCTATTTTGACCTCAATATATGTTCTAAACAGAGTACCATCAAAATCAGTCGAAAATACACCATATGAGGTATGGTGTGGCAAAAAGTCATCATTTAGACACACAAGGCCCGGGGTGTCCTGCATATGTCAAGAAGTTGATCACTGATAAGTTGGAATCTAAAAGTAAGAAATGTTACTTTTTTGGGTATCTGAATGAAACTAAGGGATGCTATTTCTATCTTCCTGGAGAATGTAAGATATTTGTTTCTAGGAACGCAACTTTCCTTGAAGATGAATATGCCTACAAGGATGAGAGTTGCACAGAGATAGAACTTGAAGAAATTCAAGAACAAGGTAACAAAGAGGTTGGATCTTTGTCCAATGATAAAGACAAGAATTCAGTGGGAGCTTCTGGCAAAGATTGGGTATTTAGGGTACCTCCTTCGGCCATTGGGAGTGCTACGAGGAGTAATGCAAGATCTTCCGGTACAGACCTTGGGAGCAAGTGCACCAGTTGCATTTCCTCCCGTTCAGGAAAGACATGAAAATGATATTCCTGAAAGCTCTAATGTTGGTGTCGACCAGCGCACAAGAACCTACTCACAGTCAGAACATACATGTTACTGAATTGTAAGACAATCAACTCCGTAGGTCTACTAGATCTCATCGACCTTCGAAAAGACTAAATCTACTTGTGGAAACACAAAATGAGCTAGATATTTCAGATGATGACGAGCCTAGAACCTATACTGAAGCAATGCTAGACATTGATTCGAAGAGATGGCAAGAAGTCATGAAATCTGAAATGGAATCTATGTATATCAATCAGGTGTGGAACTTGGTTGATTTGCCAAATGGGGTTAAACCCATAGGATGCAAATGGGTCTTCAAGAAGAAGATTGATGCATCTGGCAAGGTTCAGACTTATAAAGCTAGACTAGTGGCTAAAGGTTTTACTCAGCGTCCTGGTGTGGATTATGATGAAACCTTTTCACATAAAGTCTATTCGGATTTTGCTTGCGATAGCTGCACATTATGATTATGACATTTGGCAGATGGACGTCAAAACTGCATTCCTCAATGGTAATATAATTGAGGAAGTGTATATGAAACAACCCGAGGGTTTTTCATGTGAGTCCAGACCAAATACTGTGTGCAGGCTACAAAAATCCATTTATGGGCTTAAGCAAGCCTCTAGGAGTTGGAACATTTTCTTTGACAATGCTATCAAATCTTTTGATTTCGTCAGAAGCAAAGAGGATCCTTGTGTTTATTCCAAACGCATGGATGAGGGTATTGTCTTCATTATTATATATGTTGATGACATGTTGATAATGAGAGATAATAATACCCTCATACAGTCAGTCAAGGATTGGTTGTCCAAGACCTTCATGATGAAGGATTTAGGTGAAGCATGCTACATTCTGGAAATTAGGATTTATAGAGATAGACCTAATATATTGTTGGGGCTATCACAGTCAGTCTACATAGACAAAGTGCTTAGACGTTTTTCAATGGAGAATTCCAAGAAAGGCGGTCTTCCAATGGGTCAAGGTATCAAGTTATCAAAGAGGGCTGCCCTTCTAATGTTATTGAACTTAAGCGTATGAAAAGGATCCCGTATGTTTCGGCTATAGGATCAATCATGTATGCCATGACCTGTACTAGGCCAGATGTGGCCTTTGCACTTAGTATGACTTACAAGTTCCAGCAGAATCCTGGAGAGGAACAAGCGGTATTCGAAGTATTCTCACCAGCGTACTAAAGATTACTTCTTAGTCTATGGTGGAGTTGATGAGTTGGTTGCCACTGGGTATACCGATGCTGGTTTTCAGACAAATATTGATGATTTCAAATCTCAGTCTGGTTACACTTTCATTTTCAACGGAGGAGCAATGAGCTGGAAGAGTTCCAAACAGACTACTAATGTAGACTCGACTACTGAAGCGGAGTACATTGCTGGATCGGAGGCTGCTGAAGAAGCTATCGCGATTTATGAGTTCCTGAAGGGACTAGGGGTTGTTCCGAGTGTTGGTTGTCCAATAACCATTTATTGTGACAACACTGGTGCCATTGCACAGGCAAAGGAACCAAGATCAACAAACAGAAATAAGTATGTACTAAGAAAGTACCGCATCCTGAGAGAGACGGTGGAAGCTGAAGATATCAAGATAGATTATATTCCCACAGACAATAATCTAGCAGACCCATTTACTAAACCATTAAGCTTGGTGAAACATAATGATCATTTTGAGAACATGGGTATTAGATATGTTGGTGATTGACTCTAGGTCAAGTGAGAGATTGAAAGTATATGTATGTCATAGAGACAATTTGTATTATGACACAATGTACTTTATACACATTCATATTTATATTAATGATGATTAACATTATGGCAATTTGCCTTCGTTGAATTATTAGTTGATTGTTTATAAAATTTTATAAATGCATCCCTAGAGGTTACGTGTTTATTAATGATGTGAGAATTAATGTTATAACGTAACTCTTAAATTACCTCGACTAATGATCATCGAAATTGGGATATCGATGATATGCGATACGTCGACATGTGGTCTGCATCATATCCTTAGTGGATGTAGTATATCTCATTTGCTATGAGTTATGGCAACTCATGATGGACACATGTATACTTGTTGAAGTATTGGTACACCCTGTTGACAGTCAATTTTGACCCGTTTTTCGCATATTTTGTGCAATTTTAAGTATTTTAGCACACTACATTTTTATCGTTATTTGGCATATTTTTTACATAATATTCAATGTTTATTTATTCACAAAATGACATTGCATTTTTTTTTTTTAAGCATTATGTTTTGTTATGTTTCTATTATAATAATATTTTGCATCTCTTTAAATAATTAATTGACATCCCGCTTTAATTTTAATTAGACATTATACATTTGTCTAAATATTGTATTTTATTATTATTGCATCGGCATTTGCATTTTTATAATTTTACATCTTTTTAAATAATTTTTCTTTTAAATAATTAACCTGTTTTGCATTTTGTCAAACCAGTCCAGTCCGAAGCACAATCCGGATCAGTCCAATCCGCCAAAAACCGAAGCCCAAACCAGTACCTCTCCAATGGCTTTTTTCCCCTTCCTCCACCAACGGCTCTTTCTCCACCAACGGCTTTTTTTTCTTTATTATAGGTAACCTAGATTAGACAATAAAAGAGGGCCACAACAGCAGGAGAGAGCGAAAGGGGTCTGGGCTGAGAAACACTACAGATTTCTCCCAACTATTTCATCCTTTAAACCACCAAGAAATAGTACGACCATAACACCATCAACCCTTTACATCGCTGCAGTGCGAGCGAACCGCCGTCGTGTCACCATCTTTGTCCATTTCACGAAATGGCAAAGGTTCGCCTCACACTGCTCGACAAAAGTTATTGTCCCGGAGAAGTCTCGCTCGCTGCTTGACAAGAGGTGATGATGAAGACATATAAAAACCCCAGGGCGGGGGAAGCGATTCAATCTCACAGGTTGTTTCTCTCCATTTCAATTCCGGTCAAATTATTTTCTTTGCATATGTTGGAGTGTGTCATGGTGTAATTTTATGGCCTTTTTGACTCTTGGCTACTATTGCTAGTTTGTATTTGTCCTTTGGTGACCTCACCTGCCTTGTGCATGTGGTTGTGTTAGCGGCTTTGCTCTGAAATTATGGCTATTTTTATATAAATTTTGCTGTCTTGCCCTTATTTGAAAAGAACTACAGTGCACTTGGTCTTGCCTGTCCCTTTTATTTTGTTAGAAGAAATAATCATTACTATGGCTCACATTATTGGATTTACACTACGATGATAGTTTATTGATCTAACTTTAATATGAATATACTCCTTGGTCCTTGTTAATTATCTCTTGAGTTGATAATTTTGTAGAAATCTGAAATGAATACAACTCAATAGATTTATAGTTTTCATATGTAATGGTTATTGTACAAAGTGACTTGCTGCTAAAATGTCACTTACTGCTTTGGAATGCTTTAAATTATGCAATTAGTAATGCTTGGAAAGCATATATATGAAGTGCAGAAAAGTTGTTATTATTTGGGTCAATGTAGTGCTAGTATTCTAACCTAAGGATTGAGGTTACACTCTTTCTTTATATTATTGAAAAATTATTCCCAGCTTGTAGTATATTGTTCTTGCCGCTTTATTGGAAGTATTATATGAATTTATTCTTAAAAGATGTAGCCTAGAAACAAAGTTTTGATCATATTTCATAATTCATTATCCTTGCATTGAGTATGTTAATACCATTTGATAATGAATCAGTTTAAAAAAGGCATCAAACTCTTGGCATGACAAACTTTCCTTCTTTTGCTGATGTATGTTCTCTGGAGTTTTGTGGAGTTCAGTAGACGACTGAATAGACTTTGCTCTTTGGCTAACTTTTTATTTCTAATTCACTCTCTTTATTTAAAGGAAACATATTAAAATTTACACATTTTGATTTTACTTCAATCAAGTATTTAGAATGCACATACTCACCGCGGCGTTTAAATATTTTTACATGTACACGCAATCGAGTGCCGACGTCTGAAGGTCAAACATGACTTCAATGGAGTCAATGTGCAAGGTAGAGCTCAAGAAGAAGTCGTCACCCCACGCGGGGCGCCAGGTATGTGGGATATGATGCCAACGGCAGGCTAGTGACTTCTTGAATGAATCACATATCTTTACTAAAAGTAAAGCAATACTACTTCCTCATTTTTCAAACTTGATTGGTCATTCTTTTAAACGTTCTAAGGACTTTGACTACTTGCATTAATTTTCTTAAAAAAAGAAACATCTTCGATATACTTTACACTTCTTTAAAAATGGAAAACAACCCATTTTTTTTTAGCTCTAACATTCCTCAAAAAAAAAAATGAAGAATGAATCATTTGTTGTTAGCTTTACACTACTTTAAAAATGGGAAACAAACCATTTTAAAAAAAAAAATGCTTTTCGTTTTGTCCTAAGAATGTTAAGAGATTCGATCATATACAAGGTGAAATGAGGTAAAGTAAAATCGCATTGGGCCCATTTTTGCCTCGCCTTTCTCTGATCCCCCACTCTCTCTCTTTTGGTATTGTATTCATTTATTGGTTGATTTTGTATTTACTTACCTAAGTCACTTTAATTACTTCACTTTGACATCTCGTTTCTAGAATGATTCGTTGTTGCATGCTAAGGATACGTTTGAAGGTCATTTTTTGCATTTTAAGGGATGATTTTCTCGCTTTTAAGGTTGTTTTAGCTGCATTTTGAAGGCTGTTTTATTGCATTTTAAGGATCGTGTTGCTGCAACTTGGGACCGTTTGGCATTAATTTGTGGACTGTTTTGGTGCATTATTTGGGATCGTGTTCTTGCATTTCGGTGATATACGGGCTGTTTGGACTAAGTTTTGTATCGAATTTGCGGCTGTTGGTTGCATTTTGGTATTGACCATTTAGCCTCCCGATAGAGAAAATAATAAAAAAAAAAGCTAAAATGTAAAAAAAAAAAAGGAAAATAAAAAAAAAATGAAAAATTAAAAAAAGGGTTAAAAGGATAGCTTGCCATGCCTAAGGTTCTAGAAACCTTTTGATCTTATTGCGGCATTCGGAATATGGATGGTGGTAGCCCTCTTTGTTTCCTTGTCTTTCAAGAGTGAGGTCTAGTTTAACGTTTATAATCAGTTTTAAAATTCCTTTCTTAAAGTTGTGGTATGTTGAATTGATACTCCCACTTATCTGGAAATTATATCATAGTTGATTATTAAGTTCCATCCTAATCATAAGCTCCCAGACTTCTAATCCTCACCTTCTTTTACTGTGCAATTTCTAGAGAATTTGGTTTTTGTATACTGTAACTGTTTTGATAGCTTAAACTTAGTTCTTTTGTCACCTTAACTTATTTTTTGTAAAATTTAAGCTAAGTTATGATACTTCCAAGGAACAAGACATCTTGGTTTGATATTATCTTGTTAAAAGCCTCTTTGTTCCTGGATATTCATTCTTCACTTCCATTGTGTGATCTGGGGGAGTCTCAAACAACACAAATGCTATGGAAATGTCCCAAAGATCATGCAAACTGAATCGACATCGCATTTCAAGGAACTTAAATGGTTATTGTTGAACGGTTTCCACCGCATAAACCGTAACGCCGCACTCTTTGATGATTTACTTGATATATTTCTTGGTCCATTGTCACTGCCTTTCTGAGGTAGTATTGCTGTTGTTCGGCTGCACTTTAAGGCTGCTTTATTGACATTGGGAAGGTACCCGGAGACGCATCCCAAAGTTAAAGTCTGCGCAGAAAAGGAAAATAAAAATGAAATGCCGCTAAGTTCTCCTTATTCCCTCTTATATGATTTTTGCTCTCGTTACAAATATATATATTTTTTAATATCTGCATGCCTAGTTTAAATATCTCTTAGTTAGTTTAATAATTGTGGAACACCTTTAGAATTGTAGATTGCATGTTAGCACAATAATATTAAACCTAAGTTTGAACGGATAACCGCAAGTTAGCGGATCCTATAGGGTGCCTAACCCCTTCCCTTTAGGATAATAAAGAACCCTTACCTAGAATCTCACATAGTTTCACAGACCTTTAAAATGGAGATCATTCGTAGTATTTTATGCTACATTTTTAGTGTCCTAATTCACTATAATAATTAGGTGGCGACTCCTTTAAATACACATTTAGGAATCCAATCATGTAGCAGTAATCCCGTTTCCGACTCCGGTTGAAAATAGGGTGTCACACACCCTGCTGATGCATTATTTGTTATATGTCTATAATGTCATCGGCATGTGGGAGATAAAATTCCTTAGACTTGAGGTCAATATCATCTTATTTACGGAGTAATGTACTTTGATCCTGTCCTAAGCTCAAATGCCTTATAGGTTGAGATGCGGCTTGTTTTAGATGCATTACGAAGTAAATTAAAGGTTGTATGTTAGCCAAGAAAGGATTCATTCCTTGAATTTATATTCGAGTGAACACTCAGGTACTCATATAGTATTTGGTTGCCTAAGTCATTGGCCAATGCATTGGACATGTCTGTGACATAGTCCTGTTGTCAACTAATATAGATGAGTTATAATAATCAAGCCATCTGGATAGACACTTGACATATCCTAAGCTTGATTGAGTGTGTCATGAATGAAATGATTTTATCTTCTCACATATAGATTCAGTTCACATATTTTGTGTAGCTAAACTTTACATATTGAGTTCGTCTTCCGGTGCAGTCTAGGAATTCCGTGAAGATCCTAATGTTATTAGTGACAATATGTAAAGTCCTGAAGGGTAACACTAAGTCAAATGTTCTGTCGATTGAAAGATGTAATTAGAAGGAGATTATACCTAAATGTGTGGTTGATGACCAGAACATTAAAATGGAAAAATGAGCAGAAAATAGGATGGGACCGCGGTGCCAGGAACACGCAGCAAGACCGCGTGCCTCTTCATCGAGGACCGCGTTCTGTATGGCCTGACAGTCCGAATTTTTGCCCAGTCTATTTCGGTTGGGCCTGGTCCAACTAAAACCCTAAAGCTCATATTCTCAACTATAAATAGGAGGCTTACCTCCCATTCCAAAGACATCAAAAACCTAAGAGAGGTAAATCTCTTCTAGAGTTCTGTCAGAATCTCTAGCATTCCTGACTTAGCAAATTACATCATAGTTTTAGAACTTACAAATCGATGGACGTTTGTGTGTGCACCATCGGACTACACAGAACACAAAGATTCAACTGCTTGACTGATTGTTACAAAATGTAAGTCTTCTGTCGAAGTTTTACATTACTACTTTGTGTTTGTATTTTCATTACTTATCATAACGGAGTTCGACCGTCGTCGGGTTTGAAACATAAATTTTCAAATTTCGCTGAGTGTACGAACCCGACGTAAACACCTACAAGTTTTATATAATTTCTAAATATGTAAATTAGTTTGTTTTTAAAATACAAGTTTGTATGTCCGAATTTACAGTCAAAATAAAGAAATTTGACTCTCGAAATTCCAATTAAGTCACATAAACAGAAGGAGTAATTTATAACTAATAAAAATAGTAACTAATTAATCTATCATATAAATTAAATTATATTAAAAGTTTTTTAACAAATTAGACTATCAGGATAAATCACTTAAATCCTTAAAAAAAAGTGAGTTAATTTTCTTTTCTTTTGTTCCTTGTCGGTGGTCACCTCTCCTATCCCTCCCCATTCCTTCAAAAAAGGAACAAAATGGAATACTCCCGTTTTATGTCCCATTTTATATAAAACTGTAGTACTCCTATCATTTAATAGATTATAGTATAGTCTTTACCAAATGTATATTTTCTTTCAAAAACTATAATATACAAATCTGCCCTTGAAATACTTCTATAAATTTACAAAATGTTAGTTTTTTTTTTCTAAATAATACAGGAAGTATAAAAACTCTTCTGTAAATTGTTAGTTTTTAAAAAAAATTAAGATTAATGATACCGAGAAGAATCTTTCTTATAATAAGAGTGAGTTTATCTTTCCTAACCTTTTTATTTGTTCAAAAATCACCTTACTCCATTCATTTCCATGTGTGTAATATCTGTTGGTATAATAATCTGTATATGGCCAAAATAATGTTTCAACACAATTTGTTTAAACACTTAGTAAAAAACAGATTTCACAGTATAAAAAATACTTAATTGAAATCAGTACAATAAACAGAATATGTTTGGTATAAGAAAAAATAATTTCAGAATATAATCGAGTCACTTAGTTCAAAGTTGTCCTTAAGGAAATTATTCCCCTCACAGTACTCGAGGTTAATGGAATATCGCCTCCCAGGATAGAACGATTATCTTACCAGAATAGTAGTACTCCAAATTCCGGTAGCAGCGAAGCACTCAACAGCAGTATATCACACAGAATGAAGACAAAATTTTCGAATTGAAGACTGAAATTCATAATTGAATTGAATGAATAAATTCTTGAAACAATCAAGAATTTATAGGCTTGGAGGTACTGATTCTGAATGTTTGCAACTCATTCAGAATAGTCACCTAATTTTGGAGTAAAATTCGAAAAGAGAGGGGGTGGCTTAAACCGGACGGGTCGGGTCGGTCGCGGGTCTTGGGTTGATTCATTTGGATTTATTTTTTAATTAAATAATTAATTAATTAATTAATTAAAGAAATGTTTGTCCAAAAAAATTATCAAGCCGAAGCCGAGCGAGAGACGACGGCGCGAGGGGTCCTTGACCTCTCAACCCTTTTAGCACTAGAGAAGGTGTAATGTAATATATACACCTCTCTTTCCTTCTCTTTTTTCGATGTGGGACAAAAGAGTCTTTTACTCCCTTTAATTTTCATCCCATCATTTCTCATTCACCAATACCAAAACCCAACAATATCTTCTTAGTTCGTTTCAAAATAATAACACGTCTATATATTTGTATAATTTAATTTTGAGTTTATTATTTATAGCCATCAAATGTTATAATATAATTAAGATAATAAAATTTAAAATTTATAAACACAAATATTTTAAAACTATATTTAAAAAAAATCTTTTAAAGTTTTGTATCAACTCACACAAGTCTACATAAATTGGAACAAGGAAGTAGGTCTAATAGAATACTACTACTAATTGGTAATGTTGCGAAGGAAGTATGTCTAATAGAATACTACTACTAATTGGTAATGTTGCGAAAGATCGTAGGTTAACTAGCACACAATTACACACAAAGAAAATAGAGAAGAATCATAAAACAAAGATTTTAGCGACGTTCGGCTAGACCTAATCCTCGGGTTAGAAGAAGAGAGAGTGTTCCACTATGAATGAGAATAATTCTTCAGTTCAAAGAATTTCCGATTACAACCTTTTATATAGATCCTAAACATGTCCTAATCCGATGGTTTTCCAAATCCACAAGGACAATTGTTTTTCCGAACATACAATAAAAAGATTTAAAAACCTACTAGAAAATTTGATATAATCCATAAAACTCTAAGACACAATTAATAAATTTCTTGAAAGTGTACCGTGATATACACGCCATATACAATACCTTGTGTATACCGTGTATATCACAGAAACACAAAGCAATATATGGCAAGGTTGGACCGTGATATACACGGTATACTCAGCCGTGTATATCACGGTTTTGGGTCCTATTTTAGTATTGTATTTAATTATCATTGTACACTTACTATAATTATAGGATTCTTGTACAAATAGAATAGGGTTTTGGGAGTAGAGTGGAGTAGGATTTTTCATATTATGGAAATTGTGGTTGTATATATACTCATTCATTAATGAAAATAGTCAAGGAGATTATTTCTTTCATGATATCAGAAATATAGGTCTCAAAATCTTAACATTTTCCCGCTATTTTTCGGCTAAAAATTTGATACTCCTTCTCGGTTTTTTCAGTTGTGCTATACCTCCTCTCTTCCCAAATTTTCTTCCTAATCCCAAATTCTCCTATTGTTCTTTCGTTATGTCTACATCAAAGAACACGTTTTTCATCCAGCCCTTACAGTTTCCAACATCAAGAACCACATTCATATTGTTCTTGAAATGGAAAACGTCTAATATGCGACGTGGGCTGAATTATTTAAGATTCACGCACGCTCGCATCAAGTACTGCATCATATCATCCCCTCAGCAGCAGACAAAGAGCCTGCCCCGAAAGTTGACCAGGTGTTATGGACAACTCTTGATACCACCGTTCTATAGTGGATTTATTCCACTATCTCTACGGACCTCTTGCAAATAATTCTTGAACCCAACACTACAACATTGGAAACTTGGAATAGGGTGTGTGACATATTCCAAGATAATAAAAACTCTTGTGTTGTTACTCTTGAGCATGAATTTTCTCATGTTAACATGGAGGATTTTCCAAACATCTTAGTCTATTGTAAAAGGATGAAGGAATTGATGGACCAACTCCGCAATGTTGGTGTGCCCGTCACCAATGATCGTCTTGTTCTTCAGATGGTTGCAGGCCTATCCAAGGTCTATAGTGGCATTGGAACTCTTCTTCATCAAAGTAATCCGCTGCCACAATTCTATCAAGCCTGTTCCATGCTTACATTAGAAAAATCCATCTTAGCTAAAAAAAAATCGACTACAAGTGTTAATTTTGTCATCATGATGACCACGTCAGATGACCCTCACTCATTCTCCAAAAAATTAGGCCAAACCCGCAACAACGGTGGCGGCAAAAAGGGTCAAATCGTAAAAATAATGGCAAGAATCGCGGTGAAAATCATGGTGGTAACGACGGTGGCTATAACGGCGGTGGCAGTGGCAGTGGGCCTCAGGGCACTAGTCCGCAGACCACCTGGTCCCAGTCGTGGCCCCCTAGCCATGGAACAGGGCCAGTGGCCCTTGGCCCAACAATGGCTATTATCCACCGAGCCCTTACCCGAGAAATCGATCGCCAGCCTGCAACTGTGCGAGCCTAATTTCGGGTCCAAAGAATCGCGAAAAGTTTCCAACTGGGTCGGGGCCGCATACAGATATGCTTGGGCATTGGCCCCTACAGGCATTTCAGGCAGTGGGTTCCACACCGACTCCGATAGATATTCAGGCCGTGATGCATATGCTTGGATTGAATCCTCCAGACGCAAATTGGTACATGAATAACGGTGGCACTTCTCACATGACATCCGACCAATGTACTCTCTCATCTAATTTAAATATGAGCAAAAATCATGGCATTATTGTTGGTAATGACAACTCAATTCTAATTCATGGTTACGGTGATACAACTTTGTCTCCCCCGCATCTACCTCTTATTTTAAAAAATACCCTACATGCACCTAACTTAATTAAAAATTTGGTGTTTGTTAGAAAATTCACCACTGATAATTGGGTTTCTGTTAATTTTGATCCATTTGGGTATTCTATGAAGGATTTCAAAACGGGGATACCTCTCCTGAGATGCAATAGTCTGGGAGATCTTTATCCGATCACAACCACCACCACTTCCTCGAGTCAAGCCATGCTGTCCACCTTTGCAGCTCTAGCTCCTTCCTTGTGGCATACACGTTTGAGTCATCCAAGGTCGTTAATTGTTTCTTCCTTGCATAAAAACAATTTTATTTCGTGTAAGGGTACGAGTAGTACTCCAATTTATAATTCCTGTCCGTTGGGGAAACATATTAGATTACCATTTATAGCCTCTACTTCTCGTACTTTGATGCCTTTTGACATTATTCATAGCGATTTATGGACATCTCTCATTCTATGTTCTTTGGGTCATCGTTATTATGTTCTATTTTTGGATGATTATTCTAATTTTTATGGATTTTTTCATTGGCAAAAAAATCTCAAGTTTTTTATACATTCTTACAATTTAGAGCACTCATCCGTACCCAATTCGAACGGAAAATAAAAAATATACAATGTGATAATGGCAAAGAATATGATAATGGATTGTTTCGGGATTTTTGTGATGCTAATGGCATAATTTTTCGTTTCTCCTGTCCTCATACATCCTCACAAAATGGGAAAGCCGAATGAAAAATTCGCACCATTAATAATATTGTCCAAACTTTATTGGCCCATTCTTCTGTCCCTCCTTCCTTTTGGCATCATGCTCTATAAATGACCACTTATCTCCTTAACGTACTTCCTAACAAAGGGTTGGCATTTAAATCTCCCCTCAAACTCCTCTATCATAAGGATCTGTCATATTTTCATCTTAGAGTCTTTGGGTGTTTATGTTATCCGCTCTTTCAGTCTACTATGATAAACAAGCTTCAAGCCCGTTCTACCGCTTGTGTATTTTTGGGTTATCCGTCATATCATCATGGTTACAAGTGTTTTAATTTATCTTCTAATAAAATCATAATCATTCATCATGTTAGTTTTGATGAAATCCAATTTCCGTTTACCAAAGTGTGTAGTCCCGTGCCTAGCTCATATATTTTTTTGGATGACGGGGTCTTACCATATATTTTACATCATTTGTTGGACCCACACCGTTCCACTGACCTGCCAGCAGGTCCACTGCCTACTGGCCCAACATCATCCCAGCCCACTCCCAGTTCTTCAGTCCATTCCAGTGGGCCGCCTGCCCAGTCTTCCATCTCAGTCCAATCACAGCCCACTCCCGCAATTGCTACTGTTTCAGCTACTATTTCCCGAGTTAGGCCAGCAGGCCACTGGTTGCTGGCCACTCCGTCAACCCTCCGATATTCACCCAAAATCCACCTATTTCTACCTCGAGTCAAGGGCTTTTTACTCGTAGTCAAATGGGTATTTTCAAACCAAAAAGACATTTTAATCTAAATTCTAATGTTCTTCAATCTCCATTGCCCCGTAATCCAGTGTCTGCATTAAATGACCCAAATTGGAAATCGGCTATGAACGACGAATATAATGCTCTTATTAAAAATAAGTCGTGGGAGTTGGTGTCCCGTCCTTTTGGTGTTAATATTATTAGGTCTATGTGGATTTTTACTCATAAAGATAATTCTGACTGTTCGTTTGCGAGGCATAAGGCTCGTCTTGTAGGTGATGGTAAAACACAGCAGGTTGGCGTGGACTGTGGTGATACATTTAGTCTGGTTGTTAAACCAGCTACCATTCGCACGGTTCTCAGTTTAGCTCTCTCAAAATCTTGGTCATTCATCACTTAGATGTGAATAATGCTTGCTTGCATGGTGATCTTAAGAAGATAGTCTACATGCATTAGTCATTGGGTTTTCGAAACCCCAATTATCCTCATCATGTCTGTTTATTGAGAAAGTCTTTATATGAGCTTAAGCAGGCCCCACACGTTTGGTATAAATGGTTTGCAGGCTATGTCTCTACTATTGAGTTCTCTCACAGCAAGTTTGATAATTCTCTATTCATCTATCGTCGTGGGGCTTCCCTGACATATATTATATTATATGCGGATGATATTATATTGATTGCTTTATCTGATGATTTACGCCGGTCTATCATGACACTACTCAGTTCTGAGTTTGCTATGAAAGGCTTGAGGCCCTTGAATTATTTCTTGGGAATTGTTGTCGCTCGTCATGTAGGTGGGTTATTCTTATCACAAAGGAAGTATGTTGCTAAAATAATTGAAAGGGCTGGTATGTCCTCGTGTAAGTCTACTTCTACTCTAGTTGATATTAAGCCCAAACTAGGTGATGCGGCAGGCTCACCATACGAGGATCCCACCCACTATCGCAGTCTTGTAGGTGCACTTCAGTATCTCACTTTCACGAGACTGGATATTACGTATGCTTAACAGCAGGTGTGTTTGTTTATGCATGATCCTCAGATTGAGTACATGGCAGGCTCACCATACGAGGATCTCACCCACTATCGCAGTCTTGTAGGTGCACTTCAGTATCTCACTTTCACGAGACCGGATATTACGTATGCTTAACAGCAGGTGTGTTTGTTTATGCATGATCCTCAAATTGAGTACATGAATGCGCTTAAAAGCATTATACGGTACGTACAAGACACACTTGATTATGATTTGCATCTATATTCGTCGTCGATCTCGACACTTGTCTCTTATACAAATGTTGATTGGGGTGGATATTTAGACACCAGACGCTCTACATCTGGTTATTGTATGTTTCTCGGCGATAACTTGGTCTCATGGTCTGCAAAACGACACACTACCTTATCCTGCTCCAGTGCCGAGGCCGAGTATCGAGGTATGGCCAATGTGGTTTCTGAATCATGTTGGTTACGTAATCTTCTCTTAGAACATCACTTTCCCATTTAAAAAACTACCTTGATTTATTTTGATAATGTTAGTGCAGTGTATATTTCTGGAAATCCAGTCCAACAACAACGTATTATACATATTGAGATGGATATCCATTTTGTTCGCGAAAAGGTAGCTCGTGGACAAATATGCGTCTTACATGTCCCTTTCAGGTATCAAATTGCAAACATCTTTACGAAGGGTCTTCCCTCAGTTTTATTTGAAGATTTTATGGACAATCTCAGCATACGATGACCGCCCACTATGACAGCGGGGGTGTGAAAATATACTGTGATATACATGATATACACGACATATGCAATGCCTTGTGTACATCGTGTATATCATGGAAACACAAAGTAATAAATGGTAAGGTTTAGACCGTGATATACACGGTATACCCAGCTGTGTATGTCACGGTTTTTAGACCTTATTTTAGTATTGTATTTGTATTTAATTAGTCATAATTGGTCTACGCAAAAATGTATTTTAGCATATAGATATATTGATGATAGACACACTGGAACTTTTATTGCACAAAATATTCTTGAAGTTAGCGATTATTATGGTATAACTGACAAAATTATGATTGTTACGTTAAATAATGTTTCTTCTAATAATTATACTGTGAGACTTTTAAAAGATCTATTAACTCCATCTTTTCCTAATCATTTTCATATAAAATGTGTGTCATATTTATAACTTAGTTGTAAAGGATGATAGATCACTTTTAGAATATATTATTAATAAAGTACAATTTGCTATAAACTTTATTTTTAGAAGTAATAAAATAGAAAGAAAAAAGAATATAAAAAAACATGTCACGATTGTGGATTACCTTATAGAAAAATTCCTGAAGAAATAGCGATTAGGTGGGATTCTCTATATGAACAACTACTTGTTTCTTACGATTATAGAAGACCTATAACTTTATTTTTAACGCCCATAATCGAAATCCAACTGATATGCTTGTAGATAATGATTGGGGAAAATTTCAGAACTTATTGTATTTTTAGAGAATTTTTTTCAAGCAACTAAATAATTTTCTGGTATATATTCTCCTACTATTTCAACTATGTTATTTTATATATCTCTAATATTTTTGTTACTTAGTGAATGTATGGAAAAACCATCTTATAAGACACCTATTAAAAAAATATTTATCAAATTTAAAAATATTTTTTTCCTATTCCCACTATTTATATTATTGATGTTGTATTAAATCCGACTATTAAAATAGACGGTTGTAAATCACTTATTGAAACAATTTATGATTGTATAGCAGTACTTCCACATCCAACTCCAAAAAACCCTGAACAAACACATAAGGAACCAACTAAAGAAGAAGTGTTGTCTACCATACACGATGAATGCAAAAAAATATATATGCATTACCAACAAGAAAGTGCTAGCAACCAACCTGCTTCTATACCATCACCATCTTCTTCTTCTTCTTCTTCAATACAACCTTATAAAATACATGTTGTTTATGCGGCTAGTATTGAAAACCTTAGAAATAGAATGTTTAGTGGTTCCACTGCTAATCAAGTTAGCGAGTTTTATGTTTTTGTTTTGCAGGGTGTTGTACCGTACCAAACAGTTCTCAATGGAGAAGGACGTGAAAACTTGCTTAAATACTGGAGGGAAAATGAGAAGACATTTCCGATACTAGCAAAGATGGTCCGAGATGTGTTGAACATTCAAACATCATCAACAACGTCTGAAAGCGCTTTTTCTACCGGACGATTCAAATAGGAGAACACAAACACTCATTAGCAAGAGACAACTTGGAGATTACAGTTCTATTTAGAGATTAAATACGAGCGGAGCGTAGAAGGTGCGATCACTCAGAGATCAACGAAGAAGATGACAAAAACTACAACAAAATCTTGTCCGAGAGAACTGGAAGCGACGTCGACTAATTTGACAAACAACTTCCAATTCCAATCGAAGAACCACAAGACATTGTGAAGAAATTAGAATAGATATTTTTAATTATGTAATTTTTAATTGCAATTTTACTTTTTGATTTGCAACTTTTGAACACCACCACAAAGTTGCAATTTTAAAATTGTATTACAAAAAAATTATATTTCTATCAAATAATATAAGAGGCACAAAAACAACATTGAGATGTTTTTATTACACTATCTTGTTCAATTATTTAAGTGTTTATATTCACAACTTTTTTAAAATTAAGTGTCTAAAAAATTATGAAATCCCGGACCCGACACCGCCCCGCCAAACCCGATCCCCTTTTCCGGTGGGATGTGGGACGGGACGGGACATCGACCTATCCTGCCGGTCCCGACCCTTTCCCCAGCCCCGCCGGGTCCCGTCCCGCCCCGCCCCGAACTCAACCCCTTGGATACCCTTAGTTTAGATCTATCATTCATTCCTCTTTGAGACTCGACCGTAGGCAGCAAGATAGTGATAAATTTAGGAGATTTTCACTATTTAGGTAATCATTCTCCCTTCCATTAATGAGTACTAGTGTATTACATCTTAATCATGTGTATTAAATATAAGGAAATGTAGAAACACCTTATGGGGAATAAGAGAGTTTTCATGAATGTTTGGGGGTTGGTTAATGGTTCATTATTGCTTATATTATAAACTATTGTTATATTCACCTAGTAGATGATGTTTATGTGGCCAATTTCATGTTAAAAATCCTTTTGGGAATTGGGAGAATTTCTAGAGTTAGATTTGAGGTTTTTCTTTAATTCATGAAATTGGAGACTCTTTTGGGGCTTTGTTGCTCAATTAACTTTAGATCATGCATATCTAGCTTGTATTAGTACTAATTGGATAGAAAAGTTGGTATTTTGATAATGTGGGCCCGGGTTCCTTTGTAGTTTAACTCGGGGATTGTAGACTTATATATATATATATATATATATAATATGGGTACCGTTAGACCCGTAACCTCATCTAGTTAACGTACATGAATAGTGGGCTCGCGAGGAAGCTCAGAGAAAGGGGAAAGCTACTGCGCTATTCTTCGGCTCTGAAACAGGCAAGTTGAGATTTACTAGACATTAATATAGTGTTTATGTAATGGTTTTATAATTAATTAGAGTAATGAGAAATTAGGGGTCCCGTATTAGTGAGATGACGAGCATTAATATGGGTACCGGGTGAACTTAATTGGGTAATTAATGAACTAGAAATATACATGTGAATGAGTTTATGTGTTTAGCCTTCGCTTCGGGCTACGATGTGCGGTGAAAGAGTCCGCTTAGGTTGGTATTATTTTTATTTATTTGGGCTTTGGTTATGATATTATGATTTGACTTATCATGCATTTATCACTCTACATCTCATCGGAACACTGAAAATTATGTTGATTTCATGGTGTACACATATCCATATATTCATACATATTATATTTGGCATTGAACTATTGAGATACTGATGAAAGAGACCTGGGAAGTCGATTACTGGATATGATACATGGTAATAGAGTGATGATTGATTATGATACTACAGCCACAGAGCTGGTATCCGATGGGATCGGGTGGGTATATGGACCTCATGAGTCCCTCACAACTACTGCAACATCGTGTATATACCGGGTACATAAGGCTAGTGCATACATACATTTCATCTGCATTGCATTGATTCTTATTATTCTATATGTATTTATTATTGTGTGTACTCGATGATGATTTCTGATGAATTATATGATCTCATGGTTTAATAGAGAGTAATACTGATACTTGAGACTTAAAATTGCTATGATATTGAGTTGTGAGACTTGATGGAACTAGACGCCCGATAATGGCGTTTAGGTTGTTAATAATGCCTTTGAGGACTGTGATAAGACTTGTGAATCTGGATAATACTTGTGCACTGTTGAACTGTAGAACTAATAGATTTAACCTTTAATGGTAAACCAATTATTTAGAGAAAATACTGAATCTTGATAATATTTGTGCCTTAATTCATAAAAGGGTGGGACCTGTATGAGTAGAACTTATATAATTAATGAAAATGTGTAATCTTGAGGACTTAGGTGCTTTTGGGCAAATGTTGGAACTTATTACTATATCTGTCCAAATGAAGTAAAGATTGGAAACTTCGTGATATTCCTTGGCGCTTTACGACTTGGTATGGTTGTTGGATCTTTACTTAAACTGTTGTTATTTATAACTATATATTTAACTAACTAAGCAAGAATAGAAGTATTAGGAGTACCAACCCTCGCCACCGCTATAGTTAGGGTCGGTCAATGATGTTGATGGGTACATGTGCTTTCCGTACTTACTCTACACTTGCTGTTGTCACGCCCATTTTTGACCGGAGGGTCGGAACGGAACTGCAACGTATTGCCTTGGCGCGGTTCTCTAGATTGAGCAAAAATGCTATGTTGAGAAGTTGTCACCTAATTATTTAAGTGGATTAGAACACTTGAATGTAGCCAAAAATACTACAAATGATCTCCATTTAATGATCTGTGAAATTAATGAGATTCTGGATCAGGGTTCTTTATTATCCTAAAGGCAAGGGGTTAGACATCCTTTAAGATCCGCTAACTTGCAGTTATCCGATCAAACCTAGGTTAATTATTATGCTAACGAAAATGCATTTTTTAGATAAAAAAGTTAATTAATTAAAAATATTGTAAGTAATTAATTAAAAGATGCAATGTCTAGAATAAATAAACTAGAGGCGTTTTGAAGCATGCATAACGAGCCTAAGAAATCAAAGCTAACGTCGGGTTTCTAATTTAAAACTACCCCTTTTTAATTTATTAATACCTATTCTAAACATTTCATTAATTACAATTACAATAAAAATATAATACATAATAAAATAAAAATTGAATTTAAATACAACAACAAAAATAAATCTACGAAGGGTATCTTCTTGAAATGTATCTCCAGGTACCTGTATAAACACTTAGTAAAAGTGTTAGTAAGAGAGTAAATAATTCTCAAATAGCGACAAGAATTAATAAGTAAACTAAAAGTAAAACCCGTATTTTGTACAGGGGAGGCCTTGGAAATCAGATGAAGATTCCTTCATCGGCCACAGTGTAGTATCATGTTCAAATCAGTAAATAACCCATATTCAAATGTAGAAATATGTTCTTTCAGTTTAATAAAATAAAGGCAAAATTGTCAAAATCAGTCCGGAAACCGATGAACAGTAGGCAGCAGCAACATCGTCGGAAATTTGAAGACGTCGCCGGAGTTTAAAACTCCGGCGGGATACCAAAATTGAAAAATCAGTCCAAATAACCAACAACAGTCATAGAAAATAAAGCCAACAAAGTCACCAGATTTTTTTAGAACTCCGGCAGAATACCAAGAAACGTTCTGTTAGCAAAAGTAGCCGACAAATACCACAAGATAAACCAACAAGGTCGACAGAGTTTTTTAGAACTCCGGCAGAACGCCAAAGCCACCAAAAAATCAATCCCACAGAAACCAACGACAATTAAACGAAGGTTAATACCATAACATAGGTCGCCGGAGTTCGAGAACTCCGACAAGATACCATAAAAATGCAAACAAAATCAGTCCAACATCACCGCAAAGGGAAAGGGGGAACAACCAACATCGCCGAAAAATGAAAGGGGGGCCAGATGGGTGAAGAAGGAGCTCCCGCCGGTCATCTCCTCCGGCGGGCAGGGGCGTGAAAGAGTGGTTAAGGTGTATGCCCGATTGGTAGGGGCACGTGATAAGGGATAGAGGGTTTGGAGATATAATAGGGAGGTCTTTTGAAAATGGGTCTTGCGGCTGAGGTCTTTTCTTTCAAAGGGGGAAAAATATGTTTTTATTTATAAGGATTGTTAGGTTTAGGGTTAGGTTTTGGGGGGAAATCAAAAGGTTTGTTTTTTTGTGGGGAATGAAAAAAGTTTGATTTTGTTGGGAAATGAAAGAGTGTTGGATTGGGCTGATTTTGGTTTGAGCCCGAGAATTGGTCGGTCGGTTGGGCCTCCCATTTGGGCTGATGAGATAGAATGGGTGTTTAGATGAAATTGGTTTGGGTCAAAAATAAAATAAAAAAGAGTTTATTATTTAAAAGAAAAAACTATTTAAAGAGATGTAAAATTATTAAAATAAAATGACGGTGTAATAATAATAAAACATAATATTAAGAAATGCTTAATGTTTAATAAAAAATAAAAATGCGATTTCACTTGCGAAAAAATAGAATATCTGAAATATTTATGATTATGATATATAAAATGCAAAAAATGATGATAAAAATGCGGTGTCAAAAATATTTAAAATAATAGCAAATATTCGAAAAAGACGGGTCAAAATTGGGTGTCAACAAATGCACTCTATATGCAGGTACTGAGCCAGATGACAAAGGAGCATGTGGAACTTAGCTTGTTGGAGATCGCTTGGGGAGTCCAGGGTGAGCCGCTGATGCATTCCCGGCACTTGAACTCTCTTCTATATTTATGTTTCTGTCCATGTTACCTTCAGGCAAAATTTATTATTCTTTATCAGACTTGTACTTGATTTAGAGTTTTGTACTCATGACTATCAGATCTTTGGGGTTTATCTTCAACCTATGTATTAAGTCCTAAGATTATTGATAATTCTATCATCATCTCTTTAATTTCTGCATTTACTTTCGTATAATCTTATGTTGCACGATTGGAGTTCGCCTACGGATTAGGGCAGTGTCCTCACGACACAATGAGAATTTTAGGTCGTAATATAGCGTCGCTGATCTTCTAGCCAAATAGCGGGCAAAACAGAAGCTTTTTGATAAATCAGTATTTTGACGGTTCTTCCAATGTTTGCCGTCAATGTTGTGTAGAAAGATATTCTGGAACTGTGTTACAGAACAATTTCAATATGTAATAGTAATTTTGTAGAAAACACTACTGTGCAAGGATATTGCCTTGCCCCAAACTATTCCTTTTGATAACGTTAATATATACTCCTTATGTCCCCGTTTATGCGTCATTAATTGACCGGATACGGAATTTAAGAAATAAGTGAAGATTTTATTATGTTTATCAAATTATCTTTACTTTAATGTCTATTTTTATTGAATTTTCTTCAAAATAAGTACATTTTTAAAATTAAGTAAGACCCAACAAGGGTAAAATAAAAATGATGTTGTCAAATAATGAAAATTGACATTTATTTTGAAACAGACTAAAAAAAATGATATCATATAAATCGGGACTGAATGAGTATATCGTATGCAAGCACGGATGTATAGTATGCACACGAACAAACGATTTTTTTTTGCAGTGCTATTTTTCACTTTTGAACAAACACAGCATCGTCATTCTCTTATACAACGCTGTGATTTTTTTTCGAATAATCAATTCAAACTCGATAGATCCGCCCGTGATCGTATGTATCTTATTCACAAAAAGAAAACGTTTTTGTACTGAAAAGTGGAGTTGGGACAAATTGGGAAAATCTCTTCTCCGTACATGCGAAGAGGAAAGTCTACCATTGTGTACTACGATAAATAAACAGTATATAAAGGAAAAGGCAAAACTAGATGAGGATAATAATCCAACGTGTGCTTGCTTTGCTATATAAAGGTAGCTTTATCTTTTTAGGCATGTTGTCCTCGATCCTCCTCTATTTTTTATTTTTTTTATAGTCCAAATTTTAGATTTGTGTCTGATTCTTCACCCAGATACTCAAACGTCCCGGCGAATAAAGACGGCCCTTCAAGACTATTACCAAGAATCTGGATGCGCTCCGTGACTAATTTCGAGCGCATAACCGATCAACGACAACGCCCACCCCAACATGCAGAGTTACTTCGTGCTTGCGGGGAATCGAACTCATGATATCCATGTCAGAGCGTCTTATAGCGCCCAGTATGCCCCGGAGGACGATCCTCCTCTATTTCTATTTGCTCTACATTTTAATGCTACACCAAATTTGTCACTCTTTTTAGGCCGGTTTGTATTTTATATTATTTTTATTATGCATAAGAGATTTCATTCTTAGACATGAAAAGATCATTTTTTCTATTCAAGTTACAAGTGGTCATAAAATAGCATTTTCTCAACATATATAACTTATAAGTTTATTCCATTAAATTCTTATAAGTTTCTTTAACTATATATTTAATGTAATAGAGATTTTAAAAAGAATTTAATGTATTTTGGGCCATAAGAAGTTGTATAACCATTTTCATGATGTTTGGTTAAGTTATGTATTCTTTCTACACTATAGTTATTTTACAAAAATATATTTATAAATTTCATCATTAAAGATAGATATATATTATAAAATTTATAGATGTAATGTTGAAATTTAATTTATAAATATTAATAATTGTCATGTCTTACTGAAAAATTCACATATAAAAATATTTTAATAAACATTAGGTTCATTCATTTGTCCCGTGCTTGCTAAATATATATGATATATAAAAAGTTGTTAATATTAACTTTTATTGTATTTGTATTTTAAGTGAACAAAATTAAAAAAAAAAGTGACAAAAACGAGTGTGTTTAGTCAGTATTAAATTAAACAAAAATTAAAGAAAAAATAAAAAAATTTCACTTGAAAATTCATTTTAACAATTAAATTTTACGAATCTTTATTTATCCCCTATACTTGTTTGAGGTGAAATAAATCACCCTAAGATTATAATAGCGGTGTAAAATGTAACATAAATTCTATCTAAATTTTTTAATTTTTTATTCTTCTTCATTTCTTTTTGTTATTTCACAAATTTTCCTTAAGTATATTTAATACACTAATTAACTACTAAAATCATGACAATTGAAAGGGTGACAAAAGAGGCCTGAGATCTGAACTATTCAATCTGCATTTCTTTCTTCTTTTTTCCTCAATCCGCCGGAAAACATGATTAAGCCGACACTAATTGAGAGGTCGGCTGTTGGTTCAGAATCTGTTGGGATGACGTAGTGACTGGCGGCGACGAGGGCAGCAATTTGTATTTTTGGATTCTTGATTTTACGTTTTTTTATTTAATTTTTTGCCACATCAATATTCGGTGTGATATTTATTTTATTACAAATAAATATAGGGGGTAAATAAATACTCATAAAATTTAATTCCTAAAATAAATTTAGAGATGAAAACATTTAATTCTAGACCTTTTATATTTAGTAGTCATTTAATTGCTGGAATGGGATTACATAAGAATACTTCACGTGTTAAGATATTTTATGGAATTAACTATCTCATCTTTTGTAGGTTTATGGTGTGTAAAACAAGGAAATGAGAATGTAACAACAATAATAACTAGGTTAAAAATCTGAAAATCAACAATATAATTGGCTTGCTGAGTCGACCGAATTCTCGATCTATCCTTAAGATAATATTGTCCCGTATATCCTTTCAACGGTTGTAATGACAACTTATCTCCCAAGATAAAACAACAATCAAATAAATGAGTAAAGAGAACTCAAGTGTTTGTTTAGGAAGAAAGACCTTTGAGTGTTTTGTGATTGCAAGAGATGAAGAACAATTGTCAGGTGTAGAATGTTTTTGTGTATTTTTTCAAATCAGCCCAAGGCATCATTTTATAATGTTTGAAAGATGACCTTCCACATGCCAAGGAATGACCTTGAATTGCCATGAATTTGACTTGATTGTGGAGTTACAATTCTGCCAAATAATGACTGAATTCATGAGCAAATTAATGGAGTTTTAATGCTCTAAAGTCAGCCCAAAAATCACTTTTAATTCTCTTCCAACGTTCTGAAACTGTCGCAGCGCGCAACCTGGCAGAAGTGGCGCCGCGACGCCGAGGTTGTTCCTGCGGCGTCACGGCCTGTTTCCGACTAGTTACGACATTTACACTTTGTACACTTCTTCCTTCATTTACCAACGTGAAACCAACGTCATTTGGCCAATAACCGTCTATTACCTTACGTCTCAAACAATTCGTATACGTACAAATATCTCTTTCATTTAAGAAAATTATGATCCTTGGCACTATATGTGCACGTGTGTGGAAACAACGTTTCTGATGTGCGGGACCCCAATTGTTCGATTCATAATTAAATAGGATTAACTTTATTTCACGTTTAATAAATATTTCCAACAATCCCCTATTGGAAGATATTTTGGCGCACGACATGGTGCATTTCTAGCAATCATCCGGCGGATCGACGTTGCATCTCAAGAGGTAGCTGTAGCCTTGAACCTTCCATAGTAGAATATCATCGGACATATTTACTACGCGGTGAACGTGATGTCTTGAATCGTCAGTGTTTAATATATGTCAAGACAATGGTGTTGACAATCAATTTTGACCCATTTTCCATATATTTATTGCAATTTTATGTGTTTTAGGACACCGCATTCTAATCATCTTTTTTTTTTTGCATTTTTTAGCTTTTATTTTTTAATTAAGCATTATCTCTGTGTTAATATTATGTTTATATTATTACTACACCGCCATTTATTTTAATAATATTTGCATCTCTTTAAATAATTAATTGACATCCCACTTTAATTTTAATTAGACATTAAACATTTGTTAAATATTATATTTTTTATTATTATTGCATCGACATTTGCATTTTAAATAATTAACCCGCTTTGCATTTTGTCAAACCAGTCCAGTACGAGACCCAATCCGAATCATTCCAACTCAACACCATATTTAATTTCATCCAAACACCCTCTTTTATTTTCCCCCCAATTTTTAAATTTCAAATACCACTTTTCATCTTTCCCCCCCAAATCAAACCCAAACCCTAAACCTAATCCTACCCCTATATAATAAACATTACCCCCTTTAAATCTAAAAAGAGGGAGCCCACAACATCGTATGACTTTTAAAGGGCATCAGCCCATTTTTCACTTCAACAAAAGAAAGAGTCTTTCTCCCTCAACCCTTCCCGTCGCCGCCGCCGCCATTCGCCGGAGCTCCAAGCTCCGACGAACCCCCTTGAAACACCTGCAGCCACACCCGTCCCCTCTCCGCACCTCCCCTCTCCCATTGTTCCCGTCGTCGCCGCCCTTCGCCGACCAATTTCGGCGAATCGCCATCGCCATCTCCGTCGAACACCACCACCATTAACCGCTGAAACCGTTGCCTCACTACACCGGAGCTCGAAGCTCCGGTGAAAACTGCCACACCGGCCACGACGCGACCTGACCCGCATTGCGTTGTTATCTAGCCGAGGTTATGCGTGGCAGACAACTCCTCCCTTTCTCCACCTCGTTCACATCGGAAAATGACGGTGGTGACCTTAAATTACAGATCTGGACCATACTTTACTTTGATGGTTATAAGGGCGTTGCTCCGGCGTTTCGTCGTTGTAGTAACGCCACTATATAACCGTCGTTGTCTGTTCGCTGACTCATCTCTCGTTTCGGTTTTACGCAGATCTAGCCAGAGTTTTTTTTTTGAAACTCCGACGGTGTCCATGACATTCGGTCGTTGGCTTTATCTTTTGCGTCTGTTGTCTGCTATGGGACTGATTTTCTCATTTTTGTATCCGCGAGTCCTAAAACTCGTGACGTTCAAATTCCGAGGATGTTAGTACGTGCTTGGCGACTTGCGTTGCCGCACTTTATATCTTTATTTGCTAATTTGCGGTATTCGTTGGTGATATTTAGTTGATTTTGTTGGTTGTTTGCTGTTTTCGCCCTCTGTCGGTGATTTTATTGGTTTTGCTATTGGTGGTGTTTGTGGGTGTGAAATGCTTCTGGTAGTTTTGTGGGTTTTACCACTGTTATGATATTCTGATTTTCGGGACTAATTCTGGATAGTTTCGCCCCTTTATTTTTATTAAACTGATTTTTTTAAAGAACAAATGCTACACTTGGTATTTTACTGATTTTGAACAAGATACTACACTTGGTATTTTATTGATTTTGAACAAGATACTACACTGGGTATTTTACTGATTTTGAACTTGATACTATACTGGCCTACGAAGGATTTATCCGTCGATCTGGAGGCCTCCATGGTAAGCGAAACGGAATATGTGGGCGAGGAGGAAAGTGAAAAGATTAGACGAGAATGCATAGTATCGTTCACCGGGAGGTGAGTCGACCGCAGCCAAAGCGATATTGGCTTCTCATGTCTTAGTATCCTTGACATAACACTAGCTGAGCCCACACTATATAAAATATATCTTTACATACATATATATATATATATATATATATATATATATATATATATATATATATATATATATATATATATGAATACGTTGTGTTTATTTTATAATTTATTTTATTATTTACTAATTCTTTTACTAAGTGTCTTTTGCAGGTACCCGGAGGCGCACCCCAAAGTTAAAGCATTTGCATAAAATAAAATAAAAGCGAAATGTCGCTAAATTCTCTTCATTACATCTTTTATGATTATTTGTTTTCATTACTATCTTGTTAAATATATATCTATTTTAAATATTTGCATGCCTAATTTAAATATCTCTTGGTTAGTTTAATAATTAGAACACCTTTAGAATTGTAAATTGCATGTTAGCACAATAATATTAAGCCTAAGTTTGAACGGATAACCGCAAGTTAGCGGATCTTAAAGGATGCCTAGCCCCTTCCCTTTATGATAATAAAGAACCCTTACCTAGAATTTCACATAGTTTCACAGACCTTTAAAAATGGAGATCATTCTTAGTATTTTATGCTACACTTAAAGTGTCCTAATTCACTATAATAATTAGGTGGCGACTCCTTGAATACAAATTTAGAAATCAACCATACGTAGTAACCCGTTTTCGACTCCGGTTAAAATGAGGTGTTACAAATGGTACCAACACAATAACTTTCCTACTCAATATGTCTAGTGTTTTGTCCATCGTGGGTTGTGGACACCCTTGAATTCTTAAGTGCGTTCATTTGAGGCGGCTTGTCCTCGCACTTAAATAGGTGGTCTCCTACAAGGCATCCTGCAATACCCCGCTACACAGGTGTTAGGAACCATTAAAATTTCCCCAACCTAACCTCAACTATTGAGGATCATTAAAGGTTTGGAAATTTATACTTTACCCCTCTTACAGGTAGCACTTTATGTCTATCACGAAACGGCCTTGGATTATGTTTCTTAAGAAAAAAATATTATCCGAAGTGCTCTTGTTTCCACCAAAGCGCTCACGGAACCTATACAGTTTAGTTTTCCCATTGAACCTTATTCCTGGGATCTCCAGTCTGTAAGGTTGGGTGTTCACTATATCGGTTCTTATTGTTTGGGTTTTAAGACCATTCCCCTATACAGACAGAACAACTGATCTTTGGGTATTTCCTTCGTCAAGGGATCTGCGATATTTTCTTTAGATTTTATGTAATCAATGGAAATAATACCCGAGGTGATCAACTGCCTAACAGACTCATGTCTCCGTCGAATATGATGAGACTTACCGTTATATATAGAACTTTGTGCCCTTCCTAGAGACGACTGACTATCGCAGTGGATCATTACAGAAGACACGAGTTTATCCAAACATGGGACATCCTCTAGAAAACCATGAAGTCACTCAGCCTCTTCTCCCGCTTTATCTAAAACGATAAATTCCGACTCCATCGTGGATCGGGCAATAAGAGTTTGCCTAGAGGATTTCCAAGACACAACCCCACCACCGATTGTAAAAATATATCCGTTGGTGGACCTAATGTCGTCGCTATCAGATATCCAATTTGCATCGATGTACCCCTCTAGTACCGCTGAATATCTCGAATAGTGTAACCCGAAATTTAGCGTGAACTTCAGGAACCGTAGTACTCAATTCAACGCTTTTAAGTGATCCTTACTTGGATTTCGTGTGAACCTAGCCAATTTATTGATTGCATGAGCGATATCAGGTCGAGTGCAATTTGTGATATACATCAGACTACCAATTACATGCGTATATCGCTCCTGGCGTACGAGCTCACCAAGATGTTTGTCAATCTTTTGACTTATATCCAATGGTGTCGATACCGGTGAACTATCGACCATCCCAAATTTCTTTAGTACATCTTCGATGTAGTGAGATTGAGACAAGACCAATCCATTAGATATCTTAGAGATCTTGATCTGTAAGATGACATCTGCAATGCCCATATCTTTCATGTCAAAACATTGTTTTAACATGTTCTTAATCTCTAGGATTATTCCAAGATTGCTTTCATTGATCAACAAGTCGTCTACATAAAGGCATATTGTTGCGATATTTCTAGATGCTTACGCAAGTGTACATATCGTTCAAGTAATAAAGTCTGTAAGACCGAGTTTATCGTCCACAAAGACTGATTTGTCAAGTACCGATTATATATTCTATGGTATCTATTTAGTACCCGTTCTTTTGTTTGAGATTTAAAACTAAGAATTATAACTAAGTGCAGAATTTAAACTAGAATTGACAATACTTTGGGTTTTAAACAGTTATGAAGGCAACATGGCTTCCAATCTCCTCAACTATCCATTTTTTCATGTGTTAATGCAGTGCTAATGATTCTTCTTCTTATTAAAATAACATGTTAACTAATCTGTCATTATATTCCGGTTAGGACATACAAGAGCTCAACCTTATGCAGAAACCTTCTATATTTCTATGATAGATTTTACCACACAGGAGGATTAAGAACAATAACCTTAAATACTACAAAAGTATCGGGGTACTGCGGCCCTGCTGGATGGCGCCGTGGCGTCGGAAGTCCTGCAACGAAATCAGATGGCGCAATAGTTTGGGCGCCGCGGCGCCGGCGACATCTTCAGCCCGTTTTTCGGTTTTTCATCATTTTTCTGTCCGACTTCTTAGGCTTCATTTCTTGGACTTTTCTTGTGTCATTTCATCCTCAATTATGTATTTCCTCCTTTAGGACCGCTATGAATCAAAATACAGAAAACAATCATAATACTATACTAAACACAAATGAAACGGAGAAAATACTTAACTAAAAAGGACTCAAAAGAGTGTATAAAATACACTCAACAAACACCCCCAAACTTACATTTTACTCGACCTCGAGTAAAACATTAAACAAAAACAAAATAAAATAAAAGACTTAATGAAATGGATCAAGTAGCTATAGCAATGCTTCCTCAAAATCATGAATTAAAACTAGGATAATATGTTAGAACATACATAACATGAATATTTAGCAATCTAGAATTTCAAGTTAAATATTTCGCAAATTCACTTAGATCATAATCTCTGGAAATACAAACATCTAACCTATGCATGTCAATTTCATTTCATCTTTCCCAAAACGTTATAGATTTGTTTACTTGCTATTCTCCACTAATCATAAACATACACATATCATCAGAACTTTCAAGGGTTGTAATGTAGGCTTAGGCAGGGGTAGATAAAAGTAGGCATTTAGGATCAAATTACATATCATAAACATTTTTCATTAAACTCCGTTTTTTCTTCTTTCTGATTTTATTTTTAATCTCATACCTATTTTCCCCCTCTTTTCTTTTGAGAGAATGATATATATTATACATAACAAGCACCCCAAAACTTAAAGTTTTGCATATTTTTCATTGGGTGCATCAAATTTGTACTCTCTTTTATTTCTTTTTCAACACTTTTCATCCTAAGAGTTTTTAATTGTTTTACTTATGGCACAATCAAAGAATCATAGGGTGTCAAAGAAATATATTATTTTAGGCTCAAAGGGGCTGACTAGTGATACAATTTATGTCAGGGTAGGTAATGAATGATCAGAAGGGCTATCAAAGAATGCCTGAATCATCTCCCTAAACATGTACATCTTAAATATTTCGCCTCAAATAACAAACAAACAGATTTTCTAGACATTTTTTAACTTTTTTTCCATAACTGACACACATAGGCTAAGCACAGATATCCCAAATAATTAGATGTCATGAATTTTTGGAATGTCTAGCTTAAGCACACAGATTTTTTGCTTTCCATTACATTATCTCAATTAATCCACTCAATATCGTTAGCAACTACAACATACATGATCTATAAAAAAAATACGACTCAAAAATACACAAAACAACACAAAGACAAATAAAAAAAAACTCAAAAACAAAACAATAAAACAAAATAAGACACCTCCCAAACTTAATCGACACATTGTTCAAATGTGTGAAGACTAAAAATAAAGGGACAACTTACTGACACAACACATCGGTCATAACGGAAGTCTGGGAGGAAAATTCTGGAAATTGCATCGGTGATCGGGCTTTTTGAAGTTTCAGCGCCGTGGCCCTGCATTTTGGCGCCACGGCGCTGTGCTCAATTTTTCCTTTTCCAGCGGTTTTGATCTTTTTTTCCACTTGGGGTCAGTCCCTAGTCTACCTGCCATCGAAACATAAGACAAAAACTTAGACTGTGAGACTGTTCAAGATAAAATGAAACAACTGAAACAAAAATTGAAATAACATAATTAAAACCTTGGGTTGCCTCCCAACTAGCATTGTCTTTAACGTATTTTAGCCGGACGCAGTTCACTTACTAAATCAAGGGGGTAGAGTATCCCCTCCGCACATCCATCTCAGTACCATTCTCTTCCTCCTTCTCCTCTTCTTTTTTCACAAAGTTAATTTCAGAAGGGTTCATTTTCTTTTCAACATTCGCTGGTTCCTTGGCCTTACTCTCAGGTTCCACACTTTTCTTTATTAGTAACCCACGAGCATCAGTACTTGTGAGGCTGTTCTGCAACCCGACCTTGTCAACTACCCCAATGACTTGAGGTTCAGGGGGTGGCTTGAGAACTTTGAAGGTCATCTCCTCATCTTGAACTCTGAGCTTCAACTCTCCCTTCTCAACATCAATAAGTGCCCTCCCTGTGGCTAGGAATGGTCTCCCAAGGATGATGAACATATTTCCATCTTCATCCATGTCTAAAATGAGGAAATCCGCAGGAAATATGAATTTACCTACTTGCACCAACACATCTTCAATTATTCCTTGGGGATGCATAATCGAGTGATCAGCTAGCTGCAGGGTGACTGTGGTTGGTCTCGCCTCCCCCAAACCAAATCTTTTAAACACAGAGAAGGGAATCAATTTGAAACTTGCCCCTAAATCACATAAAGCCCTTTTACATGTAATCTTCCCTATGGTTCAAGGTAAGGTGAAACCTCCTGGATCGTTCAACTTTGGGGGAAGTTTCTTCTGTAATATAGCATTGCACTCCTCTATCAGCACCACTATCTCATAATCTGCCAGCTTCCTCTTCTTAAAAAGGATGTCTTTCATAAACTTCACATATGCTGACATTTGCTCCAAGGCCTCAATGAATGGAAGATTGATATGTAGTTTTTTGAATACCTCTAAAAATTTCGAAAACTGCTTATCCAAGGCCTTCTTCTGCAGTCTTTGACGGTAAGGAATTTTGTCTGTGTACTCCCTCATCACTGCGGGTGGAGCCTTCTCTAAAATAGGGAGGTCATCAGGAACCCCCTTCTTTTCTACCTCAGTTGTCTTTTCCACATCATTCTCCTTCTCCACCACTGGTTGGGATCCAACCTGCTCTAACTGCTTCCCACTTCTCAAACTGATTGCCTGACACTGCTCCCTGAGGTTCATCACTGTATTACTAGAGAGAGTCCCCTGAGGTCTGTTATTCAACTTTCATACCAACTTCCCTATCTGAGTCTCCAAGTTCCTAATAGAGGATCTTGTTTCTGTCATGAACTGCTTGGTCTCTGTCATAAATTGTGTCTGGGTATTGGCCAAAGATGAAATTGAGGACCTAGTTTCCGCCATGAATTGAGTCTGAGAATTGGTCAAGGTCATCAGTGCTGCTTTTATGTCATCTGGTTTATTTTGTGGGTATGGTGGGCTGAACTACTGTGAGGATGATGCCTGAAATTGTGGTTGTTGCCCTTGTTCATTCTTCCATGAAAAATTTGGGTGCTTTCTCCACCCCGAATTATATGTGTTGGAGAATGCATTGTTGTAGGGCCTCTGAAAATTCCCCACTGACTGAACCTGCTCCATAGACACATTATTTGGGTCCACTGTTGTACACCTATCAAAAGTATGGGTACCCCCACCAATCTCACAGCTCACTGATGTCTGAACAACATTCACGGACATAGTACTCCGCTGCATCTACTTTGTCAAAGTGGCAACCTGCGCAGTCAATGCAGTGATAGCATCCAACTCATGAACTCCAGCCATTTTCCTTCTATTCATTGCTCTTTCATCGACCCCCTGATGATTGTTTGTGGTCATATCTTCTAGCAAATCATGTGCCTCATTGACACTCTTTCTCATGATTGTCCCTCCTGCTGCAGAATCAATAATGGTACTTGAGATGACACACTTTTGTTATCCACCATTTGAAATTTCAGGAATTTCCCAATGATGAACTTCTTGCTACCCACATCTTGGGTGTTGTATTTCTTCTGAAGTTTGTCCCATAACTGCTTGACAGTTTCAATGGTATAATATATCGTGTAGAGAGGATCGGACAAACTGTTTATAATATAGTTCCTACACATGAAATCACTATGTTTACATGCTTCGCGAACCATCATCATGTCGTCAGCGACATGGTTACCTTGAAACCTTCCCGCCAAATCATTTGGTTGAGGGTCCACGTCTTCCCCAACTAGTAGAGGGTCTTCGGTTAATAAACGTGACATTCCCATAACTGTAAAAAAAAATAGCATCTTTTGCTGCCATCGCTTAAAGTGAGCACCCATGAACTTTTCAGGACGCTCATGGTGAAAACCGATGGAGTGTCAGGCGATGGCGCCCGAGCGATTGCAAAGGAATTAGGAATGCCTCCGTGAGCATAGGTGTTGTTCTTGCCTTGGCGGAAGCATATCTGTTGTAATTGCTGGAAGCGGCGATGGAGGCATTGGTTGTACCAAAACCAGTGTTGACACTAGTTGTGCCAAAAGCAGTGGTGACACTTGAAGTGCCAAAAGCAGTGGTAGCACTAGAAGTGCCAAAAACAGTGGTTTGGAAGGCATTAGGAATGCCAGAATTGGTTGGATTGTAGGCACCGTCATTGCCTTGCGTGGCGAAAGTAAAGGCATTAGTGTTGCCTTGAGCAGTGACGTTGTTCATAGCGTTGAGTTGATCTTCAGCAGACATATTGTTGTTGAAACAACGAATATTATCTTAAGCTTGTAGGTTTATGGTGTGTAAAACAAAGAAATGAGAATGTAACAACATCAACAACTAGGTTAGAAATCTGGGAATCAACAATATAATTGGCTTGCTGAGTCGATCGAATTCTCGATCTATCCTTAAGATAATATTGCCCCGTATATCCTTTCAACGATTGTAATGACAATTTATCTCCCAAGATAAAACAACAATCAAACAAATGAGCAAAAGAAACTCAAGTGTTTGTTTAGGAAGAAAGATCTTTGAGTGTTTTGTGATTGCAAGAGAGGAAGAACAATTTTCAGGAAATTTTCAAGTGTAGAATGTTTTTGTGTATTTTTTCAAATGAGCCCAAGACATCATTTTATAGTGTTGGAAAGATGACCTTCCACATGCCAAGTAATGGCCTTGAATTTCCATGAATTAGACTTATTGTGGAGTTACAATTCAGCCAAATAAAAACTGAATTCATGAGCAAATTAATGGAGTTTTAATGTTCCAAAGTCAGCCCAAAAATCACTTTTAATTCTCTTCCAACGTTCTGAAACTGTCGCAGCGCCGCGGCCCTGCAGGTTGGCGCCGCGGCTCTGAGGAAGTGGCGCCGAGGCTGTTCCTGCGGCGTCGCGGCCTGTTTCCGACTAGTTTCGACATTTACACTTTGTACACTTCTTCCTTCATTTACCAACGTGAAACCAACGTCATTTGGCCAATAACCGTCTATTACCTTACGTCTCAAACAATTCGTATACGTACCAATATCTCTTCCATTTAAGAAAATTATGATCCTTGACACTATATGTGCACGCGTGTGGAAACATCGTTTCCGACGTGCGAGACCCCAATTGTTCGAATTCATAATTAAATAGAATTAACTTTATTTCACGCTTAATAAATTTTCCAACATATTTTATATGAAATAACTAATTCTATCATATCTAATGTAATTATAATTCTCTATTTCATTTACCAAATATGAGATCAACAATCTCACATTATATCTCTGAGATTATTACCTTATCATACCGATCAAATAACCTCTTAATATAAAGGTTCAAACCCGTAATAGCATTTCCTTCTTTCTCCCGTCCCGTACTAGTTAAAACAAAATACATGACAGTACTATTACATCAGTTCGGAGTTTATCCAGTACACACTTGCGAAGCAGATAGTAATTACGGGTTCCTCGTCAAGAAAAAAAAAACACATGACAGTAGTGCCAGTAGAAGGGACATTATTAAAGCACGTGACATGGAAGTGAAAAGGATACAAAATATGAAAATAGTCAAAATACTGATCACGAAGCAAAATGCTCGGCACGTGCTTTCACTCTTTCTCATGATTGACACTCTTTCTCATGATTGTCCCTCCTGCTGCAGAATCAATAATGGTACTTGAGATGACACACTTTTGTTATCCACCATTTGAAATTTCAGGAATTTCCCAATGATGAACTTCTTGCTACCCACATCTTGGGTGTTGTATTTCTTCTGAAGTTTGTCCCATAACTGCTTGACAGTTTCAATGGTATAATATATCCTGTAGAGAGGATCGGACAAACTATTTAGAATATAGTTCCTACACATGAAATCACTATGTTTCCATGCTTCGCGAACCATCCTCATGTCGTCAGCGACATGGTTACCTTGACCCCTTTCCGCCAAATCATTTGGCTGAGGGTCCACATCTTCCCCAACTAGTGGATGGTCTTCGGTTAGGAAACGTGACATTCCCAACCGTCAAGAAAAATAGCATTTTTTGCTGTCATCGCTTAAAGTGGGCACCCATGAACTTTTCAGGACGCTCATGGTGAAAACCAGTGGGTGTCGGGGCAGTGGAGCCCCCTTGAGCAGTTGCAAAGGCATTAGGAATGCTTCAAACAGGAGCATAGGTGTTGTTGCTGCCTTGGGCAGGAGCATAGGCACTGTAATTGCCTGGAGCAGCAGTGGAGGCATTGATTGTACCAAAACCAGTGTTGACACTAGTTGCGCCAAAAGCAGTGGTGACACTTGAAGTGCCAAAAGCAGTGGTAGCACTAGAAGTGCCAAAAACAGTGGTTTGGAAGGCATTAGGAATGCCAGGATTCGTTGGATTATAGGCACCATCATTGCCTTGCGTGGCGGAAGTAAATGCATTAGTGTTGCCTTGAGCAGTGACGTTGTTCATAGCGTTGAGTTGATCTTCAACAGACATGTTGTTGTTGAAACAACGAATATTATCTTAAGCTTGTAGGTTTATGGTGTGAAAAATAAGGAAATGCGAATGTATCAACAACAACAACTAGGTTAGAAATCTGGAAATCAACAATATAATTGGCTTGCTGAGTCGACCGAATTCTCGATCTATCCTTAAGATAATATTGCCCTGTATATCCTTTCAACGGTTGTAATGACAACTTATCTCCCAAGATAAAACAACAATCAAACAAATTAGCAAAAGAAACTCAAGTGTTTGCTTAGGAAGAAAGATCTTTGAGTGTTTTGTGATTGCAAGAGAGGAAGAACAATTTTCAGGAAATTTTCAAGTGTAGAATGTTTTTGTGTATTTATTCGAATGAGCCCAAGACATCATTTTATAGTGTTGGAAAGATGACCTTCCACATGCCAAGTAATGGCCTTGAATTTCCATAAATTAGACTTATTGTGGAGTTACAATTAAGCCAAATAACGGCTGAATTCATGAGCAAATTAATGGAGTTTTAATGTTCCAAAGTCAGCCCAAAAATCACTTTTAATTCTCTTCCAACGTTTTGAAACTGTCGCAGCGCCGCGGCACTGCAGGTTGGTGTCGCGACTCTGAGGAAGTGGCGCCGCGGCGCCGAGGCTGTTCCTGCGGCGTCGCGGCCTGTTTCCGACTAGTTTCGACATTTACACTTTGTACACTTCTTCCTTCATTTACCAACGTGAAACCAACGTCATTTGGCCAATAACCGTCTATTACCTTACGTCTCAAACAATTCGTATACGTACCAATATCTCTTCCATTTAAGAAAATTATGATCCTTGGCATTATATGTGCACGCGTGTGGAAACATCGTTTCCGACGTGCGGGACCCAATTATTCAATTCATAATTAAATAAGATTAACTTTATTTCACGCTTAATAAATTTTCCAACATATTTTATATGAAATAACTAATTCTATCATATCTAATGTAATTATAATTATCTATTTCATTTACCAAATATGAGATAAACAATCTCACATTATATCTCAGATTATTACCTTATCATACCGATCAAATAACCTCTTAATATAAAGGTTCAAACCCGTAATAACATTTCCTTGTTTCTCCCGTCCCGTACTAATTAAAACAAAACACAGTACTATTGCGTCAGTTTGGAGTTTATTCAGTGCACCCTTGCGAAACAGATAGTAATTGCGGGTTCTCGTCAAGAAAAAAACACATGACAGTAGTGTCAGTAGAAGGGACATTATTGAAGCACGTGACATGGAAGTGAAAAGGATACAAAATATGAAAATACTGATCACGAAGCAAAATGCTCGGCACGTGCTTTCACTTCCCTTCCTTCTCTTTCCCCAATCCCCATTTACTTCGTGATTGGATATATCGTATAATATGTTGAAATCTTTGTCCACAATTTCCTTTTTTATTTGTCTCAAAAAAATGAATAATTTAATATTTTTATATAATTTAATAATATGAAATGATTTATAGTCATATATTTATATAAAATTTATTTTAAATTATAAATTTTAAAAGTATTCATTTATTTTTTAAATTTCATATTAAGTCAAATATTATTATATAAATAAGGAAGTAATAAGATACTCCATAATATTCTTACTCCACATATCCCCGTGCATTAGCGACTTTCTTCTTTTCTTTAATTTCTTTTCCAGTCAATTCAAAATATTCAGAAAACATAATCAATTCACAATACTAGCTGTCTCAAAAGCCTCATTATTTACACTAATCAACTTGTTTAAGCGAATTCCTTCTTTTTACGTTTTTTTAAATTAATTCAAAATACTTTGTCCTACAAAACAAACTGATTGTTATTGACTTTGTTATAATTATTAGTTTAGTTATTTAATCATATGTCTCTATAATATGTATTTTCTATAAGAATATTTCACTAAAATATGCAAATTTTCCTTGAAACCATTTTTTTTTAATGTTGTATGTACCCTACATAGAGTGAAATGAGGTATCGGTGAAACTTGAGGGATAGTGGTTAAGTATCAAACATGTATCACCAATAAAATCTAAAGGAGAGTGGCTACGAATATATATCACCAGTGAAATCTTCGGAGATTGGTGCATGGATGACGATACTGCTCCAGCCGTATGGATTCATGGTCTACCCAACATCAGATTGTAGTTGACTGTGATTGCCATGACAAAGAATTCAGTAGTGAATTCAGCGGACCCCATTTGAATATTGAGATCCACTTCTCCAACAGGGCGCGCTGGGCTCCATCGAATGCTCTCACATTTGTGTGACTCCCGCGTATTTTTTCAATATCGTAGCTCAACTAACTGACCGAAGATTCGGGGAAGATGTTGAGGCCAGCTCCATTGTCTACTAGCACTCGTGCCACAATCTTATCTTAGCATTTGACAGTTATGTATAGCATTTTGTTGTGCTCCATTCCTTCTTTTGGTAATTAATCTTTTACGCTATTTCTTCATAAGTTCTTACTTCCATACTTAGCTCAGACTCCAATAATCTCAAACACATTAAAAAGAGAATATTCCTTACCTAATTTAAGTTCTTCAAGGGCTGGAAGTGGCATTAGCTTGCCTTGTAGGAGAATCAGTCTCGTTCACTTGGATTCTTCAAGTTTAGAGTTAGTCTTTGGGGCTGTCCAACTTGGAGAGAGAGAAAGGTCTTCCATAACTTTTCTTAGGTGATAGCTGAAGATTATGAGGTGATATATGAGATAAACCAGCACCTAATAGGGGTCCTTGGTCGATCAAACTTGGCTGCCCCTTTAAGGCAATTGTGAACACTCATTTAGTAAGTAGGTGATGCATCTCCTTGTCACCTACTTAGTTAATTAGTAGGGTGTCATTACTGGCCCCTCTTCTTTCAACACGTGTCACATCCTTGCTTAATTATTAAGACATGTGTCAAGTAGCTCAAATAAGTAGGACGTGTAAGCAAGTAACTCAAGCAAGTAGGACGGGTAAGTAAGCAACTCAATTTTATTTGCCCGAAATCCCATTTATCTTGTTTAAGTGCATTCAAAAACCTCAACTTAGTCGTACATATATTGAATGAAAATATTGGATGTTACATCATTTTTTCCAAGTCTCATTCACCTTAACCGATGTAGAGGATTTCATTCCCTCTGAGCCTGCGTTAGATAACAATGACGTACAAAGTACACAGTTATTCTTCCCTCCTTACGAACATTCATCCTCGAATGTGAGAGCGTAAAAAAGCATACAAACACTTTTTAAGACATTCTAGAAATTTTGACATTGTCTCCCCTATAATTGGGGTCATCTGTATCTCTGTGAACAAGCAGGAAATATCTATATTTGCCTTGTAAGGCTACACATCATAACATACATATCATTAGACCTCATATGGTCGTCAACCATCAGGTATAACATCATGTGGTAACTTATTTCATGAGTCATCAATTCTTGGATAGGCCTTTCTTTATTTAGAGTATCGACCAATCATAAGACGAGGGTTAATCCCTAGTATCTCATTAGTACAAGATTATCACATTAAAACATAATTATATAAGGCCCTTGGCTTGAAATGATTCACATTGTTTTATACTTAGTCTTTCCTTTTTCTATTTCTTATATCATTTCTTTCGTATCCTTACTTTTCCAATAACATTTTTAACGGGGCCATCATCTTTAGTACGTAACTTGTGGACTTGTCGATTTTGGAAAGGTAGTAGGAATTTCCTTTGTACAATAGGTCATTCGTAACTTGTATATCATCAACGGATATGCTCCGAGAAGGATTCTCAATAGATTTTCCTTAACATTGAAACATGGGAAGCTGGATAGATGAATTCTAATTTCGGAGACATGTTCAACTTATAAGCCACTTGGCCTAATCATCGAATTATGCAATACAACCCAATATACCATAGCTAGGGTATGCTCTTCTCCCCAAATCTTATCACGCCCTTCATAGGTGAACTTTTTAAGAATTATCCAACCATCAACTTAGAATTCTAAGTCCCGTCATCACACATCTGGATACGACTTTCTGTTGATTATGAGTCATTCACATTTATTCTTAAATAACTTCATCCTCCTTACGACTTGGTGAATTAAGTTAGATCCATCAACTCTAGTTTACTTACTTCTAAATCTTCGATAGGGGTTCTATATCTCCGCTCATACAAAGCCTCACATGGTACCATTTTAATGCTTAGCATTATCGATGTCATTGTACGCAAACTTACTAAGAGGTGGGTGGTTATCCCAACTTCCTTTGGAATCCAATACACAAGTTCATAACATGTCCTCGAGCGTCTAAATTATATGATCGATTTGTCTATCTGTCTGAGGGTGGGGCTAACCAGAGTGCCCAAAACCCTTTTTTGAAACGATCTTCAGAACTTAGCTGTAAACTGAGCATCCTTGTTATAGAACCAGAGACGCCATGAAGGCGAACAATCTCCTTAATGTACAATATCGCGTAGTCATTATTAAGATTCATTGCGGAGGCATAAAAGCTACTAAGAGGTTGTTGGTGCTCTAATTGGATATTTAGTTTTTAGAGTCGCCACCTAATTTATAGGTAAATTATAAAACCAAGTTAAAAATGTTTATTCAAAATCAAGTGAAAAATATTTTTGAACCATAGTTCGAGGTAAGAGTTCTGGTGATCCCTTGGGAAAGGTGTTAGATACTCAGTATTAAGGATCTGTAGAATACGTGTCACGACCCAAAATCCTATTTGTGATATGAGGTCACCTACCCTAACCCGTTGGGGAACCACTAATATTCTAACCATAAATATATGAATACAATATGGAGAAGAAGAGGAAGATACATAATATAACAATGCTCCTTTGACCTTTACATCGTTCACCAATTACAACGTTTACTACCCACAACCTAGTGTCACTTATACAAGGATTCTAAGATACAAAATAAGGAATGAATTAACAACTGCCCTGAATGAATATACACGACAATACTGGATAAAGACCAAGGCTACCGAGAATGGATGGTCAACCTTAACATTCACGTGCTCCAAGATACAACCTGAATAGACCGAATACATGCATCCACATAAAAGATGCAGAAAGTGTAGCATGAGTACACAATATACCATCGTAGGCATTATTGACACCTAAATTTTACACTTCAATATATTTTTTAATTATTTAGAGTCCCAGGTCACAGACGGAGTGAAATATATTTTTCACAAAGCGAGACACAATTTCACTTGGTAAAAATATATTGTATATCATGTCCTAATTTTACACAAGTTTTGATCATTAATCATAATTTTGAAATTCTAAAACAACAATTATAAATGTAATTGTTTAAAGAATTCTCAAATATTAAAGGATTAATGTTCCGCTCAATCACAGTCAAGAAATTATTCAATTAAATATGATAATGGAATCACACTTCGATTTTAATCTTGTTTATAAATTAAAAGACATTTTGCATGAGTTTAATCTTCTTAATCATGAATAGTATCAAATTTAGACTTAAAACGAAGCTTTTGATCTCATTAGGTCATATTTCAGTTTATTTGGTTCATTAGTGTATTTAAAAAGTGGCCACATTTTGCAAATATGACCAAGGGTCAATTTAACTCATAAAGTAGATTGGGTCGTTTTCCCTAATTTAAAAGAAGTCGAGCCTAGGCCGAAAAGGCCCAGGCCCAACCCAATACATGCTTTAATATGCCAAAGGGACATAATGCCCTTCCATTTTGTTGCCTTTGCAACTAAGAGCTTCTCCCAACCCTAGCCAACACCTCGTTATAACCTTTTGATCCAAAGACGACAATGGCAGGAGTACAACACATCTATACAGATCATGCTCAGCCAAAAGAGGAAAAATACTTAATGTCTTTTACCCCTTCTCACCGGTGCACCGTTACACTCCATACTCATAATGTGAGGTAACCTCTCTCAACGGTACTTTGTCCGATTTCTTAATTGAATTTTTTCCATTCCGATTTCGTACTACAAATTCCTATTGGTTGAGAACTTATTGTAGGGGAATTTTCCCCTAATTTTGTTCTCCCATATCAATTCAATCCGAAAACCTAGGGTTTAAGAATGTCTATAAATAGAGCCACACCCTCTAATTGAAAGGTGGGGGGGGGGGGATTTTGGTTCTGGAACTTGTTTATTAATGAGTTTTGACCTAATCGCTAAACCTACTGATCTAATTTGATTGATTTGGTTCCAAGCCCTGAGTGAAGACGAATTCTCCTTCGACCTTTCGGATGCTTCCACACTAGGTAATTTTGTCTTCTTGTTAGTATTTTATTAAATTCAGTAGATTTAGTGATGTATATAAGGAGGGGATTGCATGGTTAGATGGATCAAATTTGGATTGGAACCGGATGGACATGAAAATATGGGTCAAGTGGAGGTTGACAGGTTTCAGGGCAGTGTGTGTTTGGTGGGAGGTGTGCGGGTACCTTCGGGTAGAGTCGGGTTGAGGCGTTTGAAAGGGTAGATCTATATACGTTGTGGGTTATGTTGGTGGTTGGAGGGTGGTAAGGTGACATAAACTGATAGGGACAGTAAGGTTGGCGGTTTAGGGACTCGATAGGGATGGTGGAAATTAGCTGGGGTTTCGGGGGTTTATGGGAGGAATCGATTGACGAACTTTTGGATGTAGGTTGGAGAGGGTGTTGTAGTGTATTGTGGTGAAAGTAATCAGGTAGTTTGAACAAGGATGGATCACAAAATTGATAGACAAATTCGTGGGCGGATAAGGTGATGAAAACTGAGAAGACCTTCAATGTATTTGTAACAAGTAACCGGATAGAACCTTGACTTGGGTATAATTAGATCACAAAAGTTCTAACTAGAATCACATTGAGGGGTTGGACCACAAAAGGACCAAAGGGTGGCCCACAAAAGGACCAGGGTTCACACCACAAAAGGACCAGGGTTCGCACCACAAAAGGACCAACTAAGGATAACAACACAAAAGTTGAAATACATAACAAAGTTTGAGAAAACTCAAATATATTTCATATAACTTCAATGTCTCTTTACATCAACTACACACCCTATTTATACTAGTTCTAAACCTTCTAGAAAAGCAACTAGATTGACATCATACATGACACTCGGCCGAATGGGAAAATGAGAGGCTTCAACCGACTTGGGGAAGGGAAAATAACCAACCCTTCATGTTCTCTAGGCCACCCTTTCGTGTCTTCCATGTAGATAGGTGCATGAACTAGATAGTTCATGAATTACCTCCTTGGGAGACATTGGAAACTTCTCTTTCTAGATAATTCTCAGCTTAGTCATCCTATTTTATTACAAGGCCTAGTAATTAAGCTAAAAGGGAAACTATTAATTAAGCTAGAAATTAAAATCAAGATAAAAGATGATCTCGACCAAGACCTACATAAAAGCCAAAAATTAATGGCACTTTTTGGATATTTAAGTCTTTTCATCAACTCCACTCCACACTCCATTCCACATTCAGCATATCACCACAGGACAATTGGAAATCTTCGGTACTTCTAGCAAATCACCTCGTGGATCATGTTGGACACTTAAGCTCACGACCTTTTTTACATCATACTCCATTCTTTAACAAAATTTGCCCTTAAATTCTCATAGTCTAAGTATGGTGATAATTCTCCAACATCAAACGCTGAACTAGTACATCCATGTTCGTCCGAAAGTTCTACCTTGTAGGCACTTTCCCCAAACCCGACCAATATCTTAAAAGGACCATCCGCCATTGACATTAGTTTGTTCTTTCTCATGTCGGGAATCCTTCTAGGTTGGGCCAAACCAAATGATCTGAATACAAGACAAAAGTTTTGAAATCAAATAATTTTCCCATTAGACCAAGGATCTCACCATATAAAATTCCTTATCTTAAGTAGAATAATTGAGTCGTGCACCACCCAATTTTCCACTAGAGAAAGCAGTGAATCTTCTGTCTTAAATCAAGACGGTGCCAATTATACTAGCATCACATTCAACTAGTTTCTCAAGGTTCGGAATAGGGGCAACAAAGGTACAAAAACCTGGAATAAAACGAAGACAAAAAGAAGCCAAACCATGGAAACTTTTTACCTTACTTACATTCGTAGGCTCGGGACAACTCCGGATAGTTTCCACCTTGGATGGATTCACATGAATGCCCTCATATGATACTATGTAACCCATGAATGGTCGTAGTACCTCATACATAAACCTCATGAAAGATCTTGGAGCGTTACACAATCCATGGTATCACAAGCCATTCGTACAAACCACTTGAAAATCGTCTTTCATTCATCCCCCTCTCGTGTTCTCATTTGATGGTAGCCACTTTTTAAATCTATCTTGGAGAACAACCTAGCCCCACTCAACTCATCCAAAAGATCATCCACTCTCGGCATAGGAAACCTATACTTCACAGTGATGTTATTGACCGTTCGGCTATTAATACTCGTGTACCAAGTTCCATATTTCTTTGGCACTAACAAGGCGGGTACCGCACAAGAACTAAGGCTCTCTTGGACAAAGCCTTTGTTTAGTAATCCATACACGTATCCTTGCAACTCCTTAGCCTCTTCCGGATTGCATCTATATGCTTTTAATGGTGGGAATCCGGGTGTAAAAACATCCGAAAATACATCTTCCGATTTATTCAAGAGTTCCTTTGAGTATGCATCTTCAACCATATCCCCCACAATACTCTTCTTCTCCTCGTGCACCAATGCACCTATAGAACTCCCCTTCTTCAATTCTTCATCTATCTTAGAGGTATTAAGCAAGAGGGTCTCAGACTTTTCCTTGCGTTTCTTGGCATTTTGGATCTTCATTTCTTCACCTCACTAGGTGACAATGGTATCAACTGGATCTTCTTATCATCCTTTTGAAAAGAATATATATTCTTTTCTCCATCATGTTGCACTTTCCTATCAAATTTCCATGGTCATCCTAATAAGATATGAAAATCATCCATAGGTAGGATGTCACACCATATCTCATCTTCATACTTACCAATCCGAAAATTAACAAGAGATTATTTAATTACCTTTAGCACATTGTCTTTGTTCAACCACTGCGGGTAGGCAATGTCAATTTGTCCACCATTCCACAGAGGTCGTATTGGTACAACTTCCTTCATCAATGATCACATTACATATCTTGTCATTAACCTTGCATCGAGTGTAGAATAGTTGCTCTTTTTGCGTCTCTTCCGATTATTCAAGTTGAACTTTCAACACACATCAGAGTACTAAACTTGCACCCTCCTTTTCAAGATCAACAACTTCCTTAAGGACCTTTTCAACTTTGGGTTTCTCAATAATAAAGGAATCCTCACACTCTTGATATTCTTCAATAGTCATTACCCAATGGTTAGGACATTCATTTGTAAAGTGTCCTAATCCTTAAAATTTAAAACACTTTTTTCTACTTCTTTCTACTCCCTTTGTAACCTCTACTTTCTTTCCTTTATCTTTTCTACACTTTCTTGGCTATACAATGGGTTAAAAAAAGAGGTATTGCCTTGTTTTTAACACTAGCGGACTTTACATATGATTTTGGGGTACCTTTATTTTGTTGTTTTTCAAACTCGAGGGTTAAATAAAATACATCTTCAAAGGTGTTGTATGTTGCAACTTCAACCTTCTCTTGAATCGCCACGTTCAAGCCTCCAATGAATCGTGCAATCCTTTGAGTCTCATTTTCTTCTAAGTCACAAAACATGGTGACTTTCTCGAACTCTCGGACGTAGTCCTCAACTTTAATAACTCCTTGATTAAGTTTGGTAAGCTTGAGGTATATGTATTGTTCATACTCTCATGGCAAGAACTTCCTCTTCAAATGTTTCTATAGTTTGTCCCATGATTCAATCTTGGTTTTCCCATTCTTCCTCCGGCTTGTTTTGAGGTTTTCATACCACACAGAAATGAATTCCTTCAACTTCAATGTAGCAACCTTAAAATACTTGTGGTCATCATATTTCTTGTATTAAAAAATCCTCTCAATGACCCTTAACCATTCAAGAAACTCTTCCGAGTCCATATTTCTTTCAAAGGTTGGAAGATCAAATAGCACACTTCAGTCATCTTTCCTTTCATATCTCGGGTTGTCTTGGACATCTACCCTTTCATACCTCGAGCTGTTTTGGGCAACCTCCTCCCCGGACTCGGCATCATTAACCATTACAAGCTCTGCAAACTCTCTTCTCAAGAATTGCATTTGTTCCGCCATAGGTTCACTTATGGTCCTTCGAAGTTCTTTGTATAGGTTAGCCATAGCGTGAGACGAAAAAGCGTTGATCTGATACAAACTGATGTATATAAGGAGTAGATTGTATGGTTAGGAGGGTCGGAGTTGGATTGGAACCGGATGAACATGAAAATGAGAGTCAAGTAAGGTTGATAGGTTTTCAAGCAATGTGTGTTTGGTAAGAGATGTGAGGGTACCTTCGGGTGGAATCGGACCGAGGCATTTAAAGGGGTTGATCTACACACATTGTGGGTTATGTTGGTGGTTGGAGGGTGGTAAGGTGGAAGAAAAACTGATCGGGACAATAAGGTTGGCGGTTTAGGGATTCGATAAGGATGGTGGTAATTGGTTGGGGTTTCGGGGGTTTGTGGGAGGAATCTCTTGACGACCTTTTAGGTGTAGGTTGGGGAGAGTGTTGTGGTGTATTGTCGTGAAAGGAATCAGGTAGTTTGGACAAGGATGGATCACAAAATTGATAGACAAATTCATGGGCGGACAAGGTGATGAAAACCTAGAAGACCTTGAATGTATTTGTAACAAGTAACCGGATAGAACCTTGGCTTGGGTATAGTTAGATCACAAAAGTTCTAACTAGACTTACACCGAGGGTTTGGACCACAAAAGGACCAGGGTTCGGACCACAAAAGGACCGAGGTTTGGCCCACAAAAGGACCAACTAAGGATAACAACACAAAAGTTGAAATACATAACAAAGTTTGAGAAAACTCAAATATATTTCATATAACTTCAATGTCTCTTTACATCAACTACACACCCTATTTATACTAGTTCTAAACCTTCTAGAAGAGCAACTAGATAGACATCATACATGGCACTCAGCCAAATGGGAAAAGGATAGGCTTAAACCGACTTGGGAAAGGGAAAAGAACCAACCCTTCATGTTCTCTAGGCCACCCTGTTGTGTCTTTCATGTAGATAGGTGCATGAACTAGCTAGTTCATGAATTACCTCCTTGGGAGACAATGGAAGCTTCTCTTTCTAGACGGTTTCCGGCTTATTAATCCTATTTTATTACAAGGCCTAGTAATTAAGCTAAAAAGGAAACTAGTAATTAAGCTAGAAATTAAAAGCAAGCTAAAAGATGGTCTCGGCCAAGATCTACATAAAAGCCGAAAATTAATGACACTTCTTGGATCTTCAAGTCTTTTCTTCAACTCCACTCCACACTCCATTCCACATTAAGCATATCACCATAGGACGATTGACAATCTTCGGTACTCCTAGCAAATCACCTCGTGGCTCATGTTGGACACTTAAGTTCACTGCCTTTTTTACATCATTTAGATAAATATGTAGTAGTATAATGTGATATATGTTGGTTTTGGAGTGATATGATGGTTTGAAATTAGTATGTTAATTAATAGGATGATAGTTTAAATATTTATTCTTGCCATATGTAAACTATGTGATCATATAAACTGGTTTTGGATGAATTTGGGTCTATCACAGTAGATGTAGTTAATCAAGTTAAACAGAGCATGAGAGATAAATCATGAATGTAACCATAAAAAATGAAGTTGTTTGTTATGATCTGTGTGCTTTATTAACTGTTCTAAGTTGGTTTTAGGCAAGATTAATTTCAAGCCACCATGTCTGTGAGTTATACCCACTTTGTTTAGCCTAGATATTTGGCCTTTGTTTATATATGAGCCTCACCACCTAGTTTAAGGAAATTAGAGCTTGAGTACAAGTGTAACAAGTAACTATCTCTGTTGTATGATCTAACTTGGGTGTCTGGTTGCATTTTGAAATGATCCCGAGGCTCATTAGAGTAGTGGAATATGTGTGAGCCTAGGGATGACTCAGAATCAGCTTGTTGTGTGGTGGTTATTAGGAAGTAAAGACTTGTTGAACTATGATTCACATTTACACTTAGTTTAAGAACAATGTAGACTTAAAATAAGACTAAAAGGAACTCAAAATGATCCGTTTCTGTTACTATTTTTGGCCTCTTAACTCATAACATGATTGTTCCCAAGCCTAAAATGGTTCACCTAGTTCTAGGAAACAACACACCTTCTGCTTGACTGTTGGTTTAATTTATGTTATAGCTTTGTCCTACTCACATTGTTTAGCCTAGGCCAAATAAGGACGAGAAAGTCATTGTTGGTTGTTTCTAGTCTTGGCGTCTGAAAATATGACTTTTGTGTGAGTGTTTAAGTCAAAGAATGATTAAGTTTGAATATGTCTTGACACCTACATGACCCCAATACTCCCTTTTATCTGATCTCTATGTCTTGCGGGTTTACATGCTGTCGTATATCTCTATTAACATGTCTGCCATAGCTTTTATGTAGTTAGTATAAAATAATATTGTCTGTTCTTTAGGTTGCTTGTTGATGTTTGGTATTTCTGAAGATATGGGCTGTCTATAGTGTCACCTTAATCCATGGAACATTAACACATTGATTTTTTCTATCCTAGAATCCCTAAATCATGTTCAAATCCATGAATCATTTTATAAGTTTGTACCAAGGCTACGACTGTATGCTTGTTTTCACACATATGATAGTTTGACAACATGTTTAATAGTATTCTGTCTTCATCTAAACACCTTAATTCTAGTAATTGCTAGCTTAGGTTATTATAGCATGAGGTCTGGCCAAACCTTGAATGTGTCTACGATTGTTTATTTTCCCTAAGTTTATAGTCTCAAATGAAAGACTCTACATGCCTATTGAAGTTCACCTTACTTGAAGAATCATGCTATGTTTCCTGAGCTATTTTTCTAGGGTCTTAAATGAGTTCTTTTGCTGTACCTCTGCTTGCTAAGGATAGATAATCATCTGTGCATTTTTAATTAAGTTAGGGAGTATGAACCTGTTTATGCCTCTTTAGCAACCATGTATGCCTACGCAGAATATGTCTACATTGTCCATATCTGAGTTCATATTACTTAGTATAAAATGCATGTTTAGATGAGGAATAAAAAACTCAAAAGGTTCATGTATTAACTATCACCTTTCCAAACACAAGCTAGGGTAATTTCTTAGCATGCTAGCATAATGAACTAACTGAAAGCTCTGTTGAATGTCTGCATGTTAGTTTAAGTCTAAATGATTTGTCCTTGTCCATTTGTCCCCTACTGCAGTTTTATAGTATCACCAAGATGTTGTGTGTTTTGAGATCATATGCTCAGGAGTCAATAGCTTACAATCATGTCAGGTCTTCATTTATGTTAAAGTTGCTAAGTAATCTGCTTGTGTCGTGTCCTAAGTTTAGAGCAATTTAGAAATCAGGGTAATACCTTGTGCTTGTGTGCTAAGTGAAAGTTGGTCCTTTCTACTGCATGATCATGTTACAATTGCTAGGACTATATTGCTTAATTAAACAATTTAGTTAAAACAAGACCTTCAACCTGAGTTTGTGTTCATTTTTTATGTTTGGCATCTATTCCATACAACACTTACTAGACTGATCTCATGCTAATCAAAATTAAGATACTCATCTCCTGAAATCAGTATTTAATGCCATCATGTATACTTGAGGGATTCCTAGATGTTAGACTGCATCATGCCTGTTAATTTTAGGAATGATCTAGAAGTAAACATGCCTGTTATGCTCTATCCAGCTTCTAAACCATGTCTCATGTTGCTTTAGTCCTTCAACTTCGATAACCAAGAACCTTTAAGTTGCTAGCATGTTGTGACTTAATCTGGGTAAAACTTTAAGTGGGAATCTATTATATGTTGCCAATCTTAGATGCGTGATTGATCTGTTGATGTTGCTATGACTATTCAAGTTTAGTTTGAATGACTTTGTTGGTGTTTGAGTTCAAATTCATGTGGTATAAAGTTGTAATTTAGAAAACTTAGTAGGGAAAAGGGTCATATTTGCCCTTCACGTTTGGGAAAAGGTTCATATCTGCCCTCCGTTAACGTTTGGGGTCAAATATACTCTCCGTTAGTCTAAACTTATTGTATTTGCCCTTATTTAACAGATCCTCCACGTGTGTGCCACGTCAGAGCCACGTGGCAAAATGGGACCCACTAAATCATTTAAAATTAATTTTCTTTTTCCTTTTAAGTGCTTTTCATGTGTAGCTTCAATGGCAAAATTATGCTCAGGCCACACGACAATCAACTCCGCTACGTCGGCGGCGACACTCGAATCGTTGCAGTGAACCGCCACACTACCTTCACAGCTTTTCTCGAAAAACTCTCCAAACTTGCCGGAAATTCAAACATTAACATTAAGTACCAGCCACCTAACGAGGACTTGGACGCTTTGATAACCGTTACAACCGATGAATTCTGATGATCCGCCCCGATTTGTGAAGAACAAAAACATCTCGGATCCGGGTTCAGCCGCTCCACCCATTATTTCTTCTCCGTATTGTTCTATATCATCTACAATGACACCTACAACAACTATGACAGTAATTCCCGATATTCCATGGGTTAAAACAAAACCCGATAAGCCAAACTCGTTAGCCGAATCCAGAGAAACGCCGATTGCGAGTGCGACTGAGACGGTTCAACAACAACCGAGTAGTCCGCTATGGCATTATCCATCACCACCGGTTCAAACAATACCCGTTACTATGTTCCGGGTTCCGTTCAACCAGGAAGTATCCCAGTGCAATCCATTCTAATGAGGGCTCCATATGTTCATCCTTTTTCGGTTGCTCCGAATCAATTACCTGTCGGATATCCACCAGTTTCAAGTATGTGCCTAGTTTATAGTGGATTGAGGCCCGTAATGAATGTTGACCCGAATGAAGGAATGAATCAGCCAATGTACTATGGAGTTAGGAATTCAGCAGTTGTTCCAGGTTATAGAGGTCCAGTTAGCGAGGAAATGCAGGGATCCTGAAATGATTGAAATTCAGGAGTTCATCGATTGCACATGAATCAATTTTTTTAAATGATGTTGAAGAAGGAAAAAGAGAAAAACACTTAAAAGGAAAAAGAAAATTAATTTTAAATGATTTAGTGGGTTTCACTTTGCCACGTGTCCTCCACGTGTCTCTGACATGGCGCACACGTGGCAGATTTGTTAAATAAGGGCAAATACAACAAGTTTAAACTAACGGAGGGTATATTTGACCCCAAACATTAACGGAGGACAAATATAAACCTTTTTTCAAACATGAAGGATAAATATCGAGGGAAAAGTTGTCGTTGAAACGACGCGTTTCCTTCGACGTTTAAATTTGGGCTCAGTGCGAATTCATTTTTTTCCGTGAGTTTTTTTAATTTCGGCTTGGGTGGGAAACTGGGTTACATTTGTGTTTTCGAAATTTGCGTTACGTTTTAGATGCTTTTTATGATTATTGGCTTTATTAGGTAGTTGTTGCTTTTGTTGTCCCCTTGTTGCGTGGGCTGTTTGAACCGGGTTTGTGGGTAGTTGTTTGGGGGTTTTTGTTTTGTCCTTGTCCTTGTTTGGACCTTGAGGATGTTGTTCTTCTTTTTTTGGAACACTGAAAATGCGCACTTTGTTTGCTTTCTGTCCACTTGGCCTTCTAACACTTATTTTACCTCTCGCTTTTGGCCTTGACTTTTGCCACCAGCCCTGTTACCCCCTGTCCAGGCAGAGATTTCATCCATTCCAAAAACTTCCACTGCTTTTATAGCCTACCCACACACTTTCACAGCTCCCCTTCCAGTCCTGGCCTTTGTTTTAAAGGCAGAGCCCTCCTTGCAGTGTGCTCCCGTGACCAGTAAAGCAACCCCTAAAAAAACTACCTTTTTTTGATATACAGAATAATCTTCTAGCATTGCCAAAATACTGTTGATTGCTTTTGATATTTAAGTAGAAGGCCACTTAGAATCTACGTTGAGTGTTTTAGAAGGGATGGAGCTGGTTGGGAGTTGGAAGTATCTTGATTTGGGTTTATTTGTATTGGAGGGATGTTATTGGTAATAATATAAGAACTATGTTGTAATTGGAATTAAATGTTATTAGAGGTAATTTAACTTTATATTATATATATATTGAAAATATAATGTTAAATATATCTTGTATTTGCATGCGTGTATTTTTTAAGCACAGAAGGAAATAAGTTGGATTTTATGAACTGTTCAGGTGTGTATTGTATGTGTACTGTGTCTTTAGCTTAGTATGCAGAGAAGGACTTGCGTGTTTGAAGATTTGGTGGTATTCTTGGGGAAGGTCGTTGATCGAGCCAGTATGAAGTGGAACCTTTTGCGAATAGAGAGAAAGCTGGTAGAATGAAGGACTCGTGTTCTGGGCATAGAGAGAGATTTAATACTTTCTTGTGGAAAAGTTAGCGATTTTGTCCTGAAGGTAGAGTGAAGAAATTTATTGTGTTGTAAATTTTGGAGGACTATGTGAGCCCTCTAAGTTATTTTTTGGTTATTTATGTGTGTATCAATGTGAGCAGGTGGGAGTATTGTGTGCTTTGCTTAGCGATCATTGGGTGAAACATGCAGTGCAGTATGACCTTGGTCGTAAACGTAAAGTGATATAATAGGTTTAAACATTGTTAGTGGTATAAGTTTTTATTTGTTTTTTAGTTAAAGATGTTTATAATTGCTAGAAGTTAAGTATAGAGATATAATAACTTAAGAGAAAGTAAGAATTAGATTTATCGCTTAAATGTTTGTATGAATCGTCGTGTGTTGATGTTACCTTATTGGTTTTGTTGGAGTGATGTTTTAAATTGAAATGTTTCGGAAATGAGTACTTGTATTTAAACAAGGCTAATTTTAAAAGATGTATTGAAAAATGATGTGTTAATGTAATTAAGTTTGAAAAAAGAATAGCTAAAAAAATGTAATAATAATGAAGCAAGTATTAAAAACCCAGAGAATATTTTCTTGTAATAAGATGGGTATAAGCAAGAGATTACAAAACCACTATCAGTACAATACATATGTCGATTGTTTTAAACAAAGACAAACTACATGGTTGAGTTATGAAACTAAAATTTATAAAGAAAATGAGAAATGATGAACTTGAGTATTTGAAAATAGGAAAAAATGATAAGGATAGAAATACTGTTACAACTTTTGGAAAAAAATGAAAAGTTGATGCGTTCTAATAGTTGTTGGGTATGGTGACTTTTTTAATAAATGGATCTCTTTTCTAAGTTGCAAAATTAAAGTGTTTTTGAAAAGTTAAAAACTTTACTAAGTATAATTGGTTTAAAAAGCCACTTTTATGTAAAATGCTTGTATTTGCATTTGTTGTTGTTGAACTTGCCTATGCTTGTTGTTTTGCTAGCCTTTTACTGATTCTTTGTCTTATTTTGCTGGTGCTTCTTGTATGCCTTCTGCGATACTTTGGGCTCTTTGGATGGCATGAATTCCTTTTGGCGTTGTTTTTGGCGATGAATTCCATCTTGTTATGTCATATGATTGATGTGTCCATGATGACTGTTGCGTCACATTGTCATCACGGCACGTGGCTACCAGCGGATGTCATACGTCTGATATTATGGATATATTAGATGCCGTTGATTACAGATATATTATTGTGGCGTGTGGCGCATGGGTCGGGGGTGAGTATTGTAGGGGTGGATGGTTCATGGGCGTGATCTGACCGCGTGATTGATGTCCGGGAGGTAGCGGCCAGGGCACGTTGGTGTATTGGCACATTCATGGGTGTTGCACGCCAGTGAGTGCGGCATCGGCGTCTCTGCGCGCCACAGTCATTGTCGGCCATGATTGATGAACATATTTTGTGCATGGCCGTAGACCCATAGTTATATTGAGTGATGCTGGCGGGCGTGAGTTACACATATTGCAGATTTATCCTGTATTTGGATCGCCTCATTTCATTTATCACTTTATGTCTACGCTTTATATTTTCTGATATTTGTTCATTGTTCACTTTAGTTTTGTTTACTTTAGCTGCGTTCATCCCGCAAGTGTGGGGCTGTTCGCCAGCAATGCAGAGTCGTTCTTGGATCACCGGTCGATACGTTGGAGGAATTTCGTTTTTTCTCAGGAGTTCTTCTTTAAGTATGTGTTCTGTTATTGTATCCACTGAGTTGTAGGTTCGTTGTGGACATTTTTATGGGGGGTCACATATGTCAGGCCGCGTGCATGTTAACAGTGCAAATGACATGAATGTCTTGGGTTTGTAAAAGAGATTAAGTAAAAGTTTTTGCTAGAGTTGTATTTATATATGTATATGGAAGAAAGTGGGTTTAGGTTGGGGCTTTTTTTTGATCATATATATATCTCTGTTCTTGTTTTTTTTTTTTTTTTTTTTTTTTTTTCGATGATGTGTCACTATAGGGTGTGCCGGATAAGGCACCGAAACCCCCGGGGCGGAGTCGTCGTTAAATATGACCCTTTCCCCAACTTAGTATGATAGGATATAAAAGAAAAGGGTAAAGAAATATCATGGTTCTGGTTGTTGTGATAACACGGTGTTTAGCATGTCAAGATACATGGTTGGTTTGGTTTAAATATGAAATTGTGAAGGTATCCAAGTATTATAGGGATATGAATATTGGGTATAACTCTGTGTTTTTTTCTCCCTCATCCTCTTGGCCTAATATGAATGCTACATGTGTGGGTTGGTCTTAATTTGACCAATATATTGTCTTTGTGTGATGCATGTTTGTTTACCTTTTCCCACTCATCCTATGCTACTATTGCTTAATTGCTGGTCTTCATATCATAGCAGATGCATACCTGAATAAAGAATAAAGGATTACAAATTCACCAGTTAAGCTGTTATGTTGTCAATTGCTTCTTAAAAAGAAGTTAAGTCATATCCTATTCAGCATGATAGTTTAAGAGATTGATTTGCCAAACTGTCATCTGCCTATTTATTGTTTGAGTCAATGGTATGTCTACTGAGCTTTGGCCCATTTTCCTTGTTACATAACTTAAGTCATGATCTTTTCTAGCCCAACCAGGCTCTACACTATCATGATCTTTCAAAATTCAAGTCATGCTCTTTTCTAGCCTACCCATGCACTATGCTATCGTGGTCTTACAAAAACTCAAGTCACGACCCTTTTTAGCCCATCCAGGCACTATGCTATCATGATATAACAAAAACTCAAGTCACGACCTTTTTTAGCTTACCCATACACTACGCTAAAGCGTGTAACATCCAAAAAATGATATTTGTCATTTATTCAGACACTACTAGTCTCCGTCCACCCTCTCTTTTGAAAAAATGGACGGGCTAATACGTCAGTTTCAGATTCCGAACTACGTCAGACCTGATTCTTATTCCAGCTTATATAAGGATACGGTCTTCCCACTGTTTCAAACCACGAATCCTCGGTAGGGAATCGGGGTACGTCTTTGAATCAGTTTTTAAATCTTCAGGCAGTTTCAAACTACAGATCTCCAGTAAGGAACTGGGGCACATTTTGAATCAGTCTTCAAATCTTCATTCTTCCACTGTTTCAATTACGGACTCCCCAAGAAGATCTAGGGCATGTCTTTGAATCAATCAAACTATTCAAATCATCAAATCTTTAGTCGTGAACATTTTGAATTAAGTATTGTAGGACTGAGTCGGGGCAATTAGTTCAAAATAGTTCGACAACTCTTCTATCCTTGTTCAAACACCAGAGTTACTCAATCAAGGGATCGGGTTGGCTTGGGGACGAAGAAGGTTCTCGGCCATTGTGAGAACAATGGGAAAAGGGTTGGCTTTTCTTGGAGACAAGGATGAACTCAAACTCCTCCACACCTCTTTTGTCACGCCCAAGTAGAAGAGTGCATGAATTTGACTTCTCAAGATCTCATCTCCTTGGAACTTGTTTTGGAACTTTTTATTCCTTGCACAAGTGAGTTCTCGACCAACTCTTCTTCTCCCCTAGGATGATCTTGAAATCTTCATCTTCTAGATGGTCCTTTTCCTTGCCACTTTGTCATTCTCGGCCAAGTCACCTATTTTTCCTTGCCATCTTGTCTATTTATTATATGACTCATTAAATGTGTCCTAAGAAGTTAAGCTAGAATAAGCATAAGCTAAAAGAAAGACACAAGCTAAAACAAAATAACACGACCTCAGTTAAGACCAAATGAAGGCCGATGAAACTATTGCACTATTGAGTCTTTACGTCCTGTCCTCGACCCCGCTCCATATTCCGTTCCATGTTAAGCACGTTACCATTGGCTGGTTGACCACTTTAGGCACTCCTAGCAAGTCGCCTCTCGGTTCTTGTTGAAATATTAAGTTCACCTCCTTTCTTTCATCATATACCATACCCTAGTCCAAGCTAAAAAAAATGGAACCAAGCATCTGTTTTAGCTCATTATTTAAAAACTTGTAATATTTGGGTTTTAAATGAGTTTGACGAATAGGAAATGCTATATTTTTAATTTTGAAAAGAAAATCTAGGTCGTATCCTATTAGGAATGCATATGTTGAGTTAGATGTTATATTTGTTTTAATCTACTCAACCTGCTTGTCTATATTGTATCCATTTCTGCCAACTTAGGCTTGGGTTAAGTCCAAATATGGTCTTTTGAGGTTGGTCTGGCTGTTGGGTTTCGTGGACTACGGATTAGTAAAACGTAAGATTAAAATCGCAAACTAGAACAACAAAAAAAGTCACTGGATGTTGCCTTCAATGTTGAGTCAATATCTTAGGCAACATTGCAATAAAACAGAATAAACCTTGTAGAGTATGTGCAACGGAAAAAGTAAAGAGACACAAGATTTATATTTTCAAGGGTATATATAAATATATCCCTTGATGATCGATGACCAAAAGAATTGTATATATTATATACAATTACAAATAATTTCTTTTTACAAATTGAGCGTTACAAACGAAAAAAAATTACAAACAAAAATGAAGTCACAGATGACTTCGCCTAAAGTTACAAAATCTAAAAGACCATTAGAATCGCTTGAACAATAAGCCTAATCTAGAATAAATATAGCAATTATAATGTGGGACAAGATGTTGTTAAAACAACTTTAGGTTAAAAGTGTTGATCCAGTTTCCTAAGATAAAATCCGAGAGCTCTCTTGGAAATTCTTCTTCTTTTTAATCTGAATAATCTGGATACTCGATACACTGAAGTTCCCCTCTATTTATAGGGTGGAACTTCCCTTGAAATCCTCACTGATGGTTGCGGAGGTTGAGTAAAAGATGGCAGCAGGCTTCCTCCTAAAAATCCTCAACGATCTGGACTTGGTCATTCGCTGCTTTCTCTTCCCGCTTTGACTACGTCTTTCACCACGTTTTAAACACAATAATCTGGTAAGCTTGCCTAGGTCATTTTTACTCGCAGTAACACCAACTGCTTCGGTCGGAAGAATAGGCAAAACTAGTACAAAGATATTGTCAGGAATATTGTCACAACATCGCAGGCAACATCCCAAAGGTGTTGTCCTGAGCTTTCGTAGATGTTGTCACAACATCCTATCCAACATCAACAATCTCCCCCCTTTTGCCTTTCTTCACAAAACTTCATACGATGCTAAAATGACTAGGATATTAATTCCCGATCAGTAGGATCAATGCTATGCTTGTCACGACTCGAACCGGCGGGCCGTGACTAGTGTCCTACCTGGGCACCCTTATACCCACACTTCACATATGACCAGCGAAAGCTAATGAAAACTCTTATAATAAAGCAGGCAAGCCGACAAGGCCGCTACTATGTATAGTAACATCCACATAAATACAATTGTACATATGTCCAACCCACACATGACTACAGACCTCTAAGAGTATCACAATAACTATGACGGGACAAGGCCCCGCCGTACCCCTGAATATACATAAGCCATGATGGAAGACCTGTACCAAAATTAATAGATCCGGAACGATGGAGCTATCCCAAAAAGCTGAGCGAAGATCCTAAGCTCGCGGATCACCAAACTGAGTACCTATACCTGCGGGCCTGAACGCAGCCCCCCGAAGGGGGTCAGTACAACAAGGTACCAAGTATGTAAACATAAAATACAGTAAACAAGATCATGACTGGCCAAAAGACGACATGGAATCATAATACATATATATATATATATACACGCATGAGTATCCTGTACTCGCATCACGGAGGTCGGTCCATGGAATAATATTACATATATATAACGCATGAGTATCCTGTACTCGCATCACGGAGGTCGGTCCATGGAATCATATGACATATATAACGCATGAGTATCCTGTACTCGCATCACGGAGGTCGGTCCATGAAATAATAATACATATATACACGCATGAGTATCCTGTACTCGCATCACGGACCTTGTCCATGGAATCATATAATCTCATGAGTATCATGTACTCGCATCACGGATCTTGTCCATGTAATCATATAATATAAATACACGCATGAGTATCCTGTACTCGCATCGCGGAGGTCGGTCCATGGAATAATAATACATAAATACACGCATGAGTATCCTATACTCGCATCACGAAGGTCGGTCCATGAAATAATATTACATATATAACGCATGAGTATCCTGTACTCGCATCACGGAGGTCGGTCCATGGAATAATAATACATATATACACACATGAGCATCCTGTACTCGCATCACGGACCTTGTTCATGGAATCATATAATCGCATGAGTATCATGTACTCGCATCACGGATCTTGTCCATGGAATCATATAATATAAATACACGCATGAGTATCCTGTACTCACATCACGGAGGTCGGGTCCATGGAATAATAATACATAAATACACGCATGAGTATTCTGTACTCGCATCACGGAGGTCGGTCCATGAAATAATATTACATATATAACGCATGAGTATCCTGTACTCGCATCACGGAGGTCGGTCCATGGAATGATAATACATAAATACACGCATGAGTATCCTGTACTCGCATCACGGAGGTCGGTCCATGGAATGATAATACATAAATACACGCATGAGTATCCTGTACTCGCATCATGGATACATGTCCATGGAATCATATATCCGGCCCTTAAGTGAGGGACCCGGTGAAGTGGAATAATAATACTTTGCACGAATAGTTATCATGAGTCACCTTGCAATATAAATCATCTTTTGACTCTCAATAATATCATTTAAAATGAACTTTCACTTATTATAGCCAAGACACTATCATATCATGTATAAATCACTAAAATGAACTTTTCATTTTAGAAAATCCAAGGCACTATCATGTCATGTATCATTAAGGATTAAGATCCAATAAAACTATGTACGTCCACCATACACTTATTTTATATAAACATGCCAAAAGAAGAAAAGATAGTTTACATACCTCGAATATTTCCAATAATCCTGTATTTGATTGGTGATAATGGATCCGAATTTGCCTAATTAATTCTTATATGAGCCGTGAGTAATTTATCATGAAATATTATCTAATCAACTGTGAACTAGAAAATGTAAAACAAACTGGTTATATCTTAGTTTCTATGCATATGGTGTTCTAATCATTTCAATATAATTGCTTGTCGATACATTTTTCATTTAACGCTGCAATGGCTTATTTCAACACGTCTATTAGAACATACACAATTATTTAGTAAAACAGTCTCAGCGCTTAATACTTATCAGTTACTTTAAACTAGCAAAGTCGAACCGACTCCAGCGCTTACTAAGAACTCTTATGAATATTAACATCTCTTCTCATATGCCTTAATAAGGACTTAGGAACAACTTAGACATGCTTTTAGCATAGAATCAATAACATGAATACCCATTAACTTCTAAGAGTAGAATGAATTATGAAATAATACCACAGGTATATTTCGTACGTAGAACATGCCAAAAAAAGGAGAGATAATTCACATACCTTATCGGCTATACCAACACGATAGTATACGTCTCAAATAAATACTTCAACCTTTAACAACAATAACACTTCTATCAACTTCATGAATACTAGTGTAAGCCATATACCATATAATGGTCTTCTTTTCATATAAAAATTCGGGCAGCACTTCCACTATATATACTTTCATCCACAACTTCCAAACGGGCCCAATAACATCAATAACCAAGCACCAATTAAGGGCACAACCAAAACAACAACCAAGGTAATTCACACACCTACTTCTTATGTTAATCCGGCCTCTTAATCCATATAAAACAGTCCACTAAAAATAATTCATAATCTAACACAACGAGGGTAAAATGTGAAGCTTTTCTACACCCTTATTCCTTTAGGATATACGTTAGCAATTACCACATCTAAAAATGCATAAACAGTGACTAAATTTCCAGCATATACACGCATAAAACAACCCCTAAAACAGCACGACAATATCTAACAGTTTTAAGATAGTTTCGGTCAACAACAACAATCCAAAGCCCTTTTCATAATGCCTTATAATCCAATTCAAGTTTCAACACTTTAATAAATCATTTCAACTTTCAATAACAATATTTCCTTCAATCTAACATGCACTTAGTGACGATAATAACAACAATAACCAACGAATCCATAATAACAAAACAGTCCACAATTCGCCCAATATGCCAAAACTGTGACATGCACTTCTTATCCTCCATTTTACTTAACACAAGTTCATCTCTTAATTATAACATTATATAACTTCCAATTACTTCAAGAGAAAGAAGAAATCTTACCTTAAACTTAGCCCAAAATAGCCCCTAGGTTAGTCCACTGCTTCTCTTTTTGACACCACTTCTTCACGTTACAATAACACACGCGTATCCTCTACAAGCTTATAACCATCTTGCTTTCTTGTTTTACTTCCATAAAGTTCATAAACAAGCTTAGGGTTTCAAGACACATCTCTTGGCCAAAATCGTGACCCTCTATCTTGTTGTGTTAACTTGGCTTAGAACTTAGTTAGGGAGCTTAATCTTGGAAAATAAGTTGTCTTTGATCTTCACTTGGCCAAGGATTTTCGAGAACTAGAGGGAGAAGGAAGAGATAAGAGAGGTTTGGATGAAGAAGATATTATGGGCCTAAGTCTTGCAAGACTTGAATATATCAAGTGTATGTAGCACAAGTGGATGGGGACCCATGTGGACCACTTGTCTTCACTTCATGAAAATATCTTTCACACTAATCTCTTCACAAAATATTAATCCAACACTTAGCTAAATCTTACTATTTTCGATGGAACCCCCCCCCCCCCAAAATTGTGAAATTTTCGATTGGCTCATATTCTTAATGCCAAGATTTAATAATACAATCCTAAGTCCATAACTCCATTTGAAAAGAATTCAACCACTAATATTAATTCTCGTCGTCACATTCGTCTCAAAAAAATTTCATATAAGAAAATGTAAAAATTCTTTCCTTCCAATATTCAAATCTTATTTCCATAATCACGTTCTCACTTAGTAGTCATGGAATTATGGGGTGTAACAATGCTCCCCCTTAACCTGCAGTATAAAATCTCAAGCAGTGTAGTACCGATGTTATGGTTAGTTTAGGAGTTTCTGTTATGTCCGTCGTGACTTACTTACAACAGATGCGTAATCAGTCTATAGTCATAACAATCCACATCAGGCAAACGTATATATATAGTTTAGAAAAATAATCACACGCATACATCTGCCAGAACAGACCTAACTATCCCATAGTTAAATATTACAAACCAAACAAAAATAATTCCATTGTCAGTGAATCTAATATCAAAATAACAAAACAGAATAACACATTTTCAGCCTACAACATATCATTCATCGATCACCTGCACCGAAATCTAGATCAACAACAGCTATCCACATCTTCATTTTCACGCTAGTAGTCAGTATCATCTCAAGTCCTCTTCCCCTGCAACATGGCTTGACCTTACACCCTCAGTTGCTCCCGCAGTTTATGCTTCAAAGACGCGATCATCATCTCCCCCTTTTTGTGAAGAAAGTATATCCTCATAGTAACTCTTGGCTCGCACAAGTTCTTGAATATGCCTGTTAATTTCTGCAATGTTCCTTCTAAGCCAGTCTGGGGACATCGAGAACTTTTTACGATTAATGTTGTCAGGAATGTTGGCAACATCATTCGATGTATTACAGTCCCATTCTTCTCTCTTCCATGGCAGATCAATCACCCTATCTCTGCTGTTAATAACTGCTCTCTATACTGAGTAGACATCTAAGGCTGGACTCAGTTTCTCTCCTTTTGGAGTCTTAAGACCTTGGTTAAGCAGGATTTGGAAGATTAAAGAGAGGTATGGAAGGGTAGAGTTGCTTTGTTTTTCTGCCATATTGGCAACATGGTTGAAAATAATGGTTCCTAAGTCAACCTGCTGGTTCCTCCAAGTTTGTAAAGCAGTGATGCTTGGTCAAGAGTTACAACTGTCTCATTGAGAGCGGATAGCCAATTGTATATGGACAGTTTGTGCATGGTGGCAAACAGGGCAATGAGCTTAGAGACAGGACTACGAGGGGCCCAAACAGTGATCAGATTCCCCGTAAGGTATTTGATCATTGTATTGAGCTCGTCGACAGTGGGGTTTAGTTGAGACTCTCTTTCATTAATGCATATCCCAAAGGTGGAGTTGATAATATCAGGTGTGAAGTTATATACTTTGTTGTAAATGTAAACTTTCTCGAATTTCTTCGAGTTGGTGTCCCTCACAATAAGTTGCAGATTAGCATAGAAAATCCTAATTACCTTCTCACAGTAAGGTCTCTTTCCAAACACAGAGCTTAAGACTTTGCGACTACTCAAAAATTCGACTAAGTTATTGGTTGAAAATGAAGAGTGATCAATCACCTTTTCACCTCTGACTCCTATATTCTTAAACCAATTCCATCTACTATAACATGATTTATTTAGGAACAAAAAGGAATAAGACATTACCTCATAATCTGTTTCAGATTCTGTGTGCTCCTGTCCTGATGAGGTGGGTTCTGGTGTTGCCTCGGATGTTGGGGCGACATAGTCAGGATCAACTTCTTTTTCTTCTGTTGCCTTCGATATTGAGGCAACATTTGAACCTAGGTTCCAGTATGTTCTTCGCACTCTCTTTGGCATGAAGTTCCTTAGAGGAGTGTCGTCAGACATTTCCTCTTCTCCTTCCTTCTCGTCTTCTGTTGGAGTGGTGGCTGAAGGTGTCGGAGTTCTGGGTAGATTGAAGTCGGAATCAGTGCTGGTGGAAGTGGTGGAATCAACAGGGAAAGTCGACTCTTCAACAGGGAATGTCGACTCTGCCCTGGTCCTTTTAGTAGTTTGCTCTTCACCGAATCTGCTTTCAAAAACTCTTTTCGACCTTCTTGTCGGCATTGTTGACTGTGAACCTCTTGATGCAAGGTTTGTAAAGTCAGATGTTGTATCAACATCTATTGGGTTCTCCAAATCTCCAGAGTAACACACATTTAAAGGTTCGTCGAAACCCAGAAAAATCATTGCTAAATTTGCGTCTTCCACAACAGGCTTTTGTTCATTGATGGCTTCATAATGTTTATACATTTTGTTGCTATTCGGTGGACTTGTTGACATTGGAGAGTAATCTTTTGATTTGAAAGATTTAATAATTTGGGGGATATCGACATGGGAGAGAGTTTTGAGGAAGGTGGTGTGTTGGAGACGTTTTGGGTTTGAAAAATTGATGGTGATATTTGGACTACCATTTGTTGATTCGATTGACGGCTGATGTGACAATGCTGAAACAAAAATGGGGATTTTCATCATGGCAAACATTACTTTACACTCAAACTATTTTCCTTAAATTTAGGTAGTGAAAAATATTTGAACTCTTCACATACCCAAAACAAAGGATTTTATATGACACAAGACATCAAAAAATATAAAAAGAAAAACGGTCCTCCATTTTTATTTTGGATTTTCGTTATTAAATGAGACGTGTTACATACCACAACCCAGAAAAATAAGAAAAAAAAGATCCACTAATGTACTGTAATACGATGTTGTGAGTGATGTTAGCAACATTTCAAAGTTCATCAAGCATTTTGAGACTTGAAAGATTTTCTGATTTGGCAAATGGTTTTCCGTATATGTTCCCTATGAGACTGATCACTGGAAAAATGTGACATTTTACCATTTTCCTTAATCAACTTAGTTGAACATATATGGATAAAAAAAAATTAAGAAATTTTCAACCTTCTTGAAGCATATGATACTCCTATAGAATAGGAACGGTACCAAACTTAGAGTTTTGCTCTTTTTTGTATAAAACCAAATCTTTAGTTGAGGCTTCACCTTCTTATGATACTCTATTTTTATGATATACATCATCGCAGAGAATGACATCGCATTCAAACCTTGTCCTTGTAAAGTCAAGCTTGATTCCTTTGAAAAAATAGTGCAACATTACTTACAACTCATATCCTGTACACTGATTCAAACGGTAAATGTTACCCAGAATGTTAGGTTAACATTTAGGATAACATCTACCTTGCCTGTCTTATTTTCAGAGAAAATAGAGATCAAGAGATTTTTTCAAGCTAGAAAATCTCTCATGATCTAAGGGTTTAGTAAAAATATCAGCTAGTTGAGAAAGAGTATCAACATGTTTGATTTGAACTAGCTGTTTTTCCACTAAGTCTCTTAAAAAATGATGCCTTATGTCAATGTGTTTTGTACGTGAATGCTGAACAGGATTTTTGGAAATATTAATAGCACTCAGATTATCACAGTACAAAATCATAGAGTTATTAGAAATGTCATAGTTATCAAGCATATGTCGTAACCAAATCAGTTGAGCACAACAACTTCCGGCTGCCACATATTTGGATTCGGCAGTCGAGAGTGACACGCAATTTTGTTTACGACTGTACCATGAGACTAGATTATTGCCAAGATAAAAACAACCACCACTAGTGCTCTTCCTATCATCGACATCACCGGCCCAATCTGAGTCACTATACCCTATTAGATTAGGATTGATGTCTCTAGAGTACCAAATTCACAAGTCACTTGTACCGATAATATATCGTATGATACGTTTCACGGCATTAAGATGAGAAACCTTGGGACTGGCTTGGAGTCCGGCGCAAACACACACGCTAAACATAATGTCAATGTGACTGGCAGTGAGGTATAAAAGGCTCCCTATCATAGATCGGTACAATGTTGGGTCAACATATTGTCCAACATCGTCTTTACATACCTGCTGCGTAGAGCCCATTGAAGTCTTCATGTGTTTAGCATTTTCCAGACCTGTTTAATACCTGCTGGGATACAAAAATCCTTTCTTCAACCTGTTTAATCTGCAAGCCTAGGAAAAATGTTAGTTCTTCAATCATGCTCATTTCAAATGTTGTCGACATCGCTTCGATAAATGACTTCAAGAGGGATTCTTTAGTCGAGCCAAAGACAATGTCATCAACATAGATTTGAGCTATGATTACATCTACTCCGTGTCTCTTTATGAATAAAGTTCTGTCAGCTTCTCTACGAATAAAACCAAAATCAATAAGAAAGTTAGTTAAACGACCATACCATGCACGCGGTGCATGTTTTAGACCATACAAAGATTTCTTGAGCTTGTATACATGTTGTGGTTGGTGAGGATCTTTGAATGCTTTTGGTTGTTCAACGTATACTTCCTTGTCCAAGTATCCATTGAGAAAGACACCTTTAACGTCTATTTGGTGCAAGGTAATTTTCAAGTAACAAGCAATAGCAAGAAGTAACCTTATTGACTCAAGTCTAACCACAGGAGCAAATGTCTCGTCATAGTTGATACCTTCAACTTGTGTATATCCTTGAGCAACAAGTCGAGCTTTGTTCCATACAATCTGCCCTAATTCATCTGATTTGTTTTTGAATATCCACTTAGTCCAATAACATTAGTGTTGTTGGGTCGTGGTACCAAATTCCAAACCTCATTTCAGGTAAACTGCTCAAGCTCATCTTGCATAGCTTATATCCAAAATTATCTTTCAATGCTTCCCCAATATTATTAGGTTCCAATGTAGATGTAAAACAAGAAAGACTAACCTGTTGGTATATGGTGGACATGCACACATACCTTACCATCTCTCGGTAATTGACTGGATCTTTCTCACTTGTTCGCCTCTACTAAAAAACTCCCCCTATCACTAGGTCGGGTGGATGGTTCCTCTTAATTCTCGATGGAGGGTCTCTTCTCACTTGATCATTCAGTTCAGTAGCAAACTCCTCCTCAACATCTTCCTTTGTGTTCTCTCTTTGAGGTTCAGATGTTTCCTCTGATGTTGGGACAACATCTGTTGCATTAGTGAGTTACTCATCTTCAACTGCAACTATAATGTTATTTTCTGAAGATCTTCCAGAAATATCCAACATATCATCAAAAATCACATTGACAGACTCCTGGATGGTTTTTGTCCGAAGGTTGTATATTCGGTAAGCATGGCTATTCTGAGAGTAGCCGACAAATATCCCCTTGTCGCTCATGGAGTCGAACTTGGCCAGTTTAGCCCTGTCATTAAGAATATAGCACACACACCCAAAGACATGGAAATACCTCACTGTAGGTTTCTTTCCATTTAACAATTCATAGGGTGTCATCTTGGTCCCTGGCCTAAGATAGACTTTATTACTTATGTGACATGATGTGTTCAAGGCTTCTGCCCAAAACCTTTTTGATAACTGTTTAGAGCTCAACATTACTCTTGTCATTTTCTGTAAAGTTCTGTTTTTTCTCTCGGCAACCCCATTTTATTGAGGAGTTTTTGGTGCCGAAAATTCATGGAATATGCCTTTCTTTTCACAGAATTTTGCAAAGGTTTGATTTTCAAATTCTTTTCCATGATAAGATCTTATTCTGAAAATTGAAGAACAAAAACAGATTCCTAATTCTAGAGTAAAGTGTTTTAAACATCTCAAAGGTTTGTGATTTTTCCTTTAAAAAATATATCCAAGTAAATCTGAAAAAAATCATCAACAATCACATAAGAGTATCTCATTCCTTCTAGACTATCTACTTCAATTTAACCCATAAGATCCATATGTAATAATTGAAAATAATGAGACGTAGGGCTGCACAAAACCCTCGGACTGGACCGAGGACCGAAAATCCAGAAAGGTCGGACCGAAGACCGGACCAAAAAATTCGATCCGGTCCGATCCAATATACACTAAAAATTGGAAAAAACAAAACCCGGACCAAGGACCGAATTTTCAGAAACGTAGGACCGAAGACCGGATCGACAAATTCGGTCCGGTCCGGTTCGGTCCAGGGGTTATTTTCGATCCGGTCCATTTTTTGTGCAGCCCTAATGAGACGTACCTAAATGTTTTCTGTCATGTTAAACAACATTGTGAGAGACTCGGGTCTGCTTTCCCTTCAAACAATATTCACACAATGTTTTATCTTTTGTATCCAGTCTGGGAATGCCTTTGACAACTTTAAACGAGATCAGTTTCTCCGAGGTGTCGTAGTTGACATGTCCCAACTTCTCGTACCAAAGTGTCAAGTCACCTACCTTTGCGGAGTTGCAAAACTCTTCTCTACCTATTAGATAACAGTTATCTTCGGTTCGGGTTCTTGACATGACACACTTGTTTGCATAATCCGTAACTTTGCATCCAAGTTTATTGAATTTCACCTCTAGATCGTCATCACATAGTTGGCTTATGCTAAGGAGATTAGCAACTAAACCTTCTACATGAAGCACATTCTTCAAGGCTAGTACATTTGGAATATTAAGAGTTCCTCTACCAATAATCTTACTCTTACTTCCTCCTCCAAAGGTCTACCCTCATTGAATTCTCCATACTCCTTCAAGAGACTTTTAGTACCTGTCATATGACGTGAGCAGCCACTAACGAAGTACCAAGAACCTGTAATATTAGTATGCAAGACAATTATGCACACATTACATTTCAGATTTAGTTTGGGTACCCACTCCTTTTCAAACCTTTTCTTTCTTCTGCTTTCGGGCTTGTTGTTTTTAATGTTGTCAGTGATGTTGGGCAACATTGGTGACAACACTTTAGACAATAGGCCGAGTGCAGAATTTTGAAGCTTGTAGCAGTAGGGCATATGATGTCCTAACTTTTTACAGAAGCTACATACAAACTTCGATCCAATCATAGTACTGTCATGACCCGACCGCTCATGATCGTGCCACTACAGGCACCACAGTATACATCAGAGATAATCATCGGAACATACATACAACTCGTAACGTAAATCAATAAGAAATAAACAACAGGTTAGCAGATAAGGCTACCTCTCTGGATATATAAATAATAACCAAAAGCAGTTACATCCTTTTTCTTTACAACCGACCCATAAGACATGACTACATACCTCTAAGAATTTTGACATAACCACTGTGACGGGACAGGGCCCCGCCATACCCCTGAATGTACATAAATCTACAACACCAGGGAATTCGTACCAAAAGACAAGCCTCCGGAGAAATGGAGCTTTCTGACAACTGATCAGTGATCCTAAGAGTGAGGATCATGACACCTTTACCCACTGCGGCATGAACGCAGCCCCCCGAGGAAGGAGGTCAGTACAAAATATGTACCAAGTATATGAAACTGAAAGTACTGAAATGAAATCATATAGTCTAAAATAAAGTCGGAGACATGTATGATAACCAAATAACAGTACATTGTTCCTTACTAATAATGAGAGTAAACAAGAGTACACTTTACTACTTAAAAATAGGAAGCTTATGATCAAATTAGGGCCACCCGCCCGTAGTATCAGTAGGCAATCCTACTCCTGGGACTATTTCATCCGCATAGGTCCTGTGAACCCGCAATGGAGCAATTTGCTCCGCATGAGACTATTTCACCCGCATGGGCCCGGTGGACCCGCAATGAGTACATACTCCGCACTCGCATCGTGGGGAGCAATTCCACGGAATATATAGTAACCCGGGGGTTTACCCCGCAAGATTAACATAACACTAGAACCTAAGGCTACCATAAATATCATAACATAAGCACAACCGACTATCGTAAATATCATAAGCAAGTTAAGAAATCCCTTAACTTCTCATTAGACTTAATTAGCATGCATTCTCATTTTATTTAACTTATGGCACTAACATGTCATGAAAAATCCGGGAATTTAACTCAAAATACTACGTACCTTTATCCTTTTTACAATGACTCTTTCTCGTATAAAATCCCCAAGATACTAACACTCGTAGTATCAAGGCTTGTCTACTTTTCAAAACAAGTCACTACACCTTTAGAAATACATTTATAGGCTTCTAAACCATGTGACTTTTATTTTAAAACTTTAAGCAATTGATGCCTTTAAATCAAATTGCCCTTCTTCATTTCAAGTCATTTATCTTTGTTTACATTACTAGAGTAAACCATTCTTTTAACTTTCCATAAAGTTGTTATAACTAACTTCCCATAAAACCGTTATAATAACTTTATGCTTTAGAAACTAAGACATTTTTATCCTTTAAAACAAGTGAGTTAATTCTCTAACTCAACTAACTTGGACATTCTTAAAACAAGTCAAGGTTATCAAAATGAAACTGAATTCATTTAAATCTCGTACGTCTACCGTACTATACATTTATAACTACTCATGCTCAAGAGATAAGAAAGTTCCACATACCTCTTCGGTTCAATCCACTTGCTAAGTCCAATATGCCGCACGTAGGATGTCAACCTAATAATGACCATAATACGGCTATCAACTTCTAGCTTTTAAAGGTAGAATAATTCTAAGTATAAAGTCTCTTATTCTACGGAAAATTGGGCAGCACTTCCTTTGTTTCTACGTACTTTTCCACTTTTTCAAGGCCCGAAATCAATAACCAATATGCCATATTTAAGGCTCAACAATTCAGCTAACCAAATGAGATTATACGCCTAGCCAGACGTGTAAAATTCTGCCCCACAATTAATATAAAACAGTCCATTAACTTTAGGCAATTCTCGGCTGTCATAATCACATAACATATAGCCCTTTTTAACTCCTTATAATCCAAATCGTTATTCCAACATGTTATATAAGTCATAACAATTTATTGCAACTTTATTCCCTTTCTTATATAACATGTAACGATTATAATTAACGACCAACTCCCTTCAATAAACCACATATAGAAAGTGAAGATGACGACCATAAAAATCCTTCGAACTAGAGGCTCGAAAACTGCCCTTTTTAAAACTAAAATTTACCACATGACGTTCTCCAATCACCACTATATGTATCCTAATTTACTTCCAGAAGGAGAGGAAATTTTCTCCAAAATAGCCCAAAAATCTCGCCTACTTTAGCCCTCTTTCTTCAACTTTCTTCACGTTAAAATCACCCCCATAGGTCCTCTACAAGCTTGCCAACATATTGTCTTCTTGTCGCCCTTCCAATAATTTCATAACACTTAGGGTTGTAACCATTTGAGAGAGAAGAGCAAATTTTTTTTGGATGAAGTCTTGCAAATGACCAAGTCTTGCAAGACTTGGTCATAATATAGGACCTTGCTTGGTCTACAAGTTGGGAGGGACACTTGTCGCCCTCCCATAGGTCCTTTACAACAAATATCTTCTAATTTTACACCATTTCCGCAAAAAAATCCCGCCTTGGCGCCACGGCCCTGCAGCCGGCGCCGTGGTGCTGAAGCTTCAGAAGATTTCAGGACTTACGGAGCCACGACCCTGATACATGGCGCCGTGGCGCCTAACTGAAACATTTTCTTTCTCTTCTGCCAGCGAAACTTGTAACGTCCATACTTCTCTACTCTGATGTCCTACCGATGAGAGGTTTGTTGCGTTGGAAACTAGACTCCACGAACTTCATATTAGGCTTTCGAAACACCAAAAAAACTCCTAATATACTAGGATATATACCACTCCAAAGTTGACTAAAAATCTGTCCAAACACATTCTGCCAACTTATCTTTCCAAATTCAAATCTTATTTCCTTTCGTACGTTCTCATCTCATTCTCTTGGAATTACGGGGCATAACATTCTCTCTCCCTTAGAAACATTCATCCCGAATATCCCTTCGAAGTTCTATCTAAACATATATCGGCATAGTCCCCTATAATTATACCCAAAACAGTCAAATATGCCATACATGGCTACCTAATAACACTTATATAAATACGTCGATTAAAAATTGACAAGTAGGGAAGCGAATTACCTGTAGATGTAGGGAACAAGTGAGGATACTTCTTCATCATGTCCTCCTCAGCTTTCCAAGTCATCTCCTATCTATTATCATTCCGTCATAAGACTTTGACGGAAGCCAAGTCCTTAGTCCGTAGTCGCCTGACCTGGCGATCAAGTATCGCTATGGGACTTTTCTCATACGACAATCCCTCTGTCACATGGACATCACTAGCTGGGAAAACTCTGGATGGATCTACGATACACTTTCGTAACATAGAAACATGGAAGACCGGATGTACTGCCTCTGTCACGACCCGACCCCGGGACCGCGACTGGTGCCCTACCTGGGCACCCTTACAGGTAAACATCAGAGAAAATCAGCGGAACATACATGAAACTTAAAAATAAAACATCGTAAGTAAAACAACAGGTTAGCCGATAGGGCTACCTTCCTGAACATATAATAAAACAACCGAAGCAGTTGCCTCATTTCTTTTTACAAACTGACCCACAATATGTGACTACGGACCTCTAAGAGTTTTAACAACCACTGTGGCGGGACAGGGCCCCGCCATACCCCTGAATGAACATAAACGTGACAACTCCGGAACACTGGAGCCATCTCAACTTGCTGAACCGGGATCCTAAGCTCGCGGATCCACAATCGTACCTAAACTGCGGGCATGACGCAGCCCGAAGAAGTCGATAACAGTACGAATATGGAACAAAATATAACGTACAGTAACAAATCATAACTGTACAAAAGAATGACACGGACAAGTATAAAAATACATACGGATCCCGCCGTGTCATTACCACTTATGAACTTAATCGTACCTTATTATCCTTTCCATTCCCAATAAAAGTTATAGTCACATTCTTACGTACATTATTAGAAAAAGAATCAATAAGTTCATTACCATATAACTTACTTATCTTTCATAACATAGTCCGGCCCACTACGGAGGGACACATATACTACCCGGCCCAATCTGGGACGCGATCAAGTCACACTAATATCAAAGCATGCCCGTGGAATCCCCATCATCGCGGACTCTTAGTGTAAAATATAACCATGTGACGCGCCCGTGGCATCCCACCTCACTTTCGGCGTACACATACACAATACATATATATATATCCTGCCCGTGGAATCCCACATCACTGCCGACAGTCCAGGGTATAATAATGCACCAATAGGCATACATGAACACCAAGTCCCACCGGTGGTATAGCGTCTTGGGGGTCTCCCCCTCACTTATACTCTTACCCTGGAGAAGGTGGTAAAGCAGGTGGTATAGCATCTTGGGGGTCTACCCCTCACTTATACTCTTACCCTGGAGAAGGTGGTATAACGTCTTGGGGCTTGCCTCATTTATACTCTTACCCTATCTCGACCGGTCGTCAAACAACACATAAAGCAGGTGGTACAGCGTCTTGGGGGTTTACCCCTCACTTATACTCTTATCCTGGAGAAGGTGGTATAACGTCTTGGGGCTTGCCCCTCATTTATACTCTTACCCTATCTCGACCGACCATCAAACAAGACATAAGCACTACCATGTCTTTTATAAAATCCGGGAATTTAACCCAAGTACTACAAATAACGGAAGCATACCCGTGGAATCCCACATCACTGTCGGTACGTCCAAGTACTTATAACAAGGCAGTCGGCCCTCCAACCGAGAGTCGCGGCAACGTATTAAAACATAATACTTGCACTCAAAGGCTATCACCAGCACATATAGGCTAATTCTCAGTTAACCAAGCCAAAGTATTTATCAAGGCACACATGGAATAATTCTCATTTAATCAAGCCAAAGTACTAATCAAGGCACAAATAGAATAATTCTCATTTAACAAGCCAAAGTACTTATCAAGGCATACTTAGACTAATTCTCAATTAATCAAGCCAAAGTACTAATCAAGGCACAAATAGAATAATTCTCATTTAACAAGCCAAAGTACTAATCAAGGCACAAATAGAATAATTCTCATTTAACAAGCCAAAGTACTAATCAAGGCACAAATAGAATAATTCTCATTTAACAAGCCAAAGTACTTATCAAGGCATACTTAGACTAATTCTCAATTAATCAAGCCAAAGTACTAATCAAGGCACAAATAGAATAATTCTCATTTAACAAGCCAAAGTACTAATCAAGGCACAAATAGAATAATTCTCATTTAACAAGCCAAAGTACTAATCAAGGCACAAATAGAATAATTCTCATTTAACAAGCCAAAGTACTTATCAAGGCATACTTAGACTAATTCTCAATTAATCAAGCCAAAGTACTAATCAAGGCATCTCATAGAATTATTCTCAATTAAACAGGCCAAAGTACTAATCAAGGCACAAATAGAATAATTCTCATTTAACAAGCCAAAGTACTAATCAAGGCACAAATAGAATAATTCTCATTTAACAAGCCAAAGTACTTATCAAGGCATACTTAGACTAATTCTCAATTAATCAAGCCAAAGTACTAATCAAGGCATCACATAGAATTATTCTCAATTAAACAGGCCAAAGTACTACGTACGTCCATTCTTTTCAAAAGACTCCTTTCCGAATAAAACTTCCCCGATACTAACAACCGTAGTATCAAGTCCTATCCACCTTTCGAGACAAGTCACAATACCTTTTTAGAAATACAATTACCGGCTTCTAAATCAAGTGACTTCTTTATTAAAAACCTTAAGCAATTGGTACCTTTAAAACAATTTGCCCTTCCTTAACACAAGTTATTCCTTTGATTACTTTACTAGAGAAAACCATTCTCTTAACCTTCCATAAAGCCGTTATAACCAATTTCCCATAAAGCCGTTATAACCCTTTATGGTTTAGACCAATACGTTCCTTTTATAATCAAGAGACTTCTACTTTTTGAAACCAAGTATTATATTCTTTCAAATCAATTCTCTTAACTTTCAAAAATACCATTTGTCTCTTAACCTTTAGAAAACAAGTGACTCCTTTTATTATAAAACCTTAGGCAATTGATGCCTTAAAAACAAGTTGCCGTTTCACTTAAAATCAAGTCATTTGTCTTTCCATAAAGCAAATATAACCAACTCCCCATAAAGTCGTTATATTTACTTTATACCTTAGCCAAAATACAATTTCCTATCCAAGGGACTTATACGTTTAAAACGGAGTAAGTATCACATACTTTAAAACTCTTCAAGTCCCCTAACTTTAAAATCAACTTAAGACATCCTTACTATTTTCAAAGAAGTGAGTTAATCTCCTAACCCACCCGACTTGGCATTACATAAAACAAGTAAATAATGTCATAGTCTTGTACGTCTACCGTACTACATACGTGCAACTAGTCATGCTCAAAAGATAGGAAAAGTTCTACATAGAGTAAATCACACAACTACCTCTTAACTTCTAAGAGTAGAAGGAAACATGAAATGATACCACAAGTATATTCCATACATAGAATCATGCCAAAGGAAGGAAGAGGTTCACATACCTCGCGACGATTGTCGACAAATAGCAAAATGCTCCAAAGTACTCCAACCTTGATAGCTATTCCACTCTCCAAGTAGGATACGCTATACATAGTACTTCAACCTATAATGGTCACAATATGTCCATTAACCTTTCACTTCTAACGTAGAATATTTTAGGTGCTAAGTCGCTAAATTCTCTGAGAAAATCTGACAAAGACCTCCTTTGTTTCTACTCACTTTGCCACCTTTTCAAGGCGAATACAATAACCAAACAGCCCCAATTGGCTCACAACAATATAGAAGGTATTCCAATACAATGAATAACTAAACAGCCCCAATTGGCTCACAATTTAGAAAGTAGTCCAATACAAATGAATAACAAACTAAAAGTCCAAATTCGGCCACCTTGAGTTCAACCATACCAATTCTTATCAAATTTCCATTTCAATCCAAATTGGTTGCATAACATGATATCAAGTCGCATTTGATTATAACAATCCATAATCTCTAAGTAGGTAACATGCGACGATTTCTAATAAGCGACGATTAATAATCCAATTTTCAAGTGGCTTATATAACATTTCGAATTTAGCTACAAGCACTCCATAATACTTATAAACTTCTACATACCAACTTCATGTTGTCAACGTGTAAAACTAACAACAACAAAAATATATAATCTTATAACATCTTAAAGGACAAGATTATACCTTAACGATTCTCAATCCAATCTTCAAATCCGAAGTCGTTCCTTAGCAACTTAGAGACTCTCCAAGATACTTCAATCCGCTACTTGAGACCCTTATAACCATACCAACAATTTTCCTTCAAACTTCCAACCAAAACCTAGAAAAGCCATTAGGTTTTCACCTTGCGACTAATACGAAAACTCTCTTTTTCCGGGATTTTTCTATTGAGATATACTCACATAACACTCATGAACCTTGGTTTAAAGTGTGGGGCTTAATGGACAAGAAACAAAATATTTTCCTTCTTTGCTATGGGGAACCCGAGAGCTCACAATGAGTGTCTCCAAATTCCTTGTGATATTTGGCTAAGTGTTAAGCCCTCTCTTGCTACTAGTAGTAATATAAAGGGCAATGGAGGGTCAAGGTGTCTACAAATGGGTGGCTAGGATGAGGTCTTGCTAAATATCAAGTCTAGTGGGACCTTGACTAAGTCAACTTTGTCAAGCTAAACAACTTGCAAGACTTGTCTTGCTAACAAGGGTCAAATGACCCTTGTGCCCATGCATTTCGTCCAAGACATCTATAAGGGGGGTGACACGTGTCGCCCTCCCATTCGTCACAATAAAACGTTTTCCGAAAATTTCATAATTCCGAGAAATTTTTACAAGTCTCAAATCTTAACACTGTGAGTTCTTACGTACGTTCTTATACCATGTCCTGTAAATACGGGGTGTAACAGCCTCCAAGTCGGAAGACAGTTCTAACTCATAGGCAACCTGGCCTACTCTATGGACGATATGGTAAGGCCCAATGTACCTTGGGCTAAGTTTTCCCTTCTTCCCGAACCTCATCACACCCTTCATGGGTGATACCTTCAAGAAGACCCAATCGTCAACCTGAAACTCCAAGTGTCGACGCCGATTATCTGTATACGACTTCTGTCGACTCTGAGCTGCTAATAGTCTCTCCTGGATAAGCTTCACCTTATCCACAGCCTGCTGAATCAAGTCTGGGCCAACTAACTGAACCTCGCCCACGTCGAACCAACCAATCGGCGACCTATACTTTTTTCCATACAAGGCCTCATACGGGGCCATCTGGATACTGGAGTGGTAGCTGTTATTATACGCAAACTCAACTAGAGGCAAGTGATCCTCCCAGCTACCCCTGAAGTCAATAATGCAGGATCGTAGCATATCCTCAAGGGTATGGATAGTACGCTCTGCCTGTCCGTCGGTCTGAGGGTGAAATGTCGTACTGAGACTCACCTGTATCCCTAACCTCTTCTGGAAAGACCTCCAGAAGTTAGCCGTGAACTGAGCTCCTCTGTATGATATAATAGATGTAGGAACTCCGTGCAGTCTCACAATCTCTCTGATATAAAGTCTAGCATAATCCTCAACCGAATAAGTAGTCCTGGCTGGAAGAAAGTGGGCTGATTTTGTCAGCCTGTCTACAATAACCCAGATAGAATCACACTTCCTCAGAGTACGAGGTAACCCTGTAACAAAATCCATGTTGATCACCTCCCACTTCCATGTCGGAATCTCAATGGCCTATAATAGCCCACCGGGCTTCTGGTGCTCAACCTTGACCTGCTGACAATTCGGACACTGAGCAACAAACTCTGCTACGTCCCTCTTCAGGCCATCCCACCAATACATACATCTGAGGTCATGGTACATCTTAGTAGACCCCGGATGAATAGAGTAACGAACACTGTGTACCTCCCCTAGAACCTACTGACGAAGTCCTGCAACATCGGGAATACACAATCTGCCCTCGTACCTTAGCACTCCATCAGGTGCTACCTCAAACAAACTCTTCTCCTCCCGAAGAGTCGTATCTCGATACCGTGTCAGAACCGGATCCTCATACTGTCGTCTCTTCACCTCCTCAATAATGGAAGACTTGGCAACCTCTCGAACCTGAATCTCGCTAAAATCACCCCCACGGGTCCTCTACAAGCTTGCCAACATATTGTCTTCTTGTCGCCCTTCCAATAATTTCTTAACACTTAGGGTTGTAACCATTTGAGAGAGAAGAGAAGAGAAGAGCAAATTATTTTGGATGAAGTCTTGTAAATGACCAAGTCTTGCAAGTTTGGAGGGACACTTGTCGCCCTCCCATAGGTCCTTTACAACAAATATCTTCTAATTTTACACCATTTCCGCAAAAAATCCCGCCTTGGCACCACGGCCCTGCAGCCGACGCCGTGGTGCTGAAGCTTCAGAAGATTTCAGGACTTACGGAGCCACGACCCTGACACACGGCGCCGTGGCGCCTGACTGAAACATTTTCTTTCTCTTCTGCCAGCGGAACTTGTAACGTCCATACTTCTCTACTCTGATGTTCTATCGACGAGGGGTTTGATGTGTTGGAAACTAGACTCCACGAACTTCATATTAGGCTTTTGAAACACCAAAACAACTCCTAATATACTAGGATATATACCACTCCAAAGTTGACTAAAAATCTGTCCAAAAACATTCTGCCAACTTATCTTTCCATATTCAAATTTTATTTCCTTTCGTACGTTCTCATCTCATCCTCTTGGAATTACGGGGTGTAACAAGTACTCTGAGAGTTACTAGCATTTTCTTTGACAAAATTAATCATCTCAGATTGACTATGGATCCTGGAAGTATTGGTTTTCCTAGGGGATTGATAACCATGCCCAGTCCTTGTGGAATTACTGAAGTTCAACATTTCATCCAGTTTGGAGGTTCCCATGTTTATTCTTCGAAACATGGTCTCAGCTGTATACAATCGTGCATGAATCTTACCAAGCTCAAGATCCTTCTTGGTAAGTGTCAACTCTTGTCGGTTGATTGTGCCTTTCAAATTGCAATTCTCAAGAGCCAATGATTTTGCTTTTGAGTCTAGTTGCTCAGATGTAGTGATTAAGGCTTTACAAAGATTTTGTAATTCCTTTATTGTTTCGTCTTTGAAGACAACTAGATCCAAATTTGCAGCCTCAGTTGAAGAAATAAATCCACTAAAACAATTTACATCAGAATAATCAAAGTATATATACCTCTCTGATAGTGCAGACATTCCAGATGTGGAGTCCGATGTTGCTCCTGATGTTGTGTCAACATCGTCAACAACATCTTCATCGTCGGACAGTGAGTGTTCAAACATGGCTGCAAGCATTTCATGTGGTTTTTCTTCTTCTTGATCTTCTTCTACCTCTTCATTCTCATCATCACTAAGGGTTACCTACATAACCTTACCAATTTTCCTAAGGGTGTTTGCACACTCATTAGCGTAGTGTCCCCAACCGAAGCATGCATGACATTTCACTCCCTCGAGTTGTTTGGGACTGAAGTTGGTACCATCAGAGTTGGATTTCCTCAGTGGATTGAGATTTCTCTGCTCAGAAGTTGACCTATTTGGCTGCTTATTGAAGAGAGAGTTCTGATGCTTATTATAATTGGCTTTGTTACGGTTAGTGTTGATCTTTTTCACCATCGAATTGAATCTACGAGTGAGTAAGGCAACAGTTGCATCACTTCCCAGTTCCTCCAGGTTTTCTTCCTCGTTTTCCATTACAGATTCTGAGGTTTGTCCTTGGAGTGCCAAAGTCTTGTCATTATATAGATCTCTTTGACTTTTCATGTTCATCTCATATGTTTGAAATATGCTCATTAAAGCGTGAAGATCGATAGTAGCAAGATTATGGGCCTCTTCAAAAACACAAATCTTAGTATTAAATCTTTCAGGAAGAGATCTGAGAGCTTTATCCACAAGTTGTGTGTTGCTTAATGGTGACCCAAGCACTTGACACTGATTTGTAATGTCAATCAACTTTTAAAAATATGATTTTATGTCGTCAGACTCCTCCATTCTTAAGCGCTCGTATTGACTCAAGATCATGCAAAGCTTTGTACGTCGAAGAAGCTCAAAATACCTCGCTTAATTTGTGTAAGGAATTTCAAGCAGTTTATAACAGTACTTACTAATCAAGTATGGGCTGATACTCTACGTGCTTCTAACAGTGCATTTCATGAAACCAGGCCTATATGATCATTAACTTGGGAAAAAAAATTAGGTGGGAAGGAGGCATAGGGATTCAGTACAGGGAAGGATACTTTGATATGAGAAGGGTGGGAAACAGATAAGAGAGGTACAACGATATAGATGAATTCAACAAAGTGATAATAGATATTCAGGGTAATGTAGTCAAGTGACAACTGTTGATGCAACCTTCATGATTAATAGGAGGTGATTTTAACACTATTGTGACAGATTTAGGAAAATATGGGAGGTTATTAGTCATAATTAATGAAGTTCAAGATTTTAGAGCTTATATGCAAAACTGTGAGGTAACTGACTTGGGTTTAAAAAGACAGTACTTATAATTGGTGAATTGTATATGTGTGATATACTGTGGTCCGGTGCAGCATCTGTTGGTTTGCTGAATATAGATGGATAGCCATAAGTATAAAGGAGGCTCTGCCGAAATTTCTAGAACCTGAGACATGTCAAGAACATTCGAGGACGAATGTTTCTAAGGGGGGAAGAATGTTACACCTCGTATGATAAGACAAAGATTTAGAACGTCATTAAGGATTGAGATTTCCAATTTTTGAAATTACAAATATTCTACGTGCTAATACGGATCAATTTTTGGCAATGACAAATGTGACGCCGGAAATCTCTTTAGAAATGGTGGTATAAATAAATATGTATTTTTCCGTTATGAGTTAGTAAGATATTTAAAAGGTACGATGATAAGAAATTAAGGCAATGGGAAATTAGATTAAAAGAAGTGGGGGTTGATTTAGTTAAATAAATACTTAGAGGGGGCAAAGTGTGGCTTTTAAGGGGGTCTTAGTACATTATTTAGAAATCTGAAAATTGATAAAACTCCTCTAAAACCTTCATTTCTCCCACAAAACAAAATCAGATTTTTAAGCTCCCATTTCTCCCCCCTTCTTGAACGAAAATCCCCACCATTTGCAAAGAAAATTTAGCTTGTTATTCCATCTTCTTGGGGTAAATTATCCCACAATTTTGAGGCGAAATTATCACCCCAAAACAGTGGGGAGTTCTCGGCATTTCTGCCAATTTTAGGGCAGTGGGTTCTTTGTTTTTTTGGACAAGATTTCTTGAAGAAAAAGGTGTAAGAATGTTGGGTTAACATAGTAGAATTATTGCATGTTGGATTGGGGTTGAAGAAGTGAAGATTGACGAAGAAAACTCGAATTTTGTGAATGAAAAATGGGCAGAAAATCGCTGGTTACTGGCAGATTTTTAGTCAAATTTGGAAGGGAATATCTCTTAGCATATTAGGAGTTTTTGGGTGTTTCAAAAACCTAAAATGAATTTCGTCGAGTCTAGTTTCCAACGCAACAAACCGATCGTCTATAGGACACTGGAGTAGAGAGTTATCGACGTTACAAGTTCAGCCGACGAAGCAGTGGCAAAAAAATCTGGACAGTCACGTTTTTTGGGACTGTTTTGGACGAATTCGAGGTATAAAATTCTTCTTTTATAGTTTAATGACATTGCATGTTGTTGTAGTTGAAGATATGAATTGGTGTTAAGATGGAATTGGAAATATGAAATGCATGTGATTGTATTAAGGATATATACACCGATTTAGAACCTATTCTTGGCGTACGTTGGAATTGAGTAATTGTGTTGGTATGTTATTACTAATTGCATGTGAAAATTTAGATGAAACCTTGATGTTTAAAGTTAAAGTTGTTAATTGAAGTTGTTGGGAGATTAATTGGAAAGTAAGGAATTTTGGAAAAAGCTTTGGAATTGTAAAATGTTGATATGACCGGAAAATTGATAGAAATTGTTGAAAATTTCGATAATGTATTACGGACTGAACTAGTATGTAAATAAGCTACAAACATGCATATGTATTGCAATAAGATACCTATACATGCCTCGAAAGGATTAAGTGTAAGAAAGGTGTTAATTTTATATATTCTGGAATAAAGGGGAATTGTTGGTTTGAATTGGATTGTTGGTTGATTGGATTGTAGCTGGAGTTGAATTGTTGGTTGACTTGGATTATTGGAAAATTGTGGATACGCACATAAACAAAGGAAATGCTGCCCAAATTTTTTGTAGAAATAAGGGAGCCTTTAAGCATATAACTTACATTAGGAATCATAGAATTGACGAGCATGTTGTTCCTTATCATAGGTTGAAGTACTAGACGAGGAATACCTTAATACCAAGCTGATTAGTTCGCCTAAGAGGTATGTAAGACTTTTCTTTCTTTCTTTTGGCATGATTTTTAGTAAAGTACGGCGGACGTACTTAACTCCTACCAGTTCAGTTTTAAAAATGATTATTTACTAATGATTATGATTCAGTAACAGAGTTTATGGTAGTAATGTTATTGAGAGTCACATCATGATTTTAGCTGCATACAGTTGCTCATGTTATCTACTCGTGCTAAGTGTTACTATTTGATTCCACTGAGTCCCGGGCCAGATCATGTTCGTGCCGCGATCGAATCTGATTTCATCGAGTCCTCACTGAGGCCGAGACACGTTATATATATCAGATTACATCGAGTCCTCCTGTAGGTCGAGACATGTTACGCCGCAGTCTGATTCCATCGAGTCCCTCCACAGAGGCCGAGACATGTTTCTGATTTTAATATCTATACGAGCACGATGTTTTATGATTCAGTATACATGATATGCTTTCAGACATGAATCTCAGTTTTATGACAGTTTTATGACTCTCTGTTTTACTTGGTACATTTGTTAATCAGTTTCTGATATTTTATGTTTTACATACTCGAGACGTTATCTCGTCGACCCCTTCTCGGCTGCGTTCATGCCCGCAGGTTCAGGAGTTCAGATAGGTGACCCTCCAGTCTAGGATTTCTGTACAGCAGTTGGAGAGCTCCTTTGTTCCGGAGCCAGCTATTTTTGGTACAGACCTTTATTTCCAGACTTATGCATATTTTTGGGCACGACGGGGTCCTGTCCCGTCATATGTCAGTATTATTCTCTTAGAGGTCTGTGAACAGTTGTGGGTTGGATGTTTGTACTTCGTTTTGGGTTTTGATGTCGTTATTTAGTAGCAGCCTTGTCGGCTTGCGTATTTTGACTTATGCCTTTGTGCGCGTGATGTGGTTGGTGGCAGCCTAGTCGGCCAGTCTATTATGACTGTTGTTTTGTTGTTGTTTTGGCGACGCCTTCGGCTCGCCGTTTTAGGGATATGTTGTAAAAGCAGTGTTGTGCTGCCGAAATTTATGTAGACATCTGTATTAATTGGATTAAGAGTGTCAAGTCTGATATGACGTCCAATTAGGACGTTAATCACGGCCCGACGGGTCGGGTCGTGACAAAGTGGTATCAGAGCAGTTAGTCCTCGGAATGTCTACAGACCGTGTCTAGTAGAGTCGTGTGTATGGGTATGTTGTGCACCATACTTATACACAGGAGGCTGCCGGACATTTAGGATTGGTTTCTACTCTTTCATCTCATAGATCGTACAATAGAGCTATGTCATAGGGTAATCCCCCCTCTCTAATAATTATTGTGGTTGCAGTAATGTTCCAAAAGACAGCGACTGTGGCTCGGAAGGGGAAAATCAGAGTAAATCGGACTTGACTTGGTGCGTCAAGCCATAAGGGAAGTGAAAGAGTTTGAGTAGAAGTATGATGACCAGGTTTGGAGGTACTAGGTCCACGTCAGGTAAGGAAACTCTTGTAATCTTCTATATCTTGAATAAGGGATGGTATCGTTAAGGATTGGGACCGGGAGCAATGTCAGGGTTACGTATGTATACTAGAATATGTTGAAATTATGAAAAGTACGACAAGTAAGAAATAAGTGAATAAGTGTTAAAAGAAGTGGATTTGCTTACAATTACGAGTAGTGAAGAGATCCCTTCCAGACCATGAATGAGGTGTCGACTTGTGAAATGAATTGCAATAGTCTCTATCTTACGAATTGGTATTCCGTTATGCTACGTTATCTGCTCTATAGTTATGGAGATTGAATTTTTCCTTCCAAAGATAGAAAATGAAGCTTACCTACTATTTTCTCCTTCATACCTTTAATTAAATGTTGAGCTCTAATTGTTAGAATCTGTGACGATTTTATGATATACCATGTTGCTGGACTATGTGAAGGTAGGAAAATGCAAAAGAACATTGTTCTCAGGTAAGAATAAGAAGAGGTTATTACTTCCGGAATAATAAGATTATTATAAGAATGAAAGCATTTTCTTATTTTGGACCGAATGCTGGGAAGTATTGGACATATGGATTAATTGGGTTTCTTTCGCAAATGACTTAGAACTTGGGAATGATGAGCATCCTATTAGTGTATAGTTGTGTCAAGCACTTTAAATATTGTAACCTTTGGAGTTCATATTCTCAGTTAAGAAGTTATTTGAAGGATTGGTAATCGAGGTATGTATTTGTGCACAGTTTCAACACATTAGTTCACGCAGAATGCTAAGATGAGACTATTTGGTCTAGTGGAACCAAAGGTTAAGAGATAGAAGAAGCTCATAATACCTCGCTTAATTTGTGTAAGGAATTTCAAGCAGTTTATAACAGTACTTACTAATCAAGTATGGGCTGATACTCTACGTGCTTCTAACAGTGCATTTCATGAAACCAGGCCTATATGATCATTAACTTGGGAAAAAAAATTAGGTGGGAAGGAGGCATAGGGATTCAGTACAGGGTCGGATACTTTGATATGAGAAGGGTGGAAAACAGATAAGAGAGGTACAAAGATATAGATGAATTCAACAAAGTGATAATAGATATTCAGGGTAATGTAGTCAAGTGACAACTGTTGATGCAATCTTCATGGTTAATAGGAGGTGATTTTAACACTATTGTGACAGATTTAGGAAAATATGGGAGGTTATTAGTCATAATTAATGAAGTTCAAGATTTTAGAGCTTATATGCAAAGCGTAGGAGTAACTAACTTGGGTTTAAAAAGGCAGTACTTATAATTGGTGAATTGTATATGTGTGATATACTGTGGTCCGGTGCGGCATCTGTTGGTTTGCTGAATATAGATGGATAGCCATAAGTATAAAGGAGGCTCTGCCGAAATTTCTAGAACCTGAGACATGTCAAGAACATTCGAGGACGAATGTTTCTAAGGGGGGAAGAATGTTACACCTCGTATGATAAGACAAAGATTTAGAACGTCATTAAGGATTGAGATTTCCAATTTTTGAAATTACAAATATTCTACGTGCTAATACGGATTAATTTTTGGCAATGACAAATGTGACGCCGGAAATCTCTTTAGAAATGGTGGTATAAATAAATATGTATTTTTCCGTTATGAGTTAGTAAGATATTTAAAAGGTACGATGATAAGAAATTAAGGCAATGAGAAATTAGATTAAAAGAAGTGGGGATTGATTTACTTAAATAAATACTTAGAGGGGGCAAAGTGTGGCTTTTAAGGGGGTCTTAGTGCATTATTTAGAAATCTGAAAATTGATAAAACTCCTCTAAAACCTTCATTTCTCCCACAAAACAAAATCAGATTTTTAAGCTCCCATTTCTCTCCCCCCCCCTCCCCCTCTTGAACGAAAATCCCCACCCTTTGCAAAGAAAATTTAGCTTGTTATTCCATCTTCTTGGGGTAAATTATCCCACCATTTTGAGGCGAAATTATCACCCCAAAACAGTGGGGAGTTCTCGACATTTCTGCCAATTTTAGGGCAGTGGTTTCTTGGGTTTTTTGGACAAGATTTCTTGAAGAAAAAGGTGTAAGAATGTTGGGTTAACATAGTAGAATTATTGCATGTTGGATTGGGGTTGAGGAAGTGAAGATTGACGAAGCAAAATCGAATTTTGTGAAAGAAAAATGGGCAGAAAATCGCTGGTTACTGGCAGATTTTTAGTCAAATTTGGAAGGGAATATCTCCTAGCATATTAGGAGTTTTTGGGTATTTCAAAAGCCTAAAATTAAGTTCGTCGAGTCTAGTTTCCAACGCAACAAACCGCTCCTCGATAGGACACTGTATTAGAGAGTTATCGACGTTACAAGTTCAGCCGACGAAGCAGTGGCAAAAAAATCTGGACAGTCACGTTTTTGGGGACTGTTTTGGATGAATTCGAGGTATAAAATTCTTCTTTTATAGTTTAATGACATTGCATGTTGTTGTAGTTGAAGATATGAATTGGTGTTAAGATGGAATTGGAAATATGAAATGCATGTGATTGTATTAAGGATATATACACCGATTTAGAACCTATTCTTGGCGTACGTTGAAATTGAGTAATTGTGTTGGTATGTTATTACTAATTGCATGTGAAAATTTAGATGAAACATTGATGTTTAAAGTTAAAGTTGTTAATTGAAGTTGTTGGGAGATTAATTGGAAAGTAAGGAATTTTGGAAAAAGCTTTGGAATTGTAAAATGTTGATATGACCGGAAAGTTGATAGAAATTGTTGAAAATTTCGATAATGTATTACGGACTGAACTAGTATGTAAATAAGCTACAAACATGCATATGTATTGCAATAAGATACCTATACATGCCTCGAAAGGATTAAGTGTAAGAAAGATGTTAATTTTATATATTCTGGAATAAAGGGGAATTGTTGGTTTGAATTGGATTGTTGGTTGATTGGATTGTAGCTGGAGTTGAATTGTTGGTTGACTTGGATTATTGGAAAATTGTGGATACACACATAAACAAAGGAAATGCTGCCCAAATTTTTGTAGAAATAAGGGAGCCTTTAAGCATATAACTTACATTAGGAATCATAGAATTGACGAGCATGTTGTTCCTTATCATAGGTTGAAGTACTAGACGAGGAATACCTTAATACCAAGCTGATTAGTTCGCCTAAGAGGTATGTAAGACCTTTCTTTCTTTCTTTTGGCATGATTTTTAGTAAAGTACGGCGGACGTACTTAACTCCTACCAGTTCAGTTTTAAAAATGATTATTTACTAATGATTATGATTCGATGTGAGTTTATGGTAGTAATGTTATTGAGAGTCACATCATGATTTTAGCTGCATACAGTTGCTCATGTTATCTACTCGTGGTAAGTGTTACTATTTCATTCCACTGAGTCCCGGGCCAGATCATGTTCGTGCACAACCAGATACAGATTTCATCGAGTCCCTCACTAGAGGGCCGAGACACGTTATATATATACAGATTACATCGAGTCCCTCCTGTAGGCCGAGACATGTTCTGGCAGAATATAGATTCCATCGAGTCCTCCAGTAGGCGAGACATGTTTCTGATTTTATATACAGACATGAGCACGATGTTTTATGATTCAGTATACATGATATGCTTTCAGACATGATTCTCAGTTTTATGACAGTTTGATGACTCTCTGTTTTACTTGGTACAGTTGTTAATCAGTTTTACAGTATTTTATGTTTTACATACTCAATACATTATCTCATCGACCCCTTCTCGGGGCTGCGTTCATGCCCGCAGGTTCAGGAGTTCAGATAGGTGACCCTCCAGTCTAGGATTTGCATCTGATTGGAGAGATCCTTTGTTCCGGAGCCAGCTATTTTTGGTACAGACCTTTATTTCCAGACTTATGCATATTTTTGGGCACGACGGGGTCCTGTCCCATCACATGTCATTATTATTCTCTTAGAGGTCTGTGGACAGTTGTGGGTTGGATGTTTGTACTTCGTTTTGGGTTTTGATGTCGTTATTTAGTAGCAGCCTTGCCGGCTTGCGTACTTTGACTTATGCCTTTGTGCGCGTGATGTGGTTGGTGGCAGCCTAGTCGGCCAGCCTATTATGACTGTTGTTTTGTTGTTGTTTTGGCAGCCTTGTCGGCTCGCCCGTTTTTAGGGATATGTTGTAAAAGCAGCGTTGTGCTGCCGAAATTTATGTAGACATCTGTATTAATTGGATTAAGAGTGTCAAGTCAGAAATGACGTCCAATTAGGACGTTAATCACGGCCCGACGGGTCGGGTCGTGACAACAACCTCTAACCGAAATAATACCCCTTCTATATTGGCTCATAAGTTAACCTGATCATCGCAACCCTAAGCTTTCCATAATTCGAAATAGATCAAACCGCCACAAATTTGTTATCGTAAATACCCTAGTGACCAACACCTTAATCGAGAGTCTATCATGATGATTTCCTGCGAAAAAACCAGTTGTTACCTTATTTTGCCGAGCTTTAACACATCCAACTGACCGTGCAATTTTCCTCGTTCTTCGGTCAACTTCAAGGTCATTAGACCAGTAACTAATGAACTTCTCAAGTATTAACCCTTTCATATCATGCCCACAATCGTATCCACAAACTAGATGCAACACCTGAATCCTTCAACTGGAACTCCACACATGTCCAGCGCAAGCGTTATTCCTATTAGTCGATCATTGGCTCACATTAGCCTATGATGAGTTTGATATACCAACCCATATATGACTTTTACACTCACTCAATACTAAACAACTGTGAATAACTCACAATAAACAATCTCTTGGTTTGAACAACTCATGTATCATCACTAACCTTTAAATGCCTAGTGACCCCACGAACACCCAATCAGGTAAAGAAACACGACAATTTATTTCCTTAATCTTCACTCATCACAAGTAACATTGCCACATGATCTTGCAAAGCAAGTCATTCCCTGAAAGAACTGGCAATCACTAATTCTACCATACTTATCACAATTTTATCAAATCGAAGCCAACATAACCATTCATAACCTATACAAAATTCAGCCGCGTACACCTCACAACTAGTCCCATAAACACGACAAATACCAATTTTTCCCTTCATATAGCGGAAATTGATCCACCCAATTTCCTCTTCTTGCATATCTGAATTGTAATTCCCACTTTTCAAAGATATCACCGAACTGAGAAGTCACAATCATAAACCCACTAAACAGAATCTTCAAACTATAGCAGAAGACTGAACTGGGTCACACGTACATATCATTGTAACACATCTCAGATCCTACTGCGTGACGTCATATCGAACCACTCACGCATGAATTTAAGAGCATGTTACCACCATCAGTGATAGAATAAGAAGAAGACGTTCAGATACCAATTTGATTTAACTTAGTATGAAAGGAATGAAGAAAGTGAAGGTTACTAAATATCTCATAGCCTCTTGAAGATAAGTACAGACGTTCACACTGATCCACAAGATTCTACTTGACATTGCTCTTGTATTTAAGACTTTTTAACCTAAAGCTCTGATACCAACTTGTCACGATCCCTTTTCCGGAATTGTGGTAGCAGCTACACATTCCCATCTGTAGGCGAACCATTTCCCATATAAACAAAACAACTCGAAAGAAATGCGAAATTATAATCAAAACGTCAATATAACCCCCAAAATTTGGTCCGCGATACAAGAGAACTAATGCAGAATACAAGTCTGAAAGTCAAAGGCATCAAATGCCAAAAATGAATACAAAATTGAAAGGTAGTACATGTATATCGAATACAAAAAAAAGACAAGAGTAAAGATAAAGTATCCAGGACATGCTGAATGGAAACATCCTCACCCCAAAGTCTGGATGTTTGCCCGCTCGTACAACCACTCAAGCTTATGAACTTGTAGAGTGATATGTATCTGCATTAGGAAAAGATGCAACAAGTATAGCATGACTAAGCAACGTACCCCAGTAGACATCACATGAAGATACATAATAGAGAAAAATATTAAATTGACACTAGATAAGCCTATACTAGACAATTTAATATCTCATATAAGTCACGTTGTACATATATCAATTCAGTGATTCATCAAGTCACAAAGAGCTTCCCTCGTCTCACTCAAACCTTCATACCGTAAACAGCGTACCCCAGTATACATCACAGGAAGATATGTAATAGAGATATATATTAAATTGACACTAGATAAGCCTATATTAGACAGTTTAATATCTCATATAAGTCACGTTGTACATATGTCAATTCAGTGATTCATCAAGTCACAAGGATCTTCCCTCGCCTCACTCAAACCTTCATACCTTAAACTTCTCCCTATCTGGCACATCCCATGTACCATCTTTATAAAATTAATCCAATAGAAAAGTACCGACCTACTCTAGTTACTATGTTGAACACTCTCTTACTACACAAACAATAACCCGAATCATCACTAAACTGATCCATAATCTGAAAGTCAATCCTTCATTACCGAACATACAATCCCGCTATCATTCTCATGGAGTTTTGTCAAAATACCCTTGTCAACAACCTCTAATTGAAATAATACCCCTTCTATATTGGCTCACAAGGTGTTAACCTGATCATCGCTACCCGCAGATTTCCACAAATAGAAATAGATCAAACTACCAGAAATTTGTTATCGTAAATACCCCCAGTGACCAACACCTTAATCGAGAGTCTATCGTGATGCTTGTCTGCGAAGAAAACCAGCCCTTACCTTATTTTGTCGAGCTATAACACATCCAACTACCCGTGCAATTTTCCTCATTCTTCGGTCAACTTTAAGGTCATTATACTAGTAACTGATGAACTTCTCAAGTATTAACCCTTACATATCATGCCTACAATCGTATCCAAAAACTAGATGCAACACCCGATAATCCTTCAACTGGAACTCCACACATGTCTAGCGCAAGCATTATTCCTATTAATAGATCATTGGCTCTCATTAGCCTATGATGAGTCAGATATACCAACCCATATATGACTTTTACACTCACTCAATACTAAATAACTGTGAATAATTTACAATAAACAATCTCTTGGTTTGAACAACACCCTACCATCACTAACCTTTAAATGCCCAGTGACCCCATGAACACCCAATCAGGTAAAGAAACAGGACAATTTATTTCCTTAAGCTTCACTCATCACAAGTAACATTGCCACCTGATCTCGAAAAGAAAGTCATTCCCTGAAAGAACTCGCAATCACTAATTTTACCCTACTATCACGATTTTATAAAATCGAAGCCAACATAATTCATAACCTATACGAAATCCACCCTCGTACACCTCACAACTTGTCCCACAAACACGACATATACCAATTTTTCCCTTCATACAGCAGGAATTGATCCACACAATTTCCTCTTCTTGCACTTCTGAATTGTAATTCCCACTTTCCAAAGATACCACCGAATTGAATTATAAACCCACTAAACAAAATCTTCAAACCATAGCGGAAGACTGAACTAGGTCACACGTACATATCATTGTAACACATCTCAGATCCTATTGTGTGACGTCATATCGAACCATTTACATATGAATTTAAGAGCATGTTACCACCATTTAAGAACTTGCCCCGGTGGATTTATCCTCCGCTGCGACGAAAACCCACCATCACCAAAACATTCACTTTGACGAGCGAACCTCTCGTTGAGGAGGACTCATCAGAGTGAACACTAGAGTCACTACGGTGGACACCAGAGACCAGCAAAGGAAAGACAGCCAACACTCTTATCCAACATTCAAAACACTCCAGAGACCCGCCAGACATGCTCGTCTAAGATAAATAGTGCTACGAACTCATTTGTACCCTTGAATTTCACATTTAACCGAGATAAGTCATACTTTTCTAATGAAATCTATAGGAAAACCAAATATCTAAACTTTACAAATAAGGCTACCAAAATACATCAGATTGCCTTGAGAAGTGAACCAAAGACTCGACTATGTCATAAATGACCCTCCAGAACTACCGGAAGTGATGGAACCTGAAAACGAATCCATCTATTCAAAAGCCAAATTTGAGTCAAACTAACTAACTCGGAGTTTCTAGTTTAGGGTTTTTCATCTGAAAATCATATAAATGGACCTCGGGATCCATGCCACCCATCCCAGTTCATCACAAATCCCGCATAGAGTCTGTGGGAAGGTCTTTAGCTAAAATGAATTGATAGGTCATTACAATAATATGTGCTTGATCTATTTAAATGTTGAAGTCATGGATATACAAATAGGTTTAGAATTAGTGTGTATGCTCATGTATTTTCCTCCATTTATTTTCACTTCATCTTGCCATCTTAATTTAAAATGTAGCAGGTGTATACAAGGATATAAAGGTTATATACCAGGTATATCCAATATCTATTAAGCACGGACACCTCATTTAGGGTGAGGTGTCCGTGACACCTCATTTAAGGTGAGGTGTCCATGTCGGACACTGGGGGGACACGAAATGCGTCGGACACACCTCAGACACATGTCCGAGACGTGTCCGAGTGGGCCCAGTCCAAAAAAAAAGAAATTGCTCGGACACGGGATGGACACGTACGGGACACGGGAATTAAAAAAAAGGGTAAAAAGACTAAAAACTAAAAAAACCCTAAATTGCCATCGCGACTTTCATTTTCAGAAATCGAAGGTGACCTGCGAAATCGACTCCGGAGACTGCGAATTCCATCTCGTGTCCCTCCCGGTCCGACGACTTCCCTTCCCGCGACTCCGGCGACTCTGCGAAGTCCATTCCGGTCCGGCGACTTCCCTTTCCCGCGACTCCGGCGACTCAGTTCGACTTTCCCTTCCCAAATCCCAGGTATGTCTTGGTCGACTCTTGCCAGTATTAGCAACATCAAGATCCTCTGGGAAGATGGACTTTAACAATTAATATTTTAAATTTTTTAATTTTATAAGTAAACTTGTATATTATGTATTTTTCAGGTTCTTATTATGGTTTCTAATATTTACCAAAGTGGTAGCGGTAGCGGTAGTGCTAGTGGTAGTGCTAGTGTGCCATCGATATCTTCATCTTCATGTGATGACATCGAGGATCGTCCTTTATGGAAATATGTAACTAGACTTGAAAAACGTAATAGAGGAGGAGGTAATTACTCGTTTACATGTGATTTTTTTGGATTACAAAAACAAGGAACATATACTAGGGTAAAAACACACTTGATGAATATTACTGGAAAAGGCATCACTGGTTGTAAAAAAGTGTCAAGGCAGGATAGGGAAAAATAGAAAAAGATGAGGAAGAATTTGATAGACAAAAAGTTTTAGCGGCGGTCAATAAAGTTTCACTTCCTTCTGGATCAATCCCCTCCCAATCTGATAGTACTTCTACTGAATTTGCTAACCTTTTTAAAAAAAGAAAAGGTAATGCAAACACTGTAGATAAAGCTTTTGACATGCAAGCTAGGGCTCAACTAGATTGTGAAATTGCAAGGATGTTTTTTACGGGTGGATTACCTTTTAATCTCGCAAGAAATCCCTACTTTATGAGTGCATTTACCTTTGCAGCAAATCATAATTTGAGTGGTTATGTAGCTCCAGGATATAATAAATTGAGAACTACCCTTCTTCAACAAGAAAAAAATTATGTTGATACGTTGTTGCAGCCAATTAGAAAATCTTGGACAGGGAATGGAGTTAGTATTGTGACTGATGGGTGGAGTGATCCCCAAAGGAGACCTTTGATCAATTTTATGGTTGTTTCTAACAAGGGTCCTATGTTTATTAAATCTGTGAATTGTGAGGGTGAGAAGAAGGATAAATTTTTTATCTCTAGGTTGATGAAAGAGGTAATTGATGAAGTGGGCCATCAGAATGTGGTCAAAGTTATAACAGATAATGCTAAAAATTGCAAGGGTGCAGGAGAACTAATTGAAGGTATGTACCCACATATTTATTGGACTCCATGTGTTGTGCACACTCTTAATCTTGCTTTAAAAAATATTTGTGAACCAAAGAATGTGGAAAACAATCAACAAACATATGTTGAGTGCTCTTGGATCATGGATGTCCATGAAGATTCTTTGCAAATAAAGAATTTTATCATGAATCATTCAATGAGGTTGACAATTTACAATCATTTTAGTGCTCTTAAGTTGCTTTCTGTTGCCAACACTCGTTTTGCTTCTATGATTATTATGCTTCGGAGAATGAAGCTTATTAGACGTGCTTTGATGGCAATGGTCACAAGTGAAAAATGAACTTCATACAAGGAAGATGACCAAACCAAAGCAAGGTATGTAAGAGAATTGGTGTTAAATGAAGATTGGTGGGACACGAAGGTGACTTATATTCTTGAGTTTACCGCTCCCATTCATGATATGATTAGATATTGTGACACAGACAAACCTTGCCTCCACTTGGTGTATGAGATGTGGGACACCATGATTGAAAAGGTTAAGCCTGCAATTTATAAACATGAAGGTAATAATGTAGATGAGCAATCAAGATTCTTTGATGTGGTCAACCAAATTCTCCTAGCTCGTTGGGGTAAGAACAACACCCCTCTTCATTGTTTATCTCACTCCCTAAATCCAAGGTATTATATTTCTTTATTATTTTACTTATGTACTTTTTTATTTAATTTGAGTTTGAGAATTGAGATTGATAAATTCTAATACTTAGCAAAATTATTATTTATTTTTGAAGGTTCTATAGTGATGAATGGCTTCAAGAAGACCCAACAAGAAATCCTCCTCATAGGGATAATGAACTCTCTACGGAAAGAAAGAATTGTTTTCGTCGGTTATTTCCAAATGCCGATGATTACAGAAAGGTTACAAATGAGTTTGGTAAATTTTCTCTTAAAATTGACCCTTTTGATGATATTGAGTCTGCCTCAATGAGTAGTACACTGAATCCTTGCAATTGGTGGGCTAATTATGGTGTCGCTTGTCCCCTACTTCAAGGGTTGGCTTTTAAAGTGGACATCCTGCCTCTTCTTCTTGTTATGAGCGAAATTGGAGTACTTATTCTTTTATTCACTCAATGAAAAGGAATAAATTAACTCCAAAGCGTGCTGAAGATCTAGTCTTTGTCCACAACAATCTTCGTTTGTTATCTAGGAGTTCCTCCCAATATATAGAGGGTAAAACTAAATTTTGGGATGTTGGTGGGGATACTTTTGGATCTTTGGAGGATACAAGTGTTCTTGAGTTTGCTGAATTGTCTCTTGACGAGTCTGAGTTAGAAGAAAGACTATTGCATTCAGAAGATCCGGACAAAGAGAGAGACGATGTACCAGAGCCAAACTCATTTATAGATATTTGTTAGAGACAAAATCATGTTTTATATTTATTTGAATTTGGGTCTTGGGACATACTTGTATTAGTTATGGACTATGGTCTTATGAATTATGTATTGAATATTTGATTGATTGTTAATTTGTTATGAATGTTTCTTTTTAATTTGGTACATATTTAATTTGATATTTTGGTTATTTGGTATATAACAAATTTGAATTAAATTTTATAATTTATTTATGAATGTGAAGCTTTAAAAATATTAATTTTAGTATTTTATATATTATATTATATATAAAAATATTTTTTTATTTATTTTTACAGCCGTATTCCTGCCGTGTCGTGTCCCCTATTTTTCAAAATTACTGTTTCCGCGTGTTCGTGTCCTATCGAACACCTCTCACGTGTCCGTGCTACATAGTCCAATATACCAGGTGTATATGTTGAGTGTATTATTGTGTATCCATCTGAACATGGATGGTTTGTGTGCTTCCGGGGTCTGGCCCACCCTTTATCTCCTACATCTTTGTGTGTTATCATATATTTTCTAGGTCTATACATTCCCCATCATTTCATATCACCTTTGTGCGCTGCTGTGTGCTAACTGGGCCAAGCCTACATATATTTGTTTTGTCTGCGAATATGCATTGCAACTATCTAAATTAGGTTTAGCCCATTCGTTGTCACTATTTCTTGTTGCATGGTTTAATTATAACCTGTTTATCTTTCAACCATGTTTTGCCCATCAGTGGTATTCCGTATATGCTTTATCTTTCGGATTAATTATGCATCAATTTTACTTTACTTGCAATATATTTTGATAAGTTTGGGTTCCTTCTAACTTATATTTACTTTTCCCCTCCTCTTTCCTTTCTGCACATCGTGATGGGCCACTTAGGCCGATGCATCTTCCAAAACAGTTAGGCCTCTGGCCCAACTAATTCATTTGATTGAGTCTGACACTTGTAGTTATGCACTAAAGGATCAACTATGGGTGAAAATAGCCAACTAGTGGACTTCGGTAGGCCTACCAACCTAACTCTCATTTTCATTTCATATATGTTGTATAATATTTGTATAACAAATACTTGATATATATATATTGGAACCTCCTTATGGTTATTAGTTAGGATATACAAACAATATGTACATCATTTAGCTAGAATCGTCATGAAAATGGATTTCAAAACAAATTAACTTTATTTGTACATTTTAAGGAAACGATTTAATTTCGAAGAGAAAGCCGGACTGGTTTTCATATTAAATCAAATTGGAAGAATTTGAGCTTATTTTTAAGCATAAACGAAACTGTTGTTTTACAAATGGGATGATGAATTTCAACACACAACTTTCTTCCTTTTTCAAACAAATTGATTGAAATGGGATAGATTTATAAATCCCTTTATTGACTTTTTTGGGCCGGGCACAACTAAGTTAATTTTCAAAAGAAACCAAGACTTTGAAAACTTGAGTTGATGTGTGGATTTGAGAAATGTATTATATGGGTTAGACCTTTGGAGATATCATGAAAGAAAAATGGAAAAGTCTTATATTTTATTAAAAACTTTACACATTGTTATAAATGATATTTATTATTATGAATGTCTACAACGAAAGTTAGGGTTAAACCAAGGTACTTAGACCCTGTAAATAGAGATGTTACCCTCTTTGTATTTCATCCCTCAAGAGAAATAAAGAATTATCCTCCCTTTCTCCACAATATTCTTGTTCTAGTCTTATTATTTCATAACACGTTATCAGCACGAAGTCTAACCAACTGAGATGAACGGTTAAAGAAATTAATTGATGCTATGTTTGTCATGGGTGATGATCTGCCCTATTTACACGCATATTACTCCGGAGAGTAGAATGTACGATTTTTAGAGTAAATTTTTAAGTGTGTATAATTCATGAGGTAGGTATCTTAAATAAATTATACAGTGGGTAGAAATAGTATTCCATTCTGGCATATTGTTTTCTTTCTATGTTAACAAAGTAACATGATTCCATCATTGGCTGAAATTAAGCCAGGGATTTAAGGAGTCTAACGTTTTTTTTTCAACATTAATTATTTGGTAGATCTTTGAGTGACAAAGCATTTATTGCTTGCATGAACATGAACTTTATTGCTTGCATGAACTTGCTCACATGTATGTTGTATTGTTAGAAAAATGTTATTTTATGTATAAAGGTTATTATTATACATATTTGTCGTATGTCAAATCATCATAAATAATTTGATTATGTATCATTCTAAGGCAAAAGAATACAAATTGTGTAGAATATCATCTATTATAACCATGTTGATATATTATGGTTACTGTAGCATTTGATAATAAATATTCGAATGTTAATGATATTCTCCCTTGAATAAGATGTATGAAATACTAAAGTTTAGAACTTACTTTTCATCATTTATAAATTGTATTGTCTTTAAATGTCCATTTGAGTACTATTTACTTCATGACACCAGCAGTGTCTAACTATAACTTCTTTTATGATACCAGCAATATCTAAGCAATATTTGGTTGTACAAAATTAATAATCAAGTGCTCTAGAAGAACTAACTATTTATTTAGAAGATATTGACATCAATAGTGTCCAAACAATATGTGTGATTATGGAGAATAAAATAGAGGCTCCTGAAGAACCTATATATTATGTCATTCGTTCTAGATTGTAATATACAAAGTTGTTATGATCGAAGCACAAGTTATAGTAAACCCGAAGTTTACTAAAGTAAACGACTATCATATTGAAACTATAAATGATTGGATGACTAAATCATAGTGGGTAAGTAATATATATTTGAAATGTTACCCTCTTTATTCTCCAAATTGTATTGCACAAATATGAGCATGATAAAATCACATGTCACGATAAATCAAAAGTTTATTTTTCAAAATAGAATTTATGTAATAGTAAATCAGAAGTGTCACGACCCAAACTCCGGGCCCGCGACTGGTACCCTTCTTGGTCACCCTTCTACCCATACATCACATAAAATCAGCAGAAACTCTAAGAAAACTCATGTTATAAAACAGTGCCACGATGAAATTGCCATTATATATAAATGGGAACATCCCGATGTCTGATGTCAACCGCCAACAACATATATACAAGTCACGCAAGTCCAGCCCACACATGAATACAGACCTCTAAGAGTTTGGACAGTAAACTATGACGGGACAAGTCCCCGGCGTACTCCTGAATATACATAGTCATAATGGAAGACCTGTGTCAAAATGACAAGCTCCGGAACATTGGAGCTATCCCAAAACACTAACCAAAGATCCTAAGCTCACGGATCACCCAACTAAGTTCCTAATACATGCGGGCATGAACGCAGCCCCCCGAAGGGGGTTAGTACAACAAGGTACCAAGTATGTAAACATGAAGTACAGTAAACAAGATCATAAATGTACAAAAAAATGACAGGGACAAGTATGAAAATCAAATACCAGATCCTACCGTGCCATATAAAATAAAAGTCAATTGTACCTTGTATCACTGTACCACTGTACCATTGTACCACTGTACCTTATAAAAATGAGAGTCATCGTATTTGTTTTCATATAACGCATCCCGACCCTTTAGTGAGAGATTCGGTGAAATCATCAGTGTAACATGTCCCGATCCTTTAGTGATGGACACGGTAAAAACTGTTTTATATACTACCCGACCTTTAGTTAAGGACTCGGTGTATCGCATAACGTATCCGGCTCATTTATGGAACTCAGTGTATCACATAACGTGTCCGGCCCATTTGTGGGACTCGGTGTATCACATAACGTACCCGGCCCATTTGAGAGACTCAGTGTAATGAGAGTAAACTGTACATTTTCAAAAATAGAAAAGTCATGTCAAAATCAGGGACACCTGCCCTCAGAATCATTATGCAATCCTACTCATGGGAATTGAACCCGCATGGAAATTGAACACGCATGGATCTTTTAGACCCGCAATGAGTATATATACCCGCATCATGAAGAGCTAGTCCATGGAATAATATAATATCATGGGAATTGAACCCGCATGAGTATACCTACTCGCATCATGGAGAGCTAGACCATGGAATAATATGATGTCCCGGTAATTGAACCCGCCTCACGGAAGTATGCCCATGGAATTCCACCATCATGGAAGCATGTCCATGAAATAATATAATAATGTTGCCGACCCTCCAGTGAGGGACGCGATGATGTGGAAATATAACACTTGCACGAAAGGTTATCATGAGCAAACATATGCAAGTTAAATAATCTTTGACTCTCATTAGAAAAAAAATGAATCTTGCCTTCCTTTTTAGAAAAACCAAGACAATACCATGCCTTCTTTTTTAGAATAACCAAGACAATACCATGTCTTCCTTTTTAGAAAAACCAAGACAATACCATGCCTTCCTTTTTAGAAAAACCAAGACAATACCATGCCTTCCTTTTTAGAATAACCAAGACAATACCATGCCTTCCTTTTTAGAATAACCAAGACAATACCATGTCTTCCTTTTTAGAAAAACCAAAGATACTAGCACTTGTAAAATCAAGTCACTTATACTTTTCAAATCAAGTAACTTATACTTTTCAAATCAAGTAACTTATACTTTTCAAATCAAGTCACTTATTCTTTTTAAATCAAGTAACTTATACTTTTCAAATCAAGTAACTTATACTTTTCAAATCAAGTCACTTATACTTTTCAAATCAAGTAACTTATACTTTTCAAATCAAGTCACGTATACTTTTGAAATCAAGTCACTTATTCTTTTCAAATCAAGTAACTTATACTTTTCAAATAAAGTAACTTATACTTTTAAAATCAAGTCACTTATTCTATCAAGTATCATTTTGAGATTAAGATCCAATAAAACTACGTACGTCCACCGTACACTTACTACAAATAAATAACTTTTAAAAGAAGAAAGGATAGTTCACACACCGCTTGTCGTCTGTACCGACTCGATAATCTAAATTCGTCTCGCTCATCTGGCTAACATTATGGAAACATTTGCATAGTGATAACCGATCCGAATTGCCAGATTAATCCATTTTATGAGCCTTTAGCAGGTTATATATTAATAATGATCTTATCTAATCAGCTGTGAACCTAGAAAGTGTAAAACGAGCTGGTTATATCTTAGCTTCTATGCAGATGGAAATTCTACTCATTTCAGTATAATTGATTGTCGAATCCTTTTTCATTTAACGCTGCAATGGCTTATTCGATACCTTTTCTCATTAGTGTTGTAACTTAGCAAGATCAACTCGACTCCAATACTTCCTAAAAACTCTTACAAATATCTCCCATAAGACTTGGTAAGGACTTAGAAATAATTTAGACATGCCTTTAGCATTGAATCAATAACATGAATACTCCTTAACTTCTAAGAGTAGAATGAATCATGAAACAATATCATATGTATATTTCATACGTAGAACACGCCAAAAGAAGGAAGAGGTTCACAGACCTTATTGACGACTAACCAACACGACAAGTAGAATACGTCTCAATTAGGTACTTCAACCTATAACCACAATAACACGTCTATCAACTTCATGAATACTTAATATAAGACATATACCAAGTAAAGGTTCTCTTTTCGTATAAATATTTGGGCAGCACTTCCCCTACTTATACGTACTTTTCCAACTTTCAAGAAGGCCAAATTTCATCAACAACCAAGCACCAATTAAGGGAACAACCAAAACAGCAACCAAATGGGATTACACGCCTACTTCACGTGTAAAATTCAGTCCCTTAATCCATATAAAAATAGTTCACAAAAACAGTCCGTGTTCCACAACAACAAGGGTAAAATGTGAGGTTTTTTAACACCTTTCTACACCTTTATTCCCTTAGGACTTTCATTAGCAATTACTACACTTAAACATGCATAATTGTGGCTGATTTTCCAACATTGTAATACCACAAAACAGCTCCTAAAACTGCACAACAATATCCAACAGTTTTATAGTAATTCTCGGCCAAACAACCCCCAATACAATAATCCTTTCCATAATCCTTTTTAATCCAATTCAAGTTCCAATACCTTCATACAAATCATATCAACTTATCAACACCAAGATTACTTCATTTAATCATGCAATAGGTGAATATAACACCAACAATAACCAACGAATCTAATGTCACAAAAACTGCCCATAATCGGCCACAACAACATCTATCACATGCACTTCTTATTTTTCATTTTTCTTAACACAAGTTCATCTATTGACTATAACAATATGTAATATTCAATTACTTCAAGAGAAGAAGAACTCTTACCACAAATATCGACCAAAACAGTCCACAACCTCTCGACCACTAGCTTTCCTTTTGCACCATTTCTTCAAGTTCCAATCACATTCATGTATCCACTACAAACTTGTAACCATCTTCCCTTCTTGTTTTACTTCAAAAAAGTTCATAATAAGCCTAGGTTTTAAGGCATATTCTCGCCAAAAACCGTGATCACCAACTTTGGAAGGTTAACTAGGCTTAGCACTTGGTTAAGAAACTTAATCTTGGAAAATAAGTTAACTTGTTCTTCTTGGCTATGGGGTTTTCGAACTCCTTGAGGGTTATGAAAGAGATAGGGGTTTGTAGATGAAGATATTTGTTGTGGCAAAGTCTTGCAAGACTTGGGTTTAATAGGTGTACAAGGACAAGTGGATGGGGGACCCTCTTGTCCACTTGTCTTCACAATAAAATATCTCCACACTTAGCCATATTTCACCACATTTTCGATGGCCTCTTATAATATAATACCAAGACTTAATTAATCCACACTAATCTCTTCACAAAATATTAATTCAACACTTAGCCAAATCTTACTATTTTCGATGGACACCCCCCCCCCCCCCCCCAAATTGTGAAAGTTTCAATTGGTTCATATTCTTAACCCCAAGATTTAGTAATACAACCCAAAGTCCATAACTTCATTTGGAAAGAATTCAACCACTAATATTAATTCTCGTCGTCACATTTTTTTATCTAAATTTTTTTCCATATCCGAAAATGTAAATATACTTTCCTTCCAACCTTCACATCTTATTTCCTTACTTACGTTCTCACTTATATGTCCTGGAACTACGTGGTGTAACATTATCCCCCCTTAGAAACATTCGTCCCTGAATGTTCATCTAAGGTCTCAAGCTATATAAACTTCGGCATAGTCTCATTTAACTATATCTATCACCCAATACTTGTTAGTATCAGCACCGCGGTTCCAAAATTCCTGCAACTCTCTGAAGTTTCAGCACCACGGTCATGTCCTTGGGCACTGCGGTGCTGTGCCTGAAATTTTCACAGCACGCATTTTCCACTGAATCTCTTTCTTTTTCTACAAGTTACAACAATACTCAGCAAACCTAAAGATGCCACACCGACCACAATATAACACATAGTCTCATTCTACTTCGGGTAGTCCTTAGCACATTGTACTTCCTTTGTAATCAAAGTCACATTCCTAAGGTCCTGTTGCAGTTCCTTAAAATCGATAATACCATTTCTAATCGGCTCAACAATCATCAACAACAATCACAAGTGGTTTATACTCAAACCAATTAATCATCACCTCTAATATAGTCCACGTATACCATGTACTTTAACCACGATCACACATAAATTACTTTACTCTTGAAGGCCTTGTATATCTAAGGGCTCAACGATTATCACATATTCTAAGATCCTCAAGTATTCCATGTCCTAAACTTACATTATCTCTCCCCGTATACGGGTAAGATAGCTCCTCATAATCTCAAAATCATGTTGTCTTGACCATAACAACTCATTCACTCCATACAAATATCATTCGTACATATCACTTAAGCATACAACATAGCTTAACCAACTCATGTTAACTCATTATTACTTCAGACAACATACACATGGCCCTACTAAATCTGTTCGTATAGATGCACATCATCATCATACCAACTATACAACAATTTTTTTACCAACCTGTATACCAAGTCCATATATTCCCCTTCGGGGCCGTTGTCGCTTTCTCATAGCTGCAATCACAATAATACATTAGGGAGGGACTACCCTAACAACATAGCTCTATCGTACGATCTTAGAGTAAGAGGAATAGAAACCAATCCTAAATGTACTATAGCCTCCTGTTTATGGGTGTGGTGTACAACAAACTGATAACCAAGACTCTACTGCACACGGTCTGTAGATATTCCGATGACTAACTGCTCTGATACCACTCTTGTCAAGACCCAAACCACGGGCCCGCGACTGGGGCCCTACCTGGGCACCCTTCTACCCATGCTTCACATAAAATCAGCGGAAACTCTAAGAAAACTCATGTTATAAAAATAGGCAAGCCGATGAGGCTGCTGCTATATATAAACGGGAATATCCCGACAACACAGTAGTACAACTGGCCAACAATATATATACAACTCACGCAAGTCCAGCCCACACATGAATACAAACCTCTAAGAGTTTGGACAGTAAACTATGATGGGACAAGGTCGTACCCCTGAATATACATAGCCATAATGGAAGACCTGTGTCAAAATGACAAGCTCCGGAACATTGGAGCTATCCCAAAATGTTGACCAAGGATTCTAAGCTCACGGATCACCCAACTGAGTACCTAATACCTACGGGCATGAACGCAGCCCCCCGAAGGGGGTCAGTACAATAAGGTACCAAGTATGTAAACATGAAGTACAGTAAATAAGATCATAACTGTACAAAAGAATGACAGGGACAAGCATGAAAATCAAATACCAGATCCTACCGTTCCATATAAAATAAGAGTCAACTGTACCTTGTATCATTGTACCATTGTACCATTGTACCACTGTACCTTATAAAAATGAGAGTCATCGTATCTGTTTTCATATAACACATCCCGGCCCTTTAGTGAGGGACTCGGTGAAATCATCAGTGTAACATGTCCCGACCCTTTAGTGAGGGACACGGTAAAAACTGTTCTATATAATACCCGGCCTTTAGTGAAGGACTCAGTGTATCACATAACGTACCCGACCCATTTGTGGGACTCGGTGTATCACATAACGTACCCGGCTCATTTGTGGGACTCAGTGTATCACATAACGTACCCGGTCCATTTGTGGGACTCGGTGTAATGAGAGTAAACTGTACATTTTCAAAAATAGAAAAGTCATGTCAAAATCAGGGACACCTGCCCTCAGAATTATTATGCAATCCTACTCATGAGAATTGAACCCGCATGGATCTTTTAGACCCGCAATGAGTATATATACCCGCATCATGAAGAGCTATTCCATGGAATAATATAATATCATGGGAATTGAACCCGCATGAGTCCTTAGACCCGCATGAGTATATCTACTCGCATCATGGAAAGATAGTCCATGGAATAATATGATGTCCCGGGAATTGAACTCGCCTCACAGAAGCATGCCCATGGAATTCCACCATCATGGAAGCATGTCCATGAAATACTATAATAATGTTGTCGGCCCTCTAGTGAGGGACGCGGTGATGTGAAAATATAACACTTGCACGAAAGGCTATCATGAGCAAACATATGCAAGTTAAATAATCTTTAACTCTCATTAGAATAAAAATGAATGAATTATCATTTTAGAAAACCAAGACAATACCATGCCTTCCTTTTAGAATAACCAAGACAATATCATGCCTTCCTTTTTAGAAAAACCAAGACAATACCATGCCTTCTTTTTTAGAAAAACCAAAACAATATCATGCCTTCCTTTTTAGAATAACCAAGACAATATCATGCCTTCCTTTTTAAAAAAACCAAGACAATACCATGCCTTCCTTTTTAGAAAAACCAAGACAATACCATGCCTTCAATTTTAGAATAACCAAGACAATATCATGCCTTCCTTTTTATAATAACCAAGACAATACCATGCCTTCCTTTTTAGAAAAACCAAAGATACTAGCACTTGTAAAATCAAGTCACTTATACTTTTCAAATCAAGTAACTTATACTTTTCAAATCAAGTCACTTATACTTTTCAAATCAAGTAACTTATACTTTTCAAATCAAGTAACTTATACTCTTCAAATCAAGTCACTTATTCTTTTCAAATCAAGTAACTTATACTTTTAAAATCAGGTCACTTATTCTATCAAGTATCATTTTGAGACTAAGATCCAATAAAACTACGTACGTCCACCGTACACTTACTTCAAATAAACAATTTTTAAAAGAAGAAAGGATAGTTCACACACGACGTAAATGCATGCAGGCTTCGATAATCTAAATTTGTCTCGCTCCTCTGGCTAACATTATAGAAACATTTGCATAGTGATAACCGATCCGAATATCCAAATTAATCCATTTTATGAGCCTTTAGCAGGTTATATATTAATAATAATCTTATTTAATCAGTTGTGAACCTAGAAAGTGTAAAACGAACTAGTTATATCTTAGCTTCTATGCAGATGAAAATTCTACTCATTTCAATATAATTGATTGTCGAATACTTTTCATTTAACGCTGCAATGGCTTGTTCGATACATTTTATCATTAGTGTTGTAACTTAGCAAGATCAACTCGACTCCAATACTTCCTAAAACTCTTACCATCATCTCCCATAAGACTTGGTAAGGACTTAGGAATAGTTTAGACATGCCTTTAGCATAGAATCAATAACATGAATACTCCTTAACTTCTAAGAGTAGAATGAATCATGAAACAATACCACATGTATATTTCATACGTAGAACATGCCAAAAGAAGGAAGAGGTTCACATACCTTATTGACGACTAACCAACACGACAAGTAGAATACGTCTCAATTAGGTACTTCAACATATAACCACAATAACACGTCTATCAAATTTATGAATACTTAGTATAAGACATATACCAAGTAAAGGTTCTCTTTTCGTATAAAAATTTGGGCAGCACTTCCCCTACTTATACGTACTTTCCACCTTTCAAGAAGGCCAAATTTCATCAACAACCAAGTACCAATTAAGGGCACAACCAAAACAGCAACCAAAGGGGATTACACGCCTACTTCACGTGTAAAATTCAGCCCCTTAATCCATATAAAAATAGTTCACAAAAATAGTCTGTGTTCCACAACAACAAGGGTAAAATGTGAGGCTTTTTAACACCTTTCTACACCCTTATTCCCTTAGGACTTTCATTAGCAATTACTACACTTAAACATGCATAATGGTGGCTGATTTTCCAATATTGTAATACCACAAAACAACCCATAAAACTGCACAACAATATCCAACAGTTTTATAGTAATTCTCGGCCAAACAACCCCCAATACAATAATCCTTTCCATAATCCTTTTTAATCCAATTCAAGTTCCAATACCTTCATACAAATCATATCAACTTATCAACAACAAGATTACTTCATTTTATCATGCAATAGGTGAAGATAACAACAACAATAACCAACGAATCTAATGTCACAAAAACTGCCCATAATCGGCCACAACAACATCTATCACATGCACTTCTTATTTTTCATTTTTCTTAACACAAGTTCATCTATTGACTATAACAATATGTAATATCCAATTACTTCAAGAGAAGAAGAACTCTTACCACAAATCTCGACCAAAACAGTCCACAACCTCTCGGCCACTAGCTTTTCTTTTGCACCATTTCTTCAAGTTTCAATCACATTCATGTATCCACTACAAACTTGTAACCATATTCCCTTCTTGTTTTACTTCCAAAGAGTTCATAATAAGCCTAGGTTTTAAGGCATATTCTCGCCCAAAACCATGATCACCAACTTTGGAAGGTTAACTAGGCTTAGCACTTGGTTAAGGAGATTAATCTTGGAAAATAAGTTAACTTGTTCTTCTTGGCTATGGGGTTTTCGAACTCCTTGAGGGTTATGGAAGAGATAGGAGTTTGTAGATGAAGATATTTGTTGTGGCAAAGTCTTGCAAGACTTGGGTTTAATAGGTGTACAAGGACAAGTGGATGGGGGACTCTCTTGTCCACTAGTCCACTTGTCTTCACAATAAAATATCTCCACACTTAGCCATATTTCACCACATTTTCGATGGCCTCTTATAATATAATACCAAGACTTAATTAATCCACACTAATCTCTTCACAAAATATTAATCCAACACTTAGCCAAATCTTACTATTTTCGATGGACACCCTCCCCCCCCCCCCCCCCCAAATTGTGAAATTTTCAATTGGCTCATATTCTTAACCACAAGATTTAGTAATACAATACAAAGTCCATAACTTCATTTGGAAAGAATTCAACCACTAATATTAATTCTCGTCGTTACATTTTTTTATCCAATTTTTTTTCCATATCCGAAAATGTAAATATACTTTCCTTCCAACCTTCACATCTTATATTCTTACTTAAGTTCTCACTTATATGTCCTGGAACTACGGGGTGTAACAAGAATTTTACTAAAACAAATAGCACATGACATGGTAAACTTGAAGTTTACTAGTACAAATAATTTTATCAATTGACGTGATAATTTTGATTGTCCTGATTTAAATTTGATATGCTAAGTTTGTATTCGAAATATATTGAATAACTAGAATATTCTTCAAGAATTAATTTGCTTGTTCTCATGATAAGTTGAATACACCAGCTAATGTTGGGATTGAATTTCCTAAATGCTAAAAAATATAAAAGGTGAATAAGGGCCCGTTCACATGTATGTGATGTCTTAAATATATGCATCGTTAAGACGGTCACATGTGCGTTTATTGTCAATCTGCAGCTTGACATTTACAAAGTTGCTTGCTCAAAATAATTGAGTAGAGATTATAATTTTCAGATTATGTAATCAAGATAATTCATCTTGTTAATGTTGGTTTATATTCAAGATGATTTAGTGTTGAATGCCTCTGATAAATAGCTAAACCATTGCGAATGAGAACAAAGCTTCATGTGTTGATCTGAAATATGATATATTGCATACAACGATGTTAGTATGCTTCAGAATAATAAATTATGATAAATTCTCCCCTCATAATTGGTTCAAGGACAGGAACTAAATGTTTTCATCTAATAGTTTTATTGTGCGGTATATGATTAATGAATCTACCTTGATGCACACAGATGGATTTCCCAAAGAAGGTGAAAATTATGTTAGTTTTTCTAACATAAGGGTAGAGAGAATAAAAAGCTAAAAATATATTGTGAATTATCACCGGTATGATCCTCGTTCAAACGATAATTCAAGTAAAACGCTAGAAGCATTTGCTGACCCAATTATTTCATATTTCAGCTGCAAGATGCTCCTAAATGTCCATGAAGGGCATGATTTACAACATGCATGAAGCATGGTAGACAATTCGGTTTTAAACACAATAATCCTTGAAAAGGGAGAGGAACAAATAATCAAAATAATAATAATAAAGAGGCAATATGCTCTTGAAGAGCCTACGACATAACACTTCATAAAATCTCGTACGAGGTTCAGGTACCTGAAAAATAATAAAGTGATAAGATCTTAATACGTTATGTCTAATTGCAAACCAATACAAAATGATATCTCATCGACGATATATTTGATACAATATAGTGCGCAATATTGTATAATATTATGAGGATCTGAATTCTACGTCTCTTAAAGCATATTGATGTAGAAATAATTATCAAGTAGATATATATTGGTAAGAGTAAATTTACTGGACCTGCAGTCCTGACATTAGAAGATGTCGTGTAAATAAAAATTATCTCAGCCTATATGGCTTGCGTGACAAAATTTATATGATTTTTTTGAAGGATTCAAAATGCCTGAAGCATATACAAATTATTGAAAAACTTATTTGTAATCATTAAACGGATTAAATGAACTAAGGTCGATGTACTGAAATCACCTTAATAAATATTTATTGATAAATGGTACAAAGATGACTATGTTTAACCTCTTCTCTTTATGATATTCAAAATCTTTCATAAGGTTGTGCAAGTTGCTGACTTGAATATGATTGGAGATTTTGAAGATTTTTCGAAAAATAGTAGACTACCTGCTAAAAGAAGTTGAAATGAGAAAATTAGATTGGTCCTGAAGTACCATATATTTGTTCAGTTGATGCATTTATTTATCTTGCTATAACTATAGGCATGATATAATTTATTCCTTACACGGAGATACTGAAATAAGATCAATTTCATATTGTCGGTTTGATGAGAGATTTTTTTCAAAATTAGGGGGAGAGAATAATGAAATAAAAAGGGAAATTTTGTGGAAAAATCCATCATCGTCTCATCTTGATATACGTGCTTCTATTAGTGAGCAAGAGGTCCAAAAGATTATTTACTTACAAAAAAATAACAAATCAAATGACAGACACATTTACAGATTTGAAAAGGATTACTGAATCACATATCCTTGCAGAGAATGTCCAATTCGGATTGATGTCCTTGTAGGACCATCTACTAGTGTCATAACAAATAAATCCAAAAGCACGTCTGAAGCGTGATAGACAATTGTGTTCTAAGGATCAAAATTCTAGAAAAATAAAAATAAATGATCAACATGACACTAAGAATGAATCTCATAAAGAAATGCAAGATTTGATCAATTCTGATATTCTTGAAGAAATCAATGAGCCGCAAACTCGAGAAAATGAAGAAACATCAATAAATCCAATTGATGCTATGACTATTTGAATCGCTTGGAAGTAAATGTGGTTTGAAATACCCACAACCTTAAATGAATATAATACAACATGCATTGCTCAATTGAAGGGATGATTCAGAAAATGAGATAGGACAAACACACATTTCACTAAAATTGTTCTTCACACACGAGCTTCAAAAGAATAGTGATGTCAATGTGCAACAGATTCATTCAAGTGATAATGTGACTGATTTGTTCACTAAGTCTCTACCAATTGTAACTTTCGAGAAGATGGTGCACAAGATTGAAATACGAAGACTCAAACATTTAGACTAAAGTTCTCATAAGGGGGAGTTAATACATGTTGTACTCTTTTTTCCATATAAGGTTTTGTCTCACTGGGTTTTCCTTGTAAGGTTTTTAATGAGGCAACCAAAATGTGTATTATTAGAAATATGTACTCTTTTTCCTTCACTAGAATTTTTTCCACTGGGTTTTTTCTAGTAAGGTTTTAATGAGGCATATTATCTATCAAATAGACATTCAAGTGGGAGTGTTATAAATATTATATATTATTATAAATGTCTATCTCTATAAGGAAAGTTAGGGTTAGACCAAAGTACTTAGACCCTATAAATAGAGATGTTTCTCTCATTGTATTTTATCCCTCAAGAGAAATAAAGAACTTTCCTCCATTTCTCCATAATATTCTTGTTCTAGTTTTGCTCTAGTCTTATTATTTCATAATAACACATGTCATTTTAAAGGAATTATACTCATTTGATTTTAAGAGATTCTTTCAAAGAAAAGTATAAGAAACTTCTGGATAACAATTGGACTAAAAATAGTAGAGTTCTACTCAAATTCAACTTTGAGTGTACTTTAGTTCGAAATGTATTGACAAATCACCCCTATACTAACCATTTTAGGCGGAATTCAACTCTTGGGTTTTTCAAAAAGCTTTAAGATTTGAAATGAATGACATGTTAAAGATTTTGCGGAAAGTAAACGCATTTTAAGCAATTTCTAACAAAACAACATGCTATAGAACTCGAAGGTCAACCGTATTCTATGGATGCTTCATATCGGGGTGTCTAACACCTTCTCCGAGAGATCACCAGAATTGTTACCTCGACTCTGGTTTTGAAAGAATTGTTTACGGTTTTTTTTAAATAAATTCTTTTAACTTGGTTTTCCTAATTTACCTATAAATTATGTGGAGACTTTAAAACTAAATTATCTGATTTAGAGCACCAACAACCTCTTAATAGCTTTTATACCTCTGTGTAAAAGTGAACTGTAACAGATGGTGACTCTACTGAGGATAAACCTAGGTTCTAACCATAAGGGTTCCAATACAACATATTTTAAAGGTTATAAATTGCTTATGTGTTTACTTTTTTCAAATTAAAACTATCATTCATGCATCTCATTATTCTTCCAAATGGCACACACACACTTGCATCAGTGCGCAAAGATGATTATCCAGTTTCAGAATCGTCCTCCAGTAAAAAACAAATTACTTTCTTTGGAACATGTTGAAGATGGAGTTGGTTTGCGGTCGTCCAACAGTCGGCAATGGTTCACCATGAGTAGTCCACTCGGGTCCCTTAGTTATTCAAAAAACCACTCTAGTTTGCGTAGGATATAGAGAAGCTAAATCCCTACTGAACTAGCGCGTGCTTACATAGACGGGTTCAAATACTTTAGATGTATCTGGACCTATCATACTGACTACTTTGTGTCTAGATGGTCTATGACCTGACGACACTGCATCCCACTACTTGCTTTGTGGAAATTACATATGCTCTATTTTGTAGATACATACCAACCTGAAGTTTGTCATGGTTTTAGAAGCTCCTGAGCTACTGAGATTTTTGTGTTCATAGCTAGATGCCCACAATAGAGAGAAGTAACAAACAGTCTAGGACATCTACCCTCACTCATGGCCATGGAAGAAAATTCGGGATTGCATAGATAGCAATGGGACATGAATGAAAAGAAGTAAGAAACCTAACCATAACCTTCTAGTACCCCATAAGCCTATTCCCGATGAGATAATAAAGTTTTTATCCCTAACCAGCGCCAATTGGATATTCGTTCTAACCGCAATCTTTAGAGATCTCTACAACCGATTTGGGTCCAAAATAGGATATTTAGAACACTTCGTGGAGGTTCCATCTTACACCGATTGGGAAGACACCTACCCCTAGCCTTTTCCATATGCCTACTAGGAACCATGGTCTTTCCCAAATATCGACACTAAGCCATAGATACCCGTATCATTTATGTCTCTCATGCTATCTTTCATTGCATAACCTCAAATAAAGAAACCAAATACTTTGACTTAGTCCCTTTCATCTGACATATACTGAGCTTTATGTCAATGCCAAAACCTACATAGGTATTTCCAAGGGTGCAACTTACTAGTACAATGGTGAATTATCAAACACCTCAACAAAACGGAGGGTCCCCCGTACCTAGATCCAGAGTGTAGGGAAGATACCCTCAAAACTTTTATCTTTTTGAGACTCCGAGAGGATAACATACAATGGAGATTCCCTAACTACATATCTAAAACTATCATAGTGAGAGGTAGAATTTGCCTTTTCCTTCCACTTATGGAAATCTGGGTAATCTGCCCATATACACTTATAGGGTCGTAAGACAGTTCGATAGGATACAAGTGATACCCCAAGTAGGAAACATGGGGGAGTATGTAGTTGAATACAAGGAAGATAGGATCAAGGGGGTTGCTAACATCGTCCACGAGTGGAATGGTCGAGTGAGATGAGGTCTAGAGACTCTAACCAAGGATGGGTTTCGTTCGGGTTGTGATGAAGATTATGTCAACTGGTTAAGAGCTCATTTGTAAGGTACCCTCACTCTAAGGTCCAACCGTTATCAGTGTAGTCATGACAAGAATTCAAAGGCTGAGATTAAGGCATGTCGTATTTAGAGATAAGTTGATGATCGAGATTCTAGGTACTTAGAAAAGATAGAGCATGATTAGACTATCATATCCAGTTTGATCGAGGTGTTAGACATCACTCATGAGTTCTCAGAGTATCTTGATGCTCAGACGAGGAGAGCCATAGACGAGACTGCACCTATGACCTTCATAGAGAAAGGGTTCTGGGTTGATTCACTAATGATGTCTACTCACCTCCGAATTCAGATCGCCCTTCGAAGGGCCAAGAAAGCTCGAACACATAAAGCTTCATCATCCGCTACTAGGGGCGACTTCTGCTGATCTTGTATTTATTGCTTTATTTATGTTTTGTAACCCCACCAGGGAAAACCTTAATATTAATGAAAAATGATTATGACGGCAATGATTTAAAGTAACATTCGACTATATTATGTTTCAAAGGATTAGAAAACCTTAGTTCAAAAAAGGTTTAGGACCAACCCAAAGAAAAACACAAGAAAATGCCAAAATTTAACTAAAATTTGAACCTCTTAAAGGTTGATTCGCTAATAATGGATACTCAAGACAGCCAAAGTGCCACATCACCGGTTGTTGATTTGGTTTATGATGAGGAGACAGAAGAGTCACTTCAGATAAAGATTCGCAAGATCAAGAAAAAGATTGACTTGGCTAAGGCCAAAATGAAATGGTCGATGACTACATCCTATTGTTTAAGACACCCAAGCAAGGATTTGAGTTGCCCAGAAATGACCATATGTCATATACTAGGGAATAAAGTGGGCCACATGAAGGTGTTACCCCAAATGTTGATGAAGCTATTAACTACTACAGGACACCAGAAGGTCCATCCCGAACATCATCTCCTATTTGGTGAAAGATAGGCCTCAAAGCCCACACTTTACCTTTTAGGGTTGCATCCAGGATAATGCGGAATATTGAAGTGTATGAAGGATTGAAACTTGTCGGAGCATTATGTTTCAGCCCTGATATCCTCCCAACTTGTGCACCCATCTATGTTCACAAAAACCGACATGGCCACACCATAGATGAGTGTCTGGCCTTCAAAAGGAAGATCATAATATTAATCGATGAGAAAATTATTCATAACTTGTGGGGGCCACATTCTCTACTAGTTTACGATCTCATCATTCCTGGTGAAGGAATCATCGTTGACACCCAAGTTTGGCGCTATTACTTCACCATCTTTGAAGACTCATATGCAAGCCTCTTCTCTACACTAGCTAGCATCGACAAGGTCTGTCCGGTCAAGACTACTTGGAAACACTCCGCAAGTACCTCATAAAGGAGGAAGATCTATGTTATACCCCGTATTTCCAGAGTATGTACGTAAGGGAATACGTACAAAAAGTCTAGCCTTAAAGTTTAGGCAAAACGTTTTTTTTGGGCACAACTCACAAAACGAATAGTTTTCCGACGAAACGTTTCCACAGCTTTCGTAGGGTAAATTCCGGCTATGCCATTTCTAATTTTTGCGGATTTTTCCGAGAGACGAAACATTTTGGACCAACGGGAGGGCGACACTTGTCACCCTCCAATTGATGGACTTGAAATCGTCCATTTGGACGAATTGGGCAAGGTGAGCACGTTTTTTGTGCCTTGTGCACAAGTCAAGGAGTTGGTAGGATATTTGTGTGGAGTAAATCTTCACCCTACACTTGCCTTGCACTTGTCTTAATCTTGGCCATTGGTTGGCCACTTGACCTATAAATACCCTTAGAGATGAAGAGTTCTTCATCCACAAATCTTTCAAGTCTTGAAAAATCCTCTCCTCTCCCCTTTGTAGCTCTTTCGTCCAACACTCCCCCTCCTTGTGAAGTTTGGTAGGGCCTACCCCTAGCCTAGCCAAAACCTACCCACTCCTTGGTAGAAAAGTTGTCTTCTAGTATTGTTATAATGCCCAAAATACCTAGCCCAAATCCCTTAGTACTTAGTAGAAGTTGTGAAGAACTTCTAAGGTTTCTTGGAGCTCTAGGGCGTACAACTTAGGAGTTAAACCTTGCTCAGTGCGACTTTATCTAGGATATTTTTGGGCTACCGAGGTAACTAATCCTAACCTCTTTTGAATTAGAGAATACATCTGTAGTAGTATTAGAATAAGTATTAAATACTTAGAAGAATATCACGAGAATAGAATTGAGCTGTTACCACAGTAGAAGGGTTTAAAGAAGAATAATCAAACTGTACTTACATAGAATTTGTTTTCACGATGAACTTATATAGCTCGGGTAGGGAAGTCTTGCCCAACTTTCCATAGAATTGTGAACCCTCTGTTTAGAATGACCTTGAGTAGTCTTTGATAGATGTCTGTGACTATTATAGGTGACTCTCTAGCGACATATTCAACTTGGCAGGTGGTTTTCGCTGAGAAGGTATGTGATTCTTCCTAAAGCATGATATTTTACAATATATATAGTACGGTAGACGTACATGTGTTAACTGAATAATAATTACGGCAATGCCTCACGGCTTAAGCCTGAATAATACTTACGGCAATGCCTCACGGCTTAAGCCTGAATAACACTTACGGCAATGCCTCACGGCTTAAGCCTGAATAATAAAGATCTGAAAGCATTTCATAAGAATACTGAATCATTTTTAACAGAAGAGAACTAATTGGTTTTTAAACAGAAGCTTAAGAGTTATACTAGCTTTATGGGAAGTTAAGTATAACCACTTAAGATTGATAAAAGAAACAGTTTGCCTATGTGTTTATAACAGACTTATATTGAATTGTGAAAAAGAATAATAAGATGGTTTGATAAGTAGACATGATATGATGCTATGTGTGTTAGTGTCTTGTAACGTTTGTGTAAAAGAGTATTCTTGTTGTGCTTATGTTGTTAACGATAAGTTGTTAGGTTAGTGTAACATCACTCACCTCTTGACTTATTTACCGGGGGTTAAGCTGCCCTCCGATGCGGGGTAGACTCAGTGATGCAGGACCATGATTCGAGAATACCTCATGCGGGTCCAAGGGACCTATGCGAGCTACGGGAGTTCGAGTTAGTGTGCGGGGTTATACCTCATGCGATCTACATGTGGCGTGCGGACGGCGAGTCGAGGATGATGCCGAGTAGCTACCTCGATGCGGGGTTATATACCCTATGCGGGCCTATGTGATTGGCCTATGCGGACTCTGAGTCCAAGATTAGGCTTGCATGGTGATACTACGCAGGCGGTGGCCTTAACCGATCATTCGCGACCTAGAAAAGACACATTCTGATTTACCTATTGCTTTGCTCTTGTTTGTGATGTGCACTATGTGCGGTTTCCTTGGTTGTTTCATACATACTTGCAAACTGTTTTAAAATGATATGTTTCATTTAAGTATTTCTGATTTCATATACTTAGTACTGTTATCGACCTCCTTGGGGGCTGCGTTCATCTGCAGAAAGGGCAAGTGCTAGATCCACATTCTTAGGATCTACGTTGGTGTCGGGAGCTCCATCTTTTAGGAGGCTCTACTTTTGGGTATGATCTCCTGTTGTAGATAGTTTTATCTGATCGGTATGGCGGGCCCATCGCCATAGTTGTATATTTCCTTAGAGTGCATAGTCGTATTTATGCGATTGTCGGATGTAGCGCTAAACCATGTTTATATATATATGCGAAAGCGATGTTTTCTCACATAAAGCGTGTCTTATTTTATAAACTGTTTCATGTCTTGCTTTATATTTCCGTGATTACTCGATGTATGACTACTTGGGTGCCGGTGAGGCACGATCCACGGGCCGAGGCAGGTCGTGACAAAAGTGGTATCGAGCGATTAATCCTCGGAAAGTGTCTACGAACCGTATCTAGTAAGTCTTGATTATCGGTGTGTTGTGCACCACACCAATAATCGAGGCTATAGGATATTTAGGATTGGTTTCCATTCTTCTCATTACGAGATCGTGCTTTAGAGTGTTATAGGTTGGACCTCTAACGTATTCCTTTCTATGCTGATTATGCCTCGCGTAAGGCAACCGGGCCCGAAGGCAAGGCGGCCGGAGGCGCTAGCGAGACACCCAGTCACGAGGCTCAAGCCCGGTCTATACGAGGCGGCGAGTTCTATGACGCCGCCCGGCCAGCGAGACCACAGTACCCACACTCTCCCGCGGCTGAGGTGGAGAGTTAGGAGTACAAGGAGATAGCCCGACTATTGGCTAAAGTTGTGGCCGTCTGAGAGAGAAGGATCTGGCGGTTCAGTTCAGCTCAGCTCGATCGCGCCCGTGGTACACCGAGGCGAGATAGTTTGAGACTACGAGATTTCTTGAGTTGTAGCCCGCGAGTTTTACTGGTCGAGGCGGAGGATGATCCGCGAGTTCATCCGTCGGCTCTGAAGAATCATGAGGGTGATCAAGGCCTCGGAGGCAGTACGTGACCTTTGGTTCGCATCGGTGCGTGATACCGCGATCGATTGGTTTGATTCATGGGAGTTATCGGGAGAGCAGCGTCCCACTACTTGGGATGAGTTCTCGGAGGCTTTCCTCACTCACTTCTTGCCTCGCGGATGAGGAGGCGCGGGTGATAGATTTTTCTTCTTGAGGCGAGAGAGGGCCTTGTCGGGAGTACAATGTCGAGTTTGATTCATTGGCTCGATATGTCCCGGCATTAGTAGCGAGATATGGAGGATAGGGTGCACCGCTATGTCACCGCTAGACGACTATATGGCGAGTCATGTGCGGGTGTTTCTCTCCGGTAGGTATGGACATTACCGCATGCGAGCTCATGCTCTTGGATGTGAGCGTAGAGACCGCGGGTTGTGACGGCAGAGGTTAAGACGGGGCGCGAGGTCTTTTGGTAGCTATCGTGGTGGCGGCCTCGGCAGCGATCTAGATTTGCACCACGGCGGCCGAGCACTCTGCGCCGTCCTCGGCCGGCGAGATATTCGAGGCGTACCGAGGCCCAGGACTTGACGTCAGGCGGCGGAATGCGGCGTCGGGACCACCCGCCGGTGTGGCCGTCACGGTAGATTCCACCGGGAGTTGTGGTATGGTAGTTTGTTTGATTGTGGCAGCGAGTCACTATGCGGCTTGTCAGACCAGGCGATCTTGATGGTAAGTCGACTCTGAGTTCTTTCGGTCTTCTTCATCTCCTGATTACTCGCCCGGGCGTGGTACTCATGGGTCGGCCAGTCGCGGCGGTCGTGGCTCGGGTCGATTCTAGCGGTCCTCGAGAACCGCATTTATGCTTTGTCGGTAAGCGGGATCGGGAGGCCTCACGATGTCGTCACGGTACTTTATCGGTTCTGGTTTGATGTGTATGCTTTGATAGATCGGGTTCTACTCGTCTATATATCTCCCTTGTTACTAGTAGGATAGGGATAGAGCACGAGTCCATAGACCCTTTCGAGGTAGCTACGCGGTGGGTGATTCGGTGGTAGCTCGGCGGGTATATAGAGCTTGTCTGTGACCATTCTGATCGTCGGACCTGGCGACTTGATAGAGTTGGAGATGATTGACCGACGTGATCATGGGGATGGATTGGCTAGCTTCTACGCCAATGTAGACTGCAGAGAGAGTAATGCGGTTCGGTTTCACGAGGCCGGTTGTTGAGTGGGAGGAGCACGGTATCGCCAGGGTAGGTTTATTTCTACCTCGAGGCTAGGAAGATGGTGCGAGAAGGGTATATCTACCATCTCGTTGGTGTTTGATCTTGAAGGCTGCGGTACGATTTTGATCGATTCGATGGTCGTGAGTTCCCAGGCGTGTTTCAGGCGACCTCCGGGTATCCTCACGAGAGGAGATTGAGTTTTGTATTGACATATTGCGGACACTCGGCTATTTCCATTCCGCCATACGAGAATGGCACTGCGAGTTGAGAGAGTTGAAAGATCGGCTTAGAGATTTGTTGGAGAAGGGCTTCATCGGGCTAGTGTTTCTCCCAGGGAGCTCCGGTATTGTTCGTGAAGAAGAAGGGCGGGGCCGCGCATGTGTGTTGATTACGAGCGGTGAACAAGGTGACCATTAAACGAATACCCTTCCGGGATTGATGATTTGTTCGACCGGTTGCGAGTGCGAGATGTTTCTCCAAGATTGATCTACGGTCGGGCTATCATCAGTGCTGTCGAGAGAGGTGGATGTCCTAGATCGCATTCGGACGTGCGGGCATTATGAGTTCGAGTCATGTTTTTGGGTTGACGATGCTCGTGGTATTCATGGATTTGATGAACCGAGTGTTCAAACCATTTTGGACACGTTGTGATAGTGTTCATTGATGATATCTTGGTTTATTCTCGCTCGAGCGAGGAGCGTGCGGACGCACGAGGCTGTCTTGTGATTCTCGAGACCAGCGGTTATGCGCCAAATTTTCCAAATATGAGTTTTGGTTGACTTGATGGCGTTTCTTAGGCATATTGTCGGGTGATGGCATTCAGTGGATACGGCAAGATCGGCGATCGAGGACTTGGCTTTGACCTACTACTCCGGCAGAGGTTCGCGATTTTACGGGCCTTGCAGGATATTATCGGTTCGTAGAAGTTTGCTTATCTGCGCATTGACTAGGTGACTCGAGAAGCGACCAAGTTTGATGGTGATGCTTGTGGCGGGGCTTCGATTCTTGAAAGAGGCGGCGACGCCCGTTCTTACTCTTCCGGAGGTCGGATGGTTATGTCGTGTATTGTGATCGTCGGGCATCGGGTTGGGATGTGTGTTGATGCAGATAGCGGGGTTATAGCATATGCATCCCGATTTGAAGAAACACGAGAGAACTACCCCACCCATGATTTGAGTTGGCGGTTTGTGATTCGCTTTGAAGATCCGGAGGCACTATTTGTATGGGTTCACGTGGATATTTTCTGCACCACAAGAGCCTCGGTATATCTTGGCCAGAGGAGTGAACTTACGGCGAGGCGGTGGTTAGAGTTGCTTAAGGATTACGATGTTGATATCCCGTACCCGGGAAGGCGATGTTGTGGCGGATGCTCTTAGTCGTGGAGTCGATGGGAGCCTATCGGATGTGCGGCTAGAGAGGAGGACATGGTTCGTGATTTGCATCGATTAGCGAGCCTTGGTGTCCGTTTGATTGATTCCGATAGCGATGGGGTTAGAGTTCGTGAGGTTGCCGAGTCTTCCATCGTTGAGAGGTGAAGAGGCGGATTCGAAGATCCGGCTTTGATTCGATATCGTGTCTGACTCTTCGTGAGGCAAGCGGTCCTTTTGAGGTAGCACGATGGGGTGCTAAGGTTTGAGGCGGTGTGTGTTCCGGATGTTTGAGGACTTGCAGCGGAGTTCTTGGGAAGCACTGCAGCGGCGTTACTCTATCCATCCGGGTCGACCAAGATGTACCACGACCTTAGATCGTGTATTGGTGGGATGGCTTGAAGAGGACGTTGCGAGTTCGTAGCTCGATGCGTGTTGTCGGCGGTGAAGGTAGAGCACGAGAGGCCCGGTGGTTTATTCTGACGATTGAGATCCCGACACGGAAGTGGGAGGTAATCAACATGGACTTCATCACAGGATTACCTCGCACTCGGATGAGACATGATTCTATATGGGTTATCGTCGGCGGTCGACGAAATCAGCCCACTTTCTTCCCGTCGGAGACGACTTTTCGGTGAGGATTATGCGGACTTTACATCAGAAGATCGTCGGTGCATGAGTCCCTACTTCGATCATATCGACGGGAGCCCGGTTCTGGCTAACTCGAGGTCCTTCCGAGAGGGTTTAGGGGCCGGTGAGCACCGAGTCTTGCATTTCATCCACGAGCATGACGGGCAGAGCGCACTATCCAGACTCTTGAGGATATGCTGCGAGCCTGTGTTATTGACTTCAGTGGTAGTTGGGAGGATCATTTGCCTCTAGTTGAGTTCGCGTATAATAATAGCTACCACTCCAGTATTCAGATGGCGCCTTATGAGGCCTTGTATGGGAGGAAGTGCAGATCGCCTATAGGTTGGTTCGATGTAGGCGAGGTGCAGCTAGTGGGACCAGATTTGGTACAGCAGGCAGTGGATAAGGTGAAGCTTATCTGAGAGCGGCTATTGGCAGCTCAGAGTCGACAGAAGTCGTATGCAGATCATCGTCGTCGGCATCTTGAGTTCGAGGTTCATGATTGGGTTTTCCTAAAGGTGTCACCCATGAAGGGTGTGATGAGATTCGGGAAGAAGAAACTCACAGGTACATCGGGCGTTTGATTGTCGCGAGGTAGGCAAGGTTGCCTATGAGTTGGATCTGCCGTCCGATCCGGAGGCGATGCATCCGGTTTTTCACGTATCTATCTTGAGGAGATGTATCGGGGATCCATCTAGGGTACACCGATTGACGATGTCGGTGACCAGGGGTTATCGTATGAGGAGATTCCCATACGCGATAGTCGATCGTCGGAGTTAGGCGTCTGCGGACGGGGCGTGGCAGTCAAAGTCTTGTGGCGGAACGAGCTCGGGAGGAGATGGCGTGGGAAGCGAGGAGGACATGAGGCGAAGTATCCTCACCTATTCCCACACCTCCGGGTAATTCACTTTCCTACTTGTAAATTTTTGTTATCGTTTACGCCTAAGTGTTGTTACGTGGCCGTGTGTGGCATTTGCAATGTTTTAGTTATGAAGAATCTTATCGTTAATCGTCTTGGGAAGGAACATTCGGGACGAATGTTTCTAAGGAGGAGAATGTTATACCGTATTTCCGGAGTATGTACGTGGGGAATACGTCTGAAAAAGTCTAGCCTTAAAGTTTAGGCAAAACGTTTTTGGGCACAACTCACAAAAGCGAATAGTTTTCCGAAAGCGTTTCCACGACTTTCGTAGGGTAAATTCGGCTATGCCATTTCTAATTTTTGCGGATTTTTCCAGAGGCGAAACATTTTTGGACCAACGGGAGGCGACACTTGTCACCCTCCAATTGATGGACTTGAAATCGTCCCATTTGGACGAATTGGGCAAGGTGAGCACGTTTTTTGTGCCTTGTGCACAAGTCAAAGAGTTGGTAGGATATTTGTGTGGAGTAAATCTTCACCCTACACTTGCCTTGCACTTGTCTTAATCTTGGCCCTTGGTTGGCCACTTCTTGACCTATAAATACCCCTTAGAGATGAAGAGTTCTTCATCCACAAATCTTTCAAGTCTTGAAAAATCCTCTCCTCTCCCTTTTGTAGCTCTTTCGTCCAACACTCCCCTCCCTTGTGAAGTTTGGCGAGGCCTACCCCCCCTAGCCTAGCCAAAATCTACCCCCCCACCCTTGGTAGAAAAGTTGTCTTCTAGTATTGTTATAATGCCCAAAATACCCTAGCCCAAATCCCTTAGTACTTAGTAGAAGTTGTGAAGAACTTCTAAGGTTTCTTGGAGCTACCGGAGCGTACAACTTAGGAGTTAAACCTTGCTCAGTGCGACTTTATCTAGGATATTTTTGGGCTTACCGAGGTAACTAATCCTAACCTCTTTTGAATTAGAGAATACATCTGTAGTAGTATTAGAATAAGTATTAAATACTTAGAAGAATATCACAGAATAGAATTGAATTACCACAGTAGAAGGGTTTAAAAGAAGAATAATCAAATTGTACTTACATGGATTGTTTTCACGATGAACTTATATAGCTCAGGGTAGGGAAATGCCCAACTTTCCATAGAATTGTGAACCCTGCTTTAGAATGACCTTGAGTAGTCTTTGATAGATGTCTGTGACTATTATAGGTGACTCTGCTTGTGACATATTGACTTGGCGGTGGTTTTATTTGAGAAGGGATGTGATTCTTCCTAAAGCATGATATTTTACAATATATATAGTACGGTAGACGTACAGTTGTTAACTGAATAATAATTACGGCAATGCCTCACGGCTTAAGCCTGAATAACACTTACGGCAATGCCTCACGCTTAAGCTGAATAACACTTACAGCGATGCCTCGCTTAAGCTTTGAATAATAAAGATCTGAAAGCATTTCATAAGAATACTGAATCATTTTTAACAGAAGAGAACTAATTGGTTTTTAAACAGAAGCTTAAGAGTTATACTAGCTTTATGGGAAGTTAAGTATAACCACTTAAGATTGATAAAAGAAACAGTTTGCCTATGTGTTTATAACAGACTTATATTGAATTGTGAAAAGAATAATAAGATGGTTTGATAAGTAGACATGATATGATGCTATGTGTGTTAGTGTCTTGTAACGTTTGTGTAAAAGAGTATTCTTGTTGTGCTTATGTTGTTAACGATAAGTTGTTAGGTTAGTGTAACATCACTCACCTCTTGACTTATTTACCGGGGGTTAAGCTGCCCTCCGATGCGGGGTAGACTCAGGCGGTCTGGGACCATGATTCGAGAATACCTCATGCGGGTCCAAGGGACCTATGCGGAGCTACGGGAGTTCCAGGTTAGTGTGCGGGGTTATACCTCATGCGGTCTATGTGGCCATGCGGACGACGAGTCCAGGACGATGCCGAGGAGTAGCTACCCTCGATGCGGGGTTATATACCCTATGCGGGCCTATGTGATTGGCCTATGCGGACTACGGGAGTCCAGGATTAGGCTTGCATGGTGATACTACGGGCAATTGGCCCTGCTTCGATCATTCGCAGCCTAGAAAAGACCTGTTACAGTTTACCTATTGCTGCTCTTGTTTGTGATGTGGCACTATGTGCGGTTTCCTTGGTTGTTTCATACATACTTGCAAAACTGTTTTTTAAAATGATATGTTTCATTTAAGTATTTCTGATTTCATATACTTAGTACTGTTATCTTGACCTCCTTGGGGCTGCGTTCATGCCGAGAAAGAAAGCGGCAGTGCTAGATCCACATTCTTAGGATCTACGTTGGTGTCGGGAGCTCCATCTTTTAGGAGGCTCTACTTTTAGGTATGATCTCCTGTTGTAGATAGTTTTGTCTGATCGAGGGTATGGCGGGGCCCCTGTCCCGCCATAGTTGTATATTTCCTTAGAGTGCTGTAGTCGTATTTATGCAGTGTCGGATGTAATCGCTAAACCATGTTTATATATATATCTTTGAAAAGCGATGTTTTCTCACATAAAGCGTGTCTTATTTTATAAAGCTTTCATGTCTTGCTTTATATTTCCGATTACTCGATGTATGACTACTTGGGTGCCGGAGGCACGATCCACGGCCCGGGCGGGTCGTGACAATCTATTTGTATCCATCAGGGGCAGCGAGACACGACATCGATGAATGCGAGACTTACAAGTTTGAGCTAGAGCATCTGGTCAATACCAATTAGCTCCGGGTAGTTCCACCCCACCACTTCTAAGAAAAGCCACCGGGAGAATGCACGGTCATAAGGATGATGACCCACTATGGCTTTAGGGAGAAGTCATATTTTGGGTAATTTAGGCATCCCCGTTATCTTTCAACTAAATGTTATCACTCCCTATTTTGTATATTTTGTAAAAGAAACTACGTCTGACTTGATTCCCCAAGGAGGGATGCGTATAAAGCCCTTATCAGGCCTGGTCGGGGAATTGGTCAGGTAGAATGAAATTAGGGATAATTACAACTCAAACTACGAAAGGGCTTGATTTTTCATAGAGTGATACGTAGGCAATCTACATAAGACTCGACCCCTATATTATATAAATTATAACTCCCCCAATTAGAATAAATTTGGTCACAGTGATGTCATTGTAGAAAATTAACCATAAGACTTTCAAACCAAAACCCTCAAAACCAAAAATGGCCAAAATGACTAAAACACCCCCCCCCCCTCGAATGAGAAATTGATCAAGAGTTTGGATCGAACACATGAGCCTATGTGTTTTTTATGCAACTTATCTGCAATATCTTGTGTTGTTATTTTTTCACTAACGTTAGTAATGTCTTCTGCCTTTTATGTTTTTTCTTTTCATAACGAGGGGGTTGATATGTGAAGCAACCATTGAAGCGAGAAGGCCTCCACTACCTTTTCCATCCATTAGTTCCATGCTCGAGCATTTTCCAGTCACTAATGCCCATATTGGTACCTCGTACCAAACCTCACCATCGGCTAATGCCACCCATTTACCTAGGACTTCTCGTTGAGCGTCTTCATATCAAGTACCACCAACTTATATTGATCCCAACATACACCAAAATACCTATACTCACCAAACACCCATAGTTGTTGACACTCCCAGAAGACACCCACAAATCCCACAATACTTTCCACACTCCAATCACTCCCATTGACTCTTCACCTGAGCTCGACCATTATGAAGAAATAAAAAAGGTATGGAGAGCATAACAAGACAAAAACGATAAAGAAATGGAAATAAAGACGGTGGACCTTCTTGAGAAGTCCAACAGAGGCTCTCGGAAGTTGACTTGCTAAGCTACGATGATATATGCATGCATCCGGACATAGACTTGCCTGAAGGCTTCAAGGTGCTGATGATTGAATTGTTTAACGTGACCGAGAATACCAAGGATTATTTAAGAGCATACTTTCAAGCCCCGAACTATTGTATGGGCAAAACACAATACTCGATACCTGACTACATGTGACCGAACGAACCACATGGCTTGCTTGTCAACATAGGCATCAAAACATGCTAATAATAACAATTTGTAAGCATGCATAACAAACGCTGAAAACATAGTCTGAAATATATTGCAGAAATGGTCTAAAAATATCACAAGTCTGAACAACTGAAAAATTGACATGACATGAAACAGACTACTCTATGAAACGTTTGACATGAGCCTGAAAACTATCTACCAGGACAAGGCCCTAGAATACATGTATCATAAAATATATAAAAATCATGAAATAACAGACTGACACCCCAAAATAAATGGGGCTGACCCAATTAGCTGATATAGTCAAGTCCTAGCGTGTAGCTCCGCCGTCCTAAAACTTAGCACCTATACCGTGAAGTGGAGGCCCCATGCAAAGGGACATTAGTATATTTGAATTGTATTATATGTAAATACATTGAAGGAATAAGCATGCACATGAATAATAGGATATGAAACTGAAACTAAACATGATCTAACATGAGTATAAAATATGTATAAAATCTATAAAGTTGTGTATCTGTATATCTGTGGGAGAGCATTACAAAACTGACAAGAACCACCATGCGTGAATGTGGAGTTGATCTCTTCCTGATCAGCTAAACCATGTTGTACTTTACAAGAGTACGAGACATGAACATGAACAATATAGATCCAATAAATAATCTGAAGGCACCATCCTCTGGAAAAGAGACTCGTATACTATGTTGGCATACACGTTTTCAAGCTATCTGAGCCTTTTCGGTAATCTGTGAAACACCCAAAATATGTACTTGAAAATAGTTGCTTGAAAGCACATGTATTTCATGAAATAGCTGGTAAACATAACTTGTAATTTCTTAAATTTAACATGTAAAGTAATACATAATATAACATGTATAAATCATGGAAACATATATGATTTCATATAACTTAGTCAATATGATCATAACTTGTATTTAAGAACTCACAGAAAGTAAGACATGAGTTCATGTATTACGTACATGTTCATGATAATCACAATTGACATATTATGAATATAATAATGACAATTGATATTTATATATATAATTTAACATAGATAAAGTTATTATGAACTTGAGCAAAACCCTAGATTTGAAGAATTCTTGTTTCATAGATTACATGTGGCATGGTAAAGACAATGATGTCCCCACGTGGATAGAAGATCTTAGACCTGTAATCGCTCCTAGTAAATGAACTATGTTGATTTCTGATGAAGAATGCTCCAAACCATAGCTTGAATCGTTTACGAAGGATTTCATTGTTAATCCTATATTTTAGTTATAAAATCATGTTACTAATCATGATTTAATGCTAGAATTACTAAGGAATCGTTAGGAGCAAACTTACCTTGTTGTGGAAGGTTGAGAGGAGAGAAAAACATTATTGAGAGGGTTTTCTACGAGGTTGGATGAGTTCTTGAATGATTATTCGGACTAAGTTTTATATTTAAAAGATTGATATTTTGGACCCCCTGTCTCATTGCGTGAGGTCCATAGTGAGATAATCTCTTACCCTGGGCTTCGTCGGGGGATATCCCTCGTCCACTTTACACATAGATGATTTTTTGACAAAATGACATTATGGACGTATCACCTCATTGGGCAAGGTCTATAGAGAGATAATGTCTCACCCTGAGCTTCTACGGGCGAGCTCCCTTTTTTTATTTTACACTTAGACTAATTTTTCACATTGTTTTGATGATACTGATAGTGTCTTGGTAAAATATCTATAACTCCTAGAAAAGAGCTCTGTTGGATCTCCACAATATATGTATGGAACAATATTTCAAAGGGAGACAACTTTCATGAAGGATGTTTTCCCATACTCCGTATATAATTTTCCGAATACTCGCATGAAGTGACGCATTGTGCGAACTCACTTGAAAACATGTACCGTAGAGTAGCTTCTGACTATACTTTGCCCATTCTCTTCTTATAACTTTATTATTTGAAAAACACTTCATATAATTTTCATCTTGGTTCCATTACGTTCTAATCATACGGGTCAAACCTTAGCCCGAAGGTACGAGGTGTTACACATATTGTGACCAACTGGTCGGGATAAATAGAAACCATACTCTGATTATGAGGTTGTTCAGTCACAGTCTCACGAGAGAAACATCTTAATGGTTCATGGCCCAGGATATATGTTGTTGGACATTTGGAAAGACATGGCGGGGTATTTTATGGAAATATTCTATTTTAATAAAGAGATTGTACTTGACTGTTACCACCTAGAAAAAGTCAAGTAGAATTCTACCAAGAACTACCACGAGTATGCGAGTAGATGGAGGGCCAAATTGCCCGAGTACAATCGCCGATGAGTGAGGAATAATTGGTCTCTGTTTTTATCCAATCATAAGAATCGAATTTCTATGACCTCATGGTATCTGTGGCCAGGTGGCAATTCTCTGATTTAGTGAAAATGGGAGAGGCAATAGAAAACGACCTCAAATCGGGAAGAATCGGCAACGTAGCCAACAAGGCTATCCAACAGAGCACTACTGGGGTTGTGAGGAAGAAAAAGGTGGATGTGGCAAATGTTTCCCACACACCTAGCCTGAGAAGCCAAAAGAATGAAGGATCACAATATTTCATTGACATATATCAGTATCCACCACCAAAAAATTATATTTCCTCTTCGTACAATCCTGTACCAGTATTCTACACACAACTTAACTATAAAAAATCAACTCTGACCTACTAAGCTCCACATGCGAATTACCAAACACCAATACCCACTTACCGAGCTCCAAAAATCAAACTATCAAATGCACGCCCCCGCTTACCAAACACCTCAGAACCACCAAAATCATAGGAATAAGACACCTCCAGCTACGTATGATTTTCCACGTCCGAACTTTGAAAAGAAGCCTCCATGGGTATTCACCTATCTTCTCGAGACTCAAACCAAATTGTTCAATAGAATGAGCGTTGCTGGAATAATTCAGGCCATTCCACCAAATCTTGCCAATCTGGAAGTCACTTATTTTTAGCTGACCAAACTTATGCATACCACTCCAGAGAGAGCGTGCATTGTAGAGAAGACTATATCAATCTAAAACATAAGATACATGATTTGATCTATAAAAGAGAATTCATCTTGCAAACAACAACACCAAACATAAAAACTAATGACCTAATTGAGTGAGAGGAAGATTGGGATGTTTGGTAACCACTGATTCAGGACTCTATTGAGAGTTTGGAAAGAACTGTAGTCTCTATTACCCACCACGGATGACCTAATTTTAAAGTGCTAATTCCTGTATCAATCATGGCTCAAGTGTCACAAGAAGTAGTCTAAGCTCCAAGATTTTTTTTTTATTATCCAAGTAGTCGTGGCTCACAGAATGACAAGGTTAGGGAAATGTTATACTCCCGAAAAGTTAGCATAAGGAGCACCCCAAAAAGAAGGAAATCAAAGGAGGCCCATCACTAAAAGAGAGGCCGAAGACTTTTGGCAAAGAATGTAGACAAAAGAATATTCTATTATAGAACACTTAAACAAGATGTCGACCTAAATATCGGTAATGGCACTACTATTAATCGCATCGCAACATCGATAGGCTCTGATGAGAGTACTGGACGAAGCACACATCCCTGCAGACACAAGTCGTGAAACCTTGTTTGATATGGTATGCCATGTCATTGAGGCCCACCAGTTCTCCTTCACACCAGACAAGTTACCAAAAGAAGGGACAACCCACAACAAGGCTCTCTACATTAGTGTCAAATGTTGAGACAAAGTCATAGCCCGAGTATTGGTTGATAATGGGGTCGGTCTTAACATATGCCTTAAGTATATACTCAAGCAGTTGGGTTATGATATTGGGAAAATACACCAGAGTTGTACAAATGTGAGAGCCTTTGATGGAGCTCAACGTGATCCTATTGGAGAGATAGACCACAACATCTAAATGGGGCCCGCCTAATTCACTATCGAGTTCCAAGTCATGGAAATCACTGCCAATTACAATTTTCTACTAGGTAGGCCTTGGATTCACGTGGCTGAAGCAGTACCATCATCCCTCCATAAATCGTTGAAGTTTGTATGGGAGAACCACGATGTGGTAATTTACGGAGGGAGAAACATCCCTAACTACCCCAATAATTATGTACTGGTGATTGAGGAAATCCCCAAAGTCGTGGAATTATATGTGGTGGAACTAGTGAGAGCCGCCCATAAAGGAGATGATGAGTAGAGTCCTATGCCGCCAGTCTATAAAATAATTACCGCTACTATGCATCAGAGCGGGTTCGAACCCGAAGGTTTAAGCAGAAAGCTACAAGGTATAAAGAAACCTATGTCAATCTCGGGAAATGATTACTACTTTGGCCTAGGGTACGTCCCAGATTCCAAAGAAGCATCCGAAGCTGACCAGAAAAAGAGGGGTCCTTCGCAGTTACGCAAATCATTTTCGAATTTGTACCAGTCATTCCTAGTTAGAATACTCATGCACAATAGCGAAGACACATAGGAAGGGTTATGGATGCTATTCCAATAGGAATAGTGTTGTGATATTAGAAGAACGCTCTGAAGCGCCCACCATCTGTGATGTTAATTCGGGTGAACAACTGTCCAACTGGACCTCTACCCACTATTGGCTCATCTGTAGAGATAATGAATTTAACTTTATTTAAAAAATTGGTGAAAGTCGGTTGAGGCCCGCACATTCACCATTTGCATCTTTATTTTCCTTGTAATGTTACAAAATGGAAATGACTTGATATTGATCCGAGTGAGGACCACAGTTTGTATTTACTTTATCAAATTAATGAATGCCTAAGTTTATATGGAAAAATAGTCTTTTCATTTTGATTAATATGTTTGGATACACTAACTATGATTTGCCTTGTTTTTCACGAATAATAATAAAATAACTCATAATGTCATGATATGTCGTGAGACGAGTGAGTTCGAGTGATACACAAGAAAGAGAATGTGAAGAAAATGATGAGGAAACCGAGTTACATAAGGATCTCATGAAGGAGTAAGACAAATATGAGAATAGGCAGAAACCTAACTTGGATAAAATCGAAGCAATAAACCTCAGGGAAAAGGAGATGGTTAAATAAATTAGGATAAGTGCGCATTTGGAAGAACCCATGAAAGATGAACTGATAAATTTCCTAAGAGAGTATGTTGATATCTTCGCATGGTCCTACACGGATATGTCCGGGTTAAGCACATACATAGTGGCCCACAAATTGCCAATCGATTAGGGTTTCACCCTAGTCAAGCAGAAAATTCGACAGTTCAAGACAAATTTGAGCATAAGAATCAAGGATGAGGCCAAAAAATAGATCACCCTAGTCAAGCAGAAAATTCGACAGTTCAAGACAAATCTGAGCATAAGAATCAAGGATGAGGCCAAAAAATAGATCAAGTCGGGGGTAGTCAAAGTAACTTCGTATCCAACATGGTACCTGTGTCGAAGAAAAACATGATAATTCAGATTTTTGTGGACTACCATGATATCAGTAGAGCTAGTCCCAAGGACAATTTTCCGCTTCCAAACATCCACATACTCATCAACAACTGCGCAAAGCACGAGCTACAGTCATTCGTAGACTACTTCCCCAGTTATCATCAGATTCTAATAAGCGAAGAAGATGCAAAAAATAACATTCATTACTCCATGAGGAGTATACCACTACCGTGTAATGTTGTTCGGCCTCAAGAACATTGACGCAACATACATGAGAGCAATGACTACTATATTCCATGACATGATGCATAAATAGATAAATGTCTATGTGAATGATGTCATGATCAAGTCACGAGAAGATCATATCACATCATGAACTTGCAAAAGTTTTTCGATATACTTCGAAAGTTTATACTGAAGGAATCCGACCAAACGCGCATTTGGAGTGCCAGCCGGAAGACTGTTGGGATTCATAGACAGTTGCATGGGCATAGAAGTAGATAGCTCAAAGATCAAATTCATTCACGAATTGCCACATCCAGACACTAAGAAAGATGACATGAGCTTCCTAGGAAGATTAAACTACATTGGATGCTTCATAGCACAATATACAATAATTGTGGAGCCTATCCTTAAGTAGTTGAAAAAGAGTGCACCCACCAAATGGATCGGCGAGTGCCAGAAGGCCTTCGATACTATCAAGATATCTCTCTCCAATCCATTGGTTTTCCTTCCTCCCAAGTCGTGGAGTCCATTGTTTCTATACTTATCAGTATATGATAGTTCTTTTAGATGCATATTGGCGCAACACTGTGAAACTGGGAAGAAAGAGCGAGCCATCTACTACCTCAGTAAGAAATTCACTTCCTGAGAGTCGAGGTACACCTTGGTAGAGAAAACATGATGCGATGTGACATGGTTAGCATAGAAGGTGAGACGCTACTTGTCATCTCACACTAACCACCTCATCTCCAAACTTTATCCTTTGAAGTAAATGTTTCGCCAACCAATGCCTATAGGGAAATTGGCCAAGTGGCAAATATTTCTGAGCGAAATTGACATCACGTACGTGCTCTAGAAATCTGTCAAAGGACAAGTATTGGCTGATTTTCTAACAAAAAGTTCGATCGATGAAGAGTTCGAACCACTGAGGAGATATTTCCCGGATGAGGAGATGATGACAATTGAGGGGGACACAGTCGAAACCTAATCAATATGGAAAATGTTCTTCGGTGGCACAGTTAATTATAAGGGTTCGGGAATTGGAGTAGTTCTTGTCTCATAAATGGGCCAGCATTACCCAATGGCAGCAAAGCTCAATTTCTGATGTACTAACAACATGGAAGAGTACGAAGCTTATTTCCTAGGTCTTCGCATGGCCCTCGACATAGATATCCAAGAGTTATTGGTGATAGGAGACTTAGACCTATTAATTCACCAAGTTCAAGGAGAATGGGCTACTAAGGATGAAAAGATATTGACATATGTGAACCTCGCACAACGATTATGCAAAAGGTTTATAAAGATCAACTTCTAACACGCGCTAAGAGATCAAAATGAATTCGCCAATGCTCTTGCAACCGTAGCAACCATGATACAACATCTTGAAAGCAGACAGATTGATCAAATGGAAATCAACATCAGAGAAGAACATTATTACTGTTCCCACTTGGAAGCGGAACCAAACGGTAAATTGTGGTACACCGACATAAGAACATACCTAGAAAAGGGAGAGTATCTTGAGTATATCACAATAAACCAAAATAAAACCATAAGGAGAATGACTAATGGTTTCTTCCTAAACAAAGGACTATTGATTTGTACTAGCAATGAATATCCTGAGGGAAGGCTACTACTACATGACCATGGAAACCGATTGTAGCAGATTTGTTCAAAAATGCCATCACTGCCAGATCCACGGAGATTTAATCAAAGTCACGACGAGTGAACTCAATGTCATGATCTCACAATAGCCATGTGTATGTTGAGGCATGGATGTCATTGGGCCTATAGAGCCAGCCGCATCCAACAAACATCGCTTTATTCTGGTCGCCATAGACTATTTTACGAAATAGGTCAAGGCGCTTCCCACAAATCGGTGACAAAGAATGTGGTAGCAGAAATTGTGTGAAACAACATCATATTCCAATTCGGTATCCCAGAGTCGATCATAACAGATAATGGATCAAGTCTAAACATTCACGTGATGAAAGATATTTGTGAATAATTCCACATAATCCATCAGAATTCTACCATCTACAGGCCATACATGAATGGAGTAGTAGAGGCACCCAACAATAATATCAAAAGGATACTAAACACATGATGAACAACTACAAATATTGACATGAGCAGTTGTCCTATGCATTGTTAGGTTACGGAACAACAACTCGGGCCTCAATAGGGGAAACTCCATAGTTACTTGTCTATGGTACTGAAGCAGTGATACTAGGTAGACATATTGTCACTTATAATCACACAAGAAGCAGAGCTGGACAACGCAGAGTGGATCCGAAAGAGATATGAGAAACTGACTCTAATTACCAAGAAAATAATGGTCACTGTATGTCATGGTCAACTTTATTAGTAAAGAATGACACGTGCCTTCAACAAACGGGTAAGAGCCTAAACTATTAAGATAGGACAATTGGTACTCAAACACGTGTTTCCACATCAAGACAAGTACAAAGGAAAGTTTTCACCCAACTAGCAAGCGCCCTACATGGTCCGCAAGGTACTATTAGGAGGAGTTGTAATCCTCGTTGAAATAGATGGATAAGAGTGGACCAAAGAAATCAACTCAGATCCAATTAAGAGATACTACGCATGAAGACACACATTTTCCATTTGTAATCATATTTCTTTTACTACTAATCACTAAACAAAACCTATCTCCTACGACAGAGCGCCAAAGACGGTAAAAAAACCTCACTCGAATCGTACATATCATGACAATGAGATAATGATTTTTAATAGATAAAAACATTTTTAGTCAAAAAATCATTTTTCAAACGTTTTCCAAAGTACTTTTTCATATCATAGTTTAAATTCATATCTCATAATACCGAGCCCAAGAGGGTTGATACCGAAGAAGTAGAGAAACGACATAGTAGGAGCCGATGACATGTGTCAACCCCATAAAAACTAATGATTTTTTTTGTGATCGCAGGTTTCCAAAATATTGTCAGGAGGACGTCGGTTTATTCCATTAACTTGTTTGTTCATGATGAAATAGGTACAAGAAAGAATAAAGTCCAACACCGGAAGATAACACAATCTGTCCATGAGAGCCACGAAAGAGTAAAGCGCCAAAAGGACGAAACTATCTGGCCATGAGAGACATAAATAGAACAAAGTTCCACAAGGGATGCATAATCTGGCCATGAGAGCCACAAAAGGAAAAATAAAGATAATCCAGTCATGAGAGCGACAAAAAGAGAAAAGTACCACAAGGGCAGCATAATCCAGCTATGAGAGCCAAAAAAAGGACAAATAAAGAGAATTCTTCTATGAGAGCCATAAAAAGACGAAACGGCCATCTAACTGAGAGGGTCACAACAGAAAAAAGGATAAAAGAAAGATGATCCAACCGAGAGGGTCATGTCTGTCATAAACTGCAGGTTGAGAGGTTCATTCATACAAATACTACCGAGAGGAACATTCATACAAACTACATGCCGAAAGGGCCACTCATACAAACTGCATGTCGAGAGAGACATTAATACAAACTGTCGAAAGTTTCATTTATACAAATTGCTGAGAGGGTCATTCATACAAACTACCGAGAGGTCCATTCATACAAACTGGCGAGACAATCATTCATAAAAACTACCGGGAGGGTCATTTATACAAACTACATACCGAGAGTGACATTCATACAAATTGCATGCCGAGAGGACTATTCATACTGTCGAGAGGGAAATTCATACAAACTGTTGAGAGAGCCATTCATACAAATTACATGCCTAGAGGTTCATTCAATCAAATTATCGAGAGGGTCATTCATACAAATATTGCTGAGAGGGTCATTCATACAAATACTATCGAGAGGGTTATTCATACAAACATTGTCGAGAGGGCCATTACCCATATTTATTCATATGATCCAAACGGTGTTAGATGATGCATTTACTCAAATAAATACATTTATACGAGCAAAATGGTGTTAGAGAGGCATCCACTCAAACAAATACATTCATATGAGTCAGACAATGTCAGAGGAGGCATCCGCTCAAACAAGATCAATAAAGTCATACGAGCTAGACATTATTGGAGGATGCATCCACACAAATAAGGTCAACAGAGTCATATGAGCTAGATAGTGTAGGAGGAATCATCCGCTCAAACAAGGTCAATATAGCCGTATGAGTCAGATAGTGTCAGAGGAGGCATCCGCTCAAACAAAGTCTATAGAGTCATATGAGCCAGATGGTGTCGGAGGTGTCACCCGCTTAGAACAGTCACCCAAGAGGGCACAACCAACACAACCATATAGGTATAGAAGAACAAATAATAAAACATGTCAATATCCCAACAAACAGAAATAGGTCGGAAGCTACCGAAGGAAAAAGCAAGCAGTCTTTATTCAGACGCAAGCGGAGCGAAGATGGAACTTGTTCTTAGGAAGCTGGTCCAAATAATATACAAATGAGAGTTAACCACTCTGGACATGGGCTTGAAGACCACTCTGTACCATACTCACTTGTAAACTACAAGGGATTTTATTTTAAAAACCTAGCAACCGGTCGGGCATATACCAGAAAGGTTTTTCAAAACATTCAAAGACATTTTCGCATAAGGGATACCCTTTTCGGACCATCGAGTTGAACTACATGTGACCTAATTCTTGAAAACCGGGGATATATAGGAAAACTCAATATCCGAGGATTGATCACATTCCAACAAAACTGTTTTGGGACCTTTTAGTACTCGAAATTGCTTTGTTTTATTGCTTTCTAGAAGTTTAATTGGGCCAAACTACAAGTGGACTGCATTTTCATACAACCTGAGATATGTAGGAAACCCAGAGACCAGAGTCTGACTATAATTTTCAAAAGTTGCATAAAAATTAGAAGTACTTTCAATTGATCGGCTAAAAATTAGGTTTGTCAAATTTCGTTGCTCAATGATGGTCCCTCCATCCCTGCAAAATGAAGAGACAGCTATTGACACCTAATTTTACCCTCCAATAATTTTATTTAATTATTCAAGATTCTCGAGTCATAGACAGAGTGAATATACATTTTACAAGGCAAAAATGATTTTACAAAATTATTCCGGAAATACTTTGTTACTGACTTGACAATATATCATTCTGATATACTTATTGTATATCATATCTTGTTTTCACATTATTTTGATCATTAATTATATTTTTACAATTTAAATATAATTGTGAAATTAATTGTTTTAAAATTCTCAATATTAAATAATTAATATTTTATTCCGTCAAATTTGGGATTTTTTTATTAAATAGGATAATTAAACTACATCTCAATTTTAAAGCATATTTTTTAAAATTTAAAGGATTTTTTATTGATTTAAATATTCCAATTTTTAATTAGTGTCTAATTTATGCTTAAAATGAAGCTTTTGGCCTAATTAGGCTAAGTGAAATAATTTGGTCATCTTTTAATTTTAAAAATGGCCACATTTTACAAATTTGGCCATTATTACTTAAGCTTGTTTAAAATTATTTGACCCCCTTTGTTTATTTTTTTAATCGCCGAGACTAGGCCAAAAGGCCCAGACCCAACCCACCATCACGTCTTAAATGATTAGGGTCTCTCATTTTGACACGAAGAACCCTAGTCGTCCTCATTATTTCTCTTTGTTGCCAAAAATGGCGAAGTCACAGTGTACATCGCTTTTTTACAGTACTTGCCTATCCAAATGGGGCAAAGGCATTAATGACCTTTGCCCTAATTCCAAAGAGACACCACCATATCACAACACTCAAGGTGAGGTCGTCCCTCTCCCTTCGTTTCTTTTTAATGTACTCCTTGATTGATTTTGTCTGATATCGATTTCAAATGAATGATTCTTATTGGTTGAGAAATCTTTGAGAGTGAAATTTCCTCCCAAAACATGTTCTCCCACATCGAATGGGTATGGTAGGGTTTGAGAAATCCTATAAATTGACCCCTTTGTTCTTCATTTTAATGCAAACTCAAATTTCTATCTTTTAAGTTCTTAAGAGCTACTTTGGAGTTTAAATTCGATCAATTTTGCTTAATTAGGATCCAAGCCCTTTCGTGAAACCATACATAACATTAATTGGTCATTACAATCTAAAACCATTTTTTACGTGTGTGTTTTGCGAGTGTTCAAGGTTTAGAGAGTGAAGATCAAGCTTTCCCTCGACCCTAGGCTTCCTCCACACAAGGTAATTCCATTTCCATTTTAGTTTTCTTGTTTAAATTATGATCTATGATCTGTTATTATGTATTATGTGGTTAATCAATATGCTTAGCTGATTTTAACATTGTGTGTAGTCCATATTAACTTAGTTAAGCCTAATTTAGCTCATTATATAACTATGACTATCTCTTGGATAACTGTTAGTAGCTAAATGATGCTTTGGGGCCTGATATACATTATGAATGTAGCGACCCCTCCAGTTGTTTTTAGTTAAAGACTCTTATTTGCCTATTTTACCCTTTATGTGGTCTCTATATGGGGTTTGTGATGCGCGGGGATGTCTGTAATGGATCTCGAGGTCCATTTCTATGAGTTTCAGATGAAAATCCCAAGTCTAGAACCTTACAATTAGATAGTTTGACTCAATATTGACTTTTGAGTAGATGGATTCATTTTTGGGTTCCGACACTTTCGATAGTTCTGGAGGGTCATTTATGACGTATTCGAGTCATTGGTTCACTTCCTAAGACAATCGGATGTATGTTGTGGCCTTGTTTGAAAAAAATGGATATTTGGTTATTTCAGATGATTTGTTAGAAAAGTATGCCTTAGCTTAGTTAAATGGGAAATCCGAGGGTACGAGCGAGTTTGTAGCACTATTTTCCTTAGACTAGTATGTCCGGTTTGTGTACGGGAGGTCTCGGGACTCAGGAGTGTTTCGAGTGTTTGGTGGAGAGTTAAGTTCAAGTTGTGTTTTCTAGTGTTTTGTGTCTACCTCGGCGACACTACTGTCCGCTTTAGCGTGTCTGCCTCGACTGGAGGTTGGCTCGCAGAAGAGGGTTTTTGGTATTTGCTGAGTTTCTGCTTTGGCGGATGAGACTTCCATAGGGACGGGTGCAACTCTGCAAAGTATGGTGCATTGTGGCGCTGAGGCACTGAGGCGAGATGTCAAGTGACACCGCCCCAACTAGGTCATTTATTGGAGGGACGGGTTCGCGCCAGCGGGATCGATTTTGCTGGGTAAAAATCGCGGAATCAGGTGTCCTATTTAATTCCCTAGGGTAGAATTCTTTTCCCAAAATAGAAACCATTGAACCTATATCCGCCATGAGAGTATTTTCTGAAGAACAAGAGTGATTTCATCCTTAGGGTAATAATTCCATCCTTAGTGATTTCATTTTATGTTTCTAAGTTCTTTAATGGTGATTAGACCTGTCCAAAGCTCGGGTTGGGCCGGGTGAGGGTCGGGTCAGGTGGCTTTTTTTCCTACTTGTCCGACCCTAGCCCGACTTTGACCCTATTTTTGTTAAATTTCACGACCCTGAAACTGACCCTTCGGGGACCCTACGGGTTACGGGTCGGCCCTGACCCTCTCTACAAAACAAAAAATGGGGTAATTTGGCTGGGTTGGGTGATTATAGACCTTATTGGACAATGGAAACGACTTATACTGAAACTCAACACCAACTCAGAATCTCAATAGAAAATGCCCCTTGTCCCCGAATTTGTATTTGCACATACAATATAGAATTGTATCATGAGTACAGAAAAGTACTCAGTAAGTATCATCGATCTTCCCCAAAAAAATAGTGGCAAAAATTGTATCAAAAAACTTTACTTCATAAACATGTACAACTATTAAATTTCATGGTGTGAATATGGGGAAGAACTGAAAATGGAAAAATAATGTTATCAACGTTTGCCGAGTCGAGTGATGACACTTTCTCTTTAAGGCAAAATTATCCCGTGTATATTGGCTTACAGATAGTGGGTAATAGTCTCCCAAGATAAAATAACAATATATTTCACAAGTACGAGCCAATACTTGTGAATCCTTAGAAGAAGTAAGAACTCAAGTTTGCTAGAAGAAGAAGAAGAAGAGTCTCTCAAATAATTTCCAGATTTTGCATCTGTTTTTTTGGATAAGTTCAAATGATATTTGAGACCTCCATTTATAGGTGAAAAATGGTCATTCACATGCCATGTGAATGCAGTAATTGGGGTTACATAGAACTCATCAAAGGCTGTCTTGATCATGCCAAAAGTTGGCTGATTTATGGCTTTGAAATTAGCTCGTCATCAATCGCTTCTGAAAGCGCTTTTTCTGCAGGAAGATTTCAAATAGGAGAGCACAGACACTCATTAGCAAGAGACAGCTTGGAGATGGCGGTACTATTCAGATATTGGATACGAGCGGAGCGGAGGCGGACAACTGCAGATTAACGGTTAAGAAGATTTAAAACTACAACGACATTTTATCTCAAGGCATGAGTAGCGACGTGGAACAATTTGACCAAGATATACCAATTCCAACAGAAGAACCACGAAATTATAAAGAAACTAGAAAAGTATTTTCAAATTGGTAATTTATTTCATTGCAATTTTTAAATTTTTCTATGTCTTTTGCAATTTTTTTCAACAACAGTACACTACAATGTTGTAATTCTGAATGTTGTATATTTCAATGAAATAATTAATAATATAAGAGGCACAAAAACAGTCTTGGGATGTTTTTTTTACATTCTTCTTGCCTTTGTTTAATTATTTAGTTTATACTTTATACTTTATAAATATATTAAATATATGAGTATAATACTATAATATTATAATAGTATAATATGAGTCTATGACTATCACTATATGACTATATGTTAATGACTTAATGTTACTTTGTTAGTAATTTAGTCTTTTTAATTTAGTGAAAAAATTAAAAAAAAAAACCCGCCAGTCAGTCCCGTCAGGCCACTTCTGTGGAAGTATTAGACGTGGAAGTATTAGACATGTGCACCAAAGTTCCATGAGGTGCATAGTAGAAGATTAGTTTGCATTGGTTTAGTTTATTTCATTAAATTAGTTATGGGTGGTTGGTTATTGATTAAAGTGTAGTTGAGGGGTCAAGATGTATTAATTGTAGTTGAGGGGGTCAAAGTGTATATGTACATTCTTTTATTCATTTTTGTGTATATGAAATACAAAATCGAGAAGAGCATATAACTCTTTATGTTCCCAAAAATATCCCACCAACTCTCTGTACCTTCGTTCTCTCTCCTTCCTTCTTTTTCCTTTTTTCTTCTCTTCCTCCTCCTTTCTTCCTTCCTCTACTCAACTGTTACACCCCGTAATTCAGGTCATGCTTCTGAGAACGTACAAAAGGAATTAAGATTTAAAATTTAGAAAGATAGGTTGTCAGAATGTTTCGGACGGGTTTTTAGTCAACTTTGAGGCGGTTTATTCCCAGTTACCTTAGGAGTTCCTAGGTGTATCAAAGTCCTAGTATGTAGTTCGTTGAGTCTAGTTCCCAATGCAACAAACCGTTCGTCGATAGGACACCTGAGTAGAAAGTTATGGAAGTTAAAAGTTCGGCGCAATGAGCGTAAAAGTATTTTCGTCGAGTCGCAGTGCATGGCCTGGGATCTGAGGCGGCGCGGAGATACTGAATGTTCCTCGAAGTTGCAGCGGGCGCCGAATGCGCGCGCCGAAGTACTGAAATTCTCGAGGTTTCAGTGGCCACGGATCAGGTCGCCGAGGCGGGTTTTTGCGAAATCTGGGGGGAAAATCAGAAGATATTTTTTTAAAAAGGCCATGGGAGGGTGACAAGTGTCCCTCCCATTTGATCGTGTGGAAGCACTATTTATTGACCAAGTCTTGAAGACTTGGTCATTCTTTAAAAAAACCCTTCTCTCTAAAAAAAAATTCTCTTCCTTCTCTCTAAAAATTCCTCTCCCTTCTCTCTAGAAATTCAAGGAGAAACCAAGGCCTAGAGAAATTTCAGAAATGTGGCAAGAAGGAAACATGTTGACAAGCTTGTAGGAGGTGATTGTGGAAAGAAGGCAAGTGATATTTGTTGGACTAAATTTGGGTAAACTCTAAGGTAACAATCCATTCCCCTTTTTAAGTAAATTGTGTTGCATGTGAGGAAGAAAGGACTTGTAGTTGTCAATATTGCTTTTAGGTATATTGCATGTAGGAAATATGATTTGGATTTGAAAGGATTGGATAAGGATGATATGTAAACATGTTATAGCCAAGATAATACCTTAAGCTTATTGGATTATTTAATTTGTATTGTGGGGCAAAATTTTACACGTCCAAGTTAGGCGTGTAATCCCCTTGTATTGCTGAATTGTTGGGCCTTAAAAGTGGCGTGTGGATATTGAATTCGAGCCTTGAAAAGGTGGAAAAGTATGTAGAAACAAAGGAAGTGTTGTCCAATTTTCCATAGAATAAGGAACTTTATACTTAGAATATTCGACGAATAAGTCTAGACGTTAATAGACGTATTTGATTATTATAGGTTGATACTCTACGCGCGGCACATTCGACTTGGCAAGTCGATTTAGCCGAGGAGGTATGTGATTCTTCATATCCTTTTGAGCATGATATTTGTAAATATATAGTACGGTAGACGTACGTGTATTAACTGAATTTGGTTTCACTTTGATGTCTTTTTACTTGAGTCTAAATGTTAAGAATCTTGAAATATTTCAAAAGGAGTTATGGATCATTATTCGGAAGGAAATTAATACTTGGTTTTAAAAGAATAGGTTCTTTTGGTTTTCCAAACAAATGTGAATGTTTTGATTTATTACAAAGTTTAAGTGTTATACTAACTTTATGGGAAGCTAGTTATAGCGACTTAAGGAAGCTTAAAAGAATGGTTTACTTGCTTGTTTGTAGAAGCCTTGTAATGATTTCTGAGTGTGTGGTAAGTTGGTTTGAGAAGTGAACATGTTATGTTACTAGGGGTGTTAGTGCCTTGAGTTTTGTTGTGGTAAGGGGGTTCTCTCGTTGTGCTTATGTCGTTTACGATAAGCCGGTTGTGCTTGTGTATATCACCTACCCCCCCTGACTTGTTATGATGCCGCGGGTTAGCTACCCCCGATGCGAGGAGTACCTCATGCGGGTCCACATGACCTATGCGGACTACGGTAGTCCAGGAATCACTCCGGGTGTGTTACGCCGATGCGAGGAGTACCTCATGCGGTCCTAGTGGCCATGCGGACTACGGTAGTCCAGGAAATGTCGCGGGTTAGCTACCCCCAATGCGAGGAGTACCTCATGTGGGTCCACGGGACCTATGCGGACTACGGAAGTCCAGGACTAGGCTCGTATAATGCTATTATGGGCGAATGACCCTGCTTCGATCATTAGCGGCCTAGAAAAGACTGGTTGCGTTACACCTGTTTACTCTTATTTATGTTGTGGCACTGTGTGCGGTTAATTGATTGTTCATACATATCTGTGGATTTGGTTTGGAAATGTTATGATTTCATTCTGATTTTCAGGCCACATACTTGGTACTGTTATGACCGACTTCTCTGGCCGCGTTCATGCCGCAGTCGAGGTACATCGTGTTGATCCTCGCTCTAGGATCACCGCTCGCTGGGAAACCCCGTTTCTCCGGAGGCTTATCTTTTGGTATGATTCCCTGTCATTGTAGATTCATGTAGATTCAGGGGTATGATGGGGCCCTGTCCCGTCATAGTTGTTACAACTCTTAGAGGTCTGTAGTCCTGTTGTAAATTGGGTTTTGTAAAGAATGTAACTGTTCAGTTTTTGTATAGTTGTATTTACAGAAAGGTAACCATTTTGGTTAGCCTGTTTCTTATTTTATATTGTTTCATGTTTATGAGTTACTTCCGCTGGTCTTTCTCTGATGTTGTATCACTAGGGTGTCCGGGGTAAGGCACCAGTCACGGGCCCGGGGTCGGGTCGTGACATCAACCATACTGTCTTTAACTACACATGCAATATGTAATTCTTGTGGTCTTTAACATGGTATCAGAGCCCAAGGTGTTTGATGGGACGATCTGGAGAGGAAACGGTTGGATCGAGATGAACCCTATATTTTGGGAATTATCGATCGATCGATGTGGATGTTGATGATTTTGTTGTAAAGATCGAGGATTACTTTGTTGTGCGCTTATTGATTTGGTTGCATGATCTAACTCTCGATTTTGTTGGTCTGTTGGTCACATTTGTTGATCTAACTCTCGATTTTGTTGGTCACGCCTGTTGATCCAACTTTCTGGTATTGTTTGTTGATCTAATCGTCTATATTCGTTACGATTTCGAGTTTATACTTGAGGAAGAATGGGAAGTATTGAAGGAACATCAACTGATAGAACAGATACGGTTGTGACCATAGACCACAACCATCCACTGTATCTATACCCATCTGATGCCCCTGGATCGTTGTCAGTTGGGATTGTGCTCACAGGGATGGATAACTATACAATATGGAGCAGAGCGATGAGGCTTGCACTGCTGTAAAAGAACAAGATTGGATTCGTCGATGGAACTGTGAAGAAGGAAAACTTCTCTGGGAACCTTGTGAATCTGTGGGAAAGGTGTAACGCTATTGTGGTGTCGTGGTTAATGGGGAATGTGAGTAAGAGCTTGTTGACTGGAATGCTCTTTAACTCAGATTCATGCATGATATGGGAGGAGTTGCGAGATAGATTTGATAAGGTAAATAGTTCTAGAGCATTTCAGTTACATAAGGACATATTTACACTACGACAAGGAACTTCACCTGTGTCTGTATATTACTCGAGACTTAAGGATTTATGGGATGAGTATGATTCCATCATACCTGTGCCAAATTGCTGTGCCAAGTCCAAAGAATTCGTAGATCATTTTCAATACCAAATGATGCTACAATTCTTAATGGGACTTAATGATAGTTATGGTCATGTGAGGAGTCAAGTGTTGTTAATGAGACATTTGCCTAATCTAAATCAAGTTTACGCCATGATAAATCAAGAGGAGAGTCAGAGGTGTTTGGCTGGGACTATCCAAGGAAATATGCATGATGAAGGTGGAAGTTCTTCTGCCATGTTCACTGCAACCAGAAATAACAGTGAAACATACAAACAGAAAAAGTCATACAGCTCGAATATAATATGTGATTTTTGTCATATTAAGGGACATAAGAAGATAGATTGCAATAGGCTGAAGAAGTGTACATATTGTGGAAAGACAGGTCATGTGCAGAAGAATTGTTACAAATTGAATGGTTATCCAGAGGATTCGACACAGAGTAATATGAAGAAGGCAAATATGGTGACTGAGAATGATCTTATGTGCGAGAACACTGAAACAGGTTATGGAGTTATGGGACAAAGTCAGAATGATGCAGAAAGACAATGGTACAAAAAGGAACACACCAGTTCACACCTCAACAACATCAACAGTTGCTCATCCTGCTTAAGGATCAAACAGAAACTGGAAGAACAAACAACTTCGTGGCCAACATGGCAGGTATCTGTAACAACTTTGACACACAGACTCTAATAAAATGGATAATAGACTCAGGAGCCACCAATCACATGGTTGGCAATCAACGAGATTTACATAACAAACGACTAACAGAAGGTGCAGGTAAAGTGCAGCTACCTACTGGAGAGTCGACCAAGATATCACACGTAGGAGACTATCACATTGGAGGAGGTGATGTCTTAAAATATGTTCTTTGTGTTCCTACTTTTCAGTTCAACTTGATGTCGGTTTCCAAAGTAACAAGGGAACTGAATTGTAGTGTCAATTTCTTTCCCACATGTTGCATATTTCAGGATCTCTCATCTGGGAAGGTGAGAGCGATTGGTACTGAGGAGGATGGATTATACATCCTGTCTATGGACAAACAGAATAAAGGACAGGAACCACACAGAAGTTTGACAACAGCACAGAAGACTGATGCAGTAGTGTGGCATCAGAGGCTATGCCATGTGCCATTGAGTGTGCTGAGAAGAATATCCTGTTTCCAGAAAGATAGCTCATTTACATTCCATAATTGTGAAGTGTGTACCTTAGCAAGACAAAGTAGAGTTCCATTTCCTATTAGCTCTACTAGAACATCTACTTCTTTTGAATTGTTACATATGGATGTATGGGGACCTTATAGAGTCGATACCTATAATGGAATGAGATACTTTCTTACAATTGTGGATGATTACTCTAGATGGACATGGGTTTTTTTGATGAGGCTGAAATCGGATGTGTTTACTCTACTTAAAAACTTCTTCTTAATAGTGAACACACAGTTTGAAGCTAAAATTAAGAGAGTAAGGTCGGATAATGGAACTGAATTCTTTAACAGTAACTGCATGGAATTGTTTAAGAAGCATGGAGTGGTCCATGAGAGCTCATGTCCCTATACTCCTCAACAGAATGGAGTAGTTGAAAGGAAGCACAGACACATTCTAGAGACAGCAAGGGCCATCAAGATTCAGGCGCTACCGCATGCATTCGGGCTTCGTTGAAGGGCGGTATATGTCATGAATAGGGTTCCCTTATCTGTGCTGAACCATGTGTCTGCTTATGAAAGGCTATACAAGTCAGCCCCTTCTCTATCTCATTTAAGAGTCATTGGGAGTCTATGTTTTGCGACTAACCTTCTTCATCATGATAAATTCAGCCCCAGGGCAGTAAAATATGTGCACCTGGGATATGGTTCAATACAAAAAGGTTACAAGTTGTATGATTTAGATAATAGAATTATTTTTATGAGTAGAGATGTAGTCTTCATGGAGAACATTTTTCCTTTCAAGAATGGTAGTAATGAGACTGGAACAGGACCTATACATACTCATGATTCATTTTCTTATGATGCTTTAGTACATCCAGGTGAAATTACCATTGGCCATTCTCCAGCCAATGCTAATATACATGAGAATGAAGTCATTCCAGATTTACAGCAGGCAGCTATCACCAATGCAGATGTTCCTAATTCTAGCTTGCAGAACCCTGAATCAGTCATACATGGTGATAACTTTGATCTAAGAAGATCAGCAAGGGCCAGCAGGCCTCCTATCTGGCATAAAGATTACATCACAAAAAGGGGGTCATCTAATTGCCTATATTCTATCTCTGCAGGTTTAACTTACTCTGGGCTTTCTTCCAGATATCAGGCATTCATAGCCAAGTCTTCCATTACCACAGAACCTTGCAATTATAAGGAGGCTGTCAAGGATGTCAAATGGGTTGAGGCCATGAAAACTGAAATTCAAGCATTGGAGGAGAATAAAACCTGGGAGCTAGTGTCATTACCTAAGGGAAAGAAAGTCATTGGGTGTAAGTGGGTTAAGATCAAATACAAAGCAACTGGTGAGATTGAAAGATTTAAAGCAAGGCTAGTTGCGAAAGGATACAACCAGAAAGAAGGTCTTGATTATCAAGAAACATTCTCACCTGTTGTGAAAATGGCAACAGTGAGAGCTCTTATCTCCATTGCAGCAGCTAAGCAATGGATCATACATCAGATGGATGTTTACAATGCTTTCCTCCAAGGTGACTTGTTTGAAGAAGTTTATATGCAACTTCCTGAAGGGTTTCAATCAACCATTGCATATGGTAAAGTTTGTAAGCTACTGAAATCATTATATGGATTGAAGCAGGCATCGAGACAGTGGAATATAAAGTTATCTTCAGCGTTAGTTGATTCTGGTTTTACGCAGAGTCTCAGAGATTACTCTCTCTTTACCAAGCAGCAGAATGGGAAGATTGTGATTGTCCTGGTCTATGTCGATGACCTTCTGATAACAGGGAACGATAGAGCATTACTTCAGTCGACAAAGGAGGTTCTACAATCAGTTTTCAAAATAAAGGATCTTGGTGAGCTTCGATATTTTCTTGGCATTGAATTTGCCAGAAGTGAACAGGGGATTGCTATGCATCAGAGGAAATATGCACTTGAATTGATTTCTGATATGGGCTTAGCAGGAGCTAAGCCATCTCCTTCTCCTATGGAGATGCATCAGAAACTGACAACTGTAGAGCTTGATCAACACATTGTTGCATCTACCAATTCTGAGGAAGCTAAAGAAGGATCCTTTACTCCTGGATCCCGGCATCTACAGAAGGTTTATTGGCAGGCTGTTGTATCTCACGAATACCAGACCAGATATTGCTTATCCGGCAAAGGCCTCGATCGATTCACGCAGCTCCTGCGATCATCTTGAGGCAGGACTGAGGATTGTCAAGTACATCAAAAATGCCCCCGGTTCAGGAATCCTTTTGAGCAGTACTAGTTCATCTAGTCTGCAGGTGTTCTGTGACGCTGATTGGGGATCATGCCCCAACAGCAGGAAATCTATTACCGGCTATTTGGTTCTATTTGGGACTTCTCCTATTGTATGGAAATCTAAGAAGCAAGTTACTGTATCCAGAAGTTCCGCCGAAGCTGAGTATCGGGAATTGGCATCATCTGTCGCATAAGTGGTTTGGCTTGAGGGTCTTTACAAAGAACTTGGGGTGTCTATCGACTTACCCGTCCCGGTTTATACAGACAGCCATTCAGCAATCCTTATTACAGCTAATCCAGTTTTTCACGAGAGAACTAAACACATCGACATCGACATCGACTGTCACTTCATTCGGGAAAAGATCATGATTGGCCTCATTCAGACGAAGTATATACCTTCGGCTGAGCAACCATCAGATTTATTTACGAAGGCAGTAAGTAGAGAACAACATCAGTTCTTGATGTCCAAGCTCGGAATGAAGAATATCTTCATCACTCCTAGCTTGAGGGAGGGTATGGAAGTATTAGACATGTGCACCAAAGTGCCATGAGGTGCATAGTAGAAGATTAGTTTGCATTGGTCTAGTTTAAATCATTAAATTAGTTATGGGTGGTTGGTTATTGATTAAAGTGTAGTTGAGGGGTCAAGATGTATTAATTGTAGTTGAGGGGGTCAAAGTGTATATGTACATTCTTGTATTCATTTTTGTGTATATGAAATACAAAATCGAGAAGAGCAGATAACTCTTTCTGTTCCCAAAAATATCCCACCGACTCTATGTACCTTCGTTCTCTCTCCTTCCTTCTTCTTCCTTCTTTCTTCTTTTCCTCCTCTTTTCTTCCTTCCTCTACTCAACCATACTGTCTTTAACTACACATGCAATATGTAATTCTTGTGGTCTTTAACACCTGCCCACCGGGATCGGGACCGGGACGGGACACGGTATCGTCCCGCTAGTTCCGGTACCGCCTGGCCCGCCCCAGCCCGACCCCGCCCCTCCTCTCCACCACGACCACGTCCCGATCCCGGTGGGCCCGGCCCGGCCCACTGGCCAGCCCTGGTTAAGGTTAAGACTGCTTCCATATTATGGACTAGAAAGTAGAAACTGGAAAAAAAAAAAAAAGGGTCAAGAGTCAACTCCTTACATGACCATGACCAAAAGAATTTTGTATTGTAACTACGTAGTTTGTGCTTTACATAGAAAACCACATGACTAAGACCAAAATAAAATTAGACCATGTTAATGGTCTCTTCCTCATGAAAGTAACTCCATTGGAAGTATCAGATTCTGAAAGAGACTGATAGCTAAAATTAGGGTTTGAACCATAAAGAGCTTGTATTCCTTTAATATCATCCCTTTTCAAATCCACTTTCTTTTCTCTTGGTTTTAAGCTAGGGAACATCACTGCTTCCTGAACTGAAGTATGTGCCAACCCTAACAAATGTCCAATCTCATGTGTAGCTACTGATTCCAAATCAATAGCCACATCCGATTTCTCCTTTTCGAAGTCCACTGCCCATGTCTCCGCCGCATCCAGATGGAACCTCCCGGTTTCTGGTGAAAATGCATGAGCTAAAACCCCTAGAACCCCATCAAATGGCTCTCCATCTCCATGATCACCTTTGTAAAACCCTATTTTAATATCTGCAAATCCATAATCGTTGCTTTCCAAGAATGTAACTGGTATTACCTGTTAAAGACATAACATATTTAATTAATAAAAGGTAATCTTTGTAACAGCTTATAAGACTTTTACTGAAACGGTCATACAATTCAATATGGTATAAGAGCAGGTAAGTACTCATACGTTCAAATATCACCTCTACCCACAAAACAACGACAATAATCATGAAAGAGACCTGTTTAAATTACCCAAGAGACAATAACAATTTATGAAGCAACGACTCAACATATTCATGAATAATAGTCATCCTTTGAAAAAACTTCCAACGAAGATTATGATGCATGTATAGCTAGCTCAATTAAAAGGACGGTAATATAGTATTCAACAAACATCACATGATGGTGTGCGTGAGACATAACATAACATATATATCATGCACTTTCTAACCGCTTAAACTTTTAGATAAAATGATCAGACATTTTAATATTACCAATGCCCAATGGTTGAACGCACGTTGAAAAGCATCCTTTATCTCCGACATGCTCAATGAATTTATTACATACTCTGGCGAGAATGCATACGTCAAAGTTATTGGTATACTTCTAGACCACCTTGGCTTGCCTGTGAAAAATGCGTAGTTTCTCTTTGCATGCATGAATAATTTAGGGTCAAAATCAGATAGGCCACACCTAGGTGAAATAATCTGAGAAACTGTAATTTCATCAAGTTTTCCAGTGACTGAGAGACCTAACTTTTCTTGATATTTAATCAAGGCATGCTCCAAGTGATCATCAAATAAATCTGTAAAATTCAAGTTATCCATCTTCAAATACCCGAATCGATGGAAATACTTCTTGAGCTTAGAAATCCCACTGATTTTGTTGCCTCTACTAGCATCAACAAATTTCTCAAATTCATGCCATGTATAACCTTGAATTTTATGAGAATTTCTGAGATTAATAGGTTTGGAGGAAAATAATGGTTGTGTTCTAGTAGAAAGGCATGGAGAGGAGAAGAAAAAGGAGACAAGCAAGAAGAAAGAAGAGAAGAAAGACATATTGAATTGTGAGGGGAAGTGAGATATGGGAGAAGAAGCTTTGTTATAAAGGAAAGGTCAAATTTGTTATTTTGAAGTAAATAGTATACCGCATTGAATTGAGACAGCCGAGTAATTGCTTTGATATGGCAAAGTGTGTTATGATGGAAAAGTTGGGATGAATCTTCCTTCATGCTTTTCTAGTTGTTAGTCTCATCTTCTTTTCTTAAGGTTTGATTCTGACTGCGAAGGATAAGGGGAGATGGTTGGTGAATCACTTTCTTCCTTTTGTGTTTCTTATGTATTTAAGTTACATGTATTAACGACGTAAAAGTTTTTATATTATTAGTATAGTTAACCATGAATGTTATAACAAGTTAATTGACATTTTATTAGATTAACAACTACTGATTATCACTTTCTCGATTTTGTTTTCCATTGATATAAGTTACATACACTAATGGTGTAAAAAGTGTTGGAAATTTATTAATGTGACATTAAGTTTATCCCATTATTTATGACTCGGACAATTGGGGCCTCGCACGTCGGAAACGTCGTTTTCACACATGTGCACTCGTAATGCCAAGTATCGTAAATTTCATTAGTGAAAGAGATATTGGTGTGTAATTAAAGTGTTCGAGACATAAAATAATGGACGGTTATTGGTCAAATGACAAGTATTTCACGTTGGTAAATGAAGGAAGAAGCGTGCGAAGTGTAAGATGAAACGAGTCTAAAAGGGTCGCGGAGCCGCGAAGGGCCGTGGTGCCAACTCGTCCGAGCCGCGACGCTAATTGGTCAGTTGCTTACTGGAGCCGCGACGCATCTGCGCCGCGCGCTCCAGAAGTGATCATGACGGAAGTCCAAAATTTTGGCTGATTATGGAGACGTTTTGGAGCATTAACATGTCAGTTTTTCCTCCATAAATCAGTCATTATTTGGCTGCATTATTTGCTAAATTGAATGGCCATTACATGGCATTTAAATGGTCACTACATGAGCACTTTAAGAGGCCCATCTTACACTACTATAAATTGAGGCATTTGGCTCAATTGAAAAACACTTGCAACACTCAGAAATTTTTGAACTTCTTCCTTTCTAGCATGCTTCAAACACTCAAAGTTTTTCTCTAGAAATACCTGAGTTTTCTTTGCTCTTTTGTTAGTTGTTGTTTTATCTTGGGACACTATTGCCATTAACGTAAAATGATATATACGGTGAAATCTTATCTTAAGGACAGAGTGTTAACACTCGACTCATCAAATTTCCAGATGTAGCTTATATTTTTTCTTGTTTGTAAATCTTTGTAATAGTTACTTACTTTTCGTTCCTGCAATTGTTGTACCCATAATCTTAAGACAAGATTCGTTGTAAATGCTAAGAAAGATGACTGGAACATAACAATTCAATTCTGGATCTACTGCTGTCACTCAAGGTAACCCATCTGCCGCTCCCACTGCTGCTCAAGGCACACCCAACGCCTTTTCTGATGCTCAAGGGAACGCTACAGTTCCCCCACCCTCTGGATTCCACCATGAATGCCCAGAAAAGTTCATGGGCTCCAACTTCAAGTGATGGCAATAGAAGATGTTGTTTTATCTAACTGTTATAGGAATGACTCGTTTCCTAACAGAAGATCCTCCATAAGCTGGAGACGAAATGGACCCTCAGTCAAGTGAAACGGCTGGAAGGGGCCAATGTATCCATGTCGTTAATGGAATGAAGATGGTTCTTCATGCATGGAGTCACAGTGACTTCATGTGTAAGAATTATATTCTTAACTGTCTGTCAGACCCACTCTACACAATGTATTGCACCGCCAAAGAATTATGGGAAAGACTGCAGAAAAAGTACAACGCACAAGATGCTGGTACGAAGAAATTCATCGTTGGGAAATTTCTGAAATTTCAAATGGTGGATAACAAAACTGTGATGTCCCAAGTCCAGGAATTCCAAATGATTCTACATCACCTGAATTTAGAAGGTATGAAACCAAATGAGCAGTTTTTTATTGCATCACTAATTGAGAAGTTACCTCTCTCATGGAATGAGTTCATGAGTTACTTAAAACTCAAGACAAAGGAAATGACCTTTGAAGAACTTATTATCAAACTCCAAATTCAGGAAGATAATAAAGAAGGCCTTGCCTAAGGGAAAGTAACTCGCTGAGGCAAAGACAAATCTGGCTGAGGCCAAAGGGAACAAAAGTAAGAAGTGCAATTTCCATAAAGAAGGCAAGACCCATACGATAGAGAAGTTCAAGGGGAACTACCACCACTGTGAGAAACCTGGTCACATGATCAAGGACTACCGCAAGCTCAAGAATGAGCAAAAAGAGAAGGCTAAAGGTAAGGCATAGGTTAACGTCGTCGATGACATGCTCTTGACGATATGATTGAGGAGTTCTCGGCGGTGGTGTTTGAAGCAAACTTTGTTAAGAATCCCATGCAATAGTGGGTGGACACGAGTACTACCCGTCAGATCTATTCCAATAGAGATGCTTTCTCCACATATACACCAGTTACGGACAAGAAGTTGTTCATGAGTACCAACACTTCCTCTGATGTGCTGGGGCTAGGAAACGTGGTCCTGAAGATGACTTCTGGCAAGGAGCTTACTCTGAAGGAGGTGATGCATGTCCCTGATATTAGAAGGAATTTAATTTCATGTCCTTTATTAGTTAATGTTGGTTTTAGGCTAGTGTTTGAGTCCAATAAGTTTGTAATCACCAAAAATAGAACCTTTGTGGGAAAGGACTTCGTCTGTGAAGGGTTATTCAAGGTTAACACATGTCTGTAATGCGGTCTATCAATAAAATTGAAGCTTCTTCTTATTTGCTGAGTCATCTAATTTATGACATCATAGATTAGGACATGTAAACTACCAATCCATTCAAAGGTTGGTAAGGTTGGAGTTGTTGCCGTCTATCGACTTAAACCCTCAACTTAAGTGTGAGGTGTGCGTAGAGGCAAAGCTCACTAAGACTCCCTTTAGGTCCGTCAAAAGGGATATCGCTCCTCTAGAATGTATTCACAAAAATATCTATGATTTAAAGTTTGCACAAACTAGAGGGGGAACAAGTACTTTGTGACATTCATAGATGATAGCACAATGTATTGTTATCTCTACTTGTTGAAAAGTAAGGATGAAGCCTTTGAAGCGTTCAGACGCTACAAAGCAGAAGTTGAGAACCAACTAAGCATACAAATTAAGTCAATTCGTAGCGATAGAGATGGAGAATATGTAGCTCCATTTAAAGAATATTGCGCCCAATCGAGTATTGTTCATCAAACGATGTCGCTGAACATAAGAACCGTACGTTGAAATAATGATGAATTCCTTGCTCATCAATTCCGGTCTTCCCCAAAACAAGTGGGGAGCAGTTGTCCTTACCGCTAATACACTTATTAACAGAGTCCCACATAAGGGTAAGAACAACACTCCATATGAGTTATGAAAGAAAAAGAAAGCCATCTACAATACTTGAAGGTGTGGGGGTTATTTGGCAAAGGTTGAAATACCTAAGCCAAAGCAGGCCAAGATTGGGCCTAAGATTGTAGATTGTATTTTTATCGGATATACAAATAACAGTAGTGCTTATCGCTTCTTAGAGCATAAGTCAGGTGTACCAGATATCCACGGGGGTATAATCATGGAATCAAGAAATGTTCAATTATTTGAAGATACGTTTCCTAGAAAGGAAAGAGACATACTCTCGCAAACGAAGTTATGAAAAAAACTCTCAAGATCAAGGAGTTGTTGACTGCCTGAATCTAGGTGGTTCAGATCTAGTGGACTCTGAAGTGGCTGAATATCTAGAATCTAGTGTTCCAGATTCTCAAGACTTGGAGGCTCCAGAGATGGAACCAAGATGAAGTAAAAGGCCAGGAAGGATAAGTCCATCGGTCCTGACTTTGTGGCTTATATGGTTCATGACGAACCACGGACAATTGCTGAAGAATTGTCAACTCCAGAAGCACCTCTCTGGAAAGAAGCTATTGAGAGTGAATTAGACTCCATCCTACACAACCATACTTGAGATTCGGTTGATCTTCCTCCGGGATACAAATCTTTGGGTTGTAAATGGATACTCAAACGGAAGTATAAATAAGATGGGTATATAGATAAGTACAAGGCCAGATTGATAGTCAAAGGCTATTGACAGAAGAAAGGCCTTGACTATTTTGACACGTACTCTCCAGTATCTAGAATGACGTTCATACGAGTATTCATTGCGATCGCCGCATTGCGGGACCTTGAGATACATCAAATGGATGCCAAGACAGTATTCCTAAATGGTGATTTGGAAGAAGAAATTTATATGAACCAACCTGAGGGGTATGTAGAAAATCTGTCGGCTTGTCAAATCTCTATACGGGCTGAAACAGGCCCCGAGGTAATGACACAAAAAAATTGATAGTACTCTACTATCAAAGGGTTTCGCCATTAATGAGTGTGACAAATGTGTCTACATGAAAGGTAATGCTGACTCGTTATTAATGATATGCTTTTACGTAGATGATATGTTGATCACAGGGAGCAGTCCTAGTTTGAGCCTAGAGACTAAGAACATGTTGAAATAATGTTTCGACATGAAGGATATGTGTATTGTAGATGTCATCTTAGGGATCAAGATATCTAATACGCCTGACGGACTGGTCTTATCTCAGTCTCACTACATCGAGGATGTGTTGAGAAAGTTTGAGATATTCGACAGTTCACCGATAATTTCAATCTTTCTGATCTTTCTCCTTATTATGGTGAAGAAAGCACTAACGACTCGGGGGCTATCCCGATCTTTTATCTGTTCATTTCGTCAACTCGACTGTAAGTGTTTTTGCTTTTAGCTTTTTTCCCTCTTCATACCTGATTCGAACTGCTATGCTTATCATTGAATAGTTCCACTCGAACAACTACACAATTCTATCCCCTCCGATCACTAAATCCGCTATGTGGGAAGATGAAGCACCATTTCTCTGTTCAGATAAAGACTATAAGGAGAGGAGCGGTTTACTATCAGCCCAGGTCAGGCGACCCGAAAGGACCAGCCATAAACCACCCGCGTTGAAAAGGGTAAATAAGACAAGCGATCAAGCTGGAAGCTCGAGCAGTATATTTCACTCTTCTGTAGAGTTTGTTTACCGATCACAGTTTCAGCATTGCACCTCACTAGGACTGCTTACGAAAGGGAGACAAGGTCCTAACTAAATATAACACAAACTACCATTCCATCTATCATATCAGTCGAGTTCACCACTGGATATGAATCAGAAGATTGATAAAAATTATGGTACGCCCGTATGCCAGAAGCAATATGCGCGGGTGATTGGTAGTTTGATGTACATAACAAACTGCACCTGACCTGATATCGCCTATGAATCAACAAGTTGGCAAGGTTTACCCGTAATCCAAGTGATGATCATTGGAAAGAGTTGAATCGGGTACTACGGTACCTAAAATACACGCTAGCTTACGGGTTGCATTATTTGAAATATCCAGCTGTACTAGAGGAGTACATTGATGCAAACTGGATATCTGATATAGAGAACACCAATTCCACCAGTGGGTATATATTTACAATTTGTGGTGGGGCTATGTCTCGAAAATCCTCTAAGCAAACTTGCATCGCCCGATCCACGATGGAATAATAGTTTATTGCTTTAGACAAAGAAAGAGAAGAAGCTGAGTAGCTTCATGACTTCTTAGAGGATGTCCCATATTGGGATAAACTCGTACCTTCTGTTATGATCTACTGTGACAGCTAGTCGACTCTAGGAAGGGCACAAATTTCTATGTATAACGTAAAATCTTGTCATATTCGACGAAGATATAAGATTGTTAGGCAGCTGATCACCACAAGTATTATTTCAATTGATTATGTAAAATCAAAGGAGAACATAGCAGACCCTTTGATTAAGAGCATACCCAGATATCAGGCGGTTTACCTGTTTAGCGAAATAAGCTTAAAACCCAAACAATAAGGACTGATATGGTGGTAACCCAACCTTACTGACTAGAGATCCCATAAATTAGGTTCAATGAGAAAATTAAGCTATAAAGGTTCAATTGAGAGCTTTGGTGGAAGCAAGAGCACTTTGGATTATGATTTCCATAAGGAATGTAAACCCAAGGTCGTTCCCGCGATAGACATTAAGTGTTATCTGCAGTGTGGGTAGAGGTTTAGTTTCCAAAAGCTTTAATGATCCTCAACGGTTGAGGTTAGCTTTGTGGAAACTTTTAATGGTTCCTAACACTTGTGAAGTGGGGTGTAGCATGATCCCTTGTAGGAGACGACATATTTAAGTGTGAGGAAAGGTCGCCTCAAATGAACGCACTTAAGAATCCAAGAAGTGTCCAGGGTCACAACGGACAAACATTAAAGAAGAATAGAGTAAGGAAAGTTGTTGTGTTAGTATCGTTGACTTGGCTTACACTAAACACCAACGGTTTAAGACATCACGTTCACCGCGCAGTAAGTAAGTCCGATGGTATTCAACTAAGAAAGGTTCAAAGCAGAATCTATCTCTCCAGATGCAACATCGGTCCGCTGAAATATTGCTAGAAAGACACCTTGTGAGTGTGCCAAAATCTCATTAAAGTGGTCGAGACATAAAATGATGGACGTTTATTGGCCAAATGACAAGTATTCCACGTTGGTAAATGAAGGAAGAAGTGTGCAAAGTGTAAGATGAAACGAGTCGGAAAGGGTCGTGGGACCAACCTGTCGGAGGGCCACGACGCCTCCAAGCCAGCGCCACGACGCCTCCAAGCCAGCGCCACGACGCTAAATGGGCGCTTTCATCGAGCCGCTGGTTAATTTGCAGCGCCACGCTCCGAGAGATAGTGATCGGCGGAAGTCCAAAAGTTTGGTAGATAATGGAGACGTTTTGGAGCATTAACATGTCATTTTTTCCTCCATAAATCAGCCATTATTTGGCTGCATTACTTGCTAAATTTAATGGCCATTACATGACATTTAAATGGGCACTTGAAGAGGCCCCTCTTACACTACTATAAATTGAGGCCTTTGGCTCAATTGAAAAACACTTGCAACACTCAAAAAATTTCAAACTTCTTCCTCTCTAACATACTTCAAACACTCAAAAAATTTCTCTAGAAACACTTGAGTTTCCTTTGCTTATTTGTTAGTTGTTGTTTTATCTTGGGAGACGATTGCCCATTAACGTAAAAGGATATATACGAGACAATCTTGTCTTAAGGACAAAGTGCTAACATTCGACTCAACAAATTTCCAGAAGTAGCTTATATTTGTTCTTGTTTGTAAATCTTTGTAATAATTATTTATTTTTCGTTACTGCAATCGTTGTACCCACAAAAGGATTATATTATCAGTTTAATATGTGATAGAAGGTATGTTAATATTTTTAACAAGTTGTTAATTAATGGTTATAATAAAGATTTGTGTAATTTTCAAATAACTAATTTGGTTATGTAATTAAATAACTTTTAAATTGTCAGTACATTAAAATTTAAATTCTCTCCAATAGGTAGCTCTTAAGAAAAATTTGACACAAATGGTTACCATTTAACAATTTCGCTCATCCTCCTACTTCATGTGGCTAGCAAACAGTAGTCCAATTAATATAAACAAAATTCAGTGGGTCAAGATAGAAGAATTTGAAAAGATAAAATTACCAATGTATTATAATTATTATCTCTTTCTTTTCCCTTAAGTTTTCTGGGAAATATCATGTTCGTTGTTTCTGAAAATGAAGAATTTAAGGTGTGGACTGTGTCAGAAGCAAGAGGGCTCAGAATTCTTGGTAAGGTATGGCCAGATATACTTTCTAAGGGGTTTGTTTGGTTTTCAAGTAAAAAAGAAAAAAAAGTGGCTAACTGTGAGAAGCAAACTATAGAAGGTAGTTATGATTATGGTTGCTAGGAAGTCAGAAAAGACTGAGAGGTCGTTTGAGACGTGCAAGAGACTCAAAAAGAAACTGTCCTTTTCTAACTTTACTATTTGACTATTAGGTAGTGGTTAAGCCTCAAAAGCCTATTAGGGAAATATAAAGTAAAATAAAAAGTCTCACCTATTTCAATATTGGAGAAGTCCAGTCCACCACCAGCCTCGTTTTAACGGAGTGGGGTAAAATTAGCCCAATCTAAATGACTGCCCAACTCGCCTAAGGTTTCATGAGCTTGGGCAAAAAGTGATTTTGATTGATGTTGGTTTGGGTTAGCTCAAGTTGACTCATCATAAATTAGCAACCAAAATGAACCCATGATGATGTCCAAATTTGGCTCACGAAAATGTTCAATCTTAACGATTAGAGCTCCACTCTAGATTAAGATTTTTTTTGTTTGTAAATAATTATTTTAAAAAATTCTTTATTATTTCGGAATAATAAAAATACACCAACGCACCCCAACCACCCACTATACTATCCATTCACCCTACCCCTCCCCTACACTAACCCTCACTCAAGCACTGAACCACCCTCATATCTCTGCCCCCTACCTTGTCTATTCCACCCCACCACCTACCTCCCTACCACCTCTACCCCACCTACCCCATATACCCTCACCTCCCTCCCTTCCCCCACTTTCCCTACTCCATTCTCAAATTTTTATTTCATATTATTTTTACTTTTATAAACAATTTATAAAAATATAATTTTTTTCTTACCTCCTCCCCTCCCTACCCACATGGCCACACCTACCCACATGGCCACACTTTCCCTACCCCCATACTCAAATTTCTAATTCATATATTTTTACTTTTATAAAAAATATGATTTTTTTTCTTACCTGCCCCCTACCACGCTAACCACCACCTGCCCCCCTTCACCCCCACCCCATCCTCAAATTTTTATTTCATATTTTTTGTTACTTTTATAAAAATATGATTTTTTTCTTATTTTTCCCTACCCCCTCCACCCCTACCCCACCCTCAAGTTTCTGTTTAATATTCTTTATACTTTTATAATTTTTTTTTATAAAAAATAAAATATTTCTTACCTCCTAGCCCTCCATCCATGCCCTACCCTCCTCAAATTTCTATTTCATATTTTTTACTATTATAAAAATTAATAAAAATGTAAAAGATTTCTTAACCCCTCCCCGCGAAAACCCCCGCCTCCCACACCACCTCAAGTTTTTATTTTATATATTTATTTCACTTATACATAAAATTTTATTAAAACGAGAATTTTTCGCACTCCATCACCCAAGCCCCTCCCCACTACCCCCGCCATCCCACCCACTCCCAAATTTTTAGTTTATATATTTACTTTACTTTTATAAACTTTATATACAAAATGAGAAAATTTGCTTACCTCACCCCCTCTCCCCAAGTTTTTACTTTATACATTTATTTTACTTATACAAATTTTGTATAAAAAATGAGAAACTTTTCTTACCCCACTACCCAGCCCTCACCTCCTGCCCTCCCACCCATTATTTTATATATTTATTTAGCTTTTTTTAAAATGAAAAAAATCTTTAAAATATTATTCTTATTTTAAAAATAAAAATATGAAAAAATCAAATATCATACAAAATAAAATAACATCATAGAAGGTAAGTTTGAAATTTGTAAAAGTAATGGTCAAGTTGGGTTATGACCCATCATTTAGCTTATCTTGACCCGTTCATCTTAGCCCATGTAAACTTTGGACGGATTGAACATTACTTCATTTATTGATTCAGCACATCTTGACTCGCCCAACTTTAGCCCAAACGGCCCATCTACCGCCCCAATTTTATGTTACAGGAGTCAATATTGAATTCAACATTACAACTTCCTCTCATTCTCTCATTGAATTTGGTTTGAACGAAAGACAAGCTGTAATATTTTAAGTTACTTTCACCCGTTAGCACCAACAAAAAGCAGGAGGAAGGCCTCATTTATATTTATTAGCATTAAAATTTGTGAATATGAATATACATATGAATATTAAGATGTGTTTTAAAATTTAGATGTATGAATCTGAATATATATATATATATATGAGTATTAAGATGTTGTATTAATATTTAATTATTAAATAATTAAGATAGTTATCTTTTCATCTCTCTACATTTCAAGGTAGGGATAAGGTCTGTGTACATTCTACCCTCTGCACACTCTATTTTGTGGAAATTACACTAGTATGTTTTTATTGTTCTCTTTTCAAGATTTGAATGTATAAAACTTGTCTTTATTTAAAAATTAATAAATATAAAATTCAATAAAATACTAAAAATAATTTAATATTATACAAAAAGAAATTTTTAAAAACTTATATGGCGATTATTGGTGGTGATTGTGTGTGTCGATTGGAGAAGGTGTTGGCTAATGATAGTGTTTCAGGTAGTAGCTAGCGGTAATGGTGGTTGAACGCATAGATGGATAAGGGATTTGATGACTACGGTTCCACCATTTCTAAAAACCCGCAACCTATCACTAGTTAATAAGATTGAATTAAGGTCTACATTCATTCAGCTTGATACATTTAGAATTAGTTCAGTGACTTCAAGTGCCACTTTTTGATTATATTTGTATTTTTCCTAAAAAAATCATATCCGAGCGTCCGGGTATTGTGCCACCCTCAATCCCCTACATAGATCCTCCCCCGATGGTGGTTGTAGGTGTTGAATGATAATGGTTGACAATGGTGGTTGGTAGCGACGGAGGTTGATAATGATGGCAATAGTGGTAACGCTGAATGGATATATAGAATTGGTGAATTGGCATTCTTCACTGCAAGAAAATATAAAATTGGCAATAAAACTTTAGTAACAATAAATATATTGTTGCTAAAAATAATAAACGACAACAAAAATTAATATATTGTTGCTAAAAAATACAAATGGCAACAAAAAAAATAACTTGTTGTTGCGAAAACTTTTTGCATCGTAGGTTATTGCAACGATATGAAACAACTTTTGTTGACAAAATCTAACATATAGCAACAAAAATGTTGTTGAAAAATGTAATTCTTCTTGTATTGCTTGTAGATATATATATATTTTTTTTGAATAAATATATTAATGATATTAAGACTTTATAAAAAATCTTAATCATTGAGATCATTACATGACGTCGTTGTAACATAGAAAAATCAAACTGATTAAATGGTTAAAATTTGAATAATTAAGATTTAGACTTAAAAATAAACATACGTAATGATTAAGATGATCTGATTAAAATTAAGACATTCATTAAGTGCAAACAATTGAAGAATGACTTCCTAGTCCAATTCCATATGTGCGACTTCTTTGGTTGCGCTTAAGTTATCATAATTTTACTAAGACATAAAATTTAATATGAATCTTTCGTGAATATACAAGATTTACCAACCTTTTCAGCTGCTTCACAACAAACCTAGTTTACACCCGCCAATTAAAAATAACAGTGTCTTCAAAATAAAACCTAGTTTACACCCATTGCCTATTAAAAATTGTTGGTATAATAATCTGTATATGGCTAAATAATGTTTCAACACAATCTGTTAATCACTTAGTGAAACAGATTACATGATATAAACATTACTTAACAGTAAATTATGCATGAAACAATAAACGAAAAACAGAATCTGTTTTGAAAAATAATTTCAGAATGTAATCGAGCCCACTTAGTTCAAAGTGTGTCCTTAAGGAAATTATTCCCTCACAGTACTCGAGGTTAACGGAATATCGCCTCCCAGGATAGAACGATTATCTTACCAGAATAGTAGTACTCCAAATTCCGGTAGCAGCGAACCACTCAACGACAGTATATCACACAGAATGAAGACAAAAATATTTTCGACTTGAAGACTTTGATTCAGAATGAAAATGAATCAATTAAAATGAATGAATAATTCTTGGAATAATCAAGAATTTATAGGGTTGGAGGTACTGATTCTGAATGTTTGCAACCATTCAGAATAGTCACCTAATATTTGGAGGGAGAGCCGGACGGATCGGGTCGGTCGCGGGTCGATCCGTTTGGATTTGTTTTTAATTAAATAATATCTTTATCCAAATCCAAATCCAAATCCAAATCCAAAGCCGAGCGAGCGACGACGACGGCGCGAGGGGTCCTTGCCCTCTCAACCCTTTTATCAGCTAGAGAAGATGTAATGTAATATATACACTTCTCTTTCCTTCCCTTTTTTCGATATAGGACAAAAGAGCCTTATACCTCCTTTAATTTTCATCCCATCATTTCTCATTCACCAATATCAAAATCCAACAAAAATAACACTCAGCTCCCTTCTGTTGAAAACATTATTCTTAATCAAATTTCTTACCATCTATGACCTCCAGAAAGACCAATCTTTTCCATAAATCTCCACCAACACTTGATCTGGTGTTAATACTCTCTGATTTGGTGAATAATTAGAAGAAAGCTTTGGAAAAAACATCATCAAAGACTCACTTGAAATGTGATTTTTTTTAGTGATTGTTTTTTAAGTGTATTGTCACGATCCAAATCGGAGGGCCGCGACGGATACCCGAATCAACCCGTCGGCCACCACTGACCATACATCCCATACTTAACCATAATATCCACAGACTAAGCCGAGAAGGATTTGGTAAAGTTTCAACCTGAAAGCCCCAATTTAAATAATAATGCCAAGGCCGACAAGGCAATACATGACAACTAACCACATGACACTTATCTACAAGCCTCTAAAGAGTATAACATACCACGATCCGACTGCAACTCTGAAATAAATAGAGTGCTCCCACGCCAGCTGAACCAACAACCTCCTAGTACGACCCGACACCCTCTTAATATGAATCTGCGGGCATAAAATGCAGCATCCCCAACAACAGGGACGTCAATACGACTGATGTACTAAGTATGTCAGACATAATAAATAACATAGCAAAAATTTATCATAATCTAAAACAGGGACATCTGACCAACAATAATTGCCTCTGAGGGCCCTAATGGATATGCTTAAATGTTATGCACAATGCAATATATACATACCTCGGCCTCACCGAGCAATCTTTCTTACCATAACAACCTCTGAGGGCGTCATACCATATGATGGTCAATAAATGTATGCATAATGCAAATGTGGTATACGTATACATTGGCCACACATGCATCTTCCTTCCCATAACCGCCTATGTGGGCATAACATCATATTGGAATCTTCCGGCTCTTTTGTGATAGTCTGTACCAGCTGCAGGTGGTGTGCGTATATAATGCATTTTCCCCTTTTTATCACTCCCCATACATAGATATAATGCATACATATAGTATATAACTCCTTGGAGATCCAGGGTAATATATGAATGCAATGCAAATGAGATTCATGAATAACAATAAAATACTCTAGGTGACATGATACCCTTATACCTTCGTCTAATACTGTAAATATGAACATATTTTCCATATGTCTCAATAAGGTCTTGGGAACATATTTAGACATGTCTTTAGCATATAAATCAATAACATGATCTCTCTTAACTACTAAGAGTAGAGTAACTTATGGAGCAACATGATGGTGATATTTCGTACATAGAATTATGTCAAAAAAGAAATAAATTGCCTTCACATACCTTGTTGTCGAATTTATCTAAGTTCCGCGGATTCTTGTAAGCTTTACGAATGATTATCTACACCATATGAATGGTTTAAATCACAAACGAATCATATACTAACAACAAAATTCATTGAGACATTCTAGTGAAACCCTAATATGCATAGAGTCTATGTTTCTTCTATATGAAAATCTATACATGTAATAACACAACTAGCCTTTCTAACCTTCCTTCTTACTGCTACAACACCCTAACAATTCAACAATTTCACATGCAACCTCCATTTTCATACGGACAGTCCCAAAAATATTCAACCAACACTTGCATTTTTTATAATCGTCTTAGAACTAGTAAGGATCATGTTCTGTAATTCGTACAAACCAAAGGATAAGAAGAATTACCCCAGTTAGAAGCATCAACAGGAGTAGTCGGAAAATCTTTCACCCAAATAAGTTTTCGACAACAGAAACAGGACCCAAACTCAATTCTGGGTCACGATTTGGGTTTCTGAGTTCTTAAGCTTCTTCAAGGCTTCAATTTCACTGAGAATTAAGGTCCCGAATACCATGAATCTTCCTCTCTTTGGTTGAATGCAAGTTTGCGGATACTCTCTAATTCTGGTCGAGAATTTCAGAGAGAATAAATTATAATTTACCCCCTGCTGATTGAAGTGTAATAGTCTCCTCTATAAGGAAATATTTCTACAAAGCAATTGAAGGAGATGAAGCTTTAAAAAGAAAAGAATTGAGAAATGAGAAGCTTTGGGAGAACAGAGGAGCTGCCACTGATAGTTGCTTTTGAGATTAGTCATAGACCGTATGTTATAAAGTAACACGTAGCACCCCACTTGGCTTTGTCCCCAAATATAATTGATTAACCCATAATTAATTAATTATACACATAATAAAATTCTGGACCCCAATTCACTTAAATCCTGACGACTTGAAAAACCTTCTTATACTCAGTGTCATAATTCTTATAATATGACACTAGTCCATGACCTCTTTGAGGATATACAATTATTATTATCAATCCCCGTCGCTGCACTTGTTAAAACCAAAATTATTTCGGGATCACATTCTTTTATATATCAATTTTCTTATTAGTATATGCTAGTATAATATAAATTTCCCGGGGTTTGGATCCACTTGCCTTCGTTTATGCGCTCAAACTATTACCAGAAGTACGGGATGTTACATCCTCCTCCCCTTAGAAATATTCGTTCTCGAATGTCGGGGTGACATATCCAGTTTTTGTCATAATAGAATGAACACACAAAGGATCTAGTTCTGTAAGAACAAAAAAAAAACTAATTAACTTGAACCATTCTAGGCAACTAAGGTAACTACATACTTACAATATCTAATATTTAAAATATCAGCAGTACTAGGTGGTTTTCAGTGTTATTGTCACTCCTATTCATCAAAAACAGGGGATAAGGGCAGTGGCATAATTTCATATTAGCAAAGACTCAAACAATTAACATCAATAATAGGATGCATACAACAAATCACAGAATAGTAGGAAGGAACAAAAACTAAGAATCATACTCAGATTTTCACATTTTATCAGACAGAAATAAATAAGCAGGTCAGCATAATTTAGTACTTTCCAGTACCCTTATCATGCTCACTTATTCTTCAAATCAGAATAGAAGAAGAAAGAAAAAAAATATTTGAAAACTGTTGTTTCAATATAACTCATAGAAACTAATTAAGATACTGGTCTATGTGCCCATGCCAGTTAAACATACATAAGCTCAATCCAATGTCTAAATGCCTATCACTATTGCATATTTTATTTTCCATAGATGGGCTAGTTGGGACAAATTTAGATTATTGTAAATTGTTATTTATGTAAAGAGATAGTTAGACAAGATTGAATCACAGTCCAGGTATTTAACAGAGGTATACAAGCAATTTCAGAGCATTAGATAATAAGAACATGAATTCAGGTTATTACAAACCCATATGGGATCAATCCTATCTATACTAAGACCAACACAAATAGGACAAAACCCTCACATAATCATACATTATACAACACATCAACAATATTCACCTATAGTGTAGTATTTGTTTTATGTCTTAAAGGAAGAGCAGTAGTTCATCAAGAAAATAACAACTGTTTATCTTCTTCTACTGCAGCATCTGGATAAAATGCAGATGCTAGCAAAAAAAATAGAATGGTCAAAATCCAACAATAAGTCACCCCCAAAATGAGGTTTCAATGGCTAAGGTACAATAATCTCCAAGCCCCAAAATTGTCTTAGAAATGCAATAGGTTTCAGCTGCAAAATATTCCAACCTTTTGGCCATGTCACAGGAATACAAGTCAACAGAATATAGCCTTAAGCATGACAACTCAAAACATTCAATTTTAACTAAGTAGAAATCAATTAAGGTGATTCAAATATTAGGTTTTCACCTAATCAGATGCTGAACTAAGTGATTAAACTTCAAGCTAACAGTTTTGACATAGATACCAAAGCATCTAAATAATGCAAGATCATATTAAGGCATTTAGGACTAATTTATCAGATATCAATTCCAAATCTCCTCAATATGTATATCATTAAATCAAATATACAACCAAACAGATTTTATGGAGCCTATCCAGTAGACCACTCAATCAACACAGAGATCACATGTATACCAAGTTAATGGAAAATAGATACTCTGGATTCTTTTTTCTCCAAATCAAAGCTATATACAAACTCATAATCATACTAACAACATTTAGGATCTGATCTGGCCATGAAATAACTTCCTAAGCAAACCAAACTATTAACTAATTATCCTAAAGTACACTTCAACCAGGCAACATACATCATATAATGCTTGACATAACATGTTCAAAGATTAATGGTTAACTGAATAGGTAAACTAGTTATCACAGTAACAAGGCATCCCTGAAATCACTTAAATACTCATCCTTACACTCCCTTAAGCAACTATTAACAACATGCTTAGCATATGAATCTATTCCCTATTTTAAGAAATAAAACACATACTTAGGTTACTAAAACAGATTAAATTCTACATTAAGATATGCAAAGACAAATATGGGGGAATTTTAATCAAATATAAAAGATATCTAGGCAAGTCTAGTTAACTTTTAGAGATAGTCTCAAATGGTCAAGATTGGCAAATACAGGTCCTATCACAAATGATTATATTCAAACCACATAATGTACAAGGACATCAACAGACTACCCTGTTAAAAAAGAAGTATGGCCAAGATAGAGCATATTTTAGGATATGAGATTGAGCAAACAATCATTCCAGACATCATTTCAGAAGTGAAGAACCACATAGGTGCATTTATACATAGCATGGATAGCATGAGTTAAAAGGAAAAACTGAAACACACCAACTAAACAGAATAATATTACAACATGTAGAAAACTATCATTAACATGGTACTTATATAGATATACACAGATCACACACTTTAACTAACATATTATCCTGATTTAACTTGACAAATATCAGGCCAAACCTAACAGGATCCCTAAACATAAACTAAAATACCCTAGGACCATCTACACCTGAGTCCCATCCAGAGCCAGGACAGACAGTTAACAAACATCAAATACCTGCTGAACTAATTACAAGGATTTATCAAGACAACATGCTTAAATATCTGAACCTAAACCATGATCACACTATGTACAAGAGTCAAAACAGATTACATACATGGATTATCTTTATCGTATACTATGGAACAGAGACAACAGATCTTACATGTGCTATCAAAATCCAAGTGAGACATATTATAACGATCATTCTAGACATGATTAAGATGGTCACAAGATAAGTTGTATGTTAATCAATTAGCAATTTATAATTCTAGATTTACAAAGATGCAGGTTTATATGTACAACATTAAGGATTCCGGTCTTAGGAATATCTCATATCCTTTTTAACCATAATACACCCAACAACATATATCATAGTACTTTTTAGCTAATTAAAGTCTTAAAGCATATCAATAATACCACATCATTACATATAAGCCTACTGAATACCTTAACATATTTGGTTTGTAATAAGACTTCAACTACCATATCTCAAGAAAGTATACAGTACAATAAGAGGTTGCATACCACAGTCCACAGAATCCATATACTGTTGGTGTATATGTGTTATAGTAGATACAAAATCCCATGAACTCCCAATACACTCATGAATCAGTAAAGAAGGCTCAAAATAGTTTCAAAAAGAAGTATTTAGACGATATTCATAACTCACAACCATCATATATACCATATACTTCAACCAATATCAAGCATAAAATATAATATTCTTATACAAAAGGAACTAAATTCAGCCTTTAGTGGCAAGACCAATAGGTTCAATTAACTTTATCTATACACTATCCTATCTTGGCCCTATATATTACCCTCGAACCAACACACTTCGAAGTGGAATTCTCATATCCTTACTAACCCCTCGCATTTTTCCGGCCTGCCTCTTTTATTCCTTCAGTGCGTATCCCATAAGATAAACCAGCGATCCTTGATTAATAGACCCCGAAAATTGTGGACTATCTGGAATTTCAGAAGAGCCTAGGTCAGTGAGCAAAATGCACATCCCGTCATGGCATGATATCTGAGGGAAATACGGCTGTACCCATCTCTGTGATGTTCCACCTACCCCATGGTCAATGGGGCCCGATACTGACACTAAAGTCCTTAGTGAAGTCGGAACTCCCCTCACCCCACCTTCCGCTGGAAGAACCCAGGGTGTTCGAGCGGGTGACTGTTGAGTCTATTTTTGGTACTGTTTTAGAGTGTGTTTTAGGGAGTATTGTATGTGTTTTTAGTTATTTTGTACAATATTATGTGTGTTATGATGTATTTTCAGGATTTAAGCGATTCATAAGGTTCAAGGCGAATTCAAAGGAAATAGGCGGTTATTGAGGACAAAAATGCATATCTAGTCACAAGAGATAAATCAAAGAAGCCTTAAGAAGCTCGGGAAGCAATTTAAACAAAATTAAACTGGCAACCGCACGGGGTCTACAAGGCTAATTTGCAGAACTTTCTCGGAATGAAAGATCACGACTTTTAGAGGCAAGGGCCGCGACGCTTAGAGGAAAGGGATGCGACACCGAAAGTTTTGAGGCCTCAGAAAGTTTCTCACGATGAAGGCCAGGGCGCTGGCGGCAGTCATGGTGCCTACACGGGTTTTGGCGAAGAAATGCCGAATTTTAAAAGAGTAAAAATGTCCAAAATGATATTTTGACAGATATAAGCCCTAGAGATTAATTCTTAATGGGGGATCATACTTTGGAGGCAGAGAACGGAGGCTAGAACACCAATAGAGACATCTATTGTTCAAGTTCTTTTCTTTTTCCTTACTTTAATTCAGTTTATTTTGAAGACAATTAGTTTCTTAGCATGACAATGTCTAGGAGCTAAGTTCTTTATTAGAGTTTTTCATCGAATCAACTTGAAACTCTTTTCATAAGTTAATGCATCATTAGTGATTTTTTTTCCATCTATTTAAGATCTATTCAATTTGTATTGATTGTTTGATAATTAACTGATCATTGATTGTCATAACTTATATGATTTCAAATCGAGATCTGAAAAGGGAGATTTGAATATGTTATAGTTGTTTAGACATAAGTTAAAATCGTGGACGAAAGTACCCCGATATCTGTGTAGTATTTAAGGTTATTGTTCTTAATTCTCCTATGTGGTAAAATCTATCATAGAAATATAGAATATTTCTGCATAAGGTTGAGTTTGTATATATTCGAACCGGAATATAGAACATCTTAGTTAACCTGTTATCTTAATAAGAAGAAGAGTCATTAATCTAGCATTAACGAGTGAAAGAGTGGATAGTTGAGAAGATTGTAAACCCTAATTCTCTACATAACTATTTTAAAAACCAAAGTATTATCATCCTAGTTTATTTCCTGCACTTTGTTTAGTTTTAATTCTTAGTTAAAAACCAAAACAAATTAACGCTAACCAAATAGAAACCATACATTAGATAAACGGTAATTGATAAACCAATATCTGTGGACGATACTCGGTCTGGCTGAGATTATTACTAAATTACGATATGTACACTTGCATAAGCACAGAATTATCACGAACAAGTTTTTGATGCCGTTGCCGGAGACTGACGTATTATCAATATCAAAATATATAATCTTATTTCTAATTTGGTTGCTACACTTGTTCTGCGAGCATTTTTATCTGTTTTTGTTGTTTTTCTTATTTTATAGGTAAAGTTAGGGTAAATAAAAAAAAAGAGGCGTCTGGACTACTACTATCAGGGGCATCAGAATCATCAATAGCAACCTAACCCACAGGTTCCACGGGTAGATCTAAATGAGTCGATATTCAGATTCCATTTATGGTACGAAACGATGGTGGTATAAAAATGGTGTCGTGGCAAATATGATAAAAAAATATGATACAAAATGATGATCGATATGAACAGAAAACATAGAGCCAGCACAAGGAAAGAGGAACACGAACTGAACCAAAGACAGTTGAAATTGAAGAATTGAGAAATAGAGAGAATGAGAGTAGTAAGATCGTAAAAAGAAAAGATCACTAAGAACCAATCAAAAAAGAAAAGTCACTTTCTTTGATCCGCCGAATCCTCAGTCCGTACTACCATACTCTCCTCCATAAAGCAGAAAGATAAGAGAGTTTCACTAGTCACTTACATTATAGGAACAACAGAGACAAGTGTCTTGTGCGACTTGGCGACAAGCTTAACCTCACTCTGTTGTTTTGTAAAAATGTTGTGAGTGAAGTGAAACCTATAACCATAATCCAGACAGAGCACTGCCGCTTGGTTCACCAAGGGGTACTAGTGAAGATTATTTGCGCCCAGCTAAATGACGTTAACGACATCGCTAGTAGGAGGCAACCCAACATTTTACTTGTTTTATTTTATTTTATTTTATTTTATTTTAGTCTTGAACAGTCTCACGGTCTTTTGCTTCTTGGTTTATGTTTTTTCTGGCAGGTGAAATGACGCCAACTCTGAGGGAAAAAGGACCGAAATGCTGAAAGTTGAATTTTTTTACGGGAAAGGGTCGCGGCGCGTGATTGACAAAGTCCATGAACCGATTTTTGGGTTAAAAAAGAGTCGTCGCCACCACCATTATGAGTCGCTATGTGTGTCTGTAAGTCTTCCTTCTCTTGATCTATATTACATATTGAGGACAATGTGTTGAGCAAGTTTGGGGGGAAATTTTATTATTGTTGTGTCAGTTTTTGTTGTTGTGTTGAGTTAGTAGATTTTAATTGTTTAAGTTTAGTTGTTTGTTTATTTTTTGTGTCTTTGTTTTAGTGTCTTGTGTCAAGTGAATCAAGTTAAAAATATTAGCCAATGAGATTGAGTTAATGCTTGTAATAAAATTGGAGGAGCTTGATAGTCATGAAATGCATAATATGTGTGCTTGAGTTGGATCGTTGTTGAGTTTGTCTTCTGTTATTAGGAAAAATGAAAACCCGTTCATGACTATTGATTATCTTATACTCAATTAATTGGTTTATGCATAAGTGAATTTGGGTTGAGGAAAGAAGGTAGAAAATTTTAGAACTTGCTTGCTTACTACTTGAGACAAAATCCTAGATAATGCATGCTTAGGAAAATGATTTAGGTCATCTTTAGACCGTTTGAGCCTTTCAAGCCACCCTTGATGACATTAAGCCATAGTCACCCCTTTTGAGCCTTAATGGAACCTTTCTTTGTTGATCAACACCCATCTTTGAGCCTATTTGAAACACTTTACTATTATTCCAAGACCTTGAATTACCATAAGTATAGAAGTATACAAGTTTGGGGGGTTGAATTTTACTGAATGATATTGTAAGAATGGTTGTCATCAATAAGAAGTGCAAAAGATTGAGAAAAACATTAAAAAAAATGAATAAAGTACACACCTCTTGTATATACAATGAAAAACAAGTTTGGGGGGTGTTATAGTTCAAACAAATGTGGAATTTCTCAATCCAAAACAAGAAGAAAATGGGGGATTATGGTACATGTTAAATGTGAATATCAAGTTGGTTTGGTTGACTCTTATGCTTATGGTAATTCTGAGCCTAAATGTCTTTTTACCTACCTTTGCCTTAAGCCTTATGATACAACCCAAAAAAAAAGTCCTAATGATTCTTGAGCATGTGTGTCTACATTAGTGGAGAGTAGCAAGTGAGCAAACTACAGAATTTTGGCATGATGGATTGTTGGAGAGAATTTACTTGTGCATAAACTGATTGTAAATGCATGTTTGAGTCAGTAGTCATATTTGAGTGATCATATGCCCTAATAACCTTAAGCAAGCTTAATGATTATCTGACTTAAAATTCTAGATAGTAATTTAATGGTTAGAATGCTCTGAAAATGATATTGCATATGTTCATGATCTTCGAGGCATAAATATTGTGATTGAATTGATTCATGTTTAGAGTCTTTGTGTCTTTGTTTTGTTTTTAGAGTGTTTAAAGCTCTTTACTCGAGGACGAGTAAAGTTTAAGTTTGGGGGTGTTTGTTGATTCTATTTTTAATACTGTTTTAGAGTGTGTTTTAGGGAGTCTTTTATGTGTTTTTAGTTATTTTGTACAGTATTATGCGTGTTATGCTGTATTTTCAGGATTTAAGCGATTCATAAGGTTCAAGGCAAATTCAAAGAAAATAGGCGGTTATTGAGGACAAAAATGCATATCTAGTCACAAGAGATAAATCATAGAAGCCTTGAGAAGCTCGGGAAGCAATTTAAACAAACTTACACTGTCAACCGCACGGGGTCTACAAGGCTAATTTGCAGAAGTTTCTCAGAATGAAAGGTCGCGACTTTTAGAGGCAAGGGCCGTGACGCTTAGAGGCAAGGGCCGTGATGCCAAACCAGCAGGGCCACGACGCTGAAAGTCCTGAGGTCTCTGTAAAGTTTCTGCTGATTTAGAACCGCGACGCCTGGCAGCAGGGCCGCGGCGCCGACGTGGATTTTTGCGAAGAAAAGTCAAAGTTTAAAAGGGTAAAAAGGTCAAAAACGAGATTTTGACAGATATAAGCCTTAGAGATTAATTCTTAAGGGGGGATCATACTTTGGAGGCAGAGAACGGAGGCTAGAACACAATTAGAGACATCTACTGTTCAAGTTCTTTTCTTTTTCCTTATTTTAATTCCGTTTATTTTGAAGACAATTAGTTTCTTAGTATGACAATGTCTAGGAGCTAAGTTCTTTATTATAGTTTTCCATCGAATCAACTTGAAACTCTTTTCATAAGTTAATGCATCATTAGTGATTTCTTTTTCATCTATTTAAGATCTATTCAATTTGTATTGATTGTTTGATAATTAACTAATCATTGATTGTGATAACTTATATGATTTAAAATCGAGATCTGAAAAGGAAGATTTGAATATGCTATAGTTGTTTAGACATAGGTTAAAATCGTGGACGAAAGTACCCCGATACCTGTGTAGTGTTTAAGGCTATTGTTCGTAATCCTCCTGTGTAGTGTTTAAGGTTATTGTTCTTAATCCTCTTGTGTGGTAAAATCTATCATAGAAATATAGAAGATTTTTGCATAAGGTTGAGTTTTTATATATCCTAACCAGAATATAGAACATCTTAGTTAACATGTTATCTTAATAAGAAGAATAGTCATTAATATTGCATTAACGAGTGAAAGAGTGGATAGTTGAGGAGATTAGAAACTCTAATTCTCTACATAACTGTTTTAAAAAACCAAAGTATTATGATCCTAGTTTATTTCCTGCACTTTGTTTAGTTTTAATTCTTAGTTAAAACCCAAACAAATTAACGTTAACCAAATAGAAACCATAGATTAGATAAACGATAATTGATAAACCAGTCTCTCTGGACGATACTTGGTCTGACCGGGATTATTACTACATTGTGATACGTACACTTGCGTAAGCACATAAATATCGCGAACATTTTGGCATCGCTTCACATCAGCGATAAAAATATGGGTTTCCACAGGTATTTGGTATTTGGATTGTGTAGGGAGCTCCAAGAATCGAGAGTTCCTTGTATTGTGCCCCTTAATATTCCCCGGTACTGATTCAGATGTTGACCCGTCAGACTTTATTAAATAGATGTAGAGGGTATTGAGGGATATATATGCTTCAGATACGGAGGTAGTTGGGTTGGCCTATTTCAGATTGCGAGATGTGGCTTTTTTGTGGTACGAGGCTTGGGAGAGGTCCCGAGGCCCAGATGCACCTCCCGCAATATGGGAAGAGCTTGCAAATGCTTTTATTGACCATTACTTCCCACTAGAGATACGAAAAGCAATGGTAGAGAGCTTTTTAAACCTCAAGCAGATGGGCAAAAATGTTTGTAGTTTAATTCTCTGGGTAGTTATACCCCGAATATCGTGTATATGATGAGGACTCGAGTTCATTGATTCATGTCATGTTTGGATTTGTATCTGATTGGTGAGTGTACGACAACCTCCCTAGATATGGGCATATATATATTGCTAGAATACAAGCCTATTCTCCGAGTGTGGAGGACTGTAAGTGCCAACTCAAGATGTAGAGAGTGAGTTAACTAAGAGGGTCCGATCAGCTAGGTGTTTCAGGAAAGTATCAGCTAGTTCTAGATAGTGGTTTCTGAGGCATCTACCTCTGTTTTCCAATAGTGCTTCATCTCAATTTTAGGATCCTAGATATGACATGCGTGCTCAGTCTAGACCAGGGAAGAGTTTGAGAGCTTTGAGTTTCCAGAGGCAATGGAGTTTGAGCTAGATGAGGCCCCCGTTATTGCCTTGTTTCAAGTGTGGTAGGACACATATGGGATAGTGTCGTCAAGGTAATGATGTGTGTTATTAATATGGTAATCTTGGCCATTATATGCACTAGTGTCCGAGTAATGGTAGAGGTGGTGCAGCTCAGTCAATAAGGTCATAAACAACATCTTCATCGATTGTACGCCCGTAGAGTGGTGGGCCACATACCCCGGTAGGTAGAGATAGAGTCCAAGGAGGATTCCCTAGCTGAGGTAGTGCCCAGAACCGCATCTATGCTTATTAGGTCGTCAGGTTTGGAGTCATCTTCAGATTTTGTTATAGCTATATTAGCTATTTTCAGATATGATATTTATGCATTGATAGATTCGGACTCTAATTTGTCTTATATTACGCCCTTTGTTGCTAGCAAGTTTGGGTTTGAACCAGAATTGTTGTCTAAGCCATATGAAATGGCTATTCCGGTTGGTGAGATTATTGTAGAATGACAAATTTATAGGAATTGTACCATGACAGTTTGTAATCATCCTACTTTGGCTGATCTAACCGAGTTACCTATGGTTGAGTTTGATGTTATTATAGAAATTGATTGGTTGGCTTCTTGTAACACAAATTTTGATTTCTGAACAAAGATTGTTAAATTTAATTTTCCATGCGAACCGACCCATTGAATAGAAAGACAACTCAGCTATGCCTAAAATCAGGTTTATTTTCTACCTGAAGGAAATAAAGATGATTTCCAAGGATTATATTAAACATTTGGTTTGGGTCAGGGATATAGACGCAGAGCCTCCGACCTTTTAATTTGTCCCTATAGTTTATGTTACACCCCGTAGTTCGGGTCCTGCTTATGGGGACGTACGAAAGGAGTTAAGATTTAAATTTTTGAAAGATAGGTCGGCGGAATGTTTTGGACAGGTTGTTAGTCAACTTTGAGGCGGTTTATGTCCAGTTGCATTGAGAGTTCCTAGGTGTTTCAAAGTCCTAGTACGTAGTTCGTTGAGTCTAGTTCCCAACGCAACCAACCGTTCGTCGATAGGACATCGGAGTAGAAAGTTATGGAAGTTGCAAGTTCGGTATTGTTGAGCGTAAATGAATTTTGGTCGGGGCGCGGTCACGAGGGCAGCGCGGACACACTGAAAATTCTCTGAGGTTGCAGCGCCGCGGCGCCGGAAAGCAGGGCCGCGGCGCCAGAAATTCCGAAAGTTCGCAGAGGTTTCAGCGCCGAGTTTTTGGCGGAATCTGGGGGAAAAATCAGATATTTTCTTTTAAAAAGGCCATGGGAGGGTGACCCGTTCCCCCCCCCCCCCCCATCTGATTTTGCATGTCCTATTTATTGACCAAGTCTTGAAGACTTGATCATTCTTCAAAGCTCTCCCTTCTCTCTAAAATTAAAAGCTCTCCCTTCTCTTTAGAAATTCAAGAAGAAACCAAGGCCTAGAGGAAAATTTCAGAAAAGTGGCAAGAAGGAAACTTGTTGGAAAACTTGTAGGAGTTTTGTGGAGGTGATTATGGAAAGAAGACAAGTGAAAATTGTTGGATTAATTTGGGTAAGCTCTAAGGTAACAATCCTTTCTCTTTTACTAGTAAATTATGTTGCATGTGTGGAAGAAAGGACCTATAGTTGTCAATATTACCTTTAGAAATATTGCATGTAGGAATTGGATAAGAAATTGGATTAAAAAGGAAGTGGATAAGAAGTTATGTTGTTATATCTCAAAATTGCCAAATTGGACTTTGTAGTTTGTATTAGTTGTTATGTATTGTGGGGCAGAATTTTACACGTCCAAGTTAGGCATGTAATCCCCTTTGTGTTGATTGGATTGTTGAGCCTAAAAGGTGACGTGTTTGGTTATTGAATTCGGCCTTGAAAAAGGTGGCAAAGTATATAGAAACAAAGGAAGTGCTGTCCAATTTTCCGTAGAATAAGGAACGTTTCAATTAGAATGTTCTACGTTGTAGATAGAGGCTAATAGACGTATTATGGTCATTATAGGTTGACGTACTACGTGCGGTATATTGGACTTAGCAAGTGGATTGACCCGAAGAGGTATGTGGAACTTTCCTATCTCTTGAGCATGAATAGTTTTACCTATATAGTGCACGGTGACATCTGAGCCTTTGGCATCCTTTACTCGTTTTAAAAGTGTCCAAGTCGGTGGAGTTAGGGGATTTACTCACTTGTTTCAAAGTAGTAAGGATGTCTTAAGTTTTCAAGGTTAAGGGACTTGAAGTGTTTTTAAGTATATGATTCGTGTTCCGTTTTAAATCTACAAGTCCCTTGGTTATAGGAAAATGTAATTTACCTATGGTATGAAGTTAATATAACGACTTTATGGGAAGTTGGTTATATTAGCCTTATGGAAAGTTAAAAAGAGAGATTTACTCTAAGTAAAATAAGTAAGGATAAATGACGTGAATTAATGAAAGACAAATTGATTTTAAGGCATCAATTGCCTAAGGTTTTAAAAGAGTAGAAGTACATAGTACTTTGGGTTAAATTCCCGGATTTCATAGACATGTTAGTGCCTTAAGTAAACTAAAATGAGAATGTATATGAACAAGACTAATAAGAAGTTAGGGGATTTCTTAACATGCTTATATTATGTATGATAGCCGGTTTGTGCTAGTGATATACGGGGTCATTCCCCGGGTTGTGGCATTTGCATATTCCGTGGATTTGCTACCCATGATGCGAGGAATACCTCATGCGAGTCTGTAAGGGCTTATGCGGGTGAAATAGTCCCATGCGGGCGGATCTGACTATCACGAGAATACCTCACGCGGTCTACACGACCTACGCGGCGGATCTGATCTATCACGAGGAATACCTCATGTGGGTCCACACGACCAATGCGGGTGAAATAGTCCCAGGAGTAGGATTGCTTAATGATACTGCGGGTGGGTGACCTTGCTTTGATCATGAGCCTCCTATTTTCATGCAGTATAGTATATGCTTGATATTCTCATTATTAGTAAGACACAATGTACTGTAAATTGATTATTATACATGTCTCCGGTTATTTTAGACTTATGAGGTATTTTCAGTATTTTCGGTTCGCGATACTTAGTACATATTGTGTCTTGACCCCTTCCTCGGCTGCGTTCATGCCGCGGTAGGGGTAGCGGTGGTGGATCCTCATTCTTAGGATCAGTGCCGTGTCGTAAGCTCCATTTCTCCGAGGTGTTTTGTTGGTACGGTTTTCCACGATGTTGTAAATATTAGATACATTCGTGGTATGGCGGGGCCTGTCCACGATTGTTATTCCTGCAGTGCAGTAGTCACGTTTGTGGTTTGGGCTGTAAGAACAAAGTTGTACTGTTTTACTTTTGGTTAAGTATATTCTATGGAAGGCGGCCTCGTCGGCTAGCCGGTGATGTTTACTGTTTACATGTTTATGTGTTATGTGAGTTCCGCTGCTATTCTCTGATGTATACCAGAACGGGGTGCCCCGGTAGGGCACCAGTCGCGGTCCCGGGGTCGGGTCGTGACAAAAGTGGTATCAGAGCAGTTAGTCCTCGGAAAGTGTCTACAGACCGTGTCTAGTAGAGTCTTGATTATCGGTGTGTTGTGCACCACATCTATAATCAGGAGGCTGCAGGATATTTAGGATTGGTTTCCATTCTTTCACTCTAAAGATCGTGCAATAGAGCTGTGTTATAGGTTGGACTCCCTCTGACATATTTTTATGTATCAGTTATGCCTCCACGCAAGGCAACCGCGGCCCAGAAGGGAAAGGCAGCTGAGGGAGCTGCAAGTAGGACGCAGAGGGTCACGAGGGCACAAGCCCAGTCTTTACCTGAGGGGATGCTTCGGACGGCGAGTTCCACGACGTCGCCAGCCTCAGCAGAGTTCGGGGAAGCAGCAGCGGCGACTGAGACCGCAGTACCTGAGCCTCCAGTTCCACAGCAGATCGGTGTATTTTATATACACTTTTTGAGTCAGTTTTAGTTAGTCTTTTGTCCCTTTTTGTACAAATAAGTGTCGTATTAGGATAGTTTTCCTTTCTTTTGAGTCAAAGTGGTTAAAATGGCCAAATGGCGGAAAAGGAGCTAAAAGAGGGCAAAAGTGGAGGTTCCAGAGCTAAAAACAGAGAAAGTGGCGAACGAGGCAAAAACCCGGACGATCTTGCGACGCCTCCGCAATCGAAGCGAGGCGCGACGCTAAGCATCAAAGAGGCTGCAGAGGATCCAGTGGCCGCGCGCATGCCAGAAATCGGGGCGCAGCCAAATCACTGAAGTGCTTGAAGTTCCGCCGCGGCTAGCGAAGCATGGCGGCGACGCTGAAAAATCGAGTTTTGGACGAAATTGCAGGCGGGCGAAGGAAAAGAGAGAGGCGGTTTTCAGCCTATAAAAGGAGAACCCTAGGCAGATTTTAAGGGTTCCCTTTCTTGCACAACACAAGGTTTTCTTGGATTGAAGATTGGAGACCCTAAACTTAGTAATTTCTTTTCTTTTCTTTCTTTTATTTCAGTTTTTGTATGATGAACTTTGAATTAGTTCTTGTCATGTCAATGTCTAGGAACTAATTCTTTTATAGGGCTTTCCATGTTGATTCACTAGAAACTTATGTTATGAATTAATGCATGTTTATGGTTATTGTTCTTCTTTGAGAGATTTATCCAATAATTGCTTTGAATGCTTGGTAGTTAATTGACAACTAATTATCATTATATGATTTCTAATCAAACTTCGAAAGGAGGAGGTTGTGAATATGTTGTAAGTTGGGTAGACATATTTGGGTTGGGGATAAAATACCTCAATTATTTATGTAGCGTTAATGAGAGGCTTAACAACCCTAATTTTACGCATGGTGCGTGACGGTTAACTAGGTTTTTGTTCTTAATCCTCCTATAGAGTCATCCTTATCACCGAAAGGTAGGTAAGGTGCAATACTGGGGTTGAGTGTTTATATAACCTTAACGGGAATATAAAACGATTTCGTAAACCTGCTAGCTCCGAGAGAAGAAGACCATAATTCATTGCATTGATAAATAACATAAGCGGATAGTTGAGGAGACATGGAAGCCCTATTCCCATCACACTTGAAGTAAACTTAAAGTTAATTAGCTTTTATAATTATTAGTTATAAACCAAAAAATCACTTATCAATTACCAAATAGATACCAAAAGATAGATAGTTGGTACTTGAACCCTAATCCTTGTGGACGATATTCGGTCTTATCAAGACTATATTACTTGTCACGATAACGTGCACTTGCGTTAAAGTGTGTGCATCTTTTCGCGCATCAAGTTTTTGGCGCCGTTGCCGGGGATTAGGCATAGTTCAATATCAAATTTATCTATTTTTAATTTTTAATTTGGTTTTTAATTTTAATTTTTAATTTTTACGTTTTTTTTTTGGTAAAAATCAGGGTGCCGTGATTTGTTGTCTGTTTTTTGATCTATTTCAGGAAATCAGTTTATGCGAAGGAGAAGAGGGGCAGACACTCTTGTTCCCTTCAATCCAGAGATTGAGAAAACACGTAGTGAGCGTAAAGAATCGGGATTGCAACCTTGATAGAGATGGACGGTATTCAGAACAACAACATGATGAGAGAGGGGTTAGGTGAAAATCAACCTAATCCAGGAATACCTCGGCAAGTACCTATGGATGTCGAGGAAAGAGTTCAAGTCGAGCGAGAAGAAGATTGGGAGACTATGTCGCCTAGAGTGAATGGAGCACACATGTATTAGGCTCCCTGCCATAGAAGCAAACAACTTTGAGATAAAACCGACGATTCTGAGCATGGTACAGCACACAGTGCAGTTTGGAGGACTGCCATCGGAGGATCCACATATGCACATAGCTAATTTCTTGGAGCTATGTGCAACCTTTCAGATATAACGACGCATCGATGATGCCGTCAGTTGAGGCTCTTTCCTTCTCACTCGTGGATAAAGCAAAAGTATGGTTGAATTCCTGTACGATTCGATTTTTACATGTACGCAGTGGCACATAAATTCCTAGCCAAGTTCTTTCCCCCATGCAAAGCAGCAAAATTGAGAGGGGAGTTGAACAACTTCTACCAAGCAGATGGAAAGTCCTTATATGAAGCTTGGGAAAGGTTCAAAGACTTGCAGAGAAAATGCCCACACCATTGCATTGAGTTGTGGAACTTGATCCACATATTCTATAACGGGCTGAGCAGTACAACCAGAACCATCATAGATGCAGCAGCAGGTGGGGCATTCATGAGAAAAACAGCCCACGACGCTCACGAGTTATTAGAAGATATGGCCACCAACAACCATGTCACAGAAGAGAGGTCGACAAGTGGGAGGAGAACAGTGGGAGTCCACGAAATAAATGTCATTGCTGCCTTGAATGCCCAAGTGGCCCTTTTGGCAAAACGATTAAGCAACATACGATGTCGATGAATGCGGTCCGGATGCCTAAATCTTTGTGAAATATGTGGTGGCCACATACATTCGATAGGTGTCCTTGGTGATCCCAATAATATACCAATGGGCGGGCGAGTGCGGTGGGTAATTATCAAAGGCCACAAAACAATCCATACTCCAACACTTATAATCCGGTGGAGAAATCACCCAAATTTCTCATGGAGAGAGACCGAGGCAGCGAGAATCAATACAGGGCGATATCAAACCAGCAGAACCAAAATCAGCGACCCTTTACTCGGGCCCGGCATCCTCAGCGATTGATGCACCGGTTGCAAGAAAAGCGAACGCTGAAGCGATTGTGGCGGACTTGCAACGCCTGACTCGATTCATGACGAAGCTAGATCCTCGTTCAGAACTTGGAAACACAAGTGGGTCGGCTAAGCGAGGAAAACAGCGAGCCACGTGGTACTGTCAAGCAACACAGAGGTAAATCCGAGGGAGCAGTGTCAGGCAGTACAATTGAGAAGTGGAAGACAGTTGGAACAACAGTCCCTTCAGCCAGTAGTTGAGCAAAGGGCAGAGAGAGAAAAAGAGAAGGTGGTTGAACCTAGCCCAGTAATAGAGAAAACTCCAGAGAAGGAGTATACATAAAAGATCCCTTTCCCCCAGAGATTACAGCGGAAGGCGGTTGATAAACAATTCTCCAAATTCTTGGAGATATTCAGGAAGCTGCATATCAACATCCCCTTTATAGAAGCATTAGAGCAGATGCCCTCCTATTTTAAGTTCATGAAGGAGATCTTGGGGAAGAAGAAGAAGCTGGCAGAGTACGAAATAGTAGCACTGACGGAAGAGTGTAGTGCTATCTTGCAGAAAAAGTTGCCACCAAAACTAAAGGATACAAGAAGCTTTACACTACCTTGCACTGTTGGCAGGGTGACATGCAACAGGGCTCTGTGTGATTTAGGGGCAAGTATAAATCTGATGCCCTTATCAGTATTTAAGCGATTGGAGTTGGGAGAGGCCAAACCGACCACAGTGAGCCTGCGGTGGCCGGGGCGATGGTTCATCCAAGAGGGAAGATTGAGGACGTGATTGTCAAAGTAGGAAAATTCTTCTTTCCTGCAGACTTCCTCATTCTTGACATGGAAGAAGATGCCGAAATCCCTATCATATTGGGGAGACCATTCCTAGCAACGGGGAGAGCTTTGATTGATGTAGAAAGAGGAGAGCTAACACTGAGGGTGGAGAAGGAAGAGATGGTGTTTAAAGTTTTTAAACACATCATTGAGCCACCAACCATTAGTAGGTGCTTTGCAATCAGCACCATCAAACCCCCATGTGAGCCCCTACAAGTCAACCAAAGGGAGATGAGCCCACGGAAGCAAGCATGGTTTGCCAAACCTCCACAACAGCAGGTATGTGTTCCTGAACTCCCCCTTAATGATAATGCTAAGAGGAGAAGAAGAAAAAGAAAACGCAAAATGTGGAGAAAATGGATTAGTTGGGGGATTGATCCACCCCACGGTTATTAAACTAAGGAACTTGCGTCCGGCTAAAAGACGTTAAAGACAGCGCTACTTGGGAGGCAACCCAAATTATTTTGATTTATTTTATTTTAATATAGTAGTTTTTATTAAGAACGGTCTCACGGAGGTAGTGTTTGTCTTTGGTAGCGATGTACATGCCAATAAATCAAGGGCGAACATCAAGAAAAGCGATTTCGGAAAAATGGGTTAGCGCCGCGGCGCCCAGGAGCAGGGCCGCGGCGCCAAAAAACTGAAGAGGCGCTGAAGTTTAAGCGCGGCGGCAGAAATCCAGAAAAATGCCAAGTATAAGGCGCCGCGGCGCAGAAAATCGAAGCGAGAGAACATCAGCGCGCATGGCTAAAGCGGCGCATGGCCGGAAATCCAGAAACTTAAAAACGCCCAGAAATCAGATTTGCCCCAATTTCAAAACCAAAACCTAACCCCCTTCTCCAAAAACTCACGAAAACTCCACAAATTACCCACAAATCCTCCACAAATCAAACCTAACCACAACCAAAATTCTTAAATTTCTAAAACCCTTAGCTATCTCAAACAACAAAGCTCCATTCCATAGCCTCAAATCAACATTAGAAGCAAGAACATCGTGGAGAACACCATCAAAAAGGTAATCTTCACCTTTTCTTGAAAGTTGTTAGTAGTCAAAGGAGGTAGTAGTTGGAGAAGTGTTGCATTGTGAAGTAGTTTGAGTGCTGAAAAATTGATTGTGAAGTTTGGAGAAGGAGTAGACAAATAGAGTGTGGATATTGGGTAGTAGAGTTGAAGTTTGGGGGTGTTTGTGTTTTAGCTGCTAGATTGTTGATTATGTTGGGGAACACTTGTGCTAATAAAGTGTAAGCTGCAGAAACTATTTTAACCATGTCCACCAGAAAGAGAAGAGCCTCCACATCCACCCCAGCCCCGCAATACGATGATACTAGGTTTGTGAGCTACCAAGCCTTCCAAAGATACAAAAAGCTTGATACCAGACCCTTAATCCTTGAAAGGGGAATGGTCTATCATAGGGAGTCGTTTGGGGAAGAGGATGTCTATGAGCCAATTCGGGCAATGATTGAGTTGAGGGGGTGGAGGAGGTTTGTAAATCCGGAGAAGATAGCACCAGTGAACACAACAATGGTGAGTGAATTCTATGCTAACTTTCCGGAGAGGGTGGAAAGGGGATGCTTTGTGAGGGGAAGATATATGTCTGTGACGGCAGACACGATAAATATGGCTCTAAAGACGGTTGATGTTGAAGAAAGTAGTGATTGGAACCATTTTAGAACATGGTCTAGGAGCACCAACAACATCAATTGGGACACCGTCGCAGACACAGTGATCTACCCTAGGGATGCTTTTGATATTGCAAGAAATGGGTCAAGAGCACTAAGCAGGTGCCAATTCAACAAAGCAGCCAAGGGTTGGCTATATTTCGTCAGCGCCCGCATGATTCCATCCACGCACTTCACCAGAGTGCCAGAAGATAGGATTAAGCTGATATATGGAATTATGAGGGGGATGACGATTGATGTGGGGAAAAAGATAGTGCAGAGCATTGAAGAGATCAGCAGGTTGGTGACAACAGGTGGATTGGGACATGGCTCACTTATCACGAATTTGTTCCACATGAATGGGGTCCCAACCCTACCCACTGACACTCACGAGAGAAACCAACTGCCTGTGACATATGGGATAGTGCACTCTTTCCTGCACCAAGCCCGGCACGGAAGAAGAGCACAACCAGCAGCAGCAGAAACAGCAGAGGCCGCCATGAATGAAGATGAGCCTGAAATAGAGGCTCAATACGCAGCAGGACCTAGCCACCAGCCAACCACGATAGCAGAACCTTCAGTGCCTATGATGGAGCAGTTGCTCCAAAACCAGAGAATGATGATGCAACATTTCGACACAGTAATACAAGGACAACATGAGTTGCGACAAGGGCAACAAGAATTGAGGCAGGAGCAACAACAATTGCACCAGCAGTTTGACGAAATGAGTTCCATGTTCAATCAATGGTCGATGCATTATCCATCACCACCACCACCACCATTTTAGCCAAAGTCTGTAAGTGTCTAATTTTCTTTTATTGTCTTTGAGTCTACACACATTGGGGACAATGTGTGATTTAAGTTTGGGGGGGTGTTTTATTTGTGTCTTGTTATGTTTCAGTTAAATCTTTTTGATTGTTGTATGTATATTTTGAGTCACCAATTTTTTTTTCTTTATGAGTAATAATTGTCTGTCAAAGATCATGTATGCCGTAGTTGCTAGAAACACCTAGTGAAGTAAGGTGGAATAATGTAATGGAATTGAAGCAACTATCTAAACACATAGGTTAGATATGCCAAAAACTCACAAAATCTGTCTATTTGGAGTTTCTTGCTTAAATTGTGCATGTTAAATAATGAAAACCTATGTGTTATTATTGCTTGCTATTTGAGGCGAAATAGTTAGGATATGCATGTTAGGGAGATGACTCAGACATTTCTTTGATAGCCAATTCTTACCATTCTTTTCTATCCCGGACTTTAAAAATATATCCCTAGTTAGCCCCATTGAGCCTAAAAATTGAAACTTCTTCTTTGACACCCTATATTCCCACAGATTGTGCCATAAGTAAAAATGTGAAGTAGTGGAATCAATTGTGTTAAAAAAGAGACAAAAAGAGTGAATGAACTTGTTGCACCCCAATAAAAAAGTAATAAGAAAGAGGCAAAAGCCTAAGTTTGGGGGTGCTTGTTATTATTATACTCTTCACTCTCCCAAAATAAAAGAAAGAAAAGAACCAAAAGAAAAAGGAAAAATGGAAAAGCTAAAGAGCTTATGGTACACAGAATGAGCCTAAAATGCCTATTTTACCTACCTATACCTAAGCCTACATTACAACCCTTAAAGTCCTGAAGATCTCTTTTATGCATATCCAGGATTAGTGGAGAATAGCAAGTAAGCATGCCATAGGATTTTTGAATTTATATGCATGATTCATTAAGTTGACTTCCATTAAGCATGATAAATATGAGTTTGCGAAATATCTAGCTTAATGTGTTTAGTGTGCTGAATTTTCATGCTATATGTTCCTGCATATTATTCTGCTAACCTTCGTGTTTTTCTAGATAACACTAATGCAGCAAAAGTGATCAATGTCAGTGAGTCTTTTATTTTCGTTCTTTGAGTCCTTATTTCTTTCTTTCTATCTTTGCTCGAGGGCGAGCAAAGGTTAAGTTTGGGGGTATTTGATCGGTGTATTTTATATACACTTTTTGAGTCAGTTTTAGTTAGTCTTTTGTCCCTTTTTGTACAAATAAGTGTCGTATTGGGATAGTTTTCCTTTCTTTTGAGTCAAAGTGGTTAAAATGGCCAAATGGCGGAAAAAGAGCTAAAAGAGGGCAAAAGTGGAGGTTCCAGAGCTAAAAACAGAGAAAGTGGCGAACGAGGCAAAAACCCAGACCAGCGCATGGCTCACTGCGATCGAAGCGGGGCGCGACGCTAAGCATCGAGAGGCTGCAGAGGATCCAGGCGCGCTGCGCATGCCAGAAATCGGTCGCGGCGCCAAATCACCCGAAGTGCTTGAAGTTCGTGCATGGCTAAGCGAACGCGGCGGCGGGAAAAATCGAGTTTTGGATGAAATTGCAGGCGAACTGAAGGAAAAGAGAGGCGGTTTGACTATAAAGGAGAACCCTAGGCAGATTTAAAGGGTTCCCCTTCATGCACAACACAAGATTTCTTGGATTGAAGATTGGAGACCTAAACTTAGTAATTTCTTTTCTTTTCTTTCTTTTATTTCAGTTTTTGTATGATGAACTTTGAATTAGTTCTTGTCATGTCAATGGCTAGGAACTAATTCTTTTATAGGGCTTTCCATGTTGATTCACTAGAAACTTATGTTATGAATTAATGCATGTTTATGGTTATTGTTCTTCTTTGAGAGATTTATCCAATAATTGCTTTGAATGCTTGGTAGTTAATTGACAACTAATTATCATTATATGATTTCTAATCAAACTTCGAAAGGAGGAGGTTGTGAATATGCTGTAAGTTGGGTAGACATATTTGTGTTGGGGATGAAAATACCTCAATTATTTATGTAGCGTTAATGAGAGGCTTAACAACCCTAATTTTACGTATGGTGCGTGACGGTTAACTAGGTTTTTGTTCTTAATCCTCCTATAGAGTTATCCTTATCACCGAAAGGTAGGTAAGGTGCAATACTGGGGTTGAGTGTTTATATATCCTTAACGGGAATATAAAACGATTTCGTAAACCTGCTAGCTCCGAGAGAAGAAGACCATAATTCATTGCATTGATAAATAACATAAGCGGATAGTTGAGGAGACATGGAAGCCCTATTCCCATCACACTTGAAGTAAACTTAAAGTTAATTAGCTTTTATAATTATTAGTTATAAACCACAAAATCACTTATCAATTACCAAATAGATACCAAAAGATAGATAGTTGGTACTTGAACCCTAATCCTTGTGGACGATATTCGGTCTTATCAAGACTATATTACTTGTCACGATAACGTGCACTTGCGTTAAAGTGTGTGCATCTTTTCGCGCATCAACGGCCGGTGAGTATAGAGATACGAGGCGGATCGGTTATTGACCAGCATAGTAGCGAGCGGCGGCAGCGGAGCAACCGGCCCAACCTGAGCCGACGGTTACTTGATTCGGGATTTCTGGGTTGTCATCCACCCGAGTTCTATGGTTCGAGATCAGGAGGATCCTCGGGAGTTTGTCGGCGATTCTGACGGACTATGCAGTGCTTAGGGCCTCGGAGGTGAGTCCGTCATGCTAGCCTCTTACGATTCTGCGATATTGCGTTGAACTAGTTTGAGTCATGGGAGTTGTGTAGAGGTGAGGTGCTCTCCCGGTGTTTGGGAGGAGTTCACGAGGCCTTCTGGATCACTTCTTGCCTCACGAGATGAGAGAGCCGCGTGGATAGATTCTTGACCTTGGCGAGAATGGGATGACTATCGAGAAATCTGACACGAGTTTGACTCATTGGCGGTATCGCGACACCATTGTAGGCGACATGGCGATGAGTTCATCGCTATGTGATGGGGCTAGACCGTCATATGATTCTGCGTGCTTGGGGTGGCCCTTGACCCGGGTATGGATATTGCGAGGATGCGGCGTATGCGCGAGGATAGAGGGCGAGAGGAGGACCCGGTAGACTAAGGCCGACCAAAGGGCGGGGCGGTATCACGACCGAACCGTCCGTGGATAGTGCCTTACCTCGGGCACCCAAGTAGACATACATCAGAGTAATCAGCGGAATATAAAACAAGACATGAAATAATAAGAAGTGCGAAACAGTTTATCTGAGGAAAATTGCCCTTCGGCATATATATATATAAAATCTTAAATCCGAATAGTTACATCCTTTTTACAAACTACGCCACTTGCGATTACTACAGACCTCAAGAATGATATGACAACAATGGCGGGACGGGGCTCGCCATACCACGAATGTAAGTACCTACAATGACGGGGACTATACCACCGATAAGCCTCGGAGAAGCGGGCTTCCCAACGTTGAGCTTGTGATCCTAAGGCGAGGATCGGCGGCGGTGTACTTCTTCTGCGGCATGAACGCAGCCGAATGGTCGATCAACAGTACCAAGTATGTGGCCCGAAATGCGTAAATGAAATCATAGTAGTCTATATAAAGCGGGAGACATGTATGATAACTAAACTACGATTCCTGATAAATAGCGATCATGTCAAGTCGGGGACTCACGCCTCAAAGTCATCACTCAAATACAACTACTATGGGTCTCACGCCACAACGTCAATCATGCGTGGAATACCTTCCGCCAGCTGGCGATCATGATATAAAAGCACCAAGAACACATGAACACGAGTCCCACGTGTCATAATAAAACCGTCTGGGGTAAATGCGAAGGCATAGCCGACTACTAAAACCCACGGTACCAACAAGGTCATAAAGCGTATCATGAGATCTGTCTGCACCGCCACATGATCGAAGTTGGCCACTCGCGCGATATCTAATGTGCGCGTCTAGTCCTGGAACTTCCGCTGACTCCGCATAGGCCACTCGATGGCGCGTGAGGTATTCCTCGCATCGAGGGTAGCTACTCCGGCAACGACACGGACTCGCGATCCGCGTGGCCACGTAGACCGCATGACCACAAAGGCCGCACTAACACGGAACTCGTAGCTCCGCGTAGGTCCCTGGACCCGCGAGGTATCCTCGAATCATAGTCACAAAGATGCTCGAGTATTACCCGCGTCGGAGCGACTTAACCCGGGATCATGTCGAGGTGAGTGATATACTACTAACATAACGACTTATCGTTAAACAACATAAGCACAACAAGGAAACTCCTTTACACAAACATCACGGATACTTAACACGTAGCATCATAACATGTTTACTTATCAAATCAAGAAAGTATTACAAGGCTATCACAAACCAACACAATCAAGTTAATCACACAAGGTACTTTCTACTTTATGTTAACAAGTTCGGGTTTTTATCCCCAAAGTACTTCATACATTAACTCTTTAGAAGATCTGTTTCTTTCACAAAAGTCACACAATACCCGTAGTATAAAAATAGAGTGACTATCTTTTTAAGTAAACCAAAACACTTTCCTTTGTAAAATCAAGTAACAACATTATTTTCCAAACGTTCAAGTTTGCCTAATTTCAAATGCTCAAGTTTCTCATTTTCGAAAGGTGTCATAGTTCATAGTTTTAATCACTTAATGATATAATTCTCCTTTAAAACAATTTGAGAAACATATGCCTTATATGTGAGTAGGTTATTCTTGTTTATAACAATCTTATTAAAGCAGCCATGATCTAGGAAATGTAATATCATTTTGTCTCATCTTAGCTTCATGCGGATGAGGGTTTCTCTTAGTTTTAATAATACTTAATTAGTCAATACATTTCCCTTATTAACGCTGCAGTGGTTTGTTCGATACTTATTATGATTTCCGAAATCAGTAAAACATTATTCCTTTTAAAAACCAAGTACTCATTACTCACGAATGAGGTTTCACACTTTTTAACAAAACTCATATTAATTTAATTAAGTCAAGTCTCTTATCTTTTAAGATCAAGTCTCTTAACTTCTAAAATCAATAAATCATTCTTTTTATCTCTCTTAAGCCGTTATACCTAACTTCCCATAAAGCTAGTATAACTCTTAAGCTTTTAAAACCAAGTATTACTCTTCTTTCAAAAAGGTTTCTTAATTCTCTTGAAATACTTCAAGATTCTTATTATTCAGGCTTAAGTCAAAAGACATTGCCGTAAAACTACGTTCAGTTAACACACGTACGTCTACCGTACTATATATATATTCTTTAAAATATCATGCTCAAGAGGATAGGAAGAATCACATACCTCGCGACGATTATCGACTATTAGCAAAACGCTCCACCGCTATTACCCGGCTAGCCTTGTCCACCTTTCAAGTAGATCACGCTACTCGCAGTACTTCAACCTATAACGGTTATATAAGTCTATCAATGTCTAGACTACACTATAGAACATTCTAAGCAGAGGCTTCTCTATTCTACGGAAAATTTGGCAGCACTTCCCTACCCGTTAAGCTACACAAGTCTACTGTAAATACATTCCTATGTAAGTACAGTTTAATCTCTTCTTTAATATTCTTCTGATGCGATTTCAGTTTAACTCTCTTCTGTAATATCCTTCTATTACAGTTCAATTCTCTTCTATGAATCTTAAATTCATTTCAATACTACGACAGTATGTAATTCCCAATTACAATACAAGGTCAAGAGTATTTACCTCGATAAGCCCAAAATTATCCAAGTTTAAATGTCGATCTGGCGACGTTTAGCTCTACTCTGGCGCTCAACCCGCTCAAACAACCCTTAGAAGTTCTCGCAACTTCTTAATACTTCAACCGACTATGAAGATTTTCCTTAGGGTTTCTTTTTGTGGTGAAGGAAAGTATAATAGTATTTACGGGCTTTTAGTATAGGGATAACCTTGGAATACTACAAGGTATTTGGGCAAGGTATTTTGGAATAGTAACTATACTTGGAGAATACTTTTCTACCAAGGGGGTGTATTTGGACGAGAGCAACTCAAGGTAGGGGTACCTCTCGGCCAAAGCCTCATGAGGGAGGACGAAAACTATAGAGAGGGGGTAGAGGGATTTCAAGACTTAGAAACATTTTGTGGATGAAGAAGTCTTCAACAAAGGGGGGGTATTTATAGGCCAACCAATGGCCAAGATCAAGACAAGTGGTGGGCAAGTGTAGGGTCAAGATTTGGACAAGTGTTTGTGGGTCCCACTTGTTCATCAACTACACAAAATATCTACAAAATATCCTACCTAACCCTTGACTAAAACTTCAACACAAAAAACGTGCCAAGCTAGCCCTTTGCCGTCCACTTTTGAGGGTGACACGTGTCACCCTCCCGTTGGTCCAAAATATTTCATCTCTCGGAATCCGCAAAAATAATAAATGACATAGCCGAAATTTCCCCCTCGCAAAGTTTGAAAAACGTTTCGTCGGAAAACGATTCTATTCGGGGGTTGTGCACAAATTTTCGTTCCTATCCTAACTTAAGGCTCAAACTTGTATACGTACGCCCTCACGTACATACTCTGGAAAATACGGGGTATAACATTCTCCTCGCTTAGAAACATTCGTCCCGAATGTTCCTTCTAAGTCTCAAAACATACCTGCGCCAGTATAGTCTTCACTACTATACTTACGAAAACAATCATGCCACACCTGGCCATAAAATAACACACGCGCAAATACTTAATCCAAGTCCACGAGGAATCACCACTAGCATCACAAAAGCTCCCACGAGGTCTAAAATATACTCGCCGCACCTTCACTTGACAAAGAAATGATCACATCTATGCTCGTAACACATGCTCGCTTCTTCCACTTACTGCGTCGTACACTCCGAACTCTTTCTCATAACTTACCACATTTACATTCTCGCCGGTTTCCAAATCTACGGGTTACTACCTCAACTTGGTCATCATTAATTGGGAACACTGCGGATGGATCTCAGATACTTTTCGAACATAACAACATGAAAGACCGGGCGTACTGCTCCCTACGTCAGATGGAAATGTCAACTTATAGGCAACCTGTCCTATCCTCCAAAGGATCTGAAAACGCTCCAAGTACCTCAGGCTAAGTTTCCTCTGTTTTCCAAAACTTGTCACACCCTTTCCGGGGTGGTACCTTCAAGAAATCCTAGTCAACTGAACTCCAAGTGTCGACGCCGATTATCCGTGCGACACGTTGACTCTGAAATCGATAACTTCTCTGGATAAGCTTCACCCTATCCGCATCCTGTGAAACAATTATGAACCAACTATCTGAACCTTGCCAACATCGAACCAATCGGCCGACAACTACACTTACGCCCTACAAGGCGTCGTAAGGCGATATCAGAATCTTGAAATGGTAGCTATAAAAACACTCCTCAATAGGAGGCAACAATCCTCACACTACCCCTAAAATCCAAACAACGGCAGGGGCGAATGTGATCTTGAGACTCACTTTGAGTTCCTAACCTGCTGGTAAAACTTCGAGAAAAAAAATAGCCGTAACACAGGCTCCACTGCCTGTCATAAGGTGAAAGTAGGCACCTCGTGCAACCTTACAACCTTCCTAATATAACATCTCGCATAACCCTCTGCCGAGTAGACGGTCCTGACTGAAAGACAAGATGGGATGACCTCATCGGCCCGACTACTGGTCGAACGCATCCACGAACTCGTACGCTGGTTAACTAAACTTGGGCCTAACACCCCCGTGACCCCACCACCTGGCGGGACCACCTCGAACTGACCCCACCACAATGCAGGCCGCGGGTTGACCCGCGATCGGTCCTCAACCCGACCCGCTATCGCGCAAAAACTCTTGTTTCCCGATCCGGACCAATCTCACCATCGAGTCACGAAAAACCTAGTGGTCTTCTTAGCTCAACTACACTCTTTCATTTCATACCACTCAGGGGATTATCACACAAACATATCTCACGTGTACTATGCACTCCGATAAGGGTTAAACGTAAAAATATAAATCTTTTACTCGATATGGCCTTACCTAAGGTCTCTACGTATAAAACTCTAAGGCTCACACCTTCCCTATCCCCAATCTTACCCTTTTAACTAATCATGAATTCTAATCACAATTAACACCATGCTATCATAACACTTAAGATACACTCATTTTGTCACACATATCTCTAGAGGGTTAAGGATATACCTGTATCTACTGCTTCACTCCCCTCTGTCGTTTCAATCAATCCTGCCCGGCTGGGCGCATAGCAAAACAAGCTGTCGAAGAAGTACGACACTCCCCACAATGACATCTACCACAACGGCCACACCGAGGTGGGGGTGGCCTCCTCTGGCTAACAACCCTTCCTCTCCGAGCCACTGAATCCGCAACTAATCTGGTAAGCTGAGTCCTCCTACTAGGACATCTTTTCGACACATGGCCCTGACGGCCGCAGGTAAAACAAGCACCAACAACAAGATGACATTCCCTGGGAGGGCGCATCACACTGTGAACACCGGGAAAAAGCAACCGGTTGGCTAGAACTACGTATGGCGTGAATCGAGCCACGAAATTACGACCAACTCGGCATACCCGAACATCCGAAATGCGGAGGACCACTCTGCGGCGGAGGTGCGTATCAATCTCTGCGAGGCGATCCGCCTCGAAATTTACCAAAGGACCTGCGTTCGGCCTCTTACGCGATCTTGGTTAACCCGACGATCCCTACGTTTCTCGGCCTGCTGTGCATAAGCGTGTACGCAGGCCATGCTCATTCCTGACCGATGAGCTACTCTTGCACAACCCTTTCTTAGATATTCATCAAGGCCCGCGATAAATCGATACATAAAATACTTTCTGGTTGCTAAATCCATAGCTAGAAACAGGGTCGTCTCTTTGCAATCCATACCTCACTGCATCGGTCGTGGGCGAAGGTTCAAATATCATGGCGCGATGAGCTATTGCCGCCGTGCTAAACTCTGTTGGGGTGGTGACGTGTGAGCTCCCGAATGAAGCACCACCTAGGTGATGATTGGGCTGTGCCTCGTAACCTACGTACTCTGCTCGCGGCTCGCCGCCTTGCCGCTCTAGGCGGGTTGCCTTCTGCGGAGGCATAGCGGTAAGGAAAGAATTACGTTAGAGGTCCAACTTATAACACGGCTCTAAGGCACGATCTCGGAGTGAGAAGAATGGAAACCAATCCTAAATATCCTATAGCCTCCGATTATTGGTGTGGTGCACAACACACCGATAATCAAGACTTCTGCGGATCTGATGCGTAGACACTTTCAGGATTAGCGCTCGATACCACTTTTGTCACGACCGAACCGGGCGTGGATGCCTACCGGGCACCCAGTAGACATACATCGAGTAATCGTGGAATATAAAACAAGACATGAAATAATAAGAAGTGCGAAAGCAGTTTATCGAGGAAAATTGCCGCCCGACATATATATATAAAAACTTAAATCCGAAACGATTACATACTTTTACAAACTCGCCCAGCGATTACTACGGACCTAAGAATGATATGACAACAATGGCGGGGCGGGGCCGCCATACCACGAATGTAAGTACTACAACGACAGGACTATACCATCGATAAGCCTCGGAGAAACGGAGCTTCCCAAACGCTTGTGATCCTAAGGCGAGGATCGACGATCGTGTACTTCTTTCTGCGGCATGAATGCAGCCCCGAAGGAGGTCGATCAACAGTACCAAGTATGTGGCCCGAAATGCGTAAATGAAATCATAGTAGTCTATATAAAGCGGGAGACATGTATGATAACTAAACTACTGATTCCTGATAAATAGCGATGTCAAGTCGTGGACTCACGCCTCAAAGTCATCACTCAAATACAACTATGGGTCTCACGCCCACAACATCAATCATGCTCGTGGAATACCTTCCCGCTGGCGATCATGATATAAAAGCACCAAGGAACACACATGAACACGGGTCCCACGTGTCATAATAAAACCGCACGGGGTAAATGCGAAGGCATAGCCGACTACTAAAACCACGATACCAACAAGGTCATAAAGCGTATCATGAGATCTGTCTGACCGCCACATGATCGAAGGCGGCCACTCGCCATGGTATCTAATGTCGCGTCTAGTCTTGGAACTCCCGCGACTCGCGCATAGGCCACTCCAATGGCCCGCATGAGGTATTCCTCGCATCGAGGGTAGCTACTCCCCGGCAACGTCCTGGACTCGCAGTCCGCATGGCCACATAGACCGCATGACCACAAAGGCCGCACACTAACCTGGAACTCTCATAGCTCCGCATAGGTCCCCTGGACCCACATGAGGTATCCTCGAATCATAGTCACCGCATCGCTGAGTATTACCCCGCATCGGAGGGCAGCTTAACCCCCGGGATCATGTCAAGAGGTGAGTGATATACTACTAACATAACAGCTTATCGTTAAACAACATAAGCACAACAAGGGAAACTCCTTTACACAAACATCACCAGATACTTAACACACGTAGCATCCTAACATGTTTACTTATCAAATCAACAAGAAAGTATTACAAGGCTATCACAAACCAACACAATCAAGTTAATCACACAAGGTACTTTCTACTTTATGTTAACAAGTTCGGGTTTTTATCCCCAAAGTACTTCATACATTAACTCGTTAGAAGATCTGTTTCTTTCACAAAAGTCACACAATACCCGTAGTATAAAAATAGAGTGACTATCTTTTTAAGTAAACCAAAACACTTTCCTTTGTAAAATCAAGTAACAACATTATTTTCCAAACGTTCAAGTTTGCCTAATTTCAAATGCTCAAGTTTCTCATTTTCGAAAGGTGTCATAGTTCATAGTTTTAATCACTTAATGATATAATTCTCCTTTAAAACAATTTGAGAAACATATGCCTTATATGTGAGTAGGTTATTCTTGTTTATAACAATCTTATTAAAGCAGCCATGATCTAGGAAATGTAATAACATTTTGTCTCATCTTAGCTTCTATGCAGATGGGGGTTTCTACTGGTTTTAATAATACTTAATTAGTCAATACATTTCCCTTATTAACGCTGCAGTGGTTTGTTCGATACTTATTCTGATTTCCGAAATCAGTAAAACATTATTCCTTTTAAAAACCAAGTACTCATTACTCACGAATGAGGTTTCACACTTTTTAACAAAACTCATATTAATTTAATTAAGTCAAGTCTCTTATATTTTAAGATCAAGTCTCTTAACTTCTAAAATCAATAAATCATTCTTTTTATCTCTCTTAAGCCGTTATACCTAACTTCCCATAAAGCTAGTATAACTCTTAAGCTTTTAAAACCAAGTATTACTCTTCTTTCAAAAAGGGTTCTTAATTCTCTTGAAATACTTCAAGATTCTTATTATTCAGGCTTAAGTCAAAAGACATTGCCGTAAAACTACGTTCAGTTAACACACGTACGTCTACCGTACTATATATATATTCTTTAAAATATCATGCTCAAGAGGATAGGAAGAATCACATACCTCGCGACGATTATCGACTATTAGCAAAATGCTCCACCGCTATTACCCGGCTAGCCTTGTCCACCTTTCAAGTAGATCACGCTACTCGCAGTACTTCAACCTATAACGATTATATAAGTCTATCAATGTCTAGACTACACTGTAGAACATTCTAAGCAGAGGCTTCTCTATTCTACGGAAAATTGGGCGACTTCCTACCGTTAAGCTACATAAGTCTCACGTAAATCTGATCCTATGTAAATCTGATTTAATCTCTTCTTTAATATTCTTCTGATGCGATTTCAGTTTAACTCTCTTCTGTAATATCCTTCTATTACAGTTCAATTCTCTTCTATGAATCTTAAATTATGATGCGTCGGGTGTCGGGCTTGGGTGCGTGTTGATGCAGCACGGAAAAGTTATAGCTTACGCATCTCGACAGCTCAGGAAGCATGAGAAGAACTATCCCACACATGACTTAGAGTTGGCAGCAGTGATTCATGCCTTGAAGATCTGGAGACATTATTTATATGGAGTTCATGTGGATATTTACACAGACCACAAGAGTCTCCAGTATATCTTCAGCCAGAGGGAGCTGAACTTGCGGCAGAGACGGTGGTTGGAGCTACTTAAGGATTATGATGTCGATATCCTATACCACCCAGGGAAGGCCAATGTAGTTGCAGATGCCCTTAGTCGCAGATCGATGGTAGTCTGTCAGGTGTGCAGCCAGATAAGAGGGGCATGGTCCGCGAGTTACATCAGCTAGCGAGCCTTGGGGTTCGTTTGATTGGTTCTGATAGTAATGGAGTTCGGGTTCGATAGGTTGCCGAGTCTTCCATCGTCGAAGAGGTGACAGTATGAGGACCCAGTGTTGGTACGGTATCGAGATGCAACTCTTCGGGAGGAGAAAAGTCTATTTGAGGTAGCGCCTGACGGGGTGCTAAGATTTGAGGGTCGGTTGTGTGTTTCCGATGCGACAGGACTTCGTCAGCAGATCCTGGGGGAGGCACACAGTGCTCGTTATTCTATTCATCCGGGGTCAACTAAGATGTACCATGACCTCAGATGTATGTATTGGTGGGATGGGCTGAAGAGGGACGTGGCAGGTTTTGTTGTACAGTGTCCTAATTGTCAGCAAATCAAGGTTGAGCACCAGAAGCCCGGTGGGCTATTGCAGGCTATTGATATCCCAACATGGAAGTGGGAGGTGATCAATATGGACTTTATTACAGGGTTACCTCACACTCAGAGGAAGCATGATTCTATCTGGGTTATTGTCGACAGGCTGACGAAATCAGCCCACTTTCTTCCAATCAGGACGACTTTTTCGGCCGAGGATTATGCTAGATTGTATATCAGAGAGATTGTGAGACTGCACGGAGTCCCTATATCGATTATTTCAGACAGAGGAGCCCAGTTCACGGCTAACTTCTGGAGGTCTTTCCAGAAAGGGTTAGGGACACAGGTGAGTCTCAGTACTGCATTTCATCCTCAGACCGACGGACAGGCTGAGCGTACTATCCAGACACTTGAGGATATGCTACGGGCCTGTGTTATTGATTTCAGGGGTAGCTGGGAGGATCATTTACCTCTTGTGGAATTTGCGTATAATAACAGTTACCATTCTAGTATCCAGATGACGCCTTATGAGGCTTTATACGGGAGGAAGTGCAGGTCACCGATATGCTGGTTTGAGGTGGGAGAAATTCAGTTAGTCGGGCCAGACTTGATTCAGCAGGCAGTGGATAAGGTGAAGCTTATCCAGGAGCGGTTATTGTCAGCTCAGAGTCGACAGAAGTCGTATGCAGATCATCGGTGTTACACCCTGGAAATTTCAGGATATGTTTATAAGAACGTACGTAAGAACTCAACAATGTTAAGAATTGAGACGAGTAAAAATTTATCGGAATTTTGGAATTTGTCGGAAAATGAAGTATTGCGACGAACGGGAGGGCGACACGTGTCACCCCCCTATTCTCATCACATCTGAATTAAATCTTTATACTTTAAAATAGATTTTATAATTCTTAGTCATAAACAACCAATCACTCATTAATTCATCAAATAGATACTAGAAAATAGATCACTGGTACTTGAACCCTAATCCTAGAGGACGATATTCGGTCTTATCTAAGACTATACTACTTGATACGATAACGTGCACTTGCATTTAAAGTGTGTGCATATTACGCGCATCAAGTTTTTGGCGCCGCTGCCGGGGATTAGGCATTAGTTCAATATCAAATTTATCTATTTTTAATTTCTAATTTGGTTTTATGTATAGTTTTTTTTAATTTTGTTTGTTTTATGTATTTATTGTGTGAAAACAAGGATGTCGTGATTCTTTGTTGGTTTTGATGCATCTCAGGGATCCTGAAGATATGGATTACTACTGTCAATATGATCGAGTTCCAACCATAGAGGAAGAGAGGGAGGAATTACGAGAAATTCTACTCAGTCTCACGAGGTCCCAAGCTCAGTTCATGGACGAAATGAGGTTGGGTATAAAGAGGTTGGAAACGCAAATAGCAGAACTCGCGATCATATTCAACAATGACAGCAAGTTGAGGAGCACGAATCACACCCAACTATTGAGGAATTTGGTGAGATAGCTGGTGTAGAAGGAAAAGATTGCGAAATCCAATTATTCACCTTCTTGGATTACGTGGAAATTCTTTTCATGCACCTATCACGGAAGAAACACCACTAGCTATCACGAATGACTCCCAATTAGGAATTGCATACCATCAAGGCAACCCCAGTCAAGAGATGTAGAGAATTTCACGGTTTCTACAAAATAAGAAGCACAAAGACAAACTCATCTTGTGTGCTTGGGGATACTTGTATGTTTAAGGCCCTGTTTGAACAAATAGTTATAGGAAATTGAGACCTATAGCAATAAATCATGGATTGCAAGCGGTTCGCGAAGTATCCAATGGGCACTCGAAAGGTTAATTGCGTCCGGCTAAAAGGCGTAAAAGTAACGCTTGTTGGGAAGCAACCAACGTTTTCAAATTATGTCATTTTAATTTCTCTTTTTAGTTTATTTTATTTTGTCTAGAACAATCTCACGGTCTTGGGTTCTTGTGTTTGTCTTTGTGAGTGATAGGTCAGAGGAATGGCGAAAGGCGAAAAGCGAAAGAAAGTCGAGATTTCGAGAAAAGCAAGTAGCGCGCTTGTGGCAGAAGCGCATGGCGCCAAAATATCTGAAGAGTCTTTGAAGTTTAAGCGTCGCGGCGCCAGAAGCGAGGGCTGCGGTAGAATTCCGAAAGTTGGCTGAGCATGTGAAAGTCCCGAAGGGCCTTGAGATGTTTGGGCGCGGCTAAAGCAGCGGCGCCGAAGCGGGAATCCAGAAATTTAAAACGCCCAAAAATCAGATTTTCCCCAATTCCAACTTCCAAAACCTAACCTTCCCTCTCCAAAAACCCACGAAATTTCAGAAACTCTCCCACAAATCCTCCACAAATCCAACCCAACCACAACCTAAACTCTTAAATTCCCAAAAACCCCCAACTATCTCAAACAACAAAGTTCCATTCCATAGCCTCAACCCACCAATTGAAACAAGAACAAGCTTGAATCTTCTCATAAAAAGGTAATCTCTATCCTTGTTCTTGAATCCTTTTACTAAAGTCATAGGAGGTAGTAGTTTGGAGAAGTATTGTAGTTGGAGTAGTTCGGAGGCTGAAAAGTGATTGTGAAGTTGGAGAAAGGAGTAGAAAAGAAGGTTGTGGGTATTGAGTAGAAAGATTGAAGTTTGGGGGTGTTGTTTTTCGCTGCTAGTTGTTGAGTGTGTAGGAGACATTGTGCCACAAAAATTAGAAGCTGCAGATCTTGTTTATAAATGGCCACCAGAAAGAGAAGAGGATCCACATCCACCCCAACCCCACAATACGATGAAAATAGATTTGTGAGTTACCAGGCCTTCCTAAGATACAAAAGGCTTGATACCAGGCCCGTAATTCCAGAAAGGGGAATGGATTACCAAAGGGGATCCTATGGGGAGGAAGACGTTTATGAGCCCATCCGGGCGATGATTGAGCTAAGGGGGTGGAAGAGATTTGTCAATCCAGAGAAGATAGCACCCATGAACACAACAATAGTGCGGGAATTTTATGCAAACTTTCCGGAGAAGACAGAAAGGGTGCTTTGTAAGGGAAATTATATGCTGTGGCGGAAGCAATAAACGCGACTCTAAAAACAGTGGATGTTGAAGGAGGAATTGGTGATCGGAGCCATTTTAGAACATGGTCTAGGAGCACCGACAACATCAACTGGGATACCGTTGCAAACACCGTCAGCTACCCTGGAGCTGCTTTTGAGATTGGAAGAAATGGATCTAGAGCACTGAGCAGGTGCCAATTCAACAAGCGCACCAAGGCTTGGTATTTCGTCGATGCGCATGATTCCATCGCACTTCACCAGAGTGCGGAAGAGCGATTAAGTTGATTTATGGAATTATGTGGGGGCTGACAATTGATGTGGGGAAAGAGATAGTGCAGAGCATTGAAGAAATCAGCAGGTTGGTGACAACAGGTGGATTGGGACACAGCTCGCTTATTACCAGTCTATGCCACATGAGTGCGGTCCCACAACTACCCACTGATACTCATGAAAGAAACCAACTGCCGGTGTCCTATGGGATAGTGCACTCCTTTCCAGACCCTAGCCCGGCGGACGGAGAGCACCACCCAGAAGCGGCAAAGCAGAGGCAACCATGGATGAAGATGAGCCTGAAGCAGAGGCTCAACATGAGGCAGTACCCAGCCACCGGCCAACCACAAGAGCAGAACCTTCAGAGCCCACAATGGGGCAATTGTACCAACACGGAGGAGATGATGCGGACCTTGCAAGCGATGGTACAAGATGACAAGAAACAAGGCAACAAATCGACGAGTGAGTGCCTTGTTCCACCAATGGTCGCGGCATTTGCCACCGCCACCACCACCATTTTAGCCAAAGTCTGTAAGTGTTTTTTTTTATTTTCTTTGAGTCTTACACACATTGGGGACAATGTGTGATTTAAGTTTGGGGGTGTTTTATTTGTGTGTCATGTTATGTTTTATTTAAGTCTTTTTATTTGTTTTATGTTTATTTTGAGTCACCAAAATTTTTCTTTTTGAGTCATAATTGCCTGTCAAAGATCATGTATGCTGTAGTTGCTAGAAACACCTAGTGAAGTAAGGTAAAATAATGTAACGGAATTGTAGCAACTATTTAAACACCTAGGTTAGATATGCCAAAAACTCACAAAATCTGTCTATTTGGAGTTTCATGCTTGAATTGTGCATACTAAATGATTGAAAACCTATGTGTACGATTGTTTGCTATTTGAGGCGAAATAATTAGGATATGCATGCTAGGGAGATGACTCAGGCATTTCTTTGATAGCCAATTCTTACCTCTTTTCTATCCTGTACTTTAAAAATATATCCCTAGTCAGCCCCATTGAGCCAAAAATTGAAACTTTTTCTTTGACACCCTATATTCCCATAAATTGTGCCATAAGTAAAAAGTTTCAAAGTGGAGTACATTGTGTTAAAAAGAAGAAACAAAAAGAGTGAACAAGTTTGATGCACGATGGAAAAGTAATAAGAAAGAGGCAAAGCCTAAGTTTGGGGGTGTCTGTTAGTATAATACACTTCACTCTCCCAAAACAAAGAGGAAAGATAGAATTGAAGTGAAGGAAAGAATCAAAAGAAAAAAGGGAAAAATTGAAAAGCCAACGAGCGTATGGTACAGAAAAATGAGCCTAAATGCCCATCTTTACCAACCCCTACCTAAGCCTACATTACAACCCTCAAAGTCCTGAAGATCTCTTTTATGCATATCCAGAATTAGTGGAGAATAGCAAGTAAGCATGCCATAGGAATTCTTGAATTTATATGCATGATTTAGTATATTGACTTCCATTAAGCATGATGAATATGAGTTTGCGAAATATTTAGCTTCATGTGTTTAGTGTGCTGAAAATTTCATGCTATATGTTCCTGCATATTATTCTGCTAACCTTCATGTTTTTCTAGTTAACATTCATGCAGCAAAAGTGATCAATGGCAGGGAGTCTGTTTATTTTCTTTGTTGATTTTCTTATTTATTGAGTCTGTCATTTTATTTCTTTCTTTTTATCTTTGCTCGAGGGCGAGCAAAGGTTAAGTTTGGGGGTATTTGATCGGTGTATTTTATATACACCTTTTAGTCGATCTAGTTAGTCTTTTGTCCCGTTTTGTACATACAAAGTGTCGTATTAGGATAGTTTTCTTTCTTTTGAGTCAAAGTGGCTAAAGTGGCCAAATGGCGGAAAAGGAGCGAAAAAGAGGAAAAAGAGAGTACTAGAGTGAAACGGAGAAAGTGGCAAACGAGGCCGAAATCCGGACTGCGCGGCCTCCTGCGATCGAAGCGGGCGCGGCGCTATTATTGAAGAAGGCTGCGAAGATTCAGCCGTGCGCCTCGAAGACGAAAGCAGCGCGGCGCTAAACATCCGAAGCCACAGGAGTTGCGGCCGCGGCGCCTCGAACAGCGAATATCGGGCGCGGCGCCAAAACACAGTATTGCAGAACTTTAGGCGCGCTGGCGACAGCATGGCGCCACGAAAAAATTAGGTCTTTTGACGGATTTTTGGGCCAGGCCTGGAAGGAAAAGAAGGGAGGCGTTTTAAAACTATATAAGGAGAACCCTAGGCAGTTTTTGAGGGTTCCCTTTCTGGCCAAACACAAGGTTTTCTTGCCTAGGAGATTGGAGACCTAAACATTAGTAATTTCTTTCCTTTTTCTTTTCTTTAATTCAGTTTTTGTATGATGAACATGGAATTAGTTCTTGTCATATTTATGGCTAGGAACTAATTCTCTTATAGGGCTTTCTATGTTGAATTTCTTGAACCTTATGTTATAAATTAATGCATGCTTATGGTAATTATTCTTATTGAGAGATCTATCCAATAATTGAGTTGAATTCTTGGTAGCTAATTGACAACTAGTTATCACTATATGATTTCTAATCAGATTCTGAAAAGGGGGGATTGTGAATATGCTGTAAGTTGGATAGACAGTCTTGAATTGGGGATGAAAATACCTCAATTAGATTTGTAGCGTTGATGAGAGGCTTAACAACCCTAATTTTGCGCATTGTGCGTGACGGTCAACTAGGTTTTTGTGCTTAATCCTCCTATAGCGTTACCCTTATCAGCGAAAGTTAGGTAAGGAACAATACTGGGGTTGAGTGTTTATATAACCCTAACGGGAGTATAAACCGATTTCGTAAACCTGCTTTCTCCAAAAGAAGAATGCCATAGGTAATGCATTAGTAAGTAACATAAGCGGATAGTAAGGATACATAGAAGCCCTATTCTCATCACATCTGAATTAAATCTTTATACTTTAAAATAGCTTTTATAATTCTTAGTCATAAACAACCAATCACTCATTAATTCATCAAATAGATACTAGAAAATAGATCACTGGTACTTGAACCCTAATCCTAGAGGACGATATTCGGTCTTATCTAAGACTATACTACTTGATACGCTAACGTGCACTTGCGTTTAAAGTGTGTGCATATTACGCGCATCAAAATTGAAGGTTCAAATAAAGTTGTTTTTCAAATTAATTTTGGGTTATAACTAGTAATCATGTTTTAAGCCTTGTTGAATAATAAAGTTAGGATTTTGACACCCTCAGGTCGAGGTGAATCTTAGATGTCTTATATTTGGTTAAGGACCAAGTCCTTGTGTGTGTTTGGTTTGATATTAACTTATAGAACATGTGTGTTAGACCGTACTACGAGGCATCCCGAAGTGTCTAGACTTGCGTAGAAGCTCGACTAATTATGGATCCTACTCGACTTTGAGGTAGGCTACATTTTACTTTACAAGACTTTGATAGAAGTGCGTAATTAGTTATAAATATTGATGGATATTAGGCGTGTTTAGGGTTCATACTCAAATGGTTGTGATGAATGGTTGAGTGGTACTGTTGTTGAACTGTAACGATGGGTGATTTGGGGAATCAACCTTAAGCTGATTCTGACTGTTGATTTATTTGGCTTGTCACCATTATGTGGCTTTGTCTCCATACTTATTATCATTGTGCTCATTCATCACACATGCTTTTATATGATATCTTAATTATACTTGGATTATATGTTGATATATATATATGAAAGCATGTGATAATCATCTCTATACTTGTTGATCTCCTGACATTATGATTCTTGCCTGGTATTGTCATTTACATTCATACACTCATGGTTTTGATGATATTGATATTGAAGTGGTATGATATATATATATATATTGTGGGTCTAAGGGACTTTGAAGGTAAGAACACTTTTGAGATTATGATAATATTAAGATGATAATGATAGGCGGGGAATGGGTTACATGACTGTAAATGTTTTATTGAGCCAAGAGTTGGGCTCTGATGGGAAATTCCAGAAGGGTATATGGACTTCGTGGGTTTCTCATGGGTGGCTGATCATAATAAAAATTTGATAGCTTGTATACGGGATGATAAAGGTATCAGGCATATGCATGACATTAACATTCATACATACATTGATTACTTGTTGTGTGGTAATATGAAATTGATTGTTTATTGGAACTTGAGTGACATCCTGATTTAATTGGGATCATATAATTGGATTGATTATATTGGCCCTATTTGGTTGTCATGATTGGCCTGTTCTCTGTGGATTGGACTGTGTGGTTACACCTTTATGAGTTTAGGTACTAGATGTTTTTATTATTTGTGTCGGAAGGTTTCATTGGTTGGTATTGCTTGGTAAGTGACAGGGTTAATTGATAAAGGGTCTAGTATGGATTGTTGGTTTGGTTATTGAGTTTCGATCATGTGGTTTTGTGTGTATGTTGTATAAGTGTGAAGTCACTGTCTTGGTAAATAGAGGTAAAGAAATGCAAACTACTTAGAACTTAATTGAAAGAGTCTAATGGATTAAGATGTGTCTTGCTTGTAATCGGATATGGCTACACTTAGGGGGTAAGACTAGAGATAATAAGTGTTGACAAAGGGTCCTTATTATAAGGCTTATATTGTGGTAGGTTTAAGGTAGCGGGGTAATGAACTGTTTGTCTAATTAACGTGTGTTGTCAAACCGAATGTGTGAGGTCAAGCATAATTTCTTGTATTAGTAAACCCATGTACAAATTTAGGTAACTTCTGAGGTTAATGAAGCTTAAATGTGATTGAGTGGTTTCATAAGTTAATTGTGGACTGGGTAGTTACAAGATTAATAAACCTTGGTATGATTTGGTGTCTATATGAATTGTTAATCTTATTTGATTGTGATTTCTACATGACTCAGTGGATCCTTATATGATTAGGGTGACTTGTTAATTCTATGAACTATTGTGTGAACAACATGACCTATTTGGCTTATTGAATTGCTAGTGTTTGAACTATTGTGTGTACTCATGCTATGCTTGCTGCATATTTGACGTGGATGTAGGTACTTGGTCTTTGTAGGTTGCAGATTGGAGCACGGGAAGCTAATGCAGAATACTCGTTAGATATCCTTAGTTTTTATTTTGTTCATATTGTCTCCTTCATTCGGAGCAGTATCATTGTACTTTCATTGTTTCATTGTATAGTAAAGTCATTGTATAAGTCAGGCCATATTTTGGGAAAGAAAGTTGTTGTTGGAAGGATCGTTATTTAAAGATGTTTTAATTAAAGTTGATATTTTATTCTGCATTTCTCCTCTTCCGCACTTTCTTACCCTTATTATGTTTTTTTTGTTATTGGTTCGCCTACCAGAGGTATTGTGAAGGTGCCACCACGAGACCCATGATTTTAGATCATGACAAAGTTGGTATCATAGCTCTATGTTTACCGGTATCACGAATACAAGGACAATGTTTAGTAGAGTCTCGCAGATTGGTACGTTGACGTCCGTACCCTTCTCGAGAGGCTATGAGGCATTTTAGGAACTCCTCATTTATTTCACTCCTATCATGCTTCCTCAGTTAATTCAATATCTGGTTGATTCAAATTTGTATCTAGATTATTCCAATTGGTATGTGATCCTGACACTCTTTTTTTGGAGGGGATCGTGTGTGGAAATTATGTCCGGAAGTTATTGAGAAGTTTGAAGAATTGTCTAAGTCTGAAATTATGTCCTGGTTCGGGTAATCTGCCCCACCATAAGTCTTATGCGCATATGGATCCGCCCCAATAAGTGGTGGGCTGTAGGAGTGGGTATCCTGTACCCTCCTTGACGGATATGGTCTGCTATGTTCCTGTAGAAAATACTTGTTCCTGTCAATAGTCCACCTATGTGAGATTTTCTCGCAGAGGCTAGTCCATCGCAGTGGAGATATCTCTCGTGTCACCGGAACTACTGGACAGAAACTAGTGAGGTCTGGCCTCTTTTCTTTTCAACATGCGCATATATGAATATATACCATAGCACTGCAAATTCAGAGAAAACCAACAAAACAATTCAGCCATACCAAATACCTAAATATTCTACAATCACAACCAAGACACAAATGAACAACTAGCTACAAATATCTACATTTTCCGAAGCATTCACCAACCAAGCAAAACAAAAAATAAAAAGCAAGCAAACCAAACCAAAAACTATCCAAATATCCAACAAGCACCAGAAATTTGAATTGTTTGAATTGAAGCCCAACATGGGCTAGAAGCCATCACTAAACATGAGCTCAACCTTTCCTCTTCGAACATACCACCTCCTCGGTGCTACTGCTGTCCCCATCCTCAGGTTTGTGCAGGAAAGAGTATTCCTTATCATCATCTTCAACATCAATCGGAGGAGAACTTATAATCCAAATACCGGAACAAGCCCTTAATACTTCTCCACATTAGTTTTATAGGGAGCTGGAGCAATGGAATTCTAGCCTATTCACATTAGTCGGTTATAAGATTCAGGAATGTGCTCCTCCATGCCAGTCAGTCATATCCATACCCCTCTCAAGCAGTAGTTTCTTGTCCCCCAGATTGGCATAGTAATGGTTCTCATAATATTTTGACATAAACTAGGCAATATCATAGTTAGCCACAATTCCTTCATCAAAGAGTCTATAATCCTGAGATTGGATTTTGGTCCATTTCAGCAAATTGTACCTGCATTAATCAAATTTAAGTCAGTTCAATGATAGAGTCATGTGTATTATGTTATTACATGCATAACGAGCCAAATAAACCAAAGAATCGACATGAGTCATCCGGTACAAAGCTACTATTTTTAGCAATTTCTGTTCTATTTCCACTTCGGCAAAATGAGTGTCGCAGGAGCAAATACGGTCTAACGACCCAAAATGTTCGCTTCAGAAAAAGCCCAGGTTTCCCCGTCTGTTCTCTTGGCAAGAAGTTTACAGTTGAGCATACACTTGTCAGCGAAAATTATCCGTCGTAGCGAGGTCGTCATCCCAAACTAACCCAGTCGAAAAATACAATGATTTCACCCCAATTTTGGCCGGAAAATACCTCCTTTTTTTTGTGTGTGAGCATGTATGATGTATAGACTCCTATTACGCTATTATTCTACCCGATATGTGGTTCTATTACCATAACAACCACCACCTAAAATTCTAAGGATTTTATGAAAATTTCTCAACCCACAAGTATGTTTCTACCCAATTTTTATGATGTAAAATGTGTGTAGTGTGAAGGTATTAGAACTTCTCGAGTAATGATGCTTGAGTGGTTGTGTTAATTGTAAAGATCATCCTAGTGCCTTATTTTTTTGCACCGCCTTTATGGTTCAGGCTCCGGTGTGTTGGGAATAAGAAGCAGTGGATGTGGGGGAGTTGTTTTGTTAGAAAGAGAGAGTAAAATCATAGGTGTGGGACTATGAAGGGTCTTTTGGCCGTTCGTATTGAGAGGCTTGGGAAGCCTTTTTTGGTGTTTCAGAGTTGAGGGAAGTATGAGAGGAGTTGGGGGGGGGGGGGGGGGCCGATCTATTTTTTGACTTTTTAAACTCTGTATTTTCCTCTTCAGTGAACTCTATCCACTCCAGCGTATCTGCAAGAGCGAGTACCTTAGCCGCACCTGCGAGTTCTGCTCTTTGTCTTAGTTTGCCGCTTTGGTGGTATATGTTGCGTGTGTGTGCGTGTGTGCGCTCCTACATATGATTTTTCTGCCATACCATGGCTCCATGATTTAAATTTACTGCGTGTTTGATGTTTCCGAGAATAAGTTTTCTCCTGATGAGTATTTTATTCCACCTATTTTGAATGAAAACCTACCTTTGGGGCCTTATATAATTCTTGTGAAGTGTCAGACCCCCGCCATTCTTTTATACTATGTGTTTCTTGTCAAAGATTAAATAAGTGAGCATGTATGGACATACAACATTACGAATTCAGTAGTACCGATATTAAATGATGCAGTGTGATATATGATAGTGATAGTGTGACCGATGACACGTCGCTATACCACAATTCCTTAAAACTGAAATTCTGCAAATAAAATATTTCTCTTCCTAAGATTATGCTTACAATGGGTTATTTCACTCGACTAGTCTGAATTGTTGTAACAAAATTCAAGCTATGAATCGGTGTGGTGATGTGGAGTCCTAGTTATATTGTGTGATGTTATTTCTGGTTATTTTCATGCGTGGTTTAGAATAATCCCTTGTGGTACCAGGTCCCGAGCCCTTCATACTTTATATACTACTTTCTGCTCATTCTCATTGAAGGACGAACATTATTTTAATTAGTATATGATGTAATGAACCATTCAATCATTATAATATCTAATTTTATGTCATATACCTAATCCGGGCATTTTCCAATAATTATTACTCGTGGAATTTGTGAGTAAAGTAATTCTTATGGTTAAAAAAGAAGATTAATTAAAGTGAAGAATTGCTGAGAGAGCAGTATCTGTGCCAACAAAATCGTGTACGCAATGGCGGATGGATTAGGTCAGCTGGTGCGATAGATTTTTTGATTCTGCACTGAGGTGAGGTGGAAAGTGTCTGCGCCTCAGGGGTCCTTTTCTATGTCGAAGCGCATTTACGCCTACAGAGTCGTGTCCGCAGAGCCAGAAGCTTTATCTGACCAGTGGGATTAAATGCCCTAAAATCATTCCTGTTGTATATAAGGAGGGGTGAGCGAGGGTGAGTTAGTCGGAGTTTGGTTGGATACGGGTTGAAATGAAATGATATTGAAAGTAGGCTGTCGGGTGGGACATTTTTTGGGACACTGGGGTGTTTTGTGTAGACGGGTAGATTCAGGAGGCTCGGGCTTAGGGCTTAGGTGTTTTTTGGGGATGTTATAGATACGTTGAGGGTTGTATTGATGCTCGGGCTTAGGTGTTTTGTGGGGATGTTATAGATACGTTGATGGTTGTCTTGATGCTCGGGGTTTGGTGGTTGGATGGTGGAAAGGTGTCGGAAACTGATCAGGACAGTAGGTTCTCGGTAAGAGGTGTTTTGTGGACTGTTTAGTATTGTCGGGATTGAACGGATGTGTATGAGTGGTTTCGGTTGATGGTCTTTGGTGTGGTTGTTTCAGAAGTTTTTTGGTGTATGGTGGTGAGAAGAATTGGGTTGTTTGCATGAGGAATATACAAGAGGTTGCTAAGTGTAAGCTCGGGTACAAACCAAGCGGGGGTCGGTCAAAATGAACAAGGATAGAGACGTGAGGTTGCTATTGACAAGCTCGGGTTGGCACCAAGTTAAGTAGGCCAATTGGACAAGTATTTGACCGAGGTTGCTAATTACAAGCTCGTGAACAAACAAAGTGAGGGAGGTCGATGACCTTATGATAGTAACTGGATAGACCTTTGGCTTGGGTTTGGTTAGATCACAAAAGTTCCAACTTTCACTTGCATTGAAGGGGGACCTTTTACCTGGGCTTAGTTAGATCACACAAGTTCTAACTAAACTTACATCGAAGGAAACCTTAGCTTGGGTTTAGCTAGATCACAAAAGTTCTAACAAAACTTGCACCAAAGGTTTGACCCACAAAAGGATTGATGGTCCACACAAGGACCAACTAAGATAAACAACACATAAGTTGAATAACTTAGCAAATGAGTAAAACTCAAATAATTTTCATAAATCTTCCACTGCACTCCATATTCCATTCCATTCTATTCTATGCATATCACCATATGACGGACGTCAATGTTTGGCATTCTTCTCCAGTCACCTCTCGGCTCTTGTTGGGAGTTTACGCTCGTGGCCTTTCTTTCATCACACCTTTTACCGAGAACCTACTATCCAGATCAATTTCCGACACCTTTCCACCATCCAACTACCAAACCCCGACCATCAATACAACTCTCAATGTATCTATAACACCCTTACAAAATGCTTAAGCCTGAGCCGCCTTAAATATACCCATCTACACCAAACACCCCACTGTCTGCAGAACATTCCACCCGATAGCCTACTTTCGATCCCTTTTCGTCTCGACCCATGTCCAACCAAACTCCATCTAACTCACTCTCACTTACTCCTCCTTATATACATCAATGTGTTTTGTGGACTGTTTGGTGTTGTCGGGATTGAACGGGTGTGTATGGGTGGTTTTGATTGATGGCCTTTGGTGTGGTTGTTTAGGAAGTGTTGCGGTGCATGATGATGAGAAGAATCGGGTTTCTTTTGTGAGGAATGAACATGAGGTTCCTAAGTGCAAGCTCGAGTACAAACCAAGTGAGTGTCGGTTGAAATGAACAAGGATAGAGACGCGAGGTTGCTATTGACAAGCTCGGGTCGACACCAAGTGATGTAGGCTAATTGGACAAGGATTTGACCAAGGTTGCTTAGTACAAGCTCGAGAAAAAACCAAGTGAGGGAGGTTGATGTCCTTATGATAGTAATTGGATAGACCCATGTGGTCACCATCATAGGTACTCAAGATATTGTGTCTGGAGAGGTGGATCTGGGTTTGGATGGATCACAAAAGTTCCAACTTCCGCTTGCACCGAGGGAGACTTTTGGCTTGGGAATAGTTAGAGCATACAAGTTCTAAGTAAACTTACACCGAAGGAAACCTTAGCTTGGTTTTATCCAGATCACAAAAGTCCTAACCAACTTGCACCAAGGGCTTGACCCACAAAATGATCGATGATGGACAAGGACCAACTAAGATAAACAACAAACAAGTTGAATAACTTAGAAAATGAGTAAAACTCAAATAATTTTCATAAATCTTCCACTCCACTTCATATTCCATTAACTTCTATGCATATCACAATATGATGGATGTCAATCTTTGGCATTATTCTCAAGTCTCCTCTCGACTCATGTTGGGAGTTTACGCTAGTGGCCTTTCTTTCATCAATCTCCCATTCTTTGAAAGAATTTATCCTCAAATTCTCGTTGACGAAATACATTGAGAAGTCTCCGACATGAAATGTTGAACTTTCATATCCGTCTGGAAGTTATTCATTGTAGAAATGATCTACATATAAGCAAAAGTGTTTCCACTCTAAATGATGTACGCATTGGACCAAGTACCCCATAATATACAATGCCTCATCATATGTAGAATTATGGAGTTGTATATCACCCACATTTCACTAGAGAAAGGAATGGTTACTTTGTGTTGAATTAAGACGGTACCAACATATTACACCCCGTAATTCGAGGACATGAATAAGAGAATAGACGCGAGAACACAAGACTTGAAAATTGGTACGAAAGAAAGAATTGTTTTTTCCGAAGGAAAATCTTCTGAACCTCGGGAAGAAAATTGTTCGTTAGTGAGAATTGGATTCTCGAATTTGTTATTTAAGACTTTTAGAATTTATCGGAATTATGGAAGTTTATTTACAGAGTTGGATACGTGGGGCCCACCCGAGAAATTTTATGTTTTTGTGGGACCCACGAGGTTTCCGATATTTTGACCAATTATGGAAATTTTGGGAAATGAAATATTTTAGACCAATGGGAGGGCGACACGTGTCACCATCCACATGGGCTTGTTGGATGAAGAATAATGGACCAAGTCAAAGGGGTCAACTTGGCTTGAGATAATTGACCACATCTTAGCCATCCAAATGTTTTAATCTAGACCATTGGTTGTAGTATATATCCATACTAGTAGTGCAAGACTTGATCATCCCAACACTTAGAAAATTTCAAGAGCTTGTGTCTTGCTCTTGTGAGCTCTCGGCTTTAGGCTCTAAATCCACACAAATGTTTTTCAATTATTGTCCAATATTCACAAGACTTTAACCCAAGGTTCCTAGGGGTATTGTATGGATATCGCAATAGAAATTTCCCGAAAAAACGACGTTTTCACGTTAGTCGCAAGGCGAAAACCTAAGGTGTTCTTCGACTTTGAAGATGGAACTTGAAGAGGAGTTCTTCATGAGCTTCTAAGGAGTGCTTGGAGCGGATTGGAACATAAGAAGAGGGGCTAAAAGTTGCTAAGGATCGACTTTTACGCTTGGACATTATTAGGGCTTATTGAGGTAAAATCTTCATCTTCTTAATGTAATTGAAGATTACATGTTATAGTAGTTAAGAAATGAGCATATGGTATATGGAATGAAGTTTGAAAAGATTTGGATCATGTCGACATGTTAAAACCGAAAATGGACAAGTTAGCCATTAATGTTGTAATCAATTTGGTCGATAGTTACAGTCGTCGCATGTTGTATAAGAAGGGATTATAATTGTTATAATTGATTGCGACTATTTGACTTTATCGCGTCCCAGGAATGGGTCGGGCAGTATACCTTTATGGGCAGACTATATGACTTTATCGCGTCCCAGGAATGGGCCGGGCAGTATACCTTTATGGGCAGACTACATGACTTTATCGCGTCCCAGGAATGGGCCGGGCAGTATACCTTTATGGGCAGACTATATGACTTTATCGCGTCCCAGGAATGGGCCGGGCAGTATACCTTTATGGGCAGACTATATGACTTTATCGCGTCCCAGGAATGGGCCGGACAATATACCTTTATGGGCAGACTTACATGACTTTATCGCGTCCCAGGAATGGGTCGGGCAGTATACTTTTATGGGCAGACTATATGACTTTATCGCGTCCCAGGAATGGGCCGGACAGTATACCTTTATGGGCAGACTATATGACTTTATCGCGTCCCAAGAATGGGCCGGGCAGTATACCTTTATGGGCAGACTATATGACTTTATCGCGTCCCAGGAATGGGTCGGGCTGTATACCTTCATGGGCAGACTTACATGACTTTATCGCGTCTCAGAATGGGTCGGGCAGTATACCTTCGTGGGAAGATTTTTATGAATTTGCCGTGTCCCGCAAATGGGCCGGGTTACATTATCACGTATGGATAATCAAATGGAACTCCAAAATGAGGCGTCCCTCCATAAAGGGCTGGATTATGTTATGCAAGATACGTAAGTTATATGTTTATGAACTCGATGATTTTTCCTAAGTATGTACGTAAGAATTTAACTATAACTCTTATTGAAAATGGGAAAAGATAATAAAGTGCGATTAAGTTCACGAGATTGTAATGACACGGTAGGATCTGGTATTTATTTTTATATACTTGCCCATGTCATTCTTTTGTACAGTTATGATTTGTTTACTGTACCTTATTTATGTTCCATACTCTGCACTTTGTTATCGACCCTCGGGTTGGTCATGCCCGCAGATATTAGGTACACATGTTGGTGATCCTTGCTCTTAGGATCTCGGTTCAGGTTTGGGAAAAGCTCCATTTACTCCGGAGGCTTATCTTTTGGTACGGTTTCCCTGAGGTTGTAGATTCATGTATATTCAGGGGTATGGCGGGGCCCCGTCAAATCCACGATTGTTATGTTAAAACTCTGAGGTGTAGTCATATCTTGTGGGTCAGTTTGTAAAAGAAAGGAGGCAACTGCTTTCGGTTATGTATTTATTTATCCAGGGAGGTAGCCTTATCGGCTAACCTGTTGGTTATTCCTTATTGATTTCTTTTCATTTACTAAGAGTTTTATGTATGTTCCGCTGATTTTCTCTGATGTATACTGAAGGGTGCCTGTGTAGGCACCGATGTCTGGTCTGGGTCGTGACACAACATTTATTTCACTAGCCTCACATTCCATTTCCAATGACTTCTCACGGTTTGGAAGAGCTAGAAATAGTACTTCACATAACTTTCCCTTCGAGGTTTCCAATGCTTTTTTTGGTGCTTGTGACTATTTGAGCTTACTATTTTTCATTAGTTTAGTAGCAAGGGGACACAAATCTCGAGTGACTCGATGATGAAATGAACCTTTACTTACACTCGGAGGTTTGGGCCAACTTCAGATAGTTCCCATCTTGAATGGATTTACACGAATGCTCTCGGATGATACTAGATATCATAAGATTTGGATTCTAGTAATCATACAAGCACACTTCTCTAACTTTCCACATAATATTACATCTTCATTTGAATACAAGTTTACAATATGTGTCACATCATTGGTCTTGTGACAAGCGATGAAGTGAGCCATCTTCGTTGACCTATCCACAATGACCATGATCGAGTTTTTGTCCCATTGTGTTCTAGGTAAGCCAAGGAGGAGATCCAAGCTCACATCTTCCCATGGTTGCTCTGGAGCCGGTAAAGGGGTATATGATTCATTATGGAAGGATCTTTTAGCCATTTGACAAGTGGAATACTTCTTACCACTCTATTTACATCTTCAAACTCGTGATCTCGTTCATGAAACTCCTTTATCACTTCAAGTCCCACCAATTTTTGTTCACGCATGTTCAACATTATGTGCCTTTGAGAAAGTGCATCCTCCAATATATTGGGCTTGCTATCTTTGTATCCTGTAGAGAATGTGAATGTTTTCAAGTATGCTACCCACTTAGCATGCTTTGGACTCACTTTTATTTGCCTATGTAAATACTTCCAAGATTCATGATCCAATTATAAGACAAAAGGTTTTGGCTTCATGAAAGAGTTTGGAGCATTACACAATTCAAATGGCATTACGAGCCATTCGTCCAAACCATAATTGGCTTTGAAATCCATCTTTTATTCACCTTCCTCTCGGGTCCTCATTTGGTGGTAGCCATTCCTTAATTCTATTTTGGTGAATAACTTGCCCCCACCCAATTCATCCATAAGATCATTCAATCTCGGCATAGGAAATTTGTACTCCATGATGATGTTGTCCACTGCTTGGCTATTAATACATGCATGCCAAGTCTCATCTTTCTTTGGCACGAACAAGGCGTGGTATAGTGGCCTCTTGCGGATCATGTTTATAGACTTGATGCTTAGGTACTGAACTACTTGGAAATAAACCAATAGCATGTTCAATACCTCTCATCGGTGGTGACCCGGTTGCAAGATAATATGCACAAATATTTTCCAAGAATTCCTTTAAGTCGACATCTATAAAACTCCCCTTATTTGATTCCTCCTCTATCTCCAGTGCATTAGGGAAGGGAGTCTCAGATTCCTCCTTGTGGTTCTTAGCAATTCAAATTTTTATTTTCTTTACCTCACTAGGTGACAAGGGTACCAACCGGATCTTCTTACCATCTTTTTGAAAAGAATAAATATTTTTTTCTCTATCATGTTGTACCTTCCGATCAAATTTCCATTGTCAACCCAACAACATATGTCAAGCATCCATAGGTAGGACGTCACACCATATTTTATTTTCATACCTACCAACCTGAAAATTAACAAGGGTTTGCTTTATCACCTTTAGCTCTTATTCATTCACCCATTGGAGGTCATATGGTTTAGGATGGTCATGGGTGGGTAATTTTAATTTGTCCACCATCTCCACGGAAGCCATATTGGTACAACTTCCTTCATCAATAATCATATTACACACTTTTTCTTTTACTTTGCATCATGTGTAAAAGAGTTGATCTTGTTGTGTCTCCTCATTTTCTTCAAGTTGAAAATTCAATACATGTTGGAGTACTAAACTCTCATTTTTCTCTGCTAGATGATCGTCTTCCTCTAAGACCTCATTTGCCTCGGGTTCCTTAACAACGGAGGAATCCTCACAATCTTGGTATTATTTATTTTCATGTCTTGGGCTTCTTTGTACAACCCCATATTTGGCTTTATTCACCACGACATGCCTCGCAAATTCTTTCTTAAGGCTTTGCACATTTTTCGCAAAAATGTCACTTACGGTCGTCCGAAGTTCTTCGTTTAAGTGAGTTATAGCGTCAAGACGTAGGATGGGATTGCCTTGCACTGATACCAATATGACGTATATAAGGAAGGGTGACTAAGGGTAAGTTGGTCAGATTTTGGTTGGACACGGGTTGACATGAAAATGTGATTGAATGTAGGTTGTCGGGTGGGACGTTTCTACCGGGCAGTGAGGTGTTTAGTATAGAATTATAGACTGATAGATTCAGGGGGCTCGGGCTTAGGCATTTTGTGAGGGTGTTCTAGATACGTTGGGGGTTGTATTGATGGTCAGGGTTTGGTGTTTGAATGATGACAATGTGTCAGAAACTGATCTGGATAGTAGGTTCTCGGTAAGAGGTGTTTTGTGGAATGTTTTGTGTTATCGGGATTGAATGGGTGTGTATGGGTGGTTTCGGTTGATAGCCTTTGGTGTGGTTGTTTAGGAAGTGTTGTGGTTTATGGTAGTGAGAAGAATTAGTTTGTTTTCACGAGAAATGAACACGAGGTTGCTAAGTGCAATCTCGGGTACAAACCAAGTGAGGGTCGGTCAAAATGAACAAGGATAAAGACGTGAGGTTGCTATTGACGGTCGACACCAATTAAAGTAGGCCAATTGGACAAGTATTTGACCCAAGTGGCTAACTATAAGCTCGAGAACAAACCAAGTGAGGGAGGTCGATGACCTTATGATAGTAACCGGATAGACCTTTGGTTTGGGTTTAGTTGGATCACAAAAGTTCCAACTTCCACTTGCACCGAGGGGGACCTTTGGCTTGGGCGTAGTTAGATCACACAAATTCTAACTAAATCTACACCGAAGAAAACATTAGCTTAGGTTTAGCTAGATCATAATAGTTGTAACAAAACTTGCACCAAGGGTTTGACCCATAAAAGGATCGATGCCCCACATAAGGACCAACTAAGATAAACAACACACAAGTTGAATAACTTAGCAAATGAGTAAAACTCAAATAATTTTCGTAAATCATCCACTCCACTCCATATTCCATTCCATTATATGTATTTCACATATGACGGATGTCATTTTTCTCAAGTCAGCTCTTAGCTCATATTGGGAGTTTACGCTCGTGGCCTTTCTTTCATCAATTCCACATTTCAAAAATCCTTATCTCGAAATGGGAGTTGGTCTAGTGGATATTCTAAAGATGGGACCTAGATTCTTCATAGAAGGTAACCCCTTCACTCCTACTCTAGTTTATTTCATGTTTCTAGTCTTACATGTAAAGTATGAAATGGGAAAAATGAGTTGAAAACTCTATGGTAGTTGAAATTATTTGAATCATGATTAAAGGATGAAAAATGATTTCGTAGACGTTGATTTTCTAAATAAGTATATGTGTTGATAAAATGACCATGTTGAAGTGTTTAATTCAATTATGGAAACCATTTTATTATTGGGGAAAACCTAGGGTTTGTAAAATTGGGCTTTTATTGAATTATGAAATTGAAGGTTCAAATAAGGGTGTTTTTCAAATTAGTTTCGGGTTATAACTAGTAACCATGTTTTAAGCCTTGTTGAGTAATAAAGTTAGGATTTTAACATTATGAGCTCGGGTGAATCTTAGATGTCTTATATTTGGTTAATGACTAAGTCCTTGTGTGTGTTTAGTTTGATATTAACACGTAGAGCATGTGTGTTAGACTACAATTACTCTGAGGCATCCCGAAGAGTACAAAGATGCGTAGAAGTTCGACTGATCATGGCTCATGCTTGGCTTTGAGGTAGACTACGATTTACTTTCACAAGACTTCAATAAAAGTGTGTAATTAGTTATAAATATTTAGGGATATTAGGCATGTTTGGGCATCCCACTGAAACGGTTATGATAAACGATAGAGTAGGTACCAATATTGAACTTTATGATAGGTGATTTGGGAAATCAGCCTTAAGTTGATTTTGACTGCTGATTTATTTGGCTTGTCACCATTATGTGGGTTTGTTGCCATACTTGTTATCGTTGTGGTCATTCATCACATATTATTTAATATGATATTTTGATTGTACTTGGATTATATGTTGATGTATTTCTGAAAGCATGTGATCCATCTCATGACATTATGATTCTTACATGGAATTGTCATTTGCATTCATACGCTCATGGATCTAATAATATTGATATTGGAGTGACATGATATATATTGTAGGTCCAAGGGATCGGGAAGGTAAGAACACTTTTGAAATTATGGCAACGTTGAGATGATGATGATTCGCGGGGAACGGGTTGCACGCCTGCAACAGTTTTATTACGCCAAGAGTTGGGCTCTGACTGGAAATTCTGGAGGGGTATATGGACTTCGCGGGTCCCTCATAGGTGGTAGATCATAATAAAAACTTGACAACATGTATACGGGATGATAAAGGTACTAGACATATGCATTGTATTCATATTCATACATTCATGCATACATGATTACTTGTTGTGTGGAACGTGACATGAATTGGTTATTGGAACTTATGTGACCTCCTGATTTAATTGGGGATCATATGATCTGATTGATTATATTATACCTATTTGGTTGTAACGGTTGGCTTGGACTATGTGGTTACACCTTTAAGAGTCTGGGTACTCGCTATTGGTCTTATTTGTGTCGGTGGGATTCATTGGCTGGTATTTCTTGGTAATTGATAGTGTTAATTGATAAAGGGTCTAGTATGGATTGTTGGTATGGTCATTGAGTTGCGGTCGTGTGGTTTTATGTGTATGATGTGTATGTGTAAAATTGTTGTATTGATAAATAGATGTAATGGAATGGAAACTACTTAGAACTTATGGAAAGAGTCTAACAGACTAAGATGTGTCTTGCTTGTAATCGGATATGTCTACACTTAGGGTGTGAGACTAGAGATAATAATTGTTAACAAAGAGTCCTCCATTCTAATATTTATATTGTGGTAGGTTTAAGGTAGCGGGATAATGAACTGTTGTGTCTAATTAACGTGTGTTGTCAAATCAAATGTGTTAGGTCAAGCACGATTTATGGCATTAGTAAACCTATGTACAAATTCAAATTATTTCTCAGGTTAATAAAGCTTAAATGTGATTGAGTGGTTTCATAAGTTAATTGTGGATTGGGTAGTTACATGATTAATAAACCTTGATCTGATTAGTGTCTATATGAATTATTAGTCTTGTGTGATTGTTATTTCTATATGAATCCATGGATCCTTATATGATCAGGTCGACTTGTTAACTATGAACTATTCTGTGGACAACATGCCCTGTTTAGATTATTGAATTGCTAGTGTTTCAATTATGTGGTGTCAACTTGATATTTATCTATCTTTGCACATCTTCCACCGTGGTCAGCCTATGATTCCTATTGGGGTACGTGGTGTACTCATGTTATGCTTGTTGTATCTTTTATGTGGATGCATTTACTTGGTCTTTTCAGGTTGCAGATTGGAGTACAGGAAGCTGAGGCAAACTACTCATTCAGTGGCCTTAGTTTCCATTTTATTCAGACTGTCTCCTCATTCAGAGCATTATCATTATATTTCTCAATCTATCATTATATCATAGAGTCCTTGTATAAGTTAGATCAGGTTTTGGGAAAGAAGGTTGTTGTTATAAGGTCGGTATTTTTAAATATGTTTTAATTAAAGTTGATATTTTATTTACATTTCTCCTCTTCCACATTTTCTTAACATTCTTATGTTGCTTTTGGATTGGCTTGCCAACCCGGGGGATTGTGTAGGTGTCACCCCGACGCTCGTGATTTTGGGTCGTAACATATCCTCACCATCAAACTTTACCAAGATGGCTGCTAGTGCTTCCCCAAGACAATCTTCTTGCAGTTTTAATTCCACGACTTCTTCATCCATATCTACCACATCAATCATCGATATGCTCTCAGAAGCATATGACAATTTCATTCCCTTGCTTACTTGAAAGGTTACTTTTTTATCATTCACCCGGAATTTATCTCATTCTTCTCAGAATCCATAAGAGACCTTCCGGTAGCAAGGAATGGTCTACTTAATAAAATATAAATCTCATTGTCAACCACATAATCAAGTATGACAAAATCCACCGGGAGAAGGAACTCACCCATCCCGATAAGTACATCATCAACAATACCAGCCGGTTTTTCACTGTCACGCCCCTTTTCGGCCGCGACATTTTCTAGCGAACCCTGCTTAAGTAAAAATGTTAGAAAATAAATAACAAAAATGCTAATGTGTTTAAAAAAGGCTAAAAAATATTAAGAGATGCTAAAAGGTATTAAATGCTAGAAGGTTGCTAAAAGGTGCTAAATGTTAAAGGGTTCGCGGAGTCGCCACCTAATTAGTTTGGGTGAATTGGGACACCTAAATGTCAACTAGGTTAAAGTCAACACTAACTCCATTTTTATGGTCTGCTAAACTTAATGAGATTCCGGGCAAGGGTTCTTTATTATCCTAAAGGGAAGGGATTAGACACCCTAAAGGATCCGCTAACTTGCGGTTGTCCTGCCAAACCTAGGGTTAATTATTTATGCAAAGAATGCGTGTTTTGAAAATATAAAGGATGCTTCAAAATATTTTATAAAGGAGGCATGTTGATAAAGATGCTATAAAGTTTTAAAGTGTGCATTTATATTGTTTATGGTGCAAAGCCGATTTATGGACTATAGATGTGCATTTATCTGCGAAATCAAAGAAGTGGTGCGTTAGTTTTAGATATGCAATTTTAATAATTTAGGCAAAGGATTAGGTATGAATCGACAAGCCTAAGATAAATAATTAAGAGTGCATTTAATTCTAACTCCCCTTTTATGTTCAAAGACTAATTGGACTAGCTTTCCTATTAATTACAAAGTTAAATAATAAAATTGCAATAAACAAATAAAGGCATAAAATGAGGCAATTAGATTTAAAGAGCAAGAGGAGTTGAGACGGATGACAACGTCATCTTATCCTATTTGTTTAGGAATTTCTTGAAGCGGGGATGCAAATGCGGGTGCACATAGATGCGGGTTGCCATTTGAAGTGGCTCGTGATGAGTCTCGCCGTGAGACTCTTCGTTTTGCTCCGATGCATTTCATGTAAAAAAGAAAACAATAAGGATTAGCAGATGTCCTACAAAGTTTGCCAAATAACAAGTGAATATTAGGCATAATATTTAACAGATTAAATCCATATTTAAACGTGCATGTCCATGATTATGACAAAATCAGCAAATAACATAAGGTAAGACGAATGCATTTTCAGACCTATTTCTGCTTATCAGAGAGCCTAGATGCAGGACCTTACTAGAATAGTTAAGCGAACATGGCATGATATTTTAGACATGCATTCCAAGAACATTTTTTACCAATAATTGAACCAACATGTAGGTAAACCAGATTCAATGGATAATGCGACACAGTCGAAAACAGAGTGTTAACACCGATATCCTCAGTAGATCAGAAATAATAACAAGGAGATTGATGGATATCATATCGTATAGTAGGGGCAGTTGACATTTAAGCAAGTAGGGATAGACCCATAACCAACTTAAAGAAAAATAAATAGGGACACTGGTACACCTACTCTTGACAAACAGAAAAAAAAACATTCCAGGATCCGTGTAATGCTACTCTAGGACATTTATATGTTTAGACAAACCAACAAACTGATATGATTGACTTAGAGATTGCTACCTGCTATCATATATATACTTTTAACAGTTAGACAGATAAAAATGAATGGATGTCCCTGAGCTAACTTATTCGGCAACAAACCACATTTTAATATAGTACACATATTGTAGTAGACTAGGATATCCCTCGACATATTTCAAACCCAGGCTGAGTTGGATAGGCTAAACAAATAGGATAACAGAAGACGTGATACTGATGTATTCGATCAGAACAGAACATGCTAGCCAAAATACAACAGATTCGACCAGTGTGAATAGAATATAAGGCTAATGACAGATAATAACATTAATTCCACCAATATTACTCTGATTCAAGACACATGCATATTATTAGTTGAATAGTTATCAAGCTCTGTACATGTCATATATTACATTGAATCCTTAAGGAATATTGACTTCGCTGTCTTGAATCCAAATGCTAACCTATTCGATCCCTTTCCAGTTAAGGCTAACATTGAACCACTGCACCAAATTGAAACCTTTAAGACACACTCCTTAATATCTGACCACACTCAAAATTCAATCACATAACAAATGCTAGTAAAATGCATTAACAATCACTGATTCAGAAATCAAATTAATACACCTAAGTCGTCGCACGAAACATAGATTTCACACATAATATCGAACGCAATCTAAGATTAGAAGAGTAATAAATTTACCTTCTCCGGACAGCGAACCGAGGCAGCGTATCAAGTCGTCGAAGCCACTCGGAGATTTATTGTGGTTATGCGAAAGAATGAAACTTCCCAAAAGCTTGAGGATTCTGATTATCTGCTCTAGAATGCTAACTTCGAATGATTCTTGCCTGTTTTCTCTCAATTTCTCAATCTCAATTTCTGAATCTCTCCTTGAATCGATGCCTATTGCATGCATAGTGGTTCTATATTTATAGCTAGGATTTGGATTCCAAGTTGGTAAGTAATCGGGCTGATTTTGGACGAGATTTCGTACTGATTCATGCTTGATTTGGTACTGATTCATACCGCGATTTTTCTTACTTGTTTTGATTTTAGACGACTTATGGTAAGGTTCTGATTCTGGTTATGGTAAGTTAGATTCGATTTTGAATGGTACTGGTAGGGGAAAGAAAGGTCGCCGGATTTTCCCCCTAAAAATTCGGCGAGATTCGTGTGTGAAGGGGAGGGGAAAGCGCGGCGGTTCTCTAGGGTTTCTTATCGTTTTTGTGAAGGTGAGGCGCGGGGGCGATGGGTAATGGTAAAGGGCTGAGAGAAAATGGGGTGTGGGCTGGGTAAAGTAAAAGGCGGGGGTCTTGGGCTGGGTAGGTAATGTGGGCTACGGTAGTGGGCCGGGTATGTGGGCAGCTGGGGTGTGGGCTGGGGTAAAATTAAAAGGTGGGCTGATTAGGTTTTAGTTTAGGTTAGTTTTAATTATTGGGTATTTAATTAATGGTAAGTTATTTTAATTAGGGGTAGAGTCTTAAGTGTATTATTTAATTAATCAGTGGTAAATTAAATTATAAATGTGATTAAATTATTTAGGTGCTTTATTAGTCTAATTGTTATAATAATAAATGCGGACGTGCTATTTAATTAGTGCTTAATATTTTTAGAATGCGGCGCTATTATTTAAAATCTTATTATTGTGCATTATTATTGCGAAGTTAAATTAAAATTGAATTGAGTTTAATAAATGCGACTATGCTACTTGACACGACGTCATTGCTAAATTATTTATTTTATTATTAATTAAGAATCATGACAGGGCTTAAAATTAGTTAATGCGGGCGCGGGACTCTAAGTACTTAATACTCTACGTAAGACGCGGTGCCATTATTAAATTGCTTATTTATGTCTGTATTTAATGTTTTATCGCTGCATTTTATTATAAAAATCATAAAAAAATATTTTTACAAAATTAGTGTAATTTTATAGTTAATGACTGGACGGGAGGGTCAAAATTGGGTGTCAACATTCACTATTCGATTGGCCATTTGTTCTAGGCATTCCCAATCCCGATTGCTTGTAATTTTCAAGGGGTGTTAGATTTATGCTAGCACTATTGTCATAAAGAGCTCTTGAAAAATCATGTTGCCTGATTGCACATAGAATGGTAAAAGCACATGGATCTTCTATCTTTTGGAACGGGGTGGTGGAAATAATGGAACTAATGCGACGAGTGACACTCACCGTATCATGCTTGATTGAATTCTTTTTAGTGATCAAATCCTTCAAGTACTTAGAAAAATCCGACATTTCTTGAAAAGCATCAAGGAATGGTATGTTCATCATTAAATGCTTTAATTGATCAAAAATATTTGACACTTGGCATCCTCAGTCTTTTTCAGCAACCTTTGAGGGAAGGGAAGTGCAGATTTGAAAAGTTGAGTAAGGAACGTAAATGCTTCCGTCACCTTACCTTTGTCGGTGTCATTGCTCACCTCACGAGCTTTTAAATTATGCGGGACATCAACAACATTTGGCATTTCAGTTCTTGCCTCTTTAACGATAATGAGAACTTCAACTTGTGTCTCTCCTTCTTCCTCAGTCGGGCCTTCTTCTACCTCTTTCTCATTTTCATTTGAAGTAATTTCCCACATTGCATTGTGATAGCCATACAATGTGATGAGGATCCATCATCTGTACCCTTTGGGTTTAAAATTATATTGCTAGGAAGATGCCCATTTTTTGAAGATTTTGTTCTCGAGATAGATCCCTCATTTGAGATTCTATCTTTTGAATAGATGCGGTATGGTAGCCCACAACCTCGGTCAAGTTTTTCATTGAAGAGTTGGACTTCTCTTGATTCACCAATACTCTTTCTAGCATACGCTCCAACCTAAAATCCCTTGGTTATTAGAAAGACCCTCTCGCCATTGTTGAGAATGAGATGATTGGCACTTTGGGACATTGTTGTAATTCCCTTGGTTTGAACTACCATGGTCATTTTCCCCGTAATGGTTACCTTGACCTTGTGGTTGAGGTTTCCATTGATTTTAATACCCAGACGCTTGATAGTTTTTTCTTTTGATAACCACTTTGAGAATTATTGACATAGTTTGCATAGTCATATTGCATCAGAGGACCATCTTGATATGTGCCCTCTTGTGTTTGGTACATGCCACTAGGTAGTGGATGTGCTTCTTCTACCGCATTCACCTTCTTTGTTTCATTCTCCGATCTTCTTTGTAAGCAAGCTTATGCTGGTGGAAAGCTTAGCAATTGTTTCATCGAACGTGGTCCTCCTTTATTAAATTGTTCAACAAAGGAGTCTCATAGGTCACACCATCGAAACCTCCCGAATACCATACATGATTATGAGTGGCGAGCTTGTCAAGAAGTTCAGTGATTAGATCAAAGGTCTTGTACATGAAACACCCACTTGCCACATTGTTGGAAACCGATTGAGTCATGGGGTCCAACTCCGTGTAGAACTTATCCATCAAGATATTCTCTGGAAATCCATGATTAGGGGACCATTGCAAACAAAGCTTAAAATGGTCCCATGATTCATATAGTTGTTCCCCCGGAAGTAGCTTGAAATAAAAAATCTTGTCTCAAATTTCGACCTTTTTGCTTGGCGGAAACCACTTCTTGAGGAAGACACTCACTAACTCGGCCCACATGTAGATGGAATTCAGAGACAAATTCTGATACCAAGTAAAGAACACACTAAATAGTAATTTCAAAACCATATTCCCCGGGAACAATGCCAAAATTTTATATGCTCAAATTACATATAAATTATGGTGTAAAGCGGACGTTGCCAAATATAGTAACACAACTAGGTTAAGGTCGAATCTCACAGGAAATAAGGTGAGAAAATATTACTTTACGTAGTGTGATACTTGACTACAGTCGTAATCCTTTTTCTAGCAAGGTTGATAGAAATTTGTACTAAAACTATTTGACAAAATAATTAGCTATGATGAATTAAGGTTTATAAACATCTAGAGATAAACTAAGGTTGTGTCCCCATTATGATAGAGTGTAATGCTATAGGTGTTAATATGATATATTTCTAATGGGTTATTGCATTGTTTGCACTTAATCTCTTAATGACTTCCTAATATTTCTAATAGTTAAAGAGTATCTCCTCTTTGTGATTTTCCCAAATTCAAAAGAGTTAATAATCAAACCGATTAATTATATCAAATAGATTGTTATTATCCTTAAGTGAGTCTATTAAATGAGGGTTAGTGCCCCGAGTAAATAAATATAAACTAACAACCCATTATGCATAAATTCAATGTTAAACTCCAGTTTACATAACACCCATCATTTGAGTCCACAACGTTAGTATTATATTTAGCTACTCATAATGTTTGATACAAAAGAAAGTAATAAACGATACATTAAAGACAAAATTGAAGCTTACAATCAATGGAAGATGACAAAAAGTATTGGAATATTATTCTTAAAAGCCCCAAATGTTTTTCTGAACATCAAGAAAATATACCTCATCTTGCATATTTTCCACATCAGCGTTAGATTCAGCCATCAGTGCAAACATTGATCATATTCTGATGGCCCATCATAAAAAACCATCATAGACGCATCTTCTTGGTTGCCTCCATATTCAGATTCAGTGGAAGAGTCTCCCTAGATAACCAGAGCTTTTTTACCAAGTTGTCAGTTGCATCTCTTCTTTGAATTTCTTATCAGGAACCTGATCCATCTTCGCTTCTTTTTCAGAGTTGTTCTTGTAATAATTCTGTTTGTGGAGAGGTCATTCTTTGATGAAATTTCCAGGTTTCCACATTTATGACATCAGTCATAACCCTTGGGATTCTTGTTGGAGTTTACTCTCCTTGTGAATCCACTATTTTTGTGGACTAATTTTTGAAATCTTCAAGTGAGAAAAGTCATGTTAAACTCATCGTCACTTGAGTCACTTTTAGCAGTAGCCTTGAGAACCAAGTTCTTATCTTTCTTTGGCTTCCACCTTTTCGGATGTTATTGTTTCTTCAGCTCCTATGTTTTGAGGTTTCCAATAAGCTTATCAATGGTCAGTTTTTGCAAATCCTTGGCTTCAGGGATAGCATTAACTTTGCTTTCCAAAGAACTAGACAAAACAATGAGTATTTTACGAAATAACTTGTTAGTTTGAATGACTTCACCAAGAGAATGTAGTTTGTTGATTGTGGAGGTGAACCTGGTGTTCTTATCCTAAATAGACTCACCATCTTTCATCTTGAAGAGTTTATCGATGGTAAGCATGTCTATTTTTTACTACTTCACTTGACTAGTTCTCTCATGCGTAGTTTGGAGAGCTTTCCAGATCTCTTTTGCACTTTAATAAGCTGGGATATGATTGTACTCATCTGGTCCGATACAACAAACAAGGATTTTCTTAGCCTTGAAGTTTTTCTGAACAACCTTTCTGTCTGCATCATAATATTCCTTCCTTGATTGTGGAGTAGTTGTAAGATCAGATAAATCAGTGTTCATAGGAACATGAGGACCATCACAAATAATATCCCACAATTCTGAATCCTCAGATATAATAAAGGCGTGCATTCTTGTCTTCCACCACTCATAATACCTTCCATTGAATCTCGGTGGTCTTATGGTAGACTGTCCTTCCTTTATGTTTGGTGGAGCATCCATGAGAAGGATCATTTCTAGGTGTTAACCTTTTAGAAAGATTTGCTCTGATACCAATTGATAGAATATACGAGCCACCAAACATTGTAGAGAATTGAGTTCTCTAACTGTTCCCTTAACCAAGAAAGAAAGTAAATAACACAAGATATTTACGTGGAAACCACCTTGCTCTAGGGAGTAAAACCACAACATACCATAGTAGGATTTTCTCAAAATTTCACTAAAACTGAGCAATGTTCATAGTATAACCTATTGCAACCTAGGAATTAAACTATTAATCTCTCTCCCTTACAATAACTCTATTGCAAGACCTTTACACTAACTCTATTGCAAAGACACTCCTTGACTAACTCTAGCAAAGTGAAACTATTAATCCATCCCCCTTACAAGAACTCTGTTGCAAGACTTTTACACTAACTCTATGGCAAATAAACTCCTTTACTAAATCTATCCATGTGAAACTATTAATCCATCCTCCTTATAATAATTCTATTGCAAGACCATAACAATAACTCTATTGCAAAAATACTTATTGACTAACTCTAGACAAGTGTGCAACTAAAAAACATAAGAAAACAAACTACCTACAAACATATTCTTATAAGAAAAGTAGGTTTACAAGTTAAAGAACAAAAGACAAAGACTCAACAAACTTAATGACTTAAAACATCTTCAATGATTGTGAACTGATCTTTCTGTTTGGTGTATCTTTGTTCTTGAGAGAACCTTGAGGTTCAGTAGCTAGCACTTGAGATGATTGCCAATATTTAGATTTTCATGTGTGAATGTTGCTTGGAACATGTTGTTGATATATGTGGAGCAAGTGGATAGGTGAGATAGTGACAAGCCATACTCCTAGGACGAGTTGTAGCTCTACTACTACACTGCTGCTCTTCTATACTGTTGCGCTGCCGTTGTGTCAGCAACCTTTATAATTGTAGAGTTGACTTTCATAGCAAGAGGAACCTGGTTCCTCATCTGGTCTCTCATAATAGCAAGTGGGTAGGTGAGAAAACCTACAACAAATATTGTGCTACTGCACTGTTGCCAGTCGGTACAGTGTCATCAACTCTATAGTTATAAAAGTATATTTGGTTCCTCATTTGGTCCCTGCAACATCTAGGGAACTAGAGCCCATCTGGTTCCTCTGAAAATAGTATCTGATCCCCCTAAAGTATATTTGCTTCATACAAGTTTGTCAAGTCATCAAAATAAAGCATAACATAACTTATCAATTTTCTTTTTAGGGAGAATCAACATCTTCTATTCCGCCACTAAGAAAAAAAAATATTTCTTTATAACCTGCCTCTCAAAAAGTCCAATAATTTGTATTCCATTCTCTTTGTTCTTGTACTTTTGGATGTGTTATTTGTACTATCAAATCTGCATTTCATCATTTTCTTATACACAAACAAATACTCTTATATTCCTTAACTCTAATTTATTTGATATAGTTTGCCTAGACACAAATATAAGAAAAATATAATTACTTTTAAACTTATGTTCTTTAATGATAGTAATATTTGTGTGGCTATAAGATTTCTGAAACTTCTGATATTAAATATGTCATAAAACTTTGGGCTATAAAAGGTTTTTAAGGGTAAATTAATGAAAAGTCTAAAATTAATTATTTTTAAATAGATAAAAATATATGTTATTCCTTTTTAGGTGGATTAATAAGTAAATAGTATCAAATGTCTTCCTAGGTCAAAGAAGGCTTAGACAAGGGGATCCACTGTCTCCATATATATTTGTGATTTGTTTGGAATATATCAATAGAGTACTTAAGCCATTGAGTACTTATTTGGATTTCAACTATTACCCCGACTAAGCTAAACTCAATATCATTCAATTGGGGTTTGCAGATGACCTTTTATTGTTTTGTATGGGTGATGAAACTTCTATTTACAAAGTATTTGATCGTCTCCAAAAAAAAAATCAAATGCATCTGGCCTGATAGCAATCACTGGAAAGAGTTCGATATATTTGGGTGGGGTGAACTGTGTGACTCAACAATGCTATCCTAGATAAACTGAAGTTCTCCAAAGGGTCTTTGCCTTTTAGACCTTTGGGTGTGCCACTTAGTATAAAAAATTGTCAGCCATTCAGTGTGTTCACCTACTTGATAAGATGATGGGTAGGTTCACTCAGTGGACTTCTAAGTTGCTATCTTATGTTGGTCAACTGCAGCTTGTTACAACTATTTTATTCTCCATTCAAACTTTTTGGCTCAAATTTTCATTTTACCAAAGGTCTTAAAAGCTATAGAACTCATTTGTAGAACATTTCTCTGAACAGTTGACACAACAACTTCCAAGAAAGCACTGATAGCCTGGGAACAAATCTATCTACCTAAAGTAGCAGGGGGTTGAATATTGTTCATGCTCAAACTAGAAACAAGGCTGTAGTGTGCAAGCTTCTTTGGAACTTGTGCAGAAAGGAAGACAAGTTATGGCTGCAGTGGGTTCATGTATACTATGTGAAGAACCAAAGTGTATGGAGATTTTTTCCAAAACAAGCATTCTGGATATTAAGAAAGATCTTTAAAGTAGTGAAGACCTTTGAGGAGGTTGGAATAGATGAGGAGCAAGTCAGAACTGCTAGGATGTTTTCCATTTAACATGTGTACCTGCAATCAGTAGGATAATATTAACCTACAACAATCATGGATCACCTAAGTGTATCTTCATTCTCTATCTGACACTGAAATATAGGTTGTATAAAAGACAAGTTAAAGAAGTGGGACATCACATATCAAGTATTATGCTCCCTGTGTGACACTGATATCATGAGGATGAATTAGTGGACCATTGTTCTTCAAGTGTACTTACTCCTCTATTGTGTGGCAAAGATTGCTTGGTTGGATTGGATATAATAGGTGTGCAATAGACTGTACTAGTGAAATGACATGGATGACTACATAAGTGAATGATAAGGCTGTACAATCTCAGGTATTTCGAATGGTTGCTGCTGGAAATGTGTATTTTATTTGGCAAGAAAGAAACAATAGGGTGTTTCAAAAGAAGCAAAGGATCCTGAAGTTCTCATAAGGCAGATCATACAAAATGTGATAGTGAGGGAAATCATGCATCCAAAATTTACAAACAGACTTGGCCAGTTAGATTACTTTCTTGATTAGTTCTTAATGAGGCTTTGGTAGTTATGCAGTTTTAGTTTTGTTGCACTGGACCATGGGACTTTGTCCATGTGTAGGGATGGCAAATGAAGTAGGGCAGGGCGGGGTAGGACAGGTCAAACGTTAAATGGAGCACGGCAGGGCAATGCTTAAACGGAACAGGGCAGGGTGAGACAGGTCAAAACATATTTTTAGAAAATTTTAAATAGGGCAGGGCAGTTAATAGGTTATAATTTTTAGAAAATTCTAACTAGTTTGGATTGTGCAATTATAATCTGTTACGTTGGGTTGTACTTGTTAGAATTGGATAAAATTTTATAGAGTTGTACATCTTTCTGTTACGGTCATATTGAGACTTTACGGGGATTAATCCGACTTACTATTTGAAATTTATCAATGTTTAAAGTTTCTGCCTCGGATAAACCGAAATCTGGAGGGGCAGAATGTATAACATACAATCTGTACAAATCGGTAAAGAATCTGAAAGTTTGTGCTGAATAAAAGTTTTATATTAATCTGTTATCGACAGTTTGATACTTTACGGGGATAAATCCAATTTACGGTTTGAAAGTTATCACTATTTAAAAAATTTATCTCGGATCAACCCAAATCTGGAAGGGCAGTATAACGTAAAAAATGTACAAATAGGTAAAGAATCTAAAAGTTTGTGCTGAATAAAAGGTCTAGTTTTCTCTGTTCTCGAAAGTTTTATACTTTATGAGGATTAATCCGACTTACGTATAAGAAGTTATGACTGTTTTAAGATTGTGTCTTGTTTCATAAAAATTCTGGCGAGACAGTTCAGTTCGGCGTAAGAAATACCTTAGGGGGTCACAGTTTGAGAGTTGCAACCCTTACAAGTGGTAAGTGTGAAAGGTTGAAAGAAAAAAATAACATTTAAAAAATAAAACCAGTACATAAATTACTTGATATTAAGAAATTATGACAATAAACTGATTGTTCATCCATTTTTTTTTATAAAAAATTAAAAGAAGTTAATAAATAAATATCAAGTTGAAAGTGAAAAATGAAAAATAACATAAACATGGCAGGGCAGGGCTTAACGGGGCAGAGCAGGGTGGGGAAATTTTTAAAAAATGCTAAACGGGGCAGGGCAGGGCGGGTTAAAATCTTAGCAGGTCAAGGCTTGCCCTGCCCTAACCCGCCCTAACCTGCACCATTGCCACCCCTATCCATGTGTCAGATTTCCTTATTTTGAGCATTGTACATAACTCTACTTTTGGTTAATAAGATACTCTATTTACCAAAAAAAATAGTGTCAAACAAATTAGAACAAATATCACGATCCGAAATTTCAATGTGCCGTGAGGGCACCTACTCAAACACGTAAGCAAATCCAAATGAAAGCAAATTCTTAAATTATGTGATAAAAAACGAAATTGTAAAAGAAAACAACCCATAAGTTTATACTTATAACTCATAATATAAATAACTCTAACTCATACATCTCCCTAAAACCTACAAATCATCAGTACAAAATCTATTAACTATGGAGTATAAGTCAAAAAAATACTACATAAACTTTTCGAAATGATAAAGGCAAAAATAAAGATAGAAATGGGGTCTAGTGTTGCGGAACAGCCAACAGCTCACACTAAACTCCAAAGTACGCCTGAACGATCGACTGGATCTCGTCCTCTACTCGAGCTCATATCTAAACCTACACACAAAAAGGTGCATTAAGTGTAGAGTAAGTATTAGAAAACACGTGTACTCAGCAACATCGTTAACCAATCTTAAACGAAAGATATGACAAGGGTTGGTTCTTTCGATACTCACCTCCGCACTTTGTTAGTGACTAATTATACAATTTTTAATACTTCAGCAATCAAGAATAGAAGGTTCATATCTCAAATCTGGCCATAAAGATTAATCATTTCTAATAAGATTCATAAAGCTTGATTTTTTTTTCATTTTACAATCATAAAGTTGGGATCTTTATCACTCATTCATATATAAGAGTCACACAAGATAGTGAAAATCAAGTATATATGGAATGAAATTAAGATGAATGCGATGCATTAGACACTATGCACCAGTATACACACACTGCATTAGATTTTATGATGTAAATCAGCCCGCAAACATAAACTCTCAACCAAAGCCGAGAAGGAATTTACTAAGAGTGCCAACAATGACACGTCGTTCCATACCTAGAGGCCTAACATGGCATGGAAAATGGAATTGCGTTGGCATTGTGACGTGAAGATTTAAAAAGCCTTGTATTTTTCGGCCTTCTTGTTTGGTCTTGGCCAAAGACCTTGTTGTTTTTCTTTTAGCTTGTCTTTTATTCTTAGCTTAGTTCCTAGCTTAGGAAATAGTGTGCTATGTAATAACTAATATTAAGTCACAAAGGTGACTAGGCCAAGAGTACACCATGGCAAGGACAAAGGATGACTTGGCCGACCAAGTGGCAAGGATAAGAGACTTCTAGAAGCTGAAGATTTCAAGGAGAGAATTTATGGACTAACAAACTCATGAATTTGTCTACATTGAATAACTCAAAATTGGCGAAGGGGAAGTTCAAGTTTTGGTCGAATTGATCCTCCAAACAAATACCAAGAATGGAAGCTTCCCACATATTCAAAGAAGATGAGATTGTTGGAAGAATCAAGTTCATGAATATTGTTACATAAGAGACAATAATTTCACCCTAGGGGAGAGGAAAGGTTGGCTGAAATCCCTTGGTCATCAAGTCAATCCAAATGCGTCCACACTAGGTGTTAGTTTGTGTCTTTTCATTTGCTTTCTAGAATAATCTCTTTTGTACTATAAATAGAGGCCTTAGGCCATTGTAAAATTCAGAGTTGTTGTTGAATATAAAACTTGAGTGTTTACTCATTTTTCTAAGTCTTTCAATTCGGGATTGTAAGTTCTTAATTGATCTACCGTGAGAGTCGCTTGGTTCTCCGTGAGGTTTAGGTTACCCTTGCTTGGTTAGTGTTGAGCCTCACGGTTAGAAAACCTCAACCTAGTCCTTATGAAATTGAACACAACATCCTTGGAGACCACACAAGCAATTAGTTCCTCAGGTTACCATCCAAGAACCATATATAGCCTGAATTGAGACTTGGTTTGTGTCTCGGATTGTTTCCAACATTCTGTATACATTCCTTGTTACAATTACTTGTTTATCCGCACTACTATCTCCCACTATACCCTATTAACAGCCTCTCAAAAGACCTTCATCTGAATCCCACCATAACAAACGCATACACCACCAAACATATCAACGCCTCGTCCAAACTCCCTTCTAGCATACCCTCACTATCTCAGTCAACTTCTGAGCCTTTACTGTTACTAAAACACCAGAGCCCCACCACTAAAATATCCCTCACATCACCTGCAACCACCATCCAAAGCGCCTTGTCCTGATTCCTCCTGCATCGACCTGAAACCGTCGCCAAAACCCCACATCTCGACTTACCAAAAACCTGAGAAACCCCATCTTCCTTGCTTATTTTTGGGTCAACCCGAATCTCACTAAGACCCGAACCACTTACCAACTCAAATCCCTCCATACTTACATCAAATTGGTATGAGAGCGAGGCACCCCCATCCCACACCTTGACGCGATGTCTTACACAAAAAAGGATATTTGGCGGATCACAAGTGAAGTTTTGGACAATCGTGTTCAAGCCATAAGAAAGGAACTTGCGGAACATGCCATATATAATAATGCTGAATCCAGGGATGTGGAAAACATCCCAAGGCAAGAAGACTTAGTACTCAAACATGTGGTGGAGGATCAACTTGAAAAACTTGCGGAGACTTAAAAGGATCGACTCTTTTACACACGATGTAAGGTAAACGATAGAGTGTGTAACATGATTGTGGACCGAAGAAGTAGTGTCAACTTGGCCTCCGTGGAAATGGTGGACAAGTTAAGACTACCCACCTACAATCATTTGAAGCCATATAATCTCCAACGGTTAAATCAAGAGGAAAGACGAAGAGTAGAAAAACAAACTCTTGTTAGCATTTAGATTGGAACATATGAAGATAAAATATGGTGTGATATCCTCACCACGGATTCATGTCATATTTTGTTGGTACAACTGTGGAAACTTGACACGAAGGCACAACATGATGAAGGAAGGAATACTTATTCCTTTCAAAAGGGTAATAAGAAGATCCGATTGGTGACGATGTCACTTAGTGAGGTGAAGGACACAAAAATCTGACGTGCCAAGAAGCGCGAAACCGAGACTCTCTTACTTGATGCACAAAGGATAAAGGGAGAATCGAAGAAATGGAGTGCCATAAATGTTTTGGTATGTATAGAAGAAACCGGTCCGAAAGAAACCTTAGAGGTTTCAGAAATGGCCAAGTCACCTGGACCAACAACCGAGCTACCACCTAGAATGATGTTGATACTATTTGTGAGGTAGCTCTCGGAAGACCTCTCCCTCCATATGATGATCCGACAATAACAACCGAGCCAAATATTTAAGAGGACATTATTTCATGTCAAGCTCCGACATGACATATATCTTATTGGTACAGAGGCATGATTAATACTGGAAGGTGTACATCAACAACCAATTGGCCTAAATCTCACTATAAGGTACAAGTCTCTTTGGCCAATGTTGAGTGCTCATTGTTGACAGTCAATTTTGACCCGTTTTTTGTATATTTGTTGCAATTTTAAGTATTTTAGCACACCGCATTTTAATCGTTATTTTGCATATTTTTACATAATATTCTATGTTTATTTCTTCACAAAAATGGCATTGCATCTTTTATTTTTAAATTAAGTATTATGTCGTTGTTAATATTATGTTTTTATTATTGCTATACCGTCGTTTTATTTTAATAATATTTGCATCTCTTTAAATAATTAATCGGCACCGCATTTTACTTTTAATCAGGCATTAAACATTTCTTAAATATTGCATTTTAGTATTATTGCGTCGGCATTTGTATTTTTTATAATCTTGCATCTTTTTAAATAATTTTCTTTTAAATAATTAACCAGCCTTGCATTTTTGTCAAACCAGTCCAGTCCAAGACACAATTTGAATCAGTCCAAGCCAACACTATTTTTAATATCATCCAAACACCCTCTTTTATTTTTCCCCCCTAAAATCAAATACCACTTTTCATTTTCCCCCCAAAACAACACCCCACTTTTCATTCCCCCCCCCCCCCAAAATACCTAACCCTAATCCTACCCTATAAAAACAAAACATCCCCCCCATTAATAGGGGCAGCCGCATCACTCCCTCTCATTCATTTTAACACTCACCATCGCCCCACACCTCTGCCCTTTGCCTCCCCCTCTCGCTGCCGCCCTTGCCGCCGCCAATCGCCGCCCTTCGCCGGAGTTCTAAAAACTCCGGCGAACTCCCACACCCCTTTTATTTTTCAGAACCCCATCCGCCGACCCTCACCCTCTTAACCTTCCCGTCAACCACCACCATCGAAGCGATCCACCGGCGAACATCCTCGCATGCGCACAACACACCTCTCGCCTTTGTCTCCATCACCTCGCTCCTATTACTCCGTCGACTCGCTGCCTCGAATCGACCACCGACGACTGGCGGAGGGACTGTCGGTATGGAACCACCCTTTTTATTTTGTATTATGACATATTATGTTGTCTTGTCCGATTTCGAGTTAACCCGCCGGAGTTCCAGCTCCGGCGACTTCTGTGTCGGTCATATTTGCCCCCATGTCGATTGTTGTCATTTTGGGTATTCTTGTTTGGCTAAGGTTCTATATTTTCGGTGATATTGTAATATTTCCAGCGACTTTCCCTGGATCCGTCACTGTTTTTGCCTAGTTCCGTCCGATTCATTGGGTTCATTTTATGTTCATATTGTTCTGGAAATTGTTGGTGTTTGTTGGTGCGTTCTAAAACTAATTTTGTTGTTGGGTTATTTGATTCGTTATTGTTCGTTGGGTTGATTGCGCATTTATTATCATTGTTGGCGAATTTGGTTTGATTTATTGTTTGGGTGATCTGTGGAGTAAAACTCGTGAAGCTTTGTTGTTTTCGGTGATCTTTGGACCATTTTCGTTGCTTTGTTGTTGTTTATTCCATTGTTTAGCGACTCTTTGTTGTCCTTTGTTTTAGCCATTTTGCGGATGGTTTAGGCTATTTTGCTCTTGATTTTGGCTATGATCTTGGTTTTGGCCATATTGCTATTTTGGACATTTTCTTTGGTTTCTTGATTTAGAATAAATACTACATTTGTTGGTATTTCTTGATTTGAACAAGATGCTACACTTGTTTGGCCGATGAAAAAGTTATCCGTCGATTTTGAGGCCTCCTGATTGCAAAGCGGAAAATAAAATAAATGAAGCTTTCAGGCGGGGATGATTTCTTCCACTTACATCGGATAACCAACATGCGCTTGGCGAATTCATGTCGCACTTGTTTAGGTCCTACTTTATATTTTTACATATCCGAGCCCTCGTGTTTAAAACTATTACTGTTTTGGCGCGGATCCGAAGGTTTTATTTATTTTATTATTTTTAGCAATATTGGCCGATGAAGGAATCCCCGTCTGATTTCCAAGGCCTCCCCTGTACAAAAGACGGATTTATTTGCTTTGTTTGTTAATTTTTGCTATTATTTTAAAATTTATGTATTCTATTACTAATACTTTTACTAAGTGTTTATGCAGGTATCCGGAGATGCATTTCAAAAAGAATGCCCCGGAGTTTATTTTATATCGTATTTAATTTCATGTTTTATTATTTTGCATTGTATTTTATTTTAATTGTAAATTATGTAAAATGCTTAGAATAGGTAGAATAAAAAGAGCAATAAATAATTAACCTAGGTTTGAACGAACAACCGCAAGTTAGCGGATCTTAAAGGATGTCTAACCCCTTCCCTTTAGGATAATAAAGAACCCTGATCCAGAATCTCACTAATTTCGCAGACCATTAAATGGAAGTCAATTGCAGTATTTTTATTGCAATAAACTAAGTGTCCTAATTCACTATAATAATTAGGTGGCGACTCCTTAAAATACATTTAGGAATCAACCATATGTAGCAGTAATCCCGTTTCCGACTCCGGTTAAAATGGGGTGTTACAGCATGGCGACTCCACTGGGGATATCAGGTTCTTGATCATAACATACTCAGGTTAATTAAATATTGCACTTTATTTTGCTTTTATATTTGTTGTAAATATTTTATATTGTTTGTTTTTATTTTGTAATTAACTACTTTAATTGCTACATTCTTTTATTGCTTTCCTTAAATTGTCATTCTGTTCATATTTCCTCCATTCTGGAAAATTAACACTATCACACACTACACGCGAGGTGCGCTTCGCGCACCCGCAAATTTCTTTCAAGAATACCCAAAATATTAGGAGAGTTGGCGCTTGCGTGGAGTTAGATCGGTTCGTCTGATCAGCCACGTAGCCTTCTCACTCGAGTTGTCCGCTCGGGAACCTTGCGTCTAATAGGCCAAATCTTAGAAAGCTTAAGATAGAGCTATACCACCCTTTTATATTAGTCATGCATGCATAAACCTTAGGTGGGTTAATCCTTGATATTAACGCCACAATTAGAAATCCACCAAACTTGTCGACGGGTTTCACAACCCAACGACCCATTAGCATACTATGTGTAGCGTGATGATGATAGACGGATCCAAGCCTGGTCATGACACGCCAAAATTGAAAAAAGTGCACCGTCATTTGGTCGCCATTTCCGACGAAATATTGCAGTTTAACGGCTTGGACCTATTTATCACAATCCCGCATATTTGACGTTTAGGCTCACTTTCGCATAAGGGAGGTCCCAAGCATATTAGGCACGCGCTGATTTGCATGTTTTTGTTTATTATTGTTTGTCGCTAGCAACTCAGTACATATTGTTTAATTCAATAATCGCTCTTTTGTGATTAGGACTCGAGCATTTGTATTTTTGCATTTTTGCTTTCACATTGCAATCAGGACTTCTACTGCGTAAATCACTCTTGAATAGCGCGACTTGGACTTTGTGAAGCATCAACCACCAGTCCGGTCGAACCAATCAGGGGAGTCTCTGACTATATGGTCACACCCCTTCATTTTGTTATTTTATCATTTTCCACTCTCACCTATTTCTCATATTTTTGCAGGAAAACAGTCCTCGCAAATAGTCGAGGGCGTTCGAAAAAGAAAACAAAAAAAAAAAAAAAGTCATCACAAGGAGCGAGAATTATGTTGACTAATAGAAGTCAGTTTATACCAGATTCAACGAGACATCGCTCTCAATTCTTTTATACTTTGTATTTTTATTCATATTTGCAAATTAAATTAATATGTTTAGCGTTAATTACATAGTTTTCGCATACCATGCATTTTACAGCATAATTATTCCGAACTACGCGTGTCTGATTCTCACCACACGGTGTGATACGTAGGCAACTCATTTTGGGTTCGACACCACAAAAATAAATACCACAAAAAAAAAAAAAAAAGCATTTCTCACTCATGCATCCATTCATCATGTTTTCGGGCATTTATTTTACTTTGCATTCGTCCACAATGGACAATCATTTCTTTTGACTTTTTACATTGCTATTTTTTTATATATGTTTTCAAGCATACATTTTATAACATATTTGAACGAACTACGCGCTTTGATTCCTCGGCGGGATACGTGGCGACTCTATTCGGGTTAAGACACTTTATTCAAAAAAAAATGTATATTTTCTTCAAAAAATACAAAAAAAAATGTTATTCAAAAAATACAAAAACATTTTGTAAGTATTATTGTTTGACTTTGTTAATACCAACACAGTTATAAATGTGCATAAACAAAAAAACAAGTGATAATCAGTATGGGTTGACTTCGTGGTAAATCATAGATTCTTTTGGTACCTCTTATTCATACCCGCAGATATCATTGTCTTGCATGTTTTCAAGATAAGAATGAAGCCGACCTCATCGTTTCATATGCATTGTGTGGTGAGTTATTTGAATAAGTTCAATTGCATTGCATTGTGATCTAGAACTTGGCCTGAATGTTTGTTGAGGCGAAATCCTGAGTAACGCTCGGTGTAGGAAATGATCGTAGGCTTTCTTTGACCCGTTTGAGCCTTTTCAGCCTACCAAATAACATTATCCCTAGTACACCCCTTTGAGCCTAAAACCTATTTTTTGACAACCGCATATTACACCTATACCGCTTTACGAGTGCGTGCAGACTATATCCTCTCGCCCGACCTCGAGTGCTTTAGAAATGTGTAAATGGCTGACAAAATCCTGCGCTAAAGTTTGCAAAGAGAAAAATTGTCAAAGTCTCAAAGAATGAAAGCAGAAACGACTTCACGTAAAGAGGAAATCAAAAGCCCCGATAAAAAAAAAAAGGGGAATACATAACCCCGAAAAAAAAAAAGGGGGGGGCTCCAAATGAAAGATTCAAAAGAAGTCAATACAGAAAAACTGGGACAAAAAGAAAGCAAGTCAGCATTAAAACACACAAATATCAAGCATGGACGGAGGAATGATTAGTCACTTTTACCCAAATGATATCCATTCCTTTCACCAAGCCTACATTACAAGCCCGTGACAAGCCCTACATGATCTTATACTGAGGGTTCTCACATTAGTGGATACTTACATGACGGTCAAGCCTATGGTATCACAATTGCATGCATTGAACATCTTTTTTAGTGTGAGCGCAATTCTCTCAACGTCCCAAAATTCAAAATACTGGAATATATGTGTGAGATGGGACCTTCTTTCAGTGAGGCATTTGAAACATGAGATTACGTTTAGTTCGAAACCTTGGATGCAAGCAAGTGTGTCGACACTCAGGTATGTTTGAGGTACTATCTGAAACTGTGTGAATTACACCAGAGTCAAACTCGGTTAGACTGAAAACAATAAAAGAACATCCTTATGCACAATATTAATTGTTGGTATCAACTGGAGTCAGAACGTAATGTCGTCTTCCATTTTTTCAGAAAAAAAAAAAACAACAAAATGCATATTACATAAAAATCATTTTGCTTCACGAACTACGTCTTGACCTGATTCCTCACGGATACGTGGCGCCACATCGCCGGTCCCGCATCATTTTAAAATCATAAAAATTCTTATTTTTTTTTGCAGCATGAACTACGTCTTGACCTGACTCCCTCGGCGGATACGTAGGCGGCCACGTCGGCTTCGGTCACACCGTTAGAAACATTTCTTCCTTGTTTTGCACATGACTCGATTTTGTGCATTGGAGAATTTAGCATCCTCATATATTTTGCATCCATTACTACCTACATATTTTCGGGGGGGTTGCATTCCCATCTACTCAATTGTACATTGTCCATATTCTCGCATTAACTTTTCATTCATTATAAAAAATAAAAAATAAAAATAATAAAAATAAAAATGCTTACCCGACGCTGATAAGGCCAAGATGTAACCTTACCAGCTTCAACATCTTCATTACTGTAAACCGACATTTTAAGGAATTCAGCAAGAAGAAAATGGCAATAGATAGGAAAAGCAGCCAACTAGGTCTTGATGCAAACCAAGAATGCAAGCGCCAAGAGCCAAAGCTACGAGTCGACGCTAATCAACCACTCATTTCCTAAAAACACACAAGTTTTCTTTGAGTGCAGGATCTTCATATCGCCAAAGGCGTAAACACAACAATAAACTTACGCGGTCACAAATGCACAACGCCTATGCAATGACACTATCTCAACCAGACGGTCACAAAGCAGTACGCCTAAACCAACGCCATTTCATTTTAAGCCTATGCAACGTTTCATTCATGTTTCATCTATGCAACGACGAGCATCCGTGATCGCGTCCCATGCAACGACGCCATTTTATTTTAAGCCTATGCAACGGCCATTCATGTTTCGTCCATGCAACGACGAGCATCCGTGATTGCGCCCATGCAACGACGCCATTTTATTTTAAGCCTATCGCAACGTTCATTTAGCATCTCAGACATTCGCGTCCATGCAACGACGCCATTTCATTTAAGCCTATGCAACGCTTTCATTCATGTTTCGTCTATGCAACGACGAGCACCGTGATCGCGTCCACGCAACGACGCCATTTTATTTTAAGCCTATGCAACGGCCATTCATGTTTCGTCCATGCAACGAGCATCCGTGATTGGCCCACGCAACGACGCCATTTCATTTAAGCCTATGCAACGGCTTCATTTATGTTTCGCCCATGCAACGACGAGCATCTGATTGCGTCCAAAACGACGTCATTTCATTTTAAGCCTATGCAACGATTTCATTTATGTTTCGTCCCATGCAACGACGAGCATTCGTCAAGGCCCAAAACGACGCTTTTTCATTTTAAGCCTATGCAACGCCATTCATGTTTCGTCCATGCAACGACGAGCATCCAGATTGCGTCCGAAAATGACGTCATTTCATTTTGAGTCTATGCAACGGCCATCCATGTTTCGTTTACGCAACGACGAGCATCCGTGACGCGTCCATGCAACGACGCTTTTCATTTTAAGTCTATGCAACGGCTTCATCCATGTTTCGTCTATGCAACGACGAGCAGTGCATCGCGTCCATGCAACGACGCTTTTCATTTTTAGCCTATGCAACGCTTTCATCCATGTTTCGTTTATGCAACGACGAGCATCCGTGATCGCGTCCATGCAACGACGCCATTTCATTTTAAGCCTATGCAACGGCTTATTCATGTTTCGTCTATGCAACGACGAGCATCTGCGATTGCGTCAAAACGACGTCATTTCATATAAGCCTATGCAACGCTTCATCCATGTTTCGTCTATGCAACGATTTAACATCTCAGATCACATTTATGTTTCGTCTATGCAACGCATTTAACATCTGCATCACATCTATGTTTCGTCCATGCAACGACGAGCATCCGCGCCTATGCAATGACGCCATCAACATCTACAATAACCTTGTCTTTTCAAAGACCACATCACTGCAACCCAGTGTCAATCATACTCGACATCGACATTTTTAATCACACTTTGCTTTTTAATTTTTGCATCACAACGACCCAGTGTCATCATGATTTGACACTGGGACATTTTTTGGGTCTGCACCATCCCTATTTTTGAGTTTATAGTTTATAAAACAGGACAAAATTGACTACAAGTCAACATCTTTGTCCGAAGACTCTTCCATCATCTCCGTACAAAGAGGACATCTTGTGATCAATTTTGACCCGTTTTTTGTATATTTGTTGCAATTTTAAATATTTTAGCACACCGCATTTTAATCGTTATTTTGCATATTTTTACATAATATTCTATGTTTATTTCTTCACAAAAATGGCATTGCATCTTTTATTTTTAAATTAAGTATTATGTCGTTGTTAATATTATGTTTTTATTATCTATACCGCTGCTTTATTTTAATAATATTTGCATCTCTTTAAATAATTAATCTAAGACCGTGATTTTACTTTTAATCAGCATTAAACATTTCTTAAATATTGCATTTTAGTATTATTGCGTCGGCGTTTGTATTTTTATAATCTTGCATCTTTTAAATAATTTTCTTTTAAATAATTAACGATCTTGCATTTTTGTCAAACCAGTACCCAAGACACAATTTGAATCACCCAAGCCAACACTATTTTTAATATCATCCAAACACCTCTTTTATTTTTCCCCTAAAATCAAATACCACTTTTCATTTTCCCAAAACAACACCCCACATTTCATTTCCCCAAATACCTAACCCTAATCCTACCCTATAAAAACAAAACATCCCCATTAATGTGGGCAGCCGCATCACTCCCTCTCATTCATTTTAACACTCACCATCGCCCACACCTCTCGCCTCTTTGCCTCCTCTCGCCGCTTTGCCGCGCTAATCGCCGCCACGGAGTTCTAAAACTCCGGCGAACTCCCACACCCCTTTTATTTTTCAGAACCCCATCCGCCGACCCTCACCCTCTTAACCTTCCCGTCGACCACCACCACTGGAGCAGTCCACCACCGGCGAACATCCTCCACAGCCGCACAACACACTCGCCTCTTTGTCTCCATCACCTCGCCTCCTATTACTCCCGCTACCATTTCGCCTGAATCGACCACCGACGATCAAGCGGAGGGATCGCTTGTATGGAACCACCCTTTTTATTTTGTATTATGACATATTATGTTGTCTTGTCCGATTTCGAGTTAACCCGCCGGAGTTCCAGCTCCGGCGACTTCTGTGTCGGTCATATTTGCCCCCATGTCGATTGTTGTCATTTTGGGTATTCTTGTTTGGCTAAGGTTCTATATTTTCGGTGATATTGTAATATTTCCAGCGACTTTCCCTGGATCCGTCACTGTTTTTGCCTAGTTCCGTCCGATTCATTGGGTTCATTTTATGTTCATATTGTTCTGGAAATTGTTGGTGTTTGTTGGTGCGTTCTAAAACTAATTTTGTTGACTGGGTTCGCTGGTTACTGTTGTTCGTTGGGTTGATTGCGCATTGTTATCTGTTGTCGCGATGGTTTGATTTATTGTTGTGATACTGTGGAGTAAAACTCCGTGAAGCTTTGTTGTTTTCCGGCCGATCTTTGGACCATTTTCGTTGCTTTGTTGTTGTTTATTCCACTGTTTAGCAGCTCTTTGTTGTCACTGTTTTTAGCCATTTTTGCGGACTGGTTTAGGCTATTTTGCTACTGATTTTGGCTATGATACTGGTTTTGGCCATATTGCTATTTTGGACATTTTTTGCTGGTTTACTGATTTAGAATAAATACTACACTGTTGGTATTTTACTGATTTGAACAAGATGCTACACTTGTTTGGCCGATGAAAAAGTTATCCGTCGATTTTGAGGCCTCCACTTGCAAAGACGGAAAATAAAATAAATGAAGCTTTAAGTGGATGATTTCTTCCACTTACATCGGATAACCAACATGCGCTGCAAGGCGAATTCTCGCACCGCACTTGTTTAGCCGTCTACTTTATATTTTTACATATCCGAGCCCTCCGTGTTTAAAACTACATCGCTTTGGCGGATCCAAGGTTTTATTTATTTTATTATTTTTAGCAATATTGGCCGATGAAGGAATCCCCGTCTGATTTCCAAGGCCTCCCCTGTACAAAAGACGGATTTATTTGCTTTGTTTGTTAATTTTTGCTATTATTTTAAAATTTATGTATTCTATTACTAATACTTTTACTAAGTGTTTATGCAGGTATCCGGAGATGCATTTCAAAAAGAATGCCCCGGAGTTTATTTTATATCGTATTTAATTTCATGTTTTATTATTTTGCATTGTATTTTATTTTAATTGTAAATTATGTAAAATGCTTAGAATAGGTAGAATAAAAAGAGCAATAAATAATTAACCTAGGTTTGAACGAACAACCGCAAGTTAGCGGATCTTAAAGGATGTCTAACCCCTTCCCTTTAGGATAATAAAGAACCCTGATCCAGAATCTCACTAATTTCGCAGACCATTAAATGGAAGTCAATTGCGATTTTTATTGCAATAAACTAAGTGTCCTAATTCACTATAATAATTAGGTGGCGACTCCTTAAAATACATTTAGGAATCAACCATATGTAGCAGTAATCCCGTTTCCGACTCCGGTTAAAATGGGGTGTTACAGCATGGCGACTCCACTGGGGATATCAGGTTCTTGATCATAACATACTCAGGTTAATTAAATATTGCACTTTATTTTGCTTTTATATTTGTTGTAAATATTTTATATTGTTTGTTTTTATTTTGTAATTAACTACTTTAATTGCTACATTCTTTTATTGCTTTCCTTAAATTGTCATTCCGTTCATATTTCCTCCATTCTGGAAAATTAACACTATCACACACTACACGCGAAAGCCACGACCCGCAAATTTCTTTCAAGAATACCCAAAATATTAGGAGAGTTGGCGCCATGCGTGAGTTAGATCGGTTCGTCGATCACCACGTAGCCTTCTCACTCGAGTTGTCCGCTCGGGAACTCAAGGTCTAATAGGCCAAATCTTAGAAAGCTTAAGATAGAGCTATACCACCCTTTTATATTAGTCATGCATGCATAAACCTTAGGTGGGTTAATCCTGATATTAACGCCACAATTAGAAATCCACCAAACTTGTCGGCGTTTCACAACCCAACGACCCATTAGCATACTATGTGTAGCGTGATGATGATAGACGATCCAAGCCCGGTCATGACACGCCAAAATTGAAAAAGTGCACCGTTATTTGGTCGCCATTTCCGAAAATATTGCGGTTTAACGGCTTGGACCTATTTATCACAATCCCGCATATTTGACGCTTAGGCTCACCGGCATAAGGAGGTCCCAAGCATATTAGGGCACGCGCTTGATTTGCATGTTTTTGTTTATTATTGTTTGTCGCTAGCAACTCGTACATATTGTTTAATTCAATAATCGCTCTTTTGTGATTCGGACTCGAGCATTTGTATTTTTGCATTTTTGCTTTCACATTGCAATCGGGACTTCATCACAGAAATCACTCTTGAATAGCGCGACTTGACTTTGTGAAGCATCAACCACCATCGGTCGAACCAATCGAAGTCTCGAACTATATGGTCACACCCTTCATTTTGTTATTTTATCATTTTCCACTCTCACCTATTTCTCATATTTTTGCAGAAAACAAATCCTCAGAAATAGTCGAGTATGCTCAAAAGAAAACAAAAAAAAAAAAAAAAAGTCATCACAAGGAGCGAGAATTATGTTGACTAATAGAAGTCAGTTTATACCAGATTCAACGAGACATCGCTCTCAATTCTTTTATACTTTGTATTTTTATTCATATTTGCAAATTAAATTAATATGTTTAGCGTTAATTACATAGTTTTCGCATACCATGCATTTTACTGAGATAATTATTCGAACTACGCGTGTCTGATTCTCACCACACGGTGTGATACGTAGGCAACTCATTTTGGGTTCGACACCACAAAAATAAATACCACAAAAAAAAAAAAAAAAAAAAGCATTTCTCACTCATGCATCCATTCATCATGTTTTCGGGCATTTATTTTACTTTGCATTCGTCCACAATGGACAATCATTTCTTTTGCACAGCTTTACATTGCTATTTTTTTTTATATATGTTTTCAAGCATACATTTTATAACATATTTGAACGAACTACGCAAGACTTTGATTCCTCGGCGGATACGTGGCGAATTCTATTCGGTTCTAAGACACTTTATTCAAAAAAATGTATATTTTCTTCAAAAATACAAAAAAATGTTATTCAAAAAATACAAAAACATTTTGTAAGTATTATTGTTTGACTTTGTTAATACCAACACAGTTACAAATGTGCATAAACAAAAAAAAAACAAGTGATAATCAGTATGGGTTGACTTCGTGGTAAATCATAGATTCTTTTGGTACCTCTTATTCATACCCGCAGACATCATTATCTTGCATGTTTTCAAGATAAGAATGAAGCCGACCTCATCGTTTCATATGCATTGTGTGGTGAGTTATTTGAATAAGTTCAATTGCATTGCATTGTGATCTAGAACTTGGCCTGAATGTTTTGAGGCGAAATCTGAGTAACGCCTGTAGGAACTGATCGTAGGCTTTCTTTGACCCGTTGGAGCCTTTTCAGCCTACCAAATAACATTATCCCTAGTACACCCCTTTGAGCCTAAAACCTATTTTTTGACAACCGCATATTACACCTATATTCTTTCTCGAGTGACGCACTATCCTCTCGCCCGACCTCCGAGTGCTTTAGAAATGTGTAAATGGTGACAAAATCCTGCGCTAAAGTTTGCAAAGAGAAAATTGTCAAAGTCTCAAAGAATGAAAGGTAAACGACTTCACGAAAGAGAAATCAAAAGCCCCGATAAAAAAAAAAAGGGGAAAACGTAACCCCGAAAAAAAAAAGTGGGGGCTCCAAATGAAAGATTCAAAAGAAGTCAATACAGAAAACTGGGACAAAAAGAAAGCAAGTCAGCATTAAAACACACAAATATCAAGCATGGACGGAGGAATGATTAGTCACTTTTACCCAAATGATATCCATTCCTTTCACCAAGCCTACATTACAAGCCCGTGACAAGCCCTACATGATCTTATACTGAGGGTTCTCACATTAGTGGATACTTACATGGTCGAGCCTATGGTATCACAATTGCATGCATTGAACATCTTTTTGAGTGTGAGCGCAATTCTCTCAACGTCCCAAAATTCAAAATACTGGAATATATGTGTGAGATGGGACCTTCTTTCAGTGAGGCATTTGAAACATGAGATTACGTTTAGTTCGAAACCTTGGATGCAAGCAAGTGTGTCGACACTCAGGTATGTTTGAGGTACTATCTGAAACTGTGTGAATTACACCAGAGTCAAACTCGGTTAGACTGAAAACAATAAAAGAACATCCTTATGCACAATATTAATTGTTGGTATCAACTGGAGTCAGAACGTAATGTCGTCTTCCATTTTTTCAAAAAAAAAAAAAACAACAAAATGCATATTACATAAATATCATTTTGCTTCACGAACTACGTCTTGACCTGATTCCCTCAGCGGGATCGAGGCGCCACATCGGTCCCGCATCATTTTAAAATCATAAAAATTCTTTTTTTTTTTTGCAGCATGAACTACGTCTTGACCTGACTCCCTCGGCGTGATACGTAGGCGGCCACGTCGGCTTCGGTCACACCGTTAGAAACATTTCTTCCTTGTTTTGCACATGACTCGATTTTGTGCATTGGAGAATTTAGCATCCTCATATATTTTGCATCCATTACTACCTACATATTTTCGGGGGGGTTGCATTCTCATCTACTCAATTGTACATTGTTCATATTCTCGCATTAACTTTTCATTCATTATAAAAAATAAAAAATAAAATAAAAAAAAAATAAAAAAAATGCTTACCTGATCGCCTTGATAGCGTCAAGATGTAACCTTACCCAGTTCAACATCTTCATTACCAGAAACTGGGACATTTTAAGGAATTCAGTGCAAGAAAATGGCAATAGATAGGAAAAAGCAGGCCAACTAGGTCTTCAGTGCAAACCAAGAATGCAAGCGTCAAGAGCCAAAGCTACAGAGTCGACGCTAATCAACCACTCATTTCCTAAAAAACACACAAGTTTTCTTTGAGTGCAGGATCTTCATATCAGCAAAGGCAGAAACACAACAATAAACCCATGCGGGTCACAAATGCACAACGTCTATGCAATGACGCTATCTCAACCCAGACGGGTCACAAAGCAGGTACGCCCCTAAACCAACGCCATTTCATTTTAAGCCTATGCAACGGCTTCATTCATGTTTCGTCTATGCAACGACGAGCATCTGCATCGCGTCCATGCAACGACGCCATTTTATTTTAAGCCTATGCAACGGCTTCATTCATGTTTCGTCCATGCAACGACGAGCATCTGCATTGCGTCCATGCAACGACGCCATTTTATTTTAAGCCTATGCAACGGCTTCATTCATGTTTCGTCCATGCAACGACGAGCATTCGTGACAAGGCCCATGCAACGACGCCATTTCATTTAAGCCTATGCAACGCTTCATTCATGTTTCGTCTATGCAACGACGAGCATCTGCATCGCGTCCATGCAACGACGCCATTTTATTTTAAGCCTATGCAACGGCTTCATTCATGTTTCGTCCATGCAACGACGAGCATCTGCATTGCGTCCATGCAACGACGCCATTTCATTTAAGCCTATGCAACGGCTTCATTTATGTTTCGTCCATGCAACGACGAGCATCTGCATTGCGTCCGAAAACGACGTCATTTCATTTTAAGCCTATGCAACGACTTCATTTATGTTTCGTCCATGCAACGACGAGCATCTGCATTGCGTCCGAAAACGACGCCTTTTCATTTTAAGCCTATGCAACGGCTTCATTCATGTTTCGTCCATGCAACGACGAGCATCTGCATTGCGTCCGAAAATGACGTCATTTCATTTTGAGTCTATGCAACGGCTTCATCCATGTTTCGTCTATGCAACGACGAGCATCTGCATCGCGTCCATGCAACGACGCCTTTTCATTTTAAGTCTATGCAACGGCTTCATCCATGTTTCGTCTATGCAACGACGAGCATCTGCATCGCGTCCATGCAACGACGCCTTTTCATTTTTTAGCCTATGCAACGGCTTCATCCATGTTTCGTCTATGCAACGACGAGCATCTGCGTGCAACGACGCCATTTCATTTTAAGCCTATCTGGCGGCTTTCATGTTTCGTCTATGCAACGACGAGCATCTGCGTGCGTCAAAACGACGTCATTTCATATAAGCCTATCAACGGCTTCATCCGTATTTCGTCTGCACGGCGATCATCTGCATCACATTTATGTTTCTTCTATGGAACGACGTACATATGCATCACATCTATGTTTCGTCCATGCAACGACGAGCATCTGCATCGCGTCTATGCAATGACGCCATCAACATCTACAATAACCTTGTCTTTTCGACCACATCACCGCAACCCGTGTCAATCATACTTCGACATCGACATTTTTAATCGGCCACTTTGCTTTTTAATTTTTGCATCACAACGACCCAGTGTCATCATGATTTGACACTGGGACATTTTTTGGGTCTGCACCATCCCTATTTTTGAGTTTATAGTTTATAAAACAGGACAAAATTGGCTACAAGTCAACATCTTTGTCCGAAGACTCTTCCATCATCTCCGTACAAAGAGGGACATCTTGTTGTGATCAATTTTGACGTTTTTGTATATTTGTTGCAATTTTAAGTATTTTAGCACACCGCATTTTAATCGTTATTTTGCATATTTTTACATAATATTCTATGTTTATTTCTTCACAAAAATGGCATTGCATCTTTTATTTTTAAATTAAGTATTATGTCGTTGTTAATATTATGTTTTTATTATTGCTATACCGTCGTTTTATTTTAATAATATTTGCATCTCTTTAAATAATTAATCGGCACCGCATTTTACTTTTAATCAGGCATTAAACATTTCTTAAATATTGCATTTTAGTATTATTGCGTCGGCATTTGTATTTTTTATAATCTTGCATCTTTTTAAATAATTTTCTTTTAAATAATTAACCAGTCTTGCATTTTTGTCAAACCAGTCCAGTCCAAGACACAATTTGAATCAGTCCAAGCCAACACTATTTTTAATATCATCCAAACACCCTCTTTTATTTTTCCCCCCTAAAATCAAATACCACTTTTCATTTTCCCCCAAAACAACACCCCACTTTTCAATTTTCCCCCCCAAATACCTAACCCTAATCCTACCCTATAAAAAACAAAACATCCCCATTAATAGGCGGCGCATCACTCCCTCTCATTCATTTTAACACTCACCATCGCCCCACACCTCTGCCCTTTGCCTCTCTCGCCGCGCTCGCGCCAATCGCCGCTCGCCGCGCTTCACGGAGTTCTAAAAACTCCTGAACTCCCACACCCCTTTTATTTTTCGTAACCCCATCCGCCGACCTCACCTCTTAACCTTCCGTCGACCACCACCATCGAGGCGATCCACCACCGCGAACATCCTCCACACCGCACAACACACCTCGCCTCTTTGTCTCCATCACCTCGCTTCCCTATTACTCCGTCGCTGCCTCGCCGAATCGACCACCGACGATCAAGTGAGGGATCGGTATGGAACCACCCTTTTATTTTGTATTATGACATATTATGTTGTCTTGTCCGATTTCGAGTTAACCCGCCGGAGTTCCAGCTCCGGCGACTTCTGTGTCGGTCATATTTGCCCTCATGTCGATTGTTGTCATTTTGGGTATTCTTGTTTGGCTAAGGTTCTATATTTTCGGTGATATTGTAATATTTCCAATGACTTTCCACGGATCCGCCATCGCTTTTTGCCTAGTTCCGTCCGATTCATCGGGTTCATTTATGTTCATATTGTTCGAAATTGTTGGTGTTTGTTAGTGCGTTCTAAAACTAATTTTGTTATCGGGTTCTGGTTACCGTTGTTCGTTGGGTTGATTGCGCCGTTATCATTGTTAGCGATGGTTTGATTTATTGTTTGGGTGATACGCCGGAGTAAAACTCCGGCGAAGCTTTGTTGTTTTCCGGGCTGATGCTGGACCATTTTCGTTGCTTTGTTGTTGTTTATTCCACTGTTTAGCAGCCCTTTGTTGTCACTGTTTTTAGCCATTTTTGCGGACTGGTTTAGGCTATTTTGCTACTGATTTTGGCTATGATACTGGTTTTGGCCATATTGCTATTTTGGACATTTTTTGCTGGTTTACTGATTTAGAACAAATACTACACTGTTGGTATTTTACTGATTTGAACAAGATGCTACACTTGTTTGGCCGATGAAAAAGTTATCCGTCGATTTTTGAGGCCTCCACAGTTGCAAAGACGGAAAATAAAATAAATGAAGCTTTCTGGGCAGGGATGATTTCTTCCACTTACATCGGATAACCAACATGCGCTTGGCAAGGCGAATTCATGTGCGCACTTGTTTAGGTGTCCCTACTTTATATTTTTACATATCTGAGCCCTCCGTGTTTAAAACTATTACTGTTTTGGCGCGGATCCGAAGATTTTATTTATTTTATTATTTTTAGCAATATTGGCCGATGAAGGAATCCCCGTCTGATTTCCAAGGCCTCCCCTGTATAAAAGACGGATTTATTTGCTTTGTTTGTTAATTTTTGCTATTATTTTAAAATTTATGTATTCTATTACTAATACTTTTACTAAGTGTTTATGCAGGTATCCGGAGATGCATTTCAAAAAGAATGCCCCGGAGTTTATTTTATATCGTATTTAATTTCATGTTTTATTATTTTGCATTGTATTTTATTTTAATTGTAAATTATGTAAAATGCTTAGAATAGGTAGAATAAAAAGAGCAATAAATAATTAACCTAGGTTTGAACGAACAACCGCAAGTTAGCGGATCTTAAAGGATGCCTAACCCCTTCCCTTTAGGATAATAAAGAACACGATCCAATCTCACTAATTTCGCAGACCATTAAATGGAAGTCAATTGCAGTATTTTTATTGCAATAAACTAAGTGTCCTAATTCACTATAATAATTAGGTGGCGACTCCTTAAAATACATTTAGGAATCAACCATATGTAGCAGTAATCCCGTTTCCGACTCCGGTTAAAATGGGGTGTTACACTCATCTCTATAATTTTTGTGAATCTAAAATGCCACCAAAGATCATCTTAAAATAAAACTATCTATCAAATGAAAAATCGAAAGGAAGTGAAGCAAGGAAAGGTCTTCAAGGGCCTATATGCTAAATGCGGGTGTCTTGTGGTATTATTCGGGAGTTGTGACATCCAAACCGGTGATCCTTGTGCTATTTCCACCATGGTTATGATGGTGTGGATTGAACAAAAGATCTGTGCCAACCTACTAAGAGAATCTCAAGCTGTGATTCCTTGTGATGAAAAGTTGGTAGGCATGTACCACAACCCACAGACTTAAGACGCTTGGATTGAGTGGGGAGATTACTCGGTGAATGATCCCTTCATATGTTTAGACAACCTTCATGAAGGCTCAAGAAGGAAACAAGATCCAGACAAAATAATTGGTACAAAGTGGTATGATAATGAGGTGCCCTCTTAATTGAACTCTCAGCCAAAGCTGAGAAGGGCTTTACAAAGAGTGCCCATAATAGCACGTCGTTCCACACTTAGATGTCTAACATGACATGTAAAATGGAATAACATTGCAAGTGGGATGTGAAGATTTAAGAAGCCTTGTATTTTTCGGCCCTCTTGTTTGGTCATGGCTGAAGACCTTGTTGCTTTTCTTTTAGCTTGTCTTTTATTCTTAGCTTAGTTTCTATCTTAGTTCATAGTGTTCTATGTAATAACTAACATTAGGATACAATTAATAAATCACAAATTTGACTAGGTCGAGAGTACACCATGGCAAGGACAAAGAATGACTTGGCCGACAAAGTGGAAAGGACAAGAGACTTCTAGAAGATGAAGATTTCAAGGAGAGATTTTATGGACTAACACTACTACAAAAATATCCTACGGTGATGGGTAAAAACCGTCATCTAACCCTTAAGATGACGGTTCTCGTAAGTGTCATCTTTGTCACTGTCACAAACGGATGACGGTTCAAACTCGACATACAATTGTCACATACATGTGATGGTTCAAATCCGTCACACAAATATCACATATATTTCAAATTTTGAAATTTCCCGCCTATTGGCGCCAAATATTCGATTTGTTTTTAAATTTCTATTAAATTATTAATTTATTTTTGGCGGGGAAAATTAAATTTGGCTGTTTTTTTTTTTGGCAATTTAATTTCAATATTGCAAATTTAGTGCACCGGTGAAATGAACTAAAATTTAAATAATATAAAAAATATACATTGAATAGCTATAATCCGTGGTATAAAGTCTTCCCAAAATGGATAATCATTCAAAGTGCTATTAAAATATTTAATCAAAGACTAAAACATTGTTAATCAAGTATCTTATCAATCTAAAATGTTCACTCATCAGCATTTAGTTTACGAAGTTCTGTTTCAACAAGTATCTTCGAAAAATGTAATCCCCACTCGACACAAATATCATCAAGTTCCTCTTGTGAGTACATGTGTTTTCTGTAGAACTATAAACCACAATTTTTTTTAGTAATGATTGAAATGATGTAACAATTAACATGGTTAATGGTGTATCATATAATTAAAAAATACTTACATTATTTGTCATTAAAGTCGAGTCTAACATCAACTCTTTCGTGAAACGCATCACAAAATAGTCACACTCGGTACCACCAGGTTGTAGTGATGCCTGCCATTAAATTAAATATCAACATGTAAATATAACTTAAAGTAAAGATTCACTAAATATGTAATCACCAATGTTTAGAAATGCAAAGATAAGAAATAATAGACAGACACACATGTTTTAGCTTAGAGCAAGGCCAAAGATATCATTGGTCATCACAAAGATAAGAGAAACTCATTCAAAAAGCTTCATAATATGCCTCAATTGGTTCAAACAGTCAAATAACCGTACCATCAATCTCTTTGATTGCATCTAGTGCATCCCGTCGATCATCAACGTCAATAAAAGCATAGCCAAGGGGCGTCTTGCAACCCAAACACTGTAAACAAATTTGAGTTAGAAATGATGGACAACAAACCAGTGAAGTATCATATAAATATAATGTCTTAGAATGCAAGTGAACTGCAATTAATGCCTTTGAGAAATAAAAACTTATTAACAAATGATTCCACTTAGCCAGGCTAAACGTTCCAAGTATTCAGCCAAGTACTAACAGAGGAAAATGTCCTTTATGATTTCATCGTGTACTAAGACTCCTATTTTGAAGTTAGGTGATTTTTACAGAATTTTTTTATTCTTGGAGAATTGTAAAAATGTAAAGGAGGGATGGATCATGAGGACTTCCCACGAGTCACCATCTTAGTACTACTCTAGCCCAAGCATAATTTTTATAGAATTGTTTAAACAAAATCTTTACTAACAGTGCACGTTATTGATCTCAACACTGCTGCCACCAACGATGTTTGCACTGGTAATTGATCGGTGTATTTTATATACATTTTTTGAGTCATTTTTAGTTAGTATTTTACTCATTTTATTTATGTTTAGTATAGTATTAGGGTCGTTTTCCTTTCTTTTGTGTCACAGCGGTCAAAAATGAAGAAATGGCGAAAAGGAGATGAAATGAGCATAAATGAGATGGAATTGCACACTAAAAGGGCCAAGAAATGAAGTCTAAGAAGTTCCGGAAATTATAGAGGAGATCAGACGAAGTCCGGACGAAAAAAGGGCGACGAGACGGAATCCGCCAGAAAAACGTCACCGGAGCCGCGGCGCCTGGCAGCAGCGCGCTCAATGTCCGAAAGTCCCGAGAGTTCTTGATTTTTGAGCGCCATCATCAGTCGCGGCGCCGACGCGGGATTTATGAAGTCTGGGCCGAATTTGACATGTTTTCAGAATCCTAAAGGGATTATTTTTCCTACCTAAAGGGATAACTTTTCCTACCTTAAAACCCTTACCTAAAATGATTCTAATAACTTTTCCTACCTACATAAATCCTTAACCCTTCACCAAAAGGATTCTTGGTCTATAAATAGTCTCTACATCATTAGAAGAATTCATTCTCCATTCCACCATTCACCACTCTACATCCACCCTTCCACCAATCCATCTTGTAAATATTCCACAACACAATCCTTGGATGCTAGAAGGCTTGGAGACTCATTCTTAAGTATTTTCTTTTCTTTTCTTTCCTTTATTTCAGTTTTTATGATGAACTTTGAATTAGTTCTTGTCATGTCAATGACTAGGAACTAATTCTTTTATAGGGCTTTCCATGTTAAATCACTAGAAACTTATGTTATGAATTAATGCATGATTATGGTTTTTCTTCTTCTTGTTGAGATTTATCCAATAATTGCTTTGAATGCTTGGTAATTAATTGATCACTAATTATCATTATTTATATGATTTCTAATCAAACTTCGAAAGGAGGAGGTTGTGAATATGCTGTAAGTTGGGTAGACATATTTTGGATTGGGGGTGAAAATACATCAATTACTTATGTAGCGTTAATGAGAGGCTTAACAACCCTAATTTTACGCATGGCGCGTGACGGTTAACTAGGTTTTTTGTCTTAATCCTCCTATAGAGTCATCCTTATCACCGAAAGGTAGAAAGGAGCAATACTGGGGTTGAGTGTTTATATAGCCTTAACGGGAGTATAAAATGATTTTGTAAACCTGCTAGCTCCAAAAGAAGAAGAACCATAATTCATTGCATTAATAAGTAACATAAGCGGATAGTTGAGGAGACGTGGAAGCCCTATTCCCATCACAACTGAAGTAAACCTATAGTTAATTAGCCTTTATAATTGTTAGTCATAAACAACAAAAATCAATATCGGTTACCAAATAGATACCAAAAGATAGATAATTGGTACTTGAACACTAATCCTTGTGGACGATATTCGGTCTTACCAAGACTATATTACTTGTCACGATAACGTGCACTTGCGTTAAAGTGTGTGCATATTTTCGCGCATCAGTAATATCAATGTAGTTCTCACCATCAATGAGATAAATGAAATAAATTCTCATTGATTTTCTTCATAAAAGCACTTACTGGTGCTAAGTAGATGATCTAAGCATATAGAGATGAGAGGATTTAGACAGTTGCATTGGGATTCTGTGGTCTCTCTATACCCTTTAATTTCTCCTTCATGAAGGAGAAAAGGGGAAATAAGGATTCTTTTAGGCTTAAAGGATGTTGATGATGCAGGAAGAGAATGTTATAGACTATAGAGAAGTGGAGATGATAATGAGCTTTGGGAGAGAAACAAACTTGAGAGATTAGTATTTGGGGATTTTCTGATACTCTGTAGAACAGTAGAAGAACAAGCTATTTTTAACCTTAGGTTTTCTTGTTTCTTGTTGTTTTAGTTTCAAATATTGAGATTTTGGTAAAAGTAATAATTTATTGGTTAAAATAAAAATGACCCAAATTATACTCTTAAAAATGATCCATAGGGATGATATAATTACCATAGCAGTTAAGGTAAACCCATAGCACGAATTGGAAGCAACTAAACCGTCATTGAATTGCATTTTAATGTAAATTAAAGAATTGCATTAGGGTTAGATTTTTTTAATTTGATTGACCTTGAATTCAGTCTCACTTTTATGAATTGGAAGTAGAATTGATATATTTTTTCAGATTAATAGCTAAGATAAAATAAGAAAAATCAAACCAGCGAGAGTCATTTTAATCAGTCAAACGCGTAATTTTTGGTCAATTTAAAACACAAGTCACTTATTTATGTGACATTACACAAACTCATCACACAAACGTCATAAATAAATGACACTTAAAAAACCCGTCACACAAATGTCATAATTATATGACGCTTAAAAAACCCGTCACATGAATGTCATAATTATATGACACTTAAAAAACCTAATGTCAAGAAAATGTATAAATTTAGTAAAAAGATGTGACACTTACATTTCTGTCACATGTGAAATTTTACCGTAGATCATTTTTATTGTAGTGTAACAAACTCATGAATTGGGATATATTGAAGAGTTCAAAATCGGCCAAGGGGAAGTGCAAGTGTTGGTCGAATTGATGATCCAAACAAATATCAATAATGGAAGCTTCCAACACATTCCAAAAAGATGAGGTTGTTGGAAGAATCAAGTTCATGAATATTATTATATATAAGACAATAATTTCGGCCTAGGGGAGAGGAAAGGTTGGCTGAACTCCCCTGGTCACCAAGTCAATCCAAATATGTCTACCCTAGGTGTTAGTTTATGTCTTTTCATTTACTTCCTATAATAATCTCGTTTGTACTATAAATATAGTCCTTAGGCCATTGTAAAATTCAGAGTTGTTGTTGAATATAAACTTGAGTGTTTACTCATTTTGCTATGTCTTTCAATCCAGGATTGTAAGTTTTTAGTTGATCCTCCTGGAGGGTTGCTTGGTTCTCCAGGAGAACCACCTATCTTTTATAAGGTTTCGGTCACCCTTGCTTGGTTAGTATTAAGCCTCGCAGTCAACAAACCTCAACCTAGTCCTTGTAAAATTGACCACAACATCCTTGAAGACCACACGAGCAATTTGTGTTACCATCCAAGAACCACATATCGACGAATTGAGACTTGTGTTGTTTCCAACAATCCGTATACATTTCTTCTTCTAATTACTCATTTTCCACTTTACTATCTCCCACCATACCTTATTAACATTCTCTCAAAATACCTTCATTCGAATTCAACCATAACCCCACGCATACACCAACAAACATATCAACGCCTCCAAACTTCCTTATCGCATTCTCTCACTGTCTCGTTCAACTTTCGAGCCTTTACCGTCACTAAAACACTGGAGCCCCACCATCAAAATATACCTCACATCACTCACAAACACCACCTAAAGCGCATCGTCCTAGATCTCTTACATCTACCCGAAACCATCGCAAAACACCCCACATCTCAACTTACCAAAAACCCGAGAAAACCCACCTCCCTTGCCTATTTTTGGGTCAACCCGAATCTCAACCCGAACCACTTACCAACTTAAAACCCTCTGTACTTACATCATTTTACGTGACTCACTCAAAATGTCAGATCTGTTTCGGGTATAAGCCAATAGGCTATCATATCATGTACTCACCCGAAATGCCAGGTCATTCAAACCACAACGACTATAAGCTAATACGATATCATGTAATCATCACTACAACTATGTACCATATCCAATCATACGGTATAAAATTCCCTATGATGTTTCAATACTATGACAATAATATCATACAAAATGTATAAAATAGATATACGTACAATATGAAATTGCATAATATAAATTCCATGTCAAAGAGGGTTCCTTTTTCATGATTTAGATGAGATGTGGAATGATGAATATATAATGAATAAATATTCACAAGTATAAATAAAACATGGCTATCATACCCACATAATCAACAACCATTTCAAATCTGTAGATTTAACACAACTCTCAATGGCCGTAGGCTCAGATGCATACCCCTATCATAAGATATTCTATTTTACATTAATTATCCATACAAATATGGTACCTACCCATATCAGTACTTGTCACCTCACGAGTACGGGACCTCTGATTTTCCATTACGCCCCTTAATTACTTTAGCCAACACAAATACTTCATAAAGAGTCTAGTAAATCTCCACTTGCCTTAAATTTAAAGCTCGTAGAGTCAATCCATGACCTTGACCTTTCTTTGAGAACTCGAACTAGTTCAATCTCTTTACGTAAGAATACAAACTCGTAGATAACCATATTAATATACTAAAGTTTTAGGTCCAAAAAGTCAATACAAAACTAAACCCCGAGGCTCGAAGGCCAAAACTATAATTTTAGCATAAATTCATCTTATTTATAGTCTAAATATCAAGAATCTCGGAAATTATGGGAATCTAATCACAATTGAGCCTCCAATTTGATAATTTACACTAACCTATTTCCTTGAAAAAAACCTAATTTCTAAGCCTAAATCATGAAATAATTCACTAATAATGTAACGTTAGAATCTTACCCCAAGATTGAATCTTGAAGAATGCACTTGAAATCACCTAATTATGAGCTCCCTAGCTCCAAGAATCGATTTAGGAATAATGAAGTTCAAACTTGGAATTTAAGTTATGTTCAGGCATAATTAAGCCTTTGCGATCACGAGGCCCACCAGCCCCGATCGTGAAGTGTGATCGGGACCCTGCCAAGAACCCCTTTTCCATGATTGTGACCTAGTTCACCGCGAACGCGACCTGACCGCTCTTCTTTCATCCTGATTGCGAGCCAATTTACACGATCGACTGTAAATAACTACTAATACCCCATAGGTTGAGGAGAAAATGAGGAATCCGCATGAGGAGGGGCCCGCGTCTAATTATCTAGAAGAAAGAAACCAGAACAACTAAACTAGATTTTTTGATTTCTCCAAATTTTTTACCCAACACTCGAAACTCATTCGAGACCTCCCGGGCAGAAATAATATATGTATTTCAATTGTAAAACAAATTTTGGATTTTGTTAACATTCCAAACACCCGAGAAAGGTTGTCTTGACCCCATGTTGACCAAGGTCAACTCAAAATCTTCAAATTACTAGTTTCTCAATAAATGACCAAAGACGCACATGAACACCTCGAGATCCGAACCAACGACTCGATTAAGTAAAAAATCACAATCCAGATCTAATGGAATCGATAAAACATTAAAAAGATATGTTTACCTTTGAAGTTGACATTGGTCAAACATCTTCATTTTGTTAACTTGAAAACTTTCAATTATGCTAATTTCGATCCGAAACCCACCTGTGTGCCTCAGTAATTGCGTCACTCATCCCGTAAGTCATGAATACCAATATAAGGCTACGGAAAGAATACATTAAAATTAATATGTAAAAGCTCAACAACGACCCGGAGGGTTTTTACAACAAATGGAGTATATTTTTTCTTTTCACCGATGGGTCCATGTTCAAGCTTAGATACTAAAGAAACTCTTATGTACGGTATTGTGGATAAGTTGTGATACGATTTTAAAATAGGAGTGTGAAATGGGTGGATCAAGGGTTGAGCTAATTGATTCGTTCGAAAGTTGGTAGAGCTAAAATGAGCTAAAACCGAGTCATAATAATAGTTTATTTGTTTTCTTATGTATAAATTTGTTATGTACCTAATAACATTTTTTATCATATAACATATTTAATAAAAAAAAATTAAAAAAAATTATGCAGTTTCCTATAAGTCAATTAGGGTGGCATACCAGGAGTTGAATTAAACTGGTCAAAATGAATTGAGCTGATAAAATAAGCCGGTCATTAATCCATCCAAATCTAAGCGGGTTGAGAGGGTCATGGTTTTATGGGCTGATGTTGTCACCCCTACCTTAAAATGGGTAGGTATTGATGAATACATCACTTATTTCAATTTATGTGATGCTTTTCATATTTCGAAAGTCAAACAAATATTTTCTTTGACCACATGTCTTTTATATATTTTGAACTGTTCATTAAGACTTATAATATTTCTTATAGAGTTTTTAAATTAAATATATAAATTTAATACAAAAAATTTAAAAAATTTATGTTGAAATTCACAATTTTTAAAGTCGAAATGTGCGACCTAACTTGAGATAAAAAAGGTATATCGAGACCGAACATGCATAAATAATACATTTTCTAGTCTCTAACAATTACTAGTACAACGTGTCTGAAAAGGGAATGCATGCAATTTGACATGTGTTATCCGAGCAAATAAAATTCATGAATTGGGGGCTAATAATTCAGTTATTCTTTGAATTGGGCTTGTATAACAAGCACAAGGTGTTCAAATACATTGGCTCAATTAATTCAGATTTATGCCGAATATGCTTATTAATATAGGTAAATTATTCTCTACAAAAAGAAAAATCATTCTCACGACTCAGATACCCGAAACTCTTCACCAAGAGTGAAGGAATACCAATTATTCCATCAATTACTTGGCAGTTTGCTGGCAAAAAATCAACAATAATAATGTAATTCATTGGATTTAATATTAAATATTTAAATGATTAATCTTAGAATTGTTGTAGTTCGTAAATTACACCGGCTACACTCTTATTTTGGCAGTGTTACTTCCAATTTTCTAACACCACCGACATACCTTTCTTCACTTCAGCAGAATGTTCTTACTGAAATGAAAAGGCAAATACATGTGCTACCCCAACATCCAAGGGTCTTTGGCAAAATAAATAATACTAAGGAAAGTGATGTTATGCTTCATGTAACTTTATATTTTCACCAAAAATAAATATAAGTATTTATCTGTAAATTGGTACAGTTGAATTTGTAAGAGTGATCAAATACACGTAGATCTCAAGTGACTAAAGCAACAAGTTAATTAACAGTTGAAACTAATATAAATAAAATATAATTGAAAGTAAGAGATTAAAGTAGCCCGAGCCTTAGAGAAATTTTGAGCTAGAGTCTCCGGACAAGCCGCTAATTGCAATATTGAAATGCCAAAGAACTAGAAAATAGGTAAGTATCTAATGTGTATTTGATAGCGAATATTACCATATATTCGTCGTATATATTAATATTTGTGTGTAATTATGATAAATATAGATCTTCATTCAATTATAATTCAACTTGTACACACTATATATATTTGTATAAATGAGAAAGTCTCCCCAAGGGAGATTAATACAATCTTACATGGTATCAAGAGCCATATCCTAAAATACCTAACCCTCAAATTTTCGACCCCCCTCCTCTCTACCTCTCGGTCGAAGGCTTTGTTGTGATTTTTCTATATGCTACGCACGTGTACGTATCGCAATTAGTAATAAAATTTGGTAAGATCTAATATCGTCCACAGAGACTGAATTATCAAATACCAATTAACTAACCTTTCGTTTCTATTTGGTAAACATTTATGAGTTTGATTTCTAAACTAAGAATTTAACAACTAAAATAATATGCAAGAATAAACTAAGATTGAAAATACTTGGGGTTTAATTCAGTAATGGAGGTAATTAGAATTTTCAATCATCAACTACCCCCTCTATTATTCGTTAACGCAAAACTAGCAATTCTTCTTCTTATCAAAATAGCAGGTTAACTGAGGTGTTCTATATTCCGGTTAGGACATATAAAAACTCAACCTGAGTGGTATTTCTATGATAAATTCTACCACATAAGAGGATTAAGATCAATAACCTAAACGCTACACAGGCAATCGTGATACTTTCGTTCAAAATTAAATCTATGTCTAATCAACTATAGCATATTCAAATCTCCCTTTTTCAGATCTTGATTTGAAATCATATGAATAATGAAAACTAATCGCCAATCAATTCTCATTCAATAAACGCAAGGTGAATAAATAATGACAGTGGAAGAAGAAATACTAATAATGCATTAAGTCATAATAGAGGTTCAAACGATTCGACAGAAAACCCTAATAAAGGAATTAGTTCATAGTTATAGTCATGTTAACAAAACTAATTATCTTCAATACCAACATAGACTGAATTAAAGAAAAGAGAAAAGAAAGAACTTGAACAATCCGTGTCTGGAATTGCGTCTTGCCTCCAAAAGTATAATTCATCCCTAAAATCAGCCTCCCAAGGCTTATATACCGAAAAATCCTTCTTGGACCTTCTTACCCTTGAAAACATCGGATTTTTTCGCTTATTTATGTCATCGGCGCTTCAGCCAGGTCCCGCGACGCCTCTTCCAAGCGTCCCGACGCTTGAGCGTCGCAGCTCTTCACTCCAAGTGTCGCGACTCTTTATTTCAAGCGTCGCGACTCTAAATCCGAGCAACTTCTGCAAATTTGCCTTGTAGACCCCGTGCGGTTAACAATGTAATTTTGTTTAAATTTCTTCCCGAGCTTCTCAGGGCTTCTTTGACTTATCTCTTGGGACCAGATATGCATTTTTGTCCTCAATGACCGTCTATTTCCTTTGAATTCGCCTCGAACCTTATGAATCACTTAAAACCTGAAAACACAACATAACACGCATAATACTATACAAAACAATTAAAGGACAACAAAAGAATCTCTAAAACACACTCTAAAACAGTATTAAAAATAGACTCAACAAACACCCCAAACTTAAAGTTTACTCGTCCTTGAGTAAAGAACTCTAAAAACCCTAAAAATAAAAATACACAAAGACTCTAAACATGAATTAAGTTAATTATAATAGATTATGCCTCGAAGATCATGAATACCTGCGATATCATTTTCAGAAATATTCAAGCAACTAATTTGCTATCTAAAATTTCAAGTCAGATAATCATCAAGTTTGCTTAGAATATTAAGGCATATGATCACTTAACCATGATTATTGACTCAAACATGTATTCAATATTAACTTATGCACAGTGAATTCTTTCCAACAGTCCATCAGGCCAAAATTCTGTAAGCTTGCTAACTTGCTGCTCTCCCCTAATATAGACACCCATGCTTAAGAATCAATAGGAATTTTATAGGTAGTATCGTTAGGCTTAGGAACGGGTAGATACAATGTCACTTGGGCTCAAGATTACCATAAGCATAGAAACCAACTAATCCAAACTTGATATCACATTACAATTCACAACAATCCCCCACTTTTCTTCTTTTTTAGATTGAGAAATTCCACTTTTTTTCAAACTACAACACTCCCCTAAACTTGTTTTTCATTGTATGTACAAGAGGTGTGTAGTTTATTTTTAGATACTTTTCTCAATCCTTTTACACTTCTTATTGATAGTAACCAGTCTAAAATACCATTTACTAGGATTCAACCCCCCAAACTTATATGCTTCTTTACTTATAGTAATTCAAGGGGATGGAAAAATAGTAAAGTATTTCAAGTAGGCTCAAATATAGGTATTAATCAACAAAGAAGAATTCATTAAGGCTCAAAAGGGATAACTAGGGATTAATATAATCAAGAGTGGCTTGAAAGGCTCAAACGTTCCAAAGATGGCCTAAATCATTTTCCTAAGCATGCATTATCTAGGATTTTGTCTCAAATAGCAAGCAAGCAAGTTCTATAATTTTCCACCATCTTTCCTCAAACCAAAATTTAATCATGCATAACCCGAACAATTGAGTACAAGAAATTCAACAATCATGATCAAGTTTTCATCATTATTAATAATAAAAAGCAAACTCAAAAACTATCCAACTTCATCACACAGATCTATGCATTTCATAGCTATTAGTAACATCTAATTATATCACATGCATTCACTCAATCTCATGGGATATTATTATTAACTTGATTCATTGACACAAGACAATAAAACAAAGACACGAACAATAAACAAACAACTAAACATAAATAATTTAAACACGACTAACTCAAAACAACAACACCAACTGACATAAAATAATAAGACTCACCCCAAGCATATTCAACACATTTTCCCCAATGTGAAAAAGTAAAGCAAAGGAACGAAGACATACAAAAATAGTGGTGACAGTTGTGGTTGTTAAAGCTGGTATTGTGGATCAGAAAGCGACCCAGGCGCCGCGACTCTTTTAACCCAAAAATTGTTCAAGAACTTTGTCAATTGGGCACCGCAGCGCTTCACCGTCGAAAATAAGATCTACTGCCTCTCAAGCGCCACAACCATTCATCTAGGAGACGCGACACTTCCCCGGTCCGGAAGCTACGATTATTTTTCTTCAAATTTTAGCCTTTCGTGGTCCTTTCTCACTCAGAGTTGGCGTCCCAATTTACCTGACATAAAAAACATAGACCAAGAGAAAACAAAGCATTGAGATTGTTCAAAACAAAATGAAATAAAATAAAATAAAATAAAATAAGTAAAATGTTGGGTTGCCTCCCAATAGCGTTGTCGTTAATGTCATTTAGCCGGACGCATATTTCTTATTCATTCAAAGGGGTAGATTACCCCCGCAACATAGTCATTTCATGATTTTTCTCTTTTTCTTTTTCCTTTGGCTTTTCCCGGAGAGGGGTTCACCCCTTTCGCATCATCCACAAGCTCAGTATCCTTACTGTCATTTTCTTCGCATTGTTTTTATGTAACGTCAATAGTATTAGTACTATTGCATATTTCCTCAGAAACAAAATTTTCAATTTCACCAATGGAAAAGCATTTGTCACTTACTCTTGGATCGGTTGTTGCCTTGAAGACGTTGAAGATCATTTCTTCTTCCTGAACTCGGAGCTTTAACTCTCCCTTCTCAACATCAATGAGTACTCACCCTGTGGCTAAGAAGGGTCTGCTAGCTGCAAGGTAATGGTTGTAGGATTTTCTTTCCCCACTCCAAGTCTACAAAACACAGAATAGGGCATCAAATTATACTTTCCCCCAAATCGCATAGAGCGTGCTGGCACTCAAAGTTCCATATAGTGCATGGGGTGGTGAAGCTTTCTAGAACTTTCAACTTCTGGGGCAGCTTCCTCTGCAAAATAGCACTGCATTCTTCAGTCAATGTCATTATCTCATACTCTTCTAGCTTCCTCTTTTTAGAGGAGATTTCTTTCATGAACTTGACATAACTGGGCATCTGCTCCATAACTTCAGCAAATGATATGTTGATATGCAGTTTCTTGAAGACCTCCAAAAACTTAGAAAATTGTTTATCAAGAGAATTTTTTATAAGCCTCTGGGGGTATGTAATTCTGATTTGAGGATCAACATTACCGCTGGTGGCACTTCTTTTGGTGCGGACTGATATTCAGTAACCACTACCTTTTCTGAATCTGGTGCCTGGCCTGATTTGTCTGTCTTCTTTGTAGATGGTAGAGGTGCGGTTGGTTCGACTTGCATACCACTTTTCAAAGTAATAGCCTGACATTGATCCTTTGGGTTTACAATAGTATTGCTAGGGAGATTCCCCTACGTTCTGTTGTTTAACATATCTCTAGCTGACTCACTTGTGTTTCCAAGTTTCAGATAGATGATCTTGTTTCGATCATGAACTGGGTCTGCGACTTTGTGAGAGTCAACAAGGCTGCTTGCAATTCATTTGGCTCTGCTTGTTAAACTGGTGGTCTGGGCTACTGAGAAGATGTGGCTTGATTGTTCTGCTATTGCTGACTTCTCTGTGGATACTGCCTCTAACACTGTGGCTGCTGGCCTTGGTCGTATCTCCATGAAAAGTTAGGGTGATTCCTCTACCCAGGATTATAAGTGTTGGATAATGAATTGTTGTACGGCCTCTGAAAATTTCCAACTGCCTGAACGTGTGTTTGGTCCATAGGTATATTGTTGGGGTCCACTGTTGTGCATGATCAAAATTATGTTATCCCCCACAAATTTCACATCGAACCTGCGTTTGAACAATATTTGCATTCATAGTACTCTACTGCAATTGCTTTGTCAAAGACGTAACCTGAGCAGTCAACGTAGTGATAGCATCTAACTCATGAACTCTAGCCATCTTTCTTCTATTGGTCGATCTTTCATCGAACCACTGCTGATTATTCATTGACATGTCCTCCAACAGCTCATGTGCCTTATTGACACTCTTGCTCATGAATGTTCCCCCAACAACACCTTCAATTATGGTATGAGTAGTGTCACACAAACCATTATAAAAATTATGGACTAACATCCATTGTTCAATCCCATGGTGAGGACATCTCTTTTGCAACTCCTTAAACCTCTCCCAAGAATCATATAAGGACTCTTCATCAAGCTGATAGAAATTATTCATTTATCCTCTTAACTTCGCATCCTTTGATGGAGGAAAGAATTTGGCAAGAATTTTTGTGCCAAATCTTGCCAAGTAGTAATTGAATTCGCTTGACAAAAATTCAATCAGCTTTTAGCTCGGTCCCTGAGTGAGAATGGGAAGAGCCTCAATCTAATGACATCATTAGTAACACCATTGTATTTAAAGGTGGCACATAACTCCAAGAAGTTTTTTAAATGAATGTGCGGATCTTATGAAGGCAACCCTCCAAACTGAACTGTGCCCTGGACCATATGCAGGATCACTGGCTTGATTTCAAAATAATTGGCTCCCACAGCTGGTAGCCTTATGGATGTTTACACGCCAATAACAATTAGCAATATGTAATCCCATAAGCTCCTTGCAGCGGGATTCTGAGCTTGTGCCTGCAAGAAATCTGGCACCTCTCCATTCAACCCGTTATTCAACCTGTTATCACTTTGTTGATTTTCCATCGCAGTTGAATCAACAATTATTTTGTTCCTTCTATTCTGTTTGCACGCTTTCTCAATCTCCAGATTCAGAGGAACAAAGTTATCTACTCCTCTTCTGCTTCGTATAAAGCAAAGCTACCTGAAATTAATCAAAAATAATACACGCAGATCAAGGCAAACAATGTGTTCTAAGAAAAAGAAAAAAAAAGAAAAAACCAAACTAGAAATAATATTAGTTACTTTGATATTGATAAGATTTCAGTCCCCGACAATGGAGCTAAAAACTTGTTGCGATTTTTCTATATTCTACGTATGTGTAGTATCACAATTAGTAATAAAATTTGGTAAGACCGGGTTTCGTCCACAGAGATTGAATTATCAAGTACCAATTAACTAACTTTTTGTTTCTATTTGATAAACATTTATGAGTTTGATTTCAAAACTATGAATTTAACAACTAAAACAATATGCAGGAATAAACTACGAATGAAAATAATTGGGATTTAATTCAGTAATGGATGTAATTAGGATTTTCAATCTCATCAACTATCCCCTCTATTATTCGTTAACGCAAAACTAGAAATTCTTATTCTAATCAAAATAACAGGTTAACTGAGGTATTCTATATTCCGGTTAGGATATATAGAAACTCAACCTTAGTGGAATTTTCTATATTTCTATGATAAATTCTACCACATAGGAGGATTAAGATCAATAACTTAAACGCTACACATGCAATCGTGATACTTTCGTTCAAAATTAAACTTATGTCTAATCAACTATAGCATATTCAAATGTCCATTTTCAGATCTTGATTTGAAATCATATGAATAATGAAAACTAATGGTCAATCAATTCTCATTCAATAAAGGCAAGTTGATTAAATAATGATAGTTGAAGAAGAAATACTAATAATGCATTAAGTCATAATAGAGGTTCAAGCGATTCGACAGAAAACTCTAATAAAGCAATTAGTTCATAGTCATAGTCATGCTAACAAAACTAATTATCTTCAATACCAACATAGACTGAATTAAAGAAAAGAGAAAAGAAACAACTTGAACAATCCGTTTCTGGAATTGCGTCTTGCCCTATTGTTTCTTGCCTAAAAAAGTATGATTCATCCCTAAAATCAGCCTCCCAGGGTTTATATACCGAAAAACCCTTCTTGGACCTTTTTACCCTTGAAAAACATCGAATTTTCTCGTTTATTTCTGCCGTCGGCACCACGGCGCTAATTCCCTAGGATGTTACTGCTGGTCAGGCGCCGCGGCGCCTCCTCCAAGCGTCCCGGCGCTTGAGCGTCGCAACTCTTCACTCCAAGTGTCGCGACTCTTCATTCCAAGCGTCGCGGCTCTAAATCTGAGCAACTTCTGAAAATTAGCCTTGTAGACCCCGTGCGATTGATAATGTAATTTTGTTTAAATTGCTTTCCGAGCTTCTCAGGGCATCTTTGACTTATCTGTTATGACCAAATATGCATTTTTGTTCTCAATAATCGCATATTTCCTTTGAATTCGCCTCGAACCTTATGAATCGCTTAAAACCTAAAAACACAACATAACACACATAATACTGTACAAAACAATTAAAAGATAACAAAAGACTCCCTAAAACACACTCTAAAATAGTACTAAAAATTGGCTCAACAGGCTTCCCTCCACAAACATTAATTTTGTTTCTCTTTCTCAACCCCTCTAATGGCTTCCATGGATCCTCCCACCTCTCCCACAACTTCCTCCTCCTTCCCAGTCATCATCCACAACCTTCATGCTCCCTCAACCACTTCTTCGTTCCATCCGGCGTTCGCAGTCACCAATATCAAGAACTTTATTCTCTTAGTTCTTGATCAAGAAGATGGTCAATATTATTCATGGATTGAAATCTTTCTTATTCATGCATATGTTTATAATGTACTTGATCATATTGATGACTTCTTCCCTCGCCCTATCGAGGTCGTCGACATGACATGTCGTTACCTTGACGATAACATTAACCAGTGGATTTATGACACCATCTCTAAGGACTTGCTTCATACAATTATGAAGACCGGAGCCTCGGATCGTGACTTATGGGTACGGTTGGATGAGATATTTCAAGACAACAAGCACACACATATTTTGTACCTTGAGGAACAATTCAATAACATGCATCTTGAAAACTTTGCAAACATGTCTGACTACTATAAATAATTGAAATTAGTTGTCGACCAGCTGTCTAATGTGGGCAATCCGATCTTAGAAACTAAGAGGGTGTTGCAACTAATTAATGGATTAACGAAAGGCAAATATGACACCCTGACAATAATGATACAACATGCCGACCCACTGCCTAGCTTCAAAAAGGAATTAGTGGTTGACCCACCCAAAAACACCACTACATCCGCTGGCCCCACCGACAACCAGAGGCAAAGACGACAGATGCAAAGGCGACTTATGTGGTAGTCAGCCGCAACCGACTCAGTACTGGATCCAATGGGCCAACCCAATGCCATGGCAGTTTCCCGGTGGATGGACGGCACCACCCTGTCCATACCCAACTGTCGGGACCTACTGGCAGTAGCCTAATATCCTGGGCCCAGGTCTATCTCATCGGATATTGGGTCTGCACAATAGGCCCATCTCACGGATGCCCAACTGGGGTAGTCCTAGTCCAGTTTTCTCACCCCGACAGAATTGACCCATGCCTACATCATGAGAAACATGCATCAACCCGATGATGCTTGGTACATGGATACGGGCACCACATCCCACCTCATGCGCAACTCTAGTAAGCTTTCATGTATTTTTAATTTGCGCACTACTCAATTTATTGTGGTCAGAGATGGCCACCGCATTCCAATTCAAGGGTATGGAACCATACATGTACCGAAACATCACCCTACCTTCTCCCTCCGTAACTTACTATATTCCCCCAATATCATCAAAAATTTATTATTTGTTCGGAAGTTCGCTATTGATAATTGGGTATCTCTTGAGTTTGACCCCTTTGGTTTTTTTGTGAGGACCTATGCACGGGGACACCTATGAGATACAATAGTGTGGGGGATCTATATCCATTCGCATCCACCTCCGCTGCCATCATCAACCCTCACACATCATTTGATGCAATCTCTCCATCCACATGGCACAACATACTTGGACACCCAGGAGCTCCCGTTTTTAATTTTCTTAGAAGTCGCAATTTTATCTTATGTAATAAGGGGAACCTTGCCCCAAGTTGTTTTTCTTGTCCTTTAGGTAAATATGTTAGACTTTCATTTATGTCTTATTTAAGTCCTATTTTTCCCCTTTTAACATTATTTATGCAAACTTATGGACATCTCCTGTTACTAGCAATGTTTGTCATAAATATTACTTGGTGTTGTTAGATGATTTCTCGCATTTTCTATGGGACTATCCGATGATAATTAAGTCGCAAGTCTACCCCAGATTTCTTGAATTCCGCACATATACTAAAACTCAATTTTAAAAAGACAAAAAATAGTTTCAATGTGATAATGATCGTTAGTTTAATAATTCACACTTCCACAAATTCTATTTAGATCATGGAATGGTGTTTCGATTCTCCTGTCCTCATACCTCTCCTCAAAACGGTAAAGCCAAAAGAATCCTGCGTACCTATTAGATTGACTGTTTCTTCTAATGATTTACGCAAGTCTATCATGACACTTCTCGGTTCTGAGTTTGTTATGAAAGATTTGGGACCCTTAACTTATTTCTTGGGAATTGTTGTCGCTCATCATACAAGTGTGTTATTCTTGTCACAAATGAAGTATTCCACTGAGATAATTGAGCGAGGTGATATATCCTCATGTAAGTCTACTTCCACTCCAATTGATACTAAACCCAAGATGGGTGTTGCGGTTGGCTTACCTTATGAGGATCCCACCCACTATCACAGTCTTGCAGGGACTCTTCAATATCTTACTTTCATAAGATTGAATATTATATATACCGTACATCAGGTGTGTTTGTTTATGCATGATCCTAGGGTTGAGCACATGAAGGTGCTCAAACGCATTATACGCTACATCCAATGAACACTTGAATATGACTTGCATTTATATCCATCGTCGGTCTCTACACTTGTCTCGTATAAAAATGTTGATTGGGTGGTTGTCCAGATACCAGGCGCTCCACATCTGGTTATGTTTCTTGGTGATAACTGTTACACCCCGTAGTTAGGGTCCTGCTTATGGGGACGTACGAAAGGAGTTAAGACTTAAATTTAAGAATGATGGGTTGACGGAATGTTTCGGACGGGTTGTTAGTCAACTTTGAGGCGGTTTATGTCCAGTTGTATTAAGAGTTCCTAGGTGTTTCAAAGTCCTAGTATGTAATTCATTGAGTCTAGTTCCCAACGCAACAAATCGTTCGTCGATAGGACATCAGAGTAGAAAGTTATGGAAGGTACAAGTTCAGTGCGCTGTTGAGCAGTAATGAATTTTCGGTCAGGGGCCACAGCGCCGCGGCGCCGGATACAGGGTCGCGGCGCCGGTTATGCTGAGAATTCTCTGAGGTTGCAGCGCTGACGCACCGGAAAGCAGGTCCGAGGTCGTGACAAAAAGTGGTATCAGAGCAGTTAATCCTCGGAAAGGGTCTACAGGCCGTATCTAGTAGAGTCTTGATTATCGGTGTGTTGTGCACCACATCTATAATCAGGAGGCTACAGGATATTTAGAATTGGTTTCCATTCTTTCACTCTGAGATCGTGCAATAGAGTTGTGTTATAGGTTGGACTCCTTCTGACATATTTTTATGTATCAGTTATGCCTCCACGCAAGGCAATCGCGGCCCAGAAGGGCAAGACAGCTGAGGGAGCTGCTAGTAGGACACATAGGGTTACAAGGGCACAGGCCCAGTCTTTACCGGAGATGATGTTTCAGACGGCGAGTTCCACGACGTCGCCAACCCCAAAGAGTTCGGCAGGCAGCAGCTGCCATCGAGACCGTAGTACCGAGCCTCCGCCATACATCCTGGAGCGGAGGATATGGGTTACAAGGAGATGGCCCAGTTATTAGCCAGGATCGTGGCGAGGAATGAGGACAGACGAGAGGCAGCGGTTCCGGTTGTACCCGTAGTTCACCCTAGATCAGATAGCGTGAGACTTAGGGACTTTTTGAGTTGCAGCCCACCAGAGTTCTATGGGTCGATGACTGAGGATGATCCTCAGGAGTTTATCCGACAGTTGCAGCGGATCATGAGAGTGATCAAGGCCTCGGAGACAGAGTCGGTAATATTGGATTAACATCGGTTGCGTGATACTGCAGTTGACTGGTTTGATTCATGGGAACTGTCCCGGGGGGAGCATGCGCTTCCAGCTGTTTGGGACGAGTTCTCAGAGGCGTTTCTCAGCCATTTCTTGCCTCCGCAGATGAGGAGATCTCGGGCCGATAGATTTTTGACGTTGAGACAGAGTGGGCGGACGGTCCGGGAGTACAACGTAGAGTTTGACTCATTGGCTCGGTATGTACCCGCTTTAGTAGCAGACATGGAGGACAGAGTACACCGCTATGTCACGGGGCTCGATGATTACCTAGCAGAGAGTTGCACGGGAGTAGCTCTTCAGTCGGGCATAGACATTGCCCTGCGCAGCTTATGCACTGGGTGCGAACGTAGGGGCCGACGGATTGATAGATATCAGCAGAAGAGGGCCAGGACAGCAGGGTCCTCTGGTGGTTTTCGAGGTAGACAACCGCAGCAGCAGACCGAAATTGCACCTCAGCCGGTTCAGAGCGCTCCTCCACCGTCTTCCGGGCGTCCAGGGTATTCAGGGGCAGGACAGGGCTCCAGGGCTTCGGGTTCCCAGAGGAACCAGAGTTCCAGTCAGACGAGGCCACCTATGCCTCGGTGTGGTCGATGTGGTGATTACCATCATGGGGGGTGTCGTGTTCCTCCAGGAGCTTGTTACTCTTGTGGCCAGCAGGGCCATTTGAAGAGAGATTGTCCGACCAGAGGCGGCGGGAGTGTTATGGTTCAGCCGACAGGGTCAGTTGCTGGATCTTCGTCTTCGGTGGTCATGCGCCCCGGAGGGCAGGGTGTTCACGGACCAGCAGGCCGCGGCAGGGGTCGTGGTGGGGGTCCCAGTTCCAGCGGTCCTCAGAACCGCATTTATGCTATGTCCAGCCGTCAGGACCAGGAGGCGTCACCAGATGTCGTCACAGGTACATTATTGGTTTCATGTTGTGATGTATATGCTTTGATAGATCCAGGTTCTACCTTGTCCTATATATCTCCTCATATTGCTGGTAGAATAGGGGTAGAGCTCGAGTCCATAAAACCTTTTGAGGTGGCTACGCCAGTAGGTGATTCGGTGGTAGCTGAGCGGGTATATAAGGCTTGCCCAGTGACTATATACGGTCGTCAGACTCTAGCCGACTTGATAGAGTTGGATATGACGGAGTTCGATGTGATTATGGGTATGGATTGGCTAGCGTCTTGCTATACCAATGTGGACTGTAGAGAGATTGGTACGCCAGCTTCTGGTGACAGCCTGCTCCGGTGGAAGGGGAATACTGTGTCGCCGAGGGGTAGGTTTATTTCTTACCTCAAGGCTAGGAAGATGGTGCGGAAGGGGTATATCTATCATATGGTTCGGGTATTCGATACTGAGGCAGAGATACCAGACCTTCAGTCAGTTCCGATTGTTATAGAGTTTCCAGACGTATTCCCAGACGAGCTTCCAGGTATCCCTCCTGAGAGGGAGATTGAGTTTTGCATTGATATGTAGCCAGATACTCGACCGATATCTATTCCACCATACAGGATGGCACCTGCTGAGTTGAGGGAATTGAAAGACCAGCTGAAAGATTTGCTGGAAAAAGGCTTTATCAGGCCTAGTGTTTCTCCCTGGGGAGCGCCAGTGTTATTTGTAAAGAAGAATGATGGTACGCTGCGTATGTGTGTTGATTACAGGCAGCTGAATAAGGTAACTATCAAGAACAGATATCCCCTCCCCAGGATTGATGATTTGTTTGACCAATTGCAGGATGCGAGGTGTTTCTCCAAGATAGACCTGAGCTCTGGTTACCATCAGGTGCGAGTTAGAGAGGCAGATATCCCAAAGACTGCATTCAGGACCCGGTATGGGCACTATGAGTTCAGGGTGATGTCTTTCGGGTTGACCAACGCCCCAGCAGTATTCATGGATTTGATGAACAGGCTGTTCAAGCCATTCTTGGATATGTTCGTTATAGTATTCATTGATGATATCCTGGTTTATTCGCGCACAGAGCAGGAGCATGCAGATAATTTGAGGGCGGTGTTGGGAGTCCTCAGGGACCGACAGTTGTATGCCAAGTTCTCGAAATGCGAGTTTTGGTTGGCTTCAGTGGCTTTCTGAGGGCATGTTATCGGGGCCGATGGTATTCGGGTTGATACAACAAAGATTGAGGCAGTCAAGACTTGGCCTAGACCCACTACACCGACGGAGGTGCGCAGCTTTTTAGGCCTTGCGGGTTATTATCGGAGATTTGTGGAGAAGTTTGCTTCCATTTCAGCACCTTTGACTAGGCTGACTCAGAAAACAGCTATGTTCCGGTGGCCGGATGCTTGTGAGAAGAGTTTTCAATTACTGAAGGAGAAATTGACGACCGCCCTAGTTCTTACTCTTCCAGAGGGTTTAGACGGATATGTGGTTTATTGTGATGCGTCGGTTGTCGGGCTAGGGTGCGTGCTGATGCAGCACGGTAAGGTTATAGCTTACGCATCTCGACAGCTTAGGAAGCATGAGAAGAATTACCCCACACATGACTTAGAGTTGGCAGCAGTGATTCATGCCTTGAAGATCTGGAGACATTATTTGTATGGAGTTCATGTGGATATTTACACAGACCACAAGAGTCTCCAGTATATCTTCAGCCAGAGGGAGCTGAACTTGCGGCAGAGATGGTGGTTAGAGCTACTTAAGGACTATGATGTTGATATCTTATACCACCCAGGGAAGGCCAATGTAGTTGCAGATGCCCTTAGTCGCAGATCGATGGGTAGTATGTCAGGTGTGCAGCCAGAGAAGAGGGGCATGGTCCGCGAGTTACATCAGCTACGAGCCTTGGGGTTCGTTTAGTTGGTTCTGATAGTAATGGAGTTTGGGTTCGAGAGGTCGCCGAGTCTTCCATCGTCGTGGAGGTGAAGAGGCGACAGTATGAGGATCCGATTATGGTACGGTATCGAGATACGGCTCTTCGGGAGGAGAAGAGTCTATTTGAGGTAGCACCTGGTGGGGTGCTAAGATTTGAGGGCAGGTTATGTGTACCCGATGTAGCAGGACTTCGTTAGCAGATTCTGGGGGAAGCACATAGTGCTCGTTACTCTATTCATCCGGGGTCGACTAAGATGTACCATGAACTCAGGTGTATATATTGGTGGGATGGCCTGAAGAGGGACGTTGCGTAGTTTGTGGCGCAGTGTCCGAATTGTCAGCAGGTCAAGGTGGAGCACCAGAAGCCTGGTGGGTTGTTGCAGACGATAGAGGTTCCGACATGGAAGTGGGAAGTGATCAATATGGACTTTATTACAGGGTTACCTCACACTCAGAGGAAGCATGATTCCATCTGGGTTATTGTCGACAGTGTTAAATCACCCATTTTCTTCCAGTCAGGACGACTTTTTCGGCCGAGGATTATGCTAGATTGTATATCAGAGATATTGTGAGACTGCACGGAGTTTCTATATCGATTATTTCGCATGCAGGAGCCCTTCACGGCTAACTTCGGAGGTCTTTCCGAAGGATTAGGGACACAGTGAGTCTCAAGATCGCGTTTCATCCTCGAGCCGACGACGGGCCGAGCGCATTATCCGCACACTCGAGGATATCTTTGCGGGCTGTGTTATCGATTTCGTGGTAGCCGGAGGATCATTTACCTCTTGTGGAGTTTGCATATAACAACGGCTACCATTCTAGTATCCAGATGGCGCCTTTGAGGCCTTATATGGGAGAAAGTGCAGTCACCGATAGATCGATTTGAGGTGGGAGAAGTTCGCTTAGTCGGGCGGACTTGATTCACAGTGCGATGGATAAGGTGAAGCTTATCCAGAGCGTTTATTGTCACTCGAGTCGTGAAGTCGTATGCAGATCATCGGCGTCGACACTTGGAGTTTGAGGTGGATGATTGGGTCTTCCTGAAGGTATCACCCATGAAGGGCGTGATGAGATTTGGGAAGAAAGGGAAACTTAGCCCAAGGTACATTGGGCCTTACCAGATCGTCCGTAGGGTAGGCAAGGTTGCCTATGAGTTGGATCTGCCGTCTGATCTGGAGGCAGTACATCCAGTTTTTCATGTGTCTATGTGATTGGTGTATTTTATATACACCTTTTGAGTCAGTTTTAGTTAGTCTTTTGTCCCGTTTTGCACATATAAGTGTCGTATTAGGATAGTTTTCCTTTCTTTTGAGTCAAAGTGGTTAAAATGGCCAAATGGCGGAAAAGGAGCTAAAAGAGGGCAAAAGAGGAGATTCCGGAGCTAAAAACATAGAAAGTGGCGAACGAGGCTGAAACCTGCACCAGCGCGCCTCCGCAATCGAAGCGGGCCGCGAGCCCACTATCCAGAGGCTGCAGAAGACTCAGACATGGCGCCACGACGATGAGTGCAGGCCGTGGCGCCTAAACATCCGAAGTTGAAGTTGCAGCGGCCGTGGCGCCTCGCATGCCAGAATCGGCGCGGCGCCAAATCATCCGACGGATTGCAGAAGTTCCGAAGCCGCGGCGCCGACGCGGAAAAATAAGGTTTCCAGACGGATTTTGGGTCAGGCCTGCAGGGAAAAGTTGAGGCGGTTTTCAGCCTATAAAAGTAGAACCCTAGGCAGTTTTTAAGGGTTCCCCTTCTTGCACAACACAAGGCTTCTTGCTTGGAGATTGGAGACCATAGTTTAGTAATTTCTTTTCCCTTTCTTGTTTTTATTTCAGTTTTTATGAAGAACGTGGGATTAGTTCTTGTCATGTCAATGACTAGGAACTAATTCCTCTATAGGGCTTTCCATGTTGAATCTCTAGAAACTTATTGTTATACCCCGTAGTTCTGACCCTACGTATGGGAGCGTACGAAAGGATGTAAGACTTAAAATTTTCTAAGGATAGGTTGACGGATTGTTCCGGACGGGTTTTAGTAAACTTTGAGGCGGGTTATGACCCGGTACATTGAGAGTTCCTAAGTGTTTCAAAGTCCCAGGGCGTAGTTCGTGGAGTCTAGATTCCAACGCAACCAACCGTTCGTCGATAGGACGTCGGGGTAGAAAGTTATGAGAATTACAAGTTCAGTGCGCAGTCGGACAAAAATATGTTTCGGACAAAGGCGACAGGGCCGCGGCGCCGGATGCAGGGTCGCGGCGCCGAAAGTACTGGGGGGTCGCTGAAGTTGCAGCGCCAGACATGCAGGCTGCCGAAAAGTTCGTGAGAGGTCATGGAGGTTTCAGGCACACACGCGAGGAGTTAGGAAAAGTCAGATTTTCTTTTAAAAGACCTTGGGAGGGTGACAAGTGTCCCCCCCCCCCCCATCTGATTTCTTGCATGCAATATATTGACCAAGTCTTCAAGACTTGGTCATCTTCCAATTTCTCTCTCTCTCTAAAGCAAAAGCTCCTCCTTCTCTCTACATTTCCAAAGGGAATCCAAGCCTAAGGAAAAATCTGAAAAGTTAAGAACAAAAAAGGAAGCTTGTGGCTAGCTTGTGGTGGTATTCTTGGCAAGGAAGCTAGCAAAATCTTTGGAATAAGTTTGGCTAAAACTTCAAGGTAACATTCCTTCCTTTAGAATTAGTTCTAGTGTTGCATGCTTAGAAGAAAGAACTTGTGGTAGTAAAATAATGCTCTTAGAGTCATTGCATGCTAGAAAATGTGGTTTGGATATGAAGAATGGGTTAAGAAGAGATTATGAGCATGTTGTAGCCTAAAAACTACCTTAGAATTGTTAAGTGAATTGTTGTAAACTTATGGGGCAGAATTTTACACACCCAAGTTTAGGTGTGTAATCCCCTTTAAAATGTTGGATTGTTGAACCTTAAATGTGGTGTTTGGATGATAAATTCGGCCTTGAGAAAGGTGGCAAAGTGAGTAGAAACAAAGGAAATGCTGCCCAATTTTCCATAGAATTTAGTGACCTTGAACTTAGATTGTTCTACTTTGAGATTAGAGGTTAACAAACGTATCATGATTATTATAGGTTGAAATATTACTTGCGGTAGTTGAGCTTAGCAAGTGGATTGACCAAAGAGGTATGTGAAGTTTTCCTATCTCTTGAGCATGAATAGATGAAGCTATGTAGTACGGTAGACGTACAAGATTTGGTATTCTTACTTGTTTTAAGTGTATAATGACTTGTTTCGTTTTAAGAATGTATAAGTCCCTTAGTTAGGGGAAAAGTATGATTTTACTAAAGTATAGGGCTAATATAACAACTTTATGGGAAGTTGGTTTATTAGCTTCATAAAAGGTTAATGAGAAGAGATTTACTCTAAATAAGATAAGTATATGAAGAGGCAAATTGATTTTAAGGTATCAATTGCCCAAAGGTTTTTATGTATAAAGATGAGTCATTTTTGAAAGAGTTGAAGTATATAGTACTTGGGTTAAACTCCCGGTGTTCTTTTATTAAAGATATGATTAAGTGCCTTAAGTAAACTAAAATGAGAGGGTATATGAACAAGACTAAAAAGAAGTTATAAGTTTTCTTAACTTATTTATGATTATGATATGATGACAGTTTGAGCTAGGGTAAGAGTATATCTGAGGGGCAAGCCCCAAGATCGTTATACCACCTTCTCCAGGGTAAGAGTATGTCTGAGGGGCAAGCCCCAAGATCGTCATACCACCTTCTCCAGTGTAAGAGTATATCTGAGGGGCAGATCCAAGATCGTTATACCATCTGCACCAGTGTAAGAGTATATCTGAGGGGCAAGCCCCAAGATCGTTATACCATCTGCTCCAGTGTAAGAGTATATCTGAGGAGTACAGCCCCAAGATCGTTATACCGTCTGCTTCAGGGTAAGAGTATATCTGAGGGGAAAGTCCCCAAGATCGTTATACCACCTGTTCCGTGGATTTGCTACCCATGATGCGAGGAATACCTCATGCGAGTCCTTATGGGCTTATGCGGGTGAAATAGTCCCACGCGGGCACACTATGCGAGAATACCTGCGCGGTCCACAGGACCTATGCGGGTGAAATAGTCCCAGGAGTAGGGGTGCTTATTGATACTACGGGCGAGGTACCCTGTTTTGATCCCAAGGCCCCTATTTTATGCAGTATTATATATATATACTTGTCACTCTCATTGTTAGTAAGGCACAGTAAAAGGTATTTTAATGTCTTTCATGACTCCAGCTTTCTTTTAGACTTATGATATCATTATTATAGTATTTTCCAGCTTTACATACTTGGTACATATTGTAATCGACCCCTTCCTGGGCCGCGCTCACGCCACAGGTAAGGCAGATTGAGGATCCTCGTTCTGGATCACTATTCCTGTCAAAGCTCCATTCTCCGGAAGCTTGTTTATTGTACGGATATTCCACGATGCTATAGGTATTTTGTACATTCAGGGGTATGGCGGGGCCCTGTCCCGCCACAGTTGTTATCTTTAGAGGTCTGTGGTCACCTATGTGTTTTGGGCTATAAGAACCAGTTGTACTACTACACTTTTGTTTAAGAATGTTTTATGGAAGGCAGCCTTATCGGTTGGCCAGTGATGTTTACCCCTTTTCTTTAAGTTATGTGTTATGTATGTTCCGCTGCTATTCTCTGACATATACTCGATGGTACCCGACAGGTACTACCGCGCCCGGTCGGGTCGTGACACTTATGTTATGATTTAATGCATGCTTATGGTATTTCTTCTTGTTGTTGAGATCTATCCAATAATTGAATTGAATGCTTGGTAGTTAATTGACAACTAAATACCACTATATGATTTCTAATCAGACTCCGAAAGGAGGGGATTGTGAATATGTTGTAAGTTGGGTAGACATTCTTGGATTGGGGAAGAAAATACCTCAATTATTTATGTAGCGTTAATGAGAGGCTTAAAAACCCTAATTTTGCGCATTGTGTGTGACGGTTAACTAGGTTCTTGTTCTTAATCCTCCTATAGAGTTATCTTTATCACCGAAAGGTAGGTAAGGTGCAATACTGGGGTTGAGTGTTTATATAACCCTAGCGGGAGTATAAAACGATTTAGTGAACCTGCTTTCTCCAAAAGAAGAAAACCATATGTTATGCATTAATAAGTAGCATAAGCGGATAGTGAGGAGACGTGGAAGCCCTATTCTCATCACCACTGAAGTAAACCCTATAGTTAAATAGCTTTTATAATTCTTAGTTATAAACAACAAATCCAAATATCAATTTACCAAATAGATACAAAAAAATAGATAGTTGGTAATTGAACCCTAATCCTTGAGGACGATATTCGGTCTTATCAAGACTATACTACTTGTCACGATAACGTGCACTTGCGTTAAAGTGTGTGCATCTTACCGCGCTTCAAGTTTTTGGCGCCGTTGCCGGGGATTAGGCATAGTTCAATATCAAATTTGTCTATTTGTAATTTCTAATTTGGTGTTTAATTTTTATTGTTATTTTTAATTTTTACATTTTTTTTATTATTTTCAGAAAATTCGAGGTACCGTGATTGGTTGTTTGTTTTTGATCTATTTCAGGAAATCAGTTTATGCGAAGGAGAAGAGGAGCAGACACTCTTGTTCCCTTCAATCCAGAGATTGAGAAAACCTGCAAACAGAACAGAAAGAATCAGCGGATTGCAACTTTGATAGAAATGGACGGAGGTCAAAACAATAACATGATGAGAGAAGGGTTAGGTGAAAATCAACCTAACCCAGGAGTGCCTCGGCAAATGCCAATAGACGTGGAGGAGAGAGTCCAAATCCAGCCAGAAAGGAGTTTGGGGGACTATGTGCTGCCAAGAGTGAATGGAGCACAGACATGCATTAGGCTCCCTACAATAGGAGCCAACAATTTCGAGATAAAACCGGCGATTCTGAGCATGGTACAGCACACAGTGCAATTCGGAGGACTGCCATCGGAGGATCCACATATGCACATAGCGAATTTCTTGGAGCTATGTGCAACTTTCAGATATAACGGCGTTACTGATGATGCCGTCAGATTGAGGCTCTTTCCCTTCTCACTCAGGGATAGAGAAAAAGTATGGTTGAATTCCCTGCCGATTCGATTTTTACATGGCACGAGCTGGCACAGAAATTCCTAGCCAAGTTCTTTCCCCCGTGTAAAGCAGCAAAACTGAGAGGGGAGTTGAACAACTTCTACCAAGCAGATGGAGAGTCCTTATATGAAGCTTGGGAAAGGTTCAAAGATCTACAGAGAAAGTGCCCACACCATTGCATTGAGTTGTGGAACTTGGTCCACATCTTCTACAACGGTGAGCAAAGACAACCGTAACCATTATAGATGCAATGAAAGTGGAGCATTCATGAGGAAATGTTTCACCACGCCACGAGTTATTAGAAGATATGGCAACTAACAACCATGTCACGTAAGAGAGGTCGACAAGTGGGAGAAGAAACGTGAGTCCACGAAATAGATGCTATTGTCGCTGAATGCCCAAGTGGCCCTTTTAGCGAAACAATGCAACAACATACAGTGTCAGTAAATGCGGTGCAGATGCCTAAAAGCTGTGAGATATGTGGTGGCCCACATACATTTGATAGGTGTCCTTCAGCTGATCCCAACAATATACCAATGGAGAAGGCAGAGTGTCAGGCCATAGGTAATTATCAGAGGCAACAGAACAACCCCTACTCCAACACTTATAATCCAGGGTGGAGGAACCACCCAAATTTCTCATGGAGAGGAGACCGAAGCGTGCAGAACCAGCAAGACTGAACCAGCAGAACCAATACCAAGGGCAACAGAATCAATACTGCGGGCAGAATCCAATACAGGCGATGCAGGCCAGCATAACCAGAATCAGCATCCTTTTATTCAAGCCCCACAACCTCAGCGATTCAATGCACCTGCTCAAAGAAAATCCGCAGCGATTGTAGCGGCAAAGACGCTAATGCCCAAACCTATTCATGACAGAAGCTAGATCCTCATTCAGGAACTTGGAAACTCAAGTGGGTCAGCTAGCAAAGCAGGCAAACAACAGGCCACAGGGGACATTGCCAAGCAACACAGAGGTAAATCCAAGGGAGCAATGCCAGGCAGTGCAATTGAGAAGCGGCAAACAGTTGGAGCAGCAGTCACCTCAGCTAGTAGTTGAGAAGAAGGCAGAGTTAGAAAAAGAGAAGGTGATTGAGCCCAGCCCTGTAGTAGAGAAAGCTCCGGAGAAGGAGTATACATAGAAGATCCCTTTTCCCCAGAGACTACAGCGAAAGGCGGTTGATAAACAATTCTCCAAATTTTTGGAGACATTTAGGATTTGCATATCAACATACCTTTCATAGAAGCATTAGAGCAGATGCCCTCCTATTTCAAGTTTATGAAGGAGATCTTGGGAAAAAGAAGAAAGTGGCGGAATATGAGATAGTAGCACTAATGTAAGAGTGTAGTGCTATCTTGAAGAAGAAGTTGCCACCAAAACTAAAGGATCCTCGAAGCTTTACACTACCTTGCACAGTTGGCAGCGTGACTTGCAACACAGCTTTTTGTGATTTAGGGGCGAGTATAAATCGACGCCTTGTCGCATTTAAAAGATTGGAGTCAGGTGAGGTCAAACCAACCACAGAAGCTTCGTTGGCCGACATGACGATGGTTCATCCAAGAGGCAAGATTGAGGACGTAATTGTGAAAGTAGGAAAATTCTTCTTTCCCCGCAGACTTCCTCATTCTTGATATGGAAGAAGACGCGGAAATCCCTATCATATCGGGAGGTCATTCCTAGCAACGGGAGAGCTTTGATTGATGTTGAAAGAGGAGAGTTAATATTAAGGGTGGAGAATGAAGAAATGGTGTTTAAAGTTTTTAAAACGCTATTGAGCCACCAACCATGAGTGGGTGCTTTGCAATCAGCACCATCAAACCCCCATGCGAGCCAATACAAGTCAACCAAAGAGAGATGAGCCCAAGAAAGCAGGCATGGTTTGCTGAAATTCCACTATAGGAGGTAAGTGTTCCTGAACTCCCTCTTACTGATAAAGCTAAGAAGAAGAAGAAAAAGAAAACGCAAAATGTGGAGAAATGGATTAGTTGGGGGCTTGATCCACCCCACGGTTATTAAAGCTAAGGAACTTGCGTCCGGCTAAAAGACGTTAAAGACAGCGCTACTTGGGAGGCAACCCAACGTTTTCAATTATGTTATTTCAATTCTTGTCTTTAGATTATTTTAATTTCTCCTAGAACAGTCTCACGGTCTTGGGGTCTTGTGTTTGTGTTATTGACAGGTACAGGCAAATAAACTGGAGGACGAAAAGCTGAACGAAAGCCAGGATTTCGAGCGGGTAGCGCGCGCTAAAAGAATCGAACAGCGAGAATTTTGCGCCACCAGGCGAGCGCGGCGGCAAAATTCGAAAGTTTGTTGTTCAGCGCGCATTTCCATGCAGTCGCGCGCATAAAGTCCCGGCTGCAGAAGATTGGCGCCGCGGCTGGCGGGAATCCAGAAACGTAAAGCGCCCAGAAACCAGATCTGTCCCCAATTCCAATTTCAAAAACCTAACTCCCCCTCTCCAAAAACCCACGAAATTCCAAAAAAACTTGCCCACAAATCCTCCACAAACCCAACTCAACCACAACCAAAACTCTTAAATTCTTAAAAACCTTAGCTATCTCAAACAACAAAGCTCCATTCCATAGCCTCAAACCACCAATCAAAACAAGAATGCTTGAATCTTCTCATAAAAGGTAATCTTTTCTGCTTGAGTCCTTTCAAGTCACATGAGGTAGTAGTTTGAGTATCAGAGTATTGTAGTTGAAGTAGTTTGGGTACCCAAAAGTTGATTGTGAAGTTTGGAGAAAGAGTAGAAAAGGAGTGTGGGTATTGGGTAGAAGAATTGAAGTTTGGGGTGTTGTGTTCACGCTAGTTGTTGATTGTGTAGGAAACATTTGTGCCACTAAATTGTAAGCTCCAGAAACTGTTTTAACCATGGCCACCAGGAAGAGAAGAGGCTCCACATCCACTCCAACCCCACAATACGATGATACTAGGTTTGTGAGCTACCAAGCCTTCCAAAGATACAAAAAGCTTGATACCAGACCCTTAATACCAGAAAGGGGAATGGACTACCAGAGGGAGTCATATGGGGAAGAAGATGTTTATGAGCCCATTCGGGCGATTATTGAGTTAAGGAGGTGGAGGAGATTCGTAAATCCGGAGAAGATAACACTAGTGAACACAACAATGGTGCGTGAATTTTATGCCAACTTTTCGGAGAAGGTGGAAAGGGGATGCTTTGTTAGGGGAGTTTATGTATGCGTGACGTGAGAGGATGTAAATGCACAATTGAAGACGGTTGATGTTGAAAAAAGAAGTGATTGGAATCACTTTAGAACATGGTCTAGAAGCACCGACCGCATCGACTGGAATGCCGTTGCAGACACCGTGAGCTACCATGGGGCTGTTTTTGATATTGGAAGAAATGGGTCAAGAGCACTGAACAGGTGCCAATTCAACAAAGCAGCCAAAGGTTGGCTATATTTCGTCGCCGCGTGATTCCATCCACGCACTTCACCAGAGTGCGGAGGATGTGATTAAACTGATATATGGAATTATGAGGGGAATGACGATTGATGTGGGGAAAGAGATAGTGCAGAGCATTGAAGAAATCAGCAGGTTGGTGACAACAGGTGGATTGGGACACGGCTCACTTATCACTAGTCTATGCGCCTTCCGAGGGGTCCCAACTCTACCCACTGACACTCATGAGAGAAACCAATTGTCGGTGTCCTGTGGGATAATACACTCTTTCCCAGACCCAAGCCCCCCAGCAGCCAGACGGAGAGTACAACCAGCAGCAGCAGCAGCAGCAGAGGCCGCAATGAACGAGGATGAGCCTGAAATAGGGGCTCAATATGCGGCAGGACCTAGCCACCAGCCAACCACAGAAGCAGAACCTCCAGTGCCGACCAGAGAATGATGATGCAACATTTCGGCACATTGATACAAGGACAAAATGAGTTGAGATAGGGACAGCATGAGTTGCGACAAGGGCAATAAGAATTGAGGCGGGAAGCGAATGCCAGCACGCAGTATGACGAGATGAGTTCCCTGTTCAACCAATGGTCGATGCATTATCCACCGCCACCACCACCATTTTAGCCAAAGTCTGTAAGTGTTTTATTTTATTTTTTTAGTGTCTTTGAGTCTACACACATTGGGGACAATGTGTGATTTAAGTTTGGGGGATGTTTTATGTGTATCTTGTTTATTTGTGTCATGATATGTTTTATTTAAGTCTTTTTGATTGTTTTATGTTTATTTTGAGTCACCAAAAATTTTTCTTTTTGAGTCATTATTGCCTGTCAAAGATCATGAATGCTGTAGTTGCTAGAAACACCTAGTGAAGTAAGGTGGAATAATGTAACGGAATTGAACCAACTATCTAAACACTTAGGTTAGATATGCCAAAAACTCACAGAATCTGTCTAGTTGGAGTTTCTTGCTTGAATTATGCATGCTAAAGGATAAATACTTATGTGTTATAACTTCTTGCTATTTGAGGCGAAATAGTTAGGATATGCATGTTAGGGAGATAACTCAGGCATTTCTTTGATAGCCAATTCTTACCATTTTTTTCTATCCCGGACTTTAAAAAGATCCCTAGTCAGCCCCATTGAGCCAAATATTGAAACTTCTTCTTTGACACCCTATATTCCCACAAATTGTACCATAAGTAAAAATATGAATTAGTGGAATACATTGTGTTAAAAAAAAGAGACAAAAAGAGTGAATAAGCCTGTTGCACCCCAATAAAAAATAAAAAAAATAAAAAAGTAATAAGAAATAGGCAAAAGCCTAAGTTTGGGGGTGCTTGTCATTTTTATATACTTCACTCTCCCAAAACAAAAGAGGGGAAAGATAGAATTGAAATGAAGAAAAGAACAAAAAGAAAAGGGAAATACTGAAAAGTTGAAGAGCTTATGGTACACGAAATGAGCCAAAAATGCCTATTTTTACCTACCTATACCTAAGCCTACATTACAACCCTTAAAGTCCTGAAGATCTCTTTTATGCATATCCAGAATTAGTGGAGAATAGCAAGTAAGCATGCCATAGGATTTTTTGAATTCTCATGCATGATTTAGTATATTGACTTCCGTTAACCATGATGAATATGAGTTTGCGAAATATCTAGCTTAAATGTGATGAAATGTCATTCTATATGTTCCTGCATATTATTTTGCTAACCTTCATGTTTTTCTAGTTAACACTAATGCAGCAAAAGTAATCAATGGCAGTGAGTCTTTTATTTTCGTTCTTTGAGTCTTTTATTTCTTTCTTTCTATCTTTGCTCGAGGGCAAGCAAAGGTTAAGTTTGAGGGTATTTGATCGGTGTATTTTATATACACCTTTTGAGTCTGTTTTAGTTAGTCTTTTGTCCTGTTTTGCACATATAAGTGTCGTATTAGGATAGTTTTCCTTTCTTTTGAGTCAAAGTGGTTAAAATGGTCAAATGGCGGAAAAGGAGCTAAAAGAGGGAAAAAGAGGAGAGTCCAGAGCTAAAAACAGAGAAAGTGGCGAACGAGGCTGAAATCCAGACCAGCGCGCCTCGCGATCGAAGCGGGCGCGCGCCACTATCCGAGAGGTCGCAGAAGACTCAGCGCGGCGCCTCACGACCAGTGCGGCCGCGGCGCTAAACATCCGAAGCTCAGAAGTTGTAGCCGCGGCTACCGCATGCCAGAAATCGGCCGCGCGCCAAATCATCGGACGGATTGTAGAGTTCGGCGCGCTGTATGCGAGCGCGGCGCTGAAAAATAAGGTTTCAGGCGGATTTTGGGCGAGCTGCGAGGAAAAGTTGAGGCGGTTTCGGCTATAAAAGCGAGAACCCTAGGCGCTTTTAAGGGTTCCCTTCGCACAACACAAGGCTTCTTGCTTGGAGATTGGAGACCATAGTTTAGTAATTTATTTTCCTTCTTGTTTTTATTTCAGTTTTTATGAAGAACGGGATTAGTTCTTGTCATGTCATGACTATGAACTAATTCCTCTATAGGCTTTCATGTTGAATCTCTAGAAACTTATGTTATGATTTAACGACGCTTATGGTATTTCTTCTTCTTGTTGAGATCTATCCAATAATTGAATTGAATGCTTGGTAGTTAATTGACAACTAAATACCACTATATGATTTCTAATCAGACTCCGAAAGGAGGGGATTGTGAATATGATGTAAGTTGGGTAGACATTCTTGGATTGGGGATGAAAATACCTCAATTATGTATGTAAGCGTTAATGAGAGGCTTAAAAACCCTAATTTTGCGCATTGTGTGTGACGGTTAACTAGGTTCTTGTTCTTAATCCTCCTATAGAGTTATCCTTATCACCGAAAGGTAGGTAAGGTGCAATACTGGGGTTGAGTGTTTATATAACCCTAACGGGAGTATAAAACGATTTAGTGAACCTGCTTTCTCCAAAAGAAGAAAACCATAAGTTATGCATTAATAAGTAGCATAAGCGGATAGTGAGGAGACGTGGAAGCCCTATTCTCATCACCACTGAAGTAAACCCTATAGTTAAATAGCTTTTATAATTCTTAGTTATAAGCAACAAATCCAAATATCAATTTACCAAATAGATACCAAAAAATAGATAGTTGGTAATTGAACCCTAATCCTTGAGGACGATATTCGGTCTTATCAAGACTATACTACTTGTCACGATAATGTGCACTTGCGTTAAAGTGTGTGCATCTTACCGCGCATCACTATGTTGCGGAAGTGTATTGGAGATCCATCTAGAGTGCACCCGATTCTTGATGTCTAGGTGATAGAGGGGTTATCATATGAGGAGAGACCCATAGCGATACTCGATCGCCAGGCTAGGCGACTGCAGACAAAGGATGTGGCTTCCGTCAAGGTCTTATGGCGGAACGAGAACAGGGAAGAAATGACATGGGAAGCAGAAGAGGACATGATGAAGAAGTATCCTCACTTGTTTCCTACACCTCCAGGTAACCCACTTTCCTTCTTATTAGTTTAATTTGGCATATATGCTTAAGTATTGTTGTGGCCATGTGGAGCGTCCTTATTTGCAAGAAGAATAGTTAAGAGGGTCTATGTCGATATTGTGATTTGAGTAAGCCTAGAAGGAATATTCGGGACGAATGTTTCTAAGGGGGGGAGAATGGTACACCCCGTAGTTCGTGTCCTGCTTATGGGGACGTACGAAAGGAGTTAAGACTTAAATTTTAGAATGATGGGTTGACGGAATGTTTCGGACGGATTGTTAGTCAACTTTGAGGCGGTTTATGTCCAGTTTCATTAAGAGTTCCTAGGTGTTTCAAAGGCCTAGTATGTAATTCATTGAGTCTAGTTCCCAACGCAACAAACTGTTCGTCGATAGGACATCGGAGTAGAAAGTTATGGAAGGTACAAGTTCAGTGCTGTCACGACCCGACCCCGGGCCCGTGACTGGTGCCCTACCTGGGCACCCTTACAGGTAAACATCAGAGATAATCAGCGGAACATACATGAAACTTATAAAATAAAACAACAGAAATAAACAACAGGTCAGCCGATAGGGCTACCTTCCTGGACGTACATACATGAACGAAGCAGTTGCCTCCTTTCTTTACAAACAGACCCACAATATGTGACTACAGACCTCTAAGAGTTTTAACATAACTGCTGTGGCGGGACAGGGCCCCGCCATACCCCTGAATATACATAGCCATGACAACTCCGGAACATCGGAGCCATCTAAAATGCTGAACCAGGATCCTAAGCTCGCGGATCCACACTGTGTACCTAAACCTGCGGACATGAACGCAGCCGAAAAGTCGCATAACAAATTTACGAATATGGAGCAAATAACGTGCAAGAATCAAATCATAATCGCATGTTACAAAGAACGTCCTTTTAACTCCTGAAATCAATCATATATTAACCGTTCCTTTCCTTCTTTCGATAAGATTTAACAACATATTCTTACATACTTACTTAAGAGCTTAATCCAGCCTTTTTCACATAACTTACATATCTTACATAACATAATCCGGCCCATTTGCGGGACACGGTGTACTGATGAATCATGTAACATAATCCGCCCGCTCGGTGTGCATCGTGGAATCATATAACATAATCCGGCCCGCCTGTGGGGCTCGGTGTACTGTGGAATCATGTAGCATAATCCGCCCGCCCGCGGCCTGCATCGTGTGGAATCATGTAGCATAATCCACCCGCTTTGTGGGGCTCGGTGCATCGTGGAATCATGTAGCATAATCCGCCCGCTGTGGCCTCGGTGTAAGATGACGAACCCGCCATGTGTAGGCTCGGGGTAATATGGCATAATCCGCCTATGTGTAGGCTCGGTATCTCATAACGTAATCCGCCTATTTGTAGGCTCTGTGTATTTCATAACGTAATCCGCCTATGTGTAGGCTCGTGTGATTTTCCTTACATAACATTTTAAAACGTATTGTTACCTCTTCTTAAGTCGTTATAACAACTTCCCATAAAGCTATTATAACAACCTTTCATTTTAGAACTCAAGGCACTTTTGTTCTTACAACATTAGGGAAACTAGACCTAAAATACCACGTACATACGCATTTAATGAATCATAAACTTCTTTCTTTTTAAAACTCAAGTCACATACTCTTAAAATCATGTCATCAATACTTTTAGAAATCAAGTCCACAACTTGAAAAATAAAGTTTTATAATCCTTAGAAGACAACCAAAGTTCATAGTCTTAAAACCTTATATCATACATTCTTTAAAATCCACTTACTTATACTTATACAAAACAAATATAAAGTTTCATACACTTCCAAAACCAAGTAACTTATTCTCTTAAAACCATATAACTTTCACTTTTAAAAATCAATCCCTTTTCACATATAAATTCAAGTCATTTTTGAACGTAAAATCCACTTACTTACTTTAAATAAATCAAGACACATAGTTTTAAATCAAATCTCATATTTTCATAACCATTCTTAGCAACAACTCACATAAGACTTGTTAAGGACTTAGACAATTTAACATACTTATAACTTATGATAACTTAGACATAACAGTTACGTAGAGTAAATCAACATACATACTTCTTAACTTCTAAGAATAGAAGGAATCATGAAATAATACCACATGTATATTCCATACATAGAACCATGTCTAAAGAAGGAAGAGGTTCACATACCTCGCGACGATTATCGACAAGAGCAAAAAGCTCCAAAGTACTTCCACCTTGAGCTATTCCATTCTTCAAGTATGATACGCTATACCTAGTACGTCAACCTATAATGGTCACCATACGTCCATTAACTTCTTACTTCATACGTAGAATATTTTAGGTGCTCAGTCGCTAAATTCTACTAAAATCTGACAAGACCTCCTTTGTTTCTACTTACTTTGCCACCTTTTCAAGGCCGAATACAATAACCAAACAGCCCCAATTGGCTCACAATTTCTATAAGGTACTCCAATACAAATGACTAACTAAATTTCCAATTGGCTCACAATTTTGAAAGTAGTCCAATACAAATGAAAAACAAACTAAAAAGTCCAAATTCGGCCACCTTGAGTTCAACCTTACCAATTCTTATCAAATTTCCATTTCAAACCAAATTGGTAGCATAACATGATATCAAGTCGTATTTGATTATAACAATCCATAATCTCAAGTAGGTAACATGCGACGATTTCTAATAACGACTAAATTGAAATCCAACTTAACAAGGCTTATATAACATTTCGAATTTAGCTACAAGCACTCCATAATACTTATAAACTTCAACTTAACCACTTCATGCTATCAACATGTAAAGCTAACAACAATAATAATACATAATCTTGTAACATCTTAAAGGACAAGATTATACCTTAACGATTCTCAAACCAATCTTCAACCAAGTCGTTCCTTAGCAACTTAGAGACTCTCCAAGATACTTCAATCCGCTACTGAGACCCTTAGAACCATACCAACAATTTTCCTTCAAACTCCCAACCAAAACCTAGAAAAGCCATTAGGTTTTCACTCATGACTAATACGAAAACTCTCTTTTTCCGGATTTTTCTATTGAGATATACTTACATAACACTCATGAACCTTGGTTTAAAGTGGGGATTTATTGACAACAAACAAAAATTTTCTTGTTCAAATGAGCTCAAAGCCGAGAGCTCCTAATGCCTAAGCTCCATTCTCTAAAAATTTTCTAAGTGTTATGACAAGTCTTGCTACTAGTACTACTATATAGTTCAATGGAGGGTCAATATGCAAACAATTTGGTGGTTTGGATGATCTCTAATTAAAATATCAAGACTTTGAACCCTTTGACTTAGTCAATTTTGTCAAGCTAATTAATAGGAAGACTTAGTCATCGTAAGGCTATGGTCAATGACCATTTTGGCCATGACATTTTCGTCCCAGGCATAAATAAGGGGGTGACAAGTGTCGCCTCCCATTCACACAATAATACGCTTTCCGACAATTTCAAATTTCCAGTAAATTTTACAAGTCTCAAATCTTAACACTTCATGAGTTCTTACTTACGTTCTTAAAACATGTCCCTGTAATTACTGGTGTAACATTCTCCCCCTTAGAAACATTCGCCCTCGAATGTTCTTTCTGAGTCAAACTTATAATTAGCGACATAGTTTCCTTTCACAACCTCATTATACCAACAATGCCACACATGGCCCTAATACTCGCACACGCATACTTGTCCATCATAAGCCCAAAAGAGATTATCCTTTCGTATTTCCAATTCATACTAGCATACATACATAACTTCCATACCAATCGGCCTCAAATCTTTGGAGTCACTCTATAAAACAATATAAGGCCATTTTCGGCCACGACTGGTTCGGTGGAACGCGTCCACGAACCCAGAAACAATTAACTAGACACGGCCTTGCACTCGCGTGACCACACGTGGCTAACTACTACCAACTGATCCCACTCCATTCCAGCCATGGGAGACCCAGAATGAGTCCTCAACCCACTCGGCCGCACTTAACTCTTATCCTCGTCCGACTTAAAATCTTATTGCAGAGAGAGCCTTATATACCTAAGGTCTCGGCAGTAATCAATATTCTTAGGCTCGCAATTTCCATGCTCCACGCCTACCTTACCAGTCCCCCAGTAACCGGGTACAAAAACATCTCATAAAACCATAACCATGTTGTCTCGATCACAACAACCATTACTTACTCTATCCAGACCTCATCCGTATAATTCTCTTAAGCTTACTACGCAGCTTAATCTATTAACACGACATTCCGTTAGGTTCCTTAATCATGGCTTCTTAAGGGTTCACTACCCTATCAGACAGCTCATCCTTTCCCAATTACCTTAAATAAAACATAAGACCTTGGCGAAAATTCATTAACTATTCCATACCTTCCCGGTATCTAGTTAGTCTTTACCAATTTCTGGTAATCTAAAATCATTCTAGGCAACACGCGTCTGACACTCGTACATAACTCCGTATAGATGTATATCACCATACCAACTATACTACAATCATTACCAACCTGGATACGCAATCCACATAGTCCTTCTTGGGTCACGCCTTCTCAGAATGCAATCAACATAACTCGTTAGGGAGGAACGACCCTAACAACACAGCTCTATCGCACGATCTCAGAGTGAGAAGAATGGAAACCAATCCTAAATGTCCTGCAGCCTCCTGATTATAGATGTGGTGCACAACACACCGATAATCAAGACTCTACTAGACACGGTCTGTAGACACTTTCCGAGGACTAATTGCTCTGATACCACTTTTGTCACTTTGTCGCGAGCCTTGCTCCGACGACCCAACAAATGGTACCGGCTGCCATGATCTCGAGGCATGCCTCACGCCATCTTCTCGGACGTGCCATACGGAGAGCCACGGTTGCCGGTTCCCGTGGTAGAGGCTCGCCTCTTATACGCTCACCGGCGGGTCGCATAACAAAAATTTAATATGGAATGTAAATAACGTGCAAGAATCAAATCATAATCGCATGTTAACGCCCTTTTAACTCCCGAAATCAATCATATATTAACTGCTCCTTTCCTTCTTTCGATAAGATTTAACAACATATTCTTACATACTTACTTAAGAGCTTAATCCACCTTTTTCACATAACTTACATATCTTACATAACATAATCCGCCCATTTGCGACACACGGTGTCTTGATGAATCATGTGACATAATCCGCCGCTGTGGGGCTCGGCATCTTGTGGAATCATATAACATAATCCGCCCGCCCGCCTTGCATCGTGGAATCATGTAGCATAATCCGCCCGCTGTGGGGCTCGGTGCATCGTGGAATCATGTAGCATAATCCGCCCGCCCGCCTTGCATTGTGGAATCATAAAGATAATCCGCCCGCTGTGGGGCTCGGTGTAAGATGACGTAACCCTACCTATGTGTAGGCTCTGGGTAATATGGCATAATCCGCCTATGTGTAGGCTCTGTATCTCATAACGTAATCCGCCTATTTGTAGGCTCGATTGTATTTCATAACGTAATCCGGCCTATGTGTAGGCTCGGTGTGATTTTCCTTACATAACATTTTAAAACGTATTGTTACCTCTTCTTAAGTCGTTATAACAACTTCCCATAAAGCTATTATAACAACCTTTCATTTTAGAGAACTCAAGGCACTTTTGTTCTTACAACATTAGGGAACTAGACCTAAAATACCACGCATATACATACGCATTTCAATGTAATCATAAACTTCTTTCTTTTTTAAAACTCAAGTCACATACTCTTAAAATCATGTCATCAATACTTTTAGAAATCAAGTCCACAACTTGAAAAATAAAGTTTTATAATCCTTAGAAGACAACCAAAGTTCATAGTCTTAAAACCTTATATCATACATTCTTTAAAATCCACTTACTTATACTTATACAAAACAAATATAAAGTTCCATACACTTCCAAAACCAAGTAACTTATTCTCTTAAAACCATATAACTTTCACTTTTAAAAATCAATCCCCTTTTCACATATAAATTCAAGTCATTTTTGAACGTAAAATCCACTTACTTACTTTAAATAAATCAAGACACATAGTTTTAAATCAAATCTCATATTTTCCTAACCATTCTTACCAACATCTCCCATAAGACTTGGTAAGGACTTAGGACAATTTAACATACTTATAACTTAGGATAACTTAGACATAACCCTTACGTAGAGTAAATCAACATACATACTTCTTAACTTCTAAGAATAGAATGAATCATGAAATAATACCACATGTATATTCCATACATAGAACCATGTCTAAAGAAGGAAGAGGTTCACATACCGCGACGATTATCGACAAGAGCAAAGCTCCAAAGTACTTCCACCTTGAGCTATTCCATTCTTCAAGTAGGATACGCTATACCTAGTACGTCAACCTATAATGGTCACCATACGTCCATTAACTTCTTACTTCATACGTAGAATATTTTAGGTGCTAAGTCGCTAAATTCTACGGAAAATCGGACAGCACCTCCTTTGTTTCTACTTACTTTGCCACCTTTTTCAAGGCCGAATACAATAACCAAACAGCCCCAATTGGCTCACAATTTCTATAAGGTACTCCAATACAAATGACTAACTAAACAGCCCCAATTGGCTCACAATTTAGAAAGTAGTCCAATACAAATGAAAAACAAACTAAAAAGTCCAAATTCGGCCACCTTGAGTTCAACCTTACCAATTCTTATCAAATTTCCATTTCAAACCAAATTGGTAGCATAACATGATATCAAGTCGTATTTGATTATAACAATCCATAATCTCAAGAGGTAACATGCGATGATTTCTAATAACGACTAAATTGAAATCCAACTTAACAAGGCTTATATAACATTTCGAATTTAGCTACAAGCACTCCATAATACTTATAAACTTCAACTTAACCACTTCATGCTATCAACATGTAAAGCTAACAACAACAATAATAATACATAATCTTGTAACATCTTAAAGGACAAGATTATACCTTAACGATTCTCAAACCAATCTTCAAATCCGAAGTCGCTCTTAGCAACTTAGAGACTCTCCAAGATACTTCAATCCGCTTGAGACCCTTAGAACCATACCAATAATTTTCCTTCAAACTCCCAACCAAAACCTAGAAAAGCCATTAGGTTTTCACTCATGACTAATACGAAACTCTCTTTTTCCGGATTTTTCTATTGAGATATACTTACATAACACTCATGAACCTTGGTTTAAAGTGGGATTTATCGACAACAAACAAAAATTTCTTGTTCAAATGAGCTCAAAGCCGAGAGCTCCTAATGCCTAAGCTCCAATTCTCTAAAAATTTCTAAGTGTTATGACAAGTCTTGCTACTAGTACTACTATATAGTTCAATGGAGGTCAATATGCAAACAATTTGGTGGTTTGATGATCTCTAATTAAAATATCAAGACTTTGAACCCTTTGACTTAGTCAATTTTGTCAAGCTAATTAATTGGAAGACTTAGTCATCTTAAGGCTATGGTCAATGACCATTTTGGCCATGACATTTTCGTCCAAGGCATAAATAAGGGGGTGACAAGTGTCGCCCTCCCATTCGTCACAATAATACGCTTTCCGACAATTTCAAATTTCCGGTAAATTTTTACAAGTCTCAAATCTTAACACTTGTGAGTTCTTACTTACGTTCTTAAAACATGTCCTGTAATTACGGGGTGTAACAAGTGCGCTGTTGAGCAGTAATGAATTTTCGGTCAGGGGCCACAGCGCATGGGCCGGATGCATACGCGACGGAAGTTCCGAGTTCGAGAGCCGCACCGGCTGCAGGGTCGCGGCGCCGAGGCGGAGTTTTTGCGGAAAACTGAGGGAAAATCAGATATTTTCTTTTAAAAAGGCCATGGGAGGGTGACAAGTGTCCCCCCCCCATCTGATTTTGCATGTCCTATTTATTGACTTCTTGAAAGCTCTCCCTTCTCTCTAAAAAGCTCTTCCTTCTCTCTAAAATCTCTCTCTCTTCTCTCTAGAAATTCAAGAAGAAACCAAGGTGTAGAGCAAATTTCAGAAAAAATGTCAAGAAGGAAACTTGTTGGCAAGCTTGTAGGAGTTTTGTGGAGGTGATTGTGGAAAGAAGACAAGTGAAATTTGTTGGATTAATTTGGGTAAGCTCTAAGGTAACAATCCTTTCTCTTTTGCTAGTAAATTGTGTTGCATGTGTGGAAGAAAGGACTTATAGTTGTCAATATTGCCTTTAGATGTATTGCATGTAGGAATTGGATTAAAAAGGAGTTGGATAAGAAGTTATGTTGTTATACCTCAAAATTGCCAAATTGGACCTTGTAGTTTGTATTAGTTGTTATGTATTGTGGGGCAGAAATTTTACACGTCCAAGTTAGGCGTGTAATCCCCTTTGTATTGATTGGATTGTTGAGCCTAAAAAGTGGCGTGTTTGGTTATTGAATTCGGCCTTGAAAAAGGTGGCAAAGTATGTAGAAACAAAAGAAGTGCTGTCCAATTTTCCGTAGGAATAAGGGACGTTTCAATTAGAATGTTCTACGTTGAAGATATAGGCTAATTGACGTATTATGGTCATTATAGGTTGACATACTACGTGCGGTATATTGTACTTGCAAGTGAATTGACCCGAAGAGGTATGTGGAACTTTCCTATCTCTTGAGCATGACTAGTTGCACTTATGTAGTACGGTAGAAGTACAAGGCTTTGATATCCCTTACTTGTTTTAAGGATGGCCAAGTTTGGTGAGTAAGGGGATTAACTCATTTCTTTTAAAAGTATTAAGGATGTCTTAAGTTTTCAAAGTTAAGGGACTTGATGTGTTTTAAGTATATGATATTTGTTTCGTTTTTAAAAGTATAAGTCCCTTGGATTTAGGGAAATGTATTTGACTAATGTATAACGTTAATATAATGACTTTATGGGAAGTTGGTTATATTAGCTTTATGGAAGGTTAACAAAGAAAGATTTACTCTAAGTAAAATAAGTACGGATAAATGATTTGAATTTGTGAAAGGCAAATTGATTTTTAAGGCATTAATTGCCTAAGGTTTTAAAAGAAATGAAGTCACATGATTTAGAAGATTATGATATTTCTAAAAGGAAATGTGACTTGTCTTGAAAAGTAGTCGTGACTTGATACTACGGTTATTAGTATCTTGGAAGTTTTATATAAAAAGGAGTCATTTCTTAAAAGGTTAGAAGTATGTGGTACTCAGGTTGAATTCCCGGATTTTCTCTTAAATGACATGTTAGTGCCTTAAGTAAACTAAAATGAGAGGATATATTAATAATGTTAATAATAAGTTAGGGGATTTTCTTAACTTGCTTATGTTATGATAAGCCGGTAGCGCTTATGTTATGTATGATAGCCGGTTGTGCTAGGTTACGTATTATTATTATTACGGGTAAACCCCGAGTTACTACTTATGCCATGGATTTGCTACCCATGATGCGAGTGCGGCGCTTGTACTCACGCGGTCCACAGATCCACGCGGTGAAATAGTCTCACGCGTGAAATAGTCCCACGCGAGGCGGATGACCTCACGCGGGTCCACAGACCCATGCGGGTGAAATAGTCTCAGAAGTAGGATTGCTTAATGATACTACGGGCGAGGGACCCTGTTTTGATCATGAGCCTCCTATTTTTATGCAGTAAAGTTTATACTTGTTACTCTCATTGTTAGTAAGGCACAATGCAATGTAATTTGATTTTCATCTATGACTCCAGTTTATTTTAGACTTATGATATTATTACAGTATTTTCCAGTTTTACATACTTGGTACATATTGTGTACTGACCCCATTCCTCGGGTGGTGGATCCTCATTCTTAGGATCTTTGCTCAGGTGTCAGAAGCTCTATTTCTCCGGAGGCTTGACTTTTGGTACGGTTCTCCCTGATGTTGTAGTTATTATGTACATTCAGGGGTATGAGGGGGCCCTGTCCCGTCATAGTGGTTACACACTCTTAGAGGCCTGTAGTCCCTGTTATAAATTGGGTTGTTAAGGATATAACTGTTCAGTTTTTTCTATAGTTATATTTACGGAAAGGTAGCCATTTTGGGTTAGCCTGTTTCACATTTTATATTGTTTCTTGTTTATGAGTTTACTTCCGCTGGTTTTCTCTGATGTTGTATCACAAGGGTGCCCGGGGTAAGGCACCAGTCACGGGTCCGAGGTCGGGTCGTGACAAAAACTTAGTCTCGTGGTCTGCAAAACGAAAATCTACATTATCACGCTCCAGTGCAAAGGTCGAGTATCGAGGGGTAGCCAGTGTGGTATCTGAATTATGTTGGTTACGTAATTTTTTCTTAGAACTTCATTATCTCATTAAGAAAGCTACCTTGATATATTGTGATAATATTAGTGTAGTTTATCTTTCTGGTAATCCGGTTCAACATCAGTGCACTAAACACATCGAGATGGATATTTAATTTGTTCGTGAAAAGGTAGCTCGTGGACAAGTACACGTCTTACATGTCTCTTCTAGATACCGAATTATAGACATATTTACTAAGGGTCTTCCCTCGGTTCTATTTAAAGATTTTAGGGACAGTCTCAGCGTATGATGACCGCCCGCTATGACTGCGTGAAAATATACCATAATATACACAGTATAATATGTTGCGTATATCGTGTATATCACGAAACCCAAGACAATTGGGAGACCGTGATATACACGGTATACACATCGTGTATATTATAGTTTTGATAATATGTTATTTGTATTTAATTAGCATTGTACACTTATCATACTTGTAGAATTCTTGTATAAATATAATAGAATTTTGAGAGTAGAATAGAAATAGAATTTTTCATATTATGAAAATTATAAATTGTAAAGTATATATACACTCACTCATTAATGAAAATAATGAAGATATGATTTCTTTGAATGAAAAAATGACTCCTCTAACTAAAGTAGAAAAAACAAAATTTGTAAGTGGCATTGCACTCCCTATCCTCCAACACATTCCACCTCCACCCCCTACCTCTACCCCTGTGCCCCATCCCTACACTCCACCCATTCCTCTAGAGTACTTTTTTAATAATATTTTATGTTTATTTATCAAATATCATGAAAAAATAAAAAATTCACTTATTTATGAAAAAAATATTTTCGAATACCAAACACACCCAAAGTTAAAACAAACTTGCCAAAAAGGTGATAAGAATCATCACCCAATTGACTTTCGTATTACATGGTAGGAAGTATTTAATCACTGCAGAATGCATTACAGTAAGTTATTGGCCCTATTGGGTCCCAATGTTCTCTGACATTTCCTTATCAAACCTTTTCTTTTTTACGGATACATTGTTTATGGTTTAGTTCCCATTAAATATTTAATGATTTAATTGCAAGTTCTAAGCACTGGAGGTAAAAACAAATTCAATGGTCGGAGACAAACTAAGATTTTGGCTCTTCATAGTTCATAATTGGTAGGGGAAAGAAAGAGACAGAAATCAAGAAAGAACATTTAGTAGAAAAAAAATAGGGGTGGCCAGTGGGAGGGGCCGGGGCGGGACAGGATTTGGGGGGACGGGGTGGGGATTGGGATTAGGATATGGCGGGCTAGGATATGGGGACGGAAAGAGGTCCCGTCCCATATTCCGCCGGATTGGGGGGACGGGTCGGGGGATTTTGGGGGACTTAATTTTTTTTCAAGATACTTAATTTAAAAAAAAATAAATACTTAAATAATTGAACAAGATAGTGAAAAAAAATCTCAAGGCATTGCCTCTTATATTATTTAATAGAAATATGATTTTATTTTGTAATACAATTTCAAAATTATAACTTTGTTTCGTAATTAAAAAGTTACAAATCACATAGTAAAATTGCAATTAAAATTACATATTCAACCATATTTTTTTTAATTTTCTCACAATCTCTTGAGGATCATCTGTTGGAATTGAAAGTTGTTGGTCAAATTATTCGACGTCGCTTCCGCTCCATCAAATAAGATTTCGTTGTAGTTGTAGTCGTCTACTTCGTTGATCTCTGGTTGACCGCACCTTCTACGCTCCGCTCTAATCCAATCTTTGAATAAAACTGCAAGCTTCAAGTTGTCTCCCGTCAATGAGTGTATGTGCTCTCCTATTTGAAATCATCTTCCAGCAGAAAAAACGTTTTTAGAAGTTGTTAATGATGCTTGAATATTCAACACATCTCAGGTCATCTTTGATAGTGTCGTAAATGTTTTCTCATTCTCCTTCAAGTATTTCAGCAAGTCTTCACGTCCATTTTCATTGACTATTGATTCGAACTGTACAACATCCTCCAAACATAAACATCAAACCCAGTAATTTGTGAAGAACTTGAACCACTATACATTCTATTTCTAAGACCTTGAATACTTAAAGCGGAAACCGCATATTTTTTACAAGATTGCATTGAAGTAGAAGAAGATGGTACAGAAGCCGGTTGATTATTAACACTTTGTTGTTGGTAATACATATACATATTTTTACATTATGTTTGTATGCTAGACATAAACTCTTCTTTAGTTGATTCGTAAGTTGGTTCTTCAGTTGGGTCTGTTGGAAGTATTTCTAAGCATTTATAAATCGTTTTAATAAAACATTACAACCGTCTACTTTAATAGTAGGATTTAATACAGCACCAATAAAATAAATAGTAGGAATAAGTAAAAAACATTAATTTTACAAATATTTTTGCAATAGCTGGAGCGTAAGTTGTTTTTTTCATATATTCATTACATAACAAAATATTAGAGCTATATAAAATAACATAGATGAAATAGTAGGATAATAAATACCAGAAAATATCTTAGTAGCTAGAAAAAATTTCTCTAAAAATACAATAAGTTCCAAAATTTTATACCAATCATCATATACAAGCATATTCGTTTGATTTTGATTATGGACGTTAAATAATAAAGTTATAGGACTTTTATACTCGTGAGCAACATGTAATTATTCATACAAAGAGTTTCACCTAGTCGCAACTTCTTCTGGATTTTCCTATAAGGTAATCCACAATCATGACAAATTTTTATACTCTTTGCGTCTTTGTATTTTATTACCTTTTAAAATAAAGTTAATAGCAAATTGTACTTTGTCAAGGATGTTTCTAAAAAGTTTTAGGCAATCCTTTACAACTAAGTTATAAATATGTCATGCACATCTAACATTAAAATATGAGAAAAATAAGGAGTCAATCGAGTTTTTAAAATGTTTACAACATAATCATTAGAAGAAGCATTATCTAATGTAATAGTCATAATCTTATCAGTAATTTCATAATATTCATTAATTTCATGAATAATTTCAAAATAAAAACTCCAGTGTGTCTTTCATCAATATATCTATATTTTAATATACGTTTTTGCATAGACCAATTGTCATCTATCCAATGACATGTAATAGTTAAATAATCATTACAATTAGTACTACGACCTATGTCATAAGTGATAGTCACTTTGTCATTAAAATGATACAATGCATAACGTAAATATTGTTGATATTCATGCGCAAATTTATAAAATTTCTTCTAATAGTTGATCTAGAAAAACCGTTAAAAGCATAATTATATGTTTCTCGAATGTAATGAATAAAACCAGGAGATGAATGAAATGAAAAAGACAAACCCTCCACAATAACTAATTTTGCTAAATTTTCTAGGTCTTTGTGTTTACCATATTTCAGACATATAACTCCTCCGTCATCGGATTAATTCGACTCTGTACTTGGTCGGGGACACTATGTAAACCCAACTCAGAAGGAATTTGCACACCCGCTTTTTCAGCCAAGTATTGGTTATACCTTTCTTTGTGAGAATTTTCTACATGTCTCATTAAACCTCCTATCCCACATTGACCTTTTTCAGTTTTAAATTTATAAATTTCGCGATAAATTTTACAAATAGTTATTTGATTAGGAATGTCCCTTTCAAAAAAATCTCATGCATGTGATTTTAATTTTTGTTGTTTTTGTCCTCTTCTCATATTAGGGGGAATATGAGGGATTCTAATTTCAGTTTCAGCTCGAGACTCAGTCTGATCCTGATGTGGAGATGCACTAGTGGGTGTGTTATCAAAATTATCTTCTAAATCAAAGTCTAATTCAGATGCATAATACCTCAAGATCTAATGATATATAAATATTAACATTAAAAATATCAGCTTCATCAATCATCGTAATTAGGATTACTAGAATATGCACCCTTACCCTTATTACCCCTACTACCTCTACCAAAAAAACATTCAATTAATTCCATTATAATTATGCAAATAAATAATTAAAGTTAATGAAATTAAGTATGATAATTATAATGAAGTAACAATAATAATTTAAATAATAGAAGGAACAAAGGTACCAAACGCCGACGTAACGTCGACGTGTAATCGAGGTTGAAAATTGAAACTTTGCTCGATGATCCTCAAGCTAGTTGCCAACTTCACTCCCAATTTTTGAACTTTGAAATTAGCAAATAAAATATAATATTTAGTGTGTAATTTAGAATTGTAGAGATAGAGATAGAGAGATTAGAGAGATGGTATGAAGATTTGTGAGAAAAATGAAGAAGAAAATGAGATATTTATAGTTGAGAAATAGGGTTAATATGTAAATTTACTAACTTATGGGTTAAAAATAAATATTAAGAGGTAGAGGGGTTTATGGGGTGTGGGGGGACCGAAATGGTCGTTACTTGCCGTTCCCAACGGCTAAAATCGAAAGTGCTCAGTTGTGCAATTGCTAGTTCTGCAAAGGGGAGGGGGGACGGGGCGGAGCGGGTCGTTGGTGGGGATGGGGCCGGATCGGGACTGGAGGGACGAGCTCTAGTCCCGTCCCGAATTCGAACCCCTCTACCGACATTGTACATCCCGAATTTTTTTTGCGGGTCGGAGCGATAATCGGGCCGTCCCGGCCCACTGGACAACCTTAGAAAAAAGTCAAATAGTAAAAATTATGGAATAGCTGAATTATATATATATTATACATAGACCTTATTTATGGTTGCTCCATGCTATCCATCATGTCTTTTGCTTTAGAAAACAACTCATTTAAATAGACAATAATGATCTCGGGGAGGAAATATTGTAACACAATTTGTTACTGTAAAATTAATAATAAAAAAAATCACACAAGCCACCTTAACAAAGTGGTACAAACGTTTCGGTCTTCTTAAAAGCATAAGCATTCATACTTGCATTTTAATTTGAAAGTTAGTTTCCTCGAAGAAGTGTACAGGTTGAAAAAGGAAGAAATTTTGTTGTGACCAATCTGAATACAAATTAAATCATTGTGCTATTCAACCAATACATTACCAATATATCGAAATTACAGTTAGACGTTTAGCTAAAATATGATCATTATTCATCATTATCAAGAACTTACACATTTTTAAAAATATTTTACAACTCAAACTCATCTTTTAATAATATCAACGTGATATTAGTAAAAAGAATTACTTAACATGAATTACACACACAACACATATGCCCAGAGATTAATATATATAGAGGACGTCGCGGGTTCGAACCCGTGTGGTGACAATACTTTGCTGAAATATTGCAAGGATTGTTGCTGAGTTCGTGTCCCGTTGGTCCTCTCTCAGGTCGCCATCACAAGATATCCTCGATTTACATCCCACATGGCTAAGAGGCCTTTGGTACAGGTGGGGAATTTTGCCTTCGGGACTTTCCCCTCATCAAAGAAAAGGATAGAGAAATCATGCAAAGGAATAATACAAGCACAAGTGAAAGAACCAACAATGATTATATAAAAGAAATTAATCAAACTAGATAGGGCGTAAAATACTTTACTCAATAACTCAAAAGCTCTTATATCTCGCTACAATATGAGCTATATGAGAAAATAGATATCCTATTTATAATACCATAAAATCGAATTGAACTAGGATTAGAAAACTTATTTCTATATGACGACTCTGATAAATAATTCCTAACTACACTTGAATTAAATAAACTATCAAATATCAAATTCTAAATAATTTTGAATTATTAATCTTGATTTAATTACAACATAGCATCCCTTAAACCAAGATCTTCATATTTGAGCATGCCATGAACAATATCATATCTTATAGAAGTCAACTACCTTATAATCTCAAACAATTTCCTGAAATATGCAGGATCGACAAAATTGCATGTGACATCTTTATTTAGCTTCAGTTTATCTTCAACCTGATTCAAAGTTAATTTGACTTTCTCAAATAACTAGTCTTGCCATAAATCATATGTTTCACCAATTGATTTGTACTTGACATTGCATGTCCATTCGACTTCAATTAACCTTTTTGTATACAATAGAGTAGTATAGTCAACTAACAATTTTTCATGCTTTTCAAAACATACAACCTCGACTAATGGCTCAAAAATGGTTGCATCTTCAATATTTATACAATTCAACTGTGGATCTAGACCGTTAATTGTTTCTGCTGCAATCTTGGGTAGATCATGAAAAACTTTCTCTTGGTGAACTCTTTTATTTTTTTCATCACTAGATTCATCTTCAATACGTTTAAACATTTTCTATTGTGTGGTAATGACGGGTACTTCTATTTCTTTTTTAATTTCCCCACCTTGACTAGATCAATATTCATGTCTATTACATGTCTCCTGACTTAAAACATGTAACATATTATGGTTATGATTTGATGTTTTAATTCATGTTTAGTTAAAGTTTTATTGTCATTTTGTTATAGAAGTAAGTTTTTCAATTTATAGCCAAAATATGCTTCGTGCTATTATAAACAGGGGTGTTGCTAGCTATTTTCAGAGATATAGAGAGGAGATTGTAGATTGCATTCAAAGATTTTAGTTTATGAATAAATTATTCTCCTTCAAATTAGTATAAGAGCTTTTACGGTCTTGGTAGAGAATCAAAGAACTTCCGCTACTGGGGGAAACTATAATCCATATGTGTCTCCCGTTTTACCAATGATTATATGTTAGCAAATGCCAGGACAATGATATATGCATGAAAATAATCATGCTAAGAAAAAAATTGAAAGTTGGAGAAAAAGTGTTCCAACGATTGAAGGTTGAAGAGAAAGTGATTTAACAATTTAAAATTGATGAGAAAGTGCATCAACAAATTGATTGCATCTTCAATATTCATACACTTCAATAGTAGATCTCAACCGTTAATTGTTTATGTCACAATCTTGGGTAGATTATCAAAAACTCTCTTGGTGAACTCGTTTACTTCTTTCATCTTCATTACCTTCAAACATTGTTTCTTGTGTGATAATGACGGGTACTTCTATTCCTTTTTAAGTTTCCCCACCTTGTCTAGACTAATCATGTCTATTGCACGTCTCATGACTTAAAACACCAGTAACTTCTATTGAAAGAGCATTAGTTTCAATCAAATTACCCTTTCTCCATTCCAGAAATCATAGATAAATCAATTGGACATTGTTGAAGTCTACTTTGCAATCAAAGACATCTATACCACAACAAATATTACCTCTATCTTCTCTTCTTTTCTCCACTATTTCTAAATTCTGACCTTCTTCATTTATTTTTGCCTTTGCCTGATTCGACGACTCTTCTTTTTCTTTCAATTGATTATCCTTTGTTTTCAACGCCTCCTCCACTATCTCATATGTTTGTTGATTCAGGAATATTTCATATGTCAATCTTCTAGTTCATCAAATCTCATAGTATTAAGATCATGAGTAACCTTGAGAATTGTATTTTTGGTGTGAAACTCTAGTCTTAGAGACTGCAATATCTTTTGAACAACTTTAACTTCTTCCAAAACTTCTCCATTGACCTTCATATGGTTAACAATTTATGTAATTCTTGTAAAAAAATCCTTGACAGATTCCTTTGATTTTATCTGGGTCAACTCATATTGTCTCCAAAGCACTTGAAGTTTCTCTCTCTTCACATCTGCAACACGTCAATGTGATTTTACTAAAATTGTCCAAGCCTCATTTATTGATTTTGCATGCAAATATTCGTTATATACGTGCAATTGGACTTTTCTATTGAGGTAATAGAGTGCCTTATAATTCAATTGTCTATTTTCTTTAATCGAGTAGTTGTTTCACTCGTTAATGTTGTGCCTTTTGAAACTTTCAATAACCCTAGATTAATAATGGACCATAATCTACTAATATTGAAAAAAAATCTTCATAATCAACTCTCAAAATTATTTTTTACATCAAACACAAAAATGAGACAATTTGATAAATATGAAATATTCATATTTTTATATGTGTCGAATCCCAGACAAGACTTTGATCATATCTCACACGGGCTCTGATACCAAATCTTTTAAAAAAAACTCAAAAAAATAACATAAGCATAAGTGAAAGACCCCCAATAATGATTATATTGAAAAAAATTATCAAACAAGAGAAGAAATATAAAACTTTACTCAATAACTCAAAAACTCTTGTACCTCGCTACAATATAAGCTATCTCGAGAAAATAGGTAGCAAAGACTCTTTTTTATAATAGTATAAAATTAAATTAGACTAGGATTAAAAAACTTATTCATATATGACTTTGATAAATAAATCATAACTAGACTTGAATTAAAAAAACTATCAAATATCAAATCCTAAATAATTTTAGATTATTAATCTTGATTTAATTCCAACACTAATTTCTACGGATATTAGTATTATTATTATTATATTATATGATGCTTTGAAATGACATGAAGAGAGAAATAAGAATATCAACTCAGAATCACCTCAATGTGCAGAAGGAAGGAGGCAAAATCTGGTTACATGTGTTGTTAAATTTCGTGTTAAGCTAGCGTTTGGAGATAAATTTGGTTGAAACTTGAAAGAAAGAGAGCTTGTGAAGATGAGATGAAAAATGATTTATTAAAATTGAAATTGTGTTTGAATATGAATTTTAATCGAAAAGAAGTTGAAGTCTTGCGAGTAGAAATTTTTAAAAACTAGTCTAACCACTTTTTGAAACTTGAAAAATTCATCTTTAAAAACTGTCCAAAAATTGATCACTCTTTATAATCAAACAATGTTTTAAACATATTTTTGAAAAATGTGATTTTTGTTTTCATAGTGAAGATGGTATTTGGAAAATGGTGTTGTAGCGGCCATGAATACAAATTGAAGTTGTTTTTAAATTTTTATGGGTAATTTGAAATGAAAAAATAAAAATAACTTTTTGATATTTTTCAAATTCCGTAAAATTTCCGAAATCAACTTCAAGTAAAAAAGCAAAAATATTCATGACCAAACGGCTACTATAAATATGATTATTCATGACCAAAAATATAGCCTTATTTTCTCTCTTTCCAATTTTAAAGAGATTGTTTTGTATCCTTCAATTATTCCAAATTTACTGATATAAAGAAAAGAAAGAAAAATTATAAAATGCCAAAAGACAAAGCCTTAAAGCACAGAGGAACTAATAGCTAACTCACTTCACTTGGTGAGCTTTCTGTCTTTTATGTTAAGATGGAGGATTCGACCTCATCAATAGCATAATATCTCCTTCCTCTCTCCTGATGTAATTAGTAAAAAATAAGTTATTTTTCTTAAAATTATTGAAAGTTGGATGTTTAGAGCCTGTTTGGATAGGTTTATTAAGTATTTTTGTAGTATTTGGATAAGATAAAAATGTGATTTTAATCACTTATTTTTAGGTTAAAATAACAAAAATAAACCAAAAATCATTAGTTAAGATTCTTAACTCATAGCTTATGCTTATAAGCCTATCCAAACAAACTCTTAGTATGATAAGAGTTATTATGAAAAGAGAAAACCGCAAATATACCATCAAACTATTCAAAATGGCTTAGTCATGCCACTAATTTATAGTTTGGCATGTTTATGTCATCGCCGTAAGCGAAGTGCACATTCATGCCATTTGTTGGAATATTAATGTATAAACAATCACAGAACAAAGGGAAGATCTTATAGAATTGATGTGTCGTGGACAGACCACTGTCCTAAAAGAAGATTTCGCCTAGCCTCGGTGCAAGCTGTCTCCAGCGGCCGTCCTCCAAGATTAACACAACGCTGATTGAAGTGTGCACTCACAAAGATCGGATGCAGTAACCGAAATCCTTTTACTCAAACAAAAAATAAAAAACTTTTTCTTTTTCTCCCTTCTTAGTTAGCTAAAACCTCCTTTTATAGATGAAAGCAAGGTGTGAACACACTAATTCAATCCTGAAAATTCCAACCAATTAGTTCTAAAAGCCAAAAAGTCAGTTTTGAAAATCCAAAAGTGTTTCGTAAATACCAAAGTTCGTTTGTATAGAAGCTGAGCACAATCAGTTTTGAAAACTGAAAGGTGTTTCGTAAATATCAAAACGAAACAAATAGTGGAAAGCTTTCTTGAATAAATAAAACTTTGTTTCTCCACAAACATTTAAAACTTTGAAGCTAGTTTCCAACAATCCCCACAAGATTCAAAGTTTTAAAAATCATTAGAAGTTTGAGCAAAAATTAGAGTTCCATGCATAAGTGCTAATGTCTTGCGAATTGAATTAACACATATTGTCATCAAACTAAGACCCACATCCCATCGAGTGATTTGCATATTGAACTCAATGGGAAGTTTGTGAGCCCGATGTATGAGACACACATTTTACTCAACAAATTTGGCTACTCTGCGAATAATAATTGGCGCATTATACTGGTCATATGCCTCATGCCGGGATGCTCATAGGTGCTCTAGCGAGATGACCTCGTCTCTCCTATAGAAATCAACCAACTACAACACCTAAGTAGGGGGATCACGTCAAGTGTGTGCTATCACACACCACCACACATGTGGATATGTGTCCATTAAGGGTCAAATTGCCCATCCTTCACAAATTGGTAGCAAGAACTATATACACAATTACAGGGATGGAAATACAGTAGTGCTCATGAATTATTACTCATGTTACCCTTTGAACTTTACAAAGCAAAGTAGGGATCCATGAGCACAATTCACTCAATGTGTCTCAATTACATCCCCTTAGATGATTCCAAAATCATCTTTTTACAAAGGTCTTTTTTTAACGGATCCACAAGATTCTTTTCAGACTTTACATAGTCCAGTGATATCACTTCACTAGTCAGCATCTCTTTGACAACCTTGTGTCTCTTCTTTTCGTTGTATGCACTATTCATTGCAACTCCAATGACAGCTTGGGAATCACAATGCATCGCAATCGACGGAGTTGTCTTCCTATATAATATGATATATGATAGTAGGGTTATCAACCATTATGCCTCACATCCTGCCAATTCAAGGGTAATAAATTCAGATTTCATAGTAGACATAGCAGTGCAAGATTGCTTACAAGATTTCCAGAATATAGAACCTCCACATAGTGTAAAACCATATCCAATAGTGGAATTTAACTCATCATTATCAGACACCCAGTTGGCATCACTATATCATTCCAACACAGTAAGGAACTTACCAAAATGTAATCCCCAATTCATAATGCCTTTCAAATATTTAAGAATTTTTTTCAATGCATTCCAATGCTCATTATTAGGACTATGAGTGTATCTACTCAGCCTACTCACAGAATATGCAATGTCAGACCTTGAATAATTCATGAGAAATATCAAACTACCCATGATTTTTGCATACTCAGATTGACACACATGAACACATTTATTTTTTATTAAATGCACACTAGCATCATATGGTGTTCTCACAAGTACAACGTCAAACAAATCAAATTTCCTAAATATTTTCTCTATGTAGTGAGACTGATTTAGAGATATGACAGATGTATTTCTTTTAATTTTAACTCCCAAAATAACATCAGCCTCACCCATATATTTCATATCAAATTTTGATTTTCGAAAACTTTTCATTTGGTTCACAACGTGCAGATCAGTGCTAAATATCAACATGTCATCAACATATAAACAAATAATGATATATCTATCACCATCATGTTTTTAGTATACACAGGTGTCACCTTTATTAACAGCAAATCCAAATTCCTTCATAGTTTTATCAATGTTTTGGTAACAGGAGAATACGTATCAAAGAAAGCAATTCCCTTCCTTTGGGTGTTACCCATCCACTACCATTCTAGTTTTAAACTTATCAATAGAACCATCAGGTTTCAACTTCTCTTTAAATATCAACTTTCTTTTCAAAGGCCTACACCCACTAGGAAGATCAGTTAATTCCCAAGTGTGATTACTTAGTATTGATTGTAGTTCACTATCAATGGCCTCTTTCCAAAGATAGCATCATCATCAAAAGTTCTGGGATCTTCTTCTAAAATAAATACAGAAACTAAATTTTCATCCAACACATATTCCACAGTCAAGAAAGCAGTTATAAAATATGGACCAAAATCAATTTCTTTTCCTGCCCTTTTACTCCTTCTAGGTTCGACGCATGAATCAACTGAGGGAGTAAGAGTATCAATAGCAGGTAATGCAATATCATTCACATTTGAATTAACATGCACACAACATTCATTTTTCATAGGAAATATATGCTCAAAAAATTCAGCGTCTCTAGATTCAATAATATTTCGACATGAATATGATCCATTCGTATTCTTAGTAAGAAAACGATATACAACATTATGATATGCATAACCAATAAAAATAGAATCAATTGTTTTTGGTCCAATCTTATCACGTTTAAAATTAGGTACACCAACTTTAGCAAGACATCCCCACACTTTCAAAAAATTTAGATTAGACACACGTCCTTTCCAAATTTCATACGAAGCCTTATCAAGCTTCTTATGAGGTACTCTGTTTAACACATGACATGCTGACAGTATAGCCTCCCCCATGTTATCAGGAAGTCCCGAACTAATCAACATAGCATTCATCATATTTTTCAGAGTTCGATTTTTCCTTTCAGCTATTCCATTTTGCTCAGAGGTGTAAGGGGAAGTCAATTCATGTATTATTCAATTTTCCTCACATAATTTCTTAAGGGTAGTAGGATCATACTCACGCCTCTACTAGCATAGTTTGTGAAATCTCCTAAATCACTATGTACCAATTCAAGCAAGTCAGATTGTCTTTCAATAGACGAGAAAGGTTTCTTGGCATACTTGGCCTCAACACAAACTTCACATTTAGTGAATTCAGAATTGGACAAATTAGGAATTAAATTTAGATTTTTAAGTCGTTTAATCGATGCAACATTCACATGTCCAAGTCTAGTACGCCACATGTCCAGAGACTCAGCGATGTAAGCAGAAGAGGTACTAGCAGATTTATTCATGTTTTCAGAAACAACATCAAGAACAAATAATCCCCCATTACATGAACTCTTTTCCACAAATTCCCCATTTTTAGTTAACACAAGTCTATTAGAATCAAAGGTCAATTTCAATCCAGCCTTCATAAGCAAACAACCAGAAATAAGGTTCCTACGCATTTCAGCCACATGCAAAACATCAGTAAGAGTATGAAGTTTTCCAGAAGTAAGTTTTAAAAAATCTTCACTTTTCCAAGCACGTTGGCAGAGGACGAATTGCCTAAGAACACGTTCTCTCCTTCAACTTTCTCATAAGTTTGAAAAATCTGCGGTTGGAGCAGATGTGTCTAGTAGCACCCGTGTCCACGATCCATTCAGCAGCGTTCCCGACTAGATTTGCCTCGGAAACCACAACAACAATGTTATCTGCTTTCACTATGTTGTCCTCATTTTTTTTCTTACTGTAACAGTCATTTGCCATGATTGAATTATACAAAATCGTCTTTTAGAATGTTGGAATATTAATGCCTATTCAATCACAGAACATAGGAAAGATCTTATAGGATTGATGTGTCGTGATGCACCATCGCCCTAAAGATGATTTCGCCACTCGATGCAACTGCCTCCCGCTACCGCCCTTCAGGATTAACACAACGCCGATCGAAGTGTGCACTCACAAAGATCGGATGGAGTAACCGAAATCCTTTTACTCAAATAAAAAACAAAAATCTTTCTCTTTTTCTCCCTTCTTCAATCAGTTAGCTAAAACCTCCTTTTATAGATGAAAGCAAGGTGTGAATACCTTAATTCAATCCTGAAAATTCGAACCAATCAGTTTTGAAAACCCAAGAGTCAGATTTGAAAACCAAAAAAGTGTTTCGTAAATACCAAAGTTTTTTTGTATAGAAAATAAGCATAATCAGTTTTAAAATTTTGAAGCTAGTTTCCAACACCATTTACCATTAACAACTTAAATGACCGGTTTTAAAATACCAAAAATATTCGCCTCTAAGTGTGGAATCATTTTATCCCTTTTGATTAATAATAACTTTCGTCGCAGAAAATGCTATCATCATGAGTATTAGGTGTGAAATTGTAATTATTTGACAAATTAAAATCTCTCAATTATTCGTCAATTCAAATCTTTTAGGTATTTTTTTTAAAAGAATGATGTTTGAATAACTTGTTATTGTGAACCCATATAGTGTGGCTGATAAGAAAGCTGAAAGAATGACAAACATGACATCCAAAGCTTGTCCACACACAAGAGAGTGAAATAGATCTTTATTATGTGGAATTATTCATTATTATTATGGTTTAGTGGACCCTCACCACATAAAAACTTTTGATAAAAAATAGCCTCCATGCAGGAGACAGCTTGACTCGTGGACCTCTTATACCCCTTTAACAGTATATTCACCAATGGAAATAGCAATCTTTTTTTACCCCATGGAAGTTAATACTAGCAGTCACTTTCACAGTTTTTTTTACCTCGCCTTCTTTTTTACTGCCACTATGAAAATAATGCATACTCTAGAAATGGTAATACACCTGCATGAGCTTGCCTACCATGTCCAACTCTTGTACCAAAAGAGAAACTGAGTTTACTTTATGTATATACTATCAAATTACCTAGCTAAAAGATAATTATAAGTAAGATAGATAACCTTCTATACAAATTCTGTCAGTGGATATGAACTAAATTAAAAAGAAACTGTCCTTTTTTTTGGATCACGTTGATATACTTACCCTTGGCCATAATATTAATTTTTTTGTGAATTAAGAGAAAAATTATAGAATTCCTAAGTGCAAAGCTGGGATTCTAATATGTTTCTACATGTGACAATACAATTGGAACTAATATTAGGAAGTGGGACAACATAAAAAGGGGTTAACATAATTCTAATACTTCATTCATATTAATAATTTTACCGATAGTAGTAAGTACTTATGATACTTGGTGGTGGTAGTAGCCATTAAAGCTTGAAATCAGAATTAAAAGTCACCCATTGGAGATCAAGAAAAGTGAGCTTCTAGTTGCTGAAAAAGTAGCAGCAATGTTGTTATGGTCTTTGCCTCAAACAATCCAGTGAAATTCTTGGTGGAAAAATTGTTACTTCCACTGATGAAGAATGTGCTCCTGAATCAGGTGGAGACCCTAAAAACATAAAATTACAATACAAATTAGTTTAATTAACATATAAATTAATGTGATAAACTTTAACTGATAACCTGACTTAAATGGTACTCCCTCTATTTCAATTTAGGTAACACTTTCGTTTTCTGAGAGTTAAACAAGAAAGTCTTTAACTACGATTTATTCGTATGCTCTTTAAATATTTTAAATTATTAATAATTGTGACTTATCGTATTTTTTCTGTAGTTTCTAAATATGTAAATTATTTTTAAAAAAATTTAAAGATTGTAGGTTCAAATATAGTCAAAATAAAGAAATTTTGACTCTCGAAATCTGCACATAAATAGAAACGGAGGGAGTAACTAAGATGTTATGAACAAGGTTAAACAAAATTAATAGTTTAAAAATTTATCTTTAAGTTGTCGAATAACGTAAATCCTTAAGAAAATCCCAAAACATCAAGTCTCATGTTTTACTTCTTTTTTTATGAAAACTTTTTTCATTCGATATACGCTGACTAGATGCGTACTCGAGTGAGGGATTAATATTGACCGTTGAATTAAAAACTTACTAGCAAGACTGTCGGATGAGGAATTTCTGGTACTGTCAAGTTGATATTTGCTGCTATTTTCTAGGTTTGCTTGTTGATGTTTCCTCCTCCTTCTGTTATGATCTGCCAAACGTTTCCTACAACTTCTCTTCCCGTTATCAAATTCCGACAGCAAATGGAACCTATTATACAAAAACTAAATCCAGAATATTAATAAGAATTAATGCTACAGCAAGTGAATTCTGAAAAGAAGTAAATAGTACTACTAAAGGTCATTGATGTGTTAATTAAAATTTAAAAGCTGATGAGTACGTTTTATTGAGAGGAACCAACCAAAATGGAAAAGTGTGTATTTCCTGTATGAAGCAAAAATAAGAAGTAAGATCTAGTAGCTCAGTTGATTAACTATCTAAATTTTCAATTTGTTGGTGAAGTTCGAATCCAGGTCGTAATTTTTTCTCCATTTCTCCTTCCGCTATCCCTATATAATTTTTTTTAAAAATAAGCTAAGTACTTAATACGTGAAAACAGGGTAGCAAACTCACGAGGGAACATAAAAATTTACGGACTCAAATGCCCTCGGGATCAACCCCATATATGTACGACTCCTCAACTTCCAAACTCCAATCATTTGATCGTATATACTCCCAAGTGCATTTTCATCATATTATTTCTTCCTCATCCCGTTTCAACTGCTCGTATTTGCCACTACTTTCGAGTTGAACTTGAACAATATTTCCTTTATCTCATTTAATGTGAATGGTTCTGAAAGTACTAGACTCAAAATATCTAATGTTAATGTGAATTAAGCAAGAATTCTTCAAATCTATTGAAATAAAATTTATGTGAAAAAATATTACACTAGATAAGGTTTGTGTACACTCTAACGACTCACGTTGTGCGACTTTACTGAGTATGTTATTGTTGTTGTTGTAGTCAGTTTACTTAAGAAATTAAAAATTGTTTGAGAAGATCGTATTGAAAAAACTGTTTGAGCTCAAAAATGTAACGGTGTCAGATAAAATGTATATTTTTTGGTACATTGAAAAATTGACTAAATAAAGTTCTGATATTCTTTCATAAGGCACATAATTCTCCCAAATTATAAAATCTTATGTATATTTGTGACCATAAGCTTACAAAATAAGCACACACACATATATTATATAGTAGTATGTATTTTAGAGAAACACAACCTGCTGCACTGTTGGCAGAATCGTTGAGTCAAACCAGCAGCAATAACAGTGGAAGCTTTGGAGTGAAGCTCACAAACTTTGTGTCTCCTATGATAATGTTTAGCATGTGTAAGATCAGCATTACAACCTTCAGCTTGACACCTAGGAGTATTAATTGAACCAGCTTCAACTGCCCTAGTGCGTCGATAAAGTCGATTCACAAAATCATCTTCAGATGAAGAAAAATATGTCCTTCCACCTAAATTCAAACCAATTCTAGTACTACTACTCGCAAAATCATGAATTCCAGTACCCATAAATTGAGCTGGTTCACTTTTTGGCACAACCATGAACCCACTATTTGGTTGCATTACTGAGGGTATGGGATTGTAACAAGTTTCATAAGTGCCACGTGGGTCATAAAGGGTAGTAGTAGTGCTCAAGTGATGGGGGTTGTTTTGTGTGTGAAAAAATTGGTGGTTTTGTTGTTGAAGGGTTGGAAAATGGTGATGAGGGTTCATTAGAGATGATGGATTTTCATGAGTGAAAGTTTGAGTGTTAGCATAAGGGTCGACAAAGAAATGTCGATTTTGGTCATTTTCTTGATTTTGTTCGTCTCCAGAAAGCATAACGGAAGATTGCTCTCCCCAGTCATAGTCCAACATAATTTGCTTTGATCTACACGGTTAATCAAGTTGTGTACAAATAGTAGAGAGGAAAAGAAAGAAAGGGGGAAAGATGAAATTGCACGGGGTTGGGTGGGGGTGGGGGTCGGGTACGGGGGAGGAAATCTGTCAGCTTTTAAAGAAGAAGATTATATGGAGTTGAAAAGGCTGCAAGCCAAAGACTTTGTTTTTTAGCATTCAGTGTGAGTTTTGTAGTAGGCTTTATAGGACTATACAATAACAATAATTGCAATAAAATATTAAGTAGAATTTTCTATATATCTTTCTTTGGGTCTAAAAAGAATAATAAAAGATTAAGTTCTTGCTTGAGGTTGTACCGTTGTAGTGACATGTCGGGCTATTAGCAGCGGCGAATTCATGGTGTTCACGCTTGTTCAACTTGTTTTTTTTTTTGAACAAGCATATCATCTTCACTCTTTTATATAATGCTGTGATTTTTTTTTAGAATAAACTAATAAGAAAAATAAAATAATTTTTTTGGGAACGAACAAATAGTTCCTTCTGATTTTTTTTGAAAGAAAGAAAAAAGAAAGTTTGGAGAGAAGAATAGTAACAACTCACCTTATGAAAGTTTGGAACTCAGAGATAAAAAGTAAGCCATTGAATACGAACCCTATAGTATTGTACTAACACTATAGTATTGGCCATCCACAACTCTCCAACTCAGTTGGAAAAGAAAAGAAAAAAAGAATCACACTTTTATCTTCTTCTCTTCAATAATATATTCTCTCTATTGTGTTTTCATGAGAATAACTACCGACTGATGAGGAGGCTAATTGTGTTAACATGTGCCAAGTGTTAATTTTACCCTGACTTGAAAGGCAATTTCTATGAAGCCTTTTTTTTTTTTTGTTGTCGAAGGCGCAAACGCTTCTTTCGAAAAGACAAGACATGATAAAACTCCACAGAAACCACGCCACGCTTAAACCACAATGGCAGTTGATGTGCCCCCAAGCCGTGCGCAGCACTCAGACGTTATCACGAGATTTGAACTTCATGACTTCTCCCACACCACCAACGAGATACCCTTCTGCGCTTCAAGCACTAACCTGATGCGTCAGATAAAATTATTTTATTATATAGGGAATGGATATGGGAAGAGGAAATGAGAAGGGAATTAGAAGGTGGGGAATCTATGAAGCCTCTTTGTCTTGAAAGTTTGTGGTTATTGGGAAGGACCAGATAACGCTGCGGACGTCTTATAGTCACTATCATAGTCATAATTTTGTTTTTGAAAAACTTTACTTTCACTTTAGGTCTTTAAGAAATAGTTTTGATAAAATTTGTATAAATCCAGCTTCAGGTTAATTGCTTTGGTTGTTAAACAACATTTTTGTTTGTTCTCGTAAACAAAAACATTTTCTAAATACCAGAATGAAATAAGGAGACTACAACGATAAATTTGAGCAAGTGTTTGGACCCTAAGCCTCATATCTAGGAGATGAGTTATATAAAATGGCACATGTTAAGATCGATGGATGTGAAGTTTAAAAGAACATTCAGATAAAAATGGTCACATTTGACGAAGACATATACACACACATAACATTAAACTAAGAAAGGTCACTTAAAATTGTTTTGATAATTTGTTGGAGTTCCTCTTGCTCAAGATTCCACGTGATACAACTGTGTATATAATATATATATATATATATATTATTTAGGTCGGTCCTGAGATTTGGGATGCCCTAAGCCATCACAAATTTTTTTGCCCCCCCCCCACACCACAAAAAATAGTTAACAAGTACCTAGACTTAGTTAAATACATGAATAATTGAATTCACAAACCTATAAAGACCACCACCGCCTTTAGCATATTCTTTTGTGAATTCATCCCTACCTTTTTCTTCTATCTATTTTGAGCATCGGACAATTGTTTTCTCATAATTACGGTCCTGATTGAACAACAAAAAACTAAAATCATTGCGGTCCTGATTGAACAAAAAAAAACCTATAAAAATTCCAGATTATTATTAAACAACAAAAAACTTAGTAATCTAGTTACATACTACTCATGAACCTTCAACAAATCCAACAACAAAAATCTAAATTAAATGGAGAGCAAAAACAAAACAAACAGATAATTTAGATTTAGAGCTATGACAGAGAAACTTTAAAGTGCTAGGGACCTAGGGTTTTGAATTCTTGATTTTATTTGACTTCCTATCAGCGCAGAAGTTCAGGTTGATATAAGAGAGTTAGGAGAGACTCTTAGCTCATCTACAAAGGTGATGGAAACGAAACAGAAAGTTTAATTTCTGAACTAGCTAGGGTGAGTGGTGGAGAGAAAACTTTTGTAAACCTAGTGAATAATGATTTATTATTTGAGTTTATATGAGGGATTTTATTAGAGATTCTTTAGAGTCCAAAAATGTGAGAAATGTGTATTTTGACCCCTAAAGTTTTGATTATTATTGTATTTAATAGTGATTTTTTTTCAAAAAAATATGTCGTAAATGTTTTCAAAAAATGATGCCCTAAACCATTGCATTGGCTACTTTGGCTCAGGGTCGGTACTGATATTATCTAAGGTAAAGAAAGAATAGTGTTGTGTATCTTATTTTAAAATAACCCAATAGATAATTTCATTTACTTAGCCCAGTAGTGAATCGGTCCGACCCAATATATATAAGGACCAAGATCCTTCTAGAATAGGCAATCAATTTTTTTTTTTTTGCATTTGGAGATAAATGAAATATGTTTCTCTGTAATATTCCTCTCTCACCAACCCTAACTTAGGGTTAGGTTTCTTACGATTTTACAAACTTAACATGGTATCAGAGCGGCGTCTCCGATCCTCTGCTCATTCATCTTCATTTAGATCTTAGTCGGTTTGATATCAATGAAGTTTTTTTTTCTTCGATTGCGGCTGTTTTTGCTAGAGTTCTCCGGTGACAGGCGAGTTTGAATATTTCGGCGTATTTTCTCTCCGTCTGTTCACGTCGATCCTGTTTAAGAGCATCAACATCATTTTTCGAGTATTTTCTTCAAAGACTTTTAGGGTTTTCCGATCGAGAAGGCATCGGGTAAACTCGTTCCTTATTCTCACTAATTTTGTCAAATCGTAGCTAACTCGTAGTTCGTTAGTTGATTGTTTTCCTTGTTTGAGTATTGTTTTTTTGTAACTGTTGCGATAGTTAACAACACGAGTACCTCTCAATCTGCTACGCTTATTTTTTCTCCTGATTTCTCTAGCCTTATGTATTTGTCCTCATCTGATGTTCCTAGTATATCTTTAGTTTCTGTGTCTTTCCCTAGGATTGGATTTGGGGGATGAAAGAGAAACATGATTGTATCCCTATCTGCTAGAAATAAAATAGAATTTATTAATGAAATTTATGTAAGACCATCCGAGGAATCCCCTCAGCTTAGGCAATGGGATAGGTGTACTAACATGGTTATCTCATGTCCCACAAACTCTTTATCTCCAGAGATTGCTGAGAGTGTTCAGTATTCTGACACTCCTGAGAACATTTGGAAACAATTGAATGCTCGTTATTGATCTGTTTGTGGTACCAAATTTTTGAAATTTAAAAGGAACTTTCTTCCACCAGTCAAGACCCTATGGATATTGCATCTTACTTTAATAGGCTTAAGAAACTCTGAGATGAACTTTGGTTTATGTGTATAAATCATGCCAATACCCGCACTTGTGCTGCTAAGCCTGATTTACAGAAAGAGGATGAAGAGAATAAGGTGTACCGGTTCTTAATGGGCTTAAATGAGACATATGTTGGAGTTAGAAGCAATCTTCTTGATGAAAGAAAGCCCACGAACTTAAACTCTCAACAAGAGTCGAGAAAAGCTTTACTAAGAATGCCAACGGTGACCCATCAACCTACACTCACATGCTTAATGTGGAATGGAAAATGGAATGGAATTGAAGTTATTACATGAAGGGTCAAGAATACATTGTATTTTCGGCCTTCTTGTTGGTCTTGGCCGAGATCATGCATTTCTTTTTGCTTATTGTTTTTCTTTAGTTCTTAGTTTAGCTATTAGTTTCATTAGGACACATTTAGTGAGCCATGTAATAAGGTGATAAGGCCTAAATTTCTTCCTACAAGTTGACAAGGCCGAGAAGAGGGTAAGAGGACAATGTGGCAATGACAAGAATGATCTAGAAGCTAAGTCTTCAAAGAAGACAATTCATGAACCAATTAGTTCATGAATTTGGCAACATTAGAGTCTTCAAAAGTCATCCAAGGGGATATGAAGAGGTTGGCCGAAATGGTTGACCAAACAAGTACAAAGAATGGAAGATTCTAAACACATTCCAAGAAGATGAGATCCTTGAGAAGCCCAATCCATCCACTCTTCTACTTGGACTCTACAAAGAGGTGTGAAGGAGTTGGAGTTCATCCTTGTCTCCAAGTAAAACCAAACCATTTTCCATTATTCACACCAAGGCCGAGAACACCCTTGACCACCAAGAAAACACGAACCCTTTTCCCATTTGTCCCCACTTGGTCGAAAGGTTCTAGCTAGAGTTTGTGTCCTTTAGTTTGTCTTCTAGAATAATCAATTTACTACTATAAATAGGAACCTTAGGATGAATGTAAAGTTCCGTTTGAGTTTAAGATTAAATCTAAGTTTTTTTAACTTGTGTGTTGAAGCATATCGATCCTTTGTGGGTCACCCCTAGTTAGGATGGTGTGACCTACATTTCCCAAACTCGAAGAACCCCCTTAGTAGTAAGAGAACGTTGGAACTGTGTGAACCAACCTAGCCTAAGTTTTGGGTTACCAAAAGGGCTTCGATCACCATCACTTGGCTAGTTCATGGGCATTGCATTTAGGAAACCCCGATCTTGACCTTGTGGCATTGATTACATTATCCTTTGTGTCGTCTCGGGCAATTAAACCCCCGTGTCTCTATCTTTGGTATTATCGACCGTTCCTCATTATATCTACAATCACCCAACACTTAAACCATATCAACTGCATCAACAGTTTAGCAAAATCTACCACTCCTTCACTCGAATTTATATCTGAAAACGCGTGTTCAATCCTCACTCTATATACTATATATCGACTACCCTTACATCCCAAAACATCTCATTAATATCCCCACCAAAGCTCATAATCTAAAACAGCTCACAAACACCCGTCCAATCCAAACACCACCAAGTAGTCTACATAACACAACCTTCCGAGAACCATATTATCTCGGTTCTGTTCCGCCAACCTGCCACCACCCAACCACCAAATGTCACGACCCGACCTCGGGCCCGCGACTGGTGCCTTACCCCGGGCACCCTAGTGATACAACATCAAAGAAAATCAGCGGAAATAAAAACTTAAACATGAAACAAGATAAAATAAGAAACAGGCTAACCAAAACGGTTACCTTTCTGCATATATATATATACCTGAACAGTTATATCCTTTACAAATCCTGCCCACAACAGTACTACAGACCTCTAAGAATGTAACCACAACTACGACGGGACAGAGCCCCGCCATACCCCTGAATGTAAGTACCTACAACGACAGGGGACTATACCAAAGATAAGCCTCCGGAGAAACGGAGCTTCCCAACGCGAATCGTGATCCTATGGCGAGGATCAACAAATGGTGTACCTCTACTGCGGCGTAACGCAGCTTCAAGGAGGTGCATAACAGTGGTACCAAGTATGTGGCCCGAAAATCGTAAATGAAATCATAATAGTCTATATAAAGCAGGAGACATGTATGATAACCAAACTACAGTACACAACATATAAGCAGTCATGTCAAGTCAGGGACTCACGCCCTCAAAGTCATCACTCAAATATAACAATGGGTCTCACGCCCACAACATCAATCATGCCCGTGGAATTCCTTCCTCACTGTCGGCAGTCTATGATATAACAACACCAAGGAGTACATATGAACACCAGGTCCCACCTGTGTCATAACACCGTACGGGGCAAGTACGAAGCCAACTACCAGATACCAAAGCCGTACCAACAATACTAAATAACTATATCACGAAGCTGACACGTGGCAAGTGCGATAGCCTCTACCAGATCCACCTGTGTCACGTAGCTGACGGGGGCAAGTAACTAGGCTAACCACCAAATCACAACCGTAAGTCATGAGACTTTGTCACGAAGCTGACACGTGGCAAGTGCGATAGCCTCGACCAGATCCACCTGCGCCACGTAGCTGACGAGGGCAAGTAACTAGGCTAACCACCAGATCACAACCGTAAGTCACGAGACTTCGTCCAAACACTGACTCGCGAAGCTGACACGTGGCAAGTGCGATAACCTCTACCAGATCCACCGCCCACGAGTCGCGGGGCAAGTAACTAGGCTAACCACCGATCACAACCGTAAGTCACGAAACCGCCACAAAACCGAACGGGCAATCGAAGGCTAACTACGAACCAAAGCCGAATCACCACGGCCGGGCAAGTACGAGCCAACTACCGGATACCAGGCGAATCGGTAAAACCTCGTGGAGGCTAGTCCATGGAATAACAATAATGGTCACATGCCCGGAATCCTCATCGGTGTAGACATGCCCACGTGATAAAAATAATGGAAGATACCCGTGGAATCCTCCACACGCTGATGCGTCAAGCAAGTTCACAAATAAGTCAGGCCTCCACCGAGACGCGGTGGTATAGAAATACAATACTTGCACAACAAAAGCTATCACAACTAGCATAGGCAAGTTCAACATACTTTTAGACTTCCATTTTATGACAACAAAACCGGGTTTTAACCCCAAAGTACTACATACTCAAATTCTTTTCAAAAGATCCATTTCCTTTACACAGGTCACACGATACCCGTAGTATCAAAATAGAGTGTATTATTTTAAGTAAACCAAAACAATTTTCATACCTTCTTTTTGAATAAACCAAGACAATACCGTGCCTTCTTTTTTTAAACCAAATCACTTCTCCTTTTAAAGCCAAGTTACCCTTTTAAATCCAATAATAAAACCATTCTTTTGTTTTCATAAAGTCGTTATAACTAACTTCCCATAAAGCTATTATAACACTTTATGTTTTAAACCAATTTAAGACAAAACCATGCCTTATTTTTAAACCAAAAACACTTCACTTCCTTAAGTCTCTCTCTTTTATAAATCAAGTTCCTTACTTTGGAATTTAAGAAAATTTGTACTTGTTTATAATGATCTTATTTAAGCAGTCATGATCTAGGAAATGTAATACAATTTTGTCTTATCTTAGCTTCTATGCAGATGGAGGTTTCTACTGGTTTTAATATAATTAATTGTCGTTACTTTTTCCTTTATTAACGCTGCAATGGCTTGTTCGATACTTATTCCCATTTTCTGAAATCGATATAACTTACTCCTTTTCCTTTTCTTTAGACAAAGTACTCATTTCTCACGAATGTGGTTTCACCACTTTTTAACACAACTAATGTTCTTCACATTTCATATCAAGTCAAATATAAGTCAAGTCTCTTATCTTTTAAAAACAACAAACCATTCTTTTACCTACATAAAGTCGTTAAAACTAACTTCCCATAAAGCTATTATAACAATTTATGTTTTAAACCAACCAAAATTCGTTTAGCACACGTACGTCTACCGTACTACATAGTTCACAACAATCATGCTAGAAAAGATAGGAAGAGGCTCACATACCTCGCGACGATTATCGACAATTAGCAAAACACTCCAAAGTACTATACTCTTGCTAGCCTTTTCCACCCTTCAAGTAGAATACGCTACTCGTAGTACTTCAACCTATAATGGTCATAAAAGGTCTATTAACCTCTAGCTCTCTTCGTAAAATATTCTAAGTACAAGGTCACTAAATTCTACGGAAAATCGGGCAGCACTTCCTTTGTTTCTACATACTTTGCCACCTTTTTCAAGGCCGAATTCAATAACCAAACATGTCACATTTAAGGCTCAACATACCAACCAATCAAAAGGGGATTACACGCCTACAAGACGTGTAAAATTCCGCCCCACAAATGATACAAAACAATCCAATTCTCGGCTACAACAACACTACTTCTCTTTCAATTTCTATTTCAATACAAGTTGTTATTCCAACATGCTACATAGTCATAAACAACTTCAACAACTATAATTCCTTCTTTATATAACATGTGGCGACTAAACTAGTAACCGAATTGAATTACAATCTTAAGGGCTAACATACTAGTTTTCGGATTAGGGTTCCAATAGCCAATATACTTATCAAACTTCATAATAAATTCCTCATGCTTGCTAATATCCATAGCTACAACAATAAGTAATCTTAATTACTAAAACGACAAGAATTATACCTTTACAAGCCCTTAAAATATCCAAGATTCAAAGTCGCTCCTTAGCAATTCTTAGATCCTTTCCTTATGTTCCAATCCGCTCCAAGCACTCCTTAGAAGCCTATGAAGAACTCATCTTCAAGTTCCAACTTCAAAGTTGAAGAACTCCTTAAGTTTCCGTCTTGCGACTAATACGAAAACGCCACTTTTCCGGGATCTTTCTATTGAGATAACCTTACAACACCCTTTGGGACCTTGGGTTTAAGTCTTGTGAAAAATGGATCAAAACTACAAATTTTTCTTGTGGGAAAGGGGGTGAACCCGTGAGCTATCCTTCAAGAACAAGAAAGTGTGAAATAATTCTAAGTGTTGAAGAGCAAGTCTTGCACTAGTTGGGTATATATAAAACAATGGAGGGTCAAGATTATAACAAATGTGTGGCTAGGATGAAAAACACATGGATAATAGCCAAGTGGACAAGTTGACTTGGTCAATAATATCAAGCTTGAAGACTTTCATCCACAATGGTCAAATGACCATCCAACCCTTGCAATTTTCGTCCAACACCAAGTGGGGGAGGTGTCACGTGTCGCCCTCCCATTCGTCCATAAAATTCCGTAACCCTCGTGGGCCCCACAAAACGTAAAATTCCTCAGGTGGGCCCCACATGACCAAATCCGTAAAAATATAAATTTCATAATTCTTATAAGTTCTTAAAGTCTTAGATTCCAAAGTTGAGAATCCAATTCTCAATAATAAACTTCTTTCCTTCACGAAGTTCGGAAACTTTTCCGTCGAAAAATCATATCTTTCTTCCTTCCCAATTTTAATGTCGTATTCTCGTACGTACGTCCTCATATACATACCCTGGAACTACGGGGTGTAACATTCTTCCCCCCTTAGAAACATTCGTCCCGAATGTTCCTTCTAAGTCCCAAAAACATACATGCGCCGGTATAGTCTTCACTACTATACTTACAAAACCAATTATGCCACACCTGGCCATAATATAACACATGCGCAAAACTCCAATCCAAGCCAACGAGGAATCACCTCTAACGTTTATAACAACACTAAAGCTTCCACCCATGGTCTAAAGGATACTTTCTTCATCTCGTTACTTCACAAAAAGATCACTTCCCTTCTCTTAACACATGTTCACTTCTTCCCTTACTCGTCGTACCTTTCTCGAACACCCGAACTCTTTCTAGTACACGTACCATACTTCCGTCATTGCTTTAGTTTCCAAAACGTTGGAGTTACTACCTCCAACCTTGGTCATCTTACTAGCCTCGATTTCCTCTAAGGCCATTCCCGGCCTTCACGATCCGATTCTGGTCGAACGCGTCTACGAACTCGTACAATGGTTATATAAACTTGGGCCTAGCACCCTCGTGACCCCACCACCTAGCGGGACCACCTCAAACTGACCCCACCTCATTCCGGGCTGCGGGTTGACCCGCGACCTGGCCTCAACCCGACCCATTATCGCGCCAAACTCTCTCGTTCCCCGATCCGGAACAATCTTACTAATTCACGTCATAAAAGCTACCACTTCTATCTCAAACTACCCATAGAATTATCACACAATTACTCCACGTATACTATGCACTCCGACAAAGATTAATCGTAAAGTCTTTTACTCAAGACGGCCTTACACCTAAGGTCTCAACTGTTATAAATTCTAAGGTTCACAATTTTCTCATCCCCAGACTTACCCTTTTCACTAACCAGGCTTCTAAATCACATTTTAACACAAAGCTATCCGAACATAACACTTAACACATCATCATATCATCAATGCAAACTAGTCTCTAGAGGGTTAAGGATATACCTGAAAATCAAATAGGCGGTTCAAAGGACCGCTAAAACTGGGAACTTCCACCGCGACCTCTGTCGTGGCCTGCCGGTGTATGAACATCCTGCCTAGCTATGGAAGGTGAAGAACCTGGCCCGATCCGTAGTCAGGCTATCCCACGGTGTCATCTCTGGTCGGACAGTCTCTCGCCAAACGGCCCTGTTGGCTGCATGTAAAACAAGCCCTCTGAACACCATGACATTCCCCTCTATGAGTTTTACCATAACGGCCACACTGAGATACGGGTGGCCTCATCCGGCGAGTACTCCTACTCCCCGGAAAATCTGAAACTTGGGAGCTCGACCGCCTCGAATACCTGGGACGCCAAGAGGCCAGTGGAGGACCACTCAGATCTTGGCGGAGGTGTATAACTAGCCTGCTGCTGAGGCGGTCTGTCTCCTGAGTTACCGAAGGACCCTACTATTCTGGCCCTCTTATGCTGATCCTGGTCCCTACGTTCCTCCATCCCCTGTGCATAAGCCTGTATACGGGCAATGTCCATGCCCGGCTGAAGAGCTACTCCTGTACAACTCTCTTCTAGATAATCGCTGTCCGTGACATATCGGTGCACTCTATCCTTCATGTCCGCCACAAAAGCGGGACATAACGAGCCAACGAGTCAAACTTATATCAGTATTCGAACCGTCCGCCTGCTCGCCTCAACATCATAAATCTATCGCCGAGCTCTCCTCATCCGCGAGGGCAAGAAGTGTAAGAAATGCCTCCAGAACTCGTCCCCATATGGCTGGAAGCGGCATGCTCTCCCGACACTCTCACGAATCAAACCGATCATTGCAGTGTCACGCACCGATGTGAACCTAGTACCACCGACTGTCTCGAGGCCTCGATCACTTTCATGATTCACCGCAATTGCCGAATAAACTCCCCGAGGATCTTCCTCGGTTCTCGATCCATAGAACTCGGTGGATCGACTCAAGAAGTCCCAAGTCTCCAACTATCGGATCTAGGGTGAACCATCGTATTACGGAACCACGCCACGCTCGCTATCATCCTCGCCACAAGCCTAGCTAGTAATCGGGCCATCTCCGTAACTCATATCCTCGCTCCGGTCGTGGGCGGAGACTCGGTATCGTAGCCTCGCAGCTATCGCCGCTTCCTAAACTCTCTTTGGGGCTAACGGCGCGAGAACTCCCATCCAAGTACCACCGGTAAGGATCGGGCTGTGCCTCGGTAACCTCCGTGCTACTCGCAGCCTCCTCTGCGCGCCTTCTGGGCTCTGGTTGCCTTGCGCGGAGGCATAACTGGTACAAAAGAATACGTCAGAGGGAGTCCAACTTACAACACATCTCTAAGACACGATCTCAGAGTAAGAAGAATAGAAACCAATCCTAAATATTCTGCAGCCTCCTGATTATAGGTGTGGTGCACAACACGCCGATAATCAAGACTCAACTAGATCTGCTCAGACACTTTCCGAGGATTAATCGCTCGATACCACTTTTGTCACGACCCGACCTCGGGCGTGGATCGTGCCTTACCGGGCACCCTAGTGATACAACATCGAGAAAATCAATGGAAATAAAAACTTAAACATGAAACAAGATAAAATAAGAAACAAAGCTAACCAAAAGCGGTTACCTTCTGCATATATATATACGAATAATTATATCCTTTACAAATCCCGCCACAAGATTACATGGACCTCTAAGAATGTAACCACAACTACGACGGACGGGGCCGCCATACCCCGAATGTAAGTACCTACAACGACAGGACTATACGAAAGATAAGCCCGGAGAAACGGGCTTCCCAACGTCTGAATGATCCTATGAGCGAGGATCAACAATCGTGTACTCTACCGCGGCATGACGCAGCCCCGGCGAGGTCGATAACAGTACCAAGGCTAACTACCGTAACCAAAGTCGAATCAGCCACGCACGGCAAGGCACGAGCCAACTACCGGATACCAAGGCCGAATCATTAAAACCTCGCGAGGCTAGTCCGTGGAATAACAATAATGGTCACATGCCCCCGGAATCCCTCATCGGTGTAGACATGCCCATGTGATAAAAATAATGGAAGCATACCCGTGGAATCCTCCGTCACTGCCGGTACGTCCAAGCAAGTTCACAACAAGTCAGCCGACCCTCCATCGAGAGACGCGGTGGTATAGAAATACAATACTTGCACAACAAAAGCTATCACAACTAGCATAGACAAGTTCAACATACTTTTAGACTTCCATTTTATGACAACAAATCCGGGTTTTAACCCCAAAGTACTACATACTCAAATTCTTTTCAAAATATCCATTTCCTTTACAAAGGTCACACGATACCCGTAGTATCAAAATAGAGTGCCTATTATTTTAAGTAAACCAAAACAATTTTCATACCTTCTTTTTGAATAAACCAAGACAATACCGTGCCTTCTTTTTTTAAACCAAATCACTTCTCCTTTTAAAGCCAAGTTACCCTTTTAAATCCAATAATAAAACCATTCTTTTGTTTTCATAAAGTCGTTATAACTAACTTCCCATAAAGCTATTATAACACTTTATGTTTTAAACCAATTTAAGACAAAACCATGCCTTATTTTTAAACCAAAAACACTTCACTTCCTCAAGTCTCTCTCTTTTATAAATCAAGTTCCTTACTTTGGAATTTAAGAAAATTTGTACTTGTTTATAATGATCTTATTTAAGCAGCCATGATCTAGGAAATGTAATACAATTTTGTCTTATCTTAACTTCTATGCAGATGGAGGTTTCTACTGGTTTTAATATAATTAATTGTCATTACTTTTTCCTTTATTAACGTTGCAATGGCTTGTTCGATACTTATTCCCATTTTCTGAAATCGATATAACTTACTCCTTTTCCTTTTCTTTAGACAAAGTACTCATTTCTCACGAATGAGGTTTCACCACTTTTTAACACAACTAATGTTCTTCACATTTCATATCAAGTCAAATATAAGTCAAGTCTCTTATCTTTTAAAAACAACAAACCATTCTTTTACCTACATAAAGTCGTTATAACTAACTTCCCATAAAGCTATTATAACACTTTATGTTTTAAACCAACCAAAATTCGTTTAGCACACGTACGTCTACCGTACTACATAGTTCACAACAATCATGCTAGAAAAGATAGGAAGAGGTTCACATACCTCGCGACGATTATCGACAATTAGCAAAACACTCCAAAGTACTATACTCTTGCTAGCCTTTTCCACCCTTCAAGTAGAATACGCTACTCGTAGTACTTCAACCTATAATGGTCATAAAAGGTCTATTAACCTCTAGCTCTCTTCGTAAAATATTCTAAGTACAAGGTCACTAAATTCTACGAAAAATCGGGCAACACTTCCTTTGTTTCTACATACTTTGCCACATTTTTCAAGGCCGAATTCAATAACCAAACATGCCACATTTAAGGCTTAACATACCAACCAATCAAAAGGGGATTACACGCCTACAAGACGTGTAAAATTCCGCCCCACAAATGATACAAAACAATCCAATTCTCGGCTACAACAACACTACTTCTCTTTCAATTTCTATTTCAATACAAGTTGTTATTCCAACATGCTACATAGTCATAAACAACTTCAACAACTATAATTCCTTCTTTATATAACATGTGGCGACTAAACTAGTAACCGAATTGAATTACAATCTTAAGGGCTAACATACTAGTTTTCGGATTAGGGTTCCAATAGCCAATATACTTATCAAACTTCATAATAAATTCCTCATGCTTGCTAATATCCATGGCTACAACAATAAGTAATCTTAATTACTAAAACGACAAGAATTATACCTTTACAAGCCCTTAAAATATCCAAGATTCAAAGTAGCTCCTTAGCAATTCTTAGCTAATTTCCTTATGTTCCAATCCGCTCCAAGCACTCCTTAGAAGCCTATGAAGAACTCATCTTCAAGTTCCAACTTCAAAGTTGAAGAACTCCTTAAGTTTCCGCCTTGCGACTAATACGAAAACGCCACTTTTCCGGGATCTTTCTATTGAGATAACCTTACAACACCCTTAGGGACCTTGGGTTTAAGTCTTGTGAAAAATGGATCAAAACTACAAATTTTTCTTGTGGGAAAGGGGGTGAACCCGTGAGCTATCCTTCAAGAACAAGAAAGTGTGAAATAATTCTAAGTGTTGAAGAGCAAGTCTTGCACTAGTTGGGTATATATAAAACAATGGAGGGTCAAGATTATAACAAATGAGTGGCTAGGATGAAGAACACATGGATAATAGCCAAGTGGACAAGTTGACTTGGTCAATAATATCAAGCTTGAAGACTTTCATCCACAATGGTCAAATGACCATCCAACCCTTGCAATTTTCGTCCAACACCAAGTGGGGGAGGTGCCACGTGTCGCCCTCCCATTCATCCATAAAATTCCGTAACCCTCGTGGGCTCCACAAAACGTAAAATTCCTCGGGTGGGCCCCACATGACCAAATCCGTAAAAATATAAATTCCATAATTCTTATAAGTTTTTAAAGTCTTAAATTCCAAAGTTGAGAATCCAATTCTCAATAATAAACCTCTTTCCTTCACGAAGTTCGGAAACTTTTCCGTCAAAAAATCATATCTTTCTTCCTTCCCAATTTTAATGTCGTATTCTCGTACGTACGTCCTCATATACATACCTTGAAACTACGGGGTGTAACACCAAAGCCCAACCACCACACCCACCCTCAATATGTCTACAACCACCCACAAAACTCTTTGACCTGATTCCCCCTATACTATCCTGAAATAACCATCAAATACCCCACCGTCCCGTCAATCCGAGAACCCTATTTTGTCACCTATTTTTGGGTCAACCCGAATATTCTCCATACCCGACCCACTTACCCAACATCACCCCTACTTACTTATATCAGATTGGTATCAGATCAAGACCATCCCATACCACGTTTTGAAGTTATGGCACAAGTAAGTAACGAACTTAGGAGGGTCTTATCCTTGATTATCATAGAACAAGTGCAAGCTTGGAAAAGAAAACTTGCAGGATGTACCATGAGTAACAATGTTGAGCCAAGGGTTGTACAAAGCAATTCAAGGTATGAAGAGAAATAATACCACGTTTGTGATAATTCCTTTACTATAGAGAAGACATAAATCAAGGAGTTCAGAGGAGAAAAATATGGTCGTACCCTTTTTACTAATCTATTGTATCATGTGTAGGAAAAGGGAAATACCTCATTTAGCAATTCATTGTATGATCAAGAAATTGTGGAGGAGAATGTTACGCTTGCGGAGGTGTGTGAAAACTTAGTTCTCCGACATGTGTTAAGTGTTCAACCTGACGAACACGATGAGACACGAGGTGAACAATTCTTTCATACTCGACGCAAGGTAAATGATAAAGTGTGCAATGTTATTATTAATGGGTGTCATCTTGGCCTCCGTGGAAATTGTGGACAAGTTAAAATTACCCATCCAAAATCACCCGAAGCCATATGATCTCCAACAGCTAAACCAAGACGAAAGACTAGGTGTAGTGAAATAAACTTTTGTTAGCTTTCAGATTGGAGCATATGAAGATAAGGTATGGTGTTACATCCTCCCTATGGATACATGTCATATTTTATTGGGGCAACCATGACAACTTGGCACTAAGGCACACCATGATGAAGGAAGGAATACATATTCCTTTCGAAAAGATGATAAGAAGATCCGACTAGTGTCAATGTCACCTAGTGAGGTGATGGATATGAAAATACGACGTGCAAAGAAGTGTGAAGCCCAGGCCTTACTACTTGATGCACGAAGGGTAGAAGAAAAATCCAAGAATGAGAGTCCTATGGATTCATTGGCATACAAGAAAAGGGAAAATATTGCGGAAGTTATATTGGAAGATGCGATGTGAAGAAATTTGGAAATGATCTTACATCCGGAACACCACCAATAAAAGATAGTGAACTTACTTTTGATTTATTTTCAAGAAACTCATTGTCTACTCACCAAGACCATGGATGTCAAGAACAAGAATTGGAAGGAAAAGAACATGACCGAAAGTGTCATAGTCCCCACACAACACCCACACTTTTGGTACCGAAAGAAATTTGGCCCGCATGTTGTGTTGACACCCAATTTTGACTCATCTTTTAGTTATTTCTTGCAATTTTAAGCATTTGAGGACACCGCATTTTAATCATCATTTTTTGCATTTTTATATTTTTATTTTAAATTAAGCATTATGTCTTTGTTAATATTATGTTTCTATTATTATTACACCGTCGTTTATTTTAATAATATTTGCATCTCTTAAAATAATTAATTAGCATCCCGTTTTAACTTTTAATTAGACAATAAATATTTCTGAAATATTGTATTTTATTATTATTGCATCATCATTTTCATTTTGATAATTTTGTATATTTATAAATAATTAATCCGTTTTGCATTTTGTCAAACCAGTCCAGTCCGCCAAGAACCGAAGCCCAAACTGATGCCCAAAAGATGAAGCCCAATACACCTTTCATCTTTTTTCCCCCAAAACCCAAAACCCTAACCTAAGAACTCCCTATAAATAAAACTTAACCCTCCCTTTATTAAGAGGAGAAAACCAGCCGCACCTCACCCCTCTCTTCCATCACTCCTCTCTTCTTTTACACAACACAGCCAGCCTATATCTCCCACATCTCCCTCTTTTAAACTCACCATCTCTCTCACCACAAGCCTCACCCTTTCCCTCTGTCCCGTGCCGCCGCTACCAATGCCGGAGCTCCAAGCTCCGGCGAGCCCACTGCCCGTCACCCTTACACCGTCGAACCCCCACTGATACCATCGCCGTCGTGGTCTCTTTGTTTATTAATGAGTGGCCAGAGTTGAACTCTAGCGACACTGTTGTTTCTCTTTCGTTGCTATTTTTGTGTTTATTGGACTGATTTTCCTAGCCTTTGTTCGGCTTTACTTTGTTGGATTATTGTTGGGTGTGGACTGATTCGGCGCGATTTTTGGTACCATCTGCCGGAAAATACAGAACTCGCATGTTCTCCGATGACCCACGAACTTGCATGTTGTTGCTGCTCTTAATCATTTGTTTGTTTGCTATTTTAAATTAATATTGCCTTGTTGATCATGAGTTTACTTTGCCTATGTATTTGGGTTGGCTACCAGATCTGCTAAATCTTCATTTTTCAGGCGATAGTTGGTTTTTCTTTTTGTTATTGTTTAGAAGACGCACCCCATTTTCCTGAAATTTGCCTGGACGGTTGGCTACTGTTTCTATTGATTTTGTTGTTTCCCAGATGGATTTTGGCCATTTTGCTGGACTGATTTTTGGGTTATTTTGGCTACTGATTTTGGGCGCTTTAGCCCTTTTATTACTTTATTAAACTAATTTGGAACAAATACTACATTGTTGGTACACTGATTTGAACATATATTGTACAATTGGCCGATGAAGGAATCTCCGTCTGATTTCCAAGGCCCTGTACAAAAGACGGATTTATTTTTGGTTTTACTTATTAATTCTTGTCATTGCTTTAAAATTATTTATTCTATTACTAACATTTTTACTAAGTATTTATGCAGGTACCCGGAGATCATCTTGTGCAGAAGGCCTAAAAAGGGCTAAAAGATGTCCCAGAGTTAGCTTTATTACTTTGTATTGCATTCCATTGTAATTGTAAATTATGAAAAACTGCTTAGAATATGTAGAATAAAAAGACAATAAATAATTAACCTAGGTTTGAACGGATAACCGCAAGTTAGAGGATCTTAAAGGATGCCTAACCCCTTCCATTTAGGATAATAAAGAACCCTGATCCATAATCTCATTAATTTCTCAGACAATTAAATGGAGATTAATAGCAGTATTTTTATTGCAATAAATCAAGTGTCCTAATTCACTTAACTAATTAGGTGACGACTCCTCAAAATCAGCATTATTGCTCCATCCAGGGAACCGCGCCAAAGAACAATGTTGCGGATACCGTTCAGACCCAGGTCAAAAACGGGCGCGATAACATGGCGACTCCGCTGGGGATATCAGGTTCTTAACCACAGCAAGCTCAGGTTAATTAAATATTACGCTTTATACTGATTTTGTTGTAAATATTTTTAATTGTTTGCTTTTAATTTTGTAATTAACTGCTTTAACTGCTACTCTCTTTTACTGTTTTCCTTAAATTGACATTCCGTTCATATTTCTTTCCTTACGGAAATTCACACTATCACATACTACATGCGAGGTGCGCTTTGTGCATCAGCAAATTTCTTTCATAAAACCCAAATTTAAGAGAGTTGGCAATATACGTGGAGTGTCCGGTCCAATCGGTGGCCGCGTAGCCTTCTCACTCGAGTGTCCGCTCGGGAACCTTGCGTTTAGTAAGCCAAATCTTAGCAAAATTAGGATAGAGCTATACCACCCTTTATTTTTTAAGTCATGCATGCATACATCTTAGGTGGATCGGACCTTGGTATCGTCTCCACAATTAGGGATTCCACCAAATTGTCGACGGGTTTCACAACCCAACGACCAATAAGCATATATGTGTAGCGTGATAATGATAGACAGATCCAATCCTGGTCATGACACGTCGAAATTGGAAAAAGTGCATCGTCATTTGGTCGCCATTTCCAAAAAAAACATTGCAGTTTAACGTCTTGGACCTATTTATCATAATCTCGCATATTTGGTGTTTAGGCCCACCTCTGACATAAGAGAGGTCTCATGCATATTAGGGCGCACGCTTGATTTGCATGCTTTTGTTTACTATTGTTTGTCGCTAGCAATTCTGTACATATTATTTAAAGCAATAATTATCATCTCAATTATGGACATATTTTTTTTAAAAGCAATAATTACCCTTTTTGTAACTCCGGGCACGAGCATTTGCATTTTTGCACTTTTTACTGTCACATTGCAATCAGGACTTTTACTGCGTAAATTGCTCTTAAACAGCGCGATTTGGACTTTGTGAAGCATCAACCATCAGTCCGGTCGAACCAATCAGGGGAGTCTTTGACTATATTGTCACACCCATTCATTTTATTATTTTGTCACTTTTCTACTCTCATATATTTCTCATATTTTTGCAGGAAGATCGTCCTCGCAAACAGTCGATGGCGGTCGGAAAAAGAAAAAGTCATCACAAGAATGAGCGGGATTTATGTTGACGGAAAGAAGTCAGCTTATACCAGATTCAACGAAGGATCGCTCTGAGTCCATCTTATTTTATATTTTTATACATATTTGCAAATTCAATTGATATGTCTAGTGTTGATTACATATTTCTTTCATATCATGCATTTTACAACATAAACGTCCAGAACTATGCGTGTCTGATTCTCACCATACGGTGTGATACGTAGGCAACCCATCTAGGGTTTGACACCATATAAAATAAAAATAAAAAACAAGGGGACATATTTGGTTCACTCATTCATTGCATTTATCCAATCACGGACATTCATTATTGCATTTCAATCATTCTATCACATACATTCATTTTTGCATTTCATTCATTCTATCACATACATTCATTTTTCATTACATTCATTCTATCACAGACATTCATTTTTTTTTCCATTACATTCATCATATCATGGACATTCATCTTACTTTGCATTCATTCTATCATTTGTTTTGCACAACTTTTACTACTGATATCCTATCATAGTTGAATTCTTTTTCAAGCATACATTTTCAAACATATCTGAATGAACTACGCGCACCTGATTCCATCGGCGGGATACGTAGGCAGCTCTACTCGGATTCGGTACCATTCATTCAAAAAATACAAAAAAAAAAATTATTCAAAAAAGCATAAAATATCTAAAAAAAATACAAAAAAAAAAACTCTTTTCAAGTATCATTGTTTGATTTGGTTGATACCAACACAGTTAAGAGTATGTATAGGAAAAAACGAGTAATAATCAGCGAGAGTTGACTTCGTGGTAAACCATAGATTCTTTTGGTACCTCTCACTCACACCTGTAATGACATTCTTGCATGCTTCTAAGATAAGAACGAAAACAACCTCATCCTTTCATGTGCGTTGTGTGGTGAGTTTTAGAATAAGTTCAATTGCATTGCATTGTGATCTAGAACTTGGCCTGAATGTTTGTTGAGGCGAAATCCTGAGTAACACTCGGTGTAGGAAATGATCGTAGGCTTTCTTTGACCCGTTTGAGCCTTTTCAGCCTACCAAATAATATTATCCGTAGTACACCCCTTTTGAGCCTAAAACATATTCTTTCGACAACCGCATATTACACCTATACCCTTTCTGAGTGCGTACGCACTATCCATCTCTTGGACCGACCTCCTTGAGCGCTTTAGAAATGTGCAAGTGGCTGACAAAATTTTGCGTCGAAGTTTGCAAAGACAAAAATTGTCAAAGTCCCAAAAGGGAAAAGAAAAACACAAATGACGACTTCACAAAAAGAAGAAATCAAAAGCCCCGACATTATAAAAAGAAAAAAAAATGAGAAAAAAACTTTGGAAAAATGGGGCTCCAAACGAAAGATTCAAAAGGAAGTCAGTACAGAAAAATTGTGACAAAAAAATGAAGCATGTCAGCATTAAAGCGTAGAAATATCAAGCACAGACATAGTTCCAACGCTCGAGGAAGAATTAGTCACTTTTTATCCAAATGATATCTATCCCTTTCCCCAAACCTACATTACAAGCCCGTGACAAGCCCTACATGATCTTATACTGAGGGTTCTCACATTAGTGGATACTTACATGATGACCAAGCCTATGGTATCACAATTGCATGCATTGAACATCCTTTTGAGTGTGAGCGTACTTCTCTAAACGTCCCAAAATTCAAAGTACTGGAATATGTGTGAGAAATGAGACTTTCTTCAGTGAGGGCATTTGAAACGTGATATTACATGTACTTCGAAACCTTGGCTGCAAGAAAGTGTGTCGATACTTAGGTGTCTGAGGTACCATTTGAAACTATAAGAATTACCCAAGAGTCAGTCTCGGTTGAACTGAAAGTAAATAACGGAATTCCTAAGCACAATACTAATTGTTGGTATCAACTGAAGTCAGAACGTGATGATGTCTTTCCACTTTTCAAAAAAAAAAAAAACAAAAAATACATGTATAAAAATTCTCATTTTTTGCATCACGAACTACGTCTTGACCTGATTCCCTCAACGTGATACGTAGGCGGCCACATTGACATCAGTCTCATTTTTTGAAAATTGTACAATCATTTTTTGCATCACGAACTACGTCATGACCTGATTCCCTCATGGGGATACGTAGGCGGCCTAAATCGACTTCAGTCACACCATTATAAATCTTCCCATTGGTTCGCGTGCGACATAATGCGTTTGATTTTCTGAAAAGAGATATGAGCAATTTCCGCCAGAGTTAAGTCTTGCCCACGCGCCCCGCATAACGAAAACTGGAACAATTTTGGGAAACGCACCGTGAAGAGATCATAATAAGGATTCCAAAAGGTGTTCGTTTGGTCAGAATACATGTCATATTCGGCAAATTCGACAAGGCTTTTATACTTTATACGCATGTCATATAAATATTTTATTCTAAAAGATGTTTTGTGCACACCTCGTGAAAATGTTTCATTTTGAAAATACTTTTGGGACATGCTACGTCAAAATTTTTGCTACCAAACATCTCAACGAGATCAGACAGGGGTTACAGGTCCAAACAAATCAGGCAAACGAGCATAAAGATCAAGGCCGCAGAATCAATACGAATCGACCCCCCCCAAACTCACAAGTTTTCTTTGGATACAGATTTTTTCCCATTAGTAGAAGCAGAAACAACAGTAAAATATGGGCAAAACGACAACCGCATTCACAGCATCCAGCAAGTCCGTGCAGGGACTACATCAGCAATCGCAACATTCAGCAAGCATTCGCAGCATCCAACAAGTCCGTGCAGAGATTACATCTGCAATCGCAGCATTCAGCAAGCATTCCCAGCATCCAACAAGTCCGTGCAGGGACTACATCAGCAATCAGCAATCGCAACATTCAGCAAGCATTCGCAGCATCCAACAAGTCCGTGCAGAGACTACATTAGCAATCGCAACATTCAACCAGCATTCACAGCATCCAGCAAGTCCGTGCAGAGACTACATCAGCACTCGCAACATTCAGCAAGCATTCACGACATTCAACACGTCTGTGCAAGGACGAAATCTCAGCATTTGTAGCATCACATCAACACAATCGCCATCACATTTTATAGGATAACATTTTTTACTCATACAATTACATTGCTTATAAATTCATGTGTTATAATTTTTGCCCTAACAGTTATGCACTAACCTTTTGCTTAAGTCTTAGCATGCAGGAGCAGGAGCACAACGTGGATTTTCTCTTACAGCGAACCAGAGCAATTTATTGGGGGGGGGGGGCAACCTTCCCAACGAATGGTAGAAGCGGTCTCGAGCGTCGGTCCACTCATCCCATATCACCAACAAGCTCATCGTCATCATAAGTCGATACCGATACACCCCTAAGTCCAAACCAGTCTGAGCATGCAAGAGGATCTTTATATCAGTAAAGGCGGGAGGACAACAATAAGCCCAAACGAGTTACAAACGCACAACGTCTATGCAATAATGTTATCTCAACCCAGACGAGTCACAAAGCAGGTACGTCCATAAAACGACACCATTTCATTTTAAGCCTATGCAACGGCTTCATCTATGTTTCGTCTATGCAATGACGAACATCTGCATCGCGTCTATGCAACGACGCCATTTCATGTAAGTCTATGCAACGACTTCATCTATGTTTCATCTATGCAATGACGAGCATCTGCATCGCGTTTATGCAACGACGTCATTTCATGTAAGTCTATTCAACGGCTTCATCTATGTTTCGTCTATGCAATGACGAGCATCTGCATCACGTCTATGCAACGACGCCATATCTTCTAAGCCTATGCAACGGCTTCATCATGTTTCGTTTATACAACGACGAGCATCTGCATCACGTCTATGCAACGACGTCATTTCATGTAAGCATATGCAACGACTTCATCTATGTTTCGTCTATGCAACGACGAGCATCTGCATCGCGTCTATGCAACGACGCCATATCTTCTAAACATATGCAACGACTTCATTATATTTCGTCTATACAACGACGAACATCTGCATCTCGTCTATGCAACGACGCCATCAGCATCTACAAACACCTTTTGCATTTGGACCTCGAGAACAAACATCCTAGAGGCATTTCAGGGAATAAACACCCTGTCTTTTACAACACCATATCACCTGTAACTCACTGCCAATCATAATTCGACACCGGGACAAATTTTGAATCTGCATCGACATTGTCTTTAATTTTGCAGCATCACAACAGCCAGTGTCATCATGATTCAACACTGGGACAATTTTTAATCGGCGTCTGCTTGCTTCAATTTTTTAGCATCGCAGCAACCCAGTGTCCTCATAATTCGACACTGAGACAAATTTTAAATCTGCATCAGCTTTGTCTTTTATTTTGGCATCACAACGACCCAGTGTCATCATAATTCGACACTGGGACAAATTTTAAATCTGCATCAGCTTTGCCTTTTGTTTTGGCATCACAACGACCCAATGTCATCATAATTCGACACCGGGACCAAAATTTTGAATCTGCATCAGCTTTTTGCCCATTCATTTTCTTGATCTTTGTTTTAATTCTGACGATGAAGACAAAATTGGCTACAAGTCAACGTCTTTGTCCGAAAACTCTTTCATCGTCTTCTATCAAAGAGGGACAAACTGTTGACACCCAATTTTGACCCATCTTTTAGTTATTTCTTGCAATTTTAAGCATTTTAGGACACCGCATTTTAATCATCATTTTTTACATTTTTATATTTTTATTTTAAATTAAGCATTATGTCTTTGTTAATATTATGTTTCTATTATTATTATACCGTCGTTTATTTTAATAATATTTGCATCTCTTTAAATAATTAATTGACATCTCGTTTTAACTTTTAATTAGGCAATACATATTTCTTAAATATTGTATTTTATTATTATTGCATCGGCATTTTCATTTTGATAATTTTGTATTTTTTTAAATAATTAATCCGTTTTGCATTTTGTCAAACCAATCCAGTCCGCCAAGAACCGAAGCCCAAACCGATGCCCAAAAGATGAAGCCCAATACATCTTTCATCTTTTTCCCCCAAAATCCAAAACCCTAACCTAAGAACTCCCTATAAATAAAACTTAACCCTCCCTTTATTAAGATGAGAAGACCAGCCGCACCTCACCCCTCTCTTCCTTCACTCCTCTTTTCTTTTACACCACACAGCCAACCTATATCTCCCACATCTCCCTCTTTTAAACTCACCATCTCTCTCACCACAAGCCTCACCCTTCCCCTCTGTCTCGTGCCGCTACGATGCTCGAGCTCAAGCTCCGTGAGCCCATGCCGTCACCCTTACACCGTCGAACCCCCACTGATACCATCGCCGCCGTGGTCTCTTTGTTTATTAATGAGTGGCCAGAGTTGAACTCTAGCGACATTGTTGTTTCTCTTTCGTTGCTATTTTTGTGTTTGTTGGACTGATTTTACTAGCTTTTGTTCGGCTTTACTTTGCTGGATTATTGTTGGGTGTGGACTGATTCGGCGCGATTTTTGGTACCATCTGCCGGAAAATACAGAACTCGCATGTTCTCCGATGACCCACGAACTTGCATGTTGTTGCTGCACTATATCATTTGTTTGTTTGATATTTTAAATTAATATTGCCTTGTTGATCATGAGTTTACTTTGCCTATGTATTTGGGTTGGCTACCAGATCTGCTAAATCTTCATTTTTCAGGCGATAGTTGGTTTTTCTTTTTGTTATTGTTTAGAAGACGCACCCCATTTTCCTGAAATTTGCCTGGACGGTTGGCTACTGTTTCTATTGATTTTGTTGTTTCCCAGATGGATTTTGGCCATTTTGCTGGACTGATTTTTGGGTTATTTTGGCTACTAATTTTGGGCGCTTTAGCTCTTTTATTACTTTATTAAACTGATTTGGAACAAGTACTACATTGTTGGTACACTGATTTGAACATACTATACAATTGGCCGATGAAGGAATCTCCGTCTGATTTCCAAGGCCTCCCCTATACAAAAAACGGATTTATTTTTGGCTTTACTTATTAATTCTTGTCATTGCTTTAAAATTATTTATTCTATTTCTAACACTTTTACTAAATATTTATGCAGGTACCCGGAGATCATCTTGTGCAGAAGGCCTAAAAAGGGCTAAAAGATGTCCCAGAGTTTTATTCGATCTTAGCTTTATTACTTTGTATTGCATTCCATTGTAATTGTAAATTATGAAAAACTGCTTAGAATATGTAGAATAAAAAGACAATAAATAATTAACCTAGGTTTGAACGGATAACCGTAAGTTAGCGGATCTTAAAGGATGCCTAACCCCTTCCCTTTAGGATAATAAAGAACCCTGATCCAGAATCTCATTAATTTCGCAGACCATTAAATGGAGATTAATTGCAGTATTTTTATTGCAATAAATCAAGTGTCCTAATTCACTTAACTAATTAGGTGGTGACTCCTCAAAATCAGCATTATTGCTCCATCCAGGGAACCGCGCCAAAGAACAATGTTGCGGATACCGTTCAGACCCAGGTAAAAAACGGGCGCGACATGTTGCCGAGAGGATGATAACCTCAATATGAGGGGCACAATTCCTATTCCAAGATTGAGAGGTCTATTGGGTGGAGGGAATAAAATACATTTGTTCTCCGATGAAGATTTGAGGGATGGACACCATCACATAAGGATCCGAAAAGGAAATTAGATTCCAATGCCAAGTGTGATTTGCTTGAATAGTTTGTGATGCCATTTGGAGTATGTAACATTTCAAGCTCTCCCGTGAGTTTCATGTGAAAATTTCGACAACCATTTACGAGTTATATGGCATTACCCGAAGGCCTTCACACTACTCCATCCGAAGTAGGAACTAATCGAGGTTAGTTCAAGAACACAAGTGTTTCCTGAGATCATGAGTTGGTTCCCTCTTGTACTCATATCTTCCGAGATGTCAGACTCCTTACTGCCCCTATTTCGCCCATGGAGCCATCAATTAAAATTGAACAAGATGCTAGAGGAATCGGTGTGGATCCCATCCCAATTCAAGACCAAAAGTCATTTGCTCTCTCTAGTCCATTTCTTCCGTGTAAGAACTTATTCATCACAGGTCATTTGGTCCATTGGAGACACTTAACTTGTCTTATGTTTGGCTCATGGGGCTTAACTATACTTAAGGACGAAAGGGAAAATCAAATGCCAAAAGCATACCATCCTTGCAAGATATTTGTCTTCAAAATCGAGCATGGTTTGTGTGAAGAACTTGCAAGGCCATTGAGAATCAAACATAAAACAAGCATATGTGCCATCTTTTTCTCTAACACAAAGTTGAGTGGTGCACCATGTCATCCCTGTACCTATGATAAGACAACATCTCTCATGGAATCCGAGATCCAACATGAACATCATAAGAAGTTAAAACCAATTGTCTTGTATTTGGATCCGTATTTCACAAGTTTAGAAGAAGGCTCTTACAAAATGAAACTCCAAACTTGTCTGATTATGGAAATATTGGAGCAACATTTTTTATGAAGGTTTATTGCTACATTGAGGCAGCATGAATTCATGGATGAATTCTTTCAAAGAAGGGGAGATTGATGAAAGAAAGCCGACGAACTTAAACTCTCAACATGAGTCGAGAAGAGATATACTAAGAATACCAATAGTGACCCATGAACCTACACTCACATGACTAATGTGGTATGTAATGGAATTGGAGTTGTTACGTGAAGGGTCAAGAAGACATTGTATTTTTGGTCTTCTTGTTGGTTTTGGTCGAGACCATGCATTTTTTTAGCTTATTATTTTCCTTTAGTTCTTAGTTTAGCTATTACTTTCAGTAGGAAACATTTAATGAGCCATGTAATAAGGTGAAAAGGCTGATAATTCTTCCTACAAGTTGACAAGGCCGAAAAGAGGGTAAGAGGAAAAGGTGGAAATGACAAGAATAGAAGCTAAGGCTTCCAAGAAGACAATTCATGAACCAATTCATGAATTTGGCTACATTAGAGTCTTCAAAAGTCTTCCAAGGGGAGATGAAGAGGTTGGCCGAAATGATTGACCAAGAAAGTACAAAGAATGGAATCTTCCAAACACATTCACAGAAGAAGAGGCCTTTGAGAAGTGATGCGCGGTAAGATGCACACACTTTAAACGCAAGTGCACGTTATCGTATCAAGTAGTATAGTCTTTGATAAGACCGAATATCGTCCTCTGGGATTAGGGTTCAAGTACCAACTATCTATTTTCTAGTGTCTATTTGGCGAATTGATAAATGAATGGTTGTTTATAACTAAAAATTATGAAAGCTATTTAGAGTATAAAGATTTACTTCAGGAGTGATGAGAATAGGGCTTCTATGTATCCTCACTATCCGCTTATGCTACTTACTAATGCATTACTTATGGTATTCTTCTTTTGGAGAAAGCAGGTTTACGAAATCGTTTTATACTCCCGTTAGGGTTATATAAACACTGACCCAGATCGTTCCTTACCTTTCGGTGATAAGGGTAACTTTATAGGAGGATTAAGAACAAAACCTAGTTGGCCGTCACGCATGCGCAAAATTAGGGTTGTTAAGCCTCATCAACGCTTACATAAATAATTGAGGTATTTTCATCCCCAATCCAAGAATGTCTACCCAACTTACAAAGATATTCACAATCCCCTTTTCGTAATCGATTAGAAATCATATAGTGATAATTAGTTGTCAATTAATTACCAAGAATTCAACTCAATTATTGGATAGATCTCACAATAAGAACAATAACCATAAGCATGCATTAATTTATAACATAAGTTTCAAGAAATTCAACATAGAAAACCCTATAAAGGAATTAGTTCCTAGTCATTGACATGACAAGAACTAATTCCATGTTCATCATAAAAACTGAAATAAATACAAGAAAAGAAAAGAAAATTACTAAGAACGAGTCTCCAAGCCAAGCATCCAAGGGTTGTGTTGTGGAATATTTACAAGATGGATTGGTGGAAGGATGGATGTAGAATGGTGAATGGTGGAATGGAGAATGAATAATTCTTCTAATGATGTAGAGTATTTATAGCCAAAGAAACCTTTTGGTGAAGGTTTAGGGATTTGTAGGAAAGGAAAAGTTATTAGAATCCTTTTAGGTAAGAGTTTTAAGGTAGGAAAAGTTATCCCTTTAGGTAGGAAAAGTAATCCCTTTAGGATTCTGAAAACATGTCAAATTCGGCCAGACCATAAATCCGCGTCGGCGCCATGCATCAGATGGCGCACCAAATTCAAGAACTCTCGGGACTTTCAACTTTGGGCACGGCTGCTTTGGCCATGCGCCGTGATATTTTTCTCGAATTTCCGTTTAAGTCTTTTCTCGTCCGGACTTGTCGATTTTCTCTATAATTCGAACTTCTTAGACTTCATTTCTTGGCCCTTTGTGTGCAATTTCATCTCTTTTATGCTCATTTCATCTCCTTTTCGTCATTTCTCCATTTTGACATTGTGACACAAAAGAAAGGAAAACGACCTAATCTCAGTACTAAACATAAATGAAATGAGTAAAATACTAACTAAAAATGACTCAAAAAGTGTATATAAAATACACCGATCAAATACCCCCAAACTTAACCTTTGCTCGCCCTCGAGCAAAGATAGAAATAAAGAAATAAAAGACTCAAGAAATGAAAAATAAAAGACTCACTGACATTGATCACTTTTGCTGCATTTAGTGTTATCTAGAAAAACATGAAGGTTAGCAGAATAATATGCAGTAACATGTAGCATGAAATTTTTCAGCACACTAAACACATTGAGCTAGATATTTCGCAAACTCATATTTATCATGCTTTAATGGAAGTCAATATACTAAATCATGCATATAAATTCAAAAATCCTATGACATGCTTACTTGCTATTCTCCACTAATCCTGGATATGCATAAAAAAGATCTTCAGGACTTTAAGGGTTGTAATGTAGGCTTAGGTAGGGGTTGGTAAAAATAGGCATTTAGGCTCATTTTTGTGTACCATAAGCTCTTTAGCTTTTCAAAGATTTCCCTTTTCTTTTGTTCTTTTTCACTTCAATTCTATCTTTTCCCTCTTTTGTTTTGGGAGAATGAAGAGTATTATAATAACAAGCACCCCCAAACTTAGGCTTTTTCCTCTTTCTTATTACTTTTTTATTGGGGTGCAACAAGCTCATTCACTCTTTTTGTCTCTTTTTTAACACAATTGATTCCACAACTTCACATTTTTACTTATGGCACAATTTGTGGGAATATAGGGTGTCAAAGAAGTTTCAAATTTAGGCTCAATGGGGCTGACTAGGGATATTTTTAAAGTACGGGATAGAAAAGAATGGTAAGAATTGACTATCAAAGAAATGCCTGAGTCATCTCCCTAACATGCATATCCTAACTATTTCGCCTCAAATAGCAAGCACTCATAACACATAAGTATTTATCATTTAGCATGCATAACTCAAGCAAGAAACTCCAAATAGACAGATTCTGTGAGTTTTTGGCATATCTAACTTAGGTGTTTAGATAGTTGCTTCAATTCCGTTACATTATTCCACCTTCCTTCACTAGGTGTTTCTAGCAACTACAACATACATGATCATTGACAGACAATTATGACTCAAAAGAGAAGGAAAAAAAATTGTGACTCAAAAATAAACACAAAAAAAAACTTAACTGAAACATAACAAGACACAAATAAAACACCCCCAAACTTAAATCACACATTGTCCCCAATGTGTGCAATACTAAAAAAAAATGAAAAATGGACAACTTACTGACACAACACAGCGGTCATAATGGAGGTCTAGGAGGAAAAATTCTGGAATTTACACGGAAATATGGCTCTCGAGTTCCGCGCGCACGAGATCAGCGCGGCTACTGCTAATCTTGTGGCCTCTGAGTTCGCCGCGGCCAGTTCAGGCGCCATGTGCCACGATCGCTTTTCCTTTTTTCAGCTTGTTGCTCCTTTTCCTCGGTTTGACTTTGATCCACTGTCATCCAACAACACAAAACAAGAACCCAAGACCGTGAGATCGTTTCAAGACAAAATAAAATAAAATAAAGACAGAAATTAAAATAACATAATTAAAAATATTGGGTTGCCTCCCAATAAGCGCTGTCTTTAACGTCTTTTAGCCGGACGCCTTTAACCTTTACGAGTGCCCATTGGATCCTTCTGCGAACCACTTGCAATCCGCAAATTTATTGTTGTAGGCCTCAATTTCCCTACAACCATTTGTTCAAACAAGAGCCTTAAAAACACAATTATCCCCCAAGTAGGCTTGTCTTTTATGCTTTCTATAATGTAGAAATCCGTGAACTTCTCTACATCTCTCAACTCTAGGGGGTACCCTTGATGGTATGAGCTTCCTAATTGGGAATCAGCCGTGATAGCTAGTGGTGTTTCTTCTGTAATAGGTGTAAGAAAAAGAATTTCCACAGAATCCAAGAAGGTAAATAATTGAATCTTTGCTATCCTTTCCTTTTCTACACCAACTATCTCACCAGATTCCTCAATAGTTGGGTTTGGTTCGGGCTCCTCAATTTGTTGTTCGCTGTTGAATATGATTGCGAGTTCTGCTATTTGCGTTTCCAACTTCTTCATGGCCATTCTCGTTTCGTCCATGAACTGAGCTTGGTACCTCGTGAGACTGAGTATAACTTCTCGCAATTTCTCCCTCTCTTCTTCTATGGTTGGAGCTCGATCATATTGACAGTAGAAATTCATGTCTTAAGGATCCCTGAGATGAATCAAAACCAACAGCGAATCACGACACACTTGTTTTTTTTTTCCAATAAGAAAAATAAGATAAATAATTTAAAGAAACAAAAATAAAAACCAAATTAGAAATTAAAAATAGATAAATTTGATATTGAACTATGCCTAATCCCCGGCAACGGCGCCAAAAACTTGATGCGCGGTAAGATGCACACACTTTAAACGCAAGTGCACGTTATCGTATCAAGTAGTATAGTCTTTGATAAGACCGAATATCGTCCTCTGGGATTAGGGTTCAAGTACCAACTATCTATTTTCTAGTGTCTATTTGGCGAATTGATAAATGAATGGTTGTTTATAACTAAGAATTATGAAAGCTATTTAGAGTATAAAGATTTACTTCAGGAGTGATGAGAATAGGGCTTTTATGTATCCTCACTATCCGCTTATGCTACTTACTAATGCATTACTTATGGTATTCTTCTTTTGGAGAAAGCAGGTTTACGAAATCGTTTTATACTCCCGTTAGGGTTATATAAACACTCAACCCCAGTATCGTTCCTTACCTACCTTTCGGTGATAAGAGTAACTTTATAGGAGGATTAAGAACAAAAACCTAGTTATCATCACGCAATGCGCAAAATTAGGGTTGTTAAGCCTCTCATCAACGCTACATAAATAATTGAGGTATTTTCATCCCCAATCCAAGAATGTCTACCCAACTTACAACATATTCACAATCCCCCCTTTTCAGAATCTGATTAGAAATCATATAGTGATAATTAGTTGTCAATTAATTACCAAGAATTCAACTCAATTATTGGATAGATCTCACAATAAGAACAATAACTATAAGCATGCATTAATTTATAACATAAATTTCAAGCAATTCAACATAGAAAACCCTATAAAGGAATTAGTTCCTAGTCATTGATATGCCAAAAACTAATTCCATGTTCATCATAAAAACTGAAATAAAGACAAGAAAAGAAAAGAAAATTACTAAGAACGAGTCTCCAAGCCAAGCATCCAAGGGTTGTGTTGTGGAATATTTACAAGATGGATTGGTGGAAGGATGGATGTAGAATGGTGAATGGTGGAATGAAGAATGAATAATTCTTCTAATGATGTAGAGTATTTATAGCCAAAGAAACCTTTTGGTGAAGGGTTAGGGATTTGTAGGAAATGAAAAGTTATTAGAATCCTTTTAGGTAAAGGTTTTAAGGTAGGAAAAGTTATCCCTTTAGGTAGGAAAAGTTATCCCTTTAGGTAGGAAAAGTAATCCCTTTAGGATTCTGAAAACATGTCACCCGCCAGATTTCATAAATCCCGCGTCGGGCCATGCCTCAGATCAGCCATACCAAATTCAGCAACTCTGACTTTCAAGACTTTGGCGCCAGGCTATTTTTGGGCAAGGCGCCGGTGATATTTTTCTGGCGAATTTCCGTTTCGTCGTCTTTTCTTGTCCGGACTTCGTCTGATTTTCTCTATAATTCCCGGAACTTCTTAGACTTCATTTCTTGGCCCTTTTGTGTGCAATTTCATCTCTTTTATGCTCATTTCATCTCCTTTTCGTCATTTCTCCATTTTTGACCGCTGTGACACAAAAGAAAGGAAAACGACCCTAATAATGTACTAAACATAAATGAAATGAGTAAAATACTAACTAAAAATGACTCAAAAAGTGTATATAAAATACACCGATCAAGAAGCCCAATCCACCCACTCTTGTACTTGGAATCCACAAAGAGGTGTGAAGGAGTTGGAGTTCATCCTTGTCTCTAAGTAAAACCAAACCATTTCCCATTATTCACACCAAGTCCTTGACCACCAAGAAAACCTGAACCCTTTCCCATTTGTCCTCACTTGGCCGAAATGTTCTAGCAATAGTTTGTGTCCTTTAGTTTTCTTTTAGAATAATCCATGTACTACTATAAGGATGAATGTAAAGTTCAGTTTAAGTTTAAGATTAAATCTAAGTTTGTTTTTAACTTGTGTGTTGAAGCATATCGATCCTTTGTGGGTCACCCCTCTCTTTAGTGTAAGATTTAGTTAGGACTGTGTGACCTAATAATTTCGTAAGCTCGAGGAACCCCTTTAGTGGTAACCGAACGGTGGAACTGTGTGAACCAACCTAGCCTAAGCTTTGGGTTATCAAAAGGGCTTCGATCACCCTCACTTGGCTAGTTCACGGACAATGCATTTAGTAAAACCCGATCATGACCTTGTGAAAATGATCACATTATCCTTGGTGTCTGCTCGGGCAATAAAATCCCCGTGTCTCTATCCTTGGGATTATAGACCGTTCCTCAATACATCTACAATCACCCAACACTTAAACCATATCAAGCGCATTAAAACTTAACCAAAATCCACCATTCCTTCACTCGAGTTTATATCCGAAAACTCGTGTTCAACCCTCACTCAATATACTATATACATGCTACTATTACCTCCCACACCAACTCATTAATATCCCCACCAAAGGTCATCATCCAAAACAGCCCACAGACACCCGTCCAATCCAAACACCACTAAGTAATCCACATAACACAACATTCAGAGAACCATACTATCTCGGTTATGTTCCGCCAACCTGCCACCACCCAACCACCAAAGCTTGACCATCACACCAACCCTCAAAGTGTCTATAACTACCCCACAAAACACCTTGACCCAATTGCCCCTACACTCTCCCGAAATAACCATCAAATACCCTAATGTCCCGTTAATACGAGAACCCCATTTTGTCACCTATTTTTGGGTCAATCCAAATATCCTCCACACCCGATCTACTTACCCAACATCACTCTCCTTACTTACGTCACTTCTTATGATGCAACCCTTTCCTTATTTTTACTCTGCCTATAATGTTCTTCAAGATGAAAGGCAGAGGCAAGTTAGCTTCCCCACTCAATTCACAAATGAGTCTGCTTCCTTCAGTGTCAACAGTACCAACAAATTTCCTACTCCACCACCTTATCCTCCAAGACCTTCTCATAACCCAAAGAATTCTCCCGATAACAAATCATACTTAGTATGCATATATTGTAAGAAGATAGGGAATTCAATTTATCATTATTATATGTTTAAGGGATATCCACCTTCTTGTAAGTCCAAAAAGATAAGGGCAAAAGACTGACTGGTAATGTCGAGGTTCATAATTCTGGAGGTAATTTTGAGGGTGTTCATGCTTCTTAGTCTAAGCCTGATGGTAGTATTGAGTTTGGGTCCTTAGTTCCTGGTTTCACCAATGAACAATATTCACAACTCATGCTCATGCTTTAGTAGACTCAAGTCTCAGACTCAACAACTCACTCTAAACTTATGACTTCCACCAACATTGCTGGTAAAAATTATATACCTGATTGTATAGGTAGTATGTCTTATGGTGCTTGCATGATCACTAGGATATATAAATGCATTTGGATTATAGACTCTGGTGCCACTAACCAAATGATATCCAACAAAGATTTACTTTGATATCAAGCCTCTAGTTATCCCTTATCTAGTCACTCTTCATAATGGATATAAGGTCAAAGTGACATGTACATGATCCGTCAATGTCCTTTCTTTTACTTTTCATCATGTCTTGTATATACCTAGTTTCCCTTATAATCTTGTCTCTGTTTCCAAGCTTATTCATCAATTGGACTACATTGTCTTTTTTACTAAAGTTGCTTGTGTCATACAGGCCCCTTCATTGAAGAGGCCAACAGTGATTGATAAATTAAAGAATGGACTCTAAAAACTTATGTAGACTTCCTCCCCATCCAATTATGGTGCAACTTCAAGTGTTTTGCCTTTTGTTTATACACCTTCATTTCCTCCTCATTGTAACAATGAGTTTTCTTCTATTTCTAGTAATTCTTGATTGGTTTTGTTTTTTATGATCATGTAGTTTATGAAACCACTTGTACAAACCATTCTGATATTAATAACAGAATATGGCATATGCCCTTTGTCAGAATGAAAGATGTTTGTACTTTTCCATGCAAATTTTCAGTCAAACAACCTTTTACAACTTATATATGTCCATTAGCTAGACAATATAGTTTACCCTTTCCCGCTCCATAAAAACTACTTGTTGTTTTCAACTTATACATGTAGATACTTGGGGGCCATAAACTCATCCACTTACAATGATCAAAGGTATTTTTTGACCATTGTGGATGACTTCACTAGAGCTACTTGGACTTACCTTATGGGGTCCAAGAGCAATGTATTTCCTCTCATAAAAGCCTTCATTGTAATGGAAAAACACAGTTTTCTTCCTCCATTAAAATAGTTAGATCTGATAATGCACTTGAGCTTGAGTCTAGTAGCTCAGCCAGTCAATTTTTCCATGATAATAATATCGTTCACCAAACTTCTTGTGCTCACACACCACAACAAAATAGTGTGGTTGAGAGAAAATATAGACACTTATTAGAAACATCTACAGTTTTACTCTTCCAGTCAAAACTACCAATTAAATTTTGGGGTGATGTGTTTTTCAGCAACATACCTCATAAATAGATTTCCTTCCAAGATTTTAGGTAATAAAACTCCTTTTGAGCTACTGTATGGTCACCCTCCATCTTACTCACATTTAAGAATTTGGTTTTTTGTGTTTCTCCATTGTTCCCAAAGTTCACAGGGACAAATTTCAGCCAAAAGTTGAACCATGCATTTTTCTAGGATACCCTTTGGCTAAGAAGGGCAATAAACTTTACAATCTCTCCACTAAACTTACGATGATTTCCAGGGATGTAGTCTTTCATGAATACCTTCTCTTTTGCTTCTTCTTCTCCCACATCCTCTATATTTCCAATACCTATTGTCCCTTATTCTTCCTCTGATTCAGCTCTTGATCAAGCACCTGTCCAGGCTTCTCCTCCTACTCATACTCCTGCCTATGTTCCACATCCACTTCCTTTCAGAAGGTCTTCCAGACCTCATTCTCAACCTGCTCACTTTGATCAGTTTATTTATGACCTTCCTCATTCCCTATGTGGCCTAAATGTTTTATCTGCTTGCACTAATAACTTAGTTGATTTTGCTGCATTAGAACCACACTCTTATCATCAGGCATCTTTCATTCCAGCATGTCAAGGGACCACGAGGAAAGAATTTGAGGCTCTAGAGTCTAATAACACTTGGTCAGTTGTGCCTCTACCTCATGGTAAAAAGCCTAAAAGTCAAATACAAAGCTGATGGGTCTGTTGAAGACACAAGGCCAGATTGGTAGTTAGGGGTGATACCCAAATTTAAGGTGGGGACTTTAATGAAACCTTCTCCCAATTTATTAAATTTATCACTATCAACTGTCTTGTTACTGTGGCTTGATTGCACTGAGGTTACTTCTATTCTTTAGCCATTGGATTTAACTGTCAAGCTCAAGGATGACATGGGAGATCGTTTACCTGCTCCTGAGAATTACAAGAGCTTGGTGGGTAAGCTAAATTTTTTAACCCACACAAGACAGTTTGTGACATTTGTGTGACGGGTAAAAACCGTCACACAATGTGTGACAGTTCCAGAACCGTCATCCTTTGTGACAGTGACAAAGATGACACTTACAGGAACCGTCATCTTAGGGGTCAGAAAACCGTCATCTTAGGGTATTTTTCTTGTAGTGCAAACGCTACAAAGAGTCTACAGGAAAGGTCAAACAAGCAAATAAGGGTCTTTAGCAAGAAACCAGGCGGGTCATTACAGTTAAAAATGGTTTAACATATGAAGAGATCTCAGTGGCGATTTTGGATCGTCAGATTAAAAAATTGAGAACTAAGAAAGTTGCCTCAATGAAGGTGTTGTGGAGAAGTCAGAATATCGAAGAAGCTACATGGGAAGCCGAAGAGGACATGAAGTCCAGATATCCCCACTTATTGGAGGAACAAACAGAAAACATTGAAGGTAATTAACCTTTACATTCTTACCTCCTATTTAGTTTATCATTCAGTTAAATAATTCAGTTCAGTAATTTAGTTCAGTATTCATTTCAATGCTCAGTTTAGTATAAACTCAATATTAATATGTTCATGACAATTCAGTATTCTCATGTTTTTGCTAGTCACGTTTAAAGTTCAATCTTATTCTTAACCATGACCCATTATTCGAGGACTAATGATCCCAAGAGGGAGATATTGTAACACCCCGTATCAATAGACTAAGAAATATTCACGATTCAAGTACTTAAGACCGAGTGGGAAGTGTTATAATTAGAAATTTGATAAAAACATCGTTCTTAAATTTTACCCCCAGAAATACGGACCGTAAAATATTTTACGGGTTGTAAAAGCTATCGTGAAATGGACCTCAGAAATCCAAGTCACTTTAAGGCTTTTGATAGGAACCAAGGGCCGTAAAAGTTTTACGAGTCATAAAGCCCATCATAATTATTTTACGGAGCATAAAAACCACCATAAAAGTCCCGCCAATAGGAAAAGTGTCTTAGGCCCAAAAATCAGATTTTCACTTTTCCCAAAACCTAGAACGGATGCTCTCTCTTCCCAACCATCTCTTACACCAAGGTAAGCCTTTTTCACGTAATTATATATAATTCTAACATAATCCTAATGAATTCTAAGTAGAATTTAATGTTCTTAACCAAGAGTTTTCAGGATAAACCCAATTCAAGAGTTCAAGGGTTCAATCTTTGGATTTTTACTCTAAAGTTCAGATTTTTAATTCAAGGCTAGGAGTGATTAAGGTATGTAGAGCTTCTATCTATGTGTGAGAACATTTTTAGTCATCCTCACTCCTCGTTCATCAAGATTATTGCAAATTACTTCATGATTTAAGAGTGTGTCAGAGTTCATGAAAATGCTATTAATGTGAGGTGTGCGTAGAGTCAAAATTAACCAAGTTATCTTTCAGTTCAGTCGAAAGAAACACCGCTCCTCTAGAACTTATTCACATGGACATATGTGATTTAAAATTTATACAAACTAGAGGGGAAAACAAGTACTTTGTGACTTTCATTGACGATAGTACAAGATATTGTTACGTTTACTTGTTGAAAAGTAAAGATGAATCCTTTGAAGCGTTTAAACGTTACAAAACAGAAGTTGAAAATCAACTAAACCTACAGATTGAGTAAAAAGGGAAAGGGGCTGGTACACTAATTAATATAATTAATCATCGAGCTAATTATGTCAGTTGGAGTCCTGTGTGAAATAAGGGCATATTTGGCCCTGGGTAGTAACATTATGGGCATGGTTGGACTAAAATATTAACGATGGATATATAATGTGAATTCCGTATAATTAAAGGCCATTTTAACCCTTTTCCCACTAATTAAAGGGTTTCATGTAAAAAAAAAACATCTTTAAAATGTGGAACTGTTGGATTTTTGTGATGATTTTTGTTAGAGAAGAATGTCTATACCCACGAAGTAGTCCTTTGAGGCAGTGTATTAATGTGGGGGTAATGTTATTCTATCAAAGTACCTAATTGTAGTTGAAATTTTGGTGGTAATGACTAATGAGCTATAGACCAGTGTAGACAACGGACATAACTCTTATTTTCTTCAGTATTCAAGCATGAGACGGACAGATTAAAAATTTGAAGTTTTTTACAACTTCTAATTAATATAGGATAATAACTGAGTTCACGATTAATATAGGATGCATGTGTATACATGGTGGTGCAATTGCACCACCAAATTTTTTTAAAAAATTTGCCTTCTAGGCATAAAAAAAATAAAAATAAAAATTTGCTATGCAAAATATTATTATTTCATATGTTTGCACCACCAAAATTTATCGCCTAGATCCGCCACTGATGTTATCATTATATTTTAATATGGTATAGTAAGTTAACTTTTATCTTATAACTTGTTATAAACTGTTACATGCGATTATTTTTCAAGTAACCCAATAGTATAAAAATCGTGTATTCAAATTACACCCATTAAAAATTTAGGCATACGAGTTATTTATTGTTTGCCCCTTCTAACAGATAAGGTTTGAACATTCCAACCCCTTTGAAGTTTCTCTTATAGATTAATTTAGGTTTCTTTGTCTCTACCTATGACAAAAGGTTCCAGTTTTATGGAAGGAATCAATATATGTTGTGGTAGGATGGTTTGGGGTCCCTACATCCTTAATTAGAGGTCTCGAATTCGAGAGCCTAGAAATGAAAAAAATATGTTGGGAGCACTGGCCACTGCACTCAAAAGAGACGCTGCAAGGCGCAATTTAGATTTAATTGAGTCCCAATATAAATACCAAACACCTAGTGATAAACCAAAAATAAAAACTATGGAAGGACAAAAGCATTAGTTGCCTCCATAAATATATTTTGTTGAATACGTGACAATCTTACTGGAAAGTTTGTATTGTTAGAGAATATATGAGTTAATTAAGTACATACGTAAAAGTTCATTTTATAATACTTTTTATATGTCAATTTATGTGATATTTTTTGCTTTTCGAGATTCAAACTGCATGAATTTTGATCAACATTTTAAGATGTATTTTTTCACCAAATTGATATGAGAAAAGTTGCAACTTATAGTATTTTTCATGTAGTTTTCACATATATAAATTTAATGTTAAAATATTAAGTTAATTAATCTAATTTAGCTTCAAACTTTAGTCAAACTGACACTCAAAAAGAAAGCACCGCATAGATTGAGACAGATGGAGTATATAGAAGGCGGTGAGACTTGAACCGAGACCTCTAAGTTCCCAGAATCAAGTTGAATATTTTATGGTCATGCATATCATCCCAAGGCTTAATCTATTAGAAAAGGTATCATCTGATAAGTATATCCATTTTTAGACTTCAACCAATATGCACTCTTAGAAAATATGTTAATGAAATTGTCCATTAATGTACATCTTATCAGTACATGACGATCCCTAAAAAAGCCGACTTGGCACTTCCTTTTCGCACCACACTATTGAGGAATAATGTTTCTCAGTTCATCCAATTCTGGTCAACCATAAGAAAACTTACCAACTATAACATCTACATACATTACATCCTTGATAGATATGGGATCACAAATGGGGATAAACATATGGGTTGTTCCAGTCGTAAGTGTTTGAACATAGTTTGGAGGAGGTTTGGTAATGGTAGTTGATTCGGGATGATTGAATGACTTGCGTGAGTTTGCGGGTTGGTGGGGGAGGGTATTGTGATAATTCATTACTAGAGGGAGGCTGGCCAGCCGTCGGCGATGGCTGACAAGTGGCCAACGCTACCATGCTTGAAAAAGGTAGAGTTTAGATTAGGGTTTGCATGGGAATTTTAGGAGAGAAAAAGAGCCACTACAAGAAAAGGACCTACGGTGACAGTTAAAAATTGTCATCGGAGAGGAGTGCTGATTTTGTAAGTATTGTGCTATCAGAAATGTAGGTCGCTTCATCGATGACAGTTTAAATAACTGTCACATAGTATGTGACGGGCATAAACCGTCACACATTTGGTCGTTGACTTTGACTATATCCCGTTTTTTTCCCGGGAAAATTCATTTTGGCGCATTTTTTATTTAATATTTAATTTAATTAATTAATTTTTGATTTTTTTCAATAATAGTAAAATTGGTGAAAAATAACATATGGTAACTAAAATGTAACTAATTAATCAAATTATTTTAATACATAATATTAAAATATTTACGAATTGTTTTACAAAACAAAATATTCCCAAAACAAAAGAAATGCATGGTCTCGGCCAAGACCAACAAGAAGGCCGAAATTACAATGTCTTCTTGAACCTTCCGATGTGTTTTTCCAACAGCAGCAAGCAACAACAACAAGCAGCAGCAGCAACAACAACATCAAGCAAATTGAATACGAACTAATCAGCAAGCAGCAACAGTAACAAGCAAAAGTAAGGTCTGTCCTAGTTTAACTCATCAACCACATCATGTATCAACCAAGATTAACAAAGAAACCCAAACTAATCAACAAAGGGCAACATCTGAAACTAGAATACTTATAAAATTAAGGCTATGATCATGTTGACAGTCTATAGGGCTCCCAACTACCATAAGAAATAACACAAATGGATGATTGATTGTCCCTATCACACATTCATGTTTGAATAAGTACAGAAATACCAAACACACATGAAGATACTCCTTACATAGCAATACATCTAATCTTACTTAGTGTAGTCAAATAACTTAAAAAATAGGTAAATGATAGATTATGTAGGATCTATTGAAGACACTTAGCTAAGACTATCAAGTTTTTCTTTATGTCAGTGATTTAAACACATGATAATTAAAACAATCACATATTCATTTTGCATAGACTGTCAGGTTTCACTAAGAAAAAGTTCATGCAAGATGGAAATATGCATGTTATTAAGATACACATGATACTATCAGCTTCTCATGATCAGAAAACACATTAAGGGATTCATGTATAAATTTTAATTCATACAGATTGTTAGACCAAGTATTAAATCCTAAAACTACACCATGCTAAGGAAATGCACAAGTACACATACATTTAATCTTCTAACTCTCTAGGATTCTTTGATATCCTAACTGATCTAGATGAACACATACATGCAGAGCCACATAAGTAAGAAAGTAATGTATTTTTGACTTAGCTAACATGCAGGGGTCTAAAAGGAATTTTGGATCCATTATTTAAACTAGCACACTGAAATTACTTAACTTATCCTTTAAAATTGTCAATAACACATGACAACTAGCACAATAGTTCAGAGTCTTTCATTTCTTATCTAAACATGCATTTAGACTTAATGATTGTACTTATAGATAGGCAGTGGTGACATGAAACACATGAGCAGATGCAAACATACAGTCATTTGTTATGCATTCATGACATAGCCTCAACTGATTAGAGACTCAAAAAGGGCCTAAATTAACATTCATTTATCATTACTAAATGTAGACAAGTGTATTCATACAGATGATAGATGACATGACTTAAGAACATATCATACAAAACAGGCAAAGTAACACCATAACATGTGAAGGGTTATTCAAGACATAGTTCTTACAATAGTCACAAATAGATTCTATGTTTCAAATTAGCATGCTGTCGTGATTAAGGTTGAAAAATGTTGTATTACACCACATAGAGTTCACAAATACAAATTAAAGATTCTTAAGACCATTCACACTAAGTACACACTCAAACACAAGGAGAACACATGCCTTTTACTCAACTGACTATTAATTTTCGGATCCTCACAAGGCATATGATCCACGTATTCAGCTATACATGCATCAATCGTTGTGTTATGTCTCCCTGATTCCACCTATTCCAAAAAAAAAACAGATCAAATAGAAGTAAATCTATTTAAACTGATAGTATTAATTTACCTGGGAAATTAGGTGAGTATGTTGGCGCGGATCCCTAGAAGCATAACGGAGAAGAGTTTGGTGACCTGAAGCAGTTAAAGAATCACCCAAAAGGAGTACATAAAAGATGGAAAAATACTAATACGGTAAATGAGTACACAAAAGCCTGAGATTTCGAAGTCTGGACCATTGTAAATGAGAGAATAGGGTTCCATTTATAGAACCCACAAACCCTAGAGACTCAAATTGAATCTGATGTGGTATAGTGCGATTTGGGGGAAATTTCCCTCCCAATTCGGTAGAAACCAATCACAGTCGAGAATTTGAAATCACAAATGGACATGGATAATTAATAATAGACAGAAAAACAAGGGGAAACCTTACCTCTTCATCATTGCAGACAGTGAAGGAAGGACGGAGCATTAAATGGCCATACAAAACCTGCACAATCTGAATCCAATGCGTTTTTGTCATTCTTAGCCATGGTGACGAAGAGAGAGAGAGTCGGCGGTGCGCTAGGGTTTTACTCAAATAGGGAATTGCAACAAAAATGAAAGATGGAAATGGTAAGATATGTGTTATAACGTGGATGGGTTAGAAGATTGAATGGGCCAGTTTTTACGTGTTGGGTCGGGTCAACTTAAAACAAAATGGGTCATCTCTATAAAACTGTCACAAAAACATGTGAGGGTGCAAATATCCATCATATAACTGCATAAGTTTATGACAGTTTAAATAACTGTCACACATATGTCATAAGTGTTTGTTAACCAAGAAGTCAAAGGAAAAACTGTCACACTAAGTGACAGTTGAAAAAACTGTCACACTCTGACTGTGACCGTAGGTCGTTTTTCTTGTAGTGGGCGTTTGTCCTATGTTATATCTTTTGGATGATCCAATTTTGTTTTATTTCTTTTCGCTTACGTGGGAATTTTTTTAAAAATTTGATAAAATGATTTTCTTTTAAACAAATGAAAAATGGTTTTTTTAAAACAAATCTGAAAATTTGATTTTAAAAAAAACCCATTTATAAAAAACAAATTTGAGAAAATGGAATTTTTTTAAATATGGAAAAATGATTATTTTTTTAAAAAGAAAAAAATAAATATAATATGGGTAGGAGAGTGTATGTCACTCTCTCTTAAGAGAGCAGATATCCAATTTCAGGGTTGTAACTATTCTATTTTAAAATGTTCCGAGGAAGGGGAGTACTAGGACCCCTGAAAAGGTAAGGTGTAGCAACATTGGCCAAAGTTCAGGGGGGTAACAATGCCTTATCCCCTGCTTCTTCAAGGCTTTCTCCTTATGGGAACATACTATTTTCTGCTGTTTGAGGTTCATCTTGGGTATTGACTAAGCCCGCAACTTGCAGATTACAAGTTTTAACCTCGACTTGTATCTCCATGAGTTTGATACTCATTGTTTCTATGGTTGTACACTGTTCCATGGTCTACTCTCTTATTAATGCGTTGTGCTCCAGTATTGTTTTACTATATAGCTGCCCCGAGCAAGACTTTTTGTATCATCCACTTCGTTACTCCTATCAACATCACAAACAACATGATAATCATAATAGGGGCTCGGGGATAGGAAATAATAGTTAGGATAATCATTCTAGTGTTCGTCTTGACCGAAACGTATACTACAATTAATCCACTCAAAGGATTGGCAAGGTGCGCACAACCCACTCCTGGAAATATTATGAGTGTTGCCAAAGGTGGGGTCCTTTAAAAATCAGACAAGGAACACCAAAATATGAACAACCAACATTCAACCAATTTTCATCCCAAGATGCCATGTCAAGAGGAATAACAAAATATTAAGAAAAATAAAAAATAAAAAATATAACTTTAATAGATAAAAAATAAGTCTAATCTAGATAAACAATTAATTTCTAAGTCTCCGGAAACAACTTCAAAAACTTGTTGCTCCCAAACATACACGAAAGTACTTTTAAAATCAGATGTCGAACCACATGGACTTATGATTGACCGTCAACTAAAGTAAACTAATGCTAATTATCTATAATGCAATAAAAGCCAAAGATATTATTATCAATTAACTAAAACTAAAATAAAATAAATAATGAACTTTGACCATGAAAGAATCAAATTTTATATTATCGATGAAATGAAATCGATCTAGGACTATGATCTATCTAACAATCACGTTATATTCTTCAATTGATTTAATTTAAGAATTTATTCGGCTTACTGATTAATAGAGTTGATATTACAACTAAGAATCTCTCGCGTCCTTAGTCACATATATGTATTACTTTCACACATATATCTCTATGGTCATGAACCTTAACACGAATGCATTTATATTTCTTCTATATTAACCAAGAAAAGATAACTAGGTATATCTCTATCCTAAACACAAATCCACTCCCTGATGTCCAGGGTTGCAATCTTGCTCAACTTAATCCTATTGCTATATCATAATTCCTCACTCGAGTTCATACTAAGATTCATAAATAGTACTCGGTGGACAATCAAGCAATCAAATAATTAAGCTAATAATTAAATAAATAAACTAATTAAATGAAATCAATATTTGAATAACAACGTTCATGATAGAACCATAACCCTACAACGAGAAATTTTGCTCCACATAGACATGGAATAATACAATAAATCATCAAAAGAAAATATAAAAACGAGTAGAATGGAGAAGAAAAGGTAAAATCCATTAATCTCTGGCTTCCACAGTCGCTCTTCACTCTCCAATGTATCCGAAGTTTCCCAGGTCAAACGTTGTGTAAAAATTATGTCTAGGGGTTCTATTTATACTATTAGGAAAAATCCTCCCAAGCTCGTCCAAAATTGACTTGGACTTAGAATATATTTCACATCGTGTGGGAGAGCTCGTTTAGCGAGCTCCAAAGCAAGGCAATTGCCAGCTTTGGGCTTCGCTGGGCGAGGCCTTGATGATTTTCAGAGTTAGTGGAAATTTTCCTTTCTTGAACACTGATCACGAGCAAACTCCAAGGCGAGCTCACTGCTCGCTTAGGGCTTCAGTCGATAAGGTCCTGATGAGTTCGTTCCATACTTAGCTGATTTTGATCTCATCTTCTTTGAAATAGAGTTTTTTAAACATAAAGTATCTAGATTAAAAGATAATGCACATATTAGTTCGATATTACAAAATAAATAATAATTAGGTGTATTTAATGAATTTATCTCTCAAAACATTATACAAACATTGGTAAAGTACGACGGAAAGACGTATAAATACACCTAACATCACTTAGTTGAACACACACATCTTTTATTTCTCTCTCACTCTCCCTCTCTCACACATACACACGCACATACACATACTTCTTCAATCTCAATTTATGTAATGTACTTTCTCTTGTAGTCTGTTCTAAAAAAAAGAATGATAACTTTTATATCTAAAAATAGTTTAACTTTAATCATCAAATTTTAGCTTTACTGATATGATTAATAACCGTATAAATGCCTATAACTTATTTAGATCACAAATTTTAAAAGTCTTTCTTTATTTAATAAATTTTGTACTCATTCAAACAACATCACGTAAAAATGAGATGGAGGATATAACTAGAAATAAAATTTAATTTTGCGGCCTTCATTTTTGGGGTCCAAATATTTTGTTTTTAGCTTCCTTTGTTCTTGAGTCAGTTTGAGTAAACCCAAATTGATTTGGTAATAATAGCATAGTAGTAGTTGTATTTATTGCTCTAGAAAATCTTGAATATAAGATAGGAGGAAGGAAGCTACGCGTTCAATCATACTCCTAGCCCCCAGAACGACACACCCCCGCCACAACCCCATTGATAGGTTAGGGCGGGGAGGAGGTACCCTAATCAAATTTAGATATTTTTTGATGAAAAGGTAAATGTGTATTAAAATCATCAAAATGTACATGTACGATGGACATACCCACGAACTCAGTGGCGATATAAATCTAGCGCGTCCCTTCTAGGCAGATCAACACCAGATTTAATCACGTCAATAACAAAACTCTAGCTAGTCCCACAAGCTGGGTAGTCAAGAGTGCAAAACTATGATGCAGGAAGGAGGTCAATGAGAAAGTCCTAAGCTATGGAAATTCCTTTATGTAACCATAAGGTTGCAGCCGTGGGCCTCCTTAAACCCTTGCCATGGTAAACCCAAAGGGAAAAACTCACGGTCAAGGGAAGAGTATCTATTCAGACATGGGCTGATCTCACCCTCGTCACGTTATGCTGCTAAAAGATAATCGCCATAGTACTTAAGACCTATAAGACCTAAGTTCACGCGCTTACCCATAATCCGGGAAGTCACGCGATACAACAAAATAGGAAAAATCCCCGCCAATCCCACACGCCGGGTGGTCAGAAGATTCCAGCTGATCCCACAGGTCGGGTATTCTGGAGATTTACACGTGACTAACCAAGACATACATAATCAAATTTAGATTGAAACAAGGAACAGACAAGTTTGTACGTAACCAAAAGAAATCCAACCTGTAAGATTTTTGTTGGTTAATTAGGCAAGAAAAAGAAAGGAAAGTCTTCTTTTGCTCTCCTAGGGTAAAATATATAGGAGTAGTTTCTTTAAATGATAAATAAAAATAAATAATTGTACATATCATATTTATTTATTGTTATAGCTAGTAAAACAACATGGTTAACTTTTCTTTCACTAAATATAATAAATTGGTAATTGTATTTCAATTAATAAGAAGTATATATGTGCCATTTCCCAACTAAGTAGAGTGGATATATTGAATTCCATGATAATAGTTATTTTTTTCTTCGGATTGGAGGGGTACATGAATAAAGGGAAATGGATGGTGTTAGGGGATTTGTAACGATCCGTTTGGTCATTTAGCACTTTAAAACTACGAAAAGGGTATGAAACTATAGGATATTTAGTATATGTTTTTAATAGATGATATGGTGCAGAATTTTAATTAAAGCCCACTACCCTTTTGGGTAGGGCTCGGCGTGTGTACAAAAGAAAAGGGGGAGGGAAAAACTAGGACAGAAAAGAAAAAAAAGGGAGGGGAACGAGCACAGAACGCATGGGAGGGAAAGAGAGGAGAAGGAAAGAAAGGGAGAAGAAAGAAAAGAAAGAAAACGCTAGTAATTAGACGAGGAGGAAGGTCTCAATTAAGTTCAGGTTATATTCTATATTATATGGTTGAGTTAATCTACTCATGATCCTTATAATAATGTGTGGTAGAACGAAATCAAATTTCAAAGAGGTCATTACACGGAAATTCCACAATCCACTTGAATAGAGAACTTAAGGGATTTATCATGGCATAATGATTACAACAACATATAAAACATGAAAACTGTACAAATCCGTAAGGAATATAAAAGTGTGTGTTGAATGAAAGTTGTAGATTACTCTGTTCCCGTCAGGTTGAGATCTTAAGGGGATAAATCCGACTTACAGTTTGAAAGTTATAACCGTTTAAAGTTTCTGCCTCGAATCAACCGAAATCCAGACGAGCAGCATGTAAAACATGAAAACTGTACAAATCCGTAAAGAATATGAAAGTATGTGCTGAATAAAAGTTGTAGATTTATCTTTTCCCGTCAGTTTGAGACCTTACGGTGATAAATCCGACTTATGATTTGAAAGTTATGACTGTTTAAAGTTTGCCTTATTTTACAAAAATTCTGGCGACACAGATTTCATAGAGTTGTTTCTTTCGTAAATTTTCACCAGCTACACTAAGTACTGTCATATTGGATTCGGCATAATAAGAGATCCTAGTGTCGCCTTCGATGTGGTACAATAAACACCTTATTTGGAGTTAAGAATTTAATATTATATCCTTTACAAGCGGGAGATATGAGAAAGTTGGAAGAAAGAAAGATTATTTGAATTTCCTGAAGTTATGCTAATATTTTATATGAGTATGAGTTTAGTTATACAATTGAAATGGTAATTTTTTTTAATATAAATATAGCAATATGGGTGTCCTTAGATTCGTATTCTAACGTAGTTCACATACTTTCTAGATTTTAAACGTTTAGAGGCTCTACGCAAAGGGAAGGAATTGTTGTTCGTGGCACCCGCTCGGCATTGAGGTAGGTTACGGTCTACTTTAGTTAGACTCTGATTAGAGAATCGTGTAGGAAGTGACATAGATAGCATGATAGAACGTCGGCAGGACCGCAATGCCGAAGGGGTTGCTGCTAAATGCGTTATTTTTCTGTGATTGTCACCTGATTGTATCTCCGTCGCATACTAGCTTATTTGTCACGTGAAAATAAAGGAATTGTAATCTTGATAATTGGACATAGGACAGTGATATGACTTGTACTTGTCGATTGTATATTAGTGATATGTGTTGACTGATATCATGCCTGACATACTTTCTATATTATTTTGTGATGTTGGTGAGGGGAGTGATTGAGTGACTCCGAGGTCTTTGCCGGAGATTGATAGTGATTGAGTGACTCCGAGTTCTTTGTCGGAGATTCAGAGTGATTGAGTGGCTGCGAGGTCTTTGCCGGAGATTGAGTGACTCCGAGGTCTTTGCCGGAGATTAAGTGACTCCGAGGTCTTTGCCGGAGATTAAGTGACTCCGAGGTCTTTGCCAGAGATTGAGAGTGATTGAGTGACTCTGAGGTCTTTGCCGAAGATTGAGAGTGATTGAGTGACTCCGAGGTATTTGCCGGAGATTGAGAGCGATTGAGTGACTCCGAGGTCTTTGCTAGAGATTGAGAGTGATTGAGTGACTCTGATGTCTTTGCCGGAGATTGAGAGTGATTGATAGCCTCCGAGGTTTATGCCGGAGAGCACGAGGTGTACATGAACTTCGCGGGTCCCCCATGGGTCATGGCTTGAGGCGCTGACTTAGCATGTCTGTACGAGAGTGGAGTGAGAGAGGTGACTATTGTATTGCATTGCATTCATTTGCTCGTATATTTGACTGATCATCTGGTGAATTTTATCTGTCCTGGCTGTTTCATGATTTCTTTAGATTCTACTTGTATATGATATGTGACCATACCTGTTTGCTCTATGTGCTACTTGTTGGTTCTAACTTCTTCATGAGTTATCTAATTATTTTCGGCCTATGATGCTTACCGGTACTAGTGTTGTACTGATACTACTCTTGCTGCACTTTTATTGCATGCAGAGTACGATCCAGGTTCCAGTTCTACGCCCCGTGACTGATCCGCGAGGTGGACATCTTCCAGTCATTCAGGGTGAGCTACTTGATCGTCCGTGGCCCCTGAAGGGCTTCTTAGTTAATTCCATTTTTCTTTGGTTATTGACAGACAATATGTAGCCTTCGGGTATTTTTCAGACTTCTATTCAGACCATGTTAAGCGCTCTTGTACCATTTTGACCAGATTTTGGAGAATTAAGTATTTAAGACCTTATAACTTCTTTTCTTTATTTATCTTCCGCTGATTTAACTTGTTAATGAGAACGTGGTTCGCCTACTCGGGGGAATAGGGCAGGTGTCATCACGACTTGTGAATTGGGTCGTGACAAAGTTGGTATCAGAGCTTCTAGGTTAATCGGTCTAATTAGTATAAAAGCAATATCTAGTAGAGTCTTGCGGATTAGTACGTAGACGTCCATACCCATCCTCGAGAGGCTATATGACATTTAGGAAACACTCCACTTTTTTTCTCTTTTCGTGCTAGTTCAATCCGATTGGTATCTGGTTCATTCTTTTCGTGCGAGATTGTTCAGATTGGTATCTTAAACTCATTCCTATGCTTTTCCGGGTAGACCAGAAGTCGAGACCTCTGATGCGGTTATCACGGGTATTATTTCGGGTCGTCACCGATCAACTTTTGTCTTATTTCATCCAGGTTCTACTTTCTCTTATCTGTCCATCTATTTCTCTACGGGTTTGGATATGCTTTGGGATATGATTGATGTACCTATTCGCGTCTATACTCCTATCGGGATTCGGGGATAGTAGGTCGAGTCTATAGATCTTGTGTGGTCACGTTATGGGGTATGATACTTGGGAGACAGCGATGGATATGCAGAGTAGATATCCTCAGTTGTTCGACAGTTCAGGTACCTCTTTTCTCCACCCATACTTTGTCGTTCGAGGACGAGCGATTGTTTGATTTTTATCTAATGTAACGACCCGTTTGGTCGTTTAACACTTTAAAACTACAAAAAGGGTATGAGACTATAGGATATTTAGTATATATTTTTAATAGATGATATGGTGCAGAATTTTAATTAAATAAGTGAGTGGGCCAAGCCCACTACCCATTTGGGTAGGGCTCGGCGTGTGTACAAAAGAAAAGGGGGAGGGCAAAACTAGGGCAGAAAAAAAAAGGGAGGGGAACGAGCGCAACATGCAGGGGAGGGAAAGAGAGGAGAAGGAAAGAAAGGGAGAAGAAAGAAAAGAAAGAAAACGCTAGTAACTAGACGAGGAAGAAGTGCTCAATTAAGTTCAGGTTAGATTTTATATTATATGATTGAGTTAATCTACTCATGATCATTATAATAATGTGTGGTAGAACGAAATCAAATTTCAAAGAGGTCATTACATAGAAATTGCACAATCCACTTGAATAGAGAACTTGAGGGATTTATCATGGCATAATGATTACAACAGCATATAAAATGTGAAAACTGTACAAATCCGTAAGGAATATAAAAGCATGTGCCGAATGAAAGTTATATATTACTCTGTTCCCATCAGTTTGAGATCTTACGGGGATAAATCCGACTTACAGTTTGAAAGTTATAGCCGTTTAAAATTTCTGCTTCGAATCAACCGAAATCCAGACGAGCAGCATGTAAAACGTGAAAACTGTACAAATCCGTAAAGAATATAAAAGTATGTGCCGAATAAAAGTTGTAGATTCATCTGTTCCCGTCAGTTTGAGACCTTATAGAGATAAATCCGACTTATGTTTTGAAAGTTATGACTGTTTAAAGTTTTTGCCTTATTTTACAAAAATTCTGGCGACACAGATTTCATTGGGTTGTTTCTTTCGTAAATTTTCACCAGCTACACTAAGTACTGTCATATGGGATTCAGCATAATAAGATATCCTAGTGTCACCTTCGATGTGGTACAATAAACACCTTATTTGGAGTTAAGAATTTAATGTTATATCCTTTACAAGCGGGAGATACGAGAAAGTTGGAAGAAAGAAAGATTATTTGAATTTCCTGAAGTTATGCTAATATTTTATGAGTATGAGTTTAATCATACAATTGAAATGGTTAAAATCTTGTTAATAAAAATATAGCAATATGAGTGTCCTTAGATTCGTATTCTAACGTAGTTCGCATATTTTCTAGATTTTAAGCGTTCAGAGGCTCTACGCAAAGGGAAGGCATTGGTTTGATTGTTCGTGGAACCCGCTCGGCATTGAGGTAGGTTACGGTCTACTTTAGTTAGACTCTGATTAGAGAATCGTATGTAGTTGTCGGAGTAGCGGATAGCATGATAACGTCCAGACCGCGACGCCGGGCGGGTTGCCGCTATATGCATTATTTTTCTGTGATTGTCACCTGATTGTATCTTCGTCGCATACTAGCTCATTTGTCACGTGAAAATAAAGGAATTGAAATCTTGATAATTGGACAGAGGACAGTGATATGACTTGTACTTGTTGATTGTATATTAGTGATATGTGTTCACTGATATCATGCCTGACATACTTTCTATATTATTTTGTGATGTTGGTGAGGGGAGTGATTGAGTGACTCCGAGGTCTTTGCCGGAGATTGAGAGTGATTGAGTGACTCCGAGGTCTTTGTCGGATATTGAGAGTGATTGAGTGACTCCGAGGTCTTTTTCGGAGATGGAGAGTGATTGAGTGACTCCGAGGTCTTTGCCGGAGATTGAGAATGATTGAGTTACTCTGAGGTCTTTGCCGGAGATTGAGAGTGATTGAGTGACTCTGAGGTCTTTGTCGGAGATTGAGAGTGATTGAGTGACTCCGAGGTCTTTGCCGGATATTGAGAGTGATTGAGTGACTCCGAGGTCTTTTTCGGAGATTGAGTGACTTCGAGGTCTTTGCCGGAGATTGAGAGTGATTGAGTGACTCCGAGGTCTTTGCCGGAGATTGAGAGTGATTGATAGCCTCCGAAGTTTATGCCGGAGAGCACGAGTGGTACATGGACTTCGCGGGTCCCCCATGTGTCATGGCTTGAGGCGCTGCCTTATCATGTGTGTACGAGAGTGGAGTAAGAGAGGTGACTATTGTATTGCATTGCATTCATTTGCTCGTATATTTGACTGATCATATGGTGAATTTTATCTGTCCTGGTTGTTTCATGATTTCTTTACATTCTACTTGTATATAATATGTGACCATACCTGTTTGCTCTATGTGCTACTTGTTGGTTCCAACTTCTTCATGCGTTATCTAATCATTGTCGGCCTATGATGCTTACCGGTACTAGTGTTGTACTGATACTACTCTTGATGCACTTTTGTTGAGTGCAGAGTACGATCCAGGTTCCAGTTCTATGCCCCGTGGCTGATCCGCGAGGTGGACATCTTCCAGTCATTCAGGGTGAGCTACTTGATCGTCTGTGACCCTTGAAGGGCTTCTTAGTTAATTCCATTTTCTTTGGTTATTGACAGACAATATGTAGCCTTCAGGTATTTTTCAGACTTCTATTCAGACCATGTTTAGCGTTTTTGTACCCTTTTGACCAGATTTTGGGGAATCAAGTATTTACGACCTTATAACTTTTTTTCTTTATTTATCTTCCGCTGATTTAACTTGTTAATGAGAACGTGGTTCGCCTACTCGGGGGAATAGGGTAGGTGTCATCACGACTTGTGAATTGGGTTGTGACAGGATTGGTGATTATAAATCCTCACCTAAGTGATGAAAGATAAAGTTTTATTTACTGCACCATAATTTTGAATTTCTCATTTCATAATAAATGTTCGTTCGTTCACAATTGACCGAAATGTTACCTAATAGAATCATCCATTTTAATTTTGATTATGAGTCCAAACAAAGGTGACATTTTGCATGACCATATATTTATTCTATGCGATATTTACTTTTCGCTTATAGGATGAAACATGTTACTCTATTTGTTCTAAGTGTAGCGAATGCAGAAGAGTAAATAACAATAAAATAAAGACACACGAACTTTTACGTGAAAACCACATGACTAATAAGGTTAGAGAAATCATGACATTACACATCTGTAAGATTTAACCCAAACTCCACTACAACGCGAACCTATTCAAATTCAAGTTACAAACTCTGTAACCTAGGAATTATAAACTCTAATTATTATCTCACTAATCTCCCTAGACTAGTAAGCCCACTCCAAGTTATCCCAACTTGAAGGTGAATTTGTCTAATGTTCATACCTAACAATATGCTTCTACGAAAGCTGATAAAGGTACAACTCTATGACTAATCCTAATACAAGAATCTAGACTCAAGAATTATAAACATAAACTATGTAACACAATTTCACACTTATGAAATCAGAACTCACTCAAATATGCTTAACATGGGTTGCTTAATATTCTGAATTTCTCTCTCGGTGAGTGTGTAATTTTCTTCATGGCAAAACTTGGATATTTCTATCTTTTAGTTCTTCAATACATCGACTGACTCTAAACCCTACATGATATGACCCATCAAGGAAAATAGGGTTTGAGTTGGATTGGATTCTTGCGTCCTAATGCAACTCCAGTTCCGTTATATTACTCTGAAATATCTTGATAATTATGGCAAGAAATTCTGCAGCCTTCTACGCCATGTCTTTTACCATAAACACAAATACTACTCGCGGTAGGACTCTAAGCAGGAACATGTTCTTAGACCTAGTCATTGCCTTTATTCCATTCAACCCTGTCTCACATCTGTGTCTAATATGGAATATGTTCGGAGACCTACTTCATTCACTTCTGCTCTATGTCTGATTTGTTCGCCTCTGTACTGCATTTGTCTATTGGGATAGATCAATTCACAGATCTGGTTCATTCTCTTTGTCAATCATCAAAACCCATACTTGTCATTCTTGCTAATGCCAACAAAAGATAATACATTTTTTTAAAGTTTTCTAATATCCTTATGTATATGAAGTTAGTGAAAAAATATTGTATTTCCTATTAAATATGAGCCTTGCCTGTTGATTTGAATGTTTGCTATGGACTTACTTGAGTGACTGATTATGTTTTGTTGTATAGGTGATAGTTCTAATGGACATGCATTCTATATTGTCTACTTAATTGATCTAACATGACTTTTTAATGATACCAAAAGGTGAAAGAAAAAGAAAGAATAGAGAATAATGGGATACTGGCAATGGCAGTAGTAATTATGAAGAAAAAACAGTCTCATAGTTTTCTCTTCACATCTTTCTTGAATAACCTAGCTATAATGGTTGCTCTGTTGTGCGAAGCCTTTAGTTTTGGTGCTTTTGGCAATGCTATTTGTCATCATTAAAAAGAGATAAATATATTGGTATAAGCAAGAAGCTTGTGTGTGATTTTGATGATTGACAAAGAACTTGAATATGCCTAATGTTTGATATAATGAAATATGTCCACTGAACAAGCAGTAGTTTGAAGTGTTGATGAAAGCAATCATTAATACTAGAGAGTTTGGTAAAATGCTTTCCAAATCATCCAATAACAAAGTGAATGAAGCAAGTCCATAAATTTGTTCTTTCACAGAGACAGATACATGTGACACCAAAGAAGGAAAGATAAATCATCCAAGAGAAAATAGCAAAACAACCTTGGTACAAAATAGTACAAGAAGACATAAACCAGGTGTCACAGCCCAAACTGGAGGGTCGCGACGGGCACCCGAACCCCATCCGCTGGGTACCACTAACCATTCACTTCACACTTAATCCTGTTTAAATACGGACTGAGACGAAAAAGATTATATAAAGTTTTAACCGGAAAGCCCCAACTTATATATCCTATCTACAAGCCTCTAAATAGTAGAACATACCACGACCAGACCGCAACTCCGAAACAAGTAGAGTGCTCCAAATATCAGCTGAACCAGCAACCTACTAGTGTGAACCGTCACCCTTTCAATAGGAACCCGCGGGCATAAAATGCAGCGTCCCCAACAAAAGGGACGTCAGTACGACTGATGTACTGAATATGTCAGACATACTAAATAACATAGCAAAGATATATCATAATCTGAAACAGAAATAGCTGACCAATATTAAATGCCTCTGAGGGCCTTAACAAATATGTCTAGATGTTATGCAATGTAAATGAGGTATACATATAAATATTGGCCACACATGCATCTTTTTTCCTATAACCGCATTTGTGGGCATCAGGTTATATCATATTGGTCACACAGACATTCATATCGTCTTGGCCACACATGCATCCATTTTGACCACACATGCTCGATATGTGGCCTCTTAGGGCTCTTTTGTGATAGTCTGTATCAACTGCAGGTGGTATGCGTATATAACGTCTTTCCCTTTTTCCCCATATTCCCTACATATACATAATATATAATAGTGTGCATAACTCAAGTTAGGGCTGCACAAAAGGTCAAAACCGGACCGGACCGGACCGAGGATCGAAAAATCAAAACATTCAGATCGAAGACCGGATCGATAAATTCGGTCTGATCCAGGTCATTTTCGATCCGGTCTGGGTAAATGGACCGAATGGACCGATTTTATTATAATTCTATATTTATTAGTATTTTTATTTAATATAAATTTTTTATTAGTATTTTTATTTAATTCAATAAAAATACCCGGTAACACCTCCAACCACCGACCACAATTTCACCAAATTTCTAGCCACTTTGGCTCGAACGTATTGACATATCAAATATAGGTTGTAAATTAGTGAAACTTTAAATGACCATAACTTTGCGCTCGGACGTCCGTTTGATCTAATTTTTTTTTTGATTTTGCGTATTTTTTCGAGACGAAGCCATCTTTGCTTCTGCCGATTTCTCCAAAAAAGTCCTTCTTGGCAATCAATTTCACTTTCCCCCCAAATCGTTACATTTTTTTCCTTTTCAAAGCTAAATATCTCGCGATATACAATAGATTTCAACGTTCAAATTTCGTGGTAATGTGTCCGAGAATGTCAATTTCAGTATTGGAAATTCAATTTTTTTTTTTAAAAAAAAAATCGGGCCCCAAAACCCGATTAAAAATTTAGAAAATTAGGAATTATATATATTATATATTAGGAATTTAGAAAATTAGGAATTATATATATATTATATATTAATATATATAATATATATTTAAAATTCGATCCAGAGGTTTTTTTCGGTCCGGTCCATTTTTTGTGCAGCCCTAGTTCAAGTGGTCCAGTGTAATATATGAATATAATGCAAATGAAATGCATCAATGGCAATACAATATTCCAATCTGAACGGATGACATAATACCTCTACACCTTCAGCTAACGTTGGAAACATCAACATCTTTTCCGTATGCCCCAATAAGGACTTAGGAAAATATTTAGACATGCTTTCAGCATAGAGATCAATAATATGAACATTTCTTAACTACTATGAGTAGAATAAATTATGGAGCAATATCACAGTTATATTTCGTTACATGGAACATGCCAAAAGCAAGAAATAAATTACCTTAACATATTTGTTGTCGAAATTATCTAAATTCCATGGGTCCTTGTAAGCTCTATGAATGATTGTCTACATCATATCGATGCCTTAAATCATAATTGGATCAATACACTATTAACAAACTCATTGAGACATTTTATCGAACACCTTATACGCGTAGATTCTATGTTTCTTCTATATGAAAACCTATCAACCCTTTTTTGATCATTTCTCCTTAACTACTATAGTATCTATAATAACCCAACAATTTCACATGTAACCACCCAATTCATACGGACAACCCCAATAATACCCAACAAACTAACATTTTCGATAATCACTATGAAAATTAGTAAGAATCATGCTCTATAATTGGTATAACATAGGAATAAGAAGGATTACCTCTGTTACAAGCTATGACGAGAGTCGTCGGATGACCTCTCACCCAACCCGATTCCGACAGGCAGAACCAAAAGCCCCAAAAATCGACTTCCAGAACTTCCTCGAACCTCTGGGGTTTTCACTTGATTTTAGAGTGTTCAATCTTGCTCAAGGGTTCAATTTCGCTGGAATTAAGACCCAAAACACCATGAATGTTTCCCCCTTTTTGGCTAGAAGAAGCTTACATAATTTTCCCAATTTGGCCAAGAATTTCACCAACTGAGATAACTTTTTCTAATAGAAGTGTGAAACTCCTTTTCCAGAGAATGATTTCTATAAAGCTCAAGAGAGATGAAAGTTTGTTTATTAATGGAGAAGAGTGAAGAGATTACATACTTTGTGAAGTGCCACCACTTTTCTTTGTGCAGGCTAAGTCACTCAGACCGTTGTTATAACATAACACGTAGAGTCCCACTCCCCAATAATAATTAATTGATCCCACAATTAATTAATTATGCACACCATTAAATTCTGTAATCCAATTCACTTAAATCCTGACGACTAATAAAATATTTTTATACCCCAATGTCGTAATTCTTGTAATATGATAGTAGTCCATAACCTCTTTGGGGATATAAAACTATTATTATTAATCACAATCGTCGCACTTGTTAAATTCAAAATTATTTCGGGATCACATCCTCTTATATACTAATTTTCTTATTAGCATACGTAAGTATAACATAGACTTTCCGGGGCCCCGGTCTACTTGCCTACGTTTATGTGTTCAAACCACCACCATAAAGTACGGGGTGTTACATCTGCTCCCCCTTAGAAACATTCATCCTCAAATATTGGTGTGACATATCTAATTCTTATCACCATAAAATGAACGCATAAATGACCCAGTTTAGTAAAAACAAGGGAGGAAACTAACTTGAACCAATTCTAAGGTAACTATATTCCTACAATACCTAACATTTGAAATATTTTGCAGTATTAGATGGTCTTCTACATTACTATTGTCATTCCAATTCCTCAGAATAGGGATTGAAAATAGTGAAGAGATACATATAAATCTATGACCACTTCCGAGGAATAGACTCAAGTTCAGGCCAATTACATGTACAACTCCACATAGTATTAGTTTGTCAAAATAGCAGCCAAGTATGATACCATTTCAGGAAATAACTCATGGTAAGTTTTGAAGATAGATAGTAGCCAAGTATGTGTATGCACCTTATCTAAAGATGAACAGAACATGATCATTTAAGTTGTGAAACCTAACATGTATATGCAAAAAGTCTTTATTCATTCAACTCAACTGGTCATACTAATATCAAAGCAAACAAGATAAACATGTAATCAGGGGTAAATACACCAACATAATATTGAGTAAATCAAGTTATGATATTTTGTAAATCTAAAGCTGTCCAATCTGGATTGAATATACATCCTACTTAGTTAAACAAAACATAATATGACATAATCCAAGGGATTTTCAGGCTAGCATGGTGGCAATTATGGGTTAACAGACTAGTACAAGTGCATCACTGGCTCATACAGACTAAGAGGACAATTATGTATATTGACACATGAAAATTACACATATCATGGTTATCATTGCACCAGTACAGACCCTGAATTCCCATCTCTGAACAAAATAGGTTCCAAATATGATGAATCAAACACACGATTATAGTATTCTTTGAAACAACTCAGTACATTCTTGCATTACATCATACTAGATAAATCAGATTAATATAAATATCTACTAAATAATTAGGCTTCTGACATCTTTTATTTAGGCACAGACTTTGGCAAACAATAGATTCTGAGATAATATTCAAAACTCAACACCACATTATGTAATCAGAAGACAGATTTGAGATTTGGTTTTTCATTCCATAAACACAACCACATTTATAACACAAGGCTGACCCCAGAACAAACAACACATATGGACATAAATGAACATTAAAACATATCAGTTTTATAAGATGTATCACTAATCATGTTACAATCTTTCCAAAAAGGAGAATATGTTAAAAAATTTAAGGCCAAAACACAGTTTCAACTAGCTGACCATTTATTACAGGTATGTTGTGAGCCTAGGATGCCATCTAACATAAAGGTTGATCTTAAGGCTGAGGAAAGCAATATAAATATCTTTAACAAATTACTAGAAGCATCCAAAACATGTTTCACAACTTAGATGGCCAAATCATGCTAACTTAATCACAACAAATCATTTAATCCATACAGAGGTTATTCATACATATTACTTAAGCACACAACATAACTTAATCTAACAATCTTATATGTCATTACGTCAGTTAAACATGATCTTTAAGAGCTCAACACAATCTCAGACAGTTCACCAAAACCTAAATACTCTAAATTAACACATAATATACCATGATGTGGATACACTAAGCTGTTACATGTTTTTCAAACAAATATCAAGGCTTAAACAACTCATGATAACCCTTAATTACTTTAGATAACAGACACATGACCCTAATAAATATGTTTATGTAGATGCATATCATCACCACACCAATCGTACAACAATCTTATCAATTTACATACAAAGTCCATATATTCCTTCGATTAATCCAAACATATAACCATATACAGGTTAAACATAATACATGATTTACTTAAAGGTAACTGATTTAAAAACCTTATGGGCTATTAGGATAGGTGCTAGGATAACGTTATACTCCTATTGGTGTCTCTCTACCATCATATCTTGGTCCTACATATGAGCCTCAATCTGACACACTTTGAAGTGGAACCCTCTTATTTTTACTAACCACACACCTTCTCCTGGTATTCCTCTTTTCTTTCTCCAGTGTGTATCCCATAACATAGACCGGGGAGCCCTGATTAATGGACCCCAAGATTGTGGACTATTCGGAATCTCAAAAGATTCGGGGTCAGTGAGTGACATGCATATCTGGTCAATGCATGGTATCTGAGGAAAATCTGACTGTATCCATCCCTATGCTACCCCACTTACATCGTGGTCAATGGGGCCCGATACTGAAACTAAAGCCCTGGGTGAGGCCGGAACCCCCCTCACCCCTTCTTCTGTTGGAAGAATCGGAAGTGTTCGAGTGGGTGACTCATATGTTTCTTCGGATGTATTCTTCTTAATATATTCCATGATTTTCGATGGGTCAGAGTACATAGTGTAACTCACTTCTCTTTTTCAACATTCGTAACCCTATGACCCGTGCCAGTGGGTGGTATTTATCTAATATCTTTCCTCGCAATAGTACGCACATTCTTATTACCCGACGTTTCTCATCGTAGACATTACTGCAGTTTCAAATAAGAAAATGAGAAAATTCGATTAGGAATAAATACTCTTACGACTCAGCTCTATCGCAAGATCTAGATTATGAAAGATAGAGACAATTTAAATGTCATGTAGCCTCCTGCTTATAAGTGTGGCATGCCACACATCCATAAACAAGACTTACTAGACACGGCTTGTAGACATCCCTAAGACAGACTTGCTCTGATACCAAATTTATCACGACTCAAACCGGAGGGCCGCGGCGGGCACCCGGACCCCACCCACCGGGTACCATTAACTATACACTCCACACTTAATCCTGTTTAAATATGGACTAAGCCAAAAAATATTATATAAAGTTTTAACCAGAAAGCACTAACATATATATATACATACTAAAGCCGACAAGGCCATACATGACAATTATCCATAGGACACATAACTACAAGCCTTTAAAGAGCAGAACGTACCCGGACCAGACCGCAACTCCGAAACAAATATAGTGCTCCAAATACCAACTGAACCAACAACCTATTGGTGCGAACCGTCACCCTCTCAATAGGAACCGACGGGCATAAAATACAGCGTCCCCCGATAAAAGGGACGTCAGTCGTACTGATGTACTGAGTATGTCAGCCATAAGAAATAATATAGTACATATATATCATAATCTGAAACAGAAACAGATGGCCAATATTAAACGCCTCTAAGGCCCCTAACACATATGCCTAGATGTTATGCAATGCAAATGCGATATACATATAAATATTGGCCACACATGCATCTTCATTCCCATAACCGCCTCTGTGGGCATCAGGTTATATCATATTGGCCACACAGACATTCATATCGTCTTGGCCACACAGGCTCGATATGTGGACTCATAGGGCTCTTTTGTGATAGTCTTTATCAGCTGCAGGTGATGTGCGTATATAACATCTTTCCCTTTTTCCCCATATCCCCTATATATATATATATATATATATATATATATATATATATATATATATATATAATATAATAATGTTAGCACAAGTGGTCCAGGATAATATATGAATATAATGCAAATGAAAATGCATGTATGACAATACAATATTCCAATCTCAACGGATGACATAATACCTCTACACCTTCAGCTAACATTGGGAACATCAACATATTTTCTGTATGCCCCAATAAGTACTTAGAAACATATTTAGACATGCTTTCATCATAGAAATCAATTATATGAACATTACTTAACTACTACGAGTAGAATAAATTATGGAGCAATATCACTGTTATATTTTGTTACATGAAACATGCCAAAAGAAAGAAATAAGTTGCTTTAACATACCTTATTATCAAAATTATCTAATTTCCACGGGTCCTTGTAAGCTCTATGAAATATTATTTACATCATATGGATGATTTAAATTATAATCGGATCAATACACTATTAAAACTCATTGATACATTTTATCGAACACCTTATACACGTAGATTATATGTTTCTTCTATATGAAAACCTAGCATGTAGAAACCCAATCAGCCCTTTTTTATCCTTCCTCCTTAACTACTACAATATCTATAATAACACAGTAATTTTACATGTAACCACCAAATTCGTACGGACAGCCCCAACAGTACCCAACAAATCAATATTTTTTATAATCACTATGGAAACTAGTAAGAATCATGCTCTATAATTGGTATAAACTTAGAAATATGAAGGATTACCTGTGTTAGAAACTACGACGTCTTAGAAACTACGACGAGAGACGTCGGATGACCTCTCACCCAAGCCGATTCCGACAGGCAGAAACAGAAGCCCCAAAAATTGACTTCCAGAACTTCCTCGAACCTCTGGGGTTTCCACTTGATTTCGGAGTGTTCAAGCTTGCTCAAGGGTTCAATTTCACTGGAATTAAGACCCAAAACACCATGAATGTTTCCCCCTTTTTGGCTAGAAGAAGCTTACATAATTTCCCCAATTTGGCCATGAATTTCACCAACTGAGATAACTTTTTCTAATAGAAGTGTGAAACTCCTTTTCCAGAGAATGATTTCTATAAAGCTCAAGAGAGATGAAAATTTGTTTATTAATGGAGAAGAGTGAAGAGATTACAGACTTTGTGAAGTTTCACCACTTTCTTTGTGCAGGCTAAGTCACTCAGACCGTTGTTATAACATAACACGTAGAGTCCCACTCCCCAATAATAATTAATTTATCCCACAATTGATTAATTATACACAATTAAATTTTGGATCCCAATTCACTTCAATTATGACGACTAATAAAACATTTTTATACCCAATGTCATAATTGTTGTAATATGACACTAGTCCATAACCTCTTTGGGGATACAAAACTATTATTATTAATCTCCATCGTCACACTTGTTAAATCCAAAATTATTTCGGGATCACATCCTTTTATATACTAATTTCCTTATTAGCATACGTAAGTATAACATAAACTTTCTGGGGTCTCGGGTGTACTTGCCTACGTTTATGTGTTCAAACCACCACTCGAAAGTACGGGATGTTACACCAGGTCTATGAGGTTGGTCTATCACATAAACTGACACAATTGAGTATGAAGGAGGAAATGATGACTCAACTATATAGAAGATTAATGATGAATAGAATAAGCATAAAAATGTTCTATTTCATGGTGTCATTACATGCAGAGCATGAATGGATCATGTGTATAGTAAATTGATGATTAGAGGTAAATAGATCATCAAGAAGAACTGAAGAGTTGCAATCAAAGCACATGAAATATGTCTATCAACATGTTTCATCCAATATCTCAGAAGTAGGTCAGAGTTAGATGTTGCATATACGAGAGGAGATTTATGAACAAGTATGTGAACATGTTCCAGCTCAGATGACTCAAAGGATGGAGTACCAAGTGGTTGGACCATGTTCAACAACATATTCCAAACAAATCCTGCAGCGACTAGGATTTGTGTGTCCTTTTTGGAAAAACATTGGGGTCCAAGGTGGTAGGATTCTAATTAATCAGGTTCTCACATCATACTTTGCAAGATATTTTAGAGCCCTACAAGGAAACTAAATATATTAAAAGCTGTAAGAATCCCAATCAACCTCTGAGAAGGTGTAGGAATCCCAATAAATCTCAAATCCTATTCTACGTTTATGGGCCGTGTCAAGAAGAGTTTAGGTCGGCCACTATTGATGAAGACAACCGCTATAAATACCAAGTCATATTGTAAAGAACTTTGAGCACTCAAAGATAGAAATCAGAATATATCGAGAGAAAAATTTCTATGCTCAAAAGAATGTTCTGATTCAAGAAGTTCCACACTAATACATAAAAACAAGATTGAAGAAGTTTTGTTACATAGATTATGTTTAAAGTTCTCGAGTCTATATTTGTGTATTAGGTTTGTTTATCGAGTTGTATCTTTATAAGATATATTAGAAGCATACAGTTAGATACCAGACGTTGTAAATTCAACTTCAAGTTAGAGTTTAACTTAAAGGTTGCTTCCTAGTCGGAGTAGACTAGTAAGATATGAATTAGAGTGTAGCTCATATGTTACAGAGTTCAAACTTGAATTTTCAGAAGCTCATCATTGCAGTGGAGTTGGTGATAAATCATACAGAGGTGTAGGTTATGATTTTTACTGCCTTTGTGAGTCAGATGATTTTCACATAAAAATATTGTGTTGGTAATTTATTATTTTGTATTTATATTCGCAAATACCTTGCTTAGAACATGTAGAGTAACATGTTCTATCCTTAGGAGAAAATTTGGTACACCTTAGAATAGACAGTAGGTTGTGTAGAATATCAAATAAATTTCATGAATAGTAAGTTAGCTGATAATTTTGAAGTCTCTCTTGAAGAGGCAAAGTTGTTTTTACCAAAACTAGGGATTGATCATCTGTACTTTTGTCACTCCAACCTAGGTAAGGTGGACATGCACCTAGTACCTTACGTACATGAGTGACCCATCTGATAAAACCATTAAACTTGGTGCATTTACACACCTGCAAGAAGAAAATTCAAATAATATATATATTTCATTTGTATGGGCCTATGGGGCCTCGATATATACATACATTGTACAACACATATTGAACATGACCACATGTATACATGCATCTATAAAAGTCTCTAAGAACATATTCCTGGCATATCATCATACCGACTGAAAAGCAGTAACTTCGGAACAAAAGGACTGTACCAACCATAGTTGAGATGAGAGTTACTGGTGAGGTCGTTAATCCGTCTATATGAACCCGCGGGCATGAAACGCCGTGCCTCCAATAAAATAGATATTAGAACGAAAGATATACTGAATATATAAGGCAATAAAAGCATAAATAAGACATCAATGTAAAAGAGTCAAGAAGGATCAACATGTAACTCATACTTGACACTGAGGGCCATTACATGTATAATGACTATACTTATATGTAATGTCACTTTATGAAGCTATATCATTTCATATCGAGTCACTCTTCGTGTCACACCCCAGCCTAGGGGTGTGTGGCTGACACTCAATATCATGTTAGGTCTGAGCGTACCAAACTAAACTCAAAGTCTGATTCTTGTAAGCAAGCTAGGCCCTTGAGGCCATGTAAAAGAAAACTCTAAATAGGTCGAACTCATTCTTACTACAGGTTATTGTGTGCCAAAAAAGTCTTTGTAAATACTTATACTGACAAACTTAATAAAATATAAAACGAGAGCCGACAAGGCCAGCAGCAAAATATATATACTGAATATGTGTCTATAAAGCCTTTAGAGATAACTAACATAAAATGTTGTCAGGAGAGGGCCCCGACCTACCCATAGTCTATACTTAAGCCTCGTACCTGACCTTTAGACTTAGATACACAATGGTGGAGATGGAGTCTTACCGATCCTCCATTGAATCGAAATATGCTCTATTGGGTGAACTCGTTGAACTGATTACCTACATTTGCAGACATGAAATGCAACACCCTAGTAATGGGACATCAGTACAAAGAAATGTACCAAGTATGTAAGGCAAAAATAATCTGAATGTATATAAACTCTGAAGCTGAAGAACATGAGTAAATATGTTGGAGGTCTCTACTGAAATGAGGGGATGTGAGTGGACTAACCACAACCTCTCGGTTGACTTACATGGTCACTGTCGCTTAGACCGTTTGACTCCTCATTGTATCTATACAATCTATTATGTCGCAGCTTTATGTTCTATCCTTATTATCTCTGATTTCTAATCTTTATTACGTCACTATCTAGCATATAATTTGAACACATTATTCCGGCCTCACAAGGGATCCAGTGTGTAAGTGTGTGGCCCCGAAGGCATGTTTGTCTAAATGGACCTAAAGTCAATCTATATTTGTATAGCCCCGAAGGTAATCAATATATGTATAGCCCCAAGGCAAGCACACATCTGTATAGCCCCGAAGGCAATATGTATAGCGCTAGAATTAATGCGCATATCTGTATAGCCATAAAAATGATCTATATCATAGCCCCGAAGGCAGTGTCAATAGCCTCAAAGGCAATATCATAGCCCAAATGGCAAGTGCATACATACACGACAAGCAATCATTAGTAAACTAAGTGCCTACATATATAACTCACATCTCGTCTAGCACTTTCCGTAACCTACAGTCCATACTTACTATCTCATGAGATATTCTGTTAGTTTTAAAGGATCTTGTATTATCTTATATCTCGTCTAAATATCTCATTATGCTACTAAATTCATTTCCTTTATAACTTGCATATATCTACCTTTCTCAAGTCTGATGAGCACCTTATATATATATTCGTAATCTATATTCGGTTAATTGGCTTAATCTATCGTACCTCGTACTCTATTTATTATGGCTTTAGGGAGTCTCTTAGTCCTTCTCAAATATGCATACACACTCATCTTTCTAGGCTAATATAACATGATCTCCTAGCTAGTATAACTTTATCTTCTCTTTACTTATGTTTTGCTACTAGCTTATTAGCTAGTTTCTTTAGATCTCATTCTATTAGGAACTCTTAGATTATGTAGCTAGATTACGGATGTCTTAGAGGGAGATCTACTAAAAATCGACTCCTTAACTCTTAGACGGTCTCAATCCATCACTAAGAAACTTAGGGGCAAACTATCCTCTTTTGGCTTCTACTGAAAAGGGGACATACGTACTGATTCATGCCAGAAGGAAACAAATATAGCCCTTACATACCTTGGAAGATATCTTTGATGATGACGCTGTAATCTGTCTCTTCATCATCCATCTACAACAACCAATAACACTCATGTCAACAAGAAGGGCATACTAGCTAACTATCGAGCGACAAGTTTACTTTGCGGTAACTCAGACAACATCTCCCATGAATTCTTACCACCCTCCATGACAAAGACAACAACCATAACAAAAACAACAAAGAAACTTAGGCTTCACTATTTCCAGCCATCCAATTTTAAGGAATTACACCCAAACAACTCATACTTCTAAGAACATAAAACTCAACTTTTATATGCTTTCTAATTACTATTTCCTTTAGCTTATGATCATCAATACCAATGCTTAGACAAGCATAACAATACCATAAACATCATATCTAAGTTATTTTTTATGGATTCCAACTACAACAACTTACAATGATGGCTCTAAAAATCCCAACAACAACACAACTTCATCTTCTCTTTCTTCAAGTCCTAGTTCATAATGTTTCATCCAAACAACTCATCTAACATAAAATTAAACTTGAAAACATCCAAAAGGGTGTTACACATACCTTATCTAGCATATCTGGCTTGAACTCCAAGCTTAACCTAGCTCACAACAATCCTTAACGATGAATATCACCTTCTTCTTGTGATTTCCAACATCTCCATGCTAAACTTGGATTGATTTACTTTGAGATGGTTCTTGAATCTTAAAATATGTTAGGGGACCTCTAAGGGAGTGAATGGACTTATCTAGGTCGAAAATAATAAGAAAATGGGGCTTCCACCTGTTGCGATATTTTTAGATACTTACGCAAGTATACGCATCGTTCAAGTAATAAAGATCTGTAAGACCGAGTTTATCGTCCACAGAGACTGATTTATTAAATACCGTTTATCTATTTTATGATATCTATTTGGTTGACGTTCTTTAGTTTGAGAATTATAACTAAGAATTATGACTAAGTGCAGAAAATAAACTAAAGATTATAATACTTTAGGTTTATAACAGTTATGAAAGAAATATGGCTTTCAATCTCCTCAACTATCTACTCTTTCACGTGTTAATGCAATGCTAATGCTTTTTCTTCTTATTAAGATAGCAGGTTAACTAATCAGTCATTATTAGGGCTGTTAGCGGTCCGGATACTCCCGATAATTATCCGAGAACCGGACCGGTAAACCCAGACCGATACTCGGACCGAAACCTTAACGGTCCGGATACGAGTACCAAAAAAATACCCGGACCGATAAAGAGCCGGACCGGTAACCCGATAAAATACCCGGTAACACCCCCCAACCCCCCACACCACCCCACCTACATTCCTCCAGCCAAATTTCACCAAAGAAGCCCCACCAATCCCCCTCCTGCCAGCTCTAATTAGTTGTAAATTAATGAAACTTTAAATGGTCATAACTTTGCGCTCGGATGTCCGTTTGACCTAATGTTTATTTGATTTCGCGTATTTTTTCGAGATAGGGTCGGACAAACAGCTAAAACAGTTTGAAGCAGTCAATTTCTCAAAAAATCCGTCTTGCCAATCAATTTCACTTTTACCCCAAATTGTTACCAATTGTCCATTTTCAAATCAAAATATCTCGCGCTATACAATATATTTCAACGTAAAAATTTCGTGGTAATGTGTCAGAGAATGTCAATTTCAGTATTGAAAATGCAATTTAAAAAAAAAATCGGCCCGACCCGAAAAATTCTTACCGGTCCGGACCGATAAGGTTTCGGTCCGTGATCGGATCTCGTTCCATGACCGAAACCTTATCGGTCCGGGACCGGTAAGCTTATCGGAATGGTTCCGGTAAGTGAATACCCGGACCGGTCCGGACCGATAACAACACTAGTCATTATATTCCGGTTAGGACATACAAGAGCTCAACCTTGTGTAGAAACCTTTTATATTTCTATGATTGATTTTACCACACAGGAGGATTAAGAACAGTAACCTTAATTACTACACAAGTATCGGGGTACTTTCATCCACAATTTTAACCTATGTCTAGACAATTACAACATAAATCTCACCTTTCAGACTTTTAATTCGAAATCATATACGTGATGACAATTAGTAGCTAGTTAATTATTAAACAATCATAACAATATTGAATAGATCTTAATATGCTAAAGAAGAAATCAATAATCAATGCATTAACTATGTGAAAGAGTTTCAAGAAGATTCGACGGAAACCCTACTAAAGTAATTAGCTCCTGAACATTGTCATGTCAAGAACTAAATTACAATCCAACATAAACTGAAATAAATAAGGGAAAGAAAAAGAACTTGAACAATAGTCTCCAATTGTAGCCTCCTTCTTGGCTCCCAAAAGTATGATTTGTAATATGGTATAAGGTCTCTCATAATGAGCATGATTTTAGGGTTTTATATCTGAGAAAACTTGCGCTTCGGACCCTTTTACCCCTCTGAAAATTGGCCCAGAAATTGAAAATCACGCGTCGACGCCGTGGCCCTGCAGGCTGGCACCATGGCGCCGAAATTCCTGCAGCTCTCTGAAGTTTCAGCGTCGTGGCCCTGCATTTCGACGCCATGGCGCTGTCAGCGAAAAAATTTCAGATTTCATATGATTTTTCTTCAATTCTTCTCGGGACTTTTTAGGCTTCATTTCTTGGGCTTTGCTTGTGCAATTTCATCTCAATTAAGCTCATTTCATCCTCAATTATGTATTTCCTCCTTTAGGACCGCTGTGACTCAAAAAGAAAGAAAAATAACCCTAATATTCTACTAAACGCAAAATAAAAGAGTAAAATACTAACTAAATAGGACTCAAAAAGAGTGTATAAAAGACACTCAACAACCTCTTAAATAGGAAAAGAAAGTTGGCCACCGACTGAAAAATGAAGCCACTTATGTGTCACATATGGACAAATACGGACCCATATGTGACCACATCCTTTTCTAGAAATAACCCCAACTTTTGTCTTCTAATATGCGGCTCCATCTGCTTTGCAGATCCCATCTGTGATGCAAAAGCTTAGGGTGCGTTTGGTTCGCGTAGGATAAACAGAATGAAATTCAGTAAGGGAATGAAAAAGAAATGAAAGGAATTACCCTGATTGTCCCTACATGTTTGGGTCTGTTTCAAAAACGGAATGAAAATGGGGTCCAGGTAATGAATTGGGGAAAGGAAATAGAAATACCTAGGGGGTGGTGAATCAACGTAAGGGAATGGAAAAAGAAAAGAGGGTAAAGGGAATGAAAAAATAGGTCAAACGAACTTCAAAGGAAATCAGGCGATTCCATTCCCTTACCCTGATTCTATTACCCCGAACCAAACGCACCCTTAGTGTATCACTCTAACTTCATTGAACATCATCGAGGAATGGTTCCTTCAATCCCAATGACTTCCAACCTTCGGTAAACCCTTACATCATCCATCTAAGTTGTAAGTACTCTCAGAAAGTTCTCGAATCATCGGCTCATGATGTCTAACTTATGCTCTTATCCGCATACCCAATTCCAGGGTGTAACATTTAGGGGATGAAATAAATATCGTAAATTTTAACTTTCTAACTAATCAGTGGTAATTGCCCAACCGACTGTAGCTTGGTAGTAACTTCCTAACTTCCCAACCATCTGTATCTCAGTGATAAATACATCTATGCCCAACCGGCCATAGCTCGGTGGTAAGTAGGATACATAACTGCCAACCGACTATAGTTTGGTGGTAAAGTAGGAATATCATAGCCATGCCCTTATAAGTACTATATATGCGTATGTAATGCCATTACTCATTTACCTATACAGAGACAATGCATGAAAAGTCTTTCAGGATCATTAGAACATCTTTCGGAGTGACCTATAGTCATTCACTCTCCTTTTACGTTATGAACATACACATCTTGCTCATACGCCTCAATAGGGACCTAAGAACATATTTAGACATGATTTGAAATACATTTCATACGAACAAATAATATGGACATCCTTAACTACTAAGAGTAGAACCATGTATGAAATACATTACGTTTTCATTTCATGTACTTGGAACATGCCAAAAGAAGGAAAGATTAGCCTTAAGATACCTTATAACAATTTGTCCAATAACCACGTTGAACTCAACTTGTCGCACCTTAATCTACAACAGCGATAATGATGTTATTGTTAAGTTACGAAAGATACAACTATCGAATAATGAACGATAAGCTTATTCTATATTAAAATGGATAGCACCTCACCTGATTTTCTTACTTTCCCAGGTCCATAAAAATAACAAGAACTCATACAACCTTTAATTATATACCTGCAGCAACACACCCAACTTCCCAACAACACAAATCAATCGACACAACAACAAGTGCACAAATGTCACCAATGAAACTAGTATTTATCACGACGAGCGGCAAGTTCGGAGTGGAACCAAAACTCAACTTCTTTTACCATCTCCACCATACTTACAACACCATCAACAATTACATCATATAAACATATATATTGACAAGAAATTTTACTCTTATATACATTTTAAAAGTAACATCAAACAACCCAAAAAGGGTTTAACAACAACATAACCAACTTCTAGGTGTTATATGTCCACTTCTCCTTCTAGCTTATAACACCATCTTCATAAACAACAAAAGGACAAACATAACAACAACAACCAAAACATAACCAAGTGATTTTCCATAATTTCCATCCATAAGAATTCATATATATCACCCCAAAATAGTCCAATAAAAGACAATAACATTTAATGATATCTCAAGTACTGTCTTGTAGATTCTTGTTAGGACCCAAACCGGAGGGCCGCGACGGATATCTGAATCACACCCGTTGGGTACCACCATTCATACCTTCAACCCCTATTCATAAATAAACACAGACTAAGCGGAAAGAAAACTATATGAAATCCTAATTCAGAAAACCATCTTATATATATACATATCCATACCAAGGCTGACAAGGCCATACAAAACCACTATCTACAAGACACTTGCCTACAAGCCTCTAAATAGTATACGACATCAAGATATCATACCGAGACTAGATTGCAACTCTGGAACAAATATAGTACTCCAACAACAACTGAACCAGACCTACCAGCGTGAACCATCACTCTTTTTACATGAACCGACAAGAATGAACACAACATCCCCAGACAAAAGGGACGTCAGTACGACTGATGTACTGAGTATGTTAAGAATAAACAACAACTGAACATGAGTATAACAACAACTGAAACAGGAACAAATGACCAACAATAAATACCTCTGAGGGTCCTAATTCATGTGTTTAAATGTTATGCATGGTGCAAATACAATATAATACTGGCCACAGAGACATCTTCCTTACCATAACCAATTAAGTGGGCATCATGCTTTTTCGATCACACATACAAGCCTTATCGGTCACACAGACATGCCACATAGGCTTCAATATTGGCATTTACGATCACACAGAAATGTCACACCGGGTTTCGATATTGGCATCAGGCTTTTTCGATCACACAGACAAGCCTTATCGGTCACACATACATGCCACACAGGTTTCAATATTGTCTATATATATATATATATATATTAGTGTTGCGAATCGTGCGACCCGACCCAATATATGTTAGTGTTGCTATGACAATAACAAGACAAAACCATTGGTACCTTTGGATAGTCACAGTTGTTTCCTTTCATTTACTTAACTCCATTGGCAGCTGAATTAAGTGCATGAAGATGGCAAAAGACACACTTCTCAAGAAGGAAATGCATGAACACTGAGAAATGGATGTGAATAATTGTTTTATTTTGTACGCATGCTGAAATATTATTTCTGGTGTGTTGGGATCCTGCTGAGGCAATTGAGAGGATTGATTTTGTATTTATTATGCGTATATAATGCATGAATGATAATAAAATCTTTCCTGAATTTATCGGACGTCAATAATATCCTTGCCCCTTTGGCTAGCATTATGAAAACATATGTTTGGTGATAATCGATTCGAACAACTTAATTAATTCTTTATGTTCTACGAAGGTCAGGCAACATATTGATTACTTAGTGTTCTTCCACTGCCAAGAGTAATTCTAATATGGGCCGTGAATAATTTATATTTATAATAATATTATCTAATCAAATGTGAACTAGAAAATATAAAACAAATTAATTATATCTTAGTTTCTATGCAAATGACATTCTAAAATCTCGAAATAACTGTGTTTCTAATAGGGTGAACATCTTAAGGGCACACAATTATTTTAACATAATTAGTTCGTCGATACCTTATTCACTTAAGGTTGCAATGACTTATTTCAACATGTCTACTAAAAACGTACCTACTTATTTATTAAACCAGTCTCAGTACTTAATACTTATCAGTTACTTTAAATTAGTAAAGTCAAATCGGCTTCAATGCTTACTAAAAACTTTTATCAACATCTCTCCCATATGCCTTAATAAGGACTTAGGAAAAATTTAAACATGCTTTTTAGCATAAAATCAATAACATTAATATTCCTTAACTTCTGTGAGTAGAATAAATTATGGAGCAATACCACAGTTATATTTCGTACGTAGAATATGCCAGAAATAATTTATCTTAACATACCTCAATTACCAGCTCTTCAAATAATTCTCAACTGAAAATATGATCGCCAAAGTTTTGCTACACATTTTTGCTGGAATCGTTGCTGCTCGTTATCTGAAGGAGTAAAAACGTCACTGCCTATCTCAATCTTATAAGGAAATGTAAGTAAAAAAGTTGCTACTGCATTTCGTATCTTTTCAATTTGGGAAATAGAATATTGGTAAAGTGTCAAAGGAAGTTATCATGCTGGAAGAGAAAAAAAATATATCTCTAGAGATGAAATTCATGAAAATGATATGTCTTAAGTGGACCTTCTACTTACACGTGTAAGCTTGGTATGCATACTTAGCTTTGTCAATTTAAAAATTCTTCTCAAGCCTACACGTCCCCTAATTAACAAGTGACCTTACTCTGTATTATTAATCAATTACACGTATAATTAATTCTAGATCCATTTTATTTAAATCCTAAAAAAACATAAGAAATTCGTATACTCGATGTAATAATTTGTAATGTGACATTAGTCCATCACCTCTTTTGGGGATATACCACAATTATTATTAATCTCCATTGTCACACTTGTTACATCCAAAATTATTTCGGGATCGCATTCCTTGTATACTAATCATTTTATTAGCATACGTAAATATAACAAAAAAAATTCAACACAGTATATTTTTTTCGTTTAGGTGATCAAATCATTATCCACAATTCCGAGACGTTACAATTCTTCACCGAAACAGCTTAACCAACACCAAGATAATCTTAATCACAAGAAATAGGATATTATACGTACCTGAAATAGTGATAACAACCTGTAACCAAATCTTCCCTTAGCTTACAAGCACCCTCAGAGCCATAACAACACCATGGAAACACTTTTCTTCACTTGAACGAGCTTTTGAGAACCGCCTTGGATTCACTTTGGACTTTGGAGAACTGTTAGAGAGGTGTTAGAGAGGTGTTCAGAGAGTGTGGGAACTGACCTTGGTCGAAAATGACAAAAAATGAGCCTTACAACTACTTTAAAACGTTCCAAAGTCGACCATCTCTCAAGTGGGTCCCAAAAGGGACTGCCTGTGCAGTCTCACAAAAAATTTGAATATCTCTACTCCGATGTTATATCAACAAACAGTTTAATGTGTTGGAAAGTAGACTTAAAGGCCTTAAATTTGGTGGTTGGACCACCCCGTCACTATAACTATATTAGGATAAAATCTAAGTGACATTAGACCAAAATTTCAGCAAAATTATGAACGTAACTTCTGATAACATTCACCGAATTTTATTTTACAACTTTCTTGACTTCAAATCTTAACATAAGACTATTGTATGTGTAAAATACTTCATGCCCTTATTAACTTATTAAGCACTCCTATTCTTACCCCAAAAGTACAAGCTATTACAATCTACTTTCCATCTAAACAAGTAGGTGATGCACCAACTTGTCACCTACTTGCTTAGTAGGTGATACATGCTGGTTATTATTCCATCTTTAAACATGTGCCTCATCCTCATTAATAATCAATACATGTGTCAAGTAGTTCAAGCAAGTAGGACGGGTAAGTAAGCAACACATTTTTATTTATCGAAAATCTCATTTCTCCTTCAAGTCATATTCACCTTAACTTATTTGTAATTTCAAAGATGATCTCATTTCCAGGCTTACGCCAACCAATTCATGACGAAACTTAGCGTGCTAAATTACGAGATGTAAAAAATTTGATGCAAAGAAAACGAAGTACGAACTACTTATCGAACCTTTAACTCTTGTAGTTTTTCAAGGCTTGACATTGTTATATCCTTTATAACTTCAAAGATAAACTTTTCACGTACTTACGTCAACTAACTTATGACGAACATGACGTACAAAGTACGGGGTGTAACACTTTGCCGAAACTTACTTATCACTTTAATAAACCTCTCTTAACCTTACCAGACTTATGTTGTCTGTTAACTCGCAATGCGATCTGAATAAAAAATATGGAGTGTAACAACTTTGGTCCTACTTGTCTTTGTTTCAAGAAGAAAATCTTGGCCCATATTGTTTTCTACCACCTTTCTCCCTTGCATTGGCTTGTTGAGTACTATCGCTAACAAGGATCTGTTTGTTGTCTATTGTCTACTTAAGAAGCACAAATTGAACATGGCTATGTGGTTCAGGGAATACTTGATTGAAATGCTGAGGACACCCACTCAATTGAAAGTCTTCCTTATGGAATAGTGATCACTTGAATCGTTAAAGCCCACTTTATTAGCCTTGTTGGTTACCCTTACAAGAAAGTCAGCTCCACATATGATAATTGTTTTCTTTCTAGTATGGGGTATGTGTCCACTAATGATAATGGGTTAAGAAGGATGATCCTGGACTAAAGATCATTCCCAAGCTTGAGCAATAATCTTCATGAAAAGTCCACCTCATGTTTGCTGAATAAAGTCACAGTAATGAAGTAGAATCTTTCTATAGTGGAAGATAGGCTGCATGATTCAGGACTCTCAAAAAGATGTTGAGCTCATCCAAGGATGCTAGTGCTGATGTAGGAAAGTTACATCTCTCCATGTTAGGGCTTCAGAGTAAAGAGGTCAAAATAGTGAACAATCTGATAGAACGAGTCTACTCTCTCACCAAAGGGGCTAGCTACAACCTCCAACAATGACCTTGCATTGGCTGTTCAGAATTCATACTCCACCCTCTCCAAGAATATTGAAAAGTCCTATCACTCCTTCTCTTAGAAAGTTATCAACACTCTCAAGTACTTCCTATCCAAATGCTAATCCTCTCTATAGCCCATCTTTTTATTAAACATGTTTCTCTTTTATTATATATATAACACTACAAAAAAAACCTACCGTGACGGTTAAAAACCGTCACGAAAGGACTTTCGTGACGGTTTTTCTAAGTGTCACGGTAGGTACTGTCACAAATTTGTGACGGTTATAAAAACCGTCACAAAATGTGATGTTTGACTTTGACTTTTCCTTCTTTTTTTTTAAATTTTCCCGCGAAATTATTAATTAAATAATATTTTTTGGCGGAAATTTTAAATAAAATAATTTAAATTGGCGGATTTTTTTTATTAAATTTGATTTAAATTGGCGGGAAAATTAGTTTTTGACATTTTTTTATATTTTAATTTTAATTTTAATTTATTAAATAAAAGTAAATTAGAATTATAAATATATTATAACTAAAATATCACCACAAAATGAAATTATTCTAATACATTAAATCGAAACATTACAAATTGTTTTACAAACCATCTAATGTTATCATCAAATACAACAAAAAAATATAATATGAGAATCCAAGCCATTGAAAACTTGTGCGATTCCAACAAATCTTCATCTCTGTAGAATCCCACTTTGCTATGCCGTATTGTTCGAATGTTCCTCGCAAAGTGTAAAATAAAAGAAGTTAGAAAAATAAATAAATGCGAGTAAAACCTTATGATCCGTATAAAACAATAGGGGTTTTAATTACGGAAGGCTCAAACTTATTAAACTAACTAAAAATATTTAAACTAGGCATACAGATATTTAAATAAGATATATATTTAACAAGGTTGTAACTAAAGCAAAAATCATATAAAGAGGGAGTGAAGAGAACTTAACGATTTTTCGTTTTTATTTTCCTTTTCTGCGCAGGCTTTAACTTCGGAATGCGTCTTCGGGTACCTGCAAAAATACTTAGTAAAAGAGTTAGTAAAATAATAAATAAATGCAAGTAAAACCTCCGGATCCGTATAAAACAATAGGAGTTTTGATTACGGGGGGCTCATATCTATATATTTTGTAAAGGGACATCCCAAACAAGTCATGACTGCGACTCTTCAGTCAATCTAGTCGTCCTGCCAAGTATGTTGGTATCTGATATATATGTGAAGATCCATAAGTGTCATCATCGCGCTTTTTTTCCGAAGGAAAGCAAACCGAGGGACAACCTTTCCGGAAGGGTCATGGCCTCAAATTAATTATTCTCATCGGCCCAAGTATAGTATCTTGTTCAAATCAGTAAATAACCAAAATCGAAGGGACGCGACCTCAATTTCAATTTCATTGGCCTAAGTATAGTATCTTGTTCAAATCAGTAAGTAACCAAAACCGAAGGGACGCGCCCTCAATTTCAATTTCATTGGCTCAAGTGTAGCATCGTGTTCAAATCAGGGAAGTATTCGAAGTACAACAGCTGTCCGAAACAACCTCAAAGTAACCGAATAGCCAAAAATCAGTAGCAAAATGGCCACGAAATTAGTAGCAAATATCCAAGAAATCAGTAGCAAAATGGCCCAAAATACAACAGTGAAATGACCAAAATCGTAAAATGCCCAGTCGTGAGCAAAATGGCCAAGAAATCGTGAGCAAAATATCCAAGAAATCGAGCAAATGGCCAAGAAATCAGTAGCAAATGGCCCAAAATACAGCAGTTGAAATGGCCAAAAATCGTGAGCGAAATGGCCCAAAATCGAATAAACGGCCCAAAATCGCAAAGAAATGGCCAAGAAAATCGTGAGAAAATGACCAAGAAATCGAGCAAAATGGCCCAAAATATAGTAGTGAAATGGCCAAAATCGAGCGAAAATGGCCCAGTAGTCAAGAATAAAATGGCCAAGAAATCAGCAAAGAAAATAGCCAAGAAATCGTGAGTAAAACGGCCCAAAATACAAAGAAATAAATAATAAATGTCCCAAAACTACAATTGATAATTGGTACCTGTTCTAAATATAATTTTGGTCCAAAATTATAAGCTTCATCTTTTATCCAACGTCCTTTTCGGGCAGATAAGAAAATCTCCAAACATGATGAACCTTCCACAAACCTCCCTACTCCAACCTCCAAAACCTGAAAAATATTCTCAAAGGAATGACGAAATATTAACACTAAAACCAGCAGATAAGATATTAGTCATGTGGAACCAAAAGTTTCCAGCAGCCAAAGAGGACTACTACACTAAATACATAGATGAATGTTCAAATAACTTACTAGTTAATAGTACCACATTTACTCTGGTATTTTTACCACATGTCTAGACCAGATAGCAGAACAACACTTACATCAATAGATTAGTTTACAACCACAATCACAATTTGCTTTGCTAACAAAAGAAAAATGTCAGATACAAAATTTAACTATTCTTCCTCCCTTCTTAAGTTGAAGAGTTCCTCCCTGCATGAACAAGAATATCTATGAGATGGACATTGTTAAAATATCAGTCAAACAAGTGAACTCAATATTCCGTAGAAGAGGATTGGAATATGGGACCTTGATTGTACATGAAGTGTACCTCCAGCAATATCATTAGGTTGTAAAAGCTAGCATGTTAAAGCTCATGCACAAGAAGGGTTATGTTTACTTTCCTAATCAGTTATTCCATTAACTTCAAACTCAATATTCCTGACATGTTTACTCACTTAGCACTATCTTAACGCTAAGTTGTTCGTCTTTCTGAGGAAGAAAACAAAATATTTCTACAAGAGAAATGCATTTTGAGCTGCGAACACAAAAATTTGACTTCACGTTTGGTGTATAAGGAAAGTATAGCATCTAAATACATCATAAAGAAACAAAAGAAAGTAGTCTGACCTTTGATCGGTGTATTTTATATACACCTTTTGAGTCATTTTTAGTTAGTATTTTACTCATTTCATTTATGTTTAGTATAGTATTAGGGTCGTTTTCCTTTCTTTTGTGTCACAACGGTCAGAAATGGAGAAATGGCGAAAAGGAGATGAAATGAGCATAAATGAGATAGAATTACACACAAAAAGGGCCAAGAAATGAAGTCTAAGTTCCGAATTATAGAGAGATCGACGAAGTCCGATTTAAAAAGGACGACGAAACGAAAATCCGCCAGAAAAACGCCTCAGGCGCCGCGGCGCCCAATGTTCTGAATGTTCCGAAAGTTGCTGATTTTTAGGTGTCGCGGCTCCAGTCTGCAGGGCCGCGGCGCCGACGCGGGATTTATGAAGTTCTGGGCCGAATTTGACATGTTTTCAGAGTCCTAAAAGGATAACTTTTCCTACCTAAAGGGATAATTTTTCCTACCTAAAGGGATAACTTTTCCTACCTTAAAACCCTTACCTAAAAGAATTCTAATAACTTTTCCTACCTACATAATCCTTAACCCTTCACCTAAAAGATTCTTGGTCTATAAATAGTCTTTACATCATTAGAATAATTCATCCTCCATTCCACCATTCACCATTCTACATCCATCCATCCACTATTCCATCTTGTAAATATTCCACAACACAATTCTTGGATGCTAGAAGGCTTGGTGACTCGTTCTTGAGTATTTTTCTTTTCTTTCTTTTTGCTTTATTTATTTCAGTTCATGTATGGAGATTATATTAGTTTTAGTGTGACTATGGCTAGGAGCTAATTACTTTATTAGGGATTTCCTTGTGATTCACTTGAAACTCTATTCATGAATTAATATATTAGTTTGGTTTCTTCTTCACTTATTTAAGATTTATTCAATAGTTATTTTGATTGCTTGGTAATTACTTGATCATTAATTATCATAATTCTTATGATTTCTAACCGAAATCCGAAAGGAGAGGTTGTGAATATGTTGTAGTTGGATAGACATAGGTTAAATCGTGGATGAAAATACCCCGATACTTGTGTAGCATTAATAAGGTTTTTGGTCTTAATCCTCCTCTAAAGTCAATCTTATCACCGAAAGGTAGAAAGGTGTTGTACTGGGGTTGAGTGTTTATATAACCTTAACAGGAGTATAAAACGGCTTAGTTAACCTGCTATCTTAACGTAGAAGAAGAAGTCAGTCTAATTGTATTAAGGATTGAATAAGAGTGGATAGTTGATGATCTTGGAAGCCCTAATTCTCCGTCATAACTGATTTAAATCAAAGTATTTTTATAATTAGTTTATTTCCCGCATTATTAGTTTAGAATCCCAATCATTTAACGTTAATCAAATAGAAACTAAAGCATAGATAGTCGGTACTTGAAAACCAGTCCTTGAGGATGATATTCGGTCTTACCTAGACTATATTACTTGACTCGACACGTGCACTTGCGTAAGTGTGTGCATTAAATCGCGCATCAAGTTTTTGGCGCCGTTGCCGGGGATTGACGTACTTTCAATATCGATTTATCTATTCTTATTTCTAATTTGGTTGCTTCTACGAGCATCTTTTTATTACATTTTGCTGTTTTCCTTATTTTGCAGGTTAAATTCGAAAAGAAAAAGAAAATCGGAAAAAAAAATGAAAAAATAAATAAATATATATATATATATATATAGGTCCATGGACTACTACTTCTATCAGGGGCAGTGGAGTCATCAACAACAACTTAACCAACAGGTTCCAGAGGAAGATCTAGATGAGTTGTAGGCAGACATACTCATGCTCACCAAGTGCCGCACTGGCCATGGTCGAGACAAGAGAGTCCCTCAAAAATTTGGAGACCCACATAGGGCAACTGATGGATAGAATGAGCAATACACTTCAAGAAAATCTGCCTAGCGACATCATTATGGGAGGTGGTAAGCAAATTGAGGAGCCTGAACCACACCCAGCTGTTGAGGAATCTGGAGGAATAATTGGTGTAGAGAAGGAAAAGGTTACTAAGATCCAATCATTCATCTTTTTGGATTCCTTGGAAAATCTTTTTCTTGTACCTATTGCAGAAGAAACACCACCAGCTGTCAATGTTGATCCCCAAAAAGAAAGTCCATACCATCAAGGGCACCCCCTAGAGTTGAGAGATGTAGGGAATTTCACTGATCCCTACATTATAGATAGCCTAAAAGACAAGCCTGTCTTGTGTACTTGGGGGATAATTTTATGTTTGAGGCCCTTGTTTGAACAGATGGTTCTAGGAAAAGTGAGACCTGCAATAATAACTCTGCGGATTGCAAGCAGTTCACAGAAGGATCCAATGGGCACTCGTAAAGGTTAATTGCGTCCGGCTAAAAGACGTTAAAGACAAATGCTTGTCGAGGCAACCCAATGTTTTTAATTATGTTATTTTAATTTTTGTCTTTAGTTTGTTTTATTTTTTTATCTTGAACAGTCTCACGGTCTTGGGTTCTTGTTTTGTGTTGTTGGATGACAGGTGGACTGAAAGCTAAAACCGAGGAAAAAGGAGCAAAACGAAAAAGGAAAAAACGTCGCCATGGCGCCGTAATCAGCGCTTGGCGCCGGAACTTCAGAGAGCCACAGTACTAGCAGCGCCGCGGCGCCGAATCTCAGGGCCGCGGCGCCGGAACCTCAGAGAGTCATATTCCGTGCAAATTCCAGAATTTTTCCTCCTAGACCTCCGTTATGACCGCTGTGTTGTGTCAGTAAGTTGTCCCTATTTTTTTGAGTCTTGCACACATTGGGGACAATGTGTGATTTAACTTTGGGGGGGTGTCTTATTGTTTTTGATATTGTTGAGTCTTGTTGATTTGTTTTGTATATTTTTGAGTCATAATTTTTTTTTTGAGTCATAATCTTTTGTCAAAGATCATGCATGCTGTAGTTACTAGAAACACCTAGTGAAGTAAGATTGAATAATGTAATGGAATTAGAAGCAACTATCTAAACACTTAGGTTAGATATGCCAAAAACTCATGAAATCTGTCTATTTGGGGTTTCTGCTTGAATTGTGCATTGTTAAATGATTTAAACCTATGTGTATGATTGCTTATTATTTGAGGCGAAATAGTTAGGATATACATGTTAGGGGAGATGACTCAGACATTTCTTTGTTAGCAATTTCTTACCACTTTTACCTATCCCTGACATTCAAAATATCCCTAGTCAGCCCCTTTGAGCCTAAAAATTAAACTTTTTCTTTGACACCCTCTAAATCCACACTTGTGCCATAAGTGAAAATATGAAATGATTGGAATAGGAAGTGTTAAAAAAAAAAGACAAAAAGAGTGAACAAGTTTGATGCACCCCAATAAAAAAGTAATAAGAAATAGGCAAAAGCCTAAGTTTGGGGGTGCTTGTTATTCATAATACACTTCACTCTCTCAAAACAAAAGAGGGGAAATATAGATATGAAGTGAAGAAAGGAAATCAAAAGAAAAGGGAATAATTGAAAAGCAAAAGAGTTTATGGTACATAAAATGAGCCTAAATGCCTATTTTTACCTACCCATGCATAAGCCTACATTACAACCCTGAAAAGTCCTGAAGATCTCTTATATGCATATCCATGATTAGTGGAGAATAGCAAGTAAACATGCAATAGGATTTTGAAATTGACATGCATAATTCAGTATTCTTACTTCCATTAAGCATGATTAAAATGAGTTTGCGAAATATCTAGCTTGATGTGTTTAGAATGCTAAAAATTCATGCTATATGTTCCTGCATATTATTCTACTAACCTTCATATTTTTCTAAGTAACACCAATGCAGCAAAATTATCAATGTCGTTCTGTCTTTCTATTTTCTTTTTCCTTGTGTCTTTATTTCTTTCTTTTGATATTTGCTCGAGGGCGAGCAAAGGTTAAGTTTGGGGGTATTTGATCGGTGCATTTTATATACACCTTTTGAGTCATTTTTAGTTAGTATTTTACTCATTTCATTTATGTTTAGTATAGTATTAGAGTCGTTTTCCTTTCTTTTGTGTCACAGCGGTCAGAAATGGAGAAATGGCGAAAAGGAGATGAAATGAGCATAAATGAGATGGAATTACACACAAAAAGGGCCAAGAAATGAAGTCTAAGAAGTTCCGGGAATTATAGAGGAGATCAGACGAAGTCCAGACGAAAAAGGACGACGAAACGAAAATCCGCCAGAAAAACGCCTCAGGTGCCGCGGCGTCCAATGTTCTGAATGTTCCGAAAGTTGCTGATTTTCAGGCGCCGCGGCTCCAGTCTGCAGGGCCGCGGCGCCGACGCGGGATTTATGAAGTTCTGGGCCGAATTTGACATGTTTTCAGAGTCCTAAAAGGATAACTTTTCCGACCTAAAGGGATAATTTTTCCTACCTAAAGGGATAACTTTTCCTACCTTAAAACCTTTACCTAAAAGGTTTCTAATAACTTTTCCTACCTACATAATCCTTAACCCTTCACCTAAAGGATTCTTGGTCTATAAATAGTCTCTACATCATTAGAAGAATTTATCCTCCATTCCACCATTCACCATTCTACATCCATCCATCCACCATTCCATCTTGTAAATATTCCACAACACAATTCTTGGATGCTAGAAGGCTTGGAGACTCGTTCTTGAGTATTTTTCTTTTCTTTCTTTTTACTTTATTTATTTCAGTTCATGTATGAAGATTATATTAGTTCTTAGTGTGACTATGGCTAGGAGCTAATTACTTTATTAGGGATTTCCTTGTGATTCACTTGAAACTTTATTCATGAATTAATATATTAGTTTGGTTTCTTCTTCACTTATTTAAGATTTATTCAATAGTTGTTTTGATTGCTTGATAATTACTTGATCATTAATTATCATAATTCTTATGATTTCTAACCGAAATCCGAAAGGAGAGGTTGTGAATATGCTGTAGTTGGATAGACATAGGTTAAATCGTGGATGAAAATACCCCGATACTTGTGTAGCATTAATAAGGTTTTGGTCTTAATCCTCCTCTAGAGTCAATCTTATCACCGAAAGGTAGAAAGGTGTTGTACTGGGGTTGAGTGTTTATATAACGTTAATAGGAGTATAAAACGGCTTAGTTAACCTGCTATCTTAACGTAGAAGAAGAAGTCAGTCTAATTGTATTAAGGATTGAATAAGAGTGGATATTTGATGATCTTGGAAGCCCTAATTCTCCGTCATAACTGATTTAAATCAAAGTATTTTTATAATTAGTTTATTTCCTGCATTATTAGTTTAGAATCCCAATCATTTAACGTTAATCAAATAGAAACTAAAGCATAGATAGTTGGTACTTGAAAACCAGTCCTTGAGGACGATATTCGGTCTTACCTAGACTATATTACTTGACTCGACACGTGCACATGCGTAAGTGTGTGCATTAAATCGCGCATCAAGTTTTTGGCGCCGTTGCCGGGGATTGACGTACTTTCAATATCGATTTATCTATTCTTATTTCTAATTTGGTTACTTCAAGAACAAGTTTCTAACTTGTTCTACGAGCATCTTTTTATTACCTTTTGTTGTTTTCCTTATTTTGCAGATTAAATTCGAAAAGAAAAAAAAAACGGAAAAAAAAAACGAAAAAGTAAATAAATATATATATAGGTCCATGGACTACTACCTCTATCAGGGGCAGTGGAGTCATCAACAGCAGCTTAACCAACAGGTTCCAGAGGAAGATCTAGATGAGTTGCAGACAGACATACTCAAGCTCACCAAGTGTCAGACTCAGTTTATGGCTGAGACAAGGGAGTCCCTCAAAAATTTGGAGACCCACATAGGGCAACTGATGGATAGAATGAGCAATACACTTCAAGAAAATCTGCCTAGCGACATCATTATGGGAGGTGGTAAGCAAATTGAGGAGCCTGAACCACACCCAGCTGTTGAGGAATCTGGAGGAATAATTGGTGTAGAGAAGGAAAAGGTTACTGAGATCCAATCATTCATCTTTTTGGATTCCTTGGAAAATCTTTTTCTTGTACCTATTGCAGAAGAAACACCACCAGCTGTCAATGTTGATCCCCAAAAATAAAGTCCATACCATCAAGGGCACCCCCTAGAGTTGAGAGATGTAGGGAATTTCACTGATCCCTACATTATAGAGAGCCTAAAAGACAAGCCTGTCTTGTGTACTTGGGGGATAATTTTATGTTTGAGGCCCTTATTTGAACAGACGGTTCTAGGAAAAGTGAGACCTGCAACAATAACTCTGCGGATTGCAAGCAGTTCGCAGAAGGATCCAATGGGCACTCGTAAAGGTTAATTGCATCCGGCTAAAAGACGTTAAAGACAGCGCTTGTTGGGAGGCAACCCAATGTTTTTAATTATGTTATTTTAATTTCTGTCTTTAGTTTGTTTTATTTTTTTATCTTGAACAGTCTCACGGTCTTGAGTTCTTGTTTTGTGTTGTTAGATGACAGGTGGACTGAAAGATAAAACCGAGGAAAAAGGAGCAAAAACGCTGAAAAAAGGAAAAAAAACGTCATTGCGCCGGGCGCTGTAATCGCGGCCATGGGCCGAATCTCAGAGAGCCACAAGATTAGCAGCGCTGAATCTCGTGGCTGGCGCGAACCTCGTAGAGTCATATTCCGTGCAAATTCCAGAATTTTTCCTCCTAGACCTCCGTTATGACCGCTGTGTTGTGTCAGTAAGTTGTCCCTATTTTTTTTTTTGAGTCTTGCACACATTGGGGACAATGTGTGATTTAAGTTTGGGGGGGGGGGGGTGTCTTATTGTTTTTGATATTGTTGAGTCTTGTTGATTTGTTTTGTGTATTTTTGAGTCATAATTTCTTTTTTTGAGTCATAATCTTTTGTCAAAGATCATGCATGCTGTAGTTACTAGAAACACCTAGTGAAGTAAGGTTGAATAATGTAATGGAATAAGAAGCAACTATCTAAACACTTAGGTTAGATATGCCAAAAACTCATGAAATCTGTCTATTTGGGGTTTCTGCTTGAATTGTGCATTGTTAAATGATTAAAACCTATGTGTATGATTGTTTTCTATTTGAGGCGAAATAGTTAGGATATGCATGTTAGGGGAGATGACTCAGACATTTCTTTGTTAGCCATTTCTTACCACTTTTACCTATCCCTGACATTCAAAATATCCCTAGTCAGCCCCTTTGAGCCTAAAAATTAAACTTTTTCTTTGACACCCTCTAAATCCACACTTGTGCCATAAGTGAAAATATGAAATGATTGGAATAGGAAGTGTTAAAAAAAGAAGACAAAAAGAGTGAACAAGTTTGATGCACCCCAATAAAAAAGTAATAAGAAATAGGCAAAAGCCTAAGTTTGGGGGTGCTTGTTATTCATAATACACTTCACTCTCTCAAAACAAAAGAGGGGAAATATAGATATGAAGTGAAGAAAGGAAATCAAAAGAAAAGGGAATAATTGAAAAGCAAAAGAGTTTATGGTACATAAAATGAACCTAAATGCCTATTTTTACCTACCCATGCCTAAGCCTACATTACAACCCTGAAAAGTCCTGAAGATCTCTTATATGCATATCCATGATTAGTGGAGAATAGCAAGTAAACATGCCATAGGATTTTGAAATTGACATGCATAATTCAGTATTCTTACTTCCATTAAGCATGATTAAAATGAGTTTGCGAAATATCTAGCTTGATGTGTTTAGAATGCTAAAAATTCATGCTATATGTTCCTGCATATTATTCAGCTAACCTTCATGTTTTTCTTAGTAACACCAATGCAGCAAAGTGATCAATGTCGTTGAGTCTGTCTATTTTCTTTTTCCTTATGTCTTTATTTCTTTCTTTTGATCTTTGCTCGAGGGCGAGCAAAGGTTAAGTTTGGGGGTATTTGATCGATGTATTTTATATACACCTTTTGAGTCATTTTTAGTTAGTATTTTACTCATTTCATTTATGTTTAGTATAGTATTAGGGTCGTTTTCCTTTCTTTTGTGTCACAGCGGTCAGAAATGGAGAAATGGCGAAAAGGAGATGAAATGAGCATAAATGAGATGGAATTACACACAAAAAGGGCCAAGAAATGAAGTCTAAGAAGTTCCGAGAATTATAGAGGAGATCAGACGAAGTCCGGACGAAAAAGGACGACGAAACGAAAATCCGCCGTAAAACGCCAAAGGCGCGGCGCAGTAGCTACGCGACGCCCAATGTTCGAATGTTCGAAAGTTGTTTTTCAGCGCCGCGCTCGGTCATAGGCGCGGCACCGACGCGGGATTTATGAAGTTCTGGGCCGACTTTGACATGTTTTCAGAGTCCTAAAAGGATAACTTTTCCGACCTAAAGGGATAATTTTTCCTACCTAAAGGGATAACTTTTCCTACCTTAAAACCCTTACCTAAAAGGATTCTAATAACTTTTCCTACCTACATAATCCTTAACCCTTCACCTAAAGGATTCTTGGTCTATAAATAGTCTCTACATCATTAGAAGAATTCATCCTCCATTCCACCATTCACCATTCTACATCCATCCATCCACCATTCCATCTTGTAAATATTCAACAACACAATTCTTGGATGCTAGAAGGCTTGGAGACTCGTTCTTGAGTATTTTTCTTTTCTTTCTTTTTGCTTTATTTATTTAAGTTCATGTATGGAGATTATATTAGTTCTTAGTGTGACTATGGCTAGGAGCTAATTACTTTATTAGGGATTTCCTTGTGATTCACTTGAAACTCTATTCATGAATTAATATATTAGTTTGGTTTCTTCTTCACTTATTTATGATTTATTCAATAGTTGTTTTGATTGCTTGATAATTACTTGATCATTAATTATCATAATTCTTATGATTTCTAACCGAAATCTGAAAGGGGAGGTTGTGAATATGTTGTAGTTGGATAGACATAGGTTAAATCGTGGATGAAAATACCCCGATACTTGTGTAGCATTAATAAGGTTTTTGGTCTTAATCCTCCTCTAGAGTCAATCTTATCACCGAAAGGTAGAAAGGTGATGTACTGGGGTTGAGTGTTTATATAACCTTAACAGGAGTATAAAACGGCTTAGTTAACCTACTATCTTAACGTAGAAGAAGAAGTCAGTCTAATTGTATTAAGGATTGAATAAAAGTGGATAGTTGATGATCTTGGAAGCCCTAATTCTCCGTCATAACTGATTTAAATCAAAGTATTTTTATAATTAGTTTATTTCCTGCATTATTAGTTTAGAATCCCAATCAATTAACGCTAATCAAATAGAAACTAAAGCATAGATAGTCGGTACTTGAAAACCAGTCATTGAGGACGATATTCGGTCTTACCTAGACTATATTACTTGACTCGACACGTGCACTTGCGTAAATGTGTGCATTAAATCGCGCATCAACCTTTCATAGCTTGGTCACTCTCCTTCCTAATCCCTTTAAGGCTCACATAATTTAGCCAGTTCAATTCATTTCCCCATTTGGATGAATATTCCACTAATACAAATAACTTGACTTAACAATGCACCTTGGAAGTTGAATACTACCTTGTCTTTTAATCCAACAGTTGAAGGTATCCACCTGCAGGTGTTGGAAAAATAAGCACGCTAATGTAATTATCATAATTTCTTGAGACGTGGTGAGATGTAGGTATGTATACTTTACAAGAAAAGTGACTTTCTAGATAAATGAAATGAATATTGAAAAACATTCACAAGTCCACACAACATTATGAGATTTCAGCCTAGTAGAAGTGGGGGTTTGAGAATCTTGTTTTCAAAATATTACACAGATGAGATCATCACAAAATCTTTTAGAACAATGAGAAAAGACTGCAGTAGCTTCAGAATTAGAAAAGACTTTCCTGAAAGGAAATTCAACCTTAGATGGATGAGACACAATTATATGCACATGTAACTATATCAGACATGATAGTTGCTACAATTATTTCCTGAACCCAAATCAGTCGATAAGGAATACCAGATAGATCTTTTTGATAGCAAAGAATAACAGATAAATCTTCAATAATAACAAGGAAAAAGAAACAATGAAATACTATATAGAACGATTAAACATGGACTAAGCATGTGCACTCGGTGCCTCAAGAAGCAATATCTCTCAGTCCAGAAGAATCTAATAGAACCTTTGAACTTTGTATAAATATCTCTCTTCAGTAATAAGAAGGCTTGAAGGAATTCAGATTGAAGAATATATGTATGGTCCCAACAACCAGTAGCTATTTCAAAGAACTTTCCAATTTGAACTGTAGAGCCTAAACTATGCTATATTCTTCCTAGAAATGCTTCTCTAAAATATAAATGCACAAACACTTTAGTCAAAATGTCATGACCTGACCCGACGGGCCGCGACTAAATGCCCTAATGATGCCATTATGCTAACCTGTCACACATAGTCCAACTAACACTTAAAGAGTATGAAATTCGGCAGCATAACACTACAATCATGACGTATACCAGAATATGCAAGCTGACAAGGCTGCCTTTACACGAGAATGTACCTGTCTCCTGATGCGTCACAACTAGCCAACATAATATAACATGCAAGCCGACAAGGCTGCCATCAAATAGTATCACATATACACGGAAATATCCCAACACAGAGTACAACAACATGGCTGACCAAAACAGATTATAGCTCTACATAAGTACAACTCACAACTGTCTACAAACCTCTATGAGAAGGATAACAACATATGACGGGACAGGGCCCCGTCGTGCCCCTAAATATATACAGACGTTTAAAAGAGGTTCTGTACCAAAAATACAAAGCTCTGGACCAAAGGAGCTTTCTAACTAGCTGAGAAGGAGTCCTAGGCCTGAGGATCACCAAACTGAGAACCTGTACCTGCGGGCTTGAACGCATCCCCCCGAGGAAAGGGAGTCAGTACGAAATAATGTACTGAGTATGTAAAACATGAAATACTGTAAGAAAGATCATAAGTGGCCAATAGATAACAGGAGACATGTAGAATAATCAGAATCTAAATCCAACTGTGCCATATACAAATGAGAATCATGAACTTATATATACCGTACCCGGCCCCCCAGTGAGAGTTTCAGTGTGAATGAAAACCATATACACATAACGTATTCTTTCTTTTTTTAAGCGATATCACAACTATAACAAACTAGGTGATTACTACATCTATTTCTCATGTTAATCCATATTAGAACAACCTTAAACAGTCCATCAATTCTAGCGGCAACAACAAAAGTCCGAGTCATATAATTTGCAACATAACATCCCTTTTACACTTTACTTTGCTTAAGACATGTATTAGTAATTACCATAACTTATATACATGTTTATAATCAAATTCCCAACCTCTTAACTCCACAAAATCAGCCCCTAACTCGTCGCGACAGTATCCAACAATTTCAAGCAAGTTTCCGGTCAATCTCCATAAACCAATTCTTTTCTTAATTCCCTAGAATCCAATTCATGTTTCAACAATTTCTTATGAACAATTATAATCTAAATGTCAAGATTTCTTTCAAGACCTCCTTTAATTTTAACGTGCAATTAGCGACGATAATAAGAACAACAACAATAATTAAATCCAACTACTCCAAAATTGGTAAAACTAGTTCCAAAATCGGTCCAACAACACTACAACAATCACATGCATGTTTAAATTCCAATTTTTCCCTTAATCACAAATTCATTTCCTTAATTCTAACAACATGCACTCCAATTATATCATAGAAAGAAGAATTTTATACCTCAAATCGTCCAAAACAATTCCGATTTTCCCAGCCCTCACTGCCCTCGATATTTGCTTCAATTTCACACTTCTTCAACTCCAAATTGACATGCATATATCCCACAATGTTAACCCATCATTTATACATGTTTTTCTTCTCAAAACTTGTCTTCAAAATATGGAAATCCTTGGACTCAAATCAGTCCAACAACTGCCGAATTGCACCACTGTTTGGTGCCAAAATTTGGCTCCTAATTTAGGTGAAGAATTCTAGTCTAGGAAGAGGAAATAAAGCTTATATTTTGGCTATGGGGGAGGTATTTTTTCGTCTGAAGTGAGGGGAGAGGGAGGATAATTTTTGTATTGTTTTTGAATTTTCAATGAAGAAGATGAAGATAGGTTTAATATGTAAAAATATGAAAATCAATTATTACACTTTGGTCCCTTAACTATTACACTTTGGTCCACTTCTCACCAATAATTAATTTTATGTCCCAATTCTTTTAAATCTTGAAAAACTCCATAAGACCTCGTATCCTTGTTGTCATAACTAATATAATACGTTCTAATCCATAACAGAAATATACAACTAACATTAAAATTTTCATTGTCACCCTCGTTGTCATCAAAATTTTATTCCGGAATCACCTCCTTAAGTATATTAAAATCCCTTAATTACATTCTCAATTAACGTCCCTAATCCCGAGGTGTAACATTTTCCCCCCCTTTAGAAATATTTGTCCTCGAATATTCATCATAGGTCTCATGCTAAAAAAAAAATCGGCAGAGTCTCATTTATAACTATGTCTATCCACTTATATCCAGCAACCCAACAGGTGCCACACAGGGCAACAATATATCACACATATACACTTCACCATCTCTATAATCAAATAAGAAGTTAAATTAAATTACCTGGAGGCATAGGGAACAAGTAAGGATACTTCTTCTTTATTTCATCTTCTGCCTCCCAAGTCATTTCCTCCCTATTGTTGTTTCGCTACAATACCTTGACGGAAGCCACATCCTTCGTCCGTAATCTCCTGACCTGACGATCAAGTATGGCTACGAGACTTTCTTCATAAGACAACTCCTCTGTTACCTGGACATCATCTACTGGGAAGACTCTGGAAGGATCACCAATACACTTACGTAGCATCGATACGTGGAAGACTGAGTGTACTGCTTCCAAATCAGACGGTAGATCTAACTCATAGGCAACTTTGTATATCCTACGAATGATCTGGTAAGGCCCAATGTACCTTGGGCTAAGCTTCTCTTTCATGCCAAACCTCATCACACTTTTCATCGGTGATACCTTTAAGAATACCCAATCACCAACCTGGAACTCCAAGTGTCGACGTCGATTATAAGTATACGACTTCTGTCGACTCTGAGCTGCTAATAATCTTTCCTGAATGAGCTTCACCTTATCAACAGCTTGTTGAACCAAGTCTGGACCGATCAAACTAGTCTCACCTACGTCAAATCAACCAATAGGTGACCTGCACTTCCTTCCATATAAAGCCTCATACGGGGCCATCTGGATACTAGAATGGTAGTTGTTGTTATAGGCAAACTCAATGAGTGGTAAATGATTATCCCAGCTACCTCTGAAGTCAATAATACAAGCTCTCAACATATCCTCTAGAATAGTACGCTCTGCCTGCCCATCCGTCTGGGGATGAAATGCTGTGTTGAGACTCACCTGTGTCCCCAATCTCTTCTGGAATGATCTCCAGAAGTTAGTTGTAAACTGAGCTCCTCGGTCCGATATAATAGATGTGGGACCCCGTGCAGTCTCACTATCTCCCTAATGTACAACCTCGCATAGTCCTCAGCTGAGTAAGTAGTCCTAACTGAAAGAAAATGAGTTGATTTCGTCAGCCTATCCACGATAACCCATATGGAATCACACTTTCGCTGAGTGCGAGGTAAGCCTGTAATGAAGTCCATATGGATCACTTCCCACTTCCAAGTCGGGATCTCCATCTCCTGTAATAACTCACCAAGCTTTGATGCTCGACCTTAACCTGCTGACAATTCGGGCACTAGGAAACAAATTATGTTATGTCTCTTTTCATGCCATCCCACCAGTACAAGCATATAAGGTCATGGTACATCTTCGTCGATCCTGGATGAATGGAATAACGGGTATTGTGTGCCTCTCCCATAACCTATTGTCGTACCCCTGCAACATCAGGTACACATAATCTTCCCTCATACCGCAGCACATCATCAGGGGTCACCTCAAATAAAGTCTTCCCTTTTGGAGAGCTGCATCTCTATACCGTGCCAGAACAGGATCCTCATACTGACGTCTATTTACCTCTTCCATGATAGAGGACTCAGTAACTTCTCGAATAATAACCCCATTATCTCTCGAATCCTCCAACCGGACTCCAAGACTAGCTAGCCTGTGTATCTCACGAACCATTTCTCTATTGTCTGGCTGCACATCTGACAAGCTACCCATAAATCTACGGCTAAGAGCATCTGTCATAACATTAGCTTTCCCCGGGTGGTACAAGATATCAATATCATAGTCCTTTAGCAACTCTAGCCACCGTCTCTGTCGTAGGTTCAGTTCCTTCTGCTTAAAGATATATTGAAGACTCTTATGTTCTGTATAGATATCAACATGAACCCCATACAAATAATGTCTCCATATCTTCAAGGCATAAATCACCGCTGCTAGCTCCAAATCACGAGTGAGATAATTCTTTTCATGCTTTCTGCGCTGTCGGGAGGCATAAGCTATAACTCTACCATGATGCATCAACACACAACCAAGTCCCATACCTGAAGCATCACAATAAATGACATAACCATCCGGTCCCTCAGGAAGAGTCAGAACTGGAGACGTAGTTAACTTATCCTTCAACAACTGGAAATTATGCTCACAAGCATCCGTCCACTAGAACTTAGCTGTCTTCTGAGTTAGCCTAGTCAAAGGCATTGAGATCGAGACAAACTTCTCCACAAACCTCCTGTAATACCATGCTAGCCCCAGAAAACTACGTACCTCAGTAGGTGTAGTAGGTTTGGGCCAAGTCTTCACGGCCTCAATCTTCTGTGTATTCACTCGAATACCATCAACCCCGATAATATGCCCCAAAAATGCCACTGAGGCCAACCAGAATTCATACTTAGAGAACTTGACATACAACTACTGGTGTTGGAGGACCCTTAAGTACTATCCTCAAATAGTCCGCATGCTCCTGCTTTGAACGGGAATAAACTAGGATATCATTAATGAATACGATGACGAACAAGTCTAAGAATGGCCAGAATACCCAGTTTATCAAATCCATAAACACAGCTGGAGCATTGGTCAATCCAAAAGACATCACCCTAAACTCATAATGTCCATATCGGGTTCTGAATGTTGTCTTTGGAATATCTGCCTCCCTTAGCCGCACCTGATGATAACCTGACCGCAAGTCTATCTTCGAGAAGCACTTAGCACCCTGCAATTGGTCAAATAAATCATCAATCCTGGGAAGGGGATACCGGTTCTTGATGGTTACCTTGTTCAGCTGCCTATAATCAATACATATCCGCAGCGAACCATCTTTCTTCCTCACAAATAATACCGGTGCTCCCCAAGGAGATGTACTCGTCCTAATAAAGCCTTTCTCCAATAAGTCTCCCAGCTGATCCTTCAACTCCTTCAGCTCTACAGGTGCCACTCTATAAGGAGGAATAGATATAGGTTGGGTACTTGGAAATACATCTATACTGAAATCTATCTCCCGCTCTGGAGGAAGACCTGAAAGATCATCTGGGAATACATCCAGGAACTCACTAACTATCGGAATTGACTGAAGAGCCGGTACCCCCGCTTTTGTATCATGCACCCACACCAAATGATAGATACAACCCTTTCTGACCATCTTTCTTGCCTTGAGGTATGAAATAAACTTACCCCTCGGCGATGTTGTATTCCCCTTCCATTCTATAACTGGCTCGTCTGGAAACTGAAACCGAACCAACTTCTCTCTACAATCAACGTTGGAAAAACAAGAAGCCAACCAGTCCATGCCCATAATAACATTGAAGTCGGTCATATCCAACTCTATCAAATCCACTAGGGTATGACAACTATATATCACTACCAAGCAAATTTTATACACACGCTTAGCTATAACCGAATCTCCTACCGGTGTAGCTACCTCAAATTGCTCTATCGACTCAGGTTCGATCCCTATTCTACTAATAACAAGAGGAGATATGTAGGACAAGGTGGAACCTAGATCAATCAAAGCATGTACATTATAGAAAAAGACCAATAGTATACCTGTGACAACATCTGGTGATGCCTCCTAATCACGTTTACTGGCCAAAGAATAAATGCGGTTCGAAGGACCGCCAATACTAGAAACTCGCCATGACCTCTACCACGGCCTGGAGCTCGAATACTTGCCGCTGGGCGATAGCTATAGATGATGACGAACCAAAGAATCGACCATGAGGCGAGCCATACCACCTGAACCACCTCTAGACGGACATTCCTTCATCATATGGCCTTGATAGCCGCAAAAATGACAAGCACCTGTAGCAAAACGGCATTCCCCAAAATGGGACTTGCCGCACCGAGCACACTAAGGCAAAAGTGGCCCCGATCGAGCAGAGCCCTGCTCCTCCGAGAACTCAAACTCGAGCTCGACCACCATGAATACTCGACGGTCGAATATCCTGCATGTGGACCGTAGGGGAGCACTCTGGCCGGGCCGATGAGTATCTAACTCGCCGCCGCGGCTGCCGCCGAGACTCACCGTAATAAATCGCCGACCTAACCTCTTACGGTCCTCGCATGACCTCTTTCTGGCTGTCGCCCTCTATGTCGGTCCTCAACTCCCAGTGCATATGCCTGGATACGAGCAATATCCATACCCGGCTAAAGAGCCACCACCATAAAACCATCGATCAAATAGTGTTCCAGCCCCATCACATATTGGTGCACCCTGTCTGCCATATCTGCTACAATAATGGGTGCGTATCTGGCCAATGAATCAAACTCAAGGATGTACTCTCTAATGCTCCTACCGCTCTGCCTCAAGTTTAGGAACCTATCAACTCTGACTCTCCTCATCTCTAGAGGTAGGAAATGGTCAAGGAATGCCTCTGCGAACTCGTCCCACATGGCTGGAGGAGCTCCCTCGCCCCTAGATAGCTCCCACGACTCATACCAGTTAATAGCTACATCACGCAACCGATATGATGCCAACACGACAGACTCAGTCTCTGAAGCCTTTATCACCATCAACGTATGATGTATCTGTCGGATGAAATCCTGTGGATCATCCTCGGGCCTTGACCCGAAAAACTCTGGTGGACTACAGCTCAAGAAATCACGGACCCTCAAACTACCTGCTCTGGGGTCAACTCCTGGTCCCTGTCTATATGTCTGCCCTGCCACTAACCTAGTCAAGAATCAACCGATCTCTCACGGCTCTATCCTTCGCCTCGGCCGGCGAGCTAGAGGCTGGCGTCGGGAACCAAAATCGTGACGCCGCTTCTCGAATCTGGAGCTCTGGAGGTGGCGACGAAGCAGAGCTTATTGATTGGGGTACGCCTCCGATAGACCGAGTACGGACACGTAACTCTGGCCCGCTAGTATCCCCGCCATCGATTTTCCTTCGACCGCTGTCACCTTCTTCGGAGGCATAACTGTAAACACATTAAGTCGTCAGAAGGAGATCATCCTAATAACACAGCTCTATTGCACGATCTAAGAGATAAAAGAATAGAAACTAATCCTAAATGTCTGACAGCCTCCTCTGTAAGTATGGTTCACAATATACCCATACACAAGACTCTACTAGATACGGTTTGTAGACATTCCGAGGACTAACTGCTCTGATACCACTTTTGTCACGACCCGACCCAACGGGCCGCGACTAAACGTCCTAACGACGCTATTATGCTAACCTGTCACACATAGTCCAACTAACACTTAAGGAGTATGAAATCCGGCAGCATAACACTTAAGAAGTATGCAATCCGGCAGCATACCACTTTCTCTTTTATTTTAAGTAATTTCACAACTATAATAAACCAGGTGATTACTACATCTATTTCTCATGTTAATCCATATTAAAACACGCTTACACGAGAATGTACATGTCTCTTGAGGAGTCACAACTAGCCAACATAATATAACGGGCAAGCCGACAAGACTGTCATCAAATAGTATCACATATACACGGGAACATCCCAACACAGAGTACAACAACATAACTGACCAAAATAGGTTATAGCTCTACATAAGTACAACCCACAATTGTCTACAGACCTCTATGAGAAGGATAAAAACATATGATGGGATAGGGCCCCGTCATGCCCCTAAATATATACAGACGTTTAAAAGAGGTTTTGTACCAAAAAGACAAAGCTCTGGATCAAATGAGCTTTCCAACCAGCTGAGAAGGAGTCCTAGGCCTGAGGATCACCAAACTGAGAACTTGTACCTGCAAGCATGAATGCAGCCCCCCGAGGAAAGAGGGTCAGTACGAAATAATGTATTGAGTATGTAAAACATGAAATACTATAAGAAAGATCATAAGTGGCCAATAGATAACAGAAGACATGTATAATAATCAGACTCCAAATCCAACTATGCCATATACAAATGAGAATCATGAACTTATATATACCATACCCGACCCCCCTCCCCCAGTGAGGGTCTCAGTGTGAATGAAAACCATACACACATATATATACCGTAGCCGTCCCATTATGGGACTCGGTGTGAAATCATATACATACCGTACCCGGCCCCTTATGGGACTCGATGTGAAAACATATATATGCCGTACCCGGCCCATTATGGGACTCGGTGTGAACTCGTCATTGGACTCTTAATAAAATCATTAAAATGAATTCTTTTCTGGAAATCTAAGGCACTTCTCATAATTCATATTACTAGAAATTAGACTTTATAGAAATCATGTACGTCCTTCGTACGTTTACTTAATAAAAATTATGCCAAATGAAAGAAGGAATAGTTCACATACCTCGTCATCTATCTAAACTCGATAATCTAATAATCGCCTCGACTATCTCCTTGACCTATAATAATAACAATACGCCCGCCAATTCTATGATGCCTAACGTAAGTTAAATTGAAAGACGACCCTCTTATTTTATCAAAATTCGGGCAGCACTTCCATGTTTATATATACGTCCACAATTCCCAAACCAAGCCAGCAATACCAACAGCAAGTCATAACTTAAGAATATAACCATAATAATCTCAGATATTCTATTTACGTCATCATAACAACAATCCTAACGACGCTATTATGCTAACCTGTCACACATAGTCCAACTAACACTTAAGGAGTATGAAATCCGGCAGCATAACACTTAGGAAGTATGAAATCCGGCAGCATACCACTTTCTCTTTTTATTTTAAGCGATATCACAACTACAACAAACCAGGTGATTACTACATATATTTCTCATGTTAATCCATATTAGAACAACCTTAAACAGTCCATCAATTCTAGCGGCAACAACAAAAGTCCGAGTCCTATAATTTGCAACATAACATCCTTTTTACACTTTACTTTTTTTAAGACATGTATTAGTAATTACCATAACTTATATACATGTTTATAATCAAATTCCCAACATCTTAACTCCACAAAATCAGCACCTAACTCGTCGCGACAATATCCAACAATTTCAAGCAAGTTTCCGGTCAATCAACATAAATCAATTATTTTCTTAATTCCCTAGAATCCAATTCATGTTTCAACAATTTCTTATGAACAATTATAATCTAAATGTCAAGATTTCTTTCAAGGCTCCTTCAATTTTAACGTGCAATTAACGACGATAATAAGAACAACAACAACAATTAAATCCAACTACTCCAAAATTGGTAAAACTAGTTCCAAAATCGGTCTAACAACACTACAACAATCACATGCATGTTTAAATTCCAATTTTCCCTTAATCACAAATTCATTTCATTAATTCTAACAACATGCACTCCAATTATATCATAGAAAGAAGAATTTTATACCTCAAATCGTCAAAAACAGTCCCGATTTTCCCAGCCCTCACTGCTCTCGATTTTTGCTTCAATTTCACACTTCTTCAACTCCAAATTGACATGCATATATCTCACAATGTTAACCCATCATTTATACATATTTTTCTTCTCAAAACTTGTCTTCAAAATTTGGAAATCCTTGGACTCAAATCAGTCCAGCAACTGTCGAATTGCACCACTATTTGGTGCCAAAATTTGGCTCCTAATTTAGGTGAAGAATTTTAGTCTAGGAGGAGGAAATAAAGCTTAAATTTTGGCTATGGGGAGGTATATTTTCGGTTGAAGTGAGGGGAGAGGGAGGAGAATTTGTGTATTGTTTTTGAATTTTCAATGAAGAAGATGAACATAGGTTTAATAAGTTAAAATATGAAACTCAATTATTACACTTTGATCCCTTAAATATTACACTTTGGTCCACTTCTCACCAATAATTAATCTTATGTCCCAATTCTTTTAAATCTTGAAAAGCTCTATAAGACCTCGTATACTTGTTGTCATAACTTATATAATACGTTCTAATCTATAACGGAAATATACAACTAACATTAAAATTTTCATTGTCACCCTCGTTGTCATCAAAATTTTATTCCGGAATCACCTCCCTTAAGTATATTAATTCCCTTAATTGCTTTCTCAATTAACGTCCCTAATCCCGAGGTGTAACACACAAATTCTCTCCCCAGTGGACAACACTAGGAAAACAAAAGAACTAAAAATGTAAAGCACCCATGGGATGAGAAATACGGCTTTCTAGCTATCTGGACTAGAAAGATCTAACTTAGTGGCTTTAGCAGCTTCTAGTAGTCGACTAGTGAGGTCTACCCCAACAATTCCAGCTAATGTACCAACTGTAGTTGAAACTCCCATAACAATACCTACATATATTGGAGCAATGTCCATGTGGTTAACTGCAAACCCAGCTCTTCCTAGTGGTAAGCAAAAAATCACAACGTAACAACAAATTGTTGGGTATGTTGTCGATTAGAACAATAACAAATCACAACGAAATATAAAAAAATAGTAAATGGTTGATTAAAATAGAAAAAAAAAGTCAACAATAACAATGAAATGCTCACAACAAAATTAGAAGTAGGAAATGCAAAACTCACAATGAAATGCTCACAAATGATCGATTCAAGAATGAGTGTTTTCGCTTGAAGAAATGCACAACCCAACAATTAGGGTTGTGTGTTGAATAAATCTGGTATTGTTGATGAAGAATAAGTGTTGTTGATGAAGAAATTGGTGTTGTTGATGATGAATTTATAGCTTGAAATGAAGATTTTGTTGACCTAGGGTTGAAGAAATTGAAATTGGGGTGAAATAAAATGGAATGCGGTACTGAGGGGATTATTAAACTGAGGGGATATCGCGGGTTTAGAAAAAAATGGGTCGGGTCGGGTCGGGTATATATATATTATTTTAAAAAAAGAAAAATTAAATTCGTATTTTAAAAATCGCCACAAAACATGTGACGGTTGAAATCAGTGTCACACCGCTGTCACAAAGCTGTGACGGTTAAAAAACCCGTCACATATCTATCACAAAGGCCCATTGACCATAAAGTCAATGCTAAAACCGTCACACCCAAACTGTCACGGTAGGTCCTTTTTTTTTTGTAATGATTGGCTGTTTTTTGAAGTTTTACACAATTTGTCTCATGGTTGTTGGTGGGAAATGTAAGATGATATTATGTAAACGTGTATAATATAATACCTACCCATAATTAGAATATATCTCATATATTGTGTAAATATTTAGTGATATATAATTATAGTAACACTAGGACATTCTCTTGTAATTAAGACTAGGACTCCTATTGTATAAGGGATGTATATTGTACACTATATATATAATATAATCCCAACCCATAATTAGAATATATCTCATATATTATGTAAATATTTAGTGATATATAATTATGATAACACTAAGATGCCTCTTGTAATTAGGACTAGAATTCCTATTGTAAAAAGGATGTATATTGTACACTATATATATATTGATATTAATGAGAAACTCTCAAGGGAGATTAATATCATCTTACATGGTATCAACAGCCAAAACCCTAAAAACCTAGAATTTTCTTTCTCTTTGGCCGTCGACACCCCCCCCCCCCCCCCCCGACAGCCACCCCTCTTTCACGAAATTTCTTGGTTTTCTCTTTTTCCAATTCCTCTCTTCTCTAAATGGATCCTCTTCTTCTCCTACACTTTCCGACGCTTCCACTTCCACACCTCCCACCACCAATTCATCACCATCTTTCCATCCGGCTCTCGCCGTTACAAATATCAAGAACTTCATCCCTCTCATTCTTGATCATTAAGATGGTCAATATTGGTCGTGGGTCGAACTCTTTAAAATTCATGCATGTGTTTACCATGTGCTTGATCACATCGACGATTCTGTTACTCGCCCCCCGGAGAGTGATGACACAACATGGTGTCGTCTTGATGTCGTGGTTAATCAGTGGATATATGACACTATATCCAAAGATCTACTTCTCACCATTATGAAAACGGGGGCTTCTACCCGCTATTTGTGGACACGATTGGAAGAAATTTTACAAGACAACAAGAACATCGCGCAGTGTACTTAGAAGAGCAATTCAACAACACACGTCTGGAGAATTATTCCAATATGTCCGAATATTGTCGACAACTGAAGCAAGTGGCAGATCAATTGTCCAATGTTGGTACGCCCGTGTCCTAAATTAAGATGTTGCTGCAATTGATCGCAGACCTTCCTAAAGAGGAATACGACACCCTAGCCATGATGATTAAGCAGGCTAACACACTCTACAGTTTCAACAAAGCCTGCTCGCATTTACTATTGGAAGAAACCCGTTGTGCAAAGCAGGACAAACACAACTAGAAGGCATTAGTTGTTGAAACGCCTGCACAAAATATTGTCGCCGCCGGCCAGCAGCAACTGCCGGAGAACCAGCCGTAGCAGAACCGCGGAAACAAAGGTGGCAGAGGGCGTGGCAATGGGCGAGGCGGAAAGGGTCGCGGTAAAGGGAAGGACCAGTAGCCCAACCAATTCACTCCATTGGCCGGATCAGTCAACAGCATCCGCAGTGGGCCTCATTCACTGGAAATCACCAGCCCAATATCCCTTTCAGCTGCAGGGAATTCTGGGTCCAATACTAGGGTATCGCCCAACCCAACATCCACAGCACCAGGCCCACATCACACAGTGCCCGCCTCCGCAGCTAGCCCCAAAGAATTCCTCCCGCAGCCCAATATTCCGACAAATTTGGGTCAGGCATTCAGCAGTATGAATTTGCAGCAGCCCGATGCAAATTGGTACATGGACTCCGGAGTCTCGTCTCACCTCACCCGGTCTGCAGGTAATCTTTTCCAATTATTTCGTTTAAAGTCTCCTCAATTTATTACAGTTGGAAATGATCACCGCATTCCAATTCAGGGCTATGGTTACGCCAACACACCACCACCACACCCACCTTTCTCCTTAAATAACGTCCTGTATGCACCACACATCATCAAAAATTTAATCTCCATTAGGAAATTTACTCACAATAATTCTATGTCTGTTGATTTTGATCCTTTTAGTTTTACTGTAAAGGATCTACGTTCGGGGTCTCCTCTTACGAGATGCAATAGCACAGGGGACCTATATCGGTTCACAACCTCATCAGTCGCCAGTCCTCACTCACACTCCGCCCTAGATACGCTGTCACCGTCACTTTGGCACAATAGGCTTGGACACCCAGGATCTCCTGTCTTTAATTTCCTTATAAGAAATAATTTTATTTATTGTAATGGGAAAATTGCCCAAAACTGTATTTCTTGTCAATTAGGCAAACATGTTCGTCTTCCATTCAATTTATCTGTTAGTATTACGTTTGCTCCTTTTGATATTGTTCATGTTGATTTGTGGACGTCTCCTATTACCAGCTCCCTGGGTCATAAATAATATCTCGTACTATTGGATAACTACTCTCACTTTATTTGGATTTACCCGCTCAAGTACAAGTCTGAAGTTTTTGCCAAATTTATAGAATTTCACACATTTATGAAAACGCAATTTAAACGAGTCATAAAATCTTTCCAATGTGACAATGGCCGTGAATTTAATAATTCCGCATTTCAAAAATTCTACAAAAATCATGGCATGATATTTCTTTTCTCTTGTCTTCACAAGTCCTCTCAAAATGGTAAAGTCGAGCGTATTATCCGTACAATAAATAACATGGTCTGCACGTTCATGTTTCATACATCTCTTTCTCCTCCCTTTTGAGTATATGCATTAAAAATGGTAGAATACATCCTAAATATTTTACCCACCAGTACCCTCTACAACATGGTTGCAACCGAAATCTTACACCGTTGGATTCCCTCTTATAATCACCTTCGGATATTCGATTGCCTATGTTATCCTAACCTCACTTCCACTGCCCCTGACAAATTATCTCCCCGCACTACACCGTGCGTCTTCTTAGGATTCCCATCCAACCACAGGGGCTATCTCTGCTATGACTTGGCCACTCGTCATATTCATGTCTCTCGTCACGTCACTTTTGACGAGACCTCATTCCCATTTTAGAACATTCAAAAGTTTCGACAAAATGACTATAATTTTCTTGATGAGTCAGATATTTCTCCCGTCATTCTTCGGGAACTATGTCAGCCAACCATAACCGCCCAGTCTAGTGCACCCATTGCTGGACATCTTAATGAACCACTGACGTCCCTGAAACCGATGCCAAATCTGCCACCATCTCCGTTGATTGTCGCCCCTTGCAATCGACCACACTTCGCCACCAGTCCCCCGATTGTTCTCCCTATCATTGTGCCGTCATTTCAGTCTACTCTCTCAGTCTCCAACAACCCATCCAACGACAACCAGTCAACCAACCCCATCACCGGACACACTCCTGCACCGACATCGTACCCCACATTACCGTCTACCACTAGTATCGGTACACTGACTCTACTTGCCAGAACATATCCATATATTGTACCCGATATTGACCCGACTCAATCGATGCCACCAGTTACTGTTCCGATCAATTCCCATTCGACTGACCAGTTGAGTCATCCCGTTGCACACCCAGCACCCTCACATCATATGGAAACCCGTGCCCAATACGAGATTTTCAAATCCAAAGTCCAATTTAACCTGTCAACCCACACAATTTCCCCTATTCCCAAAGGTCCTAAATTAGCCAAATTAGACCCGAATTAGAATGCAGTTGTGTGAGAATTTTAATGCGTTAACGAAACAACATACTTGGGACTTAGTTCCTAGACCAGAAGGGGTGAATGTGGTCCGTTGTATGTGGCTTTTTTGTCACAAGTACAGGGATAATGAAGACTTATAGAGATATAAGGCCAGACTTGTGGCTAATGGAAATAATCAGCAGGCATGTATTGATCGCGGAGAGACATTCAGCCTGGTTGTCAAACCGGCCACCATTCTCACAGTTCTGAGCATTGCTATGGAAAAACAATGGCCGATCTATCATCTTGATGTCAAAAATGCCTTTCTTCATGGGGATTTAAGAGAACTGTTTACATGCACCAGCCACCAGGTTTTGTTCATCCTGCAGCACCTCAATATGTCTATCATCTCCGTAAGTCACGGTATGGTTTAAAACAAGCCCCTAGAGCATGGTATGATCGTTTTGCATAGTTTATTATACATATTGGTTTTACATGTAGCAGATGTGATACCTCCCTTTTTACGTTCCACATAGGTCGTGATACTACTTATCTACTGTTATATATGGATGACATTGTTGTTACTGCCTCCACCACTGTGTTGAAAAATGAGATTATTGCACTGCTAAAATCTGAGTTTACTATGACCGATTTGGGGATGTTGAGTTATTTTTTGGGCATCTCAGTGACTAGATCTGTCGACCGTATGTTTCTTTGCCAGTGTAAGTATGCGGAAGCGATTGTGCACAGGGCTAAGATGAACAATTGAAAAATCAGGACTACTCCAGTTAATTCTAAGTCCAAACTAAGTGCGACGGATGGTAATCTAGTGACTGATCCTACACTATATCAGAGTCTCGCAGGTACACTTTCGTATCTCATGTTCACCAGGCCTGACATGTCTTATGGTGTTCAGCAGGTATTCTTGTTTATGCATGCCCCCAGGGTGCCTTATTTTACTACCCTCAAATGTATCATTTGGTAAGTAAAGGGCACATTATGGACTACACCTATACCCCTCCGCACCGAACAAGCTATTATCCTACACAGATGCAGATTGGGCAGGCTGTCCAGACACCCGCCGCTCTATATCCGGCTACTGTGTATTTTTGGATGATAATCTCATCTCTTGGTTTGTCAAGCGGCAAGCCACATTATCCCATTCAAGTGCAGAAGCTGAGTATCGAGGAGTTGTTAATGTTGTTGCTGAGATATATTGGTTCTGAAACCTTCTCCTGGAGCTTCAGTGTCCTGTTAGTAAAGCGTCTCTGGTCTACTATGATAACATATCTACCATATACATGTCTCATAATCCTGTTTAGCATTAGCGAACCAAGCATATTGAGATAGACATCCAATTTGTTCATGAGAAGGTTGCTCTCGGACATGTTAAGGTATTGCACATACCTTCCTCCAATCAATACGCAGATATTTTCACAAAGGGCCTCCCGAGACAGTTGTTTCTTGACTTCAGGTCCTGTCTTAACGTTAGGCCTCCTCCTGCTCCGACTGAGGGGGTGTGTAAACGTGTATAATATAATCCCTACCCATAATTAGAATATATCCCATATATTATGTAAATATTTAGTGATATATAATTATGGTAACACTAGAATTCCTCTTGTAATTAGAACTAGGATTCCTATTATATAAGAGATGTATATTGTGCACTATATATTGATATTAATGAGAAAGACTCCTCAAGGGAGATTAATATCATCTTAGAGTAAATATTTGTGTCATCTGTCAAGAGTACACTTGCTGCTTAGGAATGTATAATGTAGGCATTTTAGTCGGGTTCGTACACGCAGCGAAATTTGAAAATTTATGTTTCAAACCCGACTTTCGGTCAAACTGTAGTATGATTATATGATATAAAATAAACCCAAAGCAATAATGTAATAATTCGACAGAAGACTTACATTTTGGGGATAGAAATCCGAAATCTGGAGCTTTATGTAGTCCGAGGGTGCACACGCAAACGTTCCTCGATTTGCAAGTTTCTAGAAAACTTTGATGTAATTGCTAAGTATATAATGCTAAGGATTCCAGCAGAGCTTTAGAAGATATTAAGTCTCTTTCTTGATGTATTGAAATGGGAGGGGGAAGCCCTCTATTTATAGTAGAGAATAGAGGCTTTAGGGTTCCCATGGGCTAGGCCCATCAGAAAACCGGATGGGTCAAATTATGACCGCCAAAAAGCGCCTCGGCGCTGCATAAGTGGCTTCGTGGCGCTGAATCATGGCGCTGTGGCCCTGTCCCATTTTTCTGCCCTTTCCTATTTCTAATGTCCCAGTTATCAACCGAAAGTCTAGAGAGTCCGAAAATTAATTTTAAGCTTTCTGGATGAACATCGTCGTGACGCTCTTGAACAGAGCCACGACGCCTCTAGCGTCATCTGGGCAGCACCGCGACATTCCATCGTGGAACCCCGGCGCCGCCACAAAACCCTAGCAGCGCCGCGGTTCTCTAGAAAACATACCCACGACGCCTTTACCTCCAGAAACACAAGATCTGAAAATCCGAACCCCTAAAACTGGTTTAGGGTCAGATCTTCAGATGTATCACTTGCAACTCCATCACTATTAAAACAATACGTTCATCGACCATCAAATCCAATTTTCTACTCATTCTTCATCTCAATGCACCATGCTCTAAATCGAGCAGGAATAACGCATATCAAATTAGAGGAGTTATATATTGTAATGACTTTCTCGAATACATAATTGTTTTTAATAGATCTGGACACAAGGACTATGTGTTCTAAAGATTTAGGATTTTAAAGTCCTTAACAACATAAAATATATATCTAAATAAATCATAACTCATATTATCATTAATATTCATCATATAAACACACAAAACAACCCTGACTCTGATACCACTGTAGGCGTTTTAATCGGGTTCGTACACGCAGCGAATTTGAAAATGTATGTTTCAAACCCGACTTTCGGTCAAACTGTAGTATGATTATATGATGTAAAATAAACACAAAGCAATAATGTAATAATTGGATAGAAGACTTACATTTTGGAGATAGCAATCCGAAATCTGGAGCTTTGTATAGTGCGAGGGTGCACACGCAAACGTTCCTCAATTTGCAAGTTTCTGGAAAACTTTGATGTAGTTTCTAAGTTTAGAATGCTAGGAATTCCAGCAGAGCTTTAGAAGAGATTAAGTCTCTTGCTTGGTGTATTGAAATGGGAGGGGGAAGCCCTCTATTTATAGTAGAGAATAGAGGCTTTTGGGTTCCCATGGGCTAGGTCCAGCAAAAAATCGGATGGGTCAAATTCGGACCACTCGAACGCGCCTCGGCGCCACGGCACTGCGGTGCTGGCACGCGATTGTGGCGCCGTGGCCCTGTCCCATTTTTCTGCCCTTTTCCATTTCTAATGTCCCGGTTATCAACCATATATACATATATATATATATATATATATATATATAATTTTCTTCTAATTACATCCTTCAATCGACGGAACATTTGACTTAGTGTTGCCCTTCAGGCCTTTACATATCGACACTAATAACATTAGGATCTTCACGAAACTCCTACTGCGCCGGAAGACGAACTCAATATGTAAAGTTTAGCTACACGAAACATGTGAACTGAACCTATATGTGGGAAGATAAAAATCCTTTCATTCACGACACACTCAATCAAGCTTAGGATTTGTCAAGTGTCTATCCAAATGGCTTGATCATTATATCTCATCTATATTAGTCGACAACAGGACCATATCAAAGATATATCCATTGTGTTGGCCAACGACTTAGTCAACCTAATATCTTATGAGTATCTGAGTGTTCTCTCGAATATAAATTCAAGGAATGAATCATAATCTTGGCTCAACTACCACCTTTAATCCATTCGTAACGTACCCAAAACAAGCCGCGTCTCAACCTATAAGACATTTGAGCTTAGGACAAGATCAACATACATTACTCCGTGAATAAGGTGCGTATCAACCTCAAGTCTAAGGACTTCTATCTCTCACACACCGATGACACTTTAGACATATAACAAATAGTGCATCAGTAGGGTATACCAATACTTCAACAAGTATTCATGTGTCCATCACGAGTTGCCATAACTCGTAGCAAGTGAGACATACTACATCCCCTAAGTATATGATGCAGACCACATGTCGACGTATCGCATATCATCGATATCTCAATCTCGATGATCATTAGTCGAGGTAATTTAAGAGTTACATTATAACATTAATTCTCACATCATTAATAAACACGTAAACTCTAGGGATGCATTTATAGAATATTATAAACAATCAACTAATAATTCAACAAATGCAAATGTCATAATATTAATCATCATTAATATAAATATGAATGTTCATAAAGTACATTTTTTCCTAATACAGATTGTTTCAAGGACATATATATATTTTCAATGAGAATATATCTCATATATTGTGTAAATATTTAGTGATATATAATTATGGTAACACTAGGATTTCTCTTGTAATTAGGACTAGAATTTCTATTATATAAGAGATGTATATTGTACACTATATATATTGATATTAATGAGGAAAACTTCTCAAGGGAGATTAATATCGAGGAAATATTTGTGTCCTCTGTCAAGACATTTGCTGCTTAGGAATGTATAATTCTATCTACTTGTGTATGTATGCTTCTATTTGTTGTTTTCCTTTTTGATAATGTAAAGGCGGCATTTACTGGGGTGTCAACTAGGCTGGCCGATGGCCGGGCCGACGACCCGTCCCGGCCCCGACCGACCCGAACGACACGACCCCCGCTATAAAAAAAAACGGGACCGGGCGGGGCAGTCCCGCCCGACCACCCGCTGTGCCTCGATCCCGCCCGACCCCGCCCAATCCCGCCCCTGGCCCTCCTTTGCAGAAAATAGCGTTGTCCAACGGCCATTTTACATTTGGCCGCTTGACAACGGCCATTTTAGGCCTCCTCCCCAACCCCTACCCTTTTATATTTATTTTTAACCCTTAAGTTATTATATTTACACTTTAACCCAATTTTTCAACTATAAATACCTCATTCCTCTTCTTATTATTTTCACAAATATTTCTACTCTCTAATCTCTCAATCAATTATCAATCAATCTCTATACAACATTGTCTACATATTCAATCTATTTATTAATTTGAGAATTGGGAGTGAAGTTGGCAACTAGCTTGAGGATTATCTATCGAGCAAAGTTTCAATTTTCAACCTTCGATTACACGCCGACTTACGTCGCGTTTGGTACATTCGTTCTCTCATTAAATTATTATTTTGTCTTTATTTCATTTAGCACATTTAATTTCATTATCTTTAACTATTTATTAGCATAATTAAAATGAAAGGACTAAGAGGCATGTTGGGTAAGGGTAAGGGTCAGGCTTCTTCTAGTAGGGGTGGTAACAAGGGCAAGGGTACTTCTTCTAGTATTCCTGTTCCAGCTATTCCTAGACAAAATGATTTTATAGATCCTGAAATGTTTCCTGAAATACCATATGATCTTGACACAAATGATTATCCTCAAATTGAAGAAGATTTTAATTTAGATGACACCCTAGATGATGATACACCTACTAATGAAGATGATACACCCACTAGTGAAATGCCTCATATCCCCCCTACTATGAGACGAGGTCCGGCAAAACGATCATTAAAATCAGTTGTATGGAAATATTTTGACAGGGACGTAGCTAATCAAGTAGTTGTATGTAAAACTTGTAAAAATGTTTATTCTTTTAAAACTGGACAAGGTCATGGTGGGACGGGGGGTTTAGGAAGACACCTATTGCAAAAACACAAAGCCTTGCATGCCCAATACATGATTGAAAAAAATGGTGAGAAAGCGTCCTCTCAATCGGAACAAGGTTCACATACTGTTTCGGAAAAAGTACAGGGTCAAATTAACCCTATGACGGGGGGAGTTGTAGGCCCTAAATACGATAAACATAAAGATAAGGAATCACTAGCAAAATTAGTTGCTGTGGAGGGTTTGCCTTTTTCATTTCCTGAATCTCCTGGTTTTATTCATTATATTAGAGATATGTATAATCCTGCTTATAAAGGTTTTCCTAGATCAACTGTTAAAAGAGATGTATTTAAATTTGCACATGAATATCAACAGTATTTACGTTATGCATTATATCATTTAAATTGCAAAGTCGCTCTAACTTCTGATATAGGTCGTAGTACTAACGGCCATGATTATTTAACGGTAACCTGTCATTGGATATATTATAAATGGTCTATGCAAAAACGTATTTTAGCATATAGATATATAGATAGTATGCACACTGGTGAGTTTATTTCAGAAAATATTTATTCGATCTGCGATTATTAATAATCGATAAAGTTATGAGTATTACATTAGATAATGCATCTTCTAACAATTCTGCTATTAGTATTTTAAGAAATGTTTTAACTCCGTCTTTTCCAAAACATTTTCATATCAAATGTGCGTGCCATATTTATAACTTAGTTGTAAAGAATGATCTTTCACTTTTTCAAGATATTCTTGAAAAAATACAATTTGCTATACACTTTATTTTTTAAAATAATAGAATTCAACAGAGAAAAGAATATAAAAAAACTTGCCACGATTGTGGACTATCTTACAGAAAAATTCCCGAAGAAGTACCAACTAGGTGGAATTCTTTATATGACCAACTAGTTGTTGCTTATGACTATAGAAAACCTATTACTTTATTTTTTAACGCCCATAATCAAAATCCAAATGATATGATTGTGGATAATGATTGGGAGAAAATTAGAGAACTTATTGTATTTTTAGAAAAATTTCAACGAGCAACAAAAGAATTTTCTACTTTATATTATCCTACTATTTCAACTATGTTGTTTTATATAGCTATAATATTTTTACTTCTTAAAGAATATATGGAAAAACACATATCTGCGGCTATTAAAAATGTTTATGAAATTAAAGAAATATTTTATTCCTATTCCCTATTTATATTATTGGTGTTGTATTAAACCCGACTATTAAAGTCTGAGGTTGTAAAAGTCTTATTGAAAATATTTATAACTGTATGGACGTACTACCACCTCCAACTCCCAAAAATTTAAATGTTGAGCCACCTATTGAACTAACGCTAGAAGAAGTGTTGAATAGCGTAGAAGATGAATGCAAAAAAGTATATCGGCATTACCAGCAAGAAAGTGCTAGTAACCAACCGACTTTTGTACCATCTTCTTCTTCTTCAACACAGCCTAAAAAAAGGCATGCTGTTTCTGGGGCTATGTTATACCCCGTAGTTCTGACCCTACGTATGAGAGTGTACGAAAGCATGTAAGACATAAAATTTTCAAAGGATAGGTTGACGGATTATTCCGGACGGGTTTTAGTCAACTTTAAGGCGGTTTATGACCCGGTACATTGCGAGTTCCTAAGTGTTTCAAAGGCATAGGGCGTAGTTCGTTGAGTCTAGATTCCAACGCAACCAACCGTTTGTCGATAGGACGTCGGAGTAGAACGTTATGAGAGTTACAAGTTCAGTGCGCAGTCGGACAGAAATGTGTTTCGGACAAAGCGGCGGACGCGGCGCCGAAGAAATCAAGGGTCGCTGAAGTTGCAGCGCCGTGGCGCCAGGACGCAGGGCCGCGCGCGAAAGTTCAGAGGGGTTGCGGAGGTTTCAGCGCCGCGGCGCCGAGGCGGGATTTTTGGGCGGAAAAACTTAGGAAAGTCTGATTTCTCTTTTAAAAAGGCCATGGGAGGGTGACAAGTGTCCCCCCCATCTGATTTTTCTTGCATGCCTTATATTGACCAAGTCTTGAAGACTTGGTCATCTTTCAAACCTCTCCCTCTCTCTAAACTAGCTCCTCCTTCTCTCTACATTTCCAAAGGAAATTCAAGCCTAAGAAAAATCTGAAAAGTTAAGAACAAGAAGGAAGCTTGTGGCTAGCTTGTTGGTGTTGTTGTGGTGGTGTTCTTGGCAAGAAAGCTAGCAAAATATTTGGAATAAGTTTGGCTAAAACTTTAAGGTAACCTTTCTTCCTTTAGAATTAGTTTCTAGTGTTGCATGTTAAGAAGAAAGAACTTGTGGTAGTGAATAATGCTCTTAGAGTCATTGCATGTAAGAAATATGGTTTGGATGTGAAAGAATTGGTTAAGAAGATATTATGAGCATGTTGTAGCCTAAAAACTACCTTAGAATTATTTAGTGAATTGTTGTACCTTATGGGGCAGAATTTTACACACCCAAGTTTAGGTGTGTAATCCCCTTTAAAATGTTGGATTGTTGAGCCTTAAATGTGGTGTTTGGATGATAAATTCGGCCTTGAGAAAGGTGGCAAAGTGAGTAGAAACAAAGGAAATGCTGCCCAATTTTCCATAGAATTTAGTGACTTTGAACTTGGATTGTTCTACTTTGAGATTAGAGGTTAACAAACGTATCATGATTATTATAGGTTGAAATATTACTTGCGGTAGTTGAGCTTAGCAAGTGGATTGACCAAAGAGGTATGTGAAGCTTTCCTATCTCTTGAGCATGAATAGATGAAACTATGTAGTACGGTAGACGTACAAGATTTGGTATTCTTACTTGTTTTAAGTATATAATGACTTGTTTCGTTTTAAGAATGTATAAGTCCATTGGTTAGGGGAAAAGTATGATTTTACTAAAGTGTAGAGTTAATATAACAACTTTATGGGAAGTTGGTTTATTAGCTTCATAAAAGGTTAATGAGAAGAGATTTACTCTAAGTAAGATAAGTATATGAAGAGGCAAATTGATTTTAAGGCATCAATTGTCCAAAGGTTTTTATGTATAAAGGAGAGTCATTTTTAAAAGAGTTGAAGCATGTAGTACTTGGGTTAAATTCCCGGAGTTCTTTTATTAAAGATATAATTAAGTGCCTTAAGTAAACTAAAATGAGAGGGTATATGAACAAGACTAATAAGAAGTTATAAGTTTTCTTAACTTATTTATGATTATGATATGATGACAGTTTGAGCTAGGGTAAGAGTATATCGAGGCAAGCCCAAGATCGCCATACCACCGCTCCAGTGTAAGAGTATATCCGAGGGCAAGCCCAAGATCGTTATACCATCCGCCGGTGTAGAGTATATTTGAGGGTAAGTCCCCAAGATCGTTATACCATCCGCTCTGTGGTAAGAGTATATCGAGGGTAAGTCCCAGATCGTTATACCACCTGCTCGTGGATTTGCTACCCATGACGCGAGGAATACCTCATGCGAGTCCTTATGGGCTTACGCGGGTGAAATTGTCCCACGCGGTAGTCTGACTATGCGAGGAATACCTCATGCGGGTCCACAGGACCTATGCGGGTGAAATAGTCCCAGGAGTAGGGGTGCTTATTGATACTACGGGCGAGGTACCCTGTTTTGATCCTAAGGCCCCTATTTTATACAGTATTATATATATATACTTGTCACTCTCATTGTTAGTAAGGCACATTAAAAGGTATTTTGATTGTCTTCCATGACTCCAGCTTACTTTTAGACTTATGATATCATTACTACAGTATTTTCCCAGCTTTACATACTTGGTACATATTGTATCTTCCTCTGGGGCCGCTGCGTCATGCCGCAGTAAGCAGATTGTGGATCCTCGTTCTTAGGATCACTATTCCGGTGTCAGAAGCTCCATTCCTCCGGAAGCTTGTTTATTGGTACGGATATTCCCTGATGCTATAGGTATTTTGTACATTCAGGGGTATGGCGGGGCCCTGTCCCGCCACAGTTGTTATCTTTAGAGGTCTGTGGTCACCTATGTGTTTTGGGCTATAAGAACCAGTTGTACTACTATACTTTTGTTTAAGAATGTTTTATGGAAGGCAGCCTTATCGGCTGGCCAGTGATGTTTACCTTTTTATAAGTTATGTGTTATGTATGTTCCGCTATTCTCTCGATGTATACCGATGCGGTACCGGTAGGGTACTAGTCGCGCCCGGGTCGGTCGTGACAAAAGTGGTATCGAGCGCTTAGTCCTCGGAAAGTGTCCACATACCGTGTCTAGTAGAGTCTTGATTATCGGTGTGTCGTGCACCACATCTATAATCAGGAGGCTGCAGGATATTTAGGATTGGTTTCCATTCTTTCACTCTAAGATCGTGCAATAGAGCTGAGTTATAGGTTGAACCTCCTCTGATGTTTTCCTTTATGTATCAGTTATGCCTCCACGCAAGGCAACCGCGCCCGTGAAGGCAAAGCGGTGAGAATCGCTAGTGGGACGCGGAGAGTCACGAGACACGAGCCCGATCCTACAGAGATGATGTTTAGGGCGCCGAGTTCCACGTCGACGCCAAATTTCGGCAGATTTTGAGGCGTGGAAGCGGCCATCGAGACCGCGGTACGAGCCTCCATCCCATCGTGGTCCGAGTACGAGATTATGGGGAACAGATTCGCCATCGACTGAGAATAGTGGCGGCGGCAAGCGACAGGAGCAGGCGGCCAACCCTAGAGCCGACAGTTTACGGATTCGGGATTTCCTGGGTTGTCACCCACCCGAGTTCTATGGTTCGAGATTTGAGGAGGATCTGCAGGAGTTTGTCCGGCAGTTACAGCGGACCATGCAGGTGCTTAGGGCATCGGAGACTGAGTCTGTTATACTAGCTTCTTATCGGTTACGCGATATTGCGTTGAACTGATTTGAGTCATGGGTGTTGTCGAGAGGTGAGGATGCTCTTCCAGCTAATTGGGAGGAGTTCACAGAAGCGTTCCTAGACCACTTCTTGCCTCCTGAGGTGAGGAGAGCCCGCGTAGATAGGTTCTTGACCTTGAGACAGGACGGGAGGACTATCAGGGAGTACAGCCTGGAGTTCGACTCCTTGGCCAGATATGCGCACACCATAGTAGTTGACATGGCAGACAGGGTTCAACGATATGTGATGGGGTTAGACCGTCATATGATTACTGCATGCTTGGGGGTGGCTCTTCACGAGATGGATATCGCTGGATGCAGCGTTTGCGAGATTGAGGCGAGGAAGCGAGGATCGGCTAGATTTGGGCGGCCCAAGAGGCGTGACAGCAGATTCTCGTGGCGATTTGGCGGCGGCCTCGGCAGAACTAGGTCCACATTCCGGCCAAGACAGAGTGCTCCTTCTCGATTTCGGCGGGAGGTCCGATCGCGAGGTTATTCAGAGCGGTCGTGGGCTCCGGACTTCGTGTTTCGAGGCGAGACCAAGACTAATCGAGACCACCTACCGGTGCGCTCGACGCGGTAGGTCTCATCCGGCGAGTGACGTATGGGTTGAGGCGTGTTACTCTTGTGGCGGCGTGGGCCATCGAAGAAGATTGTCCGCCCCAGCGGCGGGAGAGTTACGGTTCAGCCGACGGGGTCTGTTGCTGGATCTTCATCTTCGATGGTTAGACACCCCGGAGGGCAGGGTACTTATGGGCTAGCAGGCCGCGGCAGAGGTCGTGGTAGGGGTTTCAGTTCTAGCGGTCCTCAGAACCGCATATATGCTATGTCCAGTCGACAGGACCAGGAGGCATCGCCAGATGTCGTCATAGGTACATTGTTGGTTTCTTGCTGTGATGTATATGCTTTGATAGATCCAGGTTCTACCTTGTCCTACATATCTCCTCATATTGCCAGTAGAATAGGGATAGAGCCCGAGTCCATAAGACCTTTTGAGGTGGCTACGCCAGTAGGTGATTCAGTGGTAGCTGAGCGGGTGTATAAGGCTTGCCCTGTGACCATAGATAGTCGTCAGACTCTAGCCGACTTGATAGAGTTGGATATGACAGACTTTGATGTGATTATGGGTATGGATTGGCTAGCATCATGCTATGCCAACGTGGACTGTAGAGAGAGATTAGTTCGGTTCCAGTTTCCCGGCGAGCCGGTTATCGAATGGAAGGGGAATACTGCATCGCCGAGGGGTAAGTTTATTTCTTACCTCAAGGCTAGAAAGATGGTGCGGAAGGGGTATATCTACCATATGGTTCGGGTATTCGACAAAGGTGAGGTCTGGACCTTGATCGATTCCGGTCGTTAGAGAGTTTCCAGATGTATTCCCAGATGAGCTTTCGGGTATCCCTCCTGAGAGGGAGATTGAGTTTTGCATTGATTTGGCGCCAGATACTCGACCGATATCTATTCCGCTATACAGGATGACACCTACCGAGTTGAAGGAATTGAAGGACCAACTGAAAGATTTGCTGGAGAAAGGCTTTATTAGGCCAAGTGTTTCTCCTTGGGGAGCGCCAGTGTTATTTGTAAAGAAGAAGGATGGGACGCTGCGTATGTGTATTGATTCTGTGCGGTGAACAAGGTAACTATCGAAACAGATATCCTCCCGGGATTGACGATTTGTTTGACCATTCAGGGTGCAAAGTATTTTTCAAGATAGACTGCGATGCAGTTATCATCAGTGCGAGTTAGAGAGATAGATATCCCAAAGCGCATTCGGGACCGGTATGGGCCTTATGAGTTCAGGGTGATGTCTTTCGGGTTGACCAACGCCCCAGCAGTATTCATGGATTTGATGAATAGGGTGTTCAGGCCATTCTTGGATATGTTCGTTATAGTGTTTATTGATGATATCTTGGTGTATTCGCGAACAGAGCGGGAGCATACAGATTATTTGAGGACGGTATTGGGAGTCCTCCGAGACCGGCAGTTGTATGCCAAGTTCTCGAAGTACGAGTTCTGGTTAGCCGATGGCTTTCTTAGGGCATGTTATGGGCCGATGGTATTCGGGTTGATACAACAAGATTGAGACAACAAGACTTGGCGCACTCCACTACACCGACGGAGTGCGCAACTTTGGGCCTTGCAGTTATTATCTGAGGTTTGTAGAAGTTTGCTTCTATTTCAAACCTTTGACTAAGCCGACTCAAAAGCGGCTATGTTCCGTGGACGGATACTTGTGAGGAAAGTTTCCATTGCTAAAGGAGAAGTTGACGACCGCCTTGATTCTTACTCTTGAGAGGGTTTAGATGGATATGTGGTTTATTGCGACGCGTCAGGTGTCGGGCTTGGGTGCGTCTGACGCAAAGACGGCAAGGTTATAGCTTATGCATCTCGGCGACTTAGGAAGCATGAGAAGAACTATCCCACATGACTTGAGTTGGCGGTGTGATTCATGCCTTCAAGATCCGGAGACATTATTTATATGGAGTTCGTGGACATTTACACGCACCACAAAGTCTCGGTATATCTTCATCGGAGGAGTGAACTTGTGGTAGAGGCGGTGGTTGGAGCTACTTAAGGATTACGATGTTGATATTCTATACCACCCAGGGAAGGCCAATGTAGTTGCAGATGCCCTTAGTCGCAGATCGATGGGTATGCATGCGATGTCTGTAGGAGAAGAGGAATATGGTCAGAGTTGCATCAGCTAGCGAGCCTTGGGGTTCGTTTGGTTGATTCTGATAGTGATGGGATTCGGGTTCGAGAGGTTGCCGAGTCTTCTATCGTCGAGGAGGTGAAGAGGCGACAGTATGAGGATCCGATTTTGGTACGATGCAGAGATGCGCATTGTTGAAAGAGAAGTCTATTTGAGTAGCGCTGATGGCGCCGAGATTTGAGGGCCGGTTGTGTGTTCCCGACGTGACAGGACTTCGTCAGCAGATTCTGGGGGAGGCACACAGTGCTCGTTATTCCATTCATCCGGGGTCGACTAAGATGTATCATGACCTCAGATGCGTATATTGGTGGGATGGCCTTAAGCGGGACGTTGCGGAGTTCGTGGCGCGATGCGGTGTCGGCGAGTTAAGGTTGAGCACCAGAAGCCCGGTGGGCTATTGCAGGCTATTGATATTCCGACTTGGAAGTGGGAGGTGATAAATATGGATTTTATTACAGGGCTACCTACCACTCAGAGGAAGCATGATTCCATTTGGGTGATTGTCGACAGGCTGACGAAATCAGCCCATTTTCTTCCGGTCAGAACGACGTTCTCGGTGAGACTATGCTAGATTATATATTAGAGATTGTGAGATCGCACGAGTCGGTGATCGATTATATCGAATAGAGAGCCCGGTTCTCGACTAACTTCGGAGGTCTTTTCGAAGGGATTAGGGACACGGTGAGTCTCAAGACGGCGTTTCATCCTCGTGCCGACGGACGGGCGAGCGCACTATCCGCACAACGAGGATATGTGCGGGCTTGTGTTATTGATTTCGAGGGTACTGGGAGGATCATTTGCCTCTTGTGGAGTTTGCTTACAACAACGGCTACCATTCTAGTATTCGAGATGGCGCCTTGAGGCCTTATACGAGGAAGTGCAGTCACCGATAGGCTGGTTCGAGTGGGAGAAGTTGATTAGTCGGGCGGACTTAGTTCAGCGGTGGATAAGGTGAAGCTTATCCAGAGCGGTTATTGGCGGCTGAGTCGGCGAAGTCGTACGCAGATCATCGGCGTCGACACTTGGAATTTGAGATAGATGATTGGGTTTTCTAAAGGTATCGCCCGTGAAGCGGCGTGATGATATTTGGAAAGAAGGAAGCTTAGCCCAAGGTACATTGGGCGTATCGATTGTCCGTAGGGTAGGCGGGGTTGCTATGAGTTAGATCTGTGATCGATTTGGGCGGTACATCCAATTTTCCATGTGTCCATGTTGCGGAAATGTATTGGAGATCCATCTAGAGTGCACCGGTTCATGACGCCCAAGTGACAGAGGAGTTATCGTATGAGAGAGTCCCATAGCGATACTCGATCGTCGAGTTAGACGACTTGGACGAAAAGCGTGGCTTCGTCAAGGTCTATGGCGGAGCGAGCAGGGAGAAATGACGTGGGAAGCAGAGGATGACATGATGAAGAAGTACCTCACCTATTTCCAATACCTCGGGTAACCCACTTTCCGCTTGATTAGTTTTGATTTAGCATTTACGCTTGGTATGTTGTAGCTCGTGGAGCTTCTTTATTTGCAAAAGAATAGTTAAGAGGGTCTATGTCGATGTTGTGATTTGAGTAAGTTTAGAAGGAACATTCGGGACGAATGTTTCTAAGGGAGAATGTTATACCGTAGTTCTGACCCTACGATGAGAGTACGAAGCATGTAAGACTTAAAATTTTCAAAGGATAGGTTGACGGATTATTCCGGACGGGTTTTAGTCAACTTTAAGGCGGGTTATGACCCGGTACATTGAGAGGTCCTAAGTGTTTCAAAGTCCTCGGGCGTAGTACGTTGAGTCTAGATTCCAACGCAATCAACCGCTCATCGATAGGGCGTCGGAGTAGAAAGTTATGAGAGTTACAAGTTCGGCGTGATCGGACAGAAATGTGTTTGGACAAAGCGCGAGGCAGCGCGCGGATCTGATGCCGCGCCGAAATCTTGAAGGTCGCTGAAGTTCTGGCGCCCAGAGGCAGCGAGGCGGGATTTTGGGCGGAAAAACTTAGGAAAGTCGATTTCTCTTTTAAAAGGCCATGGGAGGGTGACAAGTGTCCCCATCCGATTTTCTTGATGCCTTATATTGACCAAGTCTTGAAGACTTGGTCATCTTTCAAACCTCTCCCTCTCTCTAAACTAGCTCCTCCTTCTCTCTATATTTCCAAAGGAAATTCAAGCCTAAGAAAAATCTGAAAAGTTAAGAACAAGAAGGAAGCTTGTGGCTAGCTTGTTGGTGTTGTTGTGGTGGTGTTCTTGGCAAGAAAGCTAGCAAAATATTTGGAATAAGTTTGGCTAAAACTTTAAGGTAACCTTTCTTCCTTTAGAATTAGTTTCTAGTGTTGCATGTTAAGAAGAAAGAACTTGTGGTAGTGAATAATGCTCTTAGAGTCATTGCATGTAAGAAATATGGTTTGGATGTGAAAGAATTGGTTAAGAAGATATTATGAGCATGTTGTAGCCTAAAAACTACCTTAGAATTATTTAGTGAATTGTTATACCTTATGGGGCAGAATTTTACACACCCAAGTTTAGGTGTGTAATCCCCTTTAAAATGTTGGATTGTTGAGCCTTAAATGTGGTGTTTGGATGATAAATTCGGCCTTGAGAAAGGTGACAAAGTGAGTAGAAACAAAGGAAATGCTGCCCAATTTTCCATAGAATTTAGTGACTTTGAACTTGGATTGTTCTACTTTGAGATTAGAGGTTAACAAACGTATCATGATTATTATAGGTTGAAATATTACTTGCGGTAGTTGAGCTTAGCAAGTGGATTGACCAAAGAGGTATGTGAAGCTTTCCTATCTCTTGAGCATGAATAGATGAAACTATGTAGTACGGTAGACGTACAAGATTTGGTATTCTTACTTGTTTTAAGTATATAATGACTTGTTTCGTTTTAAGAATGTATAAGTCCATTGGTTAGGGGAAAAGTATGATTTTACTAAAGTGTAGAGTTAATATAACAACTTTATGGGAAGTTGGTTTATTAGCTTCATAAAAGGTTAATGAGAAGAGATTTACTCTAAGTAAGATAAGTATATGAAGAGGCAAATTGATTTTAAGGCATCAATTGCCCAAAGGTTTTTATGTATAAAGGAGAGTCATTTTTAAAAGAGTTGAAGCATGTAGTACTTGGGTTAAATTCCCGGAGTTCTTTTATTAAAGATATAATTAAGTGCCTTAAGTAAACTAAAATGAGAGGGTATATGAACAAGACTAATAAGAAGTTATAAGTTTTCTTAACTTATTTATGATTATGATATGATGACAGTTTGAGCTAGGGTAGAGTATATCGAGGCAAGCCCCAAGATCGTTATACCACCTTCTCCAGGGTAAGAGTATGTCTGAGGGGCAAGCCCCAAGATCGCCATATCACCTTCTTCAGTGTAAGAGTATATCTGAGGGGCAAGCCCCAAGATCGTTATACCATCTGCTTCAGTGTAAGAGTATATCTGAGGGGTAAGTCCCCAAGATCGTTATACCATCTGCTCTGTGGTAAGAGTATATCGCGGGTAAGTCCCAGATCGTTATACCACTTGTTAGTGGATTTGCTACCCATGACGCGAGAATACCTCATGCGAGTCCTTATGGGCTTACGCGGGTGAAATAGTCCCGTGCGGTAGTCTGACTATCACGAGAATACCTCATGCGGGTCCACGGGACTATGCGGGTGAAATAGTCGTGAGTAGGGGTGCTTATTGATACTACGAGCGAGGTACCTGTTTTGATCCTAAGGCCCTATTTTACGCAGATTATATATATATACTTGTCACTCTCATTGTTAGTAAGACATTAAAAGTATTTTGATTGTCTTCCATGACTCAGCTTACTTTTAGACTTATGATATCATTACTACGATATTTTCCCACTTTACATACTTGGTACATATTGTAATCGACCCCCTCGCCGAGTGCGTTATCACGCGGTAAGGTAGCGGTGTGGATCCTCGTTCTTAGGATCACTATTAGGTGTCGAAGCTCCATTCCTCGGAAGCTTGTTTATTAATGCGGATATTCCACGATGCTATAGGTATTTTGTACATTCAGGTATGGCGGGGCCCCGCCATACGATTGTTATCTTTAGAGTGCGTGGTCACCTATGTGTTTTGGGCTATAAGAACCGGTTGTACTACTATACTTTTGTTTAAGAATGTTTTATGGAAGCGGCCTTATCGGTGACGGTGATGTTACCTTTTATAAGTTATGTGTTATGTATGTTCATTGCTATTCTCGATGTATACCGATGGTACCCTGAGGTACTAGTCGCGGCCCCGGGGTCGGGTCGTGACAGGCTAGTAGTATTAGTTCTATTGAAAGCCTCAGAAATAGAATGTGCGGTGGTACCAGTGCTAACCAAATTAGCGAGTTCGATGTTTTTGTTTTGCAGGGTAATTTACCTTACCAAGCAGTTATCAATGAAGAAGGAAAGGAAGACTTGCTGAAATATTGGAGCCAGAATGAGAAGACATTTCGACACTTTCAATGATGGCCCAAGATATTTTGAACATTCTGCGCCATCAATCGCTTAAAACGCTTTTTCGCAGCGATTTCAAATAGGAGAGCACAGACACTCATTAGCGGAGCGACTTGGAGATGGCGGTACTATTCGAGAGATTGGATACGAGCGGAGGCGAAGGAGGTCTGATCAGAGATTAACGAAGAAGAAGGCGACAACTACAACGACATTTTATCGAAGGCATGAGTAGCGGCGTGGAACAATTTGACCAAGATATACCAATTCCAACCAAGAACCACAAGAAATTATAAAGAAACTAAAAAAATATTTTCAAATTGGTAATTTATTTCATTGCAATTTTTAATTTTTCTATGTCTTTTGCAATTTTTTCAACAACAAGATACTACAATGTTGTAATTTTGAATCTTGTATATTTCAATGAAATAATTAATAATATAAGAGGCACAAAAACAGTCTTGGGATGTTTTTACACTCTTCTTGTCTTTGTTTAATTATTTAGTTTATACTTTATAGTTTATAGTTTATCTTGTTATAGTTTATACTTTATAGTTTATAAATATATTATATATATGAGTATAATACTATAATTATAATACTATAAGTCTATAATATTATAGTATATGTATATGACTATATGACAAGTATATGTTAATGTTACTTTGTTAGTAATTTAGTATTTTTAATTTAGTGAAAAAATTTAAAAAAAATAAAATAAAATAAATCAAAACCCGCTGACAGTCCGTCAGGCAGGCTGTCAGGCCCCGACCCAACGGGGCGGACCGGGACGGGACACGTCATGGTCCCGCCGACCCGACCCCGCTAGGCCCGCCCCAGGTCGACCCCGCCCCTTTTCTCCGCCCCGACCCCGCCCCGACCCCGCTTAACCCGACCCCGGTGGGCCCGGCCCGGCCCACTGACCAGTCCTAACTGTCAACTACTTCTGCGAAGCAATCTACTACTCAGAGGGAGCAACACCTTGATACAGAAGTCATTCAGGGAAGTAAAATGTCCAACTCCTTTTTGGTTGTCATTATACAAAGAGGTGACAGTGTTAGCTTTGGTCAATTTTTTTTAATGATGACACTACCTAACTTAGAACTTATCGCAGGACTCAAAGGAGAACAAATCAAATTCCAAAACTCAAGGAAGATTCAATAAGACATCAAATCAAAATCCAAGATTTGTGGAAATAAACCCTCAATGACAGATATATAAAGAAACCAAATGGAAAACAAATCAGAGTTCAAGGATGTACAGATAAAAGGAAGCAATCACCAAATCAATAAAGGTCCACAAGAAAAAATCAATCAAGCCAACTACAAAAGGAAAGAAGCTATTGATGAAGATCGAAAGAAAATCGACTGGGAATCTAGGCGGGATTCATGGAAACAAATCACTCAAGTAAACCATAAAAGGAAGAAGATAATCCTCACAATGATACAGAATTCAAGACTGTGGAAGAAAATATCAAGACATTGACAATGAAGGATTACACTGATTCTTGATTAAAGGCTAATTTCTTGGATTACCTTAGAGCAAGCCTTCAGATAATCAATCAATGAAAAGATTGATTATCTCAATCTTATCATATAAATTCAAGATCGAAAGAAGCTAGTAAACCCTCAGAGACTATAAAAGAAGACCATCCAACTCGAAGATAATTGTGTAACTTCACTTGAGAAAAAACCCTAGTCACTATTTCATCATGTAAAAACATTGTACTCATTCAAGTTTACTAGTGATAAGAAATGAAAATGTGAGAATAGGAAGCTATACTAGTAGAGTTTGTGCCCTGAATATACAACTGGAGTCTGTCCAATTGAAGGAAAACAACGTGGTTCACTTCAAAATCATCTCTGTAATCAAGACATACTCAAGTCTCTAAGTATACCCTGGTAACCTAAGGTAAATAGATTAGGCACCACACCGGTGATTCTAACAAGTATAAAAACACTTATATCATTCACTTTCTATTTATAATTACTTATTATAACTGTCTATTCACTAACTCTTCAGATTGCAAGGTACTCAACTATAGAAACTAATTGTTTACTAAAAAAAGTAAAAAAGGGGTTATAATTCCCTCCCCTCTTCTTGTGTTTCATATAGTTTATCACAAGTTTAAAAGCATCTTCATTATTTGAAACCAATCCTTGTTTCGATCTCTCTCTTTTTTGTGGTGATTCTCTAAAGCATTGTATATATAGAAGTAGAAAAAACATTTGTAGTTCTCTAAATCCAACCAAGACTTATTTCAGTAATTCAAAAATTAATTCTTGTTTTACTTGGTTTGGAATCATGTGTTGGCCAACTTTTCCTAATCCCAAGCTAATTCCATATTGTCACCCTCTGAACCATGGCCAGGGCCAAACAGCACTCGGTGTCTGGCTATATGTGACCAACCGAACCACATGGCTGCTGAATCAACATGGACATCAAAACATACTATCGATATGATTAAAAATATGCAAACTGAATACTGGAATATGAGTTATTATGCAAAATCTATCGTTTTAAAACTCGAAAAAAACCCTGTTATAGCAGAATTATCTACTAACATGACATACTGACTAGTCTAGTTTATGAAACCTCAGACATGAGTCTGACTAAATCTGTGTACCAGAAAAAGGCCCTGGCATACCTCTACTGAAATAATAAAATCATGACATGATAGACTGACACCCTAAATGAGAGGGGCTAACCAAGAAGCTGATACCGAAGTAATCTTACTGAGCAGCTTCATCTCCCTGAAACTCATAAAATGACACTTTAATTTGCTAAAAATTACACATAATGAGTTTTATATGATACTTTAAATTGGTGAGAAAATACACTACAATTTAACCAAGTTATTGCATAGTTGCTTTTAAAAACTAAATTAGACCAAATATGTCCTTAATGTATGCATGTAGCCCCATCATTGCCCTCCAATTAGTCTTCTATTTATGGTCTATTAGGTTCCATTTGAAATAAGGGCATATTTGGCCCAACTAAGTAACGATAGGGACATGAATGGACTAAAGTATTAATGGAGGGTAAATGTTGTGCAACATCGTCTTTTTGAGTTCTAGGTATCCCCCCCCCCCAATAACTCTTTTCATAGTTTTAAAATAAAATCTTTGACTTGTGGGGATAAGTGACGTGATTCTAGAGGCAATCGGGTGAGTATCGAAGAGGAAACATTAAATCTTGAAAATCCTTAAGTTAAAAGATGAAAATGGTTGACCAAAGTCAACATTTGGGGTTAACGAACCCGTGTGCTAGTTTGAAAAATTTGTTTACGTCCCGAATGTGATTTATGACTAAGTTGGATTATATGGAATGATCCCAAAGGGTTTGAGTTTGTTTTGGACTCTTGGTTGAGAAACTAGTTAAACTGATAAATTAGAGTTGACCATTGTAAATATTGGATCAAGACGGTCTCGAATGGATGTTTTGAGTGCGAGAGTAATTTCATAACGTGCTTTATGATTGAAACACATAATTAGTTTGTGTCCAAAAGGTTTCGAATGAATTCTGAGGGCTAACATCATGAGTCGAAGACTTGGAAGAATTTTTATTCAGCTGGTGTGTCACGACCCGACGGGCTGTGTACCTGGGCACCCTTATACCCACCTAGCACATGTAATCACACATATACCAATGATAATGTAGAAATCGGTAAACCATATCAAAATAGGCAAGCCGACAAGGCTGCCACTATATGCGGGAACATCCCAAAATGAAGTACAACAGTACAACTGACCAAAACACACATACAATCCACACAAGTCCAAAACACATCTACCACCCACACCTGTCTACAGACCTCTAAGAGTATGATAGTGAAACATGATGGGACATGACCCCGCCGTACCCCTGAATATACATAAATCTATAACAAAAGGGTCTGTACCAAAATGACTAGGCTCCGGAAGAATGGAGCTCTCCAAGTAGCTGAGCAGGAATCCTAGACTGGAGGATCACCAAACTGAGTATCTATCTATACCTGCAGGCATGAAACGCAGCCCCCCGGAGAAAGGGGGTCAGTACGAAAAAATGTACCGAGTAAATAAAACATGAAGTACTGTAAAGAAGATCATAACTGGCCAAAAGATGACAGGAGACAAGTATAATAATAAAAAATATCAATGTAACTGTGCCATACGAAATGAGAGTCATGTATGTCCATATAAAATACCATACCCGACCCATCATGAGACTCGGTGAGTGAAGTCATATACATATATATACCGTACCTGGCCCCCTAGTGAGGGTCTCAGTGAAATGATCATGTGTACACATACCGTACCCGGCCCATCATGAGACTCAGTGAAATAATCATGTCCATGGATTCCTGTCCATATATATCGTACCCGGCCCATTCTGGGACTCGATAAAATCATCATCTATATACATACCGTACCCGGCCCTCTAGTGAGGGACTCGGTGAACAATTCAAAGCTGCGCACGAACATACCCGGCCCGGGACTCGGTAAAATGATATAATCACATCAAGTCATGAGTAACCATGTACAAATTAAATCATCATTTGACTCTCAATGGATTAAATAGAATGAACTATCACTGGAAAATCAAAGACAACTATCATATCAAGTATCAATAGGAATTAAGATTCATTGGAATTACGTACGTCCGCCGTACGCTCATTTTATGTAAATCATGCCAAAAAAGAAGGAAGGAATAGCTTCACATACCTTATTGTCGAACTAACCAACTCAATATTTAGAATTCGTCTCGATTAGTACTTCGACCTATAACAATAGTAACATGTCCATCAACTCTATGATTAATAGCATACATTATAATTATCGAATGACGACTCTCTTGTTATATAAAATTGGGCAGCACTTTCCCTACTTATATACACATCCACAACTTACAACCAAGGCCAACAATATCAATAACAAGATAAAACTCAAGGATATACCAAAATAGTCCCATATACTTCTATATACGTCATCGTTATACATTCTTTCTCTTCATATTCATGGAATGCAACAACTACAATAACCAAGGTGATTATTACACCTATTTCTCATGTTAATCCATCCCCTTAATCAATATCAAAATAGCCCCTAAAACAGTCCATATACCAATAACAACGAGAATACAAAGTAACACATTTTTACATCTTTATTCCTTTAGGACATACGTTAGCAATTACCACAATGTACATGCATATTCATAACTAAATTTCCAGCATTCTAACTCCACAAAATAGCCCCTAAATTCGACACAACAATGTCCAACAATTTCATGAAGGTCTCGGCCAACAACTATAATACCAATACTCTTTTCATAATTTCTTAAAATCTAATTCACCTTTCAATACTTTCATATAAACCATTTCAACTTTAAATATCAAGATTTCCTTCAATATTTAACATCCAATTAGTGACGATAATAACAACAACAACAATTGAATCCAATGTAATAAATAGTCCCAAAATCGGTAACAACAACATCAACAACAACCACATGCATTTTTTTACTTCCAATTCCTCTTAACACAAGTTCATCTCTTAACTACCACATCATATAACTCCAATTACTCTATAAGAAGAATAAATTTTACCTTAACTTTAGCCAAAACAGTCCCTATAGATCTCGGCATTGACTGCTTCCATTGCACCAATTTGCGCCATTTTTGCTATTTCTTCCAATCACAATGACATGCATGCATTCCTTACGAGCTTGAAACCATCTTACTTACATGTTCTTCTTCCAAAATGTTCCTCTCCGAAGCTTGAAGTTTCTGGACTGATTCTCGATCCAGTCACATTACCGAAACCCAATGTTTAGGTGTTTACCATTACTTAGAAATTAGTAGAGGAGTTTATTCTTGAAAGGGGAGTTAGTTTAGTCTTCTCTTGGCTATGGGGGATGTGGGAAACATCTGTGGGAGGGAGAGAAGATATGAGGGATGTTGGTGGAGAGGTTTTCAAACAAAATGGGAGGAAATGAGAGGGCACGGTTTGATAGGCTGTTTAGCCTATGCGTGTGAGCTGAAAATTAATTGGCATGATGGTGGTGTTCTTTTCTAGTTCCATGTGATTGGAGGGCACAATCTTCTACAAGTTGACAACTTATTATCATCCTCCACTTAAATTAATCCCACAATTAATAAATCAATCTCTCACATAACTCATCTTATATAAAATCTGAAAATTTCAAGTCCAAATTCTCGATGACAACTTCTTTATAACACGACACTAATCCATGATCCCCTTGGGAACATTCAACCACTAGTATTAATTCCCGTCGTCATATTTGTAGTATCCAAAATTATTCTGTATTGGCATATGTAAATATACTTTATGTTAAATAATCTAATCTTATTTTCTTAATTACGTTCTCCAATTATTGCCCTAAGATTACGAGGTGTAACATCCTTCCCCCTTAGAAACATTCGTCCTCGAATGTTCGTAATAGGTCTCATGCTATAAAAATTTCGGCAGAGTCTCCTCTATAACTATACTTACCAACCTATATTCAGCAAACCAAATATGTCTCACAGGGCCACAATATATCACACATATTATTCATCAATCAATATAGTCAAGTAAGAAAATCAAATTACCTGCAGGCATAGGGAACAAGTGTGGATACTTCTTCTTCATTTCGTCTTCTTCTTCCCAATTGTTCTCTTCCCTATTATTGTTTCTCCATAATACTTTGACGGAAGACACATCCTTAGTACGTAATCTTCTAACCTGTCGATCAAGTATAGCTATGGGAACAAGGGTGGATACTTCTTCTTCATTTCGTCTTCTTCTTCCCAATTGATCTCTTTCCTATTATTGTTTCTCCATAATACTTTTTCGCTATTTCTCCATTTCTGACCGTTGTGACACAAAATAAAGGAAAACGACCATAATACTATACTAAACATCAACAAAATGAGTAAAATACTAAGTAAAAATGACTTAAAAAGCGTATACAAAATATGCCTAACATCCTCTGTTGCTAGAGACGTAAATAACATATCATCAATATAAACATCCGTTGTTTTTCATTGATATGTTGATCCGGTATTTTTTAAACCAAATGGTATTACATTATAGCAATAGGTCCCGTACCTAGTTATAAAAGTAGGTTTCTCTTGATCCTTCAGGTTCATCGGAATATGGTTGTATCCAGAGTAAGCGTCAAGAAAACTTAGCATCTCATGCCCTGCCATAACTTCAATCATTCGAATGATGTACATCAAAGGAAAATAGTACTTTGGGCATGCCTTATTCAAATCTTTAAGTCTATGCACATTCTGAACTTATTGTATTTTTTAGGTATGACCACTATGTTAGCTAGCCAATCTGGGTATTATATCTTCCAGATGGAACCTATATTCAAAAGTTTTGTTACCTCTTCCTTGACTAATTTATGCTTGAATTTGACCATTAGCCTTCTCTTTTACTTTATCGGGGGAAAGCTCGAGTCTGACTCAATTATGAGTCATGATATTAGGTGGAATACATGTCATATCTAAATTGGACCAGGCAAAATAATATGAGTTAGATTTAAGAAACTCAATTAGTTTAAGCTTGAGGTCTAGGGATAACCGGTGCCCATGTATACTTTTCTATCCGGAAGATGCATATACAAGATGGCTTGCTCCAGTTCCTCTATGATTGACTTTGTGGCATCCTAATCATCTAGCAGCACAAATGACCTCGGGACACGAAAGTAATCCTCCTCGTCCTCGAAGTTTATCCTGTCATACTCTTCATTCTTCTGCTATTTAGAGTCTGAATCCTGTGTTATTTAACTTTTTTGCCTTTATTCAAATCCTTAACTTCCTTCGGTGCTCGCACCGCTTCCTCTATTGTAAAGATTTCCCTTGTTGCAGGTTGCTCTCCAAAAATTATCTTTATTCCCTTCAGAGTTGAGAACTTTAACATCATATGCAATATCGAAGGAACGACCCTCATGCCATGTATCCAAGGCCTGTCGAATAGTGCGGTGTACCTCATCTCGCCGTTAATAGCATAGAACTTCATTTGGTGGATCGTCCCGACTCCATTCAGAACATCCATTCTCCAATAATCATATTTATGACATGATGAGGTTCAACCAGTTCTATTTGCTTCCCTATTTTTGTAATTTTCCTTTGTTCGATCTTTTAAGAACTCGTGCGGGTGGCCATGTTTTAACAACCGAGCCACTTAATCCATTAACTTGCAATAATCCTCAGCTCGATGACCATGACTTGCATGGTAATCACAAATCAAGTTTGGATATCTTTGAGTCAGGTCTATCTGAAGCTTTCTTGGCCACCGTGTCTCCTTTATATGACTAATGGCTGAAATGAGCCCAGCCGCATCAACATTGAAATAGTATTCGGATAGCCTCAGGTTCTCTAAATTTATAGAAGAAGATCCATCGGTATCATTTTTTAATTACAGACCCTTACTGGTAGACCCTCTATCATTACGCCTATATCCTCTATCCGATGTGAAATCGCGATTGTTCCAACCCCAATCCAATCTAAAATTTGACCGCTCTGGTTGATCGTAAGGTTGGTACCCATCCTTTAAGATTTCGACTCTGAATCGATGTACCCTCTTTGGAACAATGGGTGGAATCCCATTTTATAGGTCAACGGGTGGTGCGCCAGGTGGAACGTCATTATTATTGACGTTGTGAGCGCCATTGTCACAGTTGTTGTCCTTATGGTTGCTAATCCAGTGTTGATTTCACTAGCCATATTATTAGTACGTAGTTTTGACTTTAACAAAAATCGCAAAACAAACAAGTGAAATTTAAGTTTGAACTAAATCACCACTATTATTCTTAGCCCCATGGTGAGCGTCAAACTGTTTATCCAAAAAAGGTACAGTTGAATTTGTAAGTGGTTTTAAGGATATGTGGATAGATTTACAGATAAGTATGATAAAAACTTAACAAGTAAATGAAAGCAATAAGCACATAATTTGCCTGAAATATCGTAATCTTGATTATAATTGAACTAAAAACTTGGTTTGATCCTTAGCTAAACTGCTTCAGGTCTTTCACCTAATGTTATCAAGTCTGATTACCATTCGGTGTCACCTGGTCTAACAACCACTCGGGCTTTCTACAACACCCGAACTTACCTCCGATGCACACTATTACTTCCTCCGACTTCCATTCTCAAACCATGCCACGTGTCGTGCTGGTTTTCACAGTATACATGTTCATTCTCTAAATAAATTAAAGAAAAATGATACCTCATTTAATTAGGAACCCGGCGGAATATATAGCACAAAATGATCCAACCTAATATGTATTTTATCCATTTTAATTAACCTAAATTTAATAAAACTTTGCACGCTGTGTGAGGATAACTTGATGAGTTTTTAGGAGATGGAAGTGGTGGATTTATAAAATCTTCTTCTTTTTTTGTGTTGAAAAGTTTAAGAAGATGGAAGCCTCAAACAGACATGGAAGGGATCACTAATGATTTTATTGACTCTTACAAAGAGCTACTGGGAACAAGAAGTGACCACAGATAACATGCAGAGAGTGAAATAATGAGAAGAGGGGCAATGGTCACTGCAGAACAAAGAGGCAATCTGGTTGAGAATTTCACTGAAAAGGAGGTAAAAGCAGCACTGTGGGAAATTGATGGGGATAAGGCACCAGGTTCTGATGGATATGGGAGACAATTCTTTAAGGATAGCTGAGAGATTGTGAAAAATGACATGGTAGAAGGAATTATGGATATTTTTTATACAACCAAGATGATGAAAGGTGTCAACAACACTGTAATAACACTGATTCCTAAAGGAACACATGCTACTACAGTAATGGATTACAGATACATAACATGTTGCAATACCCTTTACAAGATAATCTCCAAGATGCTATGCAATAGACTGAAAAATGTACTACCATGCATAATATTAGAGAATTAGAGTGCATTTGTATATGGGAGAACAATTGTTCAGAACATACTTATTTGCCAGGACCTAGTAAGGTTATATAATAGAAAGAACACCACAAGAACTTGCTTAATAAAAATAGACTTGTGGAAGGCATATGACTCTGTAGAATGGAATATTTTGAAAGAAATGATGCATGGTCTATACTTTCTCCACAAGTTTATCAGATGGGTCATGGAATGTGTGACTACTACTCAATACATTATAGCTTTGAATGGTGGAGTAAATGGTAACATTGGGGGAAAAAAGGGCTTAGGCAAGGTGACCCCCTTTCCCCTTTGCTGGTTGTAATTTGTATGGAGTATTTCACAAAAATGTAGGAGTCTGAAATTGAACCACCTGTATTTTGCAGATGACATGCTCATATTTAGCAAAGGAGAGTTTTTACTAGTGGTGCTAATGCTCAAGGGCCTGAACACATTCTATGTGGCATCTGGCCTTACCACTAACAATGCAAAATCAAACATTTTCTCTGCTAATATTCCTGCACATGAGGTGGATGATCTATGTGAGATGACTGGCTACTCCAAAGGGAAGCTCTCATTTAGATACTTGGGAGTGTATATCATCCAAGAGGTTATCAATAGTGGAGTGTGAAATGCTGGTGGATAAAATAGTGACTAGAGTAAGGGCTTTGGGAACTAGGAACCTATCTTATACTGGTAGGGTGCAACTAGTGAACTCAGTGTTGATGCAAATCCATTCTTATTGGGCTTCCATTTTCCTACTACCTAAAGGGGTCATGAAAGAGATAGTAGCTATATGTAGGAATTTTATATGAAGTGGACGTGTCCAAATAGGAAAACCACCTCTGATTGCTTGGGACATAGTATGCAGACCCAAAAGAGAAGGAGGAATGGGGTGAAAGACTGCTTTGTATGAAATGAAGCAGCTGTAGGTAAGTACATATTGAATGTAGATAGTAAAACTGATAACTTGAGAGTTAAGTGGGTGAACCATATCTACTTAAAAGACAGAGAATGGTGGCAATATCAACTCCCTCAGGACAGCAGCTAGTACTGGAAAAAAATCTATAAACTGAGGAACAAATTTGAACCTGGGTACATACAAAATGGATGGCAAAACGCAACTAGAAAATACTCTCTTAGGAGTGGATACAATTGGAGAATGAGGGATGGAACTGAATGGCCATGGTGGAGGGGTATGGAATACTATAAATATACCAAAGCACAGTTTTATAGGATGGTTGGTTATGCATAAGATACTATTGACAAGGGATATGTTGGTGAAAATTGATATATGCCAGGAGGAAATATGTTTGCTATGTTGAGATGTCCCTGAGACTATTGATTACCTCTTCTTTAAGTGTGCATTCTCACAAGCTTGCTTGAAGGACACATTGATATGGCTGCATTTACAAATTAGCAAGAATGATTACAAGGGTATTTGGAGAAGTATTGCAAGAAAGGCCAGAAGAAAGATTAGCATAGCATTGTTGTGGTCACCGGTGACTGCAACAATATCCCTTATCTGCATGGCAACAAATAAGGCTTTTTGAAAGCACAGAGTTCCTAGGCCACAACTGATGGGTGAAAGGGTGATACATGAGTGCATATATAGAATTTTTGATACCAGGTATAGAAAGAAAAAATGTAAAGATAGGGGTCAGATAGATGACGTACGTATATACTCAATAGACTAGCATAGAGGTATTGGAAAGTAGATAGCGTTGCATTTTCCTGTTCTGTTTGTTTTAGGTACCTCTAAGTTAGAAGAGATTATGTGCTTTTTGTAAGTGTTTGTTAGGTTCGGGTGCTATGGAACAATAAAAACATAGTGAAATAAATTCGAATGTCAATTCTATTTTTGAATGTCATGATTAATGTTGTCCGACACTAGTAACAATACTTTAGCAAAACAGAAAACTTTGAAAAGTAAATGCAGCAGAAATTTAAAGAACACAAAGGTTTTTAAATTTTAATAAGTTATATATATAATATAACTTATGATGGTCAATGACCAAAAGTATTGTATATATTTTATATATAAATGTACAAATTTCTTTCTTTACAATTTTACAAGATAAAATAAAAAGAATTAAAATGTGAAGTCGTAGATGACTTCTGTCTAAAACATCTAACTAAATAAATATAAGACAACCTCTCATTACAATCGATCAATACATAACAAATCTAGAATCTAAGCATCAATTGTAATTTTGGACAAATTGTTGTCGACACACTCAAGAAACACCTGTGGTCCAGATTTATGAGATGAATTTCCGAGAGCTCTATTGGTATTTTTACTTTCTGGTTCTGGATATCGATTTAGTATAGTAGCCTCTCTATTTATAGTAGATAGTTTTCCTTGAAAAGCTTATCGATCTGTTGTGTAGATTGAGAGAAAGGTGGACAGCTGGTGTGTTTGTTAGAGAAGATCATGGAGTAAAATTCTCTAACCTCTTGGACTTGTTCCTCACGCAAAGCAACAACTTTGATTCGTTCTTCTCACGTTTTTCATCATCTCCTATTTACCTTGCCAAGACACTTTTACTTTGTAGTAATATTTACACGAATATTACTTCAGTCCGTGAAGGAAGGAAAAATTATTTTTCAAAAGATGTTGGCCCAAATGTTGTGACATTTGTTCCAACATTTATATACATTCAAATCAGTCCTCAAGAAGATATGTTGGGTAAAATATCACAACACTAAACCCAACATTAACAACCTCTCATTTTTTTTCTTTCTTCACAAAACCCATTAAAACCTGTGCAAATAACTTAGAGCAATATCACAAATGTTGTCCAACAACTATGATTACAATTATGCTCCCCCTTAACCTGTGATGGTATACAATCAAAACATATGTATACCAGTGTATACCAAGTCATAAGATTAGAAAACGATGTAAGTACATACATATATACACATATCATTCAATATACATATCAAATAGAAACACCAAAATGTCAGAGTAAACCATTGTCAAAATAAACATCCTCAACAGTCATCAAATAGTTCATAATTCGGTCAATCATAAAAAACATGGTCCAACATATCAACCTGCTTCCCCCTTGCTAATTATGAAGCAGAAGTAGCTTCCAGCCGTTTTATACTTCTGCATAACAGCTTCAGCTTCAGCCTCTTCAACAACACCTTCCTTCCCACATCTTCTTCTCTTTGCACATTAGCATCAACAACTTCTTCAGCAGCAATAGTTTCTTCTGCAACAATAACATTACCTTTAACACCTTCACCTTCATCCCTTTACTCCCCCTACACAAAATCATCTCCTCATTTTAGGGAAGAAAACAAAAGTAAGAACTAGTCTCTGTCTTGAACCAATGCATCTCTGGCAGCATTAACCTCTGGAATTTATTGGTTGATTTTTGCGATTTGACTAACTAGTCAGCCTGTTGACAGAGTTGACTGTCTTGAACCAGTGTTGCCTTGAATGTTTGTAACATTCATGACAACATTCTCACTGTTCGCTTAAAGGAGATCAATGACTCTTTCTTTATTTTCTTAAATTGCCTTGTTCACTGAATAAACCTCAGGAGCTTTTCTTATAATATCCTCTCTTTTAGGCTCAAAGCCTTGGGTAGTTAAGATTTGGTAGATTATAGAGGGAAATGGAAGGATTAGAGTTGACTCTTTTTCAGCCAGATTGACAACTTGATAAAAGATCATTTTTCCTAAGTCAATTTTCAATCCTATTCCAATTTTGAACAAAAGGGAAGCTTGATCAGTTGTCACAACTGACTCATTCAACGAAGGAAGCCAATTGTGAATGGTAATTTTATGAAGGGTGGATAATAAGGCAGTTAACTTTGAAGCAGGCATCGAGGGATCCAATTTTTCATTATACCTCCAGTGATCCAGTGAGGTATACAATCATTTCATCCCTATTTTATGTCGCTCGTTCTGCAGTGCTACCTTTTTTTAGGATCAATTCCCATAAATTGATTTATAATTGAGGGTGTAAACTGATATATCTTGTTATAGAGGTATACCTTCCCAAATTTCTATGAGGATGCATCTTCTATAGCAGAATTCAAATTAGCATAAAACAACCTAATTATTTCATCAACGTATGGTTCTTTTTCAGTAACAGATTTGAGAAGCTTTCTATAATCGAGGAATTCTACCAAACTGTATTATGAACATGAGACAATATCTAGTATTTTTTCAAACCTTATAACCCTATTCTTGTACCAATCCCATTTATCGTATTTAGATTTGGAATAGAATTTTTCTGAAAAGGCAGTTACTTCAATGTCAGAATCAGATTTGATTTTGCTGGATGATGATGGTGTTGATGTCCTTCTGATGTTTGTCGAAATGTTGCTTGAGATGATGTGTCTTCATTGGCAACATTTGGAGCAACATCTGATTTGGCACGTCTAGGAATTCTCTTCAGACATAATTTCTTCAGTAGAGTATCATCATAAATTTCCTCATCTTGAGACACAATATGAGGTCCAGAAGTAGTCGGTTCTTCTTCACTCTCATCATTTGAGAGTTCAAAGTAAATGCCGTCACTTTTACTATTTGAGCAAGCAGACATAAAAGTATCAAATCTGGGATTTTTGTTGCTCGGTTTTTCACAAACTTTTCTCTCAAATATTCTACTCGATCTGTGAGTTGGGAAGGTGGATGTACTTGATATTTTACCCAAGGTTGAAAAATGAAATGTTGTATCAATATCTACTGGATTATTGTCGTCCCTAAGGTAGCTGATAGCAAGAGGTTCATCATTGCCTCTAAGGACCATTGCGGTACAACTGTTTTCAGGTAGATTTGAGTAAGAATACATACCGGGTTGTTGAGGATTAGACTGCTCAGAAGGGATTGTACTCATTGGTGTGTTGGTAGATATTGGTGTTGACATTGGGGAAGTTTCCCTTGGTGAGAATTGAAGAGAGGATTTTGAGGGTTTAGGGTCTGAGCAAGAGTGAGGTTTTGCAGTGGAGAAGCTTCCAACGGGTAGCTGTTGTAATGTCTGACGTGAGATGTGATTTCCCCCTTTTTATTATAATTTTTTTTATTTTTAGAGAAAATCGATTATGGTAAAACAAAACAAATGAGATGAATATTTATATACTTGACAAGCCTTTCAACGTAATAAAAAACTCCTTAGTTTTAGGTGTTTTGATATTTATTCAATAACTTACACCTAAAATTTTGGGTTAAAACGATAAACATGATAGTAGAAATTTAATCACATCATTTTAAAGTTTGAATTCAAATTAAAGCATGACATAAAAATAGGGAGAAAAATCTAATTTTTCTGAAATCAGTTAAGATCTATGTCTCAACAGATATCACATTCTGAAAATGTCAGCAACAATGTTGACAACATTTTGGATGACACAAGTATTTTGATCCCACAAGAATTTTTCATTTTGGCAACAAATCAAGACACATTTTACATGCACTCTATGAGTTTGATCACTGGATCAATGTAACATTTTCTCATCATGTCCTTGGTCTAATCATATAGCATATGTAAGAGAATTTTTTATGTCAAACAAAATAAGAGTACTTTTATGGTATTATCAAATTTATTTGAAGCAATCGATACTCCTATAGAATAAGAACGATATCTTTTTTTTGGGTTTTTCCCGTTTTTCACAGTTGCCAACTATTTATACAGGTTTTGCCTTATTTTGATAGTCCCTTTTTATGATATATAATATCTTCACAAAGAACTGTATCTCATTGAAAACATATTATTAGTGAGGGATCATGCTTGTGAGACCAAAATTTATGCACCATACAACAACAATAATCAGTCAGTGATATATCATAGGTAAACGTTCCATCCGACATTCACCAAAAATGCCTTCTTTTTAAACATTACAAAGACCAAGAGATTTCTTCATACTAGAAATTCTCTCATTGTCTAAGGCTTCTGTAAAATATCAGCTAGTTGATGAAAGGTGTCAATATGTTCAATTTTAACTAGTTGTTTTTCAACTAAATCTCTTAATTAGTATTAGTATCTTTGGAATATCAAATTCCCCACTCACATGTGCCGACAACATATCTAATGATACATTTCACGACATTTAAGTGGAAAATTTTGGGACAGGCTTGGAATCAAGCACAAACATACATACTAAACATAATATCTAGGAGACCTGCAACAAGATATAGAAGGCTACCTATCATAGATCAGTACAAAGTTTGGTCGACATTTTCACCAACATTATACTTACATACCTTCTACGATGATCCCATTGGTGTTTTCGTCTGTTTAGCATTTTCCAACCCAAATATCTTAACTAGATTCTTAGCATATTTACTTTATGAGATGCAGATTTCATCTTCACTTTGCTTAATCTGCAAACCTAAGAAAAAAATTAGTTCATCAATCATGCTTATCTCAAATGTCGATGGCATAGCTTCAACAAATGACTTTGGATAAGACTGTGAGCTCGAACCAAAGACTATGTCATCTACATAGATTTGAGAAATAATTATATATATACTATGACGTTTAATGAATAAAGTACGATCATCTTCACCACGTTGAAAACCATATTCAAGTAGAAAGTTAGTTAGACGACCATACCATGCCCGAGAGGTTTGCTTCAATCCATACAATAACTTTTTGAGTTTGTACACATAGTTTGGATGGAGAGGATATTCAAATCCTTTTGATTTTTCAACATAGACTTCCTTATCTAGATAACAATTTAAGAAAGCACCTTTTACATCCATCAGATGTAGAGTAATCTTCAGACAACAAGCAATGTCAAACATGAGTCTAATTGACTCAATTCTAGCTACAGGCGTGAAAGTTTCGTCAGTATAGCCTTGAGAAACTAGATGAGCTTTGTTTCTAACAACAGTTCCCGATTCGTCTGACTTATTTTTAAAAATCCACTTAGTTCCAGTTACATTTGTATTATATGAGCCTGTAACTAAGTCTTAGACTTCATTTGGAGAGAATTGTTTAAGCTCTTCTTGCATTGCTTGAATCCAAAAGTTATCATTCAGTGTTTCTAAAACATTCTTAGGTTCTAAAGTAAAAATAAAACAAGAAAGACTAACCTCTTGGTATATGATAGAGATACCTTACTATATCTCTTTAATTAAGTGTCTATTTCCCTCTTGTTCTAATTCCTTCAAAAATACCCCCTATCACTTGGTCCGTTTGATGATTCTTCATAATCCTTGATGAGGGATCCCTTTGAAATTGATCAAGAAATCCAACATTTGACTCCTTATTCATGGCCTATGTGGTCTCTATTTTAGGTTCAGATATTGCTTCAGGTATGACAACATTTGGGGAAACATTTGTAGTCTGCGTACTTTCCACTGAAATTGTAATGTTATTTTAAGTTGAATCTCCTGTAAGATCAGAAAAATCATCAAAATAACATTTATAGACTCTCGTACGGTTTTGGATCTCATATTGTATACTCGACAAACATGACTATTTTGTGAATAGCCAACAAAAATTCCTTTATCCTTCTTAGAGTCAAACTTTGCCAAATGATCTCTATTATTGAAAATGTAACAAGTACTCCAAAAATATGAAAGTAACGCACGTTAGGTTTCTTTCCATTTATTAGTGCATAGGGAGTTATCTTTGTCCTGGCCTTAAGTAGACTCTATTAGTGATGTGACATGCAATATATAAGGCTTCAGCCCAGAAACGTTTTGACAATTTTTTAGAACTAAGCATAACTTTAGCGTTTGTAGTTTTCTATTCTTCCTTTTTTCTACACCATTCTGTTGAGGAGTTTTGGGCGCAGAAAATTCATGAAAAATACTTTTTTTCTCACAAAAATTTGTGAATGAGCTATTTTCAAATTCTTTTCCATGGTCATATCTAATCCGAAAAATAGGAGAATTGAACAAATTCCTAATTCTAGAGTGCAATATTTAAAACATGTCAAAATTTTGTGATTTTTCCTTCAAAAAATATATCCATTAATATCTAAAAAATCATCTACAATTACATAGGAATACCTCATGCCTCCTAGACTACCTACCTCAATTGCACCCATAAGATCCATGTGTAATAGTTGAAACAGTGAGACATACCTGAATTTTGTCCGTCGTGATGAACAACATTATGGAAAACACAATTTTACTTACCTCTCATGCAATATTCACAGACTGTTTTACCTTTATGATTCAGTTTAGGAATGTCTCTTACCGCCTCATATGAGATCAATCTTTCTAAATTGCGGTAGTTGATATGTCCTACCTTTTAATGTCATAGTGTTGTGTCATCGATCTTGACATTATTTCATGTTTCTTGCCTTGAAACAAGATACCAATTTTCACCTATCCTTGTAATTGTCATGACACATATGTTAGCTTCATTCGTAACTTTACGGGCATACTTATTAAACTTTACCTCAAGTTTGTCATCACACAATAGACTTATACTAATCAAATTTGCCATTAAGCCCTTAACATGTAAGACATTTCTTAGGGCTGGAAATCCAAGAATATTCAAGATCCATTTTTCAATTATTTTGCTTTTACTACCACCTCCATAAGTCACGTTTCCTCTATTGAATGACTCATAGTTCTGTAGGAACTCATTTGTACTTGTCATGTGGCGAGAACATCCACTATCAAAGTAACAAGAACCTGAAATGTTAGTTCTTAATGCAATTATTGCAACATTTCAAGCTATATCTTCTTTAGGAACCCAGACTCTCTTAGAACATTTCATACATTTTGGCTCAGAAATGTTGCCTTGATTGTTATCAGGTATGTGGACAACTTTTTGGGCAACATTTTGCTCACTGAATTTTGAAGTTTGAAACAGTATGGTCTTAAGTGTCCAAGGGAGTATAGTAATGACACACAAACTTCATTTTCTTTGACATATATGAGAACCTATTCTTTATCCCTTTTTCTTTTACAAAGCATATTTTCTCATTTTTATCAAAGATACTTTAGCTTATTGTTTTAAGAGAGTTTTCGTATCCAATTCCTGCATGTGAAGGTTTACTAACATTGAGTATCTCATTCAATTTCGAAGTCCCCGTGTTGAGTCTACGGAAGGTTTCTTCTGCTAAATTCAGTTTTGTACTGATCTTACCAAATTCAACGTCATTTTTTTATAAGCGCAACCTCTAATCGGGTTATTATGCCTTTTAAATCTACATTCTCACGAGTTAAAGATTTTACATTTGTGTCAAGATGCTTGGATTCTATGATTAAGTCTTTACATAGATTTTGCAATTCCTTAATCATTTCATCTTTGGAATCACCTTGATTCTCACAATCAGTGGCACTAGTAGAAATAAAACCACTAAAGCAATTAATAGTTAAAGAATTTGTACCTCTCGGATGTTGCTAGGGATGTAGATATTGTTTCTGATTTTGAGACAAATGTTGTGGCATTTGAGACAACATTATCGATAACATTTTTATTGTCCGATAAATACTGTTTGAAAACAGTAGTCAGCATTGCTTGTGATTCGACTTCTTGATCTCCTTCCTTTTATCCTTCGTCGTCACAAAGAAACCCATAAACTCTTACCAAATTTTCTCAGCGTATTTGCATATTCATTAGCATAATGAGCCCAACCTGAGCATGCATGACATTACACGAATTCAAGTTATTTCAGATCAAATTTGGTACGATCTGAGTTGGTTCTCTTTAGTTGATTTCCTCTTTGTACAATTGGAAGAGATTTTGTGGACTTTTGATTGAAGCCTTGATTTTGATGCTATTTGGATTTGAATTTATTTTTGTCATTGTTGAACTTCCTCACGAATTGAATTTTCAAGTGAGGAGGGCAACATTTGTACCATCACCAACTTCTTCAAGGTTCTCATCCTCTTCTTCGATTTGATTCTCCAAGGATTAGACTTGAAGTGCTACGTTATTGTTATTGTACAATTTCTTTTGATTGTCAATGTTCATCTCATAGGTTTTGAGAATACTCATTAAGGTATGAAGGTCCATTGTAGCAAGATTATGAGATTCTTCAATCGAACAAATCTTTATATTGAACTTTTCAGGAAGTGAGCAGAGTGTCTTATCTACAAGTTGAGTGTTGGTTAAAGGAGCACCAAACACTTGACATTCATTCGAGATTTCAATTAACTTTTCAAAATAAGATTTGTTGTTCTCTGTTTCTTCTATCCTTAAACGTTCATATCTACTCATGAGTATGCGTAGCTTCATCCGACGAACACTTGAGCTACCTTTACAATGAGTTTGTAAAGTATCACATGCGTCTTTAGCCGTAGAGCAGTTTTATATGAGTTCATGTAAAGACCAACCCATCAAAAAATTGAATTTAAGGTGTTGAAGCTTGCATTATTGGTTTCTTTCGCAATCCATTCGAATTCATGTTTAACAAGAATGTCTTTTCCTCATCCGGTGGCAACATAGGAACAACATATCCATTGGTTATACATATCCATGATCTAACATCAATTGATTTGATATGAGAAAGTAGAAAGATCTTCCATTATGCATAGTTTGAACCATCTAAAATGGGAAGCTTACAAATCGTTGGATTTGTCGGATCCATAGCTTTAAATAACAGGACCAAACACTTATTGTTTTAAGTGTTAACTCTGATACTAATTGTTAGGTCCGGATGCTATGGAATAATAAAAACAGAGAGAAATAAACTCGAATGCCAATTCCGTTTCCGAATGTCAGGAATAATGTTGTCCGACTAGTAACAATACTTTAGCAAAATAGAAAACTTTGAGAGTAAATGCAGCGAAAATTTAAAAAACACAATTTTTTTTAAATTTTCATAAGTTATATATATAATATAACTTATGATAGTCATTGACCAAAAGTATTGTATATATTTTATATACAAATGTACAAATTCTCTTTACAATTTTTACAAGATAAAACAAAAAGAATTAAAATGTGAAGTCGCAGATGACTTCTTCTTGAAAAATATAACTAAATAGACATAGAAAATCTCTCATTACAATGGCACAATACATAATAAATCTAGAATCTAAACAACAATTGTAATGTTGGACATAATGTTGTCGACCCACTCAGGCAACACTTGTGGTCCAGATTTCTGAGTTGAATTTCCGAGAGCTCTCTTGTATTTTTGTTTTCTGGTTCTGGATATCGATTTACTGCAGTAGCCTCTCTATTTATAGTAGAGAGTCTTCCTTGAAAATCTCATCGATCCATTGTGTAGGTTGGGGGAAAGGTGGGCAGCTGTGTGTTTGTTGAAGAAGATCATGGAGTAAAATTCTCTAACCTCTTGGACTGTTCCTCACACAAAGCAACAACCTTGGCTCGTTCTTCCCATATTTTTCATCAGCTCCTATTTATCTTGTCAAGTCACTTTTACTTCGTAGTAATATTTACACAAATATTACTTCAGTCTATGAAGTAAGACAAAATTGTTTTCCAGAAGATGTTGGTCCGAATGTTGTGACATTTGTTCCAACATTTATATACATTCAAATCAGTCATTAATAATATATGTTTTGGTAAAATATCACAACACCAAATCCAACATTAACAGTATTGTTTGGAGATATTTAATAAAACGTTCGGTTGATCAAAAAGAAGTTTAAGAAGAAGAAAGTTTTGTATAGCGGTGGTGGCAGAGGACGTGTGAAAATTTGGGGAAATGGGCTTCTTCATACTATGTATGTTACAGTATATTAGTATATGTCATATGTGTATCTTGTGTATATCTACTCTAGTAAAAGGTCTTATCAATACACAAATGTATAACTCTTCAAAAATTTATGTTATGCTCATATTCATTACCATATGAATTAGTTTCAAGTTTTCTCTAGCCCCTTCTTAGTGGTGTTCGTTCGAGAAATTTCGATTATACATATTTAGACACACAAACACACACACGTATATATATATATATATACACATTCAAATAAATATATATGTAGTAGAGCCTTGGAGAAATGATAAAGTTGTCTTCGTGGAACTTATAATCACAGGTTCGAGTCATTGGAGCAATCACTAATTCTTGCGTTAAGGTAGACTGTCTACATCATATCCCTTCCCCGAAATTTGCTATTGCACGATGTTTTGTGGGCTAGACTGTCTTTGGTCCTTATATATATATATATATATCAATTTCAATATCAACTCAATTTCACCTCTATATTTTGACTGTAAACTATGTAGTTTAAACACTCTCAAATCTTCCACAAAATTTGTATATAACCTCGTATAGCTGTTTCCAATAAATTTCCACCATCCCACTAAAACATAACTAATAACAAAACATTCAAATTTCAGATTTCGATTTCGAGCTTGAACGAGTCTTTAATGGGAGTTCACATTTTCAAATTAAGTTCTTGAATTTAGTTAGATGTCAACTCTATTTCATTTTTCAATAATTAAATATGTAGTTTACGTGTTTGTCAAGTTTAGTGGTGGTTTTGCATCAGCAAGAGTGAGATTTCAAGAAAAAGAAAAAGAAAAGTTTTGTATTGTGGTTTTCTGGTAGTGGTACAACGAAGGATGCGTGAAAATAAGGAAAAGTTTGTTTGTATGGGCGTAATGACTGGCATATTCTTCTTCTTTTATATATTGTGTATATCACTATATATCAATGTATATCTTGCGTGTATAATGTTTATATCCTGTTAATGTTGGGGTTGATGTCATGACATTTTATCCAACATATCATTTTCTGTACTAAGTTAAAAAACCAAAATGTTGGAACAAATGTCTTGACATTCGGACCAACATTTCTGCATAACAGTTTTGTCTTACTTCACTGTACAGAACCTAAAATCATGGATTTTTACCACGATGGTAATTTGACCTGGCAAGGAGTTTTGGAGCTGATGAAAAATGTGGGAAGAACAAGTCCAAGTCATTGCTAAACTTGGGGAACAAGTCCAAGAAGTTAGAGGATCTTGCTACACATTCTTCTCCAACAAATCCTATCAAGCTGCCCACTTTTCTCTCAACCTCTACAACCAATCGATGAGCTTTTCAAGGACGACTCTCTACTACAAATAGAGATGGCAGAGAGTGAATCGATATCCAGAATCAAAATATAAAAATACCAAGAGAGCTCTAGGGATTTCATCTCAGAAATCTGGATCACAAATGTTGTCTGAGTTTTTGACGACATTCTGTCCAACATTATAGTTGTTGCCTAAATTCTAGATTTGTTCTTTATTGAAGCAATTATAATGAGATGTTGTTTATTTCTATTAAGATAGATTTTCAGGCATAAGTCATCTGCGACTTAACCTTTTTTAATTCCTTTAGTATTATCTTGTAATATTGTAAAAGAAGAAATTTATTCAATTGTATATAAATATATACAATACTTTTGGTCATTGATCATCATAGGTTATATTAATATATAACATATTTAAATATATACCTTTGTGTTCTTTATTATTTCCGCTGCATTTTACTCTTCAAAGGTTTTTTTATTTTTACTGAAGTGTTGTCACTGGTGTCGGACGACATTATCGCCGACATTCGCAAACTGTTCCGGCATTTGAATTTAGTTATTTCCAATTTGTTTTAATTGCTCCATAGCATAACCCCCGGGACTTAACAAGTGGTATCAGAAGCAACACTTGACATAATAAGTGTTTGGTCTTGTTATATAAACTATGGATCCGGCTAATCCAACAATTGGTAGACTTTCTATTTTAGATGGATCAAACTATGTCAATTGGAAAATTCACCTACGCTCTCATATCAAATTCATTGATATTAGAGCATGAAGATCTATTACCAATGAATATATTGTTCCAATGCTACCACCGGATGAGGAATGAGACATTCTTGTTAAGACTGAATCTGAATGGAGTGTGGAAGAAACCAACAATGCAAGCTTCAATGAAAAAGCCTTAAATGCTATTTTTGCATGGGTTGGTCTCTACATGTTCAAGCTCATTCAAAATTGTTCTATGGGCAAGGATGCTTGGGATACTTTACAAACACATTGTGAATGTAGCTCTAGTATTCGTCGAACGAAGCTTCGTATGCTCTTGAGTAAATATGAACGTTTAAGGATGGAAAAGGCATAGGACATTAAAACATATTTTGTGTGCCACCATTGCAAAATGGATCTAAAGATAAGTTCCCAGTCGCGTCAAATGACATGAAGTTTGTGTGCCACCATTGCAACTCCCTTGGGCACATAAGACCATACTATCGCAAACTTTAGAAATCCAGGAGCAGAAAATTGTCAAAACGACTGTCCAACACTCGTAGCAACATTCCTGACGTCTAAAAATAAAAATGTTTTAGGAGAGTTTGGACACTCTCCCCAAAATGAATGTGAGATGTAATGTTGCCATAACTGCTTTAAGGACTAATATTTCAGGATCTTGGTACTTTGACCCTCTCGTCACATGACAGGGACAAAGGAATGCCTAAAGAACTACGAGTCACTCAGTGGAGGAAATGTAACTTATGGAGGTGGCAGCAAAAGTAAGATCATAGGAAGAGGAACCTTAAGTGTTCCTGGTGTTTCAACCTTGGAAAATGTCTTACATGTTGACGGATTAATGACTAATTTGATGAGTCAATTGTGTAATGATAATCTTGATATAAAATTTAATAAGAATGCTGTAAAGTTACGAATGAAGCTAATGAATGTGTCGTGTGAGGTACTATAACAAGTGATAATTGATATCTTGTTGCAAGACAAGAGACATGCAATAATGTCAAGATGGACGACACAACACTATGACATCAAAAGTTGGGGCATGTCAACTACCGCAATCTGAAAAAATTGGTCTCATATGGAGCGGTTAGAGACTTACCCAACTTCAGTCATAAAGGTAAAACAGTCTGTGCAGATTGTCTCCAAGGTAAGCAAACATGTATTTCTCATAATGTTGTCTAGAATGACGGACAACATTCAGGTATGTCTTACTGTTTTTTAATTATTACACATGGATCTTATGGGTCCAAATGAGGTAGACAGTTTAGGAGACATGAGGTATTCATATGTGATTGTAGATGATTTTTCTAGGTACTCATGGATATATTATTTTTTTTTTGAAAGAAAAATCTCAAATTTTTGACATGTTTTAAATTTTGCACTCTAGAATTAGGAACTTGTTCTATTCTCCTATTTTTTTCGGATTAGTTCCGACCATGAAAAAGAATTTGAAACATCTCCTTCACAAAATTTTGTGAGAAAAGAGGAATTTTCCATGAGTTTTCCTGCTCCCAAAAACTCCTGAACACTCCTGAACAGAATGGTGTAGCAGAGAGAAAGAATAGAACATGACAAGAAATGACTAGAGTTATGCTTAGTTCTAACAAATTGCCAAAATGTTTTTTACTGCCTATCACATCACTAATAGAGTCTACTTAAGATCTGTAACAAAGATGACACCCTATGAAATTATAAATGGAAAGAAACCTAATTTGCGTTACTTTCATGTTTTTTGGTGTATTTGTTACATTTTAAATGATAGAGATTATCTGGCTAAGTTTTACTCTAAGAGTGAAAGAAATTTTTGTTGGCTATTTCCAAAATAGTCATGCTCACCGAGTGTACAATCTAACGGACAAAAACTATACAAGACTCTGTAAATGTTGTTTTTGATGATTTTTCTGATTTTACAGGGAATACATTTGAAAATAATACTATAGTTTCAGTGGAAATGTGCAGACTGCTGAAGACCAGATGTTGCTCCAAATGTTACCACATTCGAAGTAACATCTGAACCTGAACCAGAGACCACAGAGGGTGTTGATGAGGAGTCAAATGATGAATTGCTAAATCAAGTTCGAATGGACCCTCATCAAGGATTGGAAGAATCATCCAACAGGCCGGGTGATAAGAGGAGTTTTTTTTAGGAAATTAGAACAAGAGGGTAATAACCACTCAATTACAAAGATATGGTACGGTATTTGTGTATGTCTACCATATACCAAGAGGTTAGTCTTTCTTGTTCTATATGTGCTTTAGAACCTATGTTTAGTATTTGTTTTTGTGCTCGATTCCAAGCCTGACTCAAAATTTCCCACTTAAATGTCGTTGAACGTGTCATTAGATATGTTGTCCGCACATGTGAGTTGGAAATTTGGTATTCCATAGACAATAATCCTAATTTAATAGGATATAGTGACTCATATTGGGTTGGTGAAGTGAATGATATAAAAAGTACAAGTAGAGGATATTTTCATCTTGACAATAGTCTTATTTTTTGGTAGAGTCGTAAATAAAATTGTGTCTCACTTAAAACTGCTGAATCTGAATGTGTAGCAGCTGAAAATTGTTGCTCTCAATGATATGACTAGGATACATGTTAAACGACTATGGTTTTACTAGAAAGTTTTTGATTTTGTAATGTAATATTGATTTTAGACATCATTTTTTAAAAGAGATTTGGTTGAAAACAACTAGTTTAAATTGAACATGTTGACACTCTTCATAAACTAGCTGATATTGTTACAAAAGTTTTAGACCACAAGAGATTTTCTAGTTTGAAGAAATCTCTTGGTCTTTGTAATATCTAAAAAGACATTTTTGGTGAATGTTGGCTGAAATGTCTCTAACATTTTGGGTGACATTTACCTGTGTAATATCATAATCTGATTTTAGTTACTGAATAATGGCATGATTTTTGTTCACACAAGTATGATCCTCAATAAGAACATGATTTTAATGTGATACCGTTCTGTGCGATAATATTAGAAATCATAAAAATGGAGTATCAAAATAACGCAAAGCCTTTACTTATCTTTGGCAACTATGCAAAATGGGCAAAGCCCTTGAAATGATATCGTTCCTATTCTATAGGAGTATCAAGTGCCCCTGAAAAGATATCGTTCCTATTCTATAGGAGTATCAAGTGCTATAAAAGAATTGTGAGAGTGCCAAATAAGTATTCTTATTTTTGACACAAAAAATAATTTTGTATGTGTTTTATGATTAGATCAAGGACACAATGAAAAAATGTTAAATTGGTCCAGAGGTTAAACTCATAAAAATATATAAATGTATCTTGATTTGTTACCAAAACGAAAAGTTCTTGCAGTATCATAATACTTGTGTTGTCCAAAATGTTGCCAACATTGCTGTTGACATTTTCAGATAATGATATTTATTGGGATGTTGATCTTAACTGATTTCAGAAAAATCAGATTTTCTCCCTCTTTTTATGCCTTCTTTTAATATGAATTTCAAACTTTAATATGATAAGATTAAAGTGAATTCCTACCGTGATGTTCATCTTTTTATCTCAATATTTTAGGTGTAAGTTATTGTGTAAAATTGAACACCTAAAACTCAGGGATTTTTGTTGCTGAGAAAGATTTGTCATGTATATAGATATTCTTCTCATTTGTTATGTTTTTATCATTTCCGATTTTTCCTATATTAAAAAAAAAACCACATCACATCTCGGGCATAATCCTACCTACACGATGGAATCATCACCATACCAAACTCTATCCTCAATCTCCTCAAAACCCTCTCCACTATATTCACCTATGGAAACCTCTCTAATGTCACCACCAATATCAACCAACACACCGACCAACATTCCTATGAGTACTAACCCTTCAATGAACACTGAATCATCTGAGTAAAATAACCTGCAACAACCCTGTTGGTTTCCTTCTTCACAATCCACAGAGGACTTATCTAAAGCTATGATATTCAAAGGTTAGATGAACCTTTAGACCTCAGCTACCCAGGTGATGAAAACAATCTAATAAATGGTGATGCAACATTTGATATTTCAGCACTGAGTAAAAGATCAAGATCCCCCACCTTCCCTACTTGTCGATCGAGTAGATAGTTTGAGAGAACATTCCGTGAAGAGCCAAGCAACAAAAGGTCCAGATGTAATACTTCTATACTTGCTTGCTCGAGTAGTAACAGTGACGACACGAACTTGGTGTTCTCAACGGAAGAGAGTGAAGAAGAACCAACTGCTTCTATACTGTAAAATGTGTCTCAAGAAAATGAGGAAGTTCCTGATGAAACTTCATTGAAACACTTCTTCCCAAAGGGAATTTCCAGATATGCCAAATCGAGTGTTGCTCCGAATGTTTCCACTGATGTCATAACATCTTAGACAACATTTCAGCCAACATCAGATAAGACACAAACTCCAACATCCTCCAGCAAAACCAAATCTTATTCAAACCTCGAGGTATGTATCTACTCAGACAAATTCTATTCAAAAACTAATTCTCATAATTAGGACTGGTACACGAATAAAGTTATTAGATCTGAAAAAGTATTAGACATTGCCTCTTGTTCAGAATATGGTTTGGTAGAGTTCTTAAAAGAAAATAGCTCTTAAGGATCTGTTACTGAGAAAAGACCATATGTTGATAAAATAGTCAAGTTGTTTTATGCTAATTTGAGTTCTGCTATAATGAATACCAACTCAAAGAAATTTGGGAAGGTATATCTCTATAATAGTATATTTTTTTTTACACCTGCTGTTTTAAACCAATGTATGAGATTAAATACTGAGGAGAATGTTAGAGAAGCAGACCCAACAATGAACAATAGAGATGAATTAATTGAGTACCTCACAGGAGGTATAATGCATAAGTGGATCTCTAGATGTCCAGCCTCTAAATTAACAGTCCTCTTTTCCACCATTCACAAAATTGTTATACACAATTGGCTTCCTTCAATGAATGAGTCAATTGTAACTACAGAATAAGCCACCCTGATGTATAAAATTGGAAAATATTTGAGAGTTGATCTAGGCAAAATGATCTTCCATCAAGTTGCCAACTTGGCACAAAAAGAATCAACCTCAATCTTTCCTTATTCCTCTCTGATATATAAAGTTTTAACTATCCAAGGTCTTAAGCCTAAGAGAGAGGACACACTAGGGAAAACTTCTGAATAATACACAGTAAACAAAGCAGTTTTGAAGAGTAGAGACATAGTCATTGATCTACTCTGGAAAATGGAAAGAAATAGTGCAGATGTTGATAGGAATGTCACCAACATTCTTGACAACACTGGTCCAAGACAGTCTCCAGTGTCTACTGAATATATTGTGAATTAAATTGCAAAGACCAACCAATAAATCTCTGAGGTTGATATTGTGAGGAATGCTCTAATTCAAGCCAGAGACCAGGTTCATGTTGCTGCTTTCTTCACAAAAAGAAGGAGAAAATAATAATGTTGTTGAAGATGACGTTGCTGCTGAAGTCGAGGAAGTAGAGGAAGTGTTGATTAATGATGATGATGCTGAAGTCGAGGATGCAGAAAAAGGTAGAGAAAGAAAGTACTGATGCAGGGGGAGCTGAGGAAGAAGACTAGAGTCTGTTGTTCTGTGCAGAAAAGGAGGTATACAGGAGTAGAAAGCTGCCGGAAGTTGTTGCTGCTATATGACGAGTTAGTTGATGCTACTAGTTGGTATTGTATGAAGATAATGCTACTGGTTGGTACTGTATGAAGCTGATGCTACTGGTTGGTGTTGAAAATATGGTTTGAATATTTTGGATGATGTGTTAATTTGCTAAAGTTATTTCTTCTAATCCTTTATGATGTGTATATCTACGTTGTGCTAACATTGTGTGTAATCCTATATAGTAGTATACACTAGTGTACATATATATTTTGTATGCCATTACAGGTTGAGGGGAAGCATTCGTGTAGTTATGCCATTGATTTAGGTCACTCACACTTAATAGATTAGGTTTTGTGAATAAAGGCAAAAAGGGGGAGAATGTTAATGTTGGGGTTGATGTCATGACATTTTATCCAACATATCATTTTCTGTACTAAGTTAAAAAACCAAAATGTTGAAACAAATGTCTTGACATTCGGACCAACATTCTGGATAATAGTTTTGTCTTACTTCACTGGACATAACCTAAAATCATGGATTTTTATCATGATAGTAATTTGACCTGGCAAGGAGTTTTGGAGTTGATGGAAAATGTGGGAAGAACAAGTCCAAGTCATTGCTAAACTTGGGGAACAAGTCCAAGAAGTTAGAGGATCTTGCTACACATTCTTCTCCAACAAATCCTATCAAGCTGCCCACTTTTCTCTCAACCTCTACAACCAATCGATGAGCTTTTCAAGGAAGACTCTCTACCATAAATAGAGAGGGCGGAAGAGTGAATCAGTATACAAAATCAAAATGTAAAAGTACCAATAGAGCTCTCGAGTTTTTATCTCAGAAATCTAGATCACAAATGTTGCCTGAGTTTTTGACGACATTCTGTCCAACATTATAGTTGCTGCCTAAATTCTAGATTTGTTCTTTATTGAAGCAATTATAATGAGATGTTGTTTATTTCTATATAGATAGATTTTTCAGGCATAAGTCATCTGCGACTTAACCTTTTTTAATTCCTTTTGTACTATCTTGTAATATTGTAAAAGAAGGAATTTATTCAATTGTATATATATAAATATATATAATACTTTTGGTCATTAACCATCATAAGTTATATTAATATATAACCTATATAAATATAAACCTTTGTGTTCTTTATTATTTCCGCTGCATTTTACTCTTCAAAGGTTTTTCTGTTTTTACTGAAGTGTTGTCACTGGTGTCGGAAGACATTATCGTCGACATTCGCAAACTGTTCCGGCATTCGAATTTAGTTATTTCCATTTTGTTTTAATTGTTCCATAGCATAACCTCCGGGACCTAACATATCCTATGTATATTAGTGTATCAATATTATATATATGTATAAAACAATATATAAGTTATATAAAACTAATATATATGTGAATATAGTATAGTAGTGATGTTTTTCAGTTCAATTTTAGCTCTGAATTTTCACATCAAACCAGCCCAAATCATCTCTAATCTTTCTCATATCATGTATATAGATTTGCCCATATTTTACCTGTCACGAATAATTTTATGGACGAATCAGAACCGACACTCAGTACCTTAACTCAACCGAGCGGACCTTCCTGTTTATTCTCTAGTGATCTAATTCTAACATGCCATTCAGTACCTTAACTCAACCGAGCTGACCTTCCTGTTTATTCTCTAGTGGTCTAATTCTAACATGCCATTCAAACCAACATATTTCAAATATAAATTATGATTTATGTCTGAAACATAAATTACGTACAGTATTCAGAAGATTCAAAACCATTATTCTTTAACGAATTGAAATACTATGACAATATAAATGCAAAGTGAAATTCAATACCCAATTCTAGAACTGTCTCTGAAGCCTCTAATAGAAATACGGGGCGGATGGCACATGGCAAAGACTTTCCCGATAATTTACAAAATAATATATAAAAGTATAAATGAGTGTCTAATTGATAATGAAACTCCACGAACTAAAGGTGGGGCTCACCAAAGAATTGATATGTAAGGGAATGTCCAAGTCCGTTGTCTTCTATTTAGTCATCACATGATCAAAATGTAGTTTGATCCCAACCCAATTAACTAGCATTATGAAAGAAGTTGAAATTAGCTATGAACTTTGTTGTTAATCCATCGCAAAATTATTAGCATCTAACATAATATATAAAAACCCGTCGCTAAATAAGTTTAGCGATGAATTTCGTTGTTTAGCTACTAAATTTTTCCGTCTCAAATTCCTAAATTTTAAATAGTGTAGGTCTCATCCTTATGGAGCTACGTAGTACAAGATTCTAGCATGCTTGCTTTCTGTTTCTTATCAGGATAATTTGATCACAGTGCCCGAACCAACAATACTCTAACATCGTTCTCTGACACAGGTAGCTTGAGAGTATCTTTAACCACTAGGGCTCGTTTGGTACGAGAGATAAGAGATAATTAATTTCGGGATTAAATTTGAGATGTGTTTATCTCATGTTTGGTTGGAATATAATCATGGTATAACTTATCACAGAATTAGTTATCCTGGGATTGTAGTGTTATTTTAACCCTGTGGGATGATAGAATAACTAATACCAGGATAACTTCTTCCAGGATTAATTATTCTGGGATAACCTGTTTCCAACAAACGACCCCTAAAGGTCTCGAAACCCTTCCTAAATTTTAAAGTTAACTCTCAAAACACTTTCTAATTTTTTAATCTGTGACCCTTCGGGTCAATTTCTGTTTCTAAATCTATCGTATATCCTTTGGATCAAGTTCTAATCTTTGAGTGAAAAAATAAATTCACAAGTCATTTCGATGTACAAAGCGTAGTATAAGTGCAAATATTATCGTTTTGTAAAATAAAGTGTACTTTCTAGTTATCATGAATTTATGCATGTAATAAAGACATGATAATAGTATATAAAATATTGTAACAAAGTCGCAACTTTGAGAGTTAAGGATGCAGAAAGAAGAAAAAACGAGGAAGGGAAAATCTGATTTTATTTCTGGATAAACCTAATTAATGACAATAGAAAGCAACCTTATATAGTTGCCTCTAGTGATCACATACAAACTTCAAGGACTAAACTGTAAAATGATAATAACATAACTTAGGGACAAACTTGTCCTTATATAAACTTAAAAGACAAATATCTATATCTAAGAAAATAGTCACAATAATGAATTGTGACACTCCACTCCCCTTGAAAAATAGCCTGAACTTCCAAATTCTGCAATTGGCTTTAAAACTCATCAATTTCTGGAAAAATGTGACTTCATAAAGTTGTAATCCTCCCAAGTTGCCTCTTCTGGCAGCAAATTGGCCCACTGAACTAGGACATGTGTTGCTGGTTTGTTGCCCCTCTTGACTAGCCTTACATCGATGTGCAGCGAGTTACGAGGACGGCCTTCATCTGAACAATATGGAGGATCGACCGAGGGAATAATATGTTCCCGTAGCTTCTTCTTAAGTTGAGAAATATGAAAGACAGGGTGAATCCTGGCTGTGCCAGGTAAGGCTAATTTATATGCCACAGGTCCCACCTTTTTGGTAATCTGGAAGGGTCCACAAAATCTTGAAGCCAGCTTAATACTTTTCCTTATAGCAATAGAAATTTTCCTATAAGGTTGTAACTTTAGAAAGACACAATCTCCCACTGCAAACTCCCTTCATGTCCTCTTTTTATCCGCATTAGTTTTCATTCTGTTCTCGACTCTCGCCAAGTTCTCCTTAAGTATTTTAGACATGAGTTGTCTTTCTTGCAACATTTGATCGATAATATCTAACTTAGTTTGAGCAATGAGCTCAAAAGTTATTTGGGGAGGTTCATAATCATACAACACCTTAAAAAGGCTCATCTTAAGAGAGGTGTGGTAGTTACTATTATATCATAACTCTGCTTGTGATAACCACTTATGCCAATTCTGTGGGTTGTGGCTGGTCATACACCTTAAATAGTCCTCCAAGCACCTATTTAACCTCACAGTCTGGCCAACTGTTTGTGGATGGTATGCTGAACTGAAGCACAACTGGACTTGCAGCAGTCTAAAGGTTTCCTTCCAGAAGTTTCTCACAATTTTGTCTCTATCAGACACTATGCTCTTAGGCAACCCATGTAATTTATAAACATTATCAATGAAAATTCTTGACACCTGCCCAGCAGTGAAAGGATGAGTGAAGCCCAGAAAATGGGCATATTTACTATATTTGTCCACTATTACTAAGATAGTGTCCTTATTTTCTGATTTGGGCAGCCCTTCAATGAAGTCCATTGAAATGTGTTCCCAAGCTCTTGAAGAAATGGGTAGTGGCTACAGTAATCTAGGATAGGATACCTGCTCTACCTTACACCTTTGGCACACTTCACAAGTTTTCACCACTTCTTTAATTTGTTCTACCATTCTAGGCCAGTAGAATATTATCTTAAGCTTCTGGTAAGTAGCCCAAGCTCCTGAGTGTCCTTCTAAGCCAGAATAACGCACATTCTTGATCAATTGCTCTCTGAGATTCTCATGTTGTCCCACCCAGGCCCTGCCTTTGTATCTTAGTATCCCTTGCTACAAGGATATAGTAGAATCAGTTTCAGAGTTGTTTCCTATAATGGTGAATGATTGCAGGACACTTGGATACCCCTTATAACTTTCTACAATCTCTTCAATCCATCTAAGTTGTATATGGGTAATAATTGTGCAATGTGCCTGACTTTTAGGCCTTCTGGACAATGCATCATCTACTATATTTTCCACCCCTTTTTTATACTGTATATCATAGCTTAAACCCGTCAGTTTAGTGAGGCCTTTATGTTGTAGGGATATAGTAATTTTCTGGTCTTGTAAAAATTTCAGGCTAAAGTGGTCAGTTTTGATGATGAAATGATGAGGGTGCAAGTAATGTCTCCACTTACCTACAGCATGTAATAAGGCTATCAACTTTTTTTCATAAGTTGATAATCCTTGGTGCTTGAGGCTCAGAACCTGACTTAAAAAGGTCAGTGGTCTTTTCTCTTACATCAGAACAACTCTAATTCTACGGTTAGAAGCATCCACTTCCATAACAAATGGCTTAGAGAAATCTGGCAAGGCTAGTACTGGGGTGCTAGACATAGCCTCCTTCAGCTAGGTGAAAACAGCTTCAGCTTCCTTGTTTCATACAAAGTCACCCTTCTTAAGCAGATTTGTCAATGGCTTGCTCATGTGTGCATAATCCTTGACAAACTTTCTGTAATACCCTGTCAGCCCCAAGAACCCCCTCAGTTCCTTCACTATTTTAGGGGTTGGCCATTCTACTATAGCAACTACTTTATTAGGGTCGGTACTTACCCATTTGCTAGTGATTATGTGTCCCAGATATTCCACTTGTGATTTCTCAAAATCACATTTACTCATTTTACAAATAACTGATTCTCTTTTAGTAATTTGAAAACCATCTCTAGATGTGTCAAGTGTTTTGTCATGGTCTTGCTGTAGATCAGGATATCATCAAAGAAGACTAGGACGAATTTCTTCAGTTGCTCCTTGAATACTTGATTCATGAGAGATTGGAAGGTAGCTGGTGCATTGGTTAACCCAAAAGGCATGGCTCTGAATTCCCATAAGCCATGATGTGTTTTGAAAGTTGTTTTGTGCTCATCACCTTCTTTCATCCTTACTTGATGATACCCAACCCTCAAATCAATCATTGAAAATACATTTGCCCCAAAGAGTCCATCTAACAAGTCATCAATCATAGGTATGGGGTACTTATTTTTAATAGTAAGACTGTTCAGCTTTCTGTAATCAACACACAATCTCCAAGTTGAGTCTTTCTTTTTTACTAGCAGGGCAGGAAAAACATAAGGACTGGCTGGGTATGACAGTGGCAGATTTAAGCATTTCAGCAACAATAGATTCTATGGTGTTCTTTTGGTCATAAGAATATCTGTAGGGTCTTAAATTGAAGGGTTGGGCTCCAGGGATTAATGTTATCATATGATCACAGTCCCTCTTTGGTGGAAGTTCAGTGGGTTCTTGGAAAATAGGGTAGTACTTTTGTAGTAATTGGTTGATGTCTGGGTGTACGGTGAGCAATCCTTTTCTATCTCTCTCCATTTGGATTCTACTAAGTTCAGCTATTATTTCACATGTTCCACAATCCATCATCCTTCTCAACCATTCCGACTCTACTGTATCTAACTTAGAGTCATTTATTTCTCTTTGTAATGTAATAATCATTCCCTTGATCATAAAGCTGATACTAGGAGGCCTTGTGTGCAATATCATTGGAGCAACTTGATCTATCCAGCCCATTCCCAAAATCATGCCACAACCTCCCACCTTCAGCAGCCTCATTCTAAATGTAAATTGTTCACATTGCATTCTCCATTCAAAAGCAGGGCTTTCTTTGTAGCAAACCATCATCTGATCATTAGCTACCCTTACCTTCATAGGTTTACTTAACAGTTGAATAGTCCTTTTCATTCTTTTGACAATGAATAGATCCATGAATGAATGAGTGGATCCACTATTTATCAGTATTATCATAGGCATTTTACCTGCATACCCCCTAATTTTGATAGTAGACACTTGGTCTTTAGATGAACTCAACCCCAATATTGCATTCAGGGACACGTCAGCTTGCTCTTCATTGACTTCCTCTAATGTCTCAGCCACATTCATAAATACCTCAGTGTGATCTTCCTCTCCTTCTACTTCTTGTCCCTCCATGGCATGTATACCTATTGTCTTACATTGGTGCCCTGGAGTATACCTCTCTTTACATCTATAACATAACCCCTGCTCCCATAAGGTTTTCAAGTGTGAGGGCAGGGTGATAGGTTTATATGGATTCCTGGCTGGTAATTTATGATTGGGATAGGTGATTTTATGAGGGGTAGGAAGGTTATTATGTGGTGTTAGTTTGTTGGTAACATGTGGTTCGTTCTTTTGATATATATTGGTTATAGGTTTTGGAGGTTGATAATTGTATTTTGGGGTGATTAATAGGGTGAAGGCTTTGAAGGATTCTTCATATAGTTTGGCTACTTCATATGCATCTAGTATGGTGGAAGGATTTTCCAGCTTAACTAAAGGTTTAAGTTCTGGTTTAATCCCACCAATGAAACTAGCAACATATGGGTTTAGGATAGCCATGTGGCTCAGCAACTCATCAAAACTACTCTGATAATGATCTACAGTGCCCTGTTGTGTGAGTTTGTTGAATTCCTCCACAACATCATGGGACCTTAAGCTTCCGAATCTCCTACATACTTCAACACAAAATTTTCCCCAGATCATTTCCCCTTTCAGATGCATTGTATACCCATCAAACCAAATATCAACTTTATCCCCAATGTGTACTGAAACATAGTTCAGTTTCTCCTGGTCCAATATATTGTATAGTTCAAAAAACTTCTCGCATTTCCTCAACCAACTCCTTGGGTAATACCATCAAACTCGGGAAAATTAATTTTGGGTTTTAGGGTTCGAGTGTTATTTGGGGTCCCGGGAGTATGTACAATAGCACCGGTTAAAGTGGGTGGCGAATTCGAGTAGTTAGGGTTTCTCATAAAAATTGGGGGACTCGCCAAAATGGGTGCCATAGGGAAAGTAAAACCTCTACCCACACCGTGGCTCGATGAAGCGTACTGATTAGAGTAAAAGAGTGGAGTTTTGCTACCTGAAGTCTATTAGAATTTAGCTGCTGGTGATAAGAGTTGCATGTTAGTCGGAAATGTCCTAATCGTGATGTTTGCCTGAGTTGCTGCAGGGTTTGCTGCTGGAGTCGTCGGTGTCGACCCTCCCGATTGAATGATATTCAAGTTTGTCATAATGAGATCGAACTTTAGATTGGCTTCACGATTTTCTTCCAGTTGTTTCTGTTCTATGCCTCCTAGTCTTTTACATGTATTCAATTCGATGGCTTTAAGTTTCTTACTAGTGTCATCGGCTAACACTATTAGTTGTGTCTTGAGCATCCGAATCTCGTCGTGGATGTGTTGCATCTCCGGTGAGACACCAACTCCCGGCGTCGGAGCTGGCTCTGATACCATTGTAATCAAGTCGCAACTTTGAGAGTTAAGGATGTAGAAAGAAGAAGAAGAAATGAGGAAGGGAAAGTCTGATTTTATTTCTTGATAAACCTAATGATAATAGAATTATATTTATGAAATTTAAGCATACAATCATATCACAATTATTTCATGGATAACGTGAACTCACTCACTTAAATTAAACTCACATTAATATTTTTTAAGTATTTTATCGAACACGTTGTAGGCTTCACTTTACTCAGAAAAAAATCTTAAGAGGAGGTAAATCTTAAATAACCTCAATTTCAATTTCGAGCCTAAACGTAAGCTCCCTCTCATTATTTACGTCGACAAACAATCATTACATCAATCAATTCATCTCTATCAATTTTAAAGTTCTCTTAATTTTTTCAATTTAAGAACCATAAGTCCAAATTCTAGATTCTAGGTTTATTAAAATCTTATTATTTGTACTGATTTCTTTTCTTTAGCACTGTTAAGAACGTTAAAACATACCAATAATTCTATCGAGTTAAGAAAATTTTCTTTCAAAGCCAAAACCTCAACTTTTCTTTTTTATGGTCTTTTTTGCGTTTTTTATGGATTCCCATGATTTTGATCCGTCAAGTGTTAATTAGTTTCAGTCCCTTATGGAAGAAAGTTAACTCAATCATTATTTAGCTAACTAAGGAACTCACCTTGATGATTGCTTGAAAAGGGTTCCTGAACTCTTCTTCAATTCCTCTCAAGGGGTTCTAGAAATTACTAATATATGAGTGTGTTCTGCTAACCTACTAAATGGTAGTAGATTAGTAATATACCAACTTTTGGTGTACTCAAATAGAGACAGGTCTAGAATTTTTAGAATATGAATGCACTACTAAGAGATGAAAAAAAACGGAAGTATTAAGTGAGAATGGATATTTTTTCATCTAGATAAATAACTCATCATTCAATCTAGTGCACCATTTAGTTTTTTTTAAAGCATGGTGACCAACAAATAGCTTTAGATTAATTCTAAAAAATATGTACATAAAATATTTAATTTTACGAAGAGAGCATGAATTCAAATACACCATATTTTAGTTGATAAATCCGCCCCTTTGACCAAATTACCCTATTAATCTTTGCTACCCTTTTAATAGTTGGGACTATTTGTGAAGGAATTTGTCTCGTTATTCCTTTACAAATGTCTTGCTACTCCCCCTCGACTTTATTCAAGACTTTTTAGCACAATGAACTCTCAAACACCATGAATGAAGTCTTCAAAATAGGGAGTTGATCATGGGAAGATAATGAAACCTATTTATCATAATCAAGAAGTTATTTATGAAGAGTAAAATTATCACGATCCAAATTACAGGCGTAGTTGTGGCACTTACACTATCCTTTGGTAGGCGAAGCATTTCAAAACATTTACAATCATAACTTTTAAACATTACGAAGAATTACATAATATAACAAATTTCTTGGATAACATAAAACATCGTTTAACCCTTACAATATGTTCTCCCAAAACCTGACCTGACTTATACAAAGACTCTAAGATATAATGTAACAAAAGAATAAACAAAACCGCCCTGAATGAATAAGGGTGGTCTGACTAGGATGAAGATCAAGGTTGTCAAGATGAGTGGCCTGCCTTAACCCTCCAGTGCTCCAAGTTGTAATCTGAATCGACCCAATACCTGCATCCACATAAAAGATGTAGTAAGCGTAGCATGAGTACACAACGTACCCGTGTAGGCATCATAGACCGACAATGACAGAAGTTACGTAATAGAAATAAACATTAAGTTGACTCTCACATAATTCTACTCCACACGATTAAATGAACTACATAAGTCACATTGTTCATATAAGAGTTCAATATACAAATGAGTAATGTCCAATTCATATTAGACATAGGGATCTTACAAGTAATACTCACCGATTATTAAAATATGTCTAAGTCATGTTTATGTTGTCACCACCTACCCAAGTTATCAAATAATCAAATAAGACAGGTTGACATTAGTACACAACATCATATAACAATCCTTTTTAAGGAGTATCGCGATTAGTCTAACCATAACAATATTAGCTTTATATTATCTCTAACTCTTAGACTTCTTACAGTTTCATACACATAAGGACATGACACATATTATTCATTAACGTCTTTATTATACTTAAATAAGAGCCTACGTTGTATAACCTCTGATTAAGGGAGGCATTTATCACATGCATATCATACAAGTCGGTAATTACAACAACAACGCCCAATAATTCTTACTAGACACCCTACCAAATAATGCTATCAATCACCAAATAGTGCGAGGACTCAGATGATTTGATTCACATATTAGATCTGACAACTAGACACCACTTATCACAATAACCGTTCGACATAAATAACTCAGACTTATGAAGGTACAACTTATAGAATCCAATCCACAAAAAACAAGACAAATCATGGCAACCAATCCAGTCTAAAGTAGTCAATCCAATTCACCTAAGTTCATTCAGTCACGTTATAACTTAACAGAATCAATGTATTTAATGTATGAGATGAAAATGGCAGGTACCTTTCATAAACCAGTATACATACGTTCAAATTCTATAACCTATAACCCATGGGGGACCCACATCGTCCATATAATGCGCCGTCGAAATTAGCCTAAGGCTGATTCCCCAAATAACTCATCAACACAGTTCAACACTGATACCCATCCAAGCGTTCATCACACCTGATGTCTCAAGGGGGCTACATAGGAAGCCCTTATCGAGCCTGGTCTGGGAATCTATTCGGGTAAAATAGCATTAGGAATGACTTTTGTGTAAACCAAACTACGGAAGATTTTGACATCCCACGAAGGGATACATAGGCAGTCTACGTAAGACTCCGTCCCTATATTATATAATTTATCTTCCCCTTTCCTTTTAAGAATTCTTAAGACGCAAGGGGTAGCCCCGAGTCGCTCCCAATACTATCATGGTAGCAAGTTAACAATAGACTCTCACATCAAAATCCTAAAATCCAAAATAGCCAAAATACCCAAAAACCCCTGAATGAAGGATCAATCAAATATTTGGATCAAATGCATGAGTCTATGTGCTTTTGTGTGCAATTTTATCTGTGATATCTTGTATTATTTATTTGTCACTAACATACTAACATCATCTGATTTTGTGTTTTTCTTATCTTAAAGAGGGGGTCGATTCGTGTCATATCATGCTGACATATTTCACAAGATCTAAAGCTGGAACAACATCTCTTTCTGAGCAGAACAAAGAACAATAACTGGTACTTCGAATATAACGAACGTAACAAAGACACACTAGTCATAGGGGAAACCAAACCCTCTAACCCTATGGAAGCATCACACTGTGAATATATGATCAATATGAAATTTGAAAGAGTCGCAGACCTTCAAGAAAAGGTCGCAAGAGCTGAAATAGCCAATACCACTAGAAAAGCACCTGTTGAGACAAGAATGCCTCCTCCGCCATTTCCATCTCAGAGTTCGTCATTACCTGACCACTTTTCAACTTACCTTGATGGAATCATACCGCCTACCCAAACTTTACTCAATGCTGAAATTCCCTATATTGGTACTTATTACCATACCCACTACCCGCCAATACTACCCAAATTCGTAGGACTTACCGGTCGGTGCCTTCATACCAAGAACCACTACCTACTCACACAGATCACATCATATATCCAAATACTACAACTCATCATACTTGATAAACTACCACCACTCCCGAAACTGCCAAGCTAACACACAATATCCTTCCACACCCCTGTCACTCCAATTGTCTCTACCCCAGAAGTAGACCATTACGAGGAGATTCAATGGACCTATATGGCCAAACAAAACAAATGGGACAAATAAATAGAGAAAACAATAGTAGATTTGCTCGAGAGGTATAACAAGGCAACTCAAAAGGCAATGAGATATTCAATGGGATAGGAAATCCCAAAGCCCACTTATGGTCATAATGTGACCAACTGGCGGAGTAAGGAGAAATCTGGCCCTACTCATGAGACTGTTCAGTTGGAGCCTGACCGGAGAAACTTCTGAGTGGTTTATCGCTCAAGACATATACTACTGGGCTACTTGCGAAGACATGGAAAATGTTGTATGGTAAGATTCTGATTTAATGTGGACACTGTACCCAAATGATACTATTTGGAGAAGGTCAAACAGAAGTCTACTGATAACTACCGCATGTTTTCTATGGCTGGAAGATCATTTTCCGAGCTATTCAAAATGGGAGAGGTTATACAGGATGGCGAAGACAATCAACAAAGCACCACATGACTCATGAGGAATAAGAAAGAGGATGTGACAAATGTCTCCTATGCACCCAGTTCCAAGAAGATAATTCATGAACCAACTAGTTCATGAATTTGACTACATTGAAGGCTCCAAATTCGCCCAAAGGAAGATCAAGAGGTGGACAAAATGTTCATCCAAGTAAGTGCAAGGAATCGAAGCTTCCACACATATTCTATGAAGAGTTCAAGTTCATGCATTCTTCTACCTGGGAACCACAAAAGGGTGTTCATCCTTGTCTCTAAGTAACACCAAAATCTTTCTCATTGTTCCTATAATGGCGGATAAGTTCTTTGATCACCAAGTAAACTTGAACCTTTCCCCATTTGTCCCCACCTAGACCATATAGTTTGTGTCTTTTATTATTATTATTATAGAATAGTCCATATTGTAATATAAATAGGACCCTTATGATATGTAAATATGCAGAGAATTTTATTATATATAAAATTTGAGTGTTTACTCACAAAAGCTAAGTCTTTCAACCCTAGGTTGTTATTCTTAGTTGGTTCTCCGGGAGGACCTTTGGTTATTGTATAAGCGAAACCCCTAGTGTAAGTTGAAACTAGGACTATGTGACCTAGTTAAACCCAAGCTAAGGTTTGCCTTTGGTTAAGACTATGTTACTTAACTAAGCACAAATACTCGAAATAGCCACCAAACGCCACCCTATCAGACAAACTGAGAACCCGAGAACCCCATCTTTGGTGTGCATTGTCGATCCAAATATCACCAATACCCGAACAACTTACCAAAAATAACCCTTCCCTTCTTGCATCAGATTGGTATTATATCCAAACATTCCTGTCCCACACATAAACAATATGGCTTACTCAAAATAAGAGTATTGGAGGATCGTAGGTGATGTTTTGGCCGAATGTGTTAAAGCCTTTGAATGAGCTTATGGGTCATTCTGTGGTGAACAAAAAATATCATGGGGTTGTGTAAAGCAACCCGAGATATGAAAAGCAATAATACCATGATCATGGAAGTTCCTCTTCTATGGAGGAGGTCGAAATCGAGGAAGACCTAGAGGAAGGATAAAGTGGTGCCCTTTGTACTAACCCATGGTATCATGTTGAAGGAAGGGAAAATACCTCCTTTGTTAATCCATTGTATGAAAAAAAAATATGGAGCAAGATTTTACTTTTTCAAAGGTGTGTGAAAACTTAGTTCTTCGACATGTGCTAAGTGTTCAACTTGAAGAACACAAGGAAACACAAGGCGAACAATTATTTTCACTCGATTCAAAGTTAAAGACAAGGTGTGCAATATGATCACTAATGAAATAACCTCACCATGGAGTGAACAATTCCTAAGCTGGTATTGAAAGATTTTTTTTATAAATTCGGTGGAGCTAAATTTTCTTCCGAAACAGAATTGAGAAGCAGATCCCAACAAAAAAGGAACCGAGAAGAAAGTGCATGGAATATGACCTTCGAAATCTAGTTTGGTGTGAACGAATAGTTTGTAATGCCACTTGGATGGTGTGACATCCCAAACTCTTCCTTACACGAGGTATCACATCCACCATCGAGAATTTGACATTTTTCGAGGACATTAATGATACCCACCCAAGGTGGAATATATTCTAAGTTGGTCTGACCATACATGAGTCGTTGCAGTAAATAGTTTCCTTGACCCGACTTCTTTTTCTCATCATTTCATTCGGAATTATTGTTACCTTTCTGTCCCTATCCATGAATTAATGAGAAAAGATGAGTATGAGTGGTTTTGGGGAACAATAATGTTATTTTAAGCATTGGAGGAAACGATTTGTGAAGCCTCGATCCTAATTATGCCAAGTCGTGAAGGACCATTGGACGTCAAACATAAAATGAGAGTTGGTTCCATCTTTTGCTCTAGAACAACTTTGACTAGTGCATCATGCCCTTATTCTACCTATGGCAAGACATTATATTTTACGGGATTCGTGGCACAATGCGAGCATCATTTTTGCCAAAACTGATTGACTTGTATTCAGAACCTATTTGGAAATTTTTGAGAAAGGCTCCCCAAAGATAAAACTTCATGACTTATATAATAGTTGAAGTATTACATTAACACTTGTTAAAAACTGATTACCACAATTAGACGACAAGAAATTGAGGGCAAATTCTTTCAATGAAGGGGAGATTGATTAAAGAATGCCCGCAGACTTAAACTCTCAGCTGAAGTCGAGGGATGCTTTACTAAGAGTGCCAACGATGATCCATAAATCTACAGTTACATTCCTCGTGTGACATGAAAAATGGAGTGGAGTTGGAGTTGTCATGTGAATATCTAAGAATCATGTTTATTTCGGCTTTGTATGTAGGTCCTGGTCGAAGAACATTTTGTTTCTTTTAGCTTGTCCTTATTTCTTAGATTTTATCTCTTTTTAGGACATATTTAATGTACCATGTAATAAGACAAGGTAATCAATGACAATGATGTAAGGGAAATGGATTACTAGGCCGAGAGGACAAGTTGGCAAGGATAAGAGGATGTCTAGAACATCTGAAAGGAATTAAACCAAGATATAAATGACAAGAATGATCTTGAAGTTAAGGCTTGCATGAAGATATTTCATGAACCAACTAGTTCATGAATTTGACTACATTGAAGGCTTCAAATTTGGCCAAAGGAAGATCAAGAGGTGGCTGAAATGTTCATCCAAACAAGTGCAAGTAATGAAAGCTTCCACACCTATTTCAAGAACTATTTCAAGAAGATAACATTTATGAAGAGTTCAAGTTCATGCATCCTTATACATGGGAAACACAAAAGGGTGTTCATCATTGTCTCCAAGTAACACCAACACCTTTCCCTTTGTTCCCACAATGGCCGAGAAGTTCCTTGATCACCAAATAAATCTGAACCCTTCCCCATGTGTCCTCACCTAGACCGTGTAGTTTGTGTCTTTTATTATTATTCTAGAATGGTCCATGTTGTACTATAAATAGAACCCTTAGGATATTGAAATATGCAAAGAGTTTGATTATTTATAAAAGTTGAGTGTTTACTCACAAAAGCTAAGTCTTTCAGGGTTGTTATTCTTAGTTTGTTCTCCGGGAGGATCTTTGCTTCTTTTGTAAGACAAACCCCTTAGTGTAAGTTGAAGCTAGGACTGTGTGACCTAGGTAAACCCAAGCTAAGGTTTTCCTTTTGTGTAAGTTTGGTTAAGACTGTGTGACTTAACTAAGGTCAAGATTAAAGAACCCCCTTGGTTGCAAGCGAACGTTAGAACTTGTATGATCCAACCTAGCCTAATCCTTGGGTCTATATTAAGGTTTTCGGCCACCCTTACTTTGCTTGATCACGGGCTTGTACTTAGAAATCCCAAACTAGACCTTGTTGAATTGGTCACCGTCGTCTTGGTATCGACTCGGGCATTAAAACCCCTGTGTCCATATCCTTGTTCATACCGACTGTCCCAATCACATGGTTTGACCTCGGGTTTGCAACTAGCATCTCGTGTTCATTTCTTGCCGAAACCACTTCATTCTTTCTACGACCATATCCCACAAGATTCCATAAACACCCCCACCAAAGGTCCCCAACCGAAACCACCCATAAAGTCCCGTCCAATCCCGACAACACCAAATAGTCCGCATAACACACCTTACCGATAACCTCACTGGTTCAGTTCTTTTCCACCGCCTTGACATCACCAAAACACCAAGTCCCAAACATCATCCTGACCCTTAACACACCCGTAATAACTCTACAAAATTTCTAAATCCTTTTCAAAGCACAACTACCTGAAATAGCCAACAAACACCACCCTATTCGGTAAAACCGAGAACCCCATTTTTGGTGTCCAATTTAGGTTCGATTCGAATATCACCAACACCCGACCCGCTTACCCAACATCACCCTTCCTTACTTGAATCACAACATCTCTAAGTGTGTATATCTTCACCATAAAGCCCAATGCATTTCTTCTACGCACAACTAAACTATGAAACACCCGCCCCCACTTACCAAGCTCCATAACCAAATTACAAAACACCAGCTCATACTTACCAAGCTCCACAACTAAATTATCAAGTGCCCACACTCGTCTACCGAGCTCTATAAAATCAACTGCCTCAGCCACATATGATTTTCCATGTCATAACTTCTAAAATAATTCATCTCAGCTATTCACCCCGCTAATTGAAACTTAGACAAAATTGTTTGAAAGGTTGAGCGCAACTGGACTCATCTATATTGTTCCACCCAAACATGTCAATCCCGAAAGTCACTTTAATTGAGATGATCAGACACGTGCCTACTATTCCGATAGAAATGGGCACATCACAGAGGACTACATTAATTTGAAACAATAGTTACATGATTTGAATGACAAAAGAGAGATTACCTTACAAACACAGTGCTAAATGTAAACACCAATTCTCTACCCAATTACGGTAATAATCACATCCACATGATTGAGTAGGAAGAAGATTGGGATATATGCAAGCCATTTATGCAAGAATCTATTCAAGGTCTATAGAAAATGGTGGCCTCTCTAACCTTACAAGAATAACCTCAGTTAAATGTGTTAATCTCAATATCAGTTATAACACAAGTATATCAAGCAATGATATGGGTTATGAGAAAAACATTTATCAAGGCAGTAGTCACCCATGGTATGAAATGGTCCAGGAGATGCCACACTCTCGAGGAATTAGCACAAGGAGCACCTACAAAATAAGGAAATTAGAAAATGCCTATTATAGAATGAGAGGCTGAGGACCTCCGGTGAAAAATGCAACCTAAATAATATTTCATCGTTGAACATATGAATAAAATGGCAGCCCAGATATCAGTGATGGAACTGCTACTAATTTCTTCACAGCAACACCGGGACTTGATAAGAGTCTTGGACGAACCACATGTCCCTGCTAGCATAAGCAGTGAGAATTTGGCTGACATGGTGGCCCATGTTATCGTAGCCCATCATATTTCATTTACCCTAGATGAGTTTCCAAAAGAATGAATAACACACAACAAGGCTGATCGATGTATTTTATATACACTTTTCGAGTCATTTTTAGTTAGTCTTTTGTCCTTTTTTTGTACAAATAAGTGTCGTATTAGGATGATTTTCCTTTCTTTTGAGTCAAAGTGGTTAAAATGGTCAAATGGCGAAAAAGGAGCTAAAAGAGGGCAAAAGAGGAGGTTCCAAAGCTAAAAACAGAGAAAGTGGCGAACGAGGCAAAAACCCATACGGTAGCGCGGCACCTCCTGATCGAAGCGGGGCGCGCGCCAATATCCAGAGAGGCTGCAGAAGTCCCAGCGCCGCGGCGCCTCATGTCAATAGGTGCAGGGCCGCGGCGCCTAATTATCAGAGAGGCTACAGAGTTGCGGCCGCGGCGCCTCGCAACAGAGATCGGGCCGGCGCCAAATCACCCGAAGTGCCACAGTTCGGCGACGACGCGGAAAAATCGGGGTTTTGACGATTTTACGGGCCTGCGAGGAAAAGTTAAGGGCGGTTTCACTTATAAAAGGAGAACCCTAGGCAAATTTTAAGGGTCCCCCTTCTTGCACAACTCAAGATTTCTTGCTTGGAGATTGGAGACCATAATTTAGTACTTTCTTTTCCTTTTTCTTTTCTTTATTTCAGTTTTTGCATGATGAACTTTGAATTAGTTCTTGTCATATTTATGGCTAGGAACTAATTCTCTTATAGGGCTTTCCATGTTGATTCACTAGAAACTTATGTTATGAATTAATACATGTTTATGGTTATTGTTCTTCTTTGAGAGATTTATCCAATAATTGCGTTGAATGCTTGGTAATTAATTGACAACTAATTATCCTTATATGATTTTTAATTTACTTCGAAAGGAGAGATTGTGAATATGCTGTAAGTTGGGTAGACATTCTTGGATTGGGGATGAAAATACCTCAATTATTTATGTAGCGTTAATGAGAGGCTTAACAACCCTAATTTTGCGCATGGTGCGTGACGGTTAACTAAGTTTTTGTTCTTAATCCTCCTATAGAGTTATCTTTATCACCGAAAGGTATGTAAGGTGCAATACTGGGGTTGAGTGTTTATATATCCTTAACGGGAATATAAAACGATTTCAGAAACTCCGCTAGCTCAGAGAAGACCATAATTTGTTGTATTAATAAATAACATAAGCGGATAGTTGAGGAGACACGAAAGCCCTATTCCCATCACATCTGAAGTAAACTCATTAGATAAATTAGTCTTTATAATTCTTAGTTATAAACAACAAAATCAAATATTAATTTATCAAATAGATACCAAAAGATAGATAGTTGGTACTTGAACCCTAATCCTTGTGGACGATATTCGGTCTTATCAAGACTATATTACTTGTTACGATAACGTGCACTTGCGTTAAAGTGTGTGCATCTTTTCGCGCATCAAGTTTTTGGCGCCGTTGCCGGGGATTAGGCATAGTTCAATATCAAATTTATCTATTTTTAATTTCTAATTTGGTTTTTATTTTATTTTTTAATTTTAATTTTCACGTTTTTTTATTATTTATTTCAAAAATCAGGGTGCCGTGATTTATTGTCTGCTTTTGATCTATTTCAGGAAATCAGTTTATGCGAAGGAGAAGAGGAGCAGACACTCTTGTTCCCTTCAATCCAGAGATTGAGAAAACTCAGAATGCGAGCGAAAGAATCAGCGGATTGCAACCTTGATAGAGATGGACGACGTACAGAACAACAACATGATGAGAGAGGGGTTAGGTGAAAATCAACCTAATCCAGGAATACCTCGGCATGTACCTATGGATGTCGAGGAAAGAGTTCAAGTCCAGGCAGAAAGAAGCTTGGGAGACTATGTGCTGCCTAGAGTGAATGGAGCACATACATGTATTAGGCTCCCTGCCATAGGAGCAAACAACTTCGAGATAAAACCGACGATTCTGAGCATGGTACAGCACACAGTGCAATTTGGAGGGCTGCCATCGGAGGATCCACATATGCACATAGCTAATTTCTTGGAGCTATGTGCAACTTTCAGATATAACGGCGTTACTGATGATACCGTCAGATTGAGGCTCTTTCCCTTCTCACTCAGGGATAGAGCAAAAGTATGGTTGAATTCCATGCCAGCCGATTCGATTTTTACATGGCACGAGCTGGCACAGAAATTCCTAGCCAAGTTCTTTCCCCCATGCAAAGCAGCAAAATTGAGAGGGGAGTTGAACAACTTCTACCAAGCAGATGGAGAATCCTTATATGAAGCTTGGGAAAGGTTCAAAGACTTGCAGAGAAAATGCCCACACCATTGCATTGAGTTGTGGAACTTGGTCCACATCTTCTATAACGGTGGCGATAAACCAGAACCATCATAGATGCAGCAGCAGGTGGGGCATTCATGAGAAAAACAGCCCACGACGCTCACGAGTTATTAGAAGATATGGCCACCAACAACCATGTCACAGAAGAGAGGTCGACAAGTGGGAGGAGAACAGTGGGAGTCCACGAAATAGATTCCATTGCTCCCTTGAATGCCCAAGTGGCCCTTTTGGTAAAATAGTTGCAGCAACATACAGTGTCAGTGAATGCGGTCCAGATGCCTAAATGCTGTGAAATATGTGGTGGCCCACATACATTCGATAGGTGTCCTTCAGCTGATCCCAATAATATACCAATGGAGCATGCAGAGTGACAGGCCGTGGGTAATTATCAAAGGCCACAAAACAATCCATACTCCAACACTTATAATCCAGGGTGGAGAAATCACCTAAATTTCTCATGGAGAGGAGACCAGGGGCAGCAGAATCAATACAGGGGCCAGTACCAGAACCAGCAGAACCAGAATCAGCAGCTCTTCATTCAAGCCCCACAGCCTCAACAGTTCAATGCACCGGTTCATCAAGAAAATCCAGACGAGTAAAGCAATCGGATAAAGACTTGCCAACGCCTGCACTTCGATTCATGAAGCTAGATCCTCGTTCAGGAACTTGGAAACACAAGTGGGTCAGCTAGCAAAGAAGGCAAACAGCAGGCCACAGGGTACACTGCCAAGCAATACAGAGGTAAATCCGAGGGAGCAGTGTCAGGCAGTACATTTAAGAAGTGGCAAACAGTTGGAGCAGCAGTCTCTTCAACCAGCAGTTGGGCAAAGGGCAGAGAGAGAAAAAGAAAAGGTGGTTGAACCTAGCCCAGTGGTAGAGAAAACTCCAGAGAAGGAGTATACAGAAAAGATCCCTTTCCTCCAGAGATTACATCGGAAGACGGTTGATAAACAATTCTCCAAATTCTTGGAGATATTCAGGAAGCTGCATATCAACATACCTTTTATAGAGGCTTTGGAGCAGATGCCTTCCTATTTCAAGTTCATGAAAGAAATATTGGGGAAGAAGAACTTGGCAGAGTATGAGATAGTAGCACTAACGGATGAGTGTAGTGCTATCTTGCAGAAGAAGTTGCCACCAAAACTAAAGGATCCAGAAAGCTTTACACTACCTTGCACAGTGGGCAGGGTGACTTGCAACAGAGCTCTGTGTGATTTAGGGGCAAGTATAAATCTGATGCCCTTATCAGTATTTAAACGATTGGAGTTGGGTGAGGCCAAACCGACCACAGTGAGCTTGCAACTAGCCGATAGGACAGTGGTTCACCCAAGAGGAAAAATTGAGGACGTGATTGTCAAAATAGGAAAATTCTTCTTTCCTGCAGACTTCCTCATTCTAGACATGGAAGAAGATGCGGAAATCCCTATCATATTGGGGAGACCATTCCTAGCAACATGGAGAGCTTTGATTGATGTAGAAAGGGGAGAGCTAACATTAAGGGTGGAGAAGGAAGAAATGGTGTTTAAAGTTTTTAAACATATCATCGAGCCACCAACCATGAGCAGGTGCTTTGCAATCAGCACCATCAAGCCCCCCTGTGAGCCATTACAAGTCAACCAAAGGAAGATGAGCCCACGAAAGCAGGCATGGTTTGCCAAACCCCCACTGACGCAGGTATGTGTTCCTGAACTCCCCCTTACTGATAATGCTAAGAAGAAAAGAAGAAAAAGAAAACGCAAAATGTGGAGGAAATGGATTAGTTGGGGGCTTGATCCACCCCACGGTTATTAAACTAAGGAACTTGCGTCCGGCTAAAAGACGTTAAAGACAGCGCTACTTGGGAGGCAACCCAAATTATTTTGATTTATTTTATTTTAATATAGTAGTTTTTATTAAGAACGGTCTCACGGAGGTAGTGTTTGTGCTGTGATTGACAGGTACAGGCCAATAAATTGAAGGGCGAAAACTTGAAGAAAAGCAGGGATTTCCAGAAAAACGGGTTAGCGCCGCGGCGCCCAGGAGCAGGGCCGCGGCGCCAAAGATCAAAGGCTGAAGTTTAGCGCATGGCGCTGCCAGCGAGCGCGGCGAAATCGAAAAATGCCAAGTCTAAAGCGCGCGCCCGCCCATAACCAATGTCATGGCGAAAATCGAAGGAACTGAAGATCACGCCATTGCGGCTAAAGCGGCGCGGAAATCGAAACTTAAAAGCGCCGTAAATCAGATTTGCCCCAATTTCAAAACCAAAACCTAACCTTCTTCTCACAAAAACTCACGAAAAATCCACAAAATTACCCACAAATCCTCCACAAATCAAACCCAACCACAACAAAACTCTTAAATTCCTAAAACTCTTAGCTATCTCAACCAACAAAGCTCCATTCCATAGCCTCAAATCACCAATAGAAGCAAGAACATCGTGGAGAACACCATCAAAAAGGTAATCTTCACCTTTTTCTTGAAAGTTGCTAGTAGTCAAAGGAGGTAGTAGTTGGAGAAGTGTTGCATTGTGAAGTAGTTTGGGTGCTGAAAAATTGATTGTGAAGTTTGGAGAAGGAGTAGACAAGGAGGGTGTGGGTATTGAGTAGTAGAATTGAAGTTTGGGGGTGTTTGTGTTTTAGCTGCTAGATTGTTGATTGTGTTGGGGAACACTTGTGCTACTAAGTTGTAAGCTGTACAAAGTAAGTTAACCATGTCTGCCAGGAAAAGAAGAGCCTCCACATCCACCTCAGCCCCACATTACGATGATACTAGGTTTGTGAGCTACGAAGCCTTCCAAAGATACAAAAAGCTTAGTACTAGGCCCTTAATCCCTGAAAGGGGAATGGACTATCAGAGGGAGTCGTTTGGGGAAGAGGATGTTTATGAGCTCATTCGGGCAATGATTGAGTTAAGGGGGTGGATGAGATTTGTAAATCCGGAGAAGATAGCACCAGTAAACACAACATTGGTGCGTGAATTCTATGCCAATTTTCCGGAAAAGATGGCAATGGGATGCTTTGTAAGGGGAAATTATGTGCCTGTGACAGCAGAAGATATAAATACACAATTGAAGACGATTGATGTTGAAGAAAGTGATGATTGGAACCACTTTAGAACATGGTCTAGAAGCACCTCCAACATCGACTGGAATGCCGTCGCAGACACAGTGAGTTACCTTGAGGCTGCATTTGATATTGCAAGAAATGGGTCAAGAGGACTGAGCAGGTGCTAGTTCAACAAAGCAGCCAAGGGTTGGCTATATTTCGTCAGCGCCCGCATGATTCCATCCACGCACTTCACCAGAGTGCCAGAATATAGGATCAAACTGATATATGGAATTATGAGGGGGATGACGATTGATGTGGGAAAGAAATAGTGCAGAGCATTGAGGAAATCAGCAGGTTGGTGACAACGGGTGGATTGGGACATGGCTCAGTTATCACCAGTTTGTGCAACATGAATGGGGTCCCAATCCTACCCACTGATACTAATGAGAAAAACCAACTGCCTGTGTCCTATGGGATAGTGCACTCTTTCCCAGACCCAAGCCCCCCAGCTGCCAGAAGAAGAGTACAACCAGCAGCAGCAGCAGCAGCAACAGAGGCCGTAATGAACGAAGATGAGCCTGAAATAGGGGCTCAATATGAGGCAGGACCTAGCCACCAGCCAACCACAGAATCAGAACCTCCAGTGCCTATGATGGAGCAAGTGCTCCAGAACCAGAAAATGATGATGCAACATTTCGACACAATGATACAAGGACAAAATGAGTTGAGACAGGGACAACATGAGTTGCTACAAGGGCAACAAGAATTGAGGCAGGAGCAACAACAGTTGCACCAACAGTTTGACGAGATGAGTTCCCTGTTCAACCAATGGTCGATGCATTATCCACCGCCACCACCACCATTTTAGCCAAAGTCTGTAAGTGTCCTATTTCTTTTATTGTCTTTGAGTCTACACACATTGGGGACAATGTGTGATTTAAGTTTGGGGGTGTTTTATTTGTGTCTTGTTTTATTTGTGTCTTGTTTTATTTGTGTCTTGTTATGTGTTATTCAAGTCTTTTTATTGTTTTTATGTATTTTTTGAGTCACAATTTTTTTCTTCTTTTTGAGTCATAATTGTCTGTCAAAAGATCATGTATGTTGTAGTTGCCAGAAACACCTAGTGAAGTAAGGTGAAATAATGTAATGGAATAAAAGAAACTATCTAAACACCTAGCATAGATATGCCAAAAACTCACAAAATCTGTCTATTTGGAGTTTCTTGCTTAAATCGTGCATGCTAAATGATGAATACTTATGTGTTATGATTGCTTGCTATTTGAGGCGAAATAGTTAGGATATGCATGTTAGGGAGATGACTCAGGCATTTCTTTGATAGTCAATTCTTACCACTCTTTTCTATCCCGGACTTTAAATATATCCCTAGTCAGCACCATTGAGCCTAAAAATTGAAACTTCTTCTTTGACACCCTATATTCCCACAAATTGTGTCATAAGTAAAAATGTGAAGTAGTGGAATCAAGTGTGTTAAAAAAGAGACAAAAATAGTGAATGAACTTGTTGCACCCCAATAAAAAAGTAATAAGAAAGAGGCAAAAGCCTAAGTTTGGGGGTGCTTGTTATTATTATACTCTTCACTCTCCCAAACCAAAAGAGGAAAAAGATAGAATTGAAGTGAAGAAAAGAACCAAAAGAAAAGGGAAAAATGGAAAAGCTAAAGAGCTTATGGTACACAAAAATGAGCCTAAATGCCTATTTTTACCAACCCCTACCTAAGCCTACATTACAACCCTTAAAGTCCTGAAGATCTCTTTTATGCATATCCAGGATTAGTGGAGAATAGCAAGTAAAAATGTCATAGGATTTTTGAATTTATATGCATGATTTAGTATATTGACTTCCATTAAGCATGATAAATATGAGTTTGCGAAATATCTAGCTTAATGTGTTTAGTGTGCTGAAATTTTATGCTATATGTTCCTGCATATTATTTTGCTAACCTTCATGTTTTTCTAGTTAACACTAATGCAGCAAAAGTGATCAATGCCAGTGAGTCTTTTATTTTTCGTTTCTTTGAGTCTTTTATTTCTTTCTTTCTATCTTTGCTCGAGGGCGAGCAAAGGTTAAGTTTGGGGGTATTTGATCGGTGTATTTTATATACACTTTTCGAGTCATTTTTAGTTAGTCTTTTGTCCTTTTTTTGTACAAATAAGTGTCGTATTAGGATAGTTTTCCTTTCTTTTGAGTCAAAGTGGTTAAAATGGCCAAATGGCGGAAAAAGAGCTAAAAGAGGGCAAAAGAGGAGGTTCCAGAGCTAAAAACAGAGAAAGTGGCGAACGAGGCAAAAACCCATACCAGCGCGCGCGCTCCCGCGAAGCGGTCGCGGCGCCAATATCCGAGAGGTCAGAAGTCCCAGCGCGGCGCCATGTCAATAGGTGCAGGGCCGCGGCGCCTAATTATCAGAGAGGCTACAGTTGCAGCGCCGCCCTCGCGAGCCAGAGATCGGGCCGCGGCGTAAATCACCCAATGCCACGGTTCCGCACCGCGCACCGATAGCGGCGCGCGCGCCGACGCTGAAAAATCGGGTTTTGACGATTTTAGGTCGATCTGCAGGGAAAAGTTAAGGGCGGTTTTCAGCCTATAAAAGGAGAACCCTAGGCAGATTTTAAGGGTCCCCCTTCTTGCACAACTCAAGATTTCTTGCTTGGAGATTGGAGACCATAATTTAGTACTTTTTTTTCCTTTTTCTTTTCTTTATTTCAGTTTTTGCATGATGAACTTTGAATTAGTTCTTGTCATATTTATGGCTAGGAACTAATTCTCTTATAGGGCTTTTCATGTTGATTCACTAGAAACTTATGTTATGAATTAATACATGTTTATGGTTATTATTCTTCTTTGAGAGATTTATCCAATAATTGCGTTGAATGCTTGGTAATTAATTGACAACTAATTATCCTTATATGATTTCTAATTTACTTCGAAAGGAGAGATTGTGAATATCTTTGTAAGTTGGGTAGACATTCTTGGATTGGGGATGAAAATACCTCAATTATTTATGTAGCGTTAATGAGAGGCTTAACAACCCTAATTTTGCGCATGGTGCGTGACGGTTAACTAGGTTTTTGTTCTTAATCCTCCTATAGAGTTATCCTTATCACCGAAAGGTAGGTAAGGTGCAATACTGAGGTTGAGTGTTTATATATCCTTAACGGGAATATAAAACGATTTCGTAAACCTGCTAGCTCCGAGAGAAGAAGACCATAATTCGTTGTATTAATAAATAACATAAGCGGATAGTTGAGGAGACATGGAAGCCTTATTCCCATCACATCTGAAGTAAACTCATTAGATAAATTAGTCTTTATAATTCTTAGTTATAAACAACAAAATCAAATATTAATTTATCAAATAGATACCAAAAGATAGATAGTTGGTACTTGAATCCTAATCCTTGTGGACGATATTCGGTCTTATCAAGACTATATTACTTGTTACGATAATGTGCACTTGCGTTAAAGTGTGTGCATCTTTTCGCGCATCAAAGGCTCTCTATATCATCGTCAAATATAAGATAATGTTGTGGCGCGAGTACTAGTGGACAACAGAGCCGACCTCACTATCTGGGACGAATCTACGCTTAGATAATTAGGCTACGATGTCGGAAAAATATGCCATAGTGGTACGAATGTAAGAGATTTCAATGGAGCCAAATATGATCTCATTAGAGAAGTGGACCTCAATATCCAAATGAAGCCCGCTGAGTTCGGTACGGAATTCCAAGTCATTATGATCATCTCTAACTATAATTTACTATTGGGAATACCGTGGATCCATATGGCTGGAGCGGTACCATCCTCTCTGCACCAGTCTCTGAAATTTTTGTGGGAAGACCATGAGGTAGTGATTCATAGAGAAGGTAGAATCCACAACTACCCCAACAATTATGTACTGGTAATTGAAGAAGTTCCCAAACGCACAAACTTCTAGATGGTAGAGCTGGTAGGAGATTCCTATAGAAGAGATAATGAATAAACACATATTCCACCAGTATACAAGATGATTGCATCTGATATGCATCAGAATGGGTTCGAACCCGGGAAAGGTTTGTGTAGAGATTTGCAAGTTGTAACAGAGTTATAATCCATCTCAGAAAATAGTTTACATTTTTTGGCCTTAGGTATGTTCCTGACCCTGAAGAAGCCTCTGAAATGGACCAGAATAAGTGGGTTCCCCAAAGTTACACAAGCTAATTCTGAACTTGTACCAGTCATTCTCATTTTGAATGTCAATGCCCAATGACGAAGATATAGAAGAAGGGTTAGAGATGTTGCTCCAAGAGGAAGATTGTGTTCTGATACTGGAGGAATATAGTGAAGCACCCAGCATATGTGATGCTGATCTAGGCGAGCAACTATCCAACTAGACCTCTACCCCACTCTTGACTCCTCGGTAGATACGATGAATTTAGATTTCTTTTTAAAATCAGTTAAAGTTGGCGGAGGCCTGAATGTTCACCATTTGCACCTTTTAATTTCTTTGTGATGTTTTTAAAAAATGGAAATGACTTGATGTTTATCCGAGTTAGACAACAATTTGTACTTCAGTTATCAAATTAATGAAGCCTCAGTTTATGTGGAAAACAATTTTCACTTTTTATGCATATGATTTTTATACACTACCCATACTTTTCCTTGTTTTTACTAATATTAATAAAACAACTCATAATATCCTGACATTCCGCGAAACGAGTGAGTCAAGTGACACAGAAGAAGTGAAATATGAGGAATACGATGAAGAAAACCACGTTACCTGTGGGTCTTGTCGAAGAGGTAGAATAGTTTGAGAATAAACAGAAACCCAATTTAGATGAGACTAAAGTGGTCAACCTTGGGGATGAAGAAAAAATCAATGAAACTAGGATTAGTGCGCATTTGGAAATGCCCCAAAAAGAGGAATTGATAATCTACTAAGAGAATATATCGACATCTTCACGTAGTCATACTTAAACATGTCTAGGCTAAGCACAAACATAGTGGTCCACAAGTTACCCATCAACGAAGGTTTCACCCCATTTAAGTATAAAATCAGACAGTTCAAACCGGACTTCAGTATCCTAATGAAGGACGAAGTTGCAAAACAGATCAAGTCTGGCATACTGGAAGTAACTCCATATCCGAAATGGCTAGATAACATTGTGCATGTACCAAATAAATCGAAAAGATTTGGATTTTTGAGGACTACCATGATCTTAACAGAGATAGTCCCAAAGATAATTTTCCACCCCTGAACATCCACATACTCATCGATAACTGTGCGAAACATGAGTTGAAATCATTTGTGGATTACTTTGCTGGTTACAATCAGATTCTGATATGCAAAGATGATGTATAAAAAATAATCTTAATCACCTCATGGGAAGTATACCATTATCGTGTGATGTCATTCAACCTCAAGAATGCCGGCACCACTTATATGATAGAAATGACTGCCATATTTCATGACATGATGCATAATGAAATAGAGGTTTATGTAGATGATGTTATAATAAAATTGAGGAATAGCTTATAACGTACCACAAACTTGAAAAAGTTCTTCGACATGCTTGAGAAGTTCAATCTAAAGTTAAACCCGACCAAGTGCGAATTCAGAGTGCCCACCGAAAAAATGTTGGGAATTATAGTCGGCTAGAGTGGAATATAACTAGATTCCTCAAATATCAAATCCATCCAAGAACTTCCTCCACCAAAGGCCAAGAAAGACATCATGAGTTTTCTGGGAAGGTTGAACTATATCATATGTTTTATAGCATAGTCCACGACAATCGTGGAACCTATTTTCAAGTTGCTAAAAATGATGCACCCACTATGTGGACAAATGAGTGTCAAAGGTCTTTGATACTATCAAGAATTACCTCTCCAACGCACTATTATTGGTACCTAAACTCTATCGATCTGGACGGGAGGGGCGTTACTAGTACCTTTGCCCCTATCAACACTAGCTTGATGACTAGTAGTTGCTCTCGTAGAAACTTACATGACTGAAAAACGGGATAGAGCATGAATTAGACTCGAAATTATTTAACTCTGTTCTATGAAGTGAAAGAACAGTAACAATCCTTATATGTCGACAGCCCCTTATTTATAATTGTGGTGTATAATACACCCATAAACAAGACTCCACAAGACATTGCTCACAAACTCCGTAGGGCTGACCTGCTCTGGTACTATGTTTGTCACACTCTAAACTAGGGGGTTTCCAGCACTTGGTTCCATACTGGCCCAAGCGTACCACTTTGATAAAGAGACTCATGTAAGAATTGAACTTCCAGCTGACAAAGTCGTACTGGGATACAATCCAAACAATAATATTATAGGAGGGTTGACAAAGCCATAATCTATAAGTCAAGATGTAATACAACCTCATAGGGTGATCAAAGAGGGATCAACCTAACATACATATATATATATATATATATATATAACAAGGCCAAAAAGGCCGCAACATAAGTCAACAAAAGATAACCTGGTTGACAAGGCCACACATCACATCTAAAAATAAAAGAAAAGTCGTTGAGCCTCTACGAGTACTTGTAATGTTATATGGTTAGGACAGGGCCCCAACCTACCCATTATATATATATATCTACACCTGACATACTCGACACATGAACAAGGGAGCTATGGAAAATATGAAATTTACCCATTACTGGCTGGAATTCAACAGCTCCCTCTGATGTGGTATCCCTATCTCAAATATTTTGCTTCTACCCTCAACTAGTGGTATCCCAATCTTAAATCAATCTTTAAAAATACTTGGCACCCTGTAGTTGATAGAATAAATCATCGATCCTCAGAAGTGGATATTTCTTCTTGATAGTATCTTTAATCAATTGCTTCTAATCATTACATATCCTGAATGAACTATCCTTCTTTCGAACGAACAACACTGGCGCGGCGGCCCATGGCGAAATTTTTAGGCTTGATAAAACTTTTTCCCATCAAATCCCTCAACCGATCCTTTAATCCCTCAACTCAGCGAAAGGAATTCAGTAAGGAGGGACATACATCTATTTTGTATCTAGAAGTACATCAATAGTAAACTCGATCTCCCACTCTTAAGGGATACCCGAAAGTTCATCCGGAATACATCAGGAAACACATTAGCTATAGGTACAGACTAAAAGGTCAGAGGCTCTACACTTGCATCCCTGACCCAAACAAAATGATAAATATAAACTTTGAAACTCATCTTTCTCGTCTTCATGTAGGAAATAAACCTGTATTTCGGTGTAAAACAATTACCTTTCCATCCAAGGATCGGATAGCCTGGGAAACAAAATTTAACAACATTTATTCGGCAATAATAGTTTGCATAACAAGAATCCAACCAATCCATGCCCATAATAATATCAAACTCAACCATAGGTAACTCGGTAAGATCAACCAAAGTAGTCAAAGTAGGACTGTTACAAACTGTCATGGTACAATTTTTATAAATTTTCCTTGCTATAATCATCTCACCAATCGGTGTAGCCACTTTATATGGCTTGGAAAATAATTCCGGTTCAAATCCAAACTTGCTAGCAACAAAGGGCATAACATAGGAGCAATTAGATCATGTATCTATCAATGCATAAATACCATAATGAAGACAAATAGTATACTGGTAACAACATTTAAATATGACTCTAAATATTAGCGACCTGATAGGAATATAGGCAGTTATGCGCACCACCTGAATTGAAGGCTCCTTCTAAGCCTCTGCCTCTACCTGCTGGAGTTTGTAGCCTACCACTCTACCGACATACACTCGATGAAGATGCTGGTGTTGATGCCATTGACTATGTCATACCACCTCTACTTCTACTCTACATATAGTGACCAGGATTTCATCTCCAATAAGACATACTGGCGCCCTGATGACACTGTCATGAATGTGTCCTACTATACTGTCTACAAGGTGGTAATGATAGTCTCATCTGGCCTGAACTCCTTTTTCTTTATAAACTCGAAGCTCTCGAACTTTTCCCTAGCCCAGACTGAGCATGCCTATCATGTCTAGATCACTGAACTAGGATGGAGTGCTATTCGAAAATCGAGGCATATGTTTAGGGAATCACTCTCTGGAGCTACCTGATGCTTCCCTGAACGACCCAGTTGATCTTTCCCTCTTGGTTAACACTCTCTCTATATATCTATCATCTCAGAGCTGATACTTATAGTCCTCAACACTTTAAGCATAGGCCCGTATCCCGAAAATATCCATGTCGCTATTCAAGGAGGTCACCGTAAACTCTCCAATTAGACATAGATCCAAACATGATTTAAATCGATGAACTCGAGCCCTCATTATATCCATGATATTCGAGTCATACCTTGCTATAGAATCAAACTACAAACCATAATCCCGAACACTCTTTCCCCTCTGCTTGAGGTTGAAGAAGCACTCTACCATAGCCTCTCGTACCTCTAATGGGAAATAATTAGGAAGACAAGCATCTACAAAATTTCACCATATCGCGAAAGGTGCATCTAGGCCATAGGAGGAAGACTCCACTAGACACAGCTCTACATACATATACAACTCTTATGACACATCTAAACAAAGGCTCTGATACCAAGTGTGTCATGCCCCAAACCCGACCATATACATAATAGGCATCCGATGATATGAATAGCATCAGAATCACCTTATAAATCACTAAAAGTTTACCTCTTTTAACAATATTTCATTATTTAATCAAACAATGTATAAATAGCTAGACAAAATCATGATCACAATTTTGAAATAAAATCAGGGAAGTCTATTATAAATATGTTGTCATAATCGTATCAACAACCAATGAGTCAAAAAATGACTTCAACATCTAACCACAGTATAAATACACCAAATTCCACATCAAAGTCAAGCATTATTCTACTCGTAACAAGTTTTACATGAGTACCTCACCTCCAACTTGAGGGGGTTATTGTGATTGTGTTTAATTCATCACCATTCTTGTGTGTAGCTGACCATTCTTGTTGTAATGCTCTAGCAACATGCCATTGTTAGTTTAGAAGTTAGTTGAGTAGTTAGGATCAATTTCTCTGTTAATAGGTTGTTAGAAGTTAGTTAGGAATACTTAAATGCGACAGTCAAAAACTCAAGCTCAAATTATAAATACTTGAAAAAATATCTTTTCTAGTTAGGGTATGTTTGGTATGAAGGAAAATGTTTTTCATATAAAATATTTCCTTAAAAAACAAGTGACTTCTTAATTATTTTCTAGTGTTTGGCAAAGAAAAAAGATTATCCCAATGAGTTATGTATAAAGAGTATGTAAAGCTCAATTTTGTATGATTAAGATGAATAATCAATACATGAGAATTTCTCTCTCTATAATACTCTAATCTTGTTCTCTGGTTTAGGGTTCTCATTCCCTTTGAATTCAGATATACTTACATGATATCAGAGCGATTGAGTTGATAATACTAGCTCAGTATCAATTCAATTCTACTTTTTTTCATTCCGCAAACTTTTAATTTTTATTCTAAAAAATTCTGTGATAATTGAATTCAAGTGACCGAAAATCATGCATATAACTCTGTGAATACAAGTGCAGAAACTAAAGAACATGAGAATGTGAATTTGACCGAAATTGACTATAATCATCCATTGTTCCTCTCTCCAGCTGATGTTAGCGGCATTCTAATCATATCCTTCCAACTTACAGCTATCGAAAACAACTTTATCTCGTACCGGTATATGTGTATTGCTCTTCTAGGTTGTAATAAGTTAGGGTTGGTAAATTATTCTTGTGTAAAAGATATATTTCCTGAATCTATAAGTGATAGATGGGAGAGGGTGAATGTCATTGTATTATCGTGGATGATCAATTTTGTGTCTAGTGGTATTTGGAGGTATTATGTACGTAATAAGTACATGAGTTGTTTGGGATGAACTTCAAGAAAGGTTCAGCAAGATTGATAGCTGTAGGTCATACAATATTCATAAATAGATTGCAACATTTAATCAAGGTTCTCCATCTGTTTCTGCCAATTTTTCAAGATTAAAGAATTGAGGGAAATGTTTGATGCTCTTATTCATGTGACTGTCCAAATCAAAGGAATATATGATGCAATTGAAAAAATTTAAATTGTTCCAATTTTTTTATGGGGATGAATGAATCATATGCCTAGAAATGAAGCCAAATATTTCTAATAAATCATGTACCAACAGTAAACCAGATTTATGCCATGATAAATAGTGATGAAAGATGAAAATTTATAACTACAATATCTGATATTTTGGGGTCAAATCTAGTCTCTTCACAATATAATGTAGAAATGTATTCAATATCTGGAACTGGTTCAAGTGGGAGTTAGCATGAGGGAAATCAAAGTACTAATGCTTATGGTAAAAATCAGAGGTTTAAAATGATTATATATCATTCTGTGTGACTTTTGTAAATTGAAAGGAAATACCAAATAAATTTGTTACAAAAAAGTGAGATATCCACCTAGTTTCAAGTACAAGAAGATGGGAGGTATGTTTGGTGGTCCTAGTAATAGAAGTTATGTATGCAATGTGATGACTGAGGCTATTGATCAAGATTCTCACATGCTAGACTTTGGACATGGTCAAGAATATGGACACATGTTGCAGAGCCAAAACTTGGGTCCAACAAGTCATAACTCAGCCTCGAATCAGGATAATAATCTTAGTCTTTAGGGTTGTTCATTAACTAAAGAGTAGTATGAAAATATTCTTTAATTTCTGAACAATATGCATATGCAAGAAATGTGACTACTGAGACTGCAACAGGTAACAACTGTGCTTTTACTAGCTTAAACAATTGTTGAAGTGGAGGGGCAACAAATCATATGATCTCTTATGTTAGTTTATTTAATAACAAGTCAGTTATTAAGCCTGAAAATCCAAAAAGAGTGTTTCTACCAAATGGTGATGTCACACATGTTTCATATGTTGATGTAGTACTTTGTTCAATAGAAAAAAAATTAATAATGTTCTACATATATCATACTTCAAGAATATTTCAATGTCAAAAATAACAAGAGAATTGCAGTGTTCAATTCTTTTTTACCTTGACTTCTGCCTTTTTCAAAATCTCTACAGTGGAAAGGTGAGAGAAATTGGTAGAGAAAAGGATGGGCTATACATTTTGAATGGGCTAAAAACACAAGAGAAAGAAGAAGTTTCATTGATCACTACTACATGTGATATTGTTAGTAATACTGATAATGTAGAACTATGACATAGAAGACGTGGGCATATTTCAACTTTTGTGTTTAGTAGATTGATAACTACAAGACAATATATTATTTCTGAATGTTTGAAGAAGTGTAGTGTGTGACCTTGTGCTAAGAAAACAAGACAATCTTTTACTGTTTGCAAAATAAATACTGCAAGTTTTAATTGATTCATATGGATCTTGGAGGGCCATATAAAGTCCAAACTATTGATGACAATAAGTATTTTCTTACAGTGGTAGATGACTATACTAGAATGACTTTTATATTCATGTTAAAGCTAAAGTCTGATGTTTGCATTATCATTCAGAGTTTTTTATTGTTAGTCAAAAATCAGTTTGAAAAGTCTGTTAAGATTATTAGAACTGGTACAAAATTTATCAATTCTGTGTGTGATATTATGTTCAAAAGATGAGGAATTATTCATCAAAAGTCACGTGCTTATACTGTTACACCTCGTAGGTCCAGGGCACGTATAAGAGAATGTACGTAAGGAATCAAGACTTGAAAATTGGTATGAAAGGAAGAATTGTTTTTCCGACGGAAAATATTCCGAACGTCGGAAAGGAAAAATGTTCGTTGATGAGAATTTGATTCTCAAAATGCATTATTTGAAGAGTATGGAACCTATTATAATTATGGAAATTTATTTTTACAGATTTGGTCACGTGGGGCCCACCCGAGAAGTTTTACGTTTTGTGAGGCCCACGAGGGTTACGGAATTTTATGGACGAATGGGAGGGCGACATGTGCCCCCCCCCCCACACATGGTCTTGGACGAATTGAGGCAAGGTTAGAATGGTCATTGACCATTGTAGATGAATAAGTCTTCAAGCTTGAGAATGTTGACCAAGTCAACTTGCCACTTGTGTAGTTATCCAAGTGATCTTCATCCTAGCCACCCATATGTTGTTATCTTGACGCTTCATTGTGTTATATATACACTACACTAGTGCAAGACAAGGTCTTCCACACTTAGAAAAATTTAGAGAACATTTGTTCTTCATGAGGGCTCTCGGGTTTGGAGGAAAATCCACACAAAAATTTTGTAGTTTTGATCCGTTATTCACAAGACTTTAAAACAAGGTCCCTAAGTGTATTGTAAGGATATCTCAATAGAAAGATTTCGGAAAAATGACGTTTTCACGTTAGTCGCAAGACGAAAACCTAAGTCGTTTTCACAAGTTTGGATTGGAAATGGAAGAGAAGTTGGTTGTGAGCTTCTAAAGGCTTCAAATAGCGGATTGGAGCGTAAAGGAAAAGATCTAAGATTTGCTAAGGAGCGACTTTAAATCTTGGAAATTATAAGGGCTTGTAAAGGTAAAAATCTTGTCGTTTTAGCTATTAAAGATTACTTATCATTGTAGTTATGGATATTAGCAAGCATGAGGTATTTAGTATGAAGTTTGATAAGTGTATTGACTATTGGAACCCTAATCCGAAAACTAGTATGTTTAGCCCTTGAGATTTCAATTCAATTTGATTATTAGTTAAAGTCGTCACATGTTATATAAAGAAGGAATTATAGTTGTTAAGTTGTTTATGACTATATAACATGTTAGACCTAAGAACTTGGATTGAAAAAGAATTGGAAAGGACTTAGGATTGGTTATATTGTTAGCCGAGAATGGCTTTTGAGTATTAAACTGCTTCGTATGAATTGTGGGGCAGAATTTTACACGTATTGTAAGGCGTGTAATCCCCTTTGTTGGTTGATGTATTGAGCCTTAAATGTGGCATGTTGGTTATTGATTATCGGGCCTTGAAAAAGGTGGAAAAGTATGTAGAAACAAAGGAGGTGCTGCCCAATTTTCCGTAGAATAAGAGACCGTATACTTAGTATTATTCTACGTTAGAAACTAGAAATTGATAGTCATGTTGTGACCATTATAGGTTGACAATTCTACGTGCGGCGTATTCGACTTAGCTTGTGGATTAAGCCGAAAAGGTATGTGAACAATCTCCTCTTCTTCTAGCATGATTCCTTATGGTAAAGTAAGTAAGTCCTACTCCTTAAATGATCCATTCCTTGGTCGTACTTGGATTGCCTAATATAGAATTTGTTCTATATACTTCCTTGATTGTACTTTGATGTTTAAATTGTAAGTTGTTATAATCCATTTCCTTAATGAATTTTGGATTCTCAAAGGTGAAAGTATTTTACTTAAAGTACATAGAGTCTTGAAAAAGAAGTGGTTTCCAAATCTTTTGGCTAGTGCCTTAGTTCCAAAACCTAAAGGTTGTTATAATGACTTTAGGGGAGTCAAAGGAGTGATTTACTTAATTGATTTAAAAAGAGGAGAAATGAAATGATTTAAAGTTAAGGGACTTGAAGTATTTTGAAAGTTAAGAAACTTGATTTGAAAGTATGTGATACTTGGTTTTAAAAGTATAAGTCTCTTGGATATAAAAAGAATAAATTTGTCTAAAACCATAAAGGGTTATAACGGCTTTATGGGAAGTTGGTTATAACGGCTTTATAGAAGGTTAAGAGAGTTGTCTATTTTGGTTGATAGGCATGAGTTGCCTAGATTGTAAAAATTAAAGTTACTTGGTTTCAAGCCTTGAAATGTATTTCCAAAAGGTGTAGTAACTTATTTTGAAAAATAGACATGTCTTGATACTACGGGTGTTAGTATCTTGGGGTTTTACATAAAAAGGAGTCTTTTGAAAAGAATGTACGTACGTAGTACTTTGGCTTGTAATTTTTCCCATTTATGCCTTGATAGTACTTTGGCTTGTTTAATTGAGAATTATTCTATGTGTGCCTTGATAAGTACTTTGGCTTGCTTAAATAAGGATTTCTCTTGGTTTGTGTAAAGGCATGGTATTGTCTTGGTTTGTGTAAAGGCATGGTATTGTCTTAGTTTGTGTAAAAAGGAAAGGCAATGTATTGTCTTGGTTTATGCAAAAAAAAGGCATGGTAATTGTCTTGATTTGTGTAAAGGCATGGTTTTGTCTTGGTTCGATTGCATATGGGTTGCTCATATAGACATTCGTGCAAGTGTCATATTTCCACATCTCCGCGTCCCTCCATAAAGGGCCGGCAACTTGTTTCAAGGATACTATGGGTTAGCTCCCCATGGGGGTGAGTGGTACACACTCACGGCAGGTCGGTATTTGACTCGGGCGGGTTAAATTCCCGGGATATATATAAGTCATGGATTAGCTATCCGTGATGCGAGTATCGTGTACCGATGACTCATTGCGGGTCCACATGACCTAAGCGGGTGAAATAGTCTCTTGCGGGTGAAATAGTCCTATGATAGGTTGCATTATAACACAGAGGGTGGTTGACCCTGGCACTGACACGACCTTCATGTTCTGAAACTGTAGTGATTTCATTAATGAAAGGGTGCAGTGTGTGTATGACTTAAAGTGGAACAATTAATCTCATTGTTAAATGCATAACTTGAAAAGATAAAAAGGATTGCATTACTCTCATGATTGTAAGGTTCAATGTGCTTACTGATGTTATGTTATATCATGGACTGCCGACAGTGAGGAAGGATTCCACGGGCATGATTGATATTATGGGCGTGAGACCCATGGTTATATTTGAGTAATGACTTTGAGGCACGCGTCCACGACTTGATATGCTTATGTATGTGTGGTATCGTAGGTTGGCTATCATACATGTCTCTGTTGTGTTTTGATGTTATGATTTCATTACTGATGCATCGTTTCACATACTTGGTACATTCTTCGTCTTGACCTCCCGGGCTGCGTTAACGCTGCGAGTTTAGGTACGCAGTTTGGTGATCTGCAGGTGTAGGACCCTGCTCAGAGTTTTTGGATAGCTCCATCTGTTCATGAGTTTATCATTTTGGTATAGATCCTTCAGTACAGGCTTTTGTACAGTTATGGGTACGGCGGGGCCTTGTCCCGTCATAGTTCAGTAAAACTCTTAGAGGTCTGTATTCATATGTGGGATTGGACTCGTGTACAGTGTAGTGTCTGTTAATTATGTATATTATATGGAGGCCTTGTCGGCTTTGCCCTTGCATGTTCATTGGGTTTTTTTTTAAAAAAATGAGGTGTTGTTTAGTTCCGCAGTATAACTGGGTTGTTAAGGTAGGAGGGTGCCCAGGTAGGGCACCAGTCACGGATCCGGGGTTCGGGGCATGACATATACCCCTTATCAAAATGGTGTTACTGAGAGGATGTACATACATATTTTGGAGGCGAGCTATTAGGTTTCAAGGTGGAATACCTATTAAATTATGGGGATATTATGTCTTAACTACTGCATATCTAATAAATAGGATGCCCAATACTCTATTGAAGAACAAATATCCTTATGAATTGCTATATCACCAAAAACGTTCACTTAGTCATCTCAGGATATTAGGGTGCCTATGATATGCTAAATCAGTGCAAGAACAATATAAGATCATGTCTAGATCAATGATAGCAATCCATATGGGGTATGTAGATACTCAAAAGGATAATTACTATATGATCTAGCTTCAAAGGAGTTGTTTGTCAACAAAGATGTACTATTCAGGAAGAATATATTCCCTTTCAAAAGTAACACAGTTCATGAGCAACCAATGTTTCCTCAAACTGAGTTACATATCCTCATGACACAGTTACAAAACTTAACCTCTTATCAATTAGTCACACAACCTACCAATTTTTAGTCAAATCTCACTCATGAAACTACTGAATTACCTCCACAGACTCAAGGCTTAGTTCAGCCAGAACTTACTCAATCTCCTCAAGAATTTACTCAGACATATGATACACTTTCCTCAATACAACAAATGCCAAATGAGCAAGTACAATCTTTTGTAACTAAACCTATTCATCAACAACCAAGAACATCACATAAAGGAAAGAAACTCCCTATTTGGATGAAAGATTTTGTCTCACTTACTACTGTTCAGAGTCAACCTTATCCTTTATCCCAATACATTTCTTGTGATCATATATCACACAAGTATCAAGCTTTTCTATCTAAATTTTCCACTGTCACATAACCTACTTCTTATTTAGAAGCTACAAAAGCTCCTAGGTGGATAGAAGTAATGAAGAGTAAAATTGGAGATCTAGAGTCAAACAAAACCTGGGAAGTAGTAACACTACCTTTTAGAAAGACACATATATGGTGAAAATTGATTTTCAAAATCAAAATGAAGGCATTGATTATAAGGATACTTTTTCACCTTGTAGTGAAGATGAAAACAGTAAGAATCATAATAATTTTGGATGCCAAAAATAGTGGCACATACACTAAATGGATGTGTTTACTACCTTAATACAAGGTGAATTATATGATGAGATATATATGACCATACCTCAAGGATATGCCAGTCAGGGGGAGAATAAAGTGTGTAGACTGATCAAATCTTTATATAGATTAAAATAGCCCCTAGGCAATGGAATGCCAAGTTAACATAGGCTCTGTTAAAAATCAGTTTCAACAAAGTCAGTATGATCATTTTGTCTTCTACAAAAGAACTATTTAAGATGTTACTATTGTGATAGTGTATGTTGATGACATGTTAATTACATGATACAGTCTGAAACTGATAGAAGAAACTAAGGCAGTTCTTAAGAATGCTTTTAAAATGAAAGATTTGGGTGAGTTGAAATTTTTCTTGGTATTGAGTTTGTCAGGACAAATCAAGGAATCCTTATGAATCAAAGGAAATATTCATTGGATATTATCTCTGAAACATGTGTAGGTGTTGCAAAACATGCCATTACACTATTAGACTATAATGTCAAGTTGACATCCAAAAATTATGATGAACATATTAGTGACACAAGTACAAGCAGTATCATTGTTGATGAAGAGTTACTAGATCACAATTCCTTTCAAAGACTAATAGGGAAATCACTATACTTCGACAATGACTAGGCCTGATATGGCAATTGGTGTTCAACAGTTGAGTCCATTTCTTTAGAGACTAAAAAGGTCTCACATGGAAGCTACCCTTAGGATTGTAAGGTACATCAAGTCTGGCAAGGTATACTTTTGTCAAGAAAGAAAGATGATAACATCACAACCAACTGTGGTGCAGATTGTGATGCATGCCCTATAACTAGGAAATTTGTTTATGGATATCTAGTTTAAGTTTGAAGATACTCTCATAATTTGAAAATAAAAAAATAAACCATTGTCTGTAGGAGCTCTGTAGAATATGTGTATAGAAGTCTTGCAAATATAGTTACAAAGTTGATATGGATACTTGATTTACTCAAAGAGATAGGATAAAACACAACATTACCTGTCAGTGATAGCAAGGCTGCATTACTAATAGCAGCTAATCATGTATATCATGAAAGAACCAAACATATAGAAGTGGATTGCCACTACATAAAGGAGAAAATCATTCAAGGATTGATCACTACAGAATACATATCAACTGCAACCCAACCAACTGATATACTGGCTAAAAGATGAAATAAGCCTCAGCATGAACACCTTTGTACCATGCTAGGATTGCTCAACATTTATTCAGTTTCTAACATAAGGGGAGGTAGAGGAAGGTGTACAGAAGTCAATGGTAGAATAGACATTTCCTACACTACAATTAGAAGTCCTAATTACGGTTAGGTATTTGTTAATACACAATAGAAAAATCAGTTATGTATAAAGAGTCTGTAAAGCTCATTTTTGTGTGATTAAGATGAATAATCAATACATAAAAATTTCTCTCTGTACAATACTCTAATCTTCTTCTCTTGTTTAGGGTTCTCATTCCCTTTGAATTCATATACAATTACAGAAATGATATATATGCTAGTAATTTAGTAAGCCTATACTTTCCCTTCTCTTTCGATTGCGATTTACCTAAAATTTCTTGACCCACCCTCAGCAACCGACATGTCATACGCGTCACAACATCGCGCCCAAGTAAAGATCCCCTGGCCTGGTCTTCCAACTAAAGTAATGATGAACATTATTACCTTGTATGCAAGACATTGTCGTCTAGATGGGCAACATCACAAGTATTTTAAAAACATGTATCTAATGATCATATTACATTATTACAATGAAAGACATGATAAACCAAGTCACTAATTACCGCAAATGGCTAGGCGATTCAAATGCTTCTTAATTTGGCTGCAGCCAAGCAAGGAAGCATTTTGTCATTAATTACCTGAACACACTAATTGAAGTCCAAACAAAACACGTCTAATAAAAACAGGCTAAACATCATACTTCTTTGGTGTCTAGTCACCATCTCACAACTCCTAATGATGGGTGAAATATTAATGATCATACGTCCGTTTTCGTACGATAAGGAGATGCGGATACAGCCTCTATTCAATGAATTTAGCTTAATTCAATATTTTTTTTGGCTCAAAACACATATATATAAGTTAAAAAGTACTCTCTCCGTCCTAATTTATTTAATATTCTATCTTTTTTAGTTAGTCTAAAAAATAAAATATTTATATATTTAGTAATAATTTAATTTAAACATCTCATTCTACCATTAAGAAGATCGATTTATAGCAACACAAATATGTATGACTTATTTCATACAACAAATTTTAAAATCTTTCTTTTATTCTTAAACTATGTGTCCAGTCAAACGCTTTCACATAAATTAGGACGGAGGGAGTACCAAAATTTAAGAAAATAGTACTCCCTCTGTCTCAATTTAAGTGTCTTACTTTTCTTTTTGGTTTGTCCCAAAAAGAGTGTCTGTTTCTATATTTAATAAATTTTTCAATATCAAGGTAAGTTTAAGACCACACATTTTTAATTTAAGACGATAAGATTCAGAAATCTCCCTTTATTTTTAAACTTCATATATATCAAGTCAAAAAACTAAGACACTTTAATTGAGACGAGACGAGGAAAGTATTATATTTAACCCAATATTAAAATATATTCACTGTTATAAACCTTAAAGATTGAACAATCAAGTTAAAACCTCCGATTCATGGGGAGAGGGCCCTTCCTTCTAAAACAGAAAAGACACATTTGCCAGCTTCCACTAACAAGAAATGATGTTTGTTGCACTGACAAAGGTTGCACCTATCTCCGTCCTTGGCCCATTGGAGAATTAAGGTTAACATCAGTGAAGACAATGCACCTAGCAGGTATACTAAGGGAAGTAGAAACAACCAAGAAAAACACAGACAGATGTATGTGTAAATTTTAATGATTTGTGGTCCTAGGATTTAATGCTATTAGGTGCCTTGTCATTTCACAACCATGTAATTCCATGTGAATCAAGCATGAGCGTGTCACTAATTATTGTACTTTCCGTGTAAGTTGTAACTAAATTCGTTCCAAGATTTCGTGAAATGTATACCACTTTCAACAAAAATTAGGGCCTCTTTGCTCACTTGTGAAAATAAATACTGAACAGCATGTATATATCATTGTTCTCGATCAAACCTCTCCGGTAGAGACCAGAAGCAATGGTAGGGTTAGGATTTTCATTAAGAAAATCTAAAATATAAAGAAGTAAACACATAAAGAAATCAACGGGACGGTGACCTATCTACATATGTAATTTAACTACTTGTGTGCATTTTCAGTTCTTCAACCATGGCAGATGCCTCAATTTTGACACTGACTTCCAGTTTGAACAAATTCCATCCAAATTGAAGCACTCAAAATATTGCTCACTCTATTGCCTTTTTTAAAATTAACGTTCTTTCTATTTTATGATTTAATTTAAAGGTGGAATATTTATTTTTCTTTTATTTTAGAATATTTAATTTTTTTAAAGTCTATAATATTTAGTTTTCTTTAAATTTAGTATCTATTAGGAAAATAGTATATAGTTTTTTATATTTATTCACTTAGTTCTCTGTAAATAGACATGTAGTCCTTATTTTCAATGAACATGTTACGGTTAAACTTTACGTGAGGCATAAAAGCTACTGAGAGGTTGTTGGAACTCTATTTCGGACACTGTTTTAGAGTTGCCACCAAATTTATAGGAAAATCGGGTAAAAGAGTTTATTCAAAATATGTGAAAAATCGGGTTTCCTAATTTCTCTATAAATTAGGCGGCGACTCTAAAATTAATATTCGAAATAGAGTTCCAACAACTTCTCAGTAGCTTTTATGCCTCGCATAAAAGTCAGTCGTAACAGATGGCGACTCTGTTGTGGATAATCTTAGGTTCTAACCATAAGGGTTCTAATATAACATGTTTTAGTTGCTAAAAATTGCCTATGTATTTACTTTTCACAAAATATAACTGTCATTCATGCATTTATGATTTCGCCAAATGACACGCACACACACTCGCATCAGTGCACAAAGACAATTATGCAGTTTTGCAATCGTCCTCTAGTAAAAAACTAAAATTATTTCTTTGGAACACGTTGAAGATGGAGTTGGTTCACAATCGTCCAACAATCAACAACAGTTCACGTCGAGTAGTCTGCTCGAGTCCCCTGTCATTCGAAAAACCACTCTATTTTGCGTAGCATAAAACGAAGTAAAATCCCTGCTGAACTAGTGCATGCTTACTTAGAAGGATTTGAATATTTTAGACGTATCTGGACCCATTAGGCGACTACCTCATGTATTGACTGTCTATGACCCAACGACATTGTATCTACTTGATATGTGGAAGCATGATTCCGCCTTATATGATAAATCATTGTCCTTGGGGGAGGGGGGAATTAACGTGCTCTGTTTTGTAGATGCATACCAACCTCAAGTTCGATGGGTTTTGGAAGCACCAGAGTTGCTAAGGTTTTGGTGGTCGTAGGTAGATGCCCTACAACAAAGAGAAAGAGAGGTTACGAATTTTCTAGGACACCTACTCTCGTTGATGACCATGAAAAGAAATAGGGAACTGATAGAAGTCCTCACCAGATAGTGGGATTGTGATAGAATAGTGTTTAGGTTTGGGGAGTTGGAGTTGACCCCAACTTTAGAGGACATTCAGGATTGCATAAATCGCAACGGAACCTGCATGAGAAGGAGAAAAAACCCAACCATAACCTCTTGGTCCTATATAGGCCCACTTCCAATGAGATAATGAAGCTATTGTTCCTAGCTAGTGTCAATTTTATATTCGCTCTAACCGTAGCATTTAGGGAGATTTACAACCGCTTTGGGTCCAAAACAGGGTACCTAGAACACTCAGTCAAGTTTCAAACTTATGCTGATTGGCAGGCCACTCGACCCCTAGGCTTTGTCATTTGCTTATTAGGAATCATGGTTTTTCCCAAAGAGTGACACCTTTCCATAGATACCGGTGTCATTTATGTCACCCATGCTATTTTTATGGCATAACCTCAAATGGAGAAACCGAATACTTTGACCTAGTCCCTGTCATCCTAATCGATATGTACCGAGCTATAGGTCAATCCCAAAACCATCATAGGTATTTCCTAGGGTGCAACCTATTATTGTAATGGTGGAATATCAAACACCTACAAAAATCCAAGGGACCCTCGCATCTAGACAGATACAATGAATAACCTCCAAGCCCATTGTATAAATTTCAGGAACCAAAATAATGAGGGGTGGGCTTTCATCTTTTCAAAACTTTGAGAGGATAACATACAATGGAGGTTCCCCGACTTTATAACCGAGTGTATTGTGGTTAGAAGGATAAAATATCTTTTTTGCCACTTTGGGAATACGAGGAATTCATCCACACACACCTATTAGGGTCCTAAAATAGTTCAGTAGGAGACATGTGATACCCTAAGTAGGAAACATGGGGGAGTATGTAGTAGACTATGAAGAAGATAGGCTCAAAGGGGTTGCAGACATCATCTAAGAGTGAAATGGTTGAGTGAGATGGGGTCTAGACACTCTAGCTGAAAACAAGTTGTATTCGGGTTGTAATAAGGATTACACCAACTAGTTGCGGTCACATTTTCAAGGCACCTTCACTTTAGGACCCAACCACTATCATTGTGTCCAAGATATTGATTTGAAAGCTGAGATCAAGGCATACCGAATTCAAAGCCAAGATGATGACCGGGATGGCCAGTACTTGGAAAAGATGGAGCATGATCACACTATCAAAGCTATTTTGAGCGAGGACTTAGACTTCACTCATGAGTGCTTAGAAAATCATGATGCTCGGGTGATGAGAGAAATGGATGAGACTACACCTATGACCTCAGAGAAAGGGTTCTGGGTTGATTTGTTATTGATGCCGACTCACCTCCAGATTCAGACCACCTTTCGAAGGGAGAAGAAAGCTCGGACAGACAGAGCTTCATCATCTACCACTAGAGCCAACTTCTACTGATCCTTATTTATTGCTTTACTAATATTTTGTAACCCCTTTGTGAAAAACCTTATTATTAATGATTATGGGGGAAATGACTTGAATCGACATTCGACGTAATTTTCTTAAAACGATTAGAGAACCTTAGTGCAAAAAGGTTTAGGAATGCGAATATTACAATTGTTAATTATTTGATTATTTAACTATGTGATATTATTTCTTACATAATTTCACATGTTTTGTTCGAACTCTTAATTGGTATCACATTCCGGAAACCAACCAAAATAAAAACACAAGAAAATACCGAAACCTAACTAAAATTTGCACCTCTCTAAAGGTTGATTTTCTACCGATGGATGCTTAGGATAGACAAAGTGCCATATCACCAGTTGTTGATTTGATTAACTATGAAGAAACCGAGGACTCTCTTCGAGCAAAACTTCACAAATTGGAAAAAATGATTGAATTGGCCAAAGCTAATGTGAAGGAGGCCAAAAGAATTCTTGACTTGGTAGGAACCGCTCCAGAAGGGACTATCGAAGACGAGCATTACTGTCAAACTTCTCAGATTAGGTCAAGGGAATGGTAAAGGATTACATACCACCATTCAAGAAACCTAAGGAGGAGATTGAGGTGCCGAAGAAGATCCTGAGCCATATGTTTGTGTATTAAGTGGACCATGTAAGAAAGTTACCCCCAACGCTTCGGATGTTTCCAAATACTATGAGACGCCACAAAGGCCATCCCGAATACCATGCCCTATCTAGTAGAAAATTTCTCTCAAAGCTCGCACTTCACCCTTCAGATTTGCACTAAGGTCGGTGTAGAGTATCGAAATATTCAAAGGACTGATAGCCGTCAGAGCATCGTGGTTCAACCACGATGTCCTTCCAACTTATGCATCCATTATGCTTACAAGAGGAGTCCCTTCCAAAAAATGAACTTGGCCACACCGATGACGAGTGTTTGGCCCACAAGAAAAGGTTCATAAGATTAATCGACAACAAAACCATCCACAACTTATGAGGCCTATATTATCTATTGGTTCATGACCCCATCATGCCTGGTGAAGGAATCACCATTGATACGTAAGTTTGGTGCTATTACTTTACTGTCTTTGAAGATTCATACGCAAGCCTTTTCTCCACACTGGCTAGCACCAAAAAGATACGTCCGGTCAAAACCACTTGGAAATCCTCGCCGAGTACTTCAGAGATAAAAAAGATATTCTTGTACCACTCAGGATCATATGAATATGTCATTGAAGAGTGTGATTCTTTCAAGTTTGAGCTGGTTAACACTGGTCAGATTTGGGTAATTCTACCCTGCCGCTATTAAAAAAGTCACCAGGAGAATGTACGGTCATAAGGACGATGACGCGCCATGGCTTTAGGGAGAAGTCATATTTTGGGTAAACTTAGGTGTCCCCTTTTATTTCAATCAATTGTTATCCCTGTCCCTTTATTTTGTAAAAGAAATTATGTTCGACTTGATGTCCCAATGGAGATACGCAGGAAGCCCTTATCCGGCCTAGTATGGGAACTTGTTCGGGTAGAATAAAATTAGGGATAATTTCTATGTAAACTAAATTACGGAAGGGTCTGACTTCTCATGGAGGGATACATAAGCAGTCTATGTAAGACTCAGCTCGTATATTATTAAATTATATTTCCCCTATTAAGAAGGTTCACAGAGGTAAATCTCAATAACATCATGGTAGAAAATTAACCATAGACTTCCAAACTGAAACCCTCAAAACCAATATGGCCAAAATGATAAAAATACCCCGAGAATGAAAAATCAATCAAGTGTTCGGATCAAATGCATGAGTCTATGTGTTTTTAGGTGCATCATATCTGTGATATCTTGTATATTTTGTCACTAATGTTACTAACGTCATCTGCCTTTGAGTTTTTCTTATCTTATAGTGGAGGTCAACTCGTGTCATATCACGTTGGCATATTTCACGAGATAAAAAGCTGCAACAACATCCCTTCCCAAACAAAATCAAGAATACATGACTGGTACTCCGGATGATGGGCGTAACTAAGAACCACTTATCTAGAGGACCCTGCACCTCTAGATCCCTAAGAACTATCACACTACGAGGAGGTGATCAATATGTTGTTATGAAGAATTGCGGACCTCCAGGAATAGGTCACAAAAAATGAGATGGCCAACACAGCTAGAGAAGAAGCCATTAAAGTAAGAAGGCCTCTACTGGCTTTTACATCTCTAAGTTCACCAATACCCGATAACTTTCTATCCTACCCGACTGGAACTGTGCCATCCACCAGAGCTCACAATGAAGCTACCCATATTGGTACTTCATACCAGATACCACCACCGACAAATTACACTCAAATACCCAAGACTTCCCGTTCGGTGCCTTTATATCAGGCACCACCACCCACTCATACTAACTCAGGCATACCTCTAAATGACATTACTCACCCTATGCCTAGAACTACTAGAAATCTCAAAAAATGCCAAACATACCTTATGTTATCCATCCACACCCAATTGACTCCTCATCATAACTTAATCACTATGAGAAGATAGAAATGGTATGGAAAGTTGAACATGATTAGTGAGACAATGAGATGAAATGAAAAAATAGTAGACTTGCTCAAAAAGTATAACAAAGTCATCGGGAAGGTGGCAGGCTAAGTTATGATGATCTCTGCATGCAACCAGACTTGGACCTACTCGAAGGCTTCAAAGTCCTTAAATTCAAAATGTCTAGAGGGAAACGGAATCCCAAATCCTATCTAAGAGCTTACTACGATTAGCTGGTCGGGATAAAAAACAATTAGGCTATAATCATGAGGCTATTCGGCTGGAGCCTAACTAGAGAAACTTATGTATGATTCACCGCGCAAGACATATGGCACTGGTCCAAGGAAGACACGACAAAAACATTTATGGATAGATTTTAGTTCAATGTCAAACGGTGTCTGATTGGTACTACCTAGAAAGGTCAAACAAAAGTCCATAGATAATTATCATATATATGCAAGTATATAGAGGGTCGAAGACACCTGAGTGTAACCACTAATGTGCGAGGAAGAATTGGTATCTGTATTCATCTAATCATAAGTGGCAGACTTCAATGATCATATGTTGTCTATGGTCAGGAAGCCAATTTCTGAGTTGGTCAAAATGAGAGAGGTCATAGAAGACAACCTCAAGTCTAGCCAAATTATTAGTGTATCCAACAATATCGGTCAATAGAGGACCGTCGGGGCTATGATAATGTTAAGAAATAGGACGTGGCAAATGTCTCCCATACACCCATTCTAAAAACTTGAAAGAAGGAATGATAATAATATTTCTTAGACATATATCAATGTCCACCTCCAAACAGTTACATATCCATATCGTACAGCCCTGTATCAGTTTTCTATGCACAACCAAATTACTAAGAACTGATCCTTACTTAGAAAGCTTCATAGCCAAATTACAAAACATTATTTCCCACTTACCAAGCTCCACAACAAAACTACCAAATATATGTACCTGCTTACCGAGCCCCTTAAAATCACCAAAATCAGCCACCTCCGGCTACATACGACTTACCACATACGAATATTAAGAGGGAGGCACCATGGGTATTCACCCCACTTTTTGAAATTCAAACTAAGTTGTTCAAACGAATGAGAATCACTGGAATTATCAAAACTATTCCATCAAAACCTGTTAATCCTAGGAGTCGCTTCTACCGAGCTGACCAAAGATGTGCATACCACTCTGGAGTTTGTATCAATTTAAAGCATAAGATACAAGACTTAATTGGTAAAAGAGAAATCACACTGCAGAAAACAGCACCAAACATAAACACTAATCATCTACCTAATCATGGTACTAATCACATCTATATAATTGAGCGTGAGAAATACTAGGTCGTCTGAAAACCACTTAACCAAGGATAGGTTAAGAGTTGAGAGAAAATAATAGCCTCTATCACCCTTCATGAATGATATCAGTTGAAAGTTCTAATCTTGGCACTGGTCGTGGCCCACACATCATAAGAGATAACCCAAGCCCCCGAATATAACCTGAAGTATACTCCATTATCGAGAACCTGAATATAATGCCATCCCAGATATTTGTAATAGAATTACTACTGAGTTTCTCACAACACTGACATGCTCTAATGAGAATGTTGGACGAAGCACACGTTGGTACAAGTAGTAAAACTATAGCTGACAAGGTAGGCCATATCATTGGGGCCCATCAAATATCTTTCACTCTAGACGAGTTTCCGAAAGAAGGAATAACACACAACAAAGCTATTTATATTATTATAAAATGTAGAGACAATGGTTATAGCTCGAATATTGATCAACAATGGGGCCGGTATCAACATATTCCTCGAATACACACTCAAGCAATTGGGTTATGACATTAGAAAGATATGTTAGTCGTACGAATGTAAAAGCCTTTGGTAGAGCTCAATATGATTCTATCAGAGAAGTGGACCTCAACATCAAAATGGGGCCCGCGAATTTCACTATAGAGTTTTAAGTCATGGAAATCACCGCTAACTACAACTTGTTGTTAGTTAGGCCTTAGATCCACATGGTAGGAGTAGTATCATCTTCCCTGCACTAGTCTTTGAGGTAGTATTTCATGAATAAAGTAGCATCCATAACTACCCCAACAACTCTATACCAATGATTAAGTAGGTCCCCAAGGACATAGATTTTCACGTGGTAGAATTAGTGGGAGCATCCTATAAAGGAGAAGATGAGCAGAGTCATATGCCACCATTCTACAAAAATGATTGCCTCCAACATGATCCATAATGGGTTCAAAACCGGTAAGGGTTTGGGAAGATATATACAGAGTATAATGGGATTGGTATCTATCCTAGAGAATGGTTTCCATTTTTCCTTGGGTACGTTCCATACTCTGAAGAAGCCTCTTGAATGAAACAGAAGAAAAAATAATAAAAAGAAGGTCGTGAACTTAAGATTCCAACACAAACCGCGAGGTTATTCGCCAAGAGTACCAAATATTTCTAACTATCCTATGGTGACATGCTTATTATGGGGTAGAGTTTGGAGTGGAGTTGAAGACAAGACTTGAAGATCCAAGAAGGAAATATTTTTTTCTGTTTTATATAGGTCTTGGCCGAGACCACCTGTTAGCTTGTTTTAATTCCTAGCTTAATAAATGAACTATATAGAAGGAGAATCTTTCAATGTTTCCATAAGAGGTAATTCATTAACTATCTAGTTTATGCACTTATCTACATGGATGACACAAAACGGTGGAGTTGGGTATTTTTCCTTCTCCCAAATCGGCCGAACCTCTCCCCCTTTCTTATTCGCCCTATATGCATTATATTTCTATCTTGTTACCTCTTCTAGAAGGTTTAAAATTATTATAAATAGGGGATGTAGTTGATGAAAGGAGACATTGAATTTTTATGAAATATATTTGAGTTTTCTCAAACTTTACTAAGTTATTCAAATTTTGTGTTGTTATCTTAGTTGGTCCTTTTGTGGTCCAAACCTTGGTCCTTTTGTGATCCATCCCTTTGTCCTTTTGTGGTCCAAACCCTAGGTGTAATTCTAGTTAGAACTTTTTTTATCTAACTATACCCAAGCCAAGGTTCTATCCAGTTACTTTATTACAAAAACGTTAGAAGGTCATATCGGCCTACATCACCTCATCTGCACCCAAACTTGTCTATCAATTTCATGCCAAATCATTCTCCAAACTGCCTAATCCCTTTTACCCGAATACACTACAACACTTTCCTAACCTACACCAAAAAGGTAGTTAACCAACTCCTCCCAAAAACACCTGAAAACCCAACGAACTACTCTACCATCTTCAATGGATTCAACCTTCGTACCTTAATGTCTCGACTAGTTTCCGCCACCTTACGACCATCCATCCTACAACGTATATAATTCATCCTATCCAAATGCCTTAACCCCAAACCACCTAAGGCCACCCGTACACCTCCCACAAACTTAAATTATTCGGAAATCATCCTTTTACACCAACCTCCATTTGACTCCCATATTTGTGTCCATATAGCCCCAAACCAACTCCGACCAAACTAACCATACAATCCCCTCGTTATATACATAAGTTTGGTATTAGAGCAAGATTTTCTCATCTCATGCATTGACGTTATGGCTAACATAAATGAAGAATACTGGAGGACCATAAGTGACCTTATTGCGGAACAAATGCATATCTTTAGAAGATAGTTTGCGGAGCATGCCATGATTAATGATGCCAAGTCCAGGGAGGAGGTTGCACAAAATAGCCAGAGGCATGAAATGGAAGATGTCTAAGACAACCCGAGGCATGAAAGGGAAGATGATAGAAGTATACGATTTGATCTTCCAACATTTGAAGGAAATATGGACCCGGAAGAGTTTCTTGAATGGTTAAGGGCCATTGAGAGGCTTTTCAAATACATGCAATATGATGGCCACAAATGTTTTAAGGTTTCTACATTGAAGTTGAAGGAATTTGCTTATGTGTGGTATGAAAACCTCAAAATAAGCCGGATAAGGAATGGGAAAACCAAGATTGAATATTGTGATAAACTAAAGAAACATTTGAAGAAGAAGTTCTGGCCAATGGAGTATGAACAAAACCTATACCTCAAGCTCATCAAACTTTGTCGAGAAGTTTTTAAAGTTGAGGAATACGTTCGAGAGTTAAAGAAAGTCACCATGCTTTGCGACTTAGAAGAAAAGGAGGATCAAAGGATTACACGATTCATTGGAGGCTTTTATGTGGCAATTCAAGAGAAGGTTGAAGTTGCAACATACAACACATTTGAAGTCGTACGTCACTTAGCACTCAAATTTGAAAACCAACAAAAGAAAGTACCCTAAAATCCTATGTAAAGCACACTAATGTTAATGAAAAGGGCGGATCCTCTTTTACTAACCCATTATATAGCCAAGAAAGTGTAGAGAAAGATAAATGAAAGAAAGTAGAGGTTACAAAGTGGGTAGATAAAAGTAGAAAAAGGTGTTTTAAATGTCAAGGATTATGACACTTTGTAAATGAATGTCCTAACCCTCGGGTAATATATATCGAAGAGCGTCTATATTGTGGGGATTAATTTGTTATTAAGAAACCTGAAGTCAAGGAGGTCCTAGAGGAAGATATTGATCTTGCGGAAGAGGTTTAGAGTTTAGTACTCCGACGTGAGTTGAATGTTCAACTTGAAGAACTGGAGGAGACACAAAGAGAGTAACTAATTTATACTCGATGCAAGGTATGTAATATGATCATTGATGGAGGAAATTGTACCAATACAGCCTCCGTGGAAATGGTGGACAAGTTGAAGTTTCCTGCCCGCAACCATCTTAAACCATATGCTCGTAATGGTTGAACAAATACAAAGGGATAAAGGTAATGAAACAAGCTTTTGTTAGTTTTCGGGTTGGTAAGTATGAATATGAGATATGGTGTGACATCCTACCTATGGATGTTTATCATATTTTATTGGGTCGACCATGACAATGTGATAGGAAAGCTCAATATGATGGAGAAAAGAATGTCTGTTCTTTTCAAAATGATGACAAGAAGGTCCGGTTGATACCATTGTCACCTAGTGAGGTGAAGAAAATAAATATCCAAAATACCAAGAACCGCAAGGAAATGTTCGAGGCCCTCTTTCTTAATGCATCGTAGATAGAAGATGAGTTGAAGAATGGGAGTCCTATATATGCATTGGTGTGCAAGGATAAGAAGAGGCTTGTGAGATATACGGTTGAAGATGTCAATTTGAAGGAGCTTTTGAATAAATTTAAAGATGTATTTTCATATGATATTGCACCCGGATTACAACAAATCAGAGGTATTGAACATGCTATTGATTTTATTCCAGAAAGTTCATTACCTAATCTTCCAGCCTATAGATGCAATCCGGAAGAGGTAAGGAGTTGCAAAGATAACTGCAAAAATTACTAGACAAATGCTTTGTCCGAGAGAGCCTTAGCCCATGTGTGATACCCGGCTTGTTGGTGCCAAAGAAAGATGGGACTTAGCACACGTTTATTGATAGCCAAGCGGTCAATAATATCACTGTGAAGTACAGGTTTCATATGCCAATATTGGATGATCTTTTGGATGAATTGAGTGGCGCCAAGTTGTTCTCCAAGATATATTTGAGGAGTGGCTACCATAAAATGAGAATACGAGAGGGAGATGAATAGAATACGACTTTCAATACCAAGTATGGTTTGTACGAATGGCTTGTGATGCTATTCGGATTGTGTAATGGTCCAAAATCTTTCATGAGGCTCATGCATGAGGTACTACGACCATTCATGGGTAAATTTGTTGTTGTTTACTTAGATGATATCTTAATTTATAGTCAAGATAGGGAATCTCACTTGTCGCATTTAAAAGCTTTATTTGAGAAGTTAAGAGATGTAAAGTTGTATGGCAAGTTAGAGAAGTGTGGTTTCATGATTACTAGTATCTCATTCTTAGGATATATAGTATAACTCGAGGGCATTCATGTGGATCCATTTAAGGTGGAAGTTATTCGGAGTTGGCCCGAGCCTACAAATTTAAGTGAGGTAAGAAGTTTCCATGGTTTGGCTTCTTTTATCGTCATTTCATTCAAGATTTTAGTACCCTTGCTTCCCCTATCACTGAACTAATGAAAAATGGTGAATTTACATGGTCCTAGGGAGCACAAAGAGCTTTTGAAACCTTGAAGGGAAGGTTATGTGAAGCACCAGTTCTAGCTATTCCAAACATTGAGAAACTATTTTAAGTTGAATGTGATGCTAGTGGAATTGGTGTTGGTACCGCCTTGATTCAAAACAAATGATCCATTGCTTTCTTTAGTGTAAAATTGGGTGGTGCCTGACTCATTTGTTCTACTTAAGACAAGGAATTTTATATTATTACATCCTTGGTCTAATGGGAATATTATTTGAGGTCGAAACCTTTTGTCTTGTATTCGGATCATTTGGTTTGGCTAAACCTAAGGAATGAACAACTTTCCAACATAAGAAAGAACAAGCTAATGACGAGTGCGGATGGTTCTTTCAAGATATTAGTCAGGTTCGGGGAAAGCGCCTACAAGGTAGAACTTCTAGATGAATATGGAGGTATTAGCTCAATATTTAATGTTGGAGACTTATAACCATACATAGATGATAAGAATTTGAGGGCAAATTTTGTTGAAGAATATGAGTGTGATGAAAAGAAGGTTGTGAACTTAAGTTTCCAATATGAGCCACGAGGTGATTTGGTAGGAGTGTCAAAGATTGATAACCATCATATGTTCAGATGCTTAATGTGGAGTGGAGTTTAAGACAAGACTTGAAGATCCAAGAAGGAAATATTTTTTCGACTTTTATGTAGGTCTTGACCGATACCACCTTTTAGCTTGTTTTAATTCCTAGCCTAATTACTATATCTCCTTATAAGCTTAATTATTATGCTATGTAATAAGATAAGATGACCAAGCCGAGAACCATCTATAAGTAGAAGCTTCCAACGTTCCCCAAGGAGGTAATTCATGAACTAGCTAGTTCATGCACTTATCTACATGGATGACACAAAAGGATGGCCTAGAGAACATGAAGAGTTGGGTTTTTTCCCTTCTCCCAAATCGGTCGAACCTCTCCCCCCTTTCCATTCGACGTAGATGCACTTTTATGTCTATTTTGTTACCTCTTCTAGAAGGTTTAGAACTAGTATAAATAGGGATGTAGTTGATGAAAGGGGACATTGATTTTTTATGAAATATAGTTGAGTTTTCTCAAACTTTGCTATGTTATTCTAACTTTTGTGTTGTTATCTTAGTTGGTCCTTCTGTGGCCAAACCTTGTTTCTTTTGTTGTCCAACCCTTAGTCTTTTTGTGGTCCAAACCCTAGGTGTAAGCCTAGTTATAACTTTTGTGATCTAATGATACCCAAGTTAAGGTTCTATCCGGTTACTTTGTCACAAACAAGTTAGAAGGTCATCTCGGCCTATATCACCTTATCCGCACCCAAACTTCTCTATCAATTTCATGCCCAATAATTGTCCAAACTGCCTAATCCCTTTCACCCGAATACACTACAACACTTCCCCAACCTATACCAAAAAGGTAATTAACCAACTCTTCCCAAAAATACCTGAAAACTCAACGAACTACTCCACTATCCTCACTGGGTTCAACCTTCGTACCTTACTGTCCCGATCAGTTTCCGCCACCTTACCACCTCTAACCACCAATATAACCTACAATGTGTCTAGTTCATTCTCTCCAAATATTTTATCCCCAAACCACCTAAGAGCACACATACACCTCTCACCAACCTCCATTTGACTCCCATATTTTTGTCTGTCTAGCCCCAAACCAACTCCGACCAACCTAACCATACAATCCCCTCCTTATAAAAATCAAAAGAGGTCCTCCAATATTATGCAAGCCATAATTCCGAACCTATACTAGTCATTTCTTGTCTGAATGCCGATACACAGTGGCTGATATACAATATAAGGGTTAGGCATGCTTGTCCAAGAAAAAGATTGCACCGTTACACTCAAAGAATGCACCGAAGCATCTACCATCCTTAATGTTGATCAGGGCGAGCAACTTTTCAACTAGACCTCTACCTCACTCTTGGATCATCAGTAGAGATGATGAATTTAGTTTTCTTTCAAAGTATAATCGGTGAAAGTCGGTTGAGGCCCGACCGTTCACCATTTGCATTTGTATTCATGTAATATTTGTAAAAATAGAAAAATGACTCGATATTGATCTATTACACATCGTGTTTTTGTGCGTTTTCACTATAGTAACATGTCCAAGATAGGCTTCGAGATGGTAGAATCCTTCTAAGAGTTTTACAAAGGTTTACGGAGGTACTGAGTATGTTTTTGGATGGTTTAAGATTCCTCGGATCAATGAAAGTAAGTTTGATGAAAAGTCAACTAAATGTAACTTCATGAGGTGATCTATGTGATGTAGTACGAACCGTAGACAGGATTTGCGAACAGTAGATTGGGCCATAGAATGGACTTGGTAGAGGTTCTTATTTTTACTATATATAGACCTTTCACGCCTTGGACCTAATTTCCACTCCATATCACAACCCTGAACAACTCTAATATTCTCTCTAAGAAATTCAAATAAGACTAAGGTGAAATCAAAGGTAAATTATGTAAATCTGATGTAGAGAATCATGTGATCATCTCAAGATTATATCCTTCCTTATTTTACTAGTTTTGGAGTAAGCTTGATGGTGGAATAAGTTTGGAATTGGAGTGTTTCTTGTGGTTTAAAGTAATTTTCCCTTCCTCCATCATATTCTTACGATTTTACAAGTGTTTGAGGATTGGTTGTATGAGAAAATCCTATAGAACTTGAACTCATAAATTTGAAATTTGAGGCTAGGATAACATATTGTTGGGCTATTTTAGTGAAGTTATGGATTGTGGAAGTAGTGAATTCTTATTGTATGTATTGTGGGATTAAGGGAGGGGTGTTTGGAAGATTGTGGTATTAAGATGCATAAGTTTCCATTGTAAAAAAGCACAAGAACTCTATGCACTTAAGTTGTTTGACAAAACGTCTAAATGGACGTTCTTATAAGATATGAATCTAATATTGACACAAATTATTCGCATAATATAGATAATCATCTGTAGAATTTGTGAGGACTCGTTGGACTTAAATATCTTCCATGACAAGGTATGTAGGGCTAATTTCTTTCTTTGGCATACTTTGGTATAAACAGTTCATCAAAATAATTCTCTTCTCGATAAGTTTGAGATAACAATGATCCTCTCTTGCTGAAATTGTGTATTCCTTATTAGTAGTACTTTCCATATTCTATATATCTCTTAATGATTGGCTTAAGGTTAATGAACGTAGAAACAATAACAATAGTAGAAGGATAACAACCATATGTCACTTTGACTTTGTTTATGGTATCCTTTGAGGTTTTTATTGCATTGCACCTATATATATGTATTGATGTTCTTACTGAGCCATACTATAGTCTTTTGGGCAGGCACTTATATATGCATACCACTGATCAATTGGGCAGATATTACCGAGTTCTATATGGTCGGGTCAATTTATGATGAGATGGTCCCACAAAAGGCTTGATATTATATTATATGGCCCCCACAGAGGCCCGATTTTACTTACATTCATATATTTATGACTATATCAGTTGTATGACCTCAACAACCATTTTTATGAGTTTTAGGTTGATTTTTATACCCTTCTTTTCTATTACATGTTTTATATGCCTTATATATTAAGTATATCTTTCGTGTTGCCATTTCTTTCTAGGACGTTGTGTTTAATGCTGGCATGTACAGATAGACATGTTAACTTACCTCCACAGTATGATATCTGCTTCCAGCTATTGGTTTTACAAAGTCGATATGCACTATTAAATAAATTTCAAGAATTTTGGGTATGGTTGGACCCTATCCTGACCAATTGACGTATTGTAGCACTTTTAGAGACTTGTACACTGGTGGTTAATGTTTATTCATTTTGATTTCCCTTGTTGGCCTTCTTTTAGTTGTCAATACATTTGTTACAACCTTTTCGACCTCAGTTAGGTATATATGTTGTTGTTGGGCTTCTTCTGCTTAGAGGGTGTTGTTACATTTTTATCTTATTATTGTTACTTGGTGGCCTTGTCAGCCCATGTTTTGTATCATGGAATTCAGATATTATAGGGTGTTCACTTGGGCCATAGGGCATCGAGTGCCAGCCACACCCTCCAAGGTTGGGGTATGACCAACTTGGTATCAGAGCAGTTTTGTCCTAGGGAGTTTGCAAGTCGTGTCAAGTAGAGTCTTATTTGTGGGTGTGTTTCTCAACACACTTATAAACATGAAGCTATAGAAAATTTAGGATGGTTACCTTTATTCTTTATCTAGATCATACAATAGAGTTGAGTCATAAGTGTTCAACTCTTAATCTTTATCTTGTTTACAGTTTTAGCGATGCCTACTACTAGATGATAGACGACCATTCAAAAAACAAATGAGGAGTCGGGGAGGGCATCAGTCTGATGCCACCCACTAATGTAGATAAGCATGAGCCTTAGAATGAGGCTGACTCTCAGGCTTTCGGGGTAGTACCACCACCACCTGGGGAGCATGATGGAGCTAATATACCCCAGTTCCTCCCTAAGTTGCTCCAGACTAGGATTTAGATATGCGGAGTATTTTACATCTATTGGCTCGCCTAGTGGCCTCTCAAGCCTAGCGTCAGACCCCTAGTTCTTATGATAAAGTAGTCAATGCGAGAATTCAGAATTTCATTAACCTGGACCCTCTGGCATTCACAAAGGACATATCTAATTGTAGATCCATAGAGCTTTCTAGACCAGATGCAATGGACTCTAAGGGTTATACATTCCACAGAGAAAGACATAGGATCCATATAATTTAATTAACGGGATTCAAAAGATCTTTCATGTTATACATACTACTAATATAGATGTAGCAGAGTTGGTAGCTTATCAGTTGCAAGATGTTGCTAATATCTGGTATGAGTCATGGGGACAGTCCCGATGGGAAAATGCATCTCCTGCAACTTGGGATGAGTTTGCAGATGTCTTCATAGAACACTTTCTTCCAATAGATGTTAGGGAGGCAAAGTCAATTGAATTCAAAAAGCTCAAGAAAAATGGTAGGAGTGTGCATGAGTACTACCTTCACTTTGTTTCTTTGGCCAAATATGCTCCACACATGGTTCCAGACATGAGGTCCATAGCTGGGCATTTCATGGGTATGCTGATAATACCAAGGGGTCTACTCTTCAAACGATCCTTGGAAGATCAACCATTGTGGAAACCGAAGGGTCGTTTTTTCCCAAGACACCTAGGAATTCTATTTTTGTCTCGACCGATGGAGCATTTAATGCCGAGGGACATGAGCCATTTATGGCAACCATTCTCAATAGTGCACAAGTCTTGACTTGCCCCACGAATGCAACTAATGCACCTACTGAGCGTGCAAACGATACTCGGGTACCACAACAGAATAACGAGTCTAATCCAACAAAGAAAACTTATGCGGGAATCTTTACAAGTTCTTGTCTAGAATAAAAAGGACTTAAACTACAATTTGTCGAACAAGAAGGGGATGATGTGGAATTGGATGCAAATGACGAGGTTCCCTTTGTTGAAACTTGGGGTTATTGTCTTATTGGGTGCTTCACGGGTTCTTTCCCGGGACGTGAGGCATTAAATTCTATTGTTAAAAAATGGGGAGTTAAGTGTAGAATCATTCCATACGGACGTCGATGGACTATTTTCCGATTTATGATTGAACAAGATCGCATCACGGTATTTCATTGTGGCCCTTATATGACTTTTGAAAAAAATTTGATGTTAAAATCAGTTAATAAGGACACTTTGCTCACGGATGATCTTTTCATGAACATCCCGATTTGGGTGGTGCTTCGTGATGTTCCTTTGTCGGTATGGAGCACATCCGGGTTAAGTAAGATCGCCTCACGTGTGGGGAAGCCCTTGTATACAGAACAATTCACGAAGGAGAGGTCTAAAATGAATTATGCACAGGTATTAATTGAAGTCAATGTTAGCAAGGAGCCGGTCATGGAATTTAATGTTAAATTACCAAGCAATATCAAGTATGTTCAAAAGGTGGAATATGAGAATTATCCCGATTTTTGTTTTCATTGCAAAGTATTCGGGCATAATCATTTCAAGTGTAAGGAATAGGAGGAACATGTAACGCCTATGGAGACAATGAGCACTCACGAGCCAATGGTTGTTTCGGAAAAAGAGTAGATCCGGAAATGGTTGGTGTTAATGAACCTACACGATCACTTCAAACCAACCCCTTCTTTGTTCCACTACCAGTCGATGGATCATTGAACATTGAAGTGGACATGGATGTGATGACTAAGGGGGTACCTAATACGTCTTTGATTCCGGATGCTTTTAGAGGTGCTCCGGTGTCAAGACAGGGAGATGAGGATGAATGGCATGAGGTTACTCCAAAAAAGAATTTCCAAAGAAACAGTGGTAAAGTTGCAAGTATGAAGATTGGAGGACCATTTCATTACCCCCCCCCCCCCCCCCCGATTTCCAAAGAAACGGGTTCATCTCCCGGGTGATGTTATTATGAACAAAGCCAAACAACAAGGTTGAGAAGTGGAAGAGTATTTCAACCCTCCAAGATTAAGCTTATTTGTATTGCGTTTATTTTATTTTCTTGTATTGTATTTTCGTGCTTTACATTGAGGCTTGAGAAACCTCAATTATCGATTGCACTTTCCTATTTCTAGTAATATATTATTTATTTACCCAAAAAAAATGGAGGGGGGGGTGGTCTTAATCCCCAATTATTTGATGATGCTAATATTTCTGCCTAAAATAAGAAAATGACTATTACCATGATGGTTTCTTTCGTATGAGGTAATGAAAGTAGAATGAATGATGAGGAAATGTTGCAGAAGGAGAAAGATAGGGAGTTCCATATGAGATCTAAGTCTTCGGGTCACTTCCGGTATGGGGATGTGGAGGCAGACAATTCTTTAAAAACAGGTCATCAGGACCTTCTATATCTTCAGCCAGTGCCCCAGTCCATAAGTTTAGGAATGATCAAAATAGGAAGAACTTCAGAGCATCAGGCTCTTAATCACATGCCAGTGTGGGCCAATGTACCTTCAGCAATCCAGTTTGTGGTAAGAGGCGCCTAGGATAGTGTCGTTGGGTATGGATATATGTTATAGGTGTGGCAAGAGATGTCACTTTCAGAGAGGTTGTTCATTAGTGAGGCAGGGTAAAAGAGGTAATGTGGCTCAATCCATAAATTCAGTAGTCCATCGAAATTCTCAAGCCCAATTAGGGAGTGGTCCAGCTAAGTCTGGTAACATATGCATTGGTCCAAACTGCTTGTATGCACTAACAGGTCGTTAGGATATAGAGGCTCGTGAAGATGTGGTCACATGTATATTAATCGGTTTCACTTTTAACATTTATGCCCTTATGGTTTCTGGATCCACTCTGTCATATGTAACCTCATTCATTGCTAAGAAATTTGGGATAAAGCCAGAAAAGTTGCATGAACCCTTTAAAGTATCCACTCTAGTTGGAGAGTTAGTTATAACAAGACAATTATATGGCGGTTGTCCAGTTAAAATATATCACTGTATTATAGTAGCCGACTTGGTAGAGTTGGAAATAGTAGACTTCGATGTAATCATGGGCATGGATTGGTTGTCTTTATGTTATGCCACAATAGGTTTTAGAACCAAAATTATCAATTTCGAATTTCCCAATGAAGCAATCATAGAATGGAAGGGTGATGCAGTAGCTCCTATAGGTAGGTTTATTTACTATCTTAAAGCCAAAAAGATGATATTTAAGGGGTATATTTACCATCTATTTTGGGTCAGGGATACAGATACCCAGACCACAACTCTTCAGTTTGTGCTAGTTCTCAATGAGTTTCCAAAAGTCTTTCCTGAAGATCGTCCTGGAGTTTCTCTCGATAGGGAGACTGCCTTTAATATTGATTTACTTCCTGACACCAAGCTTATATCTACTCTGCCATTCAGAATTGCTCCAACAGAGATAAAGGAATTAAAAGTCTAGTTGAAAGATCTTCTTGATAAGGGATTCATTTAACCAAGTTTCTACCCTTAGGGTGCACCGTCTTGTTTGTTCGAAAGAAGGATGAGTCTCTGCGTATGTGCATTGACTACCAACAGTTGAACAAGGTCACCATTAAGAACAAGTATCCTCTTCCCATAATTGATGACTTATTCAATCAACTTCAAGGTGCCCAGTGTTATTCCAAGGTTAATCTCAGATTAGGGTACCACCAGCTTAAGGTTAAGGAAGTTAACATTCTGAAAACCGCTTTAAGACCTTCCTATGGTCATTTTGAATTTTTTCATGTTGTTTAGACTAATGAATGCACCAGTTTCTTCTTTGGATCTTATGAAAATGGTCTTCAAGCCTTAGCGCGATCTTTTCATCATTGTCTTTATTGATGATATTCTAGTCTATTTCCGCAGTGAGACTGATCATGTAGAACATCTCAGAATAGTGTTGTGGATGCTTCAGGACTACAAGCTTTATGTGAAATTTTCCAAGTGTGAATTTTGGCTAAATTCAGTAGCATTCTTAGGCCATGTGATTTCAGGCGAATGCATCCAAGTTGATTTTCAAAAAATTGATGCTGTAAATAATTGGCCCAGACCCACTTCAATTATAGAGACATGAAGTTTCTTGGGTCTGGCAGGTTATTACAGGCGTTTCATAGAAGGTTTTTTTGCCATCTCATCTCCGTTGACTAGATTGACTCAGAAGAAAGTCAAATTTTAGTCATCAGATGACTGTGAGCACAGTTTTGAGGAATTAAAAATGAGACTGACTTATGCTCCAGTGTTAACATTGCCAGAAGGAACTGAAGGGTTTATTGTGTATTATGGTGCATCAGGAATTGGTATCAGATGTGTTTTAATACATCATGGGAAGGTCATAACTTATGCATCCAGACAACTTAAGTGTCATGAAAAGAACTATCCGACTCATTATTTAAAATTGGTAGTCGTGGTTTTTGTGATCAAGATGTGGTGCTAATATTTGTATGGAGTTCATGTTAACGTCTTCACAGACCTCAAAAGCCTTCAGTATATTTTTAAGCAGCGAGAGTTGAATCTTAGACAGATGAGATTGCTCAAATTGATAAAAATTATGATGTGGATGTTCTCTACCATCCAGGAAAAGCAAATATTATGGTTGATGCTCTCAGTCGCTGATCCATGAGGAGCTTATCTTATGTTGAAGAAGGAAAAAGGACCATGACGAAGAAGATTCACTGACTAGCCAGTCTAGGAGTTTGACTCATGAACTCCGAAGATGATGTTGTTGTTTTCTAGGACAAGTCTGAATCCTCTTTATTAGCCTAAGTTAAGGAGAAATGGTTTAATGATTCTAACTTATTGCAGCTGAAAGAGGGTATTTACAAGCATAAAGTTATGGATTTTGAAGAAGGGGGAGATCACGGTACGTTAAGGTACCGAGGCAGGTTATCTGTTCCATATATGGATGGACTCAGAGCAAATCATGGCAGAAGCACACAACTCCAGGTATTCTATCTACCCAGGTTCTACAAAGATGTATCATGAATTTAAAGAAGTTTATTGGTGGAATGATATGAAGAGGAATGTAGCAGACTTTGTAGCCAAGTGTCTGAATTTTTAGCAGGTGAAAGCCGAGCACCATAAGCCTGATGGGTTGGCTCAGAATATTAATATTCCTGTTTGAAAATGAGAGATGATAAATATGGACTTATAACAGGTCTACGTCGCTCATCTCAAATGAATGATTTGATTTGGGTTATTGTGGACCAACTTACCATACCAGCCTACTTCTTGCCAGTTAAGACCATAAATTCAGTAGAGGATTATGCCAAGTTATATATCTGAGAAATTTTTAGGTTTCATGACACCCCAATGTCCATTATTTTGGATTGTGGTGCTCAGTTCACATCGTTCATTTGAACGTCTTTCCAGAAATGATTGAGTATCAAGGTAAAGCTCAGCACAACTTTTCATCCTCAAGCAGATGGCCAAGCAGAGCAGACCATTCAGATTCTCGAGGATATGTTGAGAGTATGTATTATAGATAATCATTTTCCTCTCATTAAATTTGCTTATAATAACAGTTACCATACCGGTATCCAGATGACATCGTTCGAAGCTCTATATGGGTGAAGGTGTAGATCGTTAATTGGTTGGTACGAAGTTGGTGGAGTAGAATTATTAGGACCAGATTTGGTCCACCAGGCTATGAAAAAAGTCAAGTTGATTCATGAGCATATGAAAATAGCTCAGAGTCGATAAGTCCTATTCGGATGTGAGGCATATAGACTTAGAGTTCCAAGTCGATGATTGGGTGTTTCTGAAAGTTTCATCTATAAAAGGTGTCTTGAGTTTTGAAAAGAAGGAGAAACTACATCCCAGATATATTGGACCATACAAGATTTTGCGAAACATTGGTCAAGTGGATTATGTGCATGAATCTCCACAAGATTAGATTGGTTTACACATAGTGTTTCACATTTCCATGTTGAGGAAGTGTGTGGCAGACTCATCATTGGTTGTCCCTACCGAATCCATTATAGTTTAGGATGGACTGACCTATGAACAGGTTCATGTGGCTATTCCGGATCGTCAGATTCAAAAGTTGAGGACTAAAGAAGTTGCTTAAGTTAAAGTGTTGTGGGGAAGTCAGAAAGTTGAGGAGGCTACATGGAAAGCCAAAGAGGACATGAAGTCCAGATATCCACATTTAGTTGAAGATGAAGCAGAAAGAGTCCAAGGTACATACTTTTAGTATTCATGTCATATCCCTTGTGTATTCATATCTCATATTTCACGTTCATGTATTCAATACTCATGTCTCATGTCCACATGTTCTAATCATGTCATACATCCCACATATTCCATGTCATGTTTCATCATGTTACTGTACTCATGACATTTCCAGTCTTATTCTTAATCAAGATCCATCATACGAGGATGAATTATCCCAAATGGGAGATATTGTAACACCTCGTATCTTCAAACTAAGTCATGATCATGATTCAGGAGTTTAGAAAACTAAGACGGGGAGTCAAAGTTGAAAACCCAATTTTAATTCTGTAAATTCTATTTTAAACTAGAAATATACAGCCCGTAGAAAAAGTTACAGACCATAGAAAGTGACCATACAAATCACCATTGAATTGACGATGTACGGTAGGATTATTTGGACCATATAACATTATATGATTCATCATTTTTTACCGTAAGGTTCCCCCAACTTTGGCAGTCACTGGTTAGTTGTACTTGGGCAATAGTTTTCGATGGACCGTACCCCTAATCATACATAATTATATGTTCCATACCCGGACCGTAGAAAAAGTTACGGACCATACAATATGGCCGTAAAACCTCTAACGGGCTGAACAATATAAATACGCAACTTAATTCTAAAAATCAGTTTTCTTGTTTTTCCAATCCCTCATCATAACTCAAGGTAAGTCCTTCTATGTATTTTCATGCGATTCTAGTCAATTATACTCAATTCCTAAGTGAAATCATTGCTTCTTAACCTAGGGTTTTCAAGAAAACCCAATCCAAGAGATTAAAGTTCATGCTTTGAGTTTTCATCTTCAAAGTTAAGATTTGTATTATATGTTTTGAAGCAATTAAGGTATGTAGAGTTTCTATTCACATGTGAGAACATCATTATTCTTCCCCACGCTACATATAATCCATGAAACATGAATTTTCCTCAAACCTAGAGTTTTGCTCAAGTTCATGATGACCCTATATACATGTACAATTATATTCCATGCTATATTTTGTCGTCATTAATTGTATTCATGATATTCCATTATGAATGTAATGAACCTGTCCGCAGTCCATGAACACGTGTTTTAAATTCCATGAGTTTTTAATTTCAAGTCCTGAATAATTGTCACTCAATCCATGAAATTATACATGTTTTTCATGATTTATACAAGTTATATTGTATATCTATTCACATGCTAAATTATAATTACAAGTTATGTTTTATAAGCTATTTTTCATGAAATTCATGGACTTACAAGCCAACTATATTCATGTTCATGTTTTGAGAATTGCACAGATTACCAAGAAAGCTCAGATAACCTGAAACTACGTTGCTAGCGTAGGATAAGGATCGCTCTGTCCAGAGGACGATACCTTCATGTTACCCCTTTGTGGGATTATTGAATTCATCATATCATGTTCATATCTTATACCCCAATATGTTACGATATGGCTTAGCTGATCGAGCAGAAATCAGACGCGACGTTCACACGTGGTGATTACATGTCGGTGTTGTTAATGCTCTCCCACATATATTCAGATATACAATTTAATAGAGTTTATACATGTTACTATATTCATGTCAAATCATGTTTATGCTCATTTTCAACTTTAGTTTCATGTTCCTATGATTTCATGTGACTGTTTATTCTTTCAGTTGTTTTACATACAATACAATTCCAATGTACTAACATCCCTTTGCCCGGGACCTGCACTTCACGGTGCAGGTACTGAATTACAGGATGACATATCTGTACGATAGGACTTCGTCAGCATCTACATATCTGCACTCGGGGTGTCAGCTTTATTTATTTATTTATCATGCTTTATAATAGAGGTATTGCAGTGCCTTGTTATGATAAACAGTTTTAGCAGTCAGCCTCATGTCCAGACATTTCATATACTAGTTTAGCATGTCATGGCAGTCATTTAGTTATTCAGACTATTTCCACAATATAGTTTTCGACTATAATTTCAATATTATATTTTATATGTTTTAATTTATTACTATTGTATGTTTTTATGCCCATGTTGATTCATCAAACCATGTGGTTTGCTCGGTCACATGAAATCAGGCACCGCGTATCTTTTTTTGCCCAGGTCGTGGTTCGAGGCATTACACCACCCCTTAATCCGGGATCGACATTAACATGCCCAAATCGGGTCGGTAGCGGGATAGACAGGACATACCGTCCGATTAGACAACCTTAGCTAACATATCATCTACGAATCTTTAATTGAACTCGATAATTAGAATCAAAGATTGCAATAGGATTATAAGAACAAATTCTTAACCTTGGGCATCGAGGAGCAGAATTAAACTTAGGATAAATATATACTTAAATTACCTTGTTTGGTTAATTTACAGTAGTGTAAATGCGTTCTTTTTTATGTTCACGGTCATAGACATATAGATGTGAAAGTAACTTGGATAGGAGAGTAGGAACTCGAGAGATTCTTACTCGTAATATTAACATTGTTATCAGTAAATTAGATAAATATACATAATCAAACTTAGGATAGATATATACTTAAATTACCTTGTTTGGTTAATTTACAGTAGTATAAATGCGTTCTTTTTTAGGTTCACGGTCATAGACATATAGACGTGAAAGTAACTTGGATAGGAGAGTAAGAACTCGAGAGATTCTTACTCATAATATTAACATTGTTATCAGTAAATTAGATAAATATTATGTAGTTAAGATGAATATGAAACGGGATTGTTAGCGAAAACATATTCCTGGAATCACTCATCTCATCCTCTTTACTCATAAGCTTTGCATATACGTTCTTGATCAATTGTTAGCATTAAATTACTTTTTACATTCTACAGTCGTTAGTAATAAATTAAAATCACTTTTTGGGAAAATACTTGAATAAACATTTGGTTTTAGATAAGGTTAATATGTGTTGATCATAAGTATCTATGGATTCACTTTATTATTTGTATGACCACATATATTTGTGTGTGGGTTTGGGAGAAACAATACTAACCAATTATTACTTGTATTCTTCAAAGGTTTATGCGTCCTCTTCTTTCGACACATTCTTCTTATAAGAACTCTTTTTAGCTTTAATAACTCAATACCTCCTCATTCCACTACTAGGATTTCCTATAGTCGAGGTCCTGGACGTTTAGGCACACCTAACACTTTAGGTGCTACTATTTTAATGCATGACATTTTCTTCCACAAGATGTCTGCATCTACCTCTACGTCTCCCGCTCCTTTCTCCCATAGTTTTTCTGAAAGAATAAATCTCTTGATTATTCTTATTGATGAAAGACATATATATACAAGTTATATAGTAAAATCCTTTCCCTATTTTACATCTAAAACCCTATTCTATTTGAAGACTAACTATACAATTATGGTAATATTACACTACTAATTAAGGTACAAGACTAAGTCTAATATATACCAAATATACAATAGAAATATCTACCAAACCCACAGCTAGTCGTGATCTGCATTGGGCTGGGCTGGACGATGCTAGGCCCAATCCTTCTCGGTTTTGGCTTCGGAAAAATATTGAATATACATATAATATACATGTATATCATGTGTATATTGTATGTATATTCAACATACCCCCGCAGTCATAGCGGGCGGTCTTCGTACGCTGAGATTGTCTCTAAAATCTTTAAAAAGGACCGAGGGAAGACCTTTTTTTAAAGATGTCTGCAATTTGATATGTGGAAGAGACATGGCAGACGCGTACTTGTCCTCGAGCAACCTTTTCTCGAACAAAGTGAATATCCATCTCTATATGTTTAGTGCGCTGGTGCTGAACTGGATTACCAGAAAGATAGATGACACTAATATTATCACAATACACCAATGTAGCTTTCTGAATAGGACAATAGAGCTCTAAAAGAAGATTACGTAACCAACATGATTCAAAAACCACATTGGCTACCTATCGATACTCGGCCTCTGCACTCGAACGTGAAAGCGTGGATTGACGTTTGGAAGACCATGAGACCAAGTTAGTTCCTTTTACATGCTACGCTATCCTCCACTCTTCCTATCGTTTGTGCCTCATACCCATGGGTCACTTCACTCCCTTTCGAGAGGGATTCACTCAGACTTAGCTAGGCCTACCAGCGAAGCAACATGTACTTGATCGGGTGGGGGCGTTTGGTTTCCAAGAAACATACAATAGCCAGACATAGAACGTCTGGTGACTGGACAACCACCCCAATCAGCATCTGTGTTGGAGACATGTGTAGACGTCGATGAAGGATACAAATGCAAGCCATAATCAAGTGTTCAATGAATGTACTTAAGAATGTGTTTGAGCGCATTCATATGTTAAATCATGGGATCATGTATAAACAAACATATCTGTTGTACGACATACGTAATATCAAGTCGCGTGAACGTAAGATACTGAAGGGCCCCTGCAAAACTACGATAGTGGGTCGGATCCTCATAGGGGGAGCCAGCTGCAACACCTAACTTGGGTTTAATATCAACTGGAGTAGAAGTGGACATACAAGATGACATCCCAACCTTCTCAATGATCTCAGCTGCATACTTCCTTTGTGATAAGAACAGTCCACCTGCATGATGAGTGACCGCAATCCCTAAAAAATAACTCAATGGCCCCAAGTCTTTCATGGCAAACTCAGAACTAAGCATTGTCATAATAGACTTGCGTAATGCATCAGAAGAGGCAGTCAAGATATTATCATCCACATATAATAGTATATAAGCCATGGAAGAACCCCGACAATATATGAATTATCAGATCTGCTGTGAGAGAACCCAATAGTCGAAACATCGTCAGCAAACCTCTTATACCAAGCCTGTGGAGACTGCTTAAGCCCATACAAGTACTTCTTCAGCAAACAGACATGATGAGTATATCGAGTATCCCTAAACTCCAAGGGTAGATGCATATATACTGTCTCCTTGAGATCACCATGTAGGAAAACATTCTTCACGTCTAGCTGATGAATGGGTCATGCTTTCGAAAGAGCCAAGCTGAGCACAGTGCGAATGGTAGCCGGCTTGACCACCGGGCTAAATGTCTCACTACAATCAATGTCAACATGTTGATTCTTACCATCACCTACAAGACGAGTCTCATGCCTTGAAAATGAAACGTCAGAATTGTCCTTATGAGACAAAATTCACATAGACCGAATAATATTAACACCGGATGGACGGGGTACCAAATCTCACGTCTTATTATCAATAAGAGCATTATATTCATCAGTCATAGCAATTTCCAATTCGGGTCATTTAAAGCAGACACATGATTACGGGGTAAAAGTAATTTAAGAACATTATAATTTAAATTAAAATGTCTTTTTGGTTTAAAAATACCCTATTAGGCTCGAGTGACTGGTCCATGACTTAGGGAAGAATTGGGTGAATTTTGGGAAGGATCGGGATACGGGACGGACTGGTCAGCAGGTAGTGGGCTTGCTGGCCTAATACGGACAGTGCTGGGAGAAGCTAGAACTAGACCAATCACGGTACTGGGCTGGGAAACAGGCCTAGTTGCCGAGATTGGCCCAATACTATTTCTTGGAGCAGGGACGACTGGCTGTATCGAGGCAGTGGGACCAACGGGCAGTGGGTCCGCTGGTGGAGTCGAGGTTCGAGACATATCCAAAAACTGGTGAATAATATACAGGGATATATCATCATCCAAAATATTATACGAACTAGGCACATGATTATTTTCCTTATCAAACTGAAATTGGGATTCATCAAATATGACGTGATAACTAATAATGATTCGATTAGAGGATAAATCAAAATATTTATAACCACGATGATTTGACGGATAACCCAAAAACACACAAGGGGTAGAACGGGCCTGAAGTTTGTTAATTGTGGTGGATGGAAAAAGGTAGATAACACAAGCACTCAAAGACTCTAAGATGTGTATACGAGGAAATTTTATTATATAAAATTTGTAGAGGGACGAATATGTCAAACCTTTCGAAGGAAGAATGTTAAGAATATCGGTAGCCATTTGTAGAGCATGATGCCAAAAATATGGGGGTACTGAAGCATGAACGAAGAAAGTTTGGATAATGTAATTAATGGTTTAATTTTGCATTCGGCTTTTCCATTCTGTGAAGACGTATGAGGACAAGAAAATAGAAAATTGATTCCATTTTTAGCACAAAATTCCCGAAACTCCCCATTGTCATATTTTTCGTCATTATCACATTGGATATTCTTTATTTCGCGTTCAAATTGGGTTTTAATAAAAGCTCTAAAAAATTTGAAGATGGAAAAATGTGAGATTTTTTCGCTATTGAAAACATCCATAAAATTTTATAATAATCATCTAAAAATATAACATAATAACGATGACTCAATGAACTAAAAACATGAGATGTCCATAAATCGCTATGAATAATATCAAATGACATTGAAGTAGTAGAATTAGAGTCCATAAATGGCAACTCAATAATTTTCCCTAAAAGGTAAGATTGACAATTCGGAGTACTACGCGTACCCTTACAAGAATAAATTTATTTTTATCTAAGAGAGACAAAATAGATGCCCCGGATGACCTAGCACAAGGAAGGAACAAGAGCTGTAAAAGCGGATGACATGGCTTAACGCGAGAAACCTAGACTTCGTGTGATTGGATAAAGATCTCTCCTACTGTCACACCTCATGAGAGGACTCTACATCTTGAAATCCTTCACAGAAAAACCAAAAGGATCAAAATCAATAGAAACCCAATTATCAGTGGTGAAATTACGGATAGAAACCAAATTTTTAATTAATTTTGGGGCATGAATGGTATTCTTCAAGACAAGTGGTGGATGAGGAGGAGACAATTTTATGACCATAACACTTAATTGGAATTGAATTACCATTACCAACAATTATACCACGATTAGTGCTCAAATTAGAATAAGACGAGAGAGTAGCATGATCGGATGTCATGTGGGTAGTTGCATCGGTGTCCATGTACCGATTTGGGTCAGGTTGATTTAAACCAAGTGTGTGCATTGCGGCTTCAATATCGATTTGTGTGAGTTCCGCTGCATAATGGGCTTGAGGGGGCCGGAGCCCAAGTACACCGGACTGTTGTCCCGACCCATAGTTGGGTCTGAAAGCTGGAATTAGACCCGAGAAATTGGGCCTGGACTGGGCCCAGTTTCCCGGGTAAAAGGAAGGCCCACTGGACTGCGCTGGAACCGAGGCCCACTGCCACTGCATAGGGGCCCACTGTGGGCCCATGACTGCTGTTGACCACCCCGAGGGGCACCACTGCCACTGCCACTGTTCTAGTTGTCGCCGGTGTTGCCACCGCGATTCTTGCCATTATTTTGACCCTTTTTACCACCACCGTTGTTGTGATTTTGGCTCAAGTTGGTGGAATCGGAATGAGGAAAATTAGACTCGGTCATCATGGCGACGAGTCTATCCCCTATAGTCGCATTTTTAGCCAAACTCACTTATTCTAATATGAGCATGGAGCGGGCTTGATATAATTCTGGAAGGGGGTAATTTGACGAATGATCGAAGCAACCCATTATAGGCCTCGGATAGGCCTGCAACCATCTGTAGGATGAGACGAATATTGCTCACAGGAGCCCCCACATTGCGAAGTTGGTCTGCCAAGTGCTTGAGTCATTTACAATAAGATGAAACGTTTAGGAAAATTCACCATAGCAACTTGAGAAAACTCATGTTCAATGGTTACGATGCGTGAATGAATGTTATCCTGGAAGGAGGGATGTTACCGAGCCGAACCCTAACGAATAATACATATATTCGATTCGGTTCGATTCAAAAAAATTTGAACTTTAGATTCGATTCGAACTCACCGAATATTTATAATTAAGGCTCGATTCAGGTTCGACAATGTTTTTTAGTAGCTAAGGTTCGATCCGATTCGGTAAATCGGATCCAATATTCGAAAATAGTTCGATCCGAAAGATCGAAAAAACAGTGCAAAATAAGTGATTTTTTCATATTCACAGCCCAAAAACTGTATTAATACTGTATACTTAGTGCACTGTCTACTTAGTGCACATATTCACAGCCCAAAAACAGTTTGCAAAATAAGTAATAGTGTGACTTGTCTACTTACTAGTTATTACAATATTCTCCCAAAAATAACAGTTAAAAAATACATAATGTTCTCCAAAAAAAAACAATTCAAAACACTCAAGTTTTTCTCTGCTTCTTGGTTTGGTTTTGCTTCTTCTTCAAATTGCTTGGTGGCTTGGTAGTTCCCTTTGAGGATTGGGCAACCTTAGGATGTGGAGGAGGTATAGTTTGGCTACTTTGTTCGTGGTCAAGTGAGGTTCCATCTTTATTTCCATATTTCAGAACATGCATCAAAGGCAACAGGCAACAACACATCATTAATGAAAGTGAATTCAGTAAATCATTTCAATTTTTTCCCAAAGGCAATAGGCAACAGGATAGTGGAAATCAGAAATGTTTCATCATTTTTCCATAGCATTGTATAGTAACCAAGTATGTAAGGCAACAAGGTTACTCAGCAGATATATAAGTGCGAAGGAAATCAGAAATACAGCATGAATTCATCATCTTTCACTCAATATATAAACTGCATGTAGCACATGTCACATCTCACAAACTTATATAACTATTACAAATGCATTATAATTTTTCCAACAGGCAACAGTCAACACATTAGGGTCTTCTATTTCATATCTGAATTACTAGAACTGAATAGACAATATTTAAACCAGAATAACAGGCAACATAGGCAACATTTAAACCAGAATAATAGATCCCCCTTACTGTCGCACCAGAACTGAATTACCAGAATTGAATAGGCAACATTTAAACCAGAACAGCAGATCCCCCTACTGTCAGTTTGTAACAACTCACACCATAATTGAATTACCAGAATAAAAGGCAACATAGGAAACATTTAAACCAGAACAACAGATCCCCCCTACTGCCAATCTGTCATAACTCACACCACAAGAATTACCAGAATAACAGGCAACATAGGCAACATTTAAACCAGAACAACAGATCCCCCTACTGTCAGTCTGTCACAACTCACACCAGAACTGAATTACCAGAATAACAGGCAACATTTAAACCAGAACAGTAGATCCCCCTACTGTCACACCAGAACTGAATTACCAGAACTGAATAGGCAACATTTAAACCAGAACAGCAGAACTGAATTACCAGGAACTGCATTAGGGTCTTTCATTTCATATTCCAACTCCATTGGATCATCATTACCCTGAAATCAGAAAACATATTTAACAAATATTAAACAGTTACAAGATTAAATACGAAATTAAAGTATAGAGAATTAGAGATTTTACCCCCTTAACACTCCTGATTCCATAAGCCTCTTTGATCCAGTCACCACCACAAAGTAACAATTCAATAGTGTCTCTTCTAATTGAGGCTCTCTTCTTATCAATAATTCTCCCTCCAGCACTAAAAGTAGACTCAAAAGCTACTGTAGTGATAGAGATTGATAAGATGTCCATATCCATCTTAGAAATAACACTATACTTCCCTCATTTCCTTTCCACCAAGCCAAGGCATCAAAATTTCCAACATTTGGAAAACATATTTCATCAAAATATATTTCTAAATAATTTTTTTCCTTCCCTTTAGATTGCATCTTTTTCATGAAATCATCAAATTTTCTTTTTCCAACAGTTGATGAGGGAGGTTGTTTTATATATGAACTATATGATTCTGGTCCTTTCCCCTTAGGATCACCATATATTTGAACATATTGTTCATATATATTAGTAAATGGTTTCTCAACCATTTCAATCCCTTTTTTGGTAATAATCAGGATACATGGATGTATAGGCATAGGTGATCATTCTCTTCTTATACCTAGAATATAAAATTGAGCCAAAGGATAACAAGATAGCACACTCTTCCCAATATTATCAAACTTAAGGGTCATTCTCGTAGCCATATTTTGCATATGTTTATTTACTTGTAACATCCAACTGAGCATTGATCAATTCTTTGATTCTACTTAACTCCAACAAAAATAAGTTAACTGTTGGATAATTACTTCCACTTATCAAATTTGTAACATCAAGAAAAACCTCAAAATTCACAAACTCCATGAACTTGTGTCTATTTTGCATCACTTGGCACATGTCTCTCAAAAGATTCATCATCTTCCCCATATTTACCGAAACACTCTTTGTAATTATAAGCAGTAGATAGCATAACATAAGTGGAATTCCATCTAGTGTTATTATCTAATACTAATTTATTTGGGGACAATTTCAGATTCAATCTATGTTCATTGAAAGAACCAAGTATGTTATCTGATCCAAATAGATATTTCACTCCTTCCCTAACAACCTCAACAATGGACTTCATCTCTTTCAACACATCCATCACTAACAGATTTATAATATGAGCACAACATCTAACATGGAACAATTTTCCATCCAAAATAAGATTTGAGTGTTTATTGTGATCTTTTTTTAGAACTGAAATACAAACATCATTGGCAGATGCATTTTCAACAGTAACAGAATGAATTTTATCACTAATCCCATAAACATTACACACCCTATGAACTTCTTTGGCTAAAGCAGCACCATTGTGTGGTGGAGGGACATTTACAAAAGAGAGTACTCTCTTTTGTAAAGTCAAATTCCTATCAATGAAATGGCATGTGACTACCATATAGCCTATTCTTTGAACACCTGACCACCAGTAATCAGTTGTCAAACTAACTCTACTTACTTTGGCTAAAAGCCCTTTTAATCTCTCCATTTTTTTCTCAAACACAGTAAAGCATTCTTTTCTAACCATCTATCTACTAATCTTTTTGTAGTAAAGAGTATAAGCCTTCAAGAATTCATTAAAGACCCTATGTTCAACATTAATAAAGGGGTACTCATGAGCCAAAATCATATGAGCAGCTGGTGTTTTGACTTTATCAAACCTAAACACAAAAATTTGAATAGAACTTTCAACCTCAGAAATAACAACACCAGAAAGCTGAGTTTGTTTACACTTATCTGACTTATCTTCATGGATTGGTTTTGGAAAATACTTATGCCTGAAAGGACATGTTTCATTCAAATGCCTCAATAAGTGAGAAGTAGTGCCTTTTTTGAATCGATATTAGTTTCGCAATATGCGTATTTTTCCTCTTTTCACCAGAAGGCAGTGTAATTGGATCCATGTGATTCCAGACATCTGATCTATTTGATGGTACAAGAGTAGATAAGCAATCTCCAGCACCACCTTCAACAGATTGAGAATGTTGTTGTTGTACCCCTTGGCTATCCTTATTTAGAGGAGTATCCTCAACTAACATTAACAAAGCAAGCATACCCAAGTATCCTCCTGTACCCTTGCCATGTTTCTCTTCATCATTGTCAGACTCTAGGTTCTCAATCCCCAAGTCATCATCAGAATCAAACTAGAGAGTATGGGGAGTATCTGATGAATCAACAAAAGAGAAAGTCATTTATTAGATTTTTGAAAGTGAAAATGTAATTATTTAATTAAAAGGAAATTGAATTAAAATAAAACAAATTACAATTTAGAAAAAACCCTAATTACGAATTCATAACTTTATAACTTGTACTATTTTAAAATCAAAATCAAACATTAATTATTCTAATTACAGTTACATGCATCAACAATTGAACATCAGAATCATAAGAATTGAAAACCCTAAAAGTTCAAATACAAAACCCTAATTCAAACTCATAATGTAATAATCGACTGACAAAATCGAAAACACAAGTTACACAACAATTACTCAATTAGTATCAATATTGAAAACCCTAAAAGTTTTTTTTTAACATACCTTGCAAGTCTGAAGAATTCGGAATCGATGATGTTGGGGAGATGAGAAGATCTGAATATGACATAGACTTTGATGATGAAGGAAGAATCGGTGACGTTATGGGGTTTATACCTCCAGCACTCAACTGGTGGCTTAATCTTAGCCGCCAAGGTTAGAGAGAGGTCAGAGTCAAAGCAAATGAGGAAGAAGAGAGCAAGACCGCAGCAAGAGGTAGGGCTGAATGAGGGCAAGACCGCAACAAATGATAGAGAAGAGCTGAAGATAGGGAGAAGAGCTGAAGAGTCGAGAGAGACGAGGGAAAAACAAGACGCATCACAAAATATTTTAGGGTTGGGTATATATATATGGACTGGGCCTGGGGCGGATCGGGCCGAATATTCAGCTCGATTTGGGTCGAATCTAATTTTAAGGTTCGGCCCTATATTTGATTTAACGAACCCGAACTCAAATCGAGCTTTTCCGAGCCAAATTTTGCGAATCGAATCGAATAGTTTGGCTCACTCACAGCCCTACCTGGAAGTTATCACGCAATCGATTCCAAGCAGCCATAGATGTGGAGTTGGGTTCCATAATCGTCTGTAAGAGGTCAAAAGAGATAGTTGTATAAATCCATTGGAGAACTTTTGCGTCAAGAGTGACCCGTGATTTTGGATCATCTTCTTTGGTGGGCACAACCTCCTCCGTATTAGCATTCGGAGGGATTATGTGGTGGAGGACTTGATGTGTCATCATATGAATCTTGAATAATTCCGCCCATATCCCATATTGGACGTTTTCTAGGTCAAGAACAATAGGAAGAACACTTTTGATGTTGAAACTGTGAGGGCATGATGTAACATGTTTTTATCAGTCATAGTGAATAGAACAACAAGATTCGGAGAAGTGAAATTTGGATTTTAGGTCTCGGGTTCAGTGGAAACCGGGGTGGGGGGGGGGGGGGATTATCACGGAAATCGAGAGTAAAGAGAGGACCGGAAGCAAGGTAAAAATAACCTAGACTTTTGATACCATGAAAGAATTAATACATTGATTATTCTAATTGATGAAAGACATATATATATAAGTTACATAGGAAAATCCTTTTCTTATTCTACATCTAAAACTCTATTCTATTTGGAGACTAACTATACAATTATGGTAATCTAAGTCTAATATATACCAAATATACAATAGAAATATCTACCAAAAATCACTGCTGGTCGTGATCTGCATTGGGCTGGGCTAGACGATGCTAGGCCCAATCCTTTTCGGTTTTGGCTTCGGAAATATATTTAATATACATACAATATACATGTATATCATGTGTATATTGTATGTGTATTTAACATTTTCTTAAAACTCCCTTTAATGTCCTCCATCTTATATACGATTGTCAGAAAATCGTCACCTTTCTGACTTTACTTTTAATTTTAAGCTTTACATCTGACTACTGACTCTTGTTGGGTGGTCTATCGCTTCTCTTGAATAAAGTCTATTTGACTATAGTTATTTTCACCATTATAAGTAAATAGGTGAGAATCTTTGTTCTTGTGATTTATTCTTACAAAAAAAATTAATTCTTTTTTTCCAAGTGCACAAGGGGAAGTAAGATTTCATAAGGTGCAGAGAAAAATAGAGAAAAAGGAAAGAGAATGAGGTGTAATTTCCCTAGGCAATGCTAATCTTTAATTAACTTAATACTGGTACAAAATTTTGACTGCTTAGTAATCAATGTCACAAAAATGAGTAAATTGTTAAATGCAAAACAAAGTAAGATTCTTCCCTAAACCAAAAGAATATACAACATATTTTATAGCGATTCCATCTCGAAATCATCGTATGGTACAATTTCTTTGCCAGAAGAATCAGCTACAGCCTGATCATCATCATTTCCAGTTGCATTCATCTCTTGAACTGGTGGTGGGTCTAGAACTGTTCTTGTTGGGTTATCATTATATGATAAGTGAAGCTTCATCTCTCTGTGTTCTTGACACATGGCACACCAATGCAAACAACAATGCACCATACATGGATCACATGGCGAATCCTGTACGTGTAATGGAACAATACAATAATTATAATAACCATTAAATGAAAAACAAACTTAATTCTATACACCGAAACATATTTACACAAATGAGTCACTTATGCAAGGGAGGAAGACAAAGTGTTAGAGTAATGAGTTCATCTGAACCCAATGTCTCTTACTCAGAACCTATATATTTATAAAAAAGTTTCACTAAATAAGTATGACTAATGAATTTTGAATCTAGTAAATCACATAAATTGCGATGGCTCGACAGATAAATTTTATTATGAACACAAATTAATTACTACCTATTAAAAATTGTATCTAAACTACGGTAATATGTTAAATTACATCATAGAATACATATTTTTACTACAAGTTTATATAACTGGACCACACAACATAGCCATTAGGAAGAAGGAATGACACTACAAGTAACCGACCATATATAAATAATAAGTAATATTAGTTCAAAAATAGGACAAGTCAATTGCAACAAGTTAAAATACAGTAATAATGTAATTATAGTTTTATACAGTTAAGAGTAATAATATAAGATCAATCCAATCATAAAAAGAGAAAGAAAAGTTAAGTTCACCTTAAGATGATATTTTCTTTGCAACGCCTGACGAGCCATGCCAGTATAGATACCACAAACCCACCAAGAGAAGAGGAGACCTTCAGTAATGAGGCATGCTGTGTCAGGATCAATGCCATGAAATGCTGCAGTAAGTGCAGCAAGAGCAATGCCACCTTCAATGCAAACCAGATGACCACCACAAGCTCCTCTGCTTGATATTTCATCATTCAATGTCTCCATGTGTCTTCCAAACAAAACACATGGGCAAAATAGCCCAAGCAAGCCTAAAACACAAAAGCAATGCATGAACACATGAAAAATGGCTATTCATTTATGTGAAGATATATGATCGTATACAAAAGTTTTTTAAAAACGAAAGATTTTTGAAATTTTTGATATTAAAAATGTCATGAGATTAAAATCGGGATAAATTTAAAATAAAATTCAAATATAGACAACTGTCATTTTTTGTGGGACAGATAAAAAAAAATGTTTCAAGATAGCATATATTATATTACCTTAAACCTATTCTATATGCTGATTTTTGTAAGATGTAGGGAGTCTTCTCATTAATATCAAAGTATATATGGAGTACAATATTCATCCCTTATACAATAGAAATCCTAAGCCTATATAAAAGAGGAATCCTAGTATTACCATAATTATATTTACACAATATATGGAAATATTCTAATTATGGGTAGGGATACAATTGTTTCTATAATATACATGTTTACACACCCCCTCAGTCGGAGCTGGAGGAGGCCGGACGCTGAGACTGGATCTGAAGTCAAGAAATAACTGTCTGGAAAGTCCTTTATGCATATTGATAGGATGATGGAACATGTAACACTCTGACATGGCCTAGTGCAACTTTCTCATGAACGAAGTGTAGGTCTATCTCAATGTGTTTGGTTCGCTGATGTTGAACCGGATTATGAGACAGATAGATGACAGAGATGTTATCACAGTACACAATTGATGTCTGACGCAAAGGACACTGAAGTTCTAACAGTAAATTTCTGAGCCAACAAATCTCAGCTACTACATTTACAACGCCTATGTACTCAGCATCGACACTGGAGCGAGATAGGGTAGTCTGTCGCTTGGCAGACCAAGAAATCAGATTATCCCCTAAAAAAAACACAAAAGCCGGAGGTGGAGCGTGCGTGTCCGGACACCCTGCCCAATCTGCATCGTATATGAAAGCAACTTGTTTGGTGCAGAGGGGTATAGGTGCAAACCATAATCAAGAGTGCCCGTAATGTATAGAATGATACGCTTAAGATCAGTGAAATGAGACTCCCTAGGGGCATGCATGAATAAGCACACTTGTTGAACAACATCAGCTATGTTTGGCCTGGTGAAGGTGAGATACTGGAGTGCACCTGCAAGGCTCCTATACAGAGTAGGATCAGAGACTGGAGCACCATCCATGACACTGAGCTTAGATTTCGAATCAACTGGAGTAGGTGAAACTTTGCAATTCTTCATCTTAGCCCTGTACACGATCTCCTCTGCATACTTACGCTGACACAAGAACATGTGATTGGCAGTCCTGGTCACTGATATCCTCAAAAAGTAACTCAGCTTCCCCAAATCAGTCATTGCAAATTCGGATTTAAGCAAGACAATAATCTCATTTTTCAATCCGTCGGAGGAGGCAATAAGAACAATATCATCCACGTAAAGTAATAAGTAAGCAGTACTACTACCTCGATGAAAAATGAAGAGTGATGTATCACTCTTGCTGCATACAAACTCAATCTGCAAGATATACCTGACAAAGCGATCATAGCACGAGGGGCCTGTTTCAGGCCATATAGTGACTTACGGAGATGGCACACATAGTGAGGAATCATTGACGGGTGAACCCGCGCCGATGACGTAGATCGCTCTATCAGATCCTCATGTAAGAATGCATTCTTCACATCAAGCTGATGGATCGACCAGTGTTTGTCCATGACAATGCTCAAAACTGTACGGATGGTAGCCGATTTGACAACCGGGCTAAAGGTCTCACCACAATCAATACCCCCTGCTGATTTGTGCCATTAGCCACAAGTCGTGTCTTATACCTCTCAAGATCTCCACTATTTCTGAATTTGTGACGAAATAGCCACAGACAACGAATCACATTCACCCCCGCAGGTCTAGGTACTAGATCTCATGTGTGCTGTTTAGTTAAAGCATTGAATTCCTCAGACATAGCCGCATTCCAATTAGGTTCTTGTTTAGCCAATATAGGGTTCTTGGGAATTGGTGAAATGGTTTGGGTGGACAAGTTAAATTGGACTTTGGGTTTGAAGATTCCATGTTTTGCACGTGTTTTCATTTGGTGAGTGGGGATAGTGGGAGGCTCCAAGGCGGAGGGATTTGTTGGATATGGAGAAAGAGGGGCTGACGCCGTAGGAGGAACCGCGGTGCCTAGATCAAGAACCGCGGTACTGGAAGGAGCTGTTGGAGGCGACGTGGCGCTCGATCGCGGTCGCGGCCGAGGACCGATGCACCTCTCTCGATGTTTTGGCGCCGCGCTGCTCAACACTTGCCGCGGCGGTCTTGTCGGCGGTGGAAGGAACTCGTCGCAGGAGTTAAAGGCCGCGCGACCGACTGGGTCGCGCTACGACAAGAAGTGCTATGCTCTAGTTGCCTTAGGATGATGGGAGAGATGGCAGGCTCGTCAAGAAAAGAGTAATCCGGTTTTTGAAACTGCTTAAGATTCAAAAACGGTAATGTGGTCTCGTCAAATATGACATGACGAGAGATGTGGATGTGACGAGTGGATAAGTCATAGCATAGATAGCCCCTATGGTTCGGCGGGAAGCCTAGGTAGACACAAGGACTAGACAGGGGGGCTAGTTTGTGAGGGGCAGTAGAGGCAAGGTTCGTATAGCATAGACAACCAAATATTCGGAGATGATCATAAGAGGGGACTCTATGATAGAGAATTTTGGTAGAGGTCATATTGTGAAGGATGCTAGTTGGGAGGATATTGAGAACGTATTCTGATATTTTAGCAACATAGACCTAGAAGGATGGAGGTAGAGAGGCATGAATTAATAGAGTGCAAATCATATTGTTAATGGTGCGGATGATTCTTTCAGTTTTACCGTTTTGAGGGGAGGTGTGAGGGCAGGAGAAACGAAAAACCATGCCATTATTAGTACCAAAATGGTGAAACATAGAGTTGTTGAATTCACGACCATATCGCACTGAAAAGATTTTATACCTTTTTCAAATTGTGTTTGAATGAATGTTCGAAACTCAAGAAATTTGACAAACACTTCCGATTTAAATTTGAGAGGATACAACCAAACAAAGTGAGAAAAATTATCTAGTAGAATAAGATAGTATTTATGACCGAGAGAACTAGCAACAGGTGATGTCCATAAATCGGCATGTATAATATCAAAGGGTGCAAAAGTAAGACTAGTGGATGACTTAAACGGAAGACGAGTATGTTTGCCTAAAGAACAAAAAACATAGTTTTGGGCAAGCTTCCCATTACAAGTAATGAAATTATTATCTCTAAGAAAATTAAAAATTGGGGCTCTTGGATGATCAAGCCTATTATGCCATGTGGAAGAAGAAATGACCGCTAGAGAGACGGGAGAGCTAGATCTAGCAGCGGAGGTGGGAGTGAATGGGTAGAGATCTCCCGTGCTATTGCATCAAGTAAGAGGTGTCCCGTATGAAGATCCTTCACAGTGAAACCCCCTTCTTTCTTTTGAGAGAATGAGACACATTATAAATAACAAGCACCCCCAAACTTAGGTTTTTGCACATTTTTCATTGGGGTGCATCAAATTTTCACTATCTTTTTATATCTTTCTTCAAATAAGGGTCAAAATCAATAGAGACAGAGTTATTACGAGTGAATTTGAGAATAGAGATTAGATTCTTAATCATATGTGGGGCATATATGTTATTTTGAAGGGAGAATGGATGAGGAGGTGGTGTGTAGGATGTACCATAACCCTTTACAGGAATGTCGTGGCCACTACCAACTGTCACAAATTGAGGATACTTTAAACCAAACAATTTAGGAATATTACTTACAGACCGGGTGAGGTGAGAAGTGGCTCCGGAGTCCATGTACCAGTTGTTGTCAGGTTGTTGCATGTTGAGACAACTGAAGGTCTGACCCAACTCAGTGGGTGTCATGCTGGACGAGGGCTGCTGGTGCTGGAACTGCGGCGGCGCCGCGGCGCTGTACGGGTACTGTTGGGGCGCCGCGACACTGAACTGAATTTGTGGGCCCTGTTGTTGCTGCTGCTGATTCTGCTGTCTGCGACCCCTACCACGACCACGACCTCATCTGCCGCGACCCTTGACACCGCGTCCCTGCTGCGGTTGAGAATTTTCTAGCTTCATTGGATCTGGGCGTGTTTCGATAGCTAACGCCTTCTGAGTATGCTCATCCTGCTTAGCACGGCGAGTCTCTTCGAGCAACAACTGTGAACGAGCTTTGTTAAAATTGGGAAGCGGATCTGCCTGTTGAATTATGGCGGCTAATGTATCATAGTCACCTTTGGGAAGGCCTGCAATTAATTGCAACACCATCTTAGTGTCCGTGACAGGCGTGTCGACGTTGGAGAGTTGATCCGCCAGTAGTTTCAATTGTCTGCAGTATTCAGTCATGTTGGAGAAATTTTCAAGGCGTGTATTGTTAAATTATTCCTCCAAATACACCGCACGAGTGTGCTTGTTATCTTGAAAGATTTCCTCCAAGAAGTTTCATAAATCACGGGCTGTGGCACCAGATTTCATGATAGTAAGAAGAAGATCCTGAGAAATACTACCATAAATCCAATGTTTGACGACGGCGTCTAGACGACGCCAAGTAGACTCATCAACCTCCGGAGGGCGCGAAATAGTGTCGTCGATGTGGTCAAGCACGTTATAGAGACATGCATGATTACGAAACAGTTCAACCCAAGGAGAATACTGACTGTTTTCTTGATCAAGAAAAATGGGAAAATAATTCTTGATATTACTAACAGTGAGAGCGGGATGAAAAGAGGATGACGACGTGGTGGTGGGATTTTTAGAGGTAGATGCGTCAGAATCAGAAGCGTAATCCTGAGTATCCATTTAGAGAATAGATAAAAAAAGAAGAAAAACCAAGATTTTTTGGAGGATAGGGGGAGGAACCGAGACGGAACTGCCCGAGGGGGTGGGCTGGTCGGCGGCGGCTCACACAAAGAAAAATTCTAGGGTTTTGTGTTAGTTTTTTGATACCATGTTAGATGATATTAATCTTCTTTAGGGAGTCCTCTCATTAATATCAAAGTATATATAGAGTACAATATTCATCCCTTATACAATAGGAATCCTAAGCTTATACAAAAGAGGAATCTTAGTCTTACCATAATTATATTTACACAATATATGAAAATATTCTAATTATGGGTAGGGATACAATTGTTTCTATAATATACATGTTTACAGTTTTTATGCTACCGACATGAACAAGTTTAAGTGTTATTTAACATGTTAATTTAACTTATAAATTCCATACGTCCAAAATATTTTACTATGTGGTGGTATCTTGTCAGGTATGAAATTTAAGAAATAAAGAAAACAAATTGACAAACTAAATATACATAAAGTACCTAAACTTCCCTTAATACCAACTATTTAATGGTTTGTGATAAGAATCTGACATGTCCTTTCTTAATTATCTCTACAACAATAACAACACACCCAGTGCAATCTAACAAAATGGGACATAAGGAGGGTAGAGTGTATGCAGACCTTACCCATACCTTGAAAGGTGGGGGTTGTTTCCGATTATAGAATAGTGTAAATCTCCTTGGTTGGAGTTCTCTTATTAAAGCAATATATATAGAGTGTACTTATACAAAGCGGGAGGAGGCCGGACGCTGAGACTGGATCTGAAGTTAAGGACCAGTTGCTGAGCGAGCCTCTTTGTGAAGATATTTGTGTACTGATACGAAGAAGGAACATACAACACCCTGACATGACCTATTGCAACATTCTAACGAACAAAGTGAATATCCATCTCAATATGCTTGATTCGTTGATGCTGAACTGGACTATGAGACAAGTAGACAATATATATATTATCATAGTAAACCAAAGATATCTTACATAAGGGACAATGGAGCTCAAGAATGAGATTTTGGAGCCAACACAGCTCGGCAATAACTTTCGCAATGCCTCGATATTCTGCACTTGAACGGGCTTGGTAGACCGCGAAATAATATTATCCCCCAAAAAAACGCAACAGCCGGACGTAGAGCGACGGGTGTCCGGACAGTCTTCCCAATCTGCGTATGTGTAAGAGAGCAACCTATTCGGTGCAGAGGGATATTCATATAGTAGATAATCAAGCCCTTAACGTTCTGAATGATACGTTTAAGAGCTGTAAAGTGAGGCTCCCTAGGAGCGTGCATGAACAAGCACACCTGGTGAATAACATATGCAATATTTGGCCGAGTGAAGGTGAGATACTGAAGAACATCTGTGAGACTCCTATAAAGAGATGAATCGCAGACCTATCAAAAATCCGAAGATGATCATAGGTAGGGATCTGACAAAATAGGAACTCAGTAGGGGTCTATTTTGGAGCATACGGGTAGGTATTATGTTAAAAAGGTATTCTGCCATTTTTAATGCATATACCCAAAAGCTGGGATAAAGATATGCATGAAAAATTAAGGTACGAATCATATTGTTAATGGTGCATAGAATTCATTCATCTTTATCATTTTGAGGGGAAGTATGGGGGTAGGAGAAATGAAATACCATGCCATTCACCGTACATAATTTATGAAAGAGAGAATTATTAAATTCACGATCATTGTCACATTGAAACATTTTTATTTCTTTTTCAAATTGCTTTTTAACATACGTACGAAATTCACGAACTTGGAGTAGACCTGAGATTTAAAGTGAAGCGGATAGACCCATAGAAAGTGAGAAAAATCATCCAAGAATATTAAATAGTATTTATGACCCAATTTGCTAGTAGTAGAAGAGGTCCATATATCAACATGAATAATATCAAAGGGAGAAAAAGTAATACTGAAAGAGAACGTAAATGGAAGTCTAACATGCTTTCCTAGATAACAAGAATAACAATTTTGGGCAAGGTTCCCTTTATTATATTTAATTAAATTGTGATTTCTAAGAAAATAAAAAATATGAGCTCCGGGATGTCCAAGTCTACTCTGCCATGTTGAGGAGGAAATGATAGCGGATGTGGATAGGAAAGGATAGAAGTCCCCCACACTATTACATCTCGTAAGAAGTCTCCTCATATGTAGGTCCTTTACATAAAAAACCAAACTGGTCAAAATCAATGGATACCGAGTTATTGGTGGCAAATTTTCTAATAAAGATTAGATACTTGATAATGGTAGGGGCATATATGACATTTTTAACGGAGAAGTAGGGTTGTGGTAGTGGATTTAGTGTGTGGACAAACCCTTGAATTGGAATGTGATGACCATTTACGATCATATTAGGTTGATGAGTATTTAAATTGCGCAGTTGAGAAAGATTATCAGAATTATTGGTGAGGTGAGATGTGGTGCCCGTATTCATATACCATGCATCATCGGGCTACTGAATTTTTAAAGAACCGAAAGCATGGCTCAAATACGTTTGATTGAGGCTGGACGGCTGGTGCTAGACCATTGTGTAGTGGGCCTGGTGGCTGAAAAGGGGCTCGGTGGTGGCGTGCCGCTATGTAGTAGGCCTTGGTGGTGCCCATTGTTGCTGCTGGGCCTGGCTTGGAAAGTGGCTGGTCGATGGTGTCCACTATTGTTGCCGGGTCTGGCTTGAAAAGGGGTTGGTCGACGGAGCCTAGTGCCCGAAAAGTTGCCAAGGACGTGGGATGGCCCATTATGTCGGGTACTGGGCCTGCGGCTGATTATTTGTGACGCCGAGTTTTGTGGAAGAGGAAGCGGGGGAAGCTATGTGGGTCGCGGGTGATGCCATAAGGGTATCCGAAATTTATTAGAGAAATAAAAGTGTGTAGAACTGATGTATATCAGTTGTATATCAGGGGTATATGACCTGTAGGAGAGATAGGGAAATAGAAGGGTGTAAAAATGATGTATATCAGTTGTATACGAGGGATATACGACCTGCTAGAGATAAAGAGGTAATAAGGTTGTATATCAGTAGTATACTAGAGGTATACGGAGCTGGTTATAGGAGTAGAGGGTTGACCTGTTGTATATCAACGTATATTAGAGGTATACCGACAATATATGGGTAGTATACGATGGCAGAGAGGGTATCAACAGTATATATGGTGTATATTGGCTAAGGGATGTTGTATATCGCTGTATACGGGTTTAGGGATGATGTATATCACTGTATATAAGCAGTATATGGTGGCAGACCATGTATATCAGTCGTATACAGTGTGTATATCAGCTATTTCCGATAGGTTTGGCGTCAGAAAATAAGAAAGAAGGGTGTGGGGGGGGGTGGGGCGAATAGGGTTAGGGATTTTTTGCTCTGATATCAAGTAGAATAGTGTAAATCTCATTGGTTGGAGTTCTCTTATTAATGCAATATATATAGAGTGTACAATTGTAGTACTAATGGAATTATCTTCTCTATTTTACATTAATTACTCTAAAGTATTAATTACATAATATATTGTGAATATATTCACTATCACCGATACCCTCGGCTCGAAGAAACACAAACTAAAGCAGTTCAGAAAAAAGAAATAACAACAAATTCATGGCAAAATACTAGGTTAATTATCTCTCCTCGTAAAAAAAGTTACTAACTTTAAATGAAGTTTGGATCCCAAAAGATCATGTCATTAAGGATAATTAGAAAGAAGGGAGTATTTTGTTGGCGCAAAAAAATAGTATTAATATAGTTTTAGATACACGGAAATAAAAGAGAGATTTTGAGGATAGTAATTAAAGAGATGCTTACAACTATCAACATCTTCTGTACACCCAAAAATTCCAGTTGCCCAATCTTCATCAGCCGGAGGTTCGAAGGATGGAGGTAGATTTTGCCCACAATGCTCACATTTAGCAGTTGTTTGCTGTCAAATTTAAAAAAAAATAAAAATTTAGCCAAACAAAATATGATATAAAAGGATCAAGCGTGACAAAATAAAAAACAAGAAAAAAGGGTAACCATATTAATTTCTCATGAGTATCATTATTCAAGTTAATTTGTTTTCTTGACGAAAAAACGCCCTTTGCCCAATCAACAAGAACAAATTTTACAATAAACAAGATTAGAGGCGATTTAAGAATTTCAAGAAGATGGGTGCGTAGATTTTGTTATTTTTTTTTAAAAGACATAAAAGTGCAACAAATTGGGTTCAATCCCTCAATCTTAAAGAAATAAACCAAGTGTTTAACCAGTGCGCGTCTTAGTTTCATTTGAACAAGGGTTCCTTCCGTTCATATTAGATATATTTTAAGAATTATACACATAATATATCAAGTTTAGACGAATGACCATGAATTCATGTGACCTATTTTATCTAGGTAAATTCGCCCCTCATCCAATAGAACAAAGGCATAAAAAGATATAACCTCAGAGAATATAAAGTCTAGTTGACGGAAACTCATATTTACCAAATTCTTTATTCACCTCTTAGACGGGTTGTTTTCTATTTGGTTCTAATCAATTATTTTCTAGTTACGCACAAACATATAGTCGAATAATTTAGAATTCACGATGCATATATAACAATTATTTTATAAACATATAAGCAAGCACTCATATATGTGTATATATATATATGGTTATACAGCAGGGCAAAGGCAGTAATGTTGATGGAGATTAGGATGTGCTTAAGCGAGACATACTTTTAATTTGTTTGATTCACCCATGCAGGGTGATTGGGGTGCATTCTTTGTCATTTTAATTACCCCCAACACACACATCTGCACACATGAGATCAGATCGACTTCTCTATTATCATCATCCAAAAAGGTTTTTCTATTCAAGAGGCTCAAAATGGATAGACTTAATATAAGTAGGATTTTCGTGATAGTTAGTAATGTATATGAATGTCTGAGGATCCTCAATTACAAGTTACAACTCAATTAAGAAAATCCAAAAATCAAACCTCAAAAAGTCATAAACGATAGAAGGAGAGATGAGTGAAAGATGAAATGAACCTTTTGGACATCAATGGGTTGATTAAGCTCGCCAGGAGTAATGTTTTGCAATGACGATTCTTGTTCCTTTGTTAATCGAACATAAGTCCCCGTTGCCATCTTTGATAATTAATTAATAATAATAATTGACTTGGTGTAACATATATACGTTCATTGAGGTGATGTTAGTTACAAAGAAGTAGATACGAGAGGAAAGAGGGATAGAGAGACCGTGTAACCGCAAAAGTTGGAGGACTTCTATTTAAATTGCAAAACAATTAATCAGAGTACATAATCAAGAGAAATAAATTTAAACAAAATTTGAAGAATTAAAATATATTATATTGCATTTCACGTTTAACATGGTTTTGCGTACCGGTCGACTAAGGTGCTATTAGCATGCCAAAACTCGAAAAGAGAAAATATTTCGTAGTCAATATATGTTCAGGATCTTAAAAGATGGCGGGTGCCTGCCGAATTCTTTAAAAATAGTGCATCTTCTTAGGATTTAACAAGGGTGTGGATCATAGCTGTAGTTCTTCATGAATTTATGGAGTGCAATGCGATGAAAAATTCCACCTTTAACCATAAATTTCGGGTTATAAAATAAAAAGAACTTTTGGGGAGGAAGCTCTCTATTCAACTTAGTGGACTTACCGGATGTCAATCCTAATTAATTTGTCTAGTGGACTTTTATAACATCTTGTACCTTCGGGCTAAGATTTGACCCGTACGATGAAAACATAATAGAATCAAGATGAGGAGTGAAGTGTTTTGAAAACTAATCAAGACATAAGAAGAGTCTTAGGAAAAATTAGAGTCGGAAGCTACTCAACGGAGCTTGTTTTCAAGTGAGTTTACACAAGGCTTCACTTCAAGTGAGCATAACCTCCTTATACATTGTGAATTTGGAAACACTCAAAACATGAAAGTTGTAGCCCTTTGAAATATCTTTCTATCCATATAAGTATCAGGTAAAACTTATCTCAGTGTAAATAGTTTTTCCCATTTTAATGGGTATTACACAGTCTACGCGATCGGCTGTGGGGCCAAGCTTCAGATACACGACCTCTCATCGGAGGCAATGTTACTGCCTTTGATGTGCTATTTGTTCTCCAGCTTCATGGTTGCGCACCAACAAAGTCATTTAAAAGACCTAGTCAAGAAACCCCCACCACCACCAAGATACGAAAACTTGCTCTAGAAAGAGAAGCTCTCAAGAACCCAACTACCTTCAAGGTCCCTCCATCATCCAAGATAAGATTTGACCATAATGGATTATTTCTTCATCTTAGCACAAATCAATACCTCCTACTCACGCCATCCATAGATTCTCAAGAAATCTTCTAAAAAATTTAAGTGAGATTTTATAAGGATTTCTTCCTAGAGGTAAGATTACACTCTCAAACTCTTGTGCATGACTAATTGATGATATTGTGATTAAGATATTAGCATTGGGGCATATGGAATGGTTGGAAGCCATCATACCTTATTTTGAATATTAGAGAGAGTTGAAGAATGATATGAAAGGTAGAATGGTTGGTTATGAGTTGTTGTTATCTATATGAACATATAATATCATCTTGTCACGATCCAAACGGGGTCATGATGGGTACCCGGACCCTACATGTCGGGCACCACTAATCACATATTTAGTATATAATCATAATTTCTCATGGACCACGAGTGCCGCCACAAAATACCCTGCTGGCATATGAAAATAGTACCTGGAAAAGAGCTATGTAAAATTCTGAGTACCCAACCTATATACATATACATATCAAGCCCGACAGGGCCATACACGGTTACTATATATAGGACAAGTGTTTACAAGCCTCTAAAGAGTACGTAACATCATAAAGTCAGGACAGAGCCCCGCCATACCCATATTTACATGCAAAAATACCATATCGAGATTAGACTGCCACTCCAAAACAAGGTGAGTGCTTCAATATTCGTTGCGTCAGCAATCTACTAATGTGGATCGTCACCTTTCCTACGTGAGCATGCGGTCATGAAATGCAGAGTCTCCCGACAAAAGGACGTCAGTATGACTGATATACCGAGTATGTCAAGCATGAAAAATAGCATAACAGAGACCTGAAAGTAACATGCGATAAGAAATATCCAACCAGTAGAGAATGCCTCTGCGGTCCATAATATGCATAAGTATCATGTATGTGTAGAATGCCTTTGAGGGCCATAATATGCCTATATGTCATGAATAATGCGGTCATATATATATATATATATATATATATATATATATATATATATATATCTATCTATATATATATATATATATATATATATATATATATCTTTAGCCTATGTGGGCATCATATCATATCAATCTCTGTGGGCATAATCATCTGCAGGTGGTGCCGTATCCCGTTTTTCATCCCCATGCATTTGAGATCAAGGTATATACATGAATATAATGCATGAATGATGCAGATACACTTTGAGTTTATCGAAGTGACATAAGATCATTGTACCTCCGATTAACATCATGAACATTAACATCTTTTTCATATACCTCAATAAGGATTTAGGAAAATTTTTAGATATTTTTAAAAATATGAATGAATAACATGAAAATCCTTAACTACTAAAAGTAGAATCATTTATGGAACTTTACGCTTCGTACTTAGAACATGCCAAAAAAAAAAAAACCTTAACATACCTTGGGTTATTTACTAAATAACGATAGTCCCGTGAGTTCCACATGACCACACGAAGTCTAATCTCCTAACAAACTGAAGTGTTCGATGCCAAATTTGGGGTGTAAAATAAGTATTTGGGTATAGTAGTTATCGTTGTTGTGTTGCTCTTGCACACTGGAATGCTAAAAGGGTACCACATAAAGAAGTTTATGTGGAAACAATAGATCTTAACAAGGTAAGTGAATCTGTAGTACTTGACACGTAGACTAGGTGGTGTCAACTAGGCAATGTCTTAAATCAATAAATTTAGCTACTAAGCACTACATGAATATCTTATCTAATTTATATAATAATAGATGTTGGTGATACAGTGAACAAAATTAATTTACTACTTACTTTAATAAAAAAAATGATAGTTTTGACCAAGAATATATAAATATCTCCATGAAAATTCCTCACTTAATTAACTACTCACATAATTAATTTTTTATCATAATTTACTTAAATAATTATTATTTTATACCCGTTCCATAACTCATTATCATTATCATGAGATATAACACTAGTCCATATCCTATTTGACATACACAAAATATTATTTCTAGTCATCGGTGTCACACTTATTAAGTCCTAAATTATTTCGAGATTGCATCCCTTTATATATTAAGCTCTTGATATGAATACCTAATTATAATAAAATTTTCCCAGGACCCAGTCTACTTGCATACGTCTAGCTATTCAAACCATCATCCGAAAGTACAGAATGTTACACATCTAGTGGCAAGTAGATAAGGTGCTGGATGATAAAATACCATCAATGAAGGTTGTGTAGCTTCATGACCATTATGTGTTTATAAAATGCTTAGATAACCAAACCATGAATGTTCTTGCTAATGTTGGTTCCCTTAGACGTATATTATTATAGTTTAAAATTGAAAGAGGTGATCGAATATCATAGTATGCTTAAAAATCAGGATTGATATATGTAAGGCTAACTCTCTACGTGCGGGAATGTTATTATTATTCCCCATGTCACGTTTCATTATTACTACGATTCATAAATAGAGTTAAGCCCTAGTTGCATGGAAAGCTTCAAAACTTCTATTATCTAAACGATATAGTTTTGTAGTTCGTTCATCATTGTCATTCTGAATATCGTAAACTCGTCAGCATGTAATCAGTATAGACTCATATTTGATGTCCCACGAGTCTCAGTCATGAAAACTCATAATGCTTATGAGTATTTAATACTCTAAACTCCATAAACAGTTCATGAATTTGTGTCTCAGGATAGTAATGTTTAGTATTCTGTGTTGTGCATTACACTATGATTCTTAGTTCCTTAATATAAATTGCTAATATGTTGAACACATGTATTTGGTCCAAGGCCACAGTTTGTATACGCATATTTGGAACAGAGGCCACGGAATTACACTTACATTTGGGCCTAAGGCCACAGAATAAAGATTCACATAAATAGGTGATATCCCATATTCATAACAAGGAGTACTTATGAGTATGCTTCTCATGTTCAGTCAATTTTTATTATATTTCAATTTCAATTTTAGTATATTTTATGTTTATTGATTTGAGTTGCCCTTTCCCCGAACACTCCACAACTATTTATTCATATAGTTGATTTTACATACAAGTACAATTCAAATGTACTTACGTCTCTTTTTTTGGGGCCTATATTTCACGATGCAAGTACTGAATTACAAGACAATGGATCTACTCGCTAGGATTCTGCTGCATGGTGAGCCCTAGTTTCCTTCAGGATATTGTCTTACGTTCACTCATTTTCAATCTTCCAGTTATATTAGGCAATCAAGTATGCCGTTAGCCTTTTCTCGATAAATAGTCAATATTTCAGTATTCTTTAGAGGCTTCATAGACTAGAATATCATTCCGTCACTACTTTCAGATATAGTGTTAGCTGTGTTGGCTACATCTTTATGTTCTCAGTCTCATTTCAGTATTTCATTATTATGATATTCATCAAGACTTCTCAGTATCTCAACATGCTTTAAGATTATTCCGCATAATTATATTCCAATAGTTTTGTTCATTCAGGTTTGGTCCGCTCGGTCCAGTAGCTTTGACACCGCGTGTTGTGTTACGCTCAGGACATAGTTTGAGACTTGACAAATTTAAGGACGAATTATCGATAAAGTTCATAGCTACATAATTTTAGTTGTTTTATAGTAATATATATATATATATATATATATATATATATATATATTCATATAAGGTCGTGCCTCGCACGAGGCCGAATATGGTCCATCTATATAAATGATATACTAAAGGTCGATTTGAGCGTTTGGATTCATTTTACCCAAATAATTCTTGCCATAGCTTTTTCTTGGTATTTATGACTTTCACGGATGGGTGACACAATTTCTGAGGCATTTGGGTGAATTTTGGATCAAATTTAATGAAACTAGAATTTTTAAGTTAAGAAAATAAAAAGTTTGACAAAAGTCAACATTAGGGGTAATGCATTTGTGTCGAACTTTCATCGATTTTACTAGGTCTGAAATGTAATATTTGACTTAGTCAAGTCGTTGGTTCGGGGTCCGAAGAGTTCGGGAATGTTTTGGGTCATCGGTTGAAAACTAGTTAAGTTTAAAGTTAACAGTTGACCATGATCAACTTGGGTCAAGACAATCTTTTCTTGGTGTTTTGAGTGCGCGAGCAGGTTTTAGCTTATTTTATGACTGAAATGCATATTTGTTTTGTGTTCGGGGAGGGGGGTCCAAATAAGTTTCGAACATCGAAACCAAAATCTAGTGCTTGATTTGAGGGGATTTCAAAGGAATTTGGCTCGTTCATGCTCGATGATAAGATTTTATTCCTAAATTTATTGACTACTCTTGGTTTCTATCATTTATTAGTAGTTAGATTATGCTTTGGGGTATAAAAATTGGGGGTTTAAGCCCTGAGTTAAAATTTAGTTTTTCATGAAAATGGAGGTCAATCCATAGTTAGTTTTGAATGATTTTTTGGATTTAGTTTATTTAGGTATGGGTGAACAATTTTTGAAATAAAATTCCAGTTTTTTCCTTTGAACTCAAGTTGGACTATTTTGAGTCCGTTCTTTTGTTTTGCGTATAAATATAGCAATATGGGTGTCTATGGACTTATATACTCATTTCGATCGCGTATTTGATAGATTTGGATCGATTCAAGGCTTTTCAGAATTGGAAGGCAATTTCTTGAGGGTTCATGACACATTGCTCGACTTTTGAGGTGTGTTAAGACTTGACTTCACTTGGGGATATTTCAAATAATTGAAGGTTAAAATGCATTAATAAAGGAGTGCGGGCGTAGTAGGATGTCTCTTAAACATGATGTGAGTGGAATTGGTATGAGTACCCATGTATTTGTTGAGTTATGGTGTACTAGTAGATATAGACCGTGATCTGAGAATGCCAAAGTATATGGACAATAGTTGTTATGTACTACGTGTAATACTTGATTGTTTGTGTCCAATTTTTAGTAACCTCATCCACTCATGATTTGTGTTAAGATTTTCATATTTTTATACGCTCATCATGCAGATGGTTACAAATGTATCACGATGCACGCCTACAACAACTTGCATTATAATGCAAGGTAAGTGATTTCATATGATTTTGAGCATGATAGTCTTAGAGAACTGGACCCGATGTGACATGAGAGGTCAAATAATTTCGGGTAGAATATGAACCTCGCGAGTCTTTCATGGGTGACATCCTCCGTACAATCCCAAAAATTCTGTGTATAAATGAAACATGTTGCATTGCATTACTTCCTTATTCGATTATGTTATTAATCTCAAATCTGATTCTAGTCTATTTGACTACGTGCTTATCTGATTAAGTGTTTAAGTGGACTATTCTTATATCTTGTATTTGTGATGATTATGGTTATATTGGCTAAGCATCGGTAGGAAAATGAGAGATTTTCTACTTACATCATTACTACTTCATTTGTTGTCAGTTTATGAGACATACTAAGTACATATGTTTCTCATAGTAAATCTACACTTGCTGCACTGTTTGTGCATATTTGACTTCGAGCACCAGTGGACTTCACATAATTGAGTGAGTTCATGCGGAGTGTATTTCAGAGGTCGTAGTGAGCTGCCTGACTTCTGAAGTACCCTTTTCCCTCTATTTTATTAGTAGTTGTTATTCTGTATTATTCAGATAATATATTCAAATTATAAGACTTGTATTATCTACTTTAGAGGCTCTTGCACTTATGATACCAATTTTTGGATGGATTTGTATTCGTACTTTGATTATATATTCCTGTATTTTCTATTTATAAGACTTAGTATTATGGATAATGATTCTTCTCTCTATTTCTTCAGCATATTTACTTTAATATTAGTATTGTTGGGTTGGCTTACCTATTGGTGGGAAAATAAGTGTCATCACAACTTAGAATTTTGCTTGCTCATTATATATATATATATATATATATATATATATATATATATATATATATATATATATATATATATATATATATATATATACGAAAGAGTGTGCCTCACACAGATCCCAATAGGGTTTATATATATATTATATGAAAGGGCTTGCATTGCACGAAGTACACTTTTACATGTTACATGTGTCATATGGCTCCTTGTTCTAAAAAAAATAAGAAGGAATCTAATGTACGATTATCCCAAGTGTTCTAGTGAACTATATCAGAGTGTTGCTCCTTATAGCACCCAAAGATATCATCAGGAAAATTTAGAAGAATGTTCAGAATGACTTAAGTACACTAAGACTTAACGTGTGGTTATGTAGGTTATTTCTCTGTTTTTTATGTACTTATTGATTATGTTTTATTTGTTTCTTAAATAAATTTTAGTATCTTCGTATACTATCCAGTCTGCCTCACATACGAGTACAATTCTTTATGTACTCAAGTACCCTTTATCGGGACGCTATGTGGTTCAAATGCACATGTTAGCGGGCTTATGCGTTAGGTATTTGCGGACATTTAGCTATCACGTGGTTAGCTCCAATTCTAGTCAGAGCTGAGCCGTGTCTAGTATTCTTATTGATGTATAGAGATTATGGAAAGGTCGGGGATTTGTCCCGAAATTATGAGTTGGGCTACAGTTTTGTAATGTTCATGTCACGATCCAAATCGAAGGGCCGCGAAAGACACCTGGATCTTGCACGCCGAGTACCACTAACCATACAATTAACACCTATTCATAATTAAATACGGACTAAGCCGAGACAAAGATTATGTAAAATTAGATAACCGACTTATATATATACATACTCATATCAAGGCTGACAAGACCATACAATACTACACACATGACACCTATCTACAAGCCTCTAAAGAGTATACGACACCCAAAAGGCCGGGACAGGGACCCGCCATATCCATATATACATGCAAAATATATCGTACCAAAATTAGACTGACACTCTGAACATGGGAGTGCTCCAAAATCCGTTGAGTCAGCAACCTACTAACGTGGATCGTCGCCATGCCTACGTGAACCTGCGGGCATGAAATGCAGCATCCTCTGACAAAAGAAACGTCAGTACGACTAATGTACCGAGTATGTCAGGCATTAATAATAGCATAACAAGGATATAATGATAAACTGAAACAGAAACAACTAACCAATATTGATTGTCTCTGAGGGTCCTAATACATATGTCTAAATGTTATGCACAATGAAAATACGGTATACATATAAATATTGGTCATACAAGGGCATATTCATTCCCATAACCACTTATGTAGGCATCAGGTTATATCGGCCACACATGGGCATCAAATCATTTTGGCCTCTTCGGGCTCTTTTGTGATAGTATGTACTAGCTGCAGGTGGTGTGCGTATATAATGTCATTCCCCTTTCCCCATCCCCTACATATATATAATATAATAGTGTATCTAACACATATGGATCCAGGGTAATACATGAATATAACACAAATGCATGAATGAAAATAAAACATTATGAACTTATCGGGTAACATAATATCCTTGTAACTTCACCTAATACAGTGAATATCAACATCTTTTTTGTATGCCTCAATAAAGACTTAGGAACATATTTAGACATGCTTTTAATATAGAAATCAATAACATGAATATTCTTAACATACTATCGATTCCACTTAAAGAAAGAATTGAATTGTCTTAACATACCTCGAGTCCACTTAATAGTTAATCACGTTGCTGCCTAAATCATTCGTGAACAGCCACCTATCACGTTTTGCTAATATTTATAAATGTACAAAACACACTGTTTCTAAATTAGTAATATTGTGTAGGGGCTTTATATAGTGTTCTTTTGAACTCCAAAATGAGAAAGTTTACGAATGAAAAGTAATGTGCAACCTACCTTTTTGTACTAAAAAGCTAAGTGAATAAAGGTAAAAGGTTAAGGAATACTCTCCCCCTTTTACACGTGTAAGCTCCTAGACACCAAGTTAAACACTTATTACCTCAGGACATGCCACACAATTAGGGCTGCACAAAAGGGTAAAAACCGGACCGGACCGGACCGGACCGAGGACCGAGAATTCGGATTCTCCGGACCGAAGACCGGACCAAATTTCTCGGTCCGGTCCGGTCCGAGTCATTTTCGTTCCGGTCCGGTCTACTGGACCGAATGGACCGATCCCCTCCCCAAGCGCCCCTCAGCCCGCCCAGCTCCCGCCTCACTCCAAATTTCTCACCACCCACAACAAATTTCCACACCAGACGTATTGACATATCAAATATAAGTCGTAAATTAGTGAAACTTTAAATGGTCATAACTTTGCGCTCGGACGTCCGTTTGATCTAATTTGTTTTTGATTTCGCGTATATTTTCGAGACGAATAATCCCAAACGGACTTAAGTCCGTTGGCTTCACCGAATTTCTCCAAAAACGTCCATCTTGCCCCTCAATTTCTCTTTTCCCCCAAATCGTTACGTTTTTCCCATTTTCAAATCTAAATATCTCGCGATGTACAATAGATTTCAACGTAAAAATTTCGTGGCACCGCGTCCGAGAATATCAATTTCAGTATTGGTAATTCAATTTTAAAAAAAAAAAACGGGGCCCGAAACTCGACCCGAAATTATATATATATTATATATTAGGAATTTAGAAAATTAGGAATTATATATATTATATATATTAGGAATTATATATATTATATATATTAGGAATTATATATATTATATATATTAGAAATTATATATATTATATATATTATAAAAAATATAAAAATAAAAAAATCAGATCGACCGACTCGACCGAACTGACCGGACCAAAACCGATTTATGAAAATACAGAGGACCAAGACCGGATCAATTTCTGGCCGGTCCGATTTTTCATTCGACCGAATTTTAAAATTTCTACACACAATCTCCTTTTGCATGACATGAAACACACTTGTAGTCATTTCCCTATAAGTACGTGGAAAATTTCCAAAATAATAATAATCAAACAATCATAATTAACACCATACTTAGATTCCTTATTCTCCCACTTTATTCCATCATTTAATCAATTACTCACATAATTAATTTTTTTATCTCAATTCACTTAAATCTTAATAACTTATAAGACTTTCATACACTCAATGTCATAATTATGTTATATGACACTAGTCCATAACCTCTTTGGGGATATACAACTATTATTATTAATCTTCATCGTCAAACTTGTTACGTCCAAAATTATTTCGGAACTGCATCCTTTTATATACTAATATATTTATTAGCATACGTGAATATATCATAAATTTCCTGAGGCTTGGGTCTACTTTCATACGTTAGGCGCTCAAACCATCACCCAAAATTACGGGATGTTACATCTTTCCCCCCTTAAAAACATTCATCCTCGAATGTTGGGATGACATATTTAATCACTGTCATGTAACCAGAAAATATAACTAACGCTTATGGTTCTCTTGGAACCTCGGCGTTAGTCTGAAATAGGTAGAGGTATCTGTGTCTCATCTCATCTTCCGCTTCCCGTGTCATTTCTTCTACATTCCCATTTCATCACAAAACCTCTACAAATGCTACTTTCTTAGTCCTTAACTTGTGAACTTGTTGATCTAAGTTAGTAATAAGAACCTCTTCATACAAAAAATCCTCTGTAATTTTCATATTGTCAATTGGCAGATTTGTAAGCTATTTGGTTGATTCGTCAAATTATGCGATATGACCCAATATGCCTTAGGCTAAGATTTCTTTTCTTTTTTCCAAACCTCATTACACCCTTCAAAAAGACCCAATCATCTACTTGGAATTCTAAGTCCTGCTGTCGCACATCTGAATACGATTTTTGACGACTTCGAGTAGTTAACAACTATCTTTGGATAAACTTCACTTCTCTATGGCTCGGTGAGTAAGTCAGGCACAAATAATTCTGATTCACCTACTTCGAACCATCCGATAGACGATTTATATTTATGTCCATATAAAGCCTCGTATGGAGCCATTTTAATGCTAACATGATAATTGTTATTGTACGCAAATTCAATAACGGAATGATGATCATCCTAACTTCTCTTGAAGTCCAATACTAAAACTTAGAAGATGTCCTCGAGCGTATGAATAGTAAGCTCGGCCTACCCGTCTGTCTGAGGGTGGAAAGTTGTGCTAAAATTAACTTAGGTGCCTAAACCTTTTTGAAATGACTTCCAGAAGTTAGCTGTAAAATGAGCCCCTCGATCGGATATAATAGAAATAGGCACACCATGGAGATGAACAATCTCATTAACATACAACTTTGCATAGTCCTCGGCCGTGTAGGTAGTCAATCTACCAATAAGTTACCCAAATAGAATTAAACTCTCGATAATAGTGAGGTAAACCCGTAATGAAATCCATATTAATTATATCTCATTTCCATATCGGGGCCTCAATGTTCTGAGTCAAGCCACCGACTTTTGGTGTTCTACTTTTACTTATTGACGATTAAGGCACTGAGCTACAAACTTTGCAATACTCATCTTCATGTCATTCCATTAATACATACCTTTGAGATCATGATACATCTTAGTAAATTCAGGGTGTACGAAAATATCGTGAGAAATAGACCTCCATTGTAATCTTATCTCGTAATCCTGCTACATTGGGAATACGCGAATGGACCTTCCACTTGAGGGTCCCTCTCCTTATAATCGAAGGTTGTGATTCTCTTATACTAACTATCTTTCCCATTCTTTTCTAGCAATAAGACATTTATCATAGTGTTCATTTTCTTCTACTATGAGGGATGTCCCTGCTGTATTATGAGTCTTAGGACTATCACTACTTGAATCCTCTAATTGGAGTCCCACTTAGCTTAACTGATGCATTTACCTCAAGTCTACTCCTTTCCTTAGCCCTCACGTTAGTCTGCTTGTGGGTGAATGCTTCTATCATCAACTTAGTTTGTTTACTGACTGATGTGTGGAAAACTCTTATATTTGTAGTATCTCAATCGTAAACACTTATGAACAGTATTATCAAAATTGAAGTGTGTGTATCATCACAGTTAACCCTCATTCCTAGTCTAAAACGTTTTCACTACTCATAATTATAACCAACTTCCCTTCTTTACTTATTTTCTTAACACTTGTTCCTTCATTTCCTTACTTGACGTACTTTTCTTCCTTCTAAAATATTCGGGTATACATACATACTCTCAAACATTGCGCCTGATTTCAATCCTTGGCATTACCAACCTTTAAAGGATGATCTGTTAACTTATTCCCTCATTCAGTACGTGGATAATTCTGAATTATTTGCATTATATGATGTTGTCCTACTATATTCAAACCTAGTCATTATACTTAGATTCGAATTTTTTCACTTGCTTCATGGCTAAGACTTTCTGTCAATGGAACTTTGGAAAAGATTTCCTTGATCTTGTTAAGCTATAAATCCATTATTCTATCTATATCGTAGAACCTTTGGTCAGTTCAAAAAATGATCATAGACACATGTGTTTGCCTGACATTTTAACTTCATTGTAATGTCATTATCTCTTGGCATATATCGTTAATGTCTACCTTGTTCCCATAGGCGTCATTGGCCCATTTCCAACTGTTTAGGTGCTAATCTCGAACTTTACTCACTATTACTTTCGTTTACATACTGTCAGAGAGGTATGATCGTATAGGTTGTGGAACCGATGATTCGTATGTTTATATCCAATTTACTGTGTTATATGATCCAATGACTTGTCAAGCTTTCTTGGCTTATCATTATTAGACCCCTCATCGATCGAGTGCTCATTCGTCTTACTTTTACATTTCCATTTCAAGTTGCCTTTTGGGGGTCTCTTATCTCAGAGTATTCCTCATACTATCTTCCTGAACATCAGAGGTTCGTCACCTTTGGCCAACGAGTTTTTACTGTCCCTCATTTACCATTGGTCCTTATGCTGTTCTGGAGTAATTATATCTTTGTGAAACTTGCATTACTAGAATTTCATTCACATTTATCCTTCTTATTGTAATCCTTCACTCTACTCGTCATTAAATGAAAAACGTTTTTGTCTTGATACTTAATCATATCGTTCCATTCACACTTATTAACTACTTCCATAATTCTACAACTATGTTTTTCAATTGCTCCATATTTCTTGTTCTCAATTGCCTCAACAAGCTATTGTTATCCAAAGGTTATTTAGAATTGTAACATACTACACAATGAAGATGAAGATCTTACCAGTCCAATATCTATAACATACTTTAGCTTACTAACATTGATACATGTTATTCTCAATAATATGCGGTATCGCCCTTTACGCACATACGAGAGGCTTATATCCCTTTTCACTATCGTGAATAATTCGATCCTTATAAGTAACTTGGGCTCACTATTCTGGGTACATCAACTTACGTGATCTTCTTAAATTCATTGATGGTCACTCTTCACACGATCCAATTGTGGCAATCCATTCTCGTTAATGATATCCTGGGAAAGCAACTTACTCATATCCGCTAACAAATCTATCACAATAGAGAGCATACTACTCGTATTTACACTCAGTTCATCTTCAATCTCCCTGCTAATCATAATCTTACTGGAAGAAAGCATTGATGTAATCATAAAAATGATAAGATCCATAAAGTGAATCCCTACAATATTCTGTGTTCCGGTGCGTAGTACTTTCTTTACTGGCTACGAATATGAACTATCTGAAGTCTTTTTGGTAACCGTCATTACTGAAATAGTATCAGGCACGAATTAAAATCTAATTCGTAAGACTCAACTCTACTGCACGATATATGATATAAACGAATGGAAACCATCCCTAAATGTATGGTAGCCTCATACTTATAAGTATGGTGCACAACATACCCATAAACAAGACTCTACTAGACTCGGCTTGTAGACTACCTAGGACAGACATGCTATGATACCAAGTTTGTCACGACCCAAACCAAAGGGTCGCGACGGGCACCCAAACCTTTCCCGCCGACTACCAGTAACCATAGTTAACACCTATTCATAATTAAATATGAACTAAGCCGAGAAAGGATTATGTAAAATCATATAACCGACTTATAAATATACATACTCATACCAAGGCCGACAAGGTCATACAAGACTACTACACACAAGACACATGTCTACAAGCCTCTAAAAAGTATACGACACCTAAAAGGCCGGGACAGGCCCCTCCATACCCATATATACATGCAAAATATACCGTACCAAAATTAGACTGATACTCCAAAATAAGGGGAGTGCTCCAAAATCTGCTGAGTCAGCAACCTACTAACGTGGATCGTCGCCTTGTCTACGTGAACCTGCGGGCATGAAATGTAGTGTCCCCCGACAAAAGGGACGTCAGTACGACTGATATACCGAGTATATCAGGCATGAACACTAGCATAACAAGGATATAATGATAAACTGAAACATAAATAGCTGACCAGTAATGATTTCCTCTGAGGGCCCTAATACACATGCATAAATGTTATGCATAATGAAAATGCGGTATACATATAAATATTGGCCACACAAATGTATCTTCCTTCCCAGAACAGAGAGGTTACAAATACTATGATTTATTGAGTCGAAAAATAATCATTTCAAGATATGTAATATTTTATGAAGATACCTTCCCTTTTTCAAAAATACATAATCAAAAACCCGCAATATATGAGTTTCTGGATACATGCCTCATTAATCCATTACTTCTACATTCTTTACCTTCATCAACACCTAATCTAAGGGACTCAACCTTTACTCTCTCACAGGAAATTCATGAGTCTTCGAACTCCGATTCGAATCGACTCCACTCCGGCTCAATTAGCACCAGCCGCAACAGACACTTACACATTGTCTCACTCTATCCCTCCTCATTTCTCACCATACAGTCTGATAAACGCCCAACAAACTATCCAAACCAGTTCACATATAACTCCTCATCAATCCCCTCAAATGAAAACAAGAGCCCAACACTGAAATTTTAAGCCCAGAAGACTTTTCAATCTTCACACCACTACTAAAAATTCCATTTTTCCTTTGCCTACAAATCCCATTCATGCATTAAAAGATCATAATTAGAAAATGGCCATGAAAGATGAATATGACACTCTTATTCTAAATAAGTAGTGGGACATAGTGCCACGACAGTCTAATGCTAATATGATTCGAAGTTTTTGGATTTCAGGCATAAAAAGAAATATGACAGGTCTTTTGAGAGGCACAAAGTCAGACGTGTAGGTGATGGTACAGGACAACAAATCGGTATAAATTGCGGTGAAACATTCAGTCCGGTGGTCAAATCGACTACTATTCGGGTAGTCCTTAGCATTGCATTATCAAAATTTTGGTGTCTCATTCAGTTTGATGTCAAAAATGCATTCTTACATGGACATCTCAATGAAACTGTCTATATGTACCAACCACCGAGTTTTCGTGACCCTCAACACCTTTATTATGTATGTTTTCTCAGGAAATACATATATGGACTTAAACAAGCCCTTCAAGCTTGGTACCCGCGTTTTTCAGATTATATGGCTACATTGGGCTTCTCTCACAGCATCTCAAATCATTCTTGATTCATTTATTATTGAGGCACAAACATGACATATATTCTCCTTTATGTGGATGATATAATTTTGGCTACTACTTCAGAGAATCTTCGACAATCCATTATGTCTAAGCTTGAATCTGAATTCACTATTAAATATTTGGGCCCACTCATATATTTTTTAGGTATCTCTGTAACCCGACATTTCGGAGGACTATTTCTTTCACAGAAGAAATATGCAGAGGAAATTATTGAGCGAGTCGGTATGTCCTCCTGTAAACCATCTCCTACACCGGTTTACACAAAAGCAAAACTTAGTTCCTCTTTCGGTAATCGTTATCATGACCCGATGGAATATCATAGACTTACATGTGCATTACAATATTTCACATTTACAAGACCTGATATATCATATGCGGTTCAACAAGTTTGCTTATTTATGCATGACCCAAGAACCCGACACACATCTGCAACGGGCAATCGAATGGAGTCTTTTCTTAAAGTGGGTAGATTCCCGGCCACAGCTACATGTCTGCATTAAAGCGTATCATTCGCTACATTCACGGTACACTCGAATTAGGACTCCATATCTACCCAACTTCGATCAACAAACTTATATCATCACTACAAAAAAAGGACCTACGGTGATAGTTGTCACGACCCGACCCCGGGGCCGCGACTGGTACCCTACCGGGGCACCCTGTCAGGTATACATCAGAGAATAGCAGCGGAACATACATAACACATAACTTATAAAAAGGTAAACATCGCTGGTCAGCCGATAAGGCTGCCTTCCATAAAACATACTTAATCAGAAGTACAACTTATTCTTACAGCCCAAACCACAAACGTGACTACGCACTCAGGAATAACAATTGTGGGCGACAGGCCCGCCATACCCCGAATGTACAAAAGTCTATAACCTCGGAATCATACCAAAAGACAAAGCCTCCGAGGATGGAGCTTTCCAAGAATCGAATCGTGATCCTAAGAGCGGATCGCCAAGTTACGTAACTCGACTGCGACATTTAACGCAGCCGGGCGAGGTCAGTACAACAGGTACCAAGTATGTGAAACTGAAAATACTGTAATGAAATCATAATAGCATATGTAAAGCAGGAGACATGTATGATAGCCAAACTACAGTACACAATATATACGTAGCCATGTCAAGTCACGGACTCACGCCCTCTAAGTCATCACTCAAATATAACCATAGGTCTCATGCCCATAATATCAATCGTGCCCGTGGAATTCCTTCCTCACTGCCGGCAGTCTATGATATAACAACACTAAGGAGTACACATGAATACTAGATCCCACCTGTATCATAAGAACCGTACGAGGCAAGTACGAAGGCATAGCTACCAGATCCACCCTGCATTCTCAATCGATCGGGCAAGTACGAAAGCCGGCTACCGATCCACCCGCATCAACAATACTAATTACGAATCACGGTCGACCGGCAAGTACGATAGCTCTACCAGATCCACCGGCCACATCGCCGATCGGGCAAGTACGCAGCTAACCACCGATCCACCTGCATCACACAACTTCGCCTCTAACACCGACCGGCAAGTACGAAAGCCAACTACCGATCCACTGCATCACGCCTCGACCGGGCAAGTACGAGGCTAACTACTAGATCCACCTGCATCGCAGACCTCATGGAGAGCTAATCCATGGAATAACATCACAACAGGGAAACGAACCCTCATCATGGCCGCATACCCGTGGAATCCTCCATCACTGACGGTACGCCCAATATAGACTCATAACTACATGCTTTTAATTCGAATGGCAATACCATGTCCTTACATAAACCAAAACAATTACCATGCCTTCCTTTCACATAAACCAAGACAATCCTTATTTAAGCAAGCCAACGTACTTATCAAGGCACACATAGAATAATTCTCAATTAAATAAGTCAAAGTACTATCAAGGCACAAATAGAATAATTCTCAATTAAACAAGCCAAAGTACTATCAAGGCACACTCAAATAGAATAATTCTCAATTAAACAAGCCAAAGTACTATCAAGGCGTGTCTATTTTTCAAAGTAAGCTACTACACCTTTAGAAAACTCATTTCAAAGCTTGAAACCAAGTAACTTCAATTTTTCACAATCTAGGAAACTTATGCTCATAAATCGAATTAGACAACCTTCTTAACCTTCCATAAAGTTATTATAACCAACTTCCCATAAAGCCGTTATACTAACTTTATGTTTTAGAAATTAAGACATTCTTATACTTTTATAAGGCCGTTATAACTAACTTCCCATAAAGCCGTTATAACTCCTTATAAACCATTTCGTTCTTGTACTAACCAAGAGACTTATACTTCAAACAAATTTACACAATTTTCAAAAATACTTCAAGCCTCTTATCTTTTTAGAATAGTTCAATACTCAATACTTTCACACCAAGTACTCTATACTTCTTTATGTCAAGAAATCATTGTCTACCTTATTTAAGATAAACCACTCCTCAAGAACAAACGGGTTAACTTCTTAACCCAACCACTTAGACATTTTCTTAAAACAAGTCAAGTATAACAAAAGGATTTACTTCATTTAAAATACGTACGTCTACCGTACTATATAGTTATAACTACTCATGCTCAAGAGGTAAGAAAGTTTCCACATACCTCTTCGGTCAATCCACTTGCTAAGCTCAAACTACCGCAAGTAATATGCCAACCTATAATAACTATGATACGTTTATTAACCTCTAATTTCAATGTAGAAATAATCTAAGTTCAAAGTCACTAAATTCTATGGAAAATTGGGCAGCATTTCCTTTGTTTCTACATACTTTGCCACCTTTCTCAAGGCCGAATTCAACATCCAAATGCCACATAATCTTCTTAACCAATTCTTTCATATCCAACCCATATTTCTTACATGCAATGAATCTAAGAGCATTATTTACTACTACGAATCCCTTCTTCTTCACATGCAACACAATAACTAGCTTCAAGAGAAGAAATGTTACCTTTAGAGCTTTAGCCAAAATTATTCCAACAACTTTGCTAGCCTCCTTTCCAAGAACACCACCACAACAACTCCTACAAGCTAGCCACAAGCTTCCTTCTTGTCCTTAACTTTTCAGATTTTTCTTAGGCTTTGAATTCCCTTTGGAATTTTAGAGAGAAGTGAGAGCTAATTTAGAGATAGAGAGGGGTTTGAAAGATGACCAAGTCTTCAAGACTTGGTCAATATAAGGCATGCAAGAAAAATCAGATGGGGGGGGGGGACACTTGTCACCCTCCCATGGCCTTTTTAAAAGAGAAAATCAAATTTTCCTAAGTTTTTCCGCCCAAAAATCCTGGCGCCAGCGTACTGAAACCTCCGCAGCCTTCTTCGAACTTCCGGCCATGCTTCGCTTCCCAGGCGGCACAACTTCAGCGACCCTCCCGCTCCGCGCCATGCCCGCTGCTCGTCCGAGACACATCTCTCGCCTGTCACAAGACCGAACTTGTAACTCCCATAACTTCCTACTACGATGTCCTATCGACGAACGGTTGGTTGCGTTGGAAACTAGACTCAACGAACTACGCACTAGGCCTTTGAAATACTTAGGAACTCTCAATGTACCAGGTCATAACCCGCCTCAAAGTTGACTAAAACCTATCCGGAACAATCCGTCAACCTATCTTTTGAAAATTTTAAGTCTTACTCCCTTTCGTACGCTCTCATGCGCATGACCTGAACTACGGGGTGTAACAATAGTTTTGGTGTGACAGTTTTAAAAATCGTCACACGTTATGACAGTTTTTGCATTGACTTTCTGGTCAATGGACCTTTGTGACAGATATGTGACGGTTTTTAATCGTCACAACTTTGTGACAGTAATGTGACGATAATTTCAACCGTCACATATTTTTGTGACGGTTTTTTAAATTAGCATTTTTAAAAAAAAAAAATAATAATAATATATACCCGACCCGACCCATTTTATTTCTAAACCCAATATTCCTATAAACTATATCCAAATCATAAAAGCAAGAACCCTACATTTCTTTACCCATTATCCACAAAAACCGAACCCAGAATTTCATATAATGAACCAAAAATCATAAACCGAACCCAAAATCAGAACAATGAACATACGGAGCAAGAAGCCTTCTAGAAATCCTTTAACACAAAAAAGAGTTTTCCCAAAACGTTCAGATTTTTTAACAAATTTTGTTTTGATCTATTTCAAAATCTGAAGCAAAATTCCACCCAAAGGGAGCCCTAGCACTGAAGTTCATTTCAACGAAAGGTCGGTAATCTTCCCCTTCTTGTTGGCTATGTTATTTTCTTGTGTTTATAGTTATGTGTGTATTATAATTATGTTCATTGTTCATTTGGTGGTTTGCTTTTTGTATCATTAGAAAGATGTCCGACGTGCTTATTTTCATTCTTTAGCACTGTTAATCTGCATCGTCGTTCTGTGTTTTGTTGCTTACATATGATATTTTAGCCACTGCCTATGTGTTATAAATTATTTCACTAGGACTCATCTATTTCTTATAAGTATTAAATTCCTAGAAATCATAATTTTCATTAAAGTTTATGTATAAATGAAGCGTATCCAGTTTCAGCTTCATATCTATGTGTTAGATGTGTTTTATCTACTGAAAAGAACTTATTTTTAGCATATATTATGCCTATGAGATTTTGGTACAAATTATCATCTGTTAATGTAAGTCGCACCCGATTTATGAATATGTTTTTTTTGGACAATAAATTTGGAGTTCGCTTTCTGTTTCATGTTTCTTAACTTCTTATATTACCTATTTCCTGTTGAATGTTTTGGCTTTCATTAGGATGTATCCTAATATTTTTGACATTCTTAAAACAGGATGCTTGGCCATCTTTATTAGTAATTGTATATAACATAAGAAGTTGAAGAGATTTTACTTACGTGGTTCCTATAGTATACAAATATAGAATATTAGCATCAGTTTAAACTGCTTGGAAATACTTCCCATGTATGTCAATCGTGAATAATCTTTGATGTCTTCAAGAAAGAAATTGTCAACCCGGCTTCATGGTTGCCTTTTTTGTGACAGATTTGGTCCAAGTGAGAGGCAATGGATAGAAGCTCAAGTTGAAAATGCTAAGCAACAAGTTATTCTTACTGCACCTAAGGGTCAAGTGACATCAGATGAGGCTCACATTCATCTGGACCTTCATTCTCTTCGGTAGCTCACATTCTTCTGGACCTTCATCCCCAAATAGTTTTTATTTTGAGATATTGTGGAATGTATTTATCTACAACCTGTTGATAAACTTTGTATTTGTTGGTATCTCTTTATTCAATGATTTTAGTAAACATAGTAGTTCTGAAAATGAAAGTTCTAATTTCTTTTCTTTGAATGTTATATCCTTGCTTGCGGGCTACATGCTACTTTATCATAAAATTCGTTATATCTTTGAAGGAGAAACCATGCTGAACTAGTTGGAGAAATTTCAATTTTGTATCGTAAAGAAGAGAAATTATTATCAGATGTTTGTCTAGCACTCGTGGATTATCTTTTCTAGTCATATTCCAGCTATTTCTTAATTTTATATAGTCGTGAAACAAGAAATGTTGTCAGTTTGCACCCTAAGAGATGAGTTATTAGATATAGAGTTATCAGATTGTTGATCATATGTTTCACTATCAGTTGAGGTGATTGATTCAGAATGAACAGACATATTCTAAATTCCAAGATGACTTCAAGAATTCTTTGATGTCTTTAGATTTTTATGTTATAGTTGGGCATATTACTTACTGCAGTTCTTCTTTTAGATCTTTGTTGGGAGCTGGCTCAGCTACAAGACACATACATCTTGGAAGGTAACAATATTGTCGTCTGACCATGTGATTTTCAAATTTTAGTTAACATATGTTTTCATGATGAATCCTATTTCTTCTGGAATATGTAGGAGACTATGACCTAAAGGTCATGCGCCAATAATTCTATATTAATCAGCAAAAAGCGGTATGTGTAAGACAGAATGATGTGTTTCTTATATAGTTATTTCTTTATTCCTTCTACTAACAATCATTATAACGAGCAAATATTAATGACTCGCTTTGCTAATTTGACATACAACAGTTTGTAACACCATGTTGTTCTAGGTTCCAATTGTCAGCTACTTATGGGTGTCTAATTTAGTACATTGATGCTCATAAATTCTTGTAGATCTTACTTAATTATGTTTTTTTTGCAGTTCATAAATCATTTAATTAATCATGTTGCAAGGCATCAATTTCTTAAAGTAGCATGTCAGTTGGAAAAGAAGACCATGCTTGGGCATTATTGCTTAAAGTTATTGAGTATGAGCTGCATGGATACCTGCCAGCAACAAAAGGCAGAGTGGTACGTATATGTGCAGAACGATTCATGTCACAATACTTGAATTAAACTTGAAGAACTTTCACCAGTTTGATTTTGTTCTTGTTCTTGTTCTTCCATTTTCCGACCTTTTAAGCCTTATTCAACTTTCAAACTTAACATTTGTAGTCATACAAATGTTATTTTACTTTCATAAACTGAAAGATAAAGGGGATGAAGCCGAAATTTTGGATATAAATTTCTTTTACAACAAAAATGAAAAGTATGTGTGGAACTTAAAATCTGAACTTATGTATTAAACTGTAGCTGAATTGAGTTGAATATATACAAAGGATCGATATAGTGACTGCAATTAATTTGGAATCGAGGGTAGTCGATTGATTGGCTGATTGAAGTACTTGATTTTTTGTAAGAAACTCGGAATGGTGAGGTAGTGTTACTAATTGATGCATCTTTAAGAGAGAAATGTAGGAGGTCAGTTGAAAAATGGACACAGAATGGTTACATCTTTGATGCCTCATAAAAGAAAATTTCCATCTCTAATTGGGACATATGAGTACTATATTCATGTTTGCTTTCTTAGTTGTCCACTCATGCGACTTTTTGTATTAGGGCCGATGCATGACACTGATTCAAGTTGCATCTGACGTTCAAGTACAAGAAGCAGTGGATGATCGCGATACATTTCTTCATGGCATCAGGGACCTTTTAAGTTTATATTCAAGTAATGGATCTGGAATTTGAAATATTACTTCACCTTTTTGGGTTATTATTCATACTAATTCATTTCTTCAGATATCCAAGATGGTCCATCAACATATGTATCAACACCTGACATTGTTCAACAGATATCAAGCCTTCGTTCAGATCTGATTTCTTTACAATATGAACTTGAACACACCCTTCCTCAGGATAAAGATCAATGTATAAATAAACTGTAAGTTCTCAATTCTCTTGAATTATACCAATCTCTATAACTCCTCTTCGATATTCTGACAATATTAATGTTACACCACGGAATTTCAAGATATGTTTATAAGAACGTACGTAAGAACTAAAAAATGTTAAGGTTTGAGACGAGTAAATTTATCGGAATTATGGAATTGTCGGAAAACGAATATTGCGATGAATGGGAGGGCAACACGTGTCATCCCCCCCCCCCCCTTAGGTTGTCTTGGACGAAATTTACCATGGGCAAAAGGGTCATTTGACCATTAAATTGATGAGTAATTCTTGCTAAAGTCTTGAAGCTTGACAGTGTTGACTAAAGTCCAAGGGCCACTTGGGCAAGATCCATGTGAAACTCATCCAAGCCATCCATATGTACTAATCTAGACCCTCCTTTATGTTATGTATGTACACTAGTAGTGCAAGACTTTGTCATTCTCCACACTTAGAAAATATTTTGAAATCTTGTTCTTGTGCACTATGAAGCTCACGGCAATGCTAGGTTTTCAAGGGAAATTTTTTCAATTGTTGTCCAATAATTCTCATACTTTAAACCAAGGTTCCTAAGAGTATTGTAAGGGTATCTCAATAGAAAGATCCCGGAAAAGTGGCGTTTTCGTATTAGTCGCAAGGCGAAAAGTTAAGGAGTTCTTCAACTTTGAAGTTGGAACTTGAAGATGAGTTCTTCATAAGCTTCTAAGGGTTGCTTGGAGTGGATTGGAACGTCGAAAGTAGGAGCTAAAGTTGCTAAGGATCGACTTGTAGTCTTGGATCATATTTGGGCTAAATGAGGTACAATCTTCATCTTACTTTTGTAATTGAAGATTCCATGTTATTATAAGTTAGAAATGATCATGTGATATGTGTTATGAAGATTGATAAGTGTTATGGAAATTTGGAAGCTCAATCAAAATGACATGTTAAGCCATTTGAAATTGAAATACAATTTTGGTCGATAATTAGAATCGTCGCATGTTTACCTACTTGAGGATTGTAGTAGTTATAATCAATTGTGGCTAGATAACATGTTATATTAAACCACTTGGATTGAAAAGAAATTGGAAGAAGAATTGGTATTGTTGCCCTAATTGCCGAATTGACATTGTAGTTTAGACTAGTTTGTTTTATATTGTGGGGCGGAATTTTACATGTCTTGATTAAGCGTGTAATCCCCTATTGTTAACTACTTTGTTGGGCCTTAAATGTGGCGTTTTTTGTTATTGAATTCGGCCTTGAAAAAGGTGGCAAAGTATGTAGAAACAAAGGAAGTGCTGTCCGATTTTCCGTAGAATTTAGTGACTTTGCACTTGGAATATTCTACGTTTGAAGTAAGAAGTTAATAGACGTACTATGGTCATTATAGGTTGACATACTACGTACGACGAATTGGACTTAGCAAGTGGATTAAACCGAAGAGGTATGTGGAACTTTCTTATCTCTTGAGCATGAATAAGTTGTAAATGTATAGTACGGTAGACGTACAAGATTTTGACAATCTAGGTCCATTTGATATCTTTGGCTTATTTTAAGAATGTCCAAGTTGATTGAGTTAAGGAATTAACTCACTTGTTTAAATATTAAAGATATCTTGGTTTTCAAAAGTTAAGAGACTTTAAGTATGTTGAAAGTATTATTGATACTTGTTTTGTTGGAAAGTTTAAGTCTCTTGGTTATAAAGAAGTATGTAAGTTGCTAACGTATAAAGCTAGTATAACGACTTTATGGGAAGTTGGTTATAATAGCTTTATGGAAAGTTAAAAAGAGTGGTTTACTCTAAGTAATTTAAGTATGTTAAATGACTTGAAATAACGAAAGGCAAATTGATTTAAAGGCATCAATTGCTTAAGGTTTTAAAAGAAAGAAGTCACTTGATTTAGAAGCCCGAAAATGTATTTTCTAAAAAGGTATTGTGACTTGTCTTAAAATGTAGTTATGACTTGATACTACGGTTATTAGTATCTTGGAAGTTTTATATGAAAATGAGTCATTTTAAAAGAATAGAAGTACGTAGTACTTTGGGTTAAACTCCCGGATTTATAATGACACGTTAGTGCCTTAAGTAAACTAAAATGAGTGTATATGAATAAGACTAATAAGAAGTTAGGGGGATTTCTTAACTTGCTTATTTATTGTATGATAAGCCGGTAGTGCTTATGTTATGTATGATAAGCCGGTAGGGCTTATGTTATGTATGATGGCCAGTTGAGATAGGGTAAGAGTATATCTGAGGGGTAAATCCCCAAGATCGTTATACCACCTTCTCCAGGGTAAGAGTATATCTGAGGGGTAGCTCCCCAAGATCGTTATACCACCTGCTTTACCACCTTCTTCAGGGTAAGAGTATATCTGAGGGGTAGATCCCCAAGATCGTTATACCACCTGCTTCAGGGTAAGAGTATAAATGAGGGGTAAATCCCCAAGATCGTTATACCACCTGTTTCCGTGGATTTGCTACCTATACTTTTGATTACTCTCATTGTTAGTAAGGCACTGTGTACTGTTAATTGAGTTATCATACCTGTCTCCAGTTTTATTATAGACTTATGATTTCATTACAGTACTTTCAGTTTCACATATTTGGTACATGTTGTAATCGACCTTCGGGCCGCGTCACGCCTGCAGTAGTAGTGTGATTCTTGATCCTCGCTCTTAGGATCACTGTTCAGCTGTTGAGAAACTCCTTTATTCCGGAGGCTTATCCCTGGTCTTGTCGGTCGTTGTACATTCAGGGGTATGGCGGCCCCGTCCCTTGAGTTGTTATTATTAAGTGCGTAGTCACATTTGTGGATTGGGTTGTAAAAAAAAATGCACTGTTTTATTTCGTATATTGTACGGAAGGTGGCCTTATCGGCTAGCCTGTTATTATTTTTATGTTTAAGCATTTTATAAGTTGTGTATTTTCCGCTGCTATTCTCTGATGTATACCGAAAGGGTGCCTGTGTAGGGCACCGATGCGCGGCCTTGGTCGTGACAAAAGTGGTATCAGAGCAGTTAGTCCTCGGAAAGTGTCTACAGACCGTGTCTAGTAGAGTCTTGATTAGCGGTGTGTTGTGCACAACATCTATAATCAGGAGGTTGCAGGACATTTAGGATTGATTTCCATTCTTCTCACTCTGAGATCGTGCGATAGAGCTGTATGGTTAGGGTCGTCTCTCCCTAACAAGTTATGTTGTTTGCAGCTACGAGAAAGGCAGCAGTGACCCAGAAAAGATTATGTGGATTGCGTATCCAGGTTGGTAATGTTTGTAGTATAGTTGGTATTGTGACATACAACTATACGGATTTATGTATGAAGGTCGACGTGTTGCCTAGAATGATTTTAGATTACCAGGACTTGGTAAGGACTAAAAATACCGGGAAGGTATGAACAGTTAAGGAACTCTCATCAAAGTTTTACGTGCTAATTTGAGATAATTAGGTGATGATGAGTTGTGTGAGAATGTAATGGACCCTTAAGAGGTTATAATTAAGGGACTAAATGGAAGACTATGTTAATAGGTTAAGCTATGTGGTATGATTAAGAGAATGGTACGGGTAAGATCTGTATGGAGTAAGTATGGTTGTTATGGTCAAGACAACACGATTATAGTATATTGAGAAGTTTTTGTACCCGTTTACGGGGGGACTGATAAGTTAGGCTTGGAGCATGGAAATTGTGAGCCTAGGAATGTTGATAACCACCGAGACCTTAGATATATAAGGCCTTCTCGGGTAGTAAAGTTAAGACAGACCAAGGAAAGGAGTTAAATACGACGCCGAGTCGAGTTGAGGACCTATTAAGGGTCGCCCCATAGCCTAAAATGGAATGGGATCAGTTGATAGTAGTCCCGCCACGTGACAGGGTCACGAGGGTGCAAGGCCCAAGTCTAGTTAATCGTTTTACGGGTTCGTGGACGCATTCCACCGGAACCAGGTTGTGAGAGCCGGAACTGGCCTTATTTTGTTTAATTTAGTAACTCCAAAGAGTGGAGGCCAGAGTTAGTATGGAATTTATGTACGTATTCTAGTATAAGTTTGGAAGTACGGAAAGAGTACGACCAGTGAAAAAGAGAGCAACCAAGTGTAAAGAAATAAAGCCTGAATCCATGAGGACCTTTCGAGGTGACTACACCGTGAGTGTTGGGTGGTAGCTGAGCGGGTAGATAATAGTTGCCGGTAACGATACAGTCGTTGGACCCTAGCAGAGCTGTTATGAAAGACATTTAGGTCATTATGAGTACGGGCTAGTTGGTCTCTTATTATGCCAATGTTGACTGCAGAGAGAGATTGGCTCGATTTCAGTTTTCTGGTAAGCTGATTATCCAGTGTAAAGGAAGAGAAGTGGTGGTAACCAGTGAATTATCCTTCCTTCTTTGACATCATTGTTTTTTTTATAAGTCTGTGTGACTTGTTCATTTGAGGTAAATTGACGCAGGAAGTAAGTAATAATTGAATTTGAAGGAATTTATGTTAAGTGCCCTAGTAGGTACTTGGAGTTGGTTTGGTGTGGCGGTCAGGGCCACGACCTTCCGGATAATTTCAGGAAAACGTGCAAGGCAAGAATAAAATAAGTACGAGTGCTGCCGGCGGAAGGCTGAGGGCATCTTAGGTAGATTTTGAAAATCTATACGATTAAGGTGGCGCTTGATGATTTAGATTTTGATAGAGAGATAAGTTCTCTCCCCCACGAAAAAGGACAGTTTTACGTATTATGGGGTTGTGTGTACCCATGTTGTTAGACGAAGGATAGGAGACTGGTAAGGTCTTTAGAATCGTCATGCCATAGGTTACGCTTTAGGTAGCGTGGGAAAAGTATTGTGTTGGGGTAATTAAGAATGACGTTACGAAGTGGTCGAGGAAATGTCGTAAGGAAAATGCAGTGACGCATATATGAAATATGCGATTATGAACCAAAATAGAAATACTTTTGCTAATAATAAGCATAAGGTAAGGTTATGACCAGAATGATAAAGGAGAATACGACTATGGTTATGTAAGTTGCACGAGATATGATTACCCCAGACTAGTGTAAGACCATTAGTAAATAATGGGCAGTAAGAACACCTCGAGGAAAGGTGGTAGCATCGGGTTACTACTTGACGAGATCAAGGAAATCCCCCCCCCCCTAAATTATGATTGACAGGAAGTCTTAGCCAACAGGAAAGCAGAAGAATCAATTCTAAGTTAGTGACCAAGTTTGGTTGCAGCAGAGAAAGGGAAACATGAACCATAAGTGAGATTAAGGATACCCGAATATTTTACAGGAATAAGAAAGGCTTTCAGTTATTGGAAGATAAGTTGACCACGACTACAGTTCTAACCCCTCCTGTGAGACTAGAGGGTTAAGTTATTATGATAACACGTTAGGTGTTGGGCTAGGTTGTGTGCTGACGCAACCCGATAAGGATAGAGCCTATGTTTTCCCGGTAGTTAGGGAAGCAGGAAATGAAATTACGCCACTCACGATTTAGAGCTGGCGGCAGTTAAATCATGCCTTGAAGATTTGGGGGAATGACGTATATACAGACTTCATGTGGATATTTGTGCACACCACAAAAGACTCTGGTATATCTGCAGACTGAGGCAGTAGAATTTGCGACAGCAATGGTGGTTAGAGTTACTCAATAATTGTGATATTGATATCCTATACCATCCGGGGAAAGCCAAGACAGTTACAGATACTCTTTGTCGTGGATCTAAGGGTAGTCTGCCAGATGGGCAGGCAGATAGACATGACGTGGTCCGTGAGATTCTTCAGCTACCAAGCCGAGGGGTTCGATTATTGTTTCCAAGGTTAATGAAGTTTAGATCCGAGAGGTTGCCGAGTCTTCCGTCGTTGAGGAGGTAAAGAGGCGACAATATGAGGATCTAGTGATGATACGGTATCGAGATACGGCTCTCCGAGAAGAGAAGAGCATGTTTGAGTAACACCGGATGGGGTGCTGTGAGATGAGGATAGATTGCGTGTACCCGGTACTGCAGGACTAGTCAGCAGGTTTTAGGAGAGGCATACAGTGCTTATTGTTCTAATTGCTCGGGGTCGACTAAGTTGTGTCGTGACCTCAGATGTATGTATGGGTAAGATGACCGGAAAAGGGACATAGCGAAGTTTACTGCTTAGTGTCCGAGTTAGTAGCAGGTCATGGTTGAGCACCAGAAGCCCAGTGGGCTATTGCAGGCGATTGAAATCTCAACCTAGATATGAGAGGTATTTAATATGGATCTTGTTACAGGGTGGCATCGTACTCGGAGGAAGTGCGACTCCCTGGGGGTCATGGTAAATGGGCTGGTGAAACCAGTCGTGTCCTTCCGGTTAGGACCACTTACTCGGCTGAGGATTATGCTAGCTTGTATAGCAGAGAGATTGTGAGATTGCACGGGGTTCCTACGCTTATGGTGTCAGACAGATGAGCTCGATTACAGATAACTTCTGGAGGTTTTTCAGAAGGGTTTTAGGGACACATGTGAGTCTCAGTGTTGCATTACACCCTCATACCGACGGACAAGCAGAGCGTACTATCCAGGCACTTGAGGATAGGTTGCGGGCTTGTGTTCTTGATTTTAGAACTATCCGGGAGGGTTAATTGCCTCTTGTTGTGTTACGTACGATAACAGATACCCTTCCAGTATTCTGATGGCCCTGTATGAGGACTTGTATGTAAGAAAGTGTAGATCGCCGGTTGGATGGTTCGACATAGGCGAGGTTCAGTTATTTGGTCCAGACTTGATTCAGCGAGCTGTGGATAAGGCGAAACTTATCCGGGAAAGATTATTAGTAAGCTTAGAGTCAGCAGAAGCTTTATGTAGTTGACCGACGTTGACACATGGGGTTCAGCTTGACGTTTTAGTATGAGTATTGTGGTGTGGCCTCGTGTGGTATTATTGGTATGTAGGGGTTGTAAAAGAAGACTATGTCGCTATCTTTAAGTTTGACTCCCGAAAGAACATTCGGGGACGAATGTTTCTAAGGGGGGAAGAATGTTACACCCCGGAATTTCAAGATATGTTTATAAGAACGTACGTAAGAACTCAAAAATGTTAAAGTTTGAGACGAGTAAATTTATCGGAATTATGGAATTGTCGGAAAACGAATATTGCGACGAATGGGAGGGCGACACGTGTCACACCCCCCCCCCCCCCCTTAGGTTGTCTTGGACGAAATTTACCATGGGAAAAAGGGTCATTTGACCATTAAATTGATGAGTAAGTCTTGCTAAAGTCTTGAAGCTTGACAGTGTTGACTAAAGTCCAAGGGCCACTTGGGCAAGATCCATGTGAAACTCATCCAAGTCATCCATATGTACTAATCTAGACCCTCCTTTATGTTATATATGTACACTAGTAGTGCAAGACTTTGTCATTCTCCACACTTAGAAAATATTTTGAAATCTTGTTCTTGTGCACTATGAAGCTCACGGCAATGCTAGGTTTTCAAAGGAAATTTTTTCAATTGTTGTCCAATAATTCCCATACTTTAAACCAAGGTTCCTAAGAGTATTGTAAGGGTATCTCAATAGAAAAATCCCGGAAAAGTGGCGTTTTCGTATTAGTCGCAAGGCGGAAAGTTAAGGAGTTCTTCAACTTTGAAGTTGAAACTTGAAGATGAGTTCTTCATAAGCTTCTAAGGATTGCTTGGAGTGGATTGGAACGTCGAAAGGAGGAGCTAAAGTTGCTAAGGATCAACTTGTAGTCTTGGATCATATTTGGGCTAAATGAGGTATAATCTTCGTCTTACTTTTGTAATTGAAGATTCCATGTTATTATAAGTTAGAAATGATCATGTGATATGTGTTATGAAGATTGATAAGTGTTATGGAAATTTGGAAGCTCAACCAAAATGACATGTTAAGCCATTTGAAATTGAAATACAATTTTGGTCGATAATTAGAATCGTCGCATGTTTACCTACTTGAGGATTGTAGTAGTTATAATCAATTGTGGCTAGATAACATGTTATATTAAACCACTTGGATTGAAAAGAAATTGGAAGAAGAATTGGTATTGTTCCCTAATTGTCGAATTGACATTGTAGTTTAGACTAGTTTGTTTTATATTGTGGGGCGGAATTTTACATGTATTGATTAAGCGTGTAATCCCCTATTGTTAACTACTTTGTTGGGCCTTAAATGTGGCGTGTTTGGTTATTGAATTCGGCCTTGAAAAAGGTGGCAAAGTATGTAGAAACAAAGGAAGTGCTGTCCGATTTTCCGTAGAATTTAGTGACTTTGCACTTGGAATATTCTACGTTTGAAGTAAGAAGTTAATAGACGTACTATGGTCATTATAGGTTGACATACTACGTACGGCGAATTGGACTTAGCAAGTGGATTAAACCGAAAAGGTATGTGGAACTTTCTTATCTCTTGAGCATGAATAAGTTGTAAATGTATAGTACGGTAGACGTACAAGATTTTGACAATCTAGGTCCATTTGATATCCTTGGCTTATTTTAAGAATGTCCAAGTTGATTGAGTTAGGGAATTAACTCACTTGTTTAAATATTAAGGATATCTTGGTTTTCAAAAGTTAAGAGACTTTAAGTATGTTGAAAGTATTATTGATACTTGTTTTGTTGGAAAGTTTAAGTCTCTTGGTTATAAAGAAGTATGTAAGTTGCTAATGTATAAAGCTTGTATAACGGCTTTATGAGAAGTTGGTTATAATAGCTTTATGGAAAGTTAAAAAGAGTGGTTTACTCTAAGTAATTTAAGTATGTTAAATGACTTGAAATAACGAAAGGCAAATTGATTTAAAGGCATCAATTGCTTAAGGTTTTAAAAGAAAGAAGTCACTTGATTTAGAAGCCCGAAAATGTATTTTCTAAAAAGGTATTGTGACTTGTCTTAAAATGTAGTTATGACTTGATACTACAGTTATTAGTATCTTGGAAGTTTTATATGAAAATGAGTCATTTTAAAAGAATAGAAGTACGTAGTACTTTGGGTTAAACTCCCGGATTTATAATGACATGTTAGTGCCTTAAGTAAACTAAAATGAGAGTGTTTATGAATAAGACTAATAAGAAGCTAGGGGGATTTCTTAACTTGCTTATTTATTGTATGATAAGCCGGTAGTGCTTATGTTATGTATGATAAGCCGGTAGGGCTTATGTTATGTATGATGGCCAGTTGAGATAGGGTAAGAGTATATCCGGCGGGTAAATCCTCAAGATCGTTATACCACATTCTCCGTGGTAAGAGTATATCCGGCGGGGTAGCTCCCCAAGATCGTTATACCACCTGCTTTACCACCTTCTTCAGGGTAAGAGTATATCTGAGGGGTAGATCCCCAAGATCGTTATACCACCTGCTTCAAGGTAAGAGTATAAATGAGGGGTAAATCCCCAAGATCGTTATACCACCTGTTTCCGTGGATTTGCTACCTATACTTTTGATTACTCTCATTGTTAGTAAGGCAATCGTAATCGTTAATTGAGTTATCATACCGCTCCGCTTTATTATAGACTTATGATTTCATTCTGATTTTCAGTTCACATATTTGGTACATGTTGTATCGACCTCCTCGGGCCGCGTTCACGCCGCAGTAGAGTACAGTGTCCGATCCTCGCTCTTAGGAACACTGCTCACCGTTGAGAAGCTCCTTTATTCCGAGGCTTATCCTCGGTATTGTCGGTCGTTGTACATTCAGGTGGTATGGCGGCCCCGTCCCGTGAGTTGTTATTCTTAGAGGTCTGTAGTCACATTTGTGGATTGGGTTGTAAAGAAAAAAAATGTACTGTTTTATTGCGTATATTGTACGGAAGGTGGCCTTATCGGCTAGCCTGTTATTATTTTTATGTTTAAGCATTTTATAAGTTGTGTATGTTCCGCTGCTATTCTCTGATGTATACCGAAAGGGGTGCCCAGGTAGGGCACCAGTCGCGGGCTCGGGTCGTGACAATTAATCATATCGGGGAAACTTCGAAGCTTTAGAATAAGATTTAGTGCACAATATACTCTTACTTGGCGCTATATAACACTGCCAACACATTGGTATATCCACATTTTTATATTGTTTTTTTAACTTAAGGGAACACCAAATTATCACCATGTGTAGTCCTGATGAATCAGTGTTGAGAGGGAAAAAGAAATTCGTCAAATATTAGTTATGTCTGCCTATCGATATGTTTCTAGCGCATTATAATTGTATAAGGTATGTGCTGAACACATGGTTGCAAAATTGTCAAGTTATGTATAGTCTCTTTCTGTTTTCCTTACCAGTAGTCAGACACGTCTTTATAAGTAATGACTTGCTGGAACTACAAGGACATGTAACTATGATCTAGTCAACATATTTGAGTTTCATAGGATGTAGTTATGAAGAGTCTTGAAAGATTTGTGAGGTTGTGTTTGTAGTAATTGTTCATGGAAGATGGGAATTTTGGACCGGATAATCTTTAAGAAGTCTCTGTTAAAATCTTTTGGGCTGCTTATATCCTGGAATCTCTTAAAAATTTACTTTAAGGTCACCATGTAGCCAGGGTGGCTAAGAATCATTTTGTTTTGTAGAAACAATAATTCTTTTACCTTTTGTAGGGTTCAATTGATGCTTGAACCTGCTAGCTCATGATATATTTTTTGTAGGTTGAGGTCTCCCAGTCTTATTTAATATTTCAATGAGTCTGACCATTTTTTTGTCTGATTATGTTTTGTCTTGAGTCGAGGGTCTCCCGAAAATAGTCGCGCTACCTATTAAGGTGGAGGTGAGGTCTGTGTAATGAAGTTTAAATTTGGCTGTCAAGTTAATGTTTTGGTTAATTTTGTTTTAAGGTACCACAACAACTTTATGGATACGAGTGTGCTTACTATATGTTGCGTTTCATTAAAGATCTAATGAATGATTTGTCTTTACTTCATAATAATGTAAGTATTTAATATTATTTTTGTTTATGTATTAGTCTATAATGACTTATTTGTGATTAGAAAATTTAACTGATCTCTATTTTGTGTTACAGTACAATGACAAAGAATATTTTTCGCAGCATGACCTTGATGAAGTTCGGATTGAGTGGGCGCAACATGTTTCAAAGATTCTTCGTGCTGCATAGTTGTGTCATTTTTATGATGCTTTAGACAATATTTGTACTTTTTGAAGTTAAAACAATATTATATTTTTTATTGTATTTGATGAGAATATTAGATGTTTTAAAAAATAATTTGTAATGTTTCAATTTAATGTATTAGAACAATTTTATTATGTGGGTAACATTTTAGTTATAATATACTTACAATTCTAATCTATTTTTATTTAATAAATTAAAATTAAAATATAAAAAAATGTCAAAATTAATTTTCCCGCCAATTTAAATAAAATTTATTTAAAAATTTCCGCCAATTTAAATAAATTTTATTTAAAATTTTCCGCCAAAAAATATTATTTAATTAATAAATTTTGCGGAAATTTTTTAAAAAATGAGGAAAATAGTCAAAGTCAAACATCACAATTTGTGACGGTTTATAACCGTCACGAATTTGTGACAGTGCCTACCGTGACACTTAGCAAAACCGTCACAAAACCCATTTCGTGGCGGTTTTTAACCGTCACGGTAGACCTTTTCTTTGTAGTGCATACACTGACACTGACTGGGGAGGATGTCCGGATACTAGACGCTTGTTAGGCGTATTTTGTATAAACATTTTGAGTCATTTTTAGTTAGTATTTTACTCATTTCGTTTGTGTTTAATATAGTATTATGGTCGTTGTTCTTTCTTTTGAGTCACATCGGTTCCAAAGGAGGAAATACAGAATTGAGGATGAAACGAGCTCAATGAAGATGTAATTTGCACAAGCACAGCCCAAGGAATGAAACCTAAAATGTTCCAAGAAGAATAGAAGAAATCAGGTGAAATCCGGACGTAAACAGGTCAAGGACCGCGGCGCAAGGCAAAGAAGGGCCGCGACGCTGATGAGCCGCGACTGAAGGAATTAGGGTCGTGGCGTGAGAAATCCAGAGAACAAGAAAAATATTCACTGCAAGAGCGCGCTACCGAGGACGGGCCGCGCGCAGTAAAGTAATGCTTGATGATTTTTGCCGACATGGTCGCGCGCCGACACGCATAGTTTCCAGATTTGAGTCGAATTTGGCCAAGGGTAAATGGGTCCGGAGCAAGGTTTTTCTCAAATGTAAATACCCTAAATCCTGTCATACTTTACATCATACTTTGGAGAGGAGAACGACGGCTACAAGCTACACAATTGGAGACTTTCGTTTAAGTTCTTTCTCTTTTCTTTACTTTAATTCAGTTTATGTTGGATTGTAATTTAGTTCTTAGCATGACAATGTTTAGTTGCTAATTACTTTATTAGTTTATTCCGTCGAATCGCTTGAAACTCTTTCATATAGTTAATGCATTATTGGTGAATTCTTCTTCAGGCATATTAAGATCTATTCAATAATTGTTTTGATTGCTTGATAATTAACTGATCACTAATTGTCATCACACATATGACTTCGAATCAAAATTCTAAAAGGTGAGATTTGAATATGTTGTAGTTGAATAGACATAGGTTAAAATCGTGGACGAAAGTACCCCGATACATGTGTAGTGTTTAGGGTTATTGTTCTTAATCCTCCTGTGTGGTAAAATCTATCATAGAAATATAGAAGTTTTCTGCACATGATTGAGCTCTTGTATGTTCTAACCGAAATATAATGACAGATTAGTTAACCTGCTATCTTAATACGAAGAAGAATCATTAACATTGCATTAACGCGTGAAAGAGTGGATAGTTGAAGAGATTGGAAGCCCTATCTCCATCATAACTATTTTAAATCTCAAAGTATTTCAACATTAGTTTAATTTCTGCACTTTATTTTAATTCGTAGTTGTAATTGTCAAACAAAATAACGTTAACCAAATAGATACCATAGAATAGATAATCGGTACTTGATAACCAGTCTATGTGGACGATATTCGGTCTTACAGACTATATTACTTGAAGTGATACGTACACTTGCATAAGCACTTGGAAATATCCTAACAAATTTTTGGCGCCGTTGCCGGGGACTGGCGTACTTTCAATATCAATTTATCTATTCTTATTTCTAATTTGGTTTTTATTTTCAGTTTTTTTTATATTTTGTTTTAGTGTTGTTTGTCATGATCTGTTTGCTGTTTTTTATTAGTCTCAGGAACTTAGTTTATGCGAAGTAGGAGAGGAGCAAAAATCAACAGGCTAGGTTTGGAACCCTAAACCTATACAAGGGGATGGTCTCGATCTCGACAGACACTCCTATCCCTCTGAACCCTGAGATGGAAAGGTTGTGCAGACAGAATAGAAAAGAGAAAAGAGCAGTTGATTCCTTAGCAATGGGAGATCAGCGAAACAAAAATGAGGGGAATGATGAGTTACCGACTTTGATGAGACAAGTCCCGCATCCTGCAAAAATGAGCTTAGGGGACTATGTGTTGCCTACTATTACAGGGGTGCAGACTTGCATCAGACTTCCAGCTTTTGAAGCCAATAATTTTGAAATCAAAGCAGCGATCTTGCACATGGTCCAAGGTTCAGTCCAATTTGGGGGATTACCGACAGAAGATCCCTATTTGCATCTTATAAATTTCCCGGAGTTGTGTGCAACGTTTAAATACAATGGTGTTACTGATGATGTTATTCAGTTGAGGCTCTTCCCATTCTCACTCAGGGAGAGAGCAAAGTGCTGGTTGAATTCATTACAGGCGAACTACATTACTACATGACAAGACTTAGCCCAGAAGTTCCTTGCCAAGTTCTTTCCTCAATCAAAGCAGCAAAGCTCAGAGAGAGCTTAATAATTACTATAAGATGGATGGAGAGTCACTCTACGATGCATGGGAACGTTTCAAAGATCTGCAGAGAAAGTGTCCCCATCATGGGATTGAGAAGTGGATGTTAGTCCACATATTCTACAATGGGTTGTGTGGTACAACTCGTACCATTATTGATGTTGCAGCAGAAGGAACGTTCATGAAAAAGAGTGTCAATGAGGCACATGATTTGCTAGAGGACATGGCCACAAACAACCATCAGGTGACCGATGAGAGAGCAGTGACTGGTAGGTAAGTAGCTGGGATTCATGAGCTAGGCTATCACAGCATTGAATGCGCAGGTGGCCACTTTGACAAAGCAGATGCAACAGAATACCATATCCGTCAAAGCTGTCCAGACACCTGTGAGTTGTGAAATTTGCGGGGTCCCCATACTTTTGATAGGTGTACAGTTGTGGACCCAAATAATGTGCCTATGGAGCAGGTTCAGGCAGTGGGGAATTTTCAGAGGCCCTACAACAATGCATTCTCGAACACATATAATCCGGGATGGAGAAATTACCCAAATTTTTCATGGAAGAATGACCAGGGGCAGCAACCACAGTTTCAAGCCTCATCTTCACAGCAGTTCAGCCAACCAGCACCACAAGAGAAACTAGATAACTTGGAAGCAGCACTGTTAGCCATGGCCAAAACCCAGAACCAATTCATGGCAGAGACCCAATCCTCACTTTCGACCCTGACCAACTCCCAGAATCAGTTCATAATGGAAACAAGATCATCGATTAAAAATCTGAAAGTATGCCAGGCAGTTAGCTTGAGAAGTGGGAAGCAGTTAGAGCAGATGTGATCTCAACCAGTGAGGGAGAAGGAGAATGAGGTAGAGAAGACAACTGTGGGAGAAAAATGAGGGAGTTACTGATGACCACCCTATTTTAGAGAAGGCTCTGCCCGCAGTTAGGAGGGAATACCCAGACAAAATCCCTTACCCTCAAAGGCTGCAGAAGAAGTCTTTAGATAAGTAGTTTTCAAAAAATTTAGAGGTATTCCAAAAACTGCATATCAATCTTCCATTCATTAAGACCTTGTAGCGAATGCCAGCTTATGTGAAGTTCATGAAAGACATCTTGTTTAAGAAGAGAAAGCTGGCAGATTATGAGACAGTAGTGCTGACAGAGGAATACATCGCTATCTTACAGAAGAAGCTTCCCCCAAAGTTGAAAGATCCAGGGAGTTTCACCTTACCTTGCACTATAGGGAAAGTGACATACAAACAAGCCTTATGTGATTTGGGGGCAAGTGTAAATCTGATGCCCCTCTCTGTGTTCAAAAGACTTGGGTTAGGAGAATCAAGGCCAACCACAGTCACCTTGCAGCTAGCTGACACTCAGAGCATCCAGAAGGAATAATTGAATATGTGTTGGTAAAAGTAGGTAAATTCATTTTTCCTGCTGACTTCCTCATCCTAGATATGGATTCAGATGAAAATATTCCTATTATCCTTGGGAGACCATTCCTAGCGACAGGGAGAGCTCTTATTGATGTTGAAAAGGGAGAATTAAAGCTCCGAGTCCAAGATGATGAGATCACTTTCACTGTTTTCAAACCTTCAACTGATCCACAATTCAATGATAAATGCTTTGTTGTTGGTGTAATTGATAAAAAGACTCCTCATGAAATTTCCAAGGGTGTTGATGCCCTTGATGGTAAGAAGTTTGGACTTGTGAATGATGATGTGAATGATGAAAAAGGAATAAAATCCACTGAACTCAACCTTGTGAAAAAGAAGAGGAGGAGAAAGTGAATGGTGCTGAAATGGATATGTGGAAGGGATAATCTACCCCCTTGAGTGAACATGTATTTGCGTTCGGCTAAAAGACGCTAAAGACAGCGCTACTTGGGAGGCAACCCAATGTTTTAATTATGTTATTTCAATTTTCATTTTAGTTTGTTTTAATTTTGTCTTGAACAGTCTCACAATCTGGTATGTTTAGTGTTTGTGGATGACAGATAAAGAGCAGGGACTAACTCCAAGGATAAAAGGGCAAAAAAATACTGAAAACTGGAAAAATCGAAACTTTAGGGAATTAGAGCCGCAGCGTCTGTTGAGAGAGCCGCGGCGCAAGAGAGGCAGTAGCCTCAGTAAATTATGTCAGGCAATTAGGGTCGCGGCACACGTTCCAAGGGTCGCGGCTCCTCCTTCGGCTTTGTGCACATTGATTTTTCCATCAACCCAGACCTCCGTTGTGACCGTTGTGTTGTGTCTGTAAGTGTTCATTTATTTTTGGTCTTTACATATTTGGGACAATGTGTCAATCAAGTTTGGGGGGATCCTACTTTGTTTTGTATTTTGTTTTGAGTCTATTTGTTTTCTTTTTGTTTGTTTTTGTGTTTATGTGAGTCAAATTTTATTTTCTTTTTTATATATCATACATGATGTGCTTATTTGAAATGTCTAGTGAACTAAGTGAGATAATGTAATGGAATGAGAAGCTAAAATTTGTGTGCTTAAGTTAGATATGTCAAATTCATGAAAATCGGATTATTTGGAATATTTGATGCGTAGCCTATGTGTTGTCAATTGAAAAATATATGTGAAGTCTGCTTGCTTGTTATTTGAGGTGAAATAGTTAAGATGTACATGTTAGGGAGATGATTCAGGTATTTCTTTGTTAGCCCTTCTTACCATTCATTACCTACCTTGCAATAAATTGTATCCCTAGTCAGCCCCGTTGAGCCTAAAATAAGTTATTTCTTTGACACCCTATGATTCCTTTGTTGTGCCATAAGTGATAAAGAAAAAGTATTGGACTGAGAAGTGTTGAAAATGAGATAAAAAGAGAGTGAAAAATTTGATGCACCCCAATGAAAAATATGCAAAAGCCTAAGTTTGGGGGTGCCTGTTATTTACAATGTATCTCATTCTCTAAAAAGAGAAGAGGGGAACGATAGGTATGAACTGAAAAAGAATACCAAAAAGAATGACTAAATTGTTGAATGAGAACAACGCTTATGGTACGTAAATTGAGCCTAAATGCCTAATTTTACCTACCCCTGCCTAAACCTACATTACAACCCTGAAAAGTAATAAGGATCTCTAGTATGTATGTCTATGATTAGTGGAGAATAGCAAGTACACAGGCCCGTAGACTAAATGAAATTGACATGCATAGGTTAGATATTCTTGCTTCCATTGATTATGATCTAAGTGAATCTGTGAAATACCTAACTTAAAATTCTAGATTGCTGAATTCATGCTATATTTGTTCCTGCATATTATTCCAACTGACGTTCATGTGTTTCTAAGTACTTGTGCAGCTGCTTGATTTGAGTCTTTGAGTCTTTTGTTTTTGTGTCTTTGTTTTATTTTGATCTTTGCTCGAGGGCGAGCAAAGGTTAGGTTTGGGGGTGTTTGTTAGGCGTATTTTGTATACACCTTTTGAGTCATTTTTAGTTAGTATTTTACTCATTTCATTTGTGTTTAGTATAGTATTATGGTCGTTTTTCTTTCTTTTGAGTCACATCGGTTCCAAAGGAGGAAATACAAAATTGAGGATGAAATGAGCTCAATGAAGATGAAATTTGCACAAGCACAACCCAAGGAATGAAGCCTAAAATGTCCCAAGAAGAATAGAAGAAATCAGGTGAAATCCGAACGAAAACAGGTCAAGGGCCGCGGCGCAAGGTAAGGAAGGGTCGCGGCGCTGATGAGCCGCGGCGTGAGAAATCCAGAGAGCAAGAAAAAAATTCACCGTGCCAAGAGTCGCGCGCTGGCGAAGGGTCGCGCGCGCAGGCTGAATGCTCCAGTGATTTTTGACGATTAAGGGTCGCGGCGCCGACGCGCATAGTTTCCAGATTTGAGTCGAATTTGGCCAAGGATAAAAGGGTACGGAGCAAGTTTTTTCTCAGATATAAATACCCTAAACCCTGTCATACTTTACATCATATTTGGAGAGGAGAACGGTGACTACAAGCTACATAATTGAAGACTTTTGTTCAAGTTCTTTCTCTTTTCTTTACTTTAATTCAGTTTATGTTGGATTGTAATTTAGTTCTTAGCATGAAAATGTTTAGTATCTAATTACTTTATTAGAGTTTTCCATCGAATCGTTTGAAACTCTTTCATATAGTTAATGCATTATTGGTGATTTCTTCTTCAGGCATATTAAGATCTATTCAATAATTGTTTTGATTGCTTGATAATTAACTGATCACTAATTGTCATCACATATATGATTTCGAATCAAAATTCTGAAAGATGAGATTTGAATATGTTGTAGTTGAATAGACATAGGTTAAAATCGTGGACGAAAGTACCCTGATACTTGTGTAGTGTTTAGGGTTATTGTTCTTAATCCTCCTGTGTGGTAAAATCTATCATAATAATATAGAAGGTTTCTACACATGATTGAGCTTTTGTATGTTCTAATATGAATATAATGACAGATTAGTTAACCTACTATCTTAATACGAAAAAGAATCATTAGCATTGCATTAACACGTGAAAGAGTGGATAGTTGAGGAGATTGGAAACCCTATCTCCATCATAACTGTTTTAAATCTCAAAGTATTTCAACATTAGTTTAATTTCTGCACTTTATTTTAATTCGTAGTTGTAATTGTCAAACAAAATAACGTTAACCAAATAGATACCATAGAATAGATAATCGGTACTTGATAACCAGTCTTTGTGGACGATATTCGGTCTTACAGACTATATTACTTGAAGTGATACGTACACTTGCGTAAGCACTTGAAAATATCCTAACACGTTTTTGGCGTCGTTCCCGGAGACTGGCGTACTTTCAATATCGATTTATCTATTCTTATTTCTAATTTGGTTTTTATTTTCAGTTTTTTATTTTATTTTATTTTGTTTTAGTGTTGTTTGGTGTAATTTATTTGTTGTTTTTTATTAGTCTCAGGAACTTAGTTTATGCGAAGTAGGAGAGGAGCAGACACTCTTATCCCTCTGAACCCTGAGATGGAAAGATTGTGCAGACAGAACAGAAAAGAGAAAATAGTAGCTAATTCCTTAGCAATGGGAGATCAGCGAAACAACAATGAGGGGAATGATGAGTTACCGGCTTTGATGAGACAAGTCCCGCATCCCGCAGAAATGAGCTTAGGGGACTATGTGTTGCCTACTATTACAGGGGTGCAGACTTGCATCAGGCTTCCAGCTGTTGAAGCCAATAATTTTGAAATCAAAGCAGTGATCTTGCACATGGTCCAAGGTTCAGTCCAATTTGGGGGATTACCGACAGAAGATCCCTACTTGCATCTTGTAAATTTCCTGGAGCTGTGTGCAACGTTTAAATACAATGGTGTTACCGATGATGTCATTCGGTTGAGGCTCTTCCCATTCTCACTCAGGAAGAGAGCAAAGTGCTGGTTGAATTCATTACAGGCGAACTCCATCACTACATGGCAATACTTAGCCCAGAAGTTCCTTGACAAGTTCTTTCCTCAATCAAAGAAGCAAAGCTCAGAGAGAGCTTAATAATTACTAGAAGATGGATGGAGAGTCACTCTATGATGCATGTGAACGTTTCAAAGATCTGCAGAGAAAGTGTCCCCATCATGGGATTGAGAAGTGGATGTTAGTCCACATATTCTACAATGGGCTGTGTGGTACAACTCGTACCATTATTGATGCTGCAGCAGGAGGAACGTTCATGAAAAAGAGTGTCAATGAGGCACATGATTTGCTAGAGGAAATGACCACAAACAACCATCAGGGGACCGATGAGAGAGCAGTGAATGGTTGGAAAAGCTAGGATTCATGAGCTAGATGTTATCACTACATTGACTGTGCATGTGGCCACTTTGACAAAGCAGATGCAGCAGAATACCATGTTTGTCAAAGCTGTCCAGACACCTGTGAGTTGTGGAATTTGCGGGGTCCTCATACTTTTGATAGGTGTACAGCTGTGGACCCAAATAATGTGTCTATGGAGCAGGTTTAGGCAGTGGGGAATTTTCAGAGGCCCTACAACAATGCATTCTCCAACACATATAATCCGGGGTGGAGAAATTACCCAAATTTTTCATGGAAGAATGACCAGGAGCAGCAACCACAGTTTCAAGCCTCATCTTCACAACAGTTCAGCCAACCAGCACCACAAGAGAAATTAGATAACTTGGAAGCAGCAATGTTAGCCATGTCCAAAACCCGGAACCAATTCATAGCAGAGACCCAATCCTCACTTTCGACCCTGACCAACTCCCAGAATCAGTTTATAATGGAAACAAGATCATCGATTAAAAATCTGGAAGTTCAAATGGGACAGCTGACGAACACACTGAACAAAAGAGAGCAAGGTAATCTCCCCAGTAATACAGTGATGAACCCAAGGGAGGGGCGAAGAAGAAGAAGAAACTGTCGACATTGGATGTTTGCATGAACTGCAACAGGAAAGGGCACTGGAGAAAGGACTATACTGCTCCAGGCAGAGGAATGACACCAGATGCCTTAGCCTCTACTGGGCAAGGTATGTTTGTAATTTAAATTTATATGTCTATAAATGATTCTCATTCCTGGGTACTAGATAGTAGATACCTCTTGTGGCTCACACATTTATACAAATGTGCAGGGCTAACTAATAGCAGGAAGATCGGGCCTCGAGTGGTGGACCTGCGCGTCGAAAACGGAGCACGAGTTGATGCTGAGTGTGTGGGAGATTATAGATTAGATTTACCTTCCTGCAAAACTTTAATGTTAAACAATTGTTATTATGTTCCTTCTTTGACAAGGAACATTATTCCATTATTGTACTTGACACTGAGGGCTTTTCCTCAAGCATTAATAATGGCAATATGGTTTTGGCTTTTGATAATGTTGTGTATGGAATTACGCCTTTTGTGAATGGATTATATACATTAAACTGCCGCAGGAAAATTTTTAATGTACAAAATAAAATAGCTAAGTTAAATGAAAGAAATTCTACATACTTGTGACATTGCAGATTTGATCAGATCAATCAAACGAAGATTGAACGGTTGAAGAAATTAAATTACCTTGAACCATTTGACTTATAATCTTATGGTAACTGTGAATCATGTTTGAAAGGTAAGATGGTCATTAAACCTCTTTCTGGAAAGGGGATCCGTGCCAAGGAGGTGCTTGAGTTGGTGCATACTGACGTATGCAGACCATTTTCGACTCAAGCTAGAGAAGGTTTCTCATACTTCATAACTTTTTACAGACGACTTGACGAGGTATGAATATGTGTATCTTATGAGACACAAATCTGAGGCCTTTGAAAAGTTTAAAGAGTTTAAGTGTGAAGTGGAGAACAACTCTTAAAAAGTATCAAAACTCTCCGATCTGATCGAGGGGGTGAATACTTGAGTAAAGAATTTCTTGACTACTTAAAGCTTCATAGAGTCCATTTCGAATGGACATCTCCTGGAACACCACATATGAATGGTGTTGCCGAGAGGAGAAACTGAACCTTGCTTGACATGGTTTGATCCATGATGAGCTTTTCAACTCTTCCAACATACATTTGGGGATACGCTATTTTAACCTCGATATATGTTCTGAATAGAGTTCCTTCTAAATCAGTTGAAAATACGTCATATGAGGTATGGTGAGGCAAGAACCCATTACTTAGACATATGAGGCCCTGAGGGTGTATTGCATATGTCAAGAAGTTGATCACTGATAAGTTGGAATCTAAAAGTGAGAAATGTTACTTTGTTGGGTATCCAAAAGAAACTAAGGGTTACTATTTCTATCTTCGAACATAAGATTTTTGTTTCCAGGAACGCAACTTTTCTTGAAGATGAATATGTCTACAAGAAAGAGAGTTGCACAGAGATAAAACTTGAAGAAATTCAAGAACAAAGTAACATAGAGGTTGAAACCTTGCCCGATGATGAAGGCAAAAATTCAGTGGGAGCTTTTGGCGAAGATTGGGTATTTAGGGTACGCACTTCGTCCAGTAGGAGTGCTACGAGGAGTAATGCAAAAATGCAAGATCCTCCGGAACAGACCTCGGGAGCAAGTGCATCAGTTGCACCTCGTCCCATTTAGGAAAGACATGAAAATGATATTCATGAAAGCTCTAATGTTGGTGGATCAACCAACGCACAACAACCTTCTCACAATCAGAACATACCTGTAACTAAACTGCAAGACACTCAACTCTGTAGGTCTTCTAGAATTCATCTTCCACCGGAAAGACTAAATCTGCTTGTGGAAACAGAAAATGAGATAGATATTCCTGATGATGACGAACCTATAACTTATAACGAAACAATACTAGACATTGATTCGAAGAGATGGCAAGAAGCCATGAAATTCGAAATGGAATCTATGTACATCAATCAAGTATGGAACTTGGTTGATTTGCCAAGTGGGGTTAAACCCATAGGATGCAAATGGGTTTTCAAGAAGAAGATTAATGCATCTGATAAGATTCAGACTTATAAAGCTAGACTAGTGGCTAAAGGTTTTACTCAGCGTCCTGGTGTGGATTATGATGAAACCTTTTTACCAGTGGCTAAGATAAAGTCTATTCGGATTTTGCTTGCGATAGCTGCATATTATGATTATGACATTTGGCAGATGGACGTCAAAACTGCATTCTTCAATGGTAATCTAATTGAGGAAGTGTATATGAAACAATCCAAGGGTTTTTCATGTGAGTCCAGACCAAATGCAGTGTGCAGGCTACCGAAGTCCATTTATGGACTTAAGTAATCCTCTAGGAGTTGGAACATTTGCTTTGACAATGCTATCAAATATTTTGATTTCGTCAGAAGAAAAGAGGATCCTTGTGTTTATATCAAATGCAAGGATGAGGGCATTATCTTCATTATTATATATGTTGATGACATATTGACAATGGGAGACAATAAGGCTCTCATGCAGGCAGTTAAGGATTGGTTGTCTAAGACATAGACAAAATGCTGAGGCTTTTAAATGGAGAATTCCAAGAAATGCGACCTTCCAATGGGTCAAGGCATCAAGTTATCTAAGAAGGGTTTCCCTTCTAGTGCTGTAGAACTTGAACGCATGAAGAGGATCCCATATGTTTCCGCTATAGGATCAAATGTGTATGCCATGACCTGTACTAGGACATATGTGGTCTTTGCATTTAGTATGACTTGCAAGTTCCAGCAGAATCCTAGTGAGGAACACTGAAAGACAGTCAAGAGTATTCTCAAGTACCTCAGACGTACTAAAGATTAATTCGTAGTCTATGGTGGAAATAATGAGCTTGTTGCCACTGGGTATATCGATGCTAGTTTCCAGACAGATGTTTATGAATTCAAATATCAGTCTGGTTACACTTTTGTTTTCAACGGAGGAGCAGTGAGCTGGAAGAGTTCCAAACAAAGCTACGATCACGACTCAACCATCAAGCAGTAGTACATTCTTTGGATCAGAAGCTACTAAGGAAGTTGTCCCGATTTCTGAGTTCCTAAATGAACTAGGGGCTGTTCCGAGTGCTAGTTTTCCAATAACTATTTAAGCACAAGCAAAGGAACCAAGATCAACAAACAGAAACAAGCATGTACCAATGAAGTACCACATTCTCCGAAAGATGGTGGAAGCTGAAGATATTAAGATAGATTATGTTCCCACAAACAATAATCTAGCAGACCCATTTACTAAACCATTAAACTTGGTAAAGCATAATTATTATTTTGAGAACATGGGTATTAGATATGTTGGTGATTGGCTCTAGGCCAAGTGGGAGATTGAAAGTATATGTATGTCCTAGAGACAATCTGTATTAGGACAAAATGTACTTTATACACATTCATATTTATATATTAATGATGATTAATATTATTGCATTTGAATTTGCTGAATTATTAGTTGATTATTTATAATATTCTATAAATGTATCCCTAAAGTTTACATATTTATTAATGATGTGAGAATTAATATTATAATGTAACTCTTAAATCGCCTCGACTAATGATCATCGAGATTGGGATATCGATGATATGTGATACGTCTACATGTGGCTCTTCATCATATCATTTGGGGATGTAGTATGTCTCACTTGCTACGAGTTATGGCAACTCGTGATGGACGCAAAAATACTTTTTGAAGTATTGATATACCCTACTGATGCACTAGTTGTTATATGTCTAAAGTGTCATCAGTGTGTGAGATATAAAAGTCCTTAGACTTGAGGTTGATACGCACCTTATTCACGGAGTAATGTACTTTGATCTTGTCCTAAGCTCAAATGTCTTATAGGTTGAGACGCGGCGTGTTTTGGGTACGTTACGAAGTGGATTAAAAGTGGTAGTCGAACCAAGATTGGGATTCATTCCTTGAATGTATATTCGAGAGAACACTCAGATACTCATAAGATATTAGGTTGACTAAGTCATTGGTCAACGCAATGGACATGTCTTCGATATAGTCCTGTTGTCAACTAATATAGATGAGAAATAATGATCAAGTCGTTTGAATAGACACTTGACAAATCCTAAGCTTGATTGAGTGTGTCGTGAATGAAAGGATTTTATCTTCCCACATATAGGTTCAGTTCAAAAGTTTCGTGTAGCTAAACTTTACATATTGAGTTCGTCTTCCAGCACAGTCTAGTAGTTCCGTGAAGACCCTAATGTTATTAGTGTCGATATGTAAAGGCCTGAAGGGTAACACTAAGTAAAATGTTCTACTGATTGAAGGATGTAATTAGAAGGATAACCATGACATTAGAAATGGGAAAAAGGCAGAAAATAGGATAGGACCGCGGCGCCTTGATTCAGGGTCGCGGTGCCAAAACATATGTCAGTGCCACGGCGCCACTTATGCGTCATGTGCGAGGTGCATTCGACGATCAATTTGACCCAAATTGCTTTCTCGGTGGCTCAGCCCATGGGAACCCTAAAGCTTCTATTCTATACTATAAATAGAGGGCTTCCCCCTCCCATTTGACTACACCAAAACCAAGAGAGTATTCTCTTTTAAAGCTCTGCTGGAATCCCTAGCATTCTAGAATTAGCAATTACATCAAATTTTTTCCAGAAACTTGCAAATCGAGGGACGTTTGCGTGTGCACCCTCGGACTACACAAAGCTTCCAGATTTGAAGAGTGCTATCTACAAAATGTAAGTCTTCGTTCGATGTAGTACATTATTGCTTTGTGTTTATTTTACATCATATATTCATATTACAGTTTGACCGAATGTTGGATTTGAAACATAAATTTTCAAATTTCGCTGCGTGTACGAACCCGACAAAACGCCTACATAAAGCATATTGAAATAGACTGTCATTTATAAGGGAAAAATATTGCAAAAAAAAAGAAGATGAAGACTGATCAGTATATCCCAACGAAAAATCAACCACCAGAATATTGATAATAACAAGATTAGTAACTAAATGACCCCTCAATAAACTCAAACTCTTGAGCAGGACACCAAAAATTAGTAGTCTTCATCGTATTTATCCTCCCTCTGCAAGTGAGAAAAAAATACAATAATAACAAGATTAGTAATCCAAAAAGTAACGCATGTTACCAAGTCATGTTGTTTTCTCCAATGTAATTATCAGAACCGAAAGTGTTTTCGTCCATAATCTTGATATTAATTTCTATCGTGGTTGAGAATAAATTTGATTTAGTTAGTTTTGAAGTTAGTAGTTAGTTAATTAATTTTATCAAGCTGTAACTATCCAAAATATCTATAACTAACATACTAATCTAGAAGGAAAGTAATATCTTGTATTACTATAAATACATATGTACTCTTTGTAATGAACTACTGATTTCAGTAATAAAAATTCTGGATTAACTACTCTTCTTCTTCCTTCATCTTCCTTCCTATTCTTCTATTTATTTTTCTGTCAAGTGTATACAAACTGTATACTCCATGTTTATCAAAGTATACATTATATAATTGATGAACCTTGAAGGTATGAGAATGGAGATTATAAACAATAACATGGTATCAAAGCCTCTAGGACATGCTTCCGCGATGAAATCTGGATCCAAGTGTTGTTCTTGGTAGACAGGTCCAATTTTTGAAAGTCCTCTGAAATTCTTGGTGTTTTCTGTTTTCTGGAAATTTTTTCTATTGTTTATGTATCTCTTCTTGTTCTTGTTACGTCTTATTAAAAGATTCAACCACTTCTGAGTAGATCATTCTACATCAGAAGTTAAAACTCAGACAACAACATCTCTGTTGATATTTTTGAATCTTTCTTTTCTTCCTACTGGATTCTTTCTACTTCTGTCCATTCTTAATATCTGAAGTAGTATATCATCTTCTTCTCTTGGTTATATAGTCTTGGTTGAAATCTTGAAATACTTCTGATTATCTCTTATTCTTGCTCTAAAGGTGGATTCTCTCACCCCAGGAGCCCCCACACCCCGGTCCGACAGGTCTGTGAAGGAGGTAAATCATGGTGACTCAATTGATTTCAAAGGTTAGACCAGTACCACGCTGCGCACAAGGGGTCCTCCTTTATTTCAAGAAGAAACCCCCACACTGCCGCTGAGCTGCTCAATTGATTATCTCTTATTCTTGATCATACTATCTGAAGTCTTAAATACAAAGCCAAGATATGCATTTAAAGCCAAGAAATTTATTGCCTCAGAAAATTACTGATTCTTACATTTGTATTACTATGGAGAATACATCTGAAAACCATCAACATACCACAACTAATCAAAATAACACAAGTAGAGTGGCAGTAACTCTAGCACAACCACAATAGTTATCGACCATAATCATCCACTGTTTCTCCAATCCTCAGATGTGAGTGGTGTGTCCCTTATTTTATTCCAGTTGTTAGGTACTGAAAATTATGCAATATGGAGTAAATCCTTGAAGATTGCATTACTTGGAAGGAATAAAATTGGATTCATTAATGAAAAATTTAAGAAGGACCAATATGGAGAAGAGTTGGCAGATCAGTGGGATAGGGTAAATGTTGTGGTTCAGGCTTGGCTGGTGAACTCAGTTTCTAGTGGTCTTCTAAGTGGTGTATTGTATGCAGATACATCCCATGAGGTATGGAAAGATCCGAGATAAAGATTTGATAAAGTTGATGGATCAAGAACCTATGACTTACATGGATTTTCAGTCTCTAGTTCCACCTCCTAGTTGTGGTTTTCCTAAGTCCAAAGAATTTGTGGAATACCTATAGAGGAAGAAGCTATATCAGTTCTTAACGGGATTGAATGAAAATTATATGCAGGCTAGGAGTCAGATACTACTCATGTCACCTTTACCAACAGTGAATAAAGCCTATCCAGAAGACAGTAACAACCAAGTTAGCAGAGTTGTTGGGTGCAGGACCTAGTAGATTTAGTCATAATGTTGATGGTCATGACTCCACTGCTATGTATTCAAGAATTGGTGCTAACTCACAGAGATTGAAGAAAATCAGTACCTTAGTCTGTGAAGTGTGTAAAATAAGAGGACACATTAAAGAAACATGTTATAAGATGGTTGGGTATCCAACAAACTTTAAATCAAATAGGAAGGAATATGTTGCACACAATGTGTCTACAAACTATGGTGATGGTCTGTCTGTTCAAGAAACTCCAGTGTTGTCCAGATCACAATATGATAAAATAGTCAAGCTGCTGAGTCATAACATGGATCAGAAGGAGATAAATCATCACTCTCAAGAAGGTAGTAACATACAACCAGATGCAAATGCAGCAATAGGTATGAATAGTCATAAGGCCTTAGTTATAGTTAACATTCTTAAACAGTGGATCATTGACACTGGTGCTACTAATCATATGGTATCTGATTTAAATATGCTAAATGAAGTGCTTAGACAAGATGATAAATCTGAATCTAAATAAGTACATTTACCAAATGGTGACATGATTAAGATAACACATACTGGATCAAGTAAAGTATGTATTCTACTTACCACAATTTAAATTTGATCGAATGTATGTGTCCCAACTAACCAGAGACCTAAACCGTGTTACCATCTTCTACCCTGATTTTTGTGTATTCCAGGATCTTTACAGTGGGAGAGTGAAAGAGATTGGTAGAATACACGATGGGCTATACATGTTAATGACTCAAAACTCTACAAAACCTTTTATTGAAGAAATGAAGTTAGGATTGACTGTAAGAAACACCAGTGAGTCTGTTGCTGTTACTAAAGAAGAAATTGTGTTGTGACATAAGAGGTTTGGACACACATCCAGCAGGGTTGCTACAGACTAGTTAAATCCTTGTATGAATTAAAACAAGCACCAAGATAATGGAACTTTAAGCTCACAGAAGCACTTCATAAGTAGAGATTCATACAATCTAAATATGATCACTCATTATTCATAAGAAAAACTGACAGAGGGCTAATTATAGTGCTAGTTTATTAGATGATATGCTACCTGACAACATAGAACTAATACAAGAAACAAAACAAGCTTTACAACAAGTGTTTAAGATAAAAGATTTGGGAGAACTAAGAACTTTCTAGGAATAGAATTTGCAAGGTCAGAAAAAAAGAATTTTAATGCATCAAAGAAAATACACATTAAAACTTGTTTCTGAACTTGAATTAGCTGCAGCCAAACCTATAAACACACATATTGGCTGCAATATAAAGCTAACTACTAAGGAATAGGATGACTATAGTACAAAACAACAGGAAACGGAAACTGAAAAACCAGTAACAGAAGATGAACTTGTAAAAGATATCAGTTCATATCAGAGACTAATAGGCAAGTTACTATATCTCACAATCACAAGACCATACATTGCATACAGTGTACAAACACTTAGCCAGTTCCTACAACAGCCAAATAAGTCATATTTGAATGTTGCATTAAGGATTGTTAGATACCTAAAGAACCAGTCGGGTCAAGGTGTACTCATGTCTAACAATGAACAAAAATCAGTAGTTACCTATTGTGATGCAGACTGGGCTACTTGTCCACACAAGAAAATCATTCACATGATACTTGATAAAATTTGGTGATTCTCTTATATCATGAAAGTCAAAGAAACAAACTACTATTTCAAGAAGCTCAGCTGAGGCAGAATACAGAAGCCTAGCAGGAACAATTGTTAAACTAATATGGATACTTGGTTTACTAGAAGAAATTGGGGTTAACATCAGCCTACCAGTGACAATATTCTCAGACAGTAATGCAAATTGCTGCAAATCTTGTGTTCCATGAAAGAACCAAACACATATATATTTATCTACATTTCATAAGAGAAAAAATCCAAAAGGGAATGGTGACCCACATAATACATCAACACAGCAGATTAGCCAGCAGACTTACTAACCAAAGGCTTGAACAGAATACAACATTAGTACTTGTGTTCCAAGCTTGGATTTCAGAACATATTTACAACATCCGGCTTGAGGGGACTGTTGGAAAATAAATCTCATTTAGTTAGTTTAAAAGTTGGTAATTAGTTAGTTAGTTTCATCAAGTTGTAACTACCCAAAATATCTATAACTAACATACTAATCTAGAAGGAAAGTAATATCTTGTATTACTATAAATACATGTGTACTCTATGTAATGAACTAGTGATTTCATTAATAAAAATCTGGATTAACTATTCTTCTTCCTTCATCTTCCTTCCTATTCTTCTCTTTACTTTTCAGTCAAGTGTATACAACTGTATACTCCATGTATATCGAAGTATACATTACATAATTGATGAACCTTGAAGGTATGAGAATGGAGATTATAAACAACAACACATCACAACCACGACTGATGGTGAAAAGAAAGTTTTCGTTCCGCTCAGGATCAGATCCTTCACCGGTAAAAAAGCCACATATGTTGAGATATCTACTCATATATATGTTCTGTTCATAGGTAGCAAACGGTAAATTATAAAATTTGACTATCCAAATTAATTAATTACGAACCTGATGCAGTACTAGTTTTCTTCTCTTGAGTACGCCAGGCAGGTGATGATAGGGATTCATATCAGCTGTTGAATTTTGGAAAAGAAAACATGATAAATAATGTGGAAAAATAACCTGGGCATGCATTTGGTTACCGAAGTATTTATTTAAGGAGAAACCAAAGTCGAATAATATTACAGCCATATAGACAAGATCATTATATTATAATTGAAGTAGCTGGAATTTGAAAAACTAATCCATTTACCGGTTGTACAAGTAGACTCGAGTCACATTTAAAATTTAAAGATGGTGAATATAATATGTTATGCATGTACATTTTTCATTTTCTTATATCTAAGATCCAAACCAGAAGTGTGCACTCATACATTTCCAAAAGCTAGATCTATTAATATGTATACCTTGATTATTCGATCCTTTTCTTACTACATTGTATTTTTGAAAAGTAAGAATCTTTTGGAATTTTCTTGGAGGCAATGTAGTGTAGGGTTTTATCGGGTTCGTACACGCAATGGAATTTGAAAATTTATGTTTCAAATCCGACAGACGGTCAAACTGATGAATGATTATATAAAGAAACACATAGGAAAAATGTAATGTTTTGAAAGAACACTTACAATTTGCAACTCTGGAATCTTCTTCTTCAAGTGTATACCGAAGGTGAGCACGCAACTGTTCCTCGATTTGCAAGTCAAGACTCCGATGGAACTACTCTTTCAGAAAACCAGAAAATTCGGCAGAGTTGAATTGGGTGTATTAAAATAATGATTGAACCCTTTATTTATAGCTAAAAAAATCAGGTAGGGTTTCCAAGTGGGCCAGACCCAGATACCGAAATAGAGTGGGTCACTCGGACCCACTAGACACGTTGGTCCCTTGAGCTGCGGCCCTAGTCCAATTCTGCCTGGTTTCTATTTTAATTAAATCTGAAATATCATCTCAATTTAATTAAACAATCATTATTTATTCTAATGTCTCGATTATAAACCGAACATTTATATTCTCTCTAATTACATTCTTGAATTGACGGAACAATTGACTTAGTGTTACCCTACAGACCTTCACATATCGACACTAATAACATTACAGTCTACACGGAACTCCTAGACGGCGCCAGAAGACGAACTCAATATGTGAAGTATAGTTACACGAAACCTGTGAACTGAACCTCTATGTGGGTAGATAAAATCCTTTCATTCACGACACACTCGATCAAGCTTAGGATCTGCCATATGTCTATCCAAATGACTTGATCATTATATCTCATCTATATTAGTTGACAACAAGATCATATCAAAGATATGTCTACTGCATTGGCCAATGACTTAGTCAACCTAATACCATATGAGAATCTGAGTGTTCTCTCGAAGATACATTCGAGAAATGAATCATAATCTTAGCTCAACTAGCACCTTAAATCTACGTCGCAATATACCCAATACAAATCGCATCTCAACCTATAAGGCATTTGAACTTAGAATATGATCAAAGTATATTACTCTGTAAACAAGGCGAGTATTGACCTCAAGTCTAAGAACTTCTATCTTCCACACGCTGATGACACTTTAGACATATGTAACAAATTGTACATCAGCAGGGTATACCAATACTTCAACAAGTATCCATGTGTCCATCACGAGTTGCCATAACTCGTAGCAGGTGAGACATACTATATCCCTACGGATATGATGCAGATCACATGTCGATGTATCACATATCATCGATGTCCCATTCTCGATGATCATTAGTAGAGGCAATTTAAGAGTTACGTTATAATATTAATCTCTCACATTATTAATAACCACGTAATCTCTAGGGATGCATTTATAGAATATTATAAACAATCAACTAATAATTCAATAACTGTAAATGCCATAATATTAATCTCCATTAATATAAGGGTGTGTTTGGTTCGGGGTAAACAGGAAAGTGAAAGGGAATGAAGGAATGGAATTCCCTTTGTTGTTGTTTGTTTGGTCTTATTTTTTCATTCCATTTACCCCTTTTTCACTTTCATTCCCTTTTCTTGATTCCCTCCACCCCCCTAGGTATTTGGATTCCCTTTCCCCAACTCGGACCCCGAACCTCGTACCCCGGACCACCCCGGACCCCCGACTCCGGACCCCGGACCACCCAGAACCAAACATGTAGGGACAATCAGGTAATTCCTTTCCTTTCCCTTCCATTCCCTTATTAGATTCCATTCTGTTAACCCTGCTCGAACCAAACACCCTAAATATAAATGTGTATAAAGTACATTTGTCATAATATAGATTGTCACTAGGATACAAATAAACTTCAATCTCCCACTTGGCCTAGAGCCAATCATCAACATATCTAACACCCATGTTTTCAAAATGACCATTATACTTAATCAAGCTTAATAGTTTAGTAAATGGGTCTAGATTATTATCCGTGGGAACATAATCTAATCTAATATCTTCAGTCTCCACCATCTCTCTGAGTATGTGGTACTTCCTTGGTACATGTTTGTTTCTATTTGTTGATCTAGGTTCCTTTGCCTGTGCAATTGCACCAGCGTTGTCACAATAAATGAGTATTGGACAACTAACACTCAGAACAACCCCTAGTTCCTTCAGGAACTCAGAAATTGCGATAGCCTCTTTATCAGCTTCTGATCCAGCAATGTACTCTGCTTCAGTAGTCGAATCAGCAGTTGTAGCTTGTTTGGAACTCTTCCAACTCACTGCTCCACCATTAAAAATGAACGTGTAACCAGACTGAGATTTGAAGATATCAACATTTGTCTGGAAGCTAACATCAGTGTATTCAGTAACAACTAGCTTCTATCTCCACCATAGACCAAGAAGTAATCTTTAGTACATCTGAGATACTTAAGAATACTTTTGACTGTCTTCCAGTGTTCCTCACCAGGATTATGCTGGACTTGCAAGTCATACTAAGTGCAAAGGCATCATCTAGCCTAGTACAAGTCATGGCGTACATGATTGATCATATAGCCGAAGCATATGAGATCCTCTTCATACTCTCAAGTTCTATAGCACTAGAAGGGAAATCCTTCTTAGATAACTTGATGTCTTGACCCATTGGAAGACCGCATTTCTTGGAATTCTCCATAGAAAAATTTCTAAGCACTTTGTCTATGTAGACCGACTGTGACAGCCCTAACAATCTATTAGGTTTATCTCTATAGATCATAATTCCCAGAATGTAGCAGGCTTCACCTAAGTCTTTCATCATGAAGGTATTGGACAACCACTCCTTAACTGACTGCAGGAGAGTCTTATTGTCTCCCATTATCAATATGTCATCAACATATATAACAATAAAGACAATATCATCATCCTTACGTTTGCTATAAACACAAGGATCTTTTTTGCTTCTGACGAAATCAAATGACTTGATAGGTTTGTCAAAGAAAATATTTCAACTCCTAGAGGCTTGCTTAAATCCATAAATGGACCTATGTAGCTTGCACACAACATTTGGTTTGGACTCAGATGAAAAAACCTCGGGTTGTTTCATATACATTTCCTCAATTAGATTACTATTGAGGAATGCAGTTTTGACGTCCATCTGCCAAATGTCATAGTCATAATGTACAGCTATCGCAAGAAAAATCCGAATAGACTTAATCTTAGCAACATGTGAAAATGTTTCATCATAATCGACACCAGGCCGCTGATTATAACCTTTAGCCACCAGTCTAGTTTTATAAGTCTGAATCTTGCCAAATTCATCAATCTTCTTCTTGAAGACCCATTTGCATCCTATGGGTTTAAAGTCATTTGGCAAATCAACCAAGTTCCACACTTGATTTACGTACATAGATTCCATTTCGGATTTCATGGCTTCTTATCATCTCTTCAAATAAATGTACATTATTGCTTCGTTGTAGGTTGTAGGCTCATCATCATCTGGAATATTCATCTCACTATGTGTTTCCACAATTAGATTTAGTCTTTCTGGAGAACGATGAGTTCTTACAGACCTACGGAGTTGATTGTTTTGCAGTTCAGTTCTAAGTATATTTTGACTGTGAGAATGTTCTTGTGTGTTGGTTGATCCACCAACATGAGAGCGTTCAGGAATATCATTTTCAAGTCTTTCCTGAATGGGAGGAGGTGCAATCACTGCACTTGCTCCCAAGGTATGTGTAGGAGGGTCTTGCATTTCTGCATTATTCCCCGTAACACTCCCACTGGACGAAGGGTGTATCCTAAGTATCCAATCTTCGCCAAAAGCTCCCACTGAATTCTTGCCTTTATCATTCGGCAAGGATTCAACCTCTATAATACTTTGTTGTTCTTAAATTTCTTCAAGTTCTATCTTTGTGCCTCTTCCTGGTAGACATATTCTTCTTTAAGGAAAGTTGTGTTCCTAGAAACAATGATCTTATGTTCGCTAGGAAGATAGAAATTGTATCTCTTAGTTTCGTTTGGATACCCTACAAAGTAACATTTCTCACTCTTGGATTCCAACTTATCAGTGAACATCTTCTTGACATATGCAGGACACCTCCAGAGCCTCATATTTCTAAGAGCTGGCATCTTGCCACACCATATCTCATATGACGTCTTTTCAACTGATTTGGAAGGAACCCTGTTTAGAACATATATTGAGGTTTGTATAGTGTATCCCCAAAGGTATATTGGTAGAGCTGTAAAGCTCATCATGGAACGAACCATATCAAGTAGGGTTCGGTTTCTCCTCTCGGCAATACCATTCATTTGTGGTGTTCTAGGAGGCGTCCATTCGAAATGAAATGCATGTAGCTTCAAGTAATCTAGAAATTATTTACTTAAGTACTCAACTCCTCGATCAGATCGAAGAATCTTGATACTCTTTGCGAGTTGTTTCTCCACTTCACACTTGTACTCCCTTAACTTTTCGAAGGCCTCGGACTTGTGTTTCATGAGATACACATATCCATACCTTGTCAAGTCGTTTATAAAAGTATGAAATAAGGGAAACTTCCTCTAACTTGAGTAAAAATGGTCCACATACGTCAGTATGTACCAACTCAAGCACCTCCTTGGCTCATATCCCCTTCCCAAAATTAGGCTTATTGGTCATCTTACCTTTCAAACAGGATTCACAGTTACCATAAGATTCTAAGTCAAATAGTTCGAAGTAGTTAAGTTTCCTCAACAGTTCTATCCTTTTTTGATTGATATGACCAAGTCTACAATGCCACAGGTAGGTAGAATTTCTTTTACTTATTTTAGCTCATTTGTTTTGGACATTGGAAATTTCTCTTTATTTCAATGGCGTACATACCTTATCCACTAGAGATAGAAGCATCTGGTGATTTTCCTCCTAGTGCAGTGCAGCCCGTTCTTTCAATGCCCATTCCTATTGCAGTTGAGGCATACATCCTTGGCCGGAATCACTTTTTTCTTCTTCACACCTCCCTTAGGCTTCATAGTTGAGGGCGCATCGACTGTCTTGCCCTTCTTCTTCTGCCATTCTTACTTTCGGCTTGGGTCGGCTAGAGGAGCTCATCATGAGCACAGCTTTGCTCTTGGAAGTTGAAGATTCAAAGGTCTTTAGCATATTATGCAGTTCCGGCAGACCCGCTTTTGTTCTGTTCATATTGTAGTATACAATAAAATTCTCGAACGAACGAAGGAGAGAGTTCAGGATAAGGGTGGAAACGACATTATTCTGCAGCCTTATACCAATCGAGTCCAGCCTTTCTATCAGCCCTATCATCTTCAACACATGTTGAGACACTTGGCTCCCTTCACTTAGCTTACACTTGAAGAGTTTCTATCAACAACTCATATTCCATAGTTTGGGACTGAGAGTCATAAAGTCTCTTCAAGTGTTCGAGTATTTCGTTAGGGACTATGTTCTCATGTTGTCTCTGTAGTTCCACTGACATGGAATACAACATGACGCATCGTGCTGAAGTGGCGTCATCTAGGTTCTTATGGTAGGCTACCTTATCAAATATGACATATTCTGCAGAATCCTCGGCAAGGACTGTCCGGAATAATTTATCCAATACATATTCTATCTTTTCTTGTCTTAGAACAATTCTTAGATTTCTTAGGTCAGTATAGATAGTTTGGTCCGGTGAGTTTATTCATTTCAATGATAGACTCGACATTTTGAAGTTTTGAAGAATTTAGATAGACGGAAAACTATAGTAAAAATTTATTTCCCTATTATACACATTTATTTTAGGCTAATTTAACATGACCTTTTATTTAATTAGCTCCCACTATTTTAGCATACTTCTACGACCCCAATGTAGAATACGGACCTAAAATAATTTTAAGGTCATAATGGGCCAAGATCCAAACCTATAATATATCCGCGTTTTCTTTGGCTGATAACTTCAATAACACATTTTGGTAGGTCTTAAACCAATTGCAAAGCTTATTGGAACTCTTGGTTGATTAAATAATTTATTTTTAATCCTGCGTCCTTAGATTAGTCTGATACTTTGGCGCCAAGATTTGTCTAAGCAAGTCAACCCCATTACACGACTGCGTTTATGTATCTAAGTAAACTTGGCCTTTGTGAGCAAACACTTTGGTGTAAATACCCACAAAAGTTTCTCATCTACTTTTACATTTAACACATCTATGAAAGAGTCTGAGTCCTCGTAGACTTAGAGAAAATGCTTTGGCACAAATACTCGTATCGCCGAAAATGATTTTGCACTCTAACAATTATAATGGACGACGCGTTTTAATTTTAGACTTGTATTCAAAGTTTGGGGAACATTTTTCAGTTTTCGGGAATTTCAATCAAGATCAACATATATGTCATATTTTATATGACATTTTGTCATGCAATTTCTAAACACGTTTAGATGGGAAACCATCAACTCAATAGGCATGATAAAAGATGGTTTTAATCAACTATTGGGTGCCGCATACCCAGACAGTTACAACGGTCATTTATGTAAATCAATTACTGGGCGCCACCTACCGAGACAATAATAGCGGACACTATGCTAATAATTAAATGCTTGCATTTAAACACTTAGCACATACATATATTACTCAATAATATACAATTAATGATAATCATGAGTCTATTTGTCTAAACTCTAAAATCTATGTCTATGTCAAACAGTCCCTAAACATTTTTTGATTTTAAAATTTTGATTTCCATGAGATACTGTAAACTTTCAAAATTTACAATTTTGTCCCTCAAGAATTTAAAATTCAATTTGAACCCTATTAAATTCAGAAAATCCAATTTTAATTTTCAAAAAATATTTTTAGATTTTAGGGACCTGTCTGCAATTTTCAAATTTTAAAAATTCAATATTCAGAAAATTTATTTAATTACAGAATTACCCGAAAGTACCAAATCTGTCTAATTAAAAGTTTTAATTTTCAGATTCTGAAACTTTTTAAACTTCAGAATATGAAATCTTTAAAACTTTCAGTTTCTGATTCTAATTTTTTTTTTCCGTCGGCGCCGCGGTGCCTCACTGACAGTAAACAAATTTTTGCGTCGTGGCCCTTAGGGGTGGCGGCACGGCGCCTCGGAAGCAATGACAAAAATAATTTAATTTTAAGCTTTCGGGATGAACAGCGTCGCGGCTCTGCAGAACGGAGCCGCGACGTTTCTGACTAACCCAGGCGTCGAGGCGCTCCATTGTGGAGCCGCGGCGCCTCTGTCCTAGAATCGCAAAATTCTGCAATTCTGAAACCCTAAAACTGGTTCAGGGTCAGATTTGCAGATTCAACCTCGTACCCTTTCGTCATCAAACAACACGTTCATCTACCATTATCCAATCCCTACTCGTTTTTCATCTCATTGCACTATATTTGAAATGAACTAGTAACGCACATCAACTTAGAAGTATTAGATCATAATGATCTCCTCGATTACATCATTGTTCAATTAGTTTAAGAGACAAGGATTATGCGTTATTTAAACAAATTCTAACTCATATTATCATTAATAAACATTATATAATCACACAAAATAGCCAAGCTTTGATACCACTGTAGGGTTTTGTCGAGTTCGTACACGCAGCGGAATTTAAAAATTTATGTTTCGAACCCGACGGGCGGTCAAGCTGATGGATGATTATACAATTAAACACATAGGGAAACTGTAATGCTTCGAAAGAACACTTACAGTTTGCAACTCTGGAATCTTCTTCTTCAAGTGTATACCGAGGATGAGCACGCAATCGTTCCTCAATTTGCAAGTCAAGACTCCGATGTAACTACTCTTTCAGAAAGCTAGGAAATCCGGTAGAGTTTTAGCAGAGAATAATTCAAGTGAATTGGGTGTATTAAAATAATGATTGAACCCTCTATTAATAGCTGGAAAAATCAGCTAGGGTTTTCAAGGGGCCAGGCCCAGATACCGAAACAGAGTGGGTCACTCAGACCCACTGGACACATGGCGCTGCGGCGTTCAATGGGAGGCGCCACGGCCCTTGGTCCCTTGAGCCACGGCCCTAGTCCAATTCTGCCTCGTTTTTATTTTAATTAAATCTGAAATATCTTCTCGATTTAATTAAACAATCATTATTTATTCTAATGTCTCGATTATAAACCGAGCATTTATATTCTCTCTAATTACATCCTTGAATCGACGGAATAATTGACTTAGTGTTACCCTACAGGCCTTCACATATTGACACTAATAACATTAGGGTCTACACGGAACTCCTAGACGACGCCGAAAGACGAACTCAATATGTGAAGTATAGTTACACGAAACCTGTGAACTAAACCTCTTCATTCACGACACATTCGATCAAGCTTAGGATCTGTCAAGTGTCGATCCAAATGGCTTGATCATTATATCTCATCTATATTAGCTTACAACAAGACCATATCAAAGATATATCTACATTGTCCAATGACTTAGTCAGCCTAATACCATATGAGAATCTGAGTATTCTCTCGAAGATACATTCGAGGAATGAATCATAATTTTGGCTCAACTACCACCTTTAATCTATGTCGCAATATACCCAATACAAGTCGCGTCTCAACCTATAAGACATTTGAGCTTAGGACATGATCAAAGTATATAACTCTGTAAACAAGGCGCGTATCGACCTCAAGTGTAAGGACTTCTATCTCCCACACGCTGATGACACTTTAAACATATGTAATAAACAGTACATCAGCAGGGTATACCAATACTTCTACAAGTATCCATGTGTCCATCACGAGTTGCCATAAGTCGTAGCAGGTGAGACATACTACATCTCTAAGGATGATGCAGACCACATGTCGACGTATCACATATCATCGATATCCCATTCTCGATGATCATTAGTCGAGACAAGTTAAGAGTTACGTTATAATATTAATCTCTCACATTATTAATAACCACGTAACCTCTAGGGATGCATTTATAGAATATTATAAACAATCAACTAATAATTCAATAACTGCAAATGTCATAATATTAATCTCCATTAATATAAATATATAAAATACATTTATTCTAATATAGATTGTCTTTCGGACATAAATATACTTTCATGTAGAACGAGAAGGAATTATCCATTCCTTAGACCAAAAAGAAAAAGAAAATCTTGTACCCTGAAATTGGAGACAACATATGACATATGGTTTCAACGTTTGTTTTGTGGATTCAATTTAACATGTGATTTTCAGCTAAATATATAAAAAGGATTAAAGAGATTTTTTTAAGTACTTATTCTAAATTCAGAATTCGCCAAAAATCTAGTGAATCATCGGTCATGAAGCTCATCTTGATATTTGTGTTGGGAATAAGGATACTGCAAGTTTATAAGATTTGATTGAGGTTCCTTGTCAAAATTTAATGTAAGTATGCAATGCTTGAAATACTCTCTTTGCCTACGACTCTCCTTTTTTTTTTATATCAAGAACATTTCAGGATAAAGATCATAAAAATATAATTTGAAATCAAATCCCTCTGCCTCTATTAAAGAAGCTTCGCAATTGAAATTTGAAGCCCGGACTCCATTGAAGAAGCTTCGGAGCTCGAATGAGTGAAATGAAAAATCATTGGAAAAACTTGTAGTAGCTTGAATCTAGAATGCTTGGTTGATTAATGTTGATATTGAGAATCATACCAATTGACAAAGGAAGTTGAAGATGAAATAAAGTTTCAATATACATCATTATTCATTATACAATATTATACATCATTATACAATATTATACAAAATTATTATAAATGTATAAATGTTATCTATTGAGTGTGTATAGGAACAAAGAGGAGTTCAAAACTTAAAATATGAAGTGATTTGGCGCAAAATTTGAGCTAGATTTGAGTTAAATTTCAGATGAGGCTCAAAGAAGAAGAAGAAAATGTGAAGCTCCATTGATAGGATTCATTTGTATACCAATGTATAATATTATATAATAGTATATATAGGTATATAAACACCTCTTATACTATATTATACAAGATTGATACATTATTTATAGGTATTTGGTGAATTTCATTTCTTTTTCTGATGATGATGATTCTTCTTCTAAGGGTACGTAGCCTTTGGGCATTTCCAGACTTATATATTTCGATTGTGTTTTAGTGCTCTTATACCTTTGACCAGATCTTTTAGGAAAGTTGGATTTTTCTACTTATGATAAGTATTCTTATTTTTATTTAATTTCCACTTAATTAACTTGATAATTTTAGTTTTTTTGGATGTGATTCACCTATTCGAGGGATAGTGTAGGTGGCACCATAATTCGCGATTTGGATCGTGACGGATAAGTTATTGCGCATTCAAGGCCCGATCATGAGTTAAAATGGTTAACTGGTGAGCTCGGTAGGCCCACCAGCCTAACTCTTTCTTTTATTTTTGTATTTTATTTGCTCTATTGTAAAACTTGTAAAAAGAATACTTGATAATATTAGAATCCATATGGTTATGACTTAGGATTTAAGCAAAACGATACGTACATCGTTTAGAATGAATAGGGTCCCCAAAACGTTTTCAAAATCAGCCCCTTAAAAATGAAATGACTTATCCTTTTATTTAAACAAATGGAAAAACTGATTTTCTATAAATTGAGACATTTTTAGATATTTTGAAAGCTTTGACTTGGACCGAATTTAGCATAAACTTTTGACTGTGTTTAGGAAAAATCGAGCTGCTTCAAGATAAAAGAAAATCCGGATTGTTTGATTTAAAAAAGGGCAATTTCTTTTCGATAAAAACTTGGTAAAAACATGAGTTTCAAAAACCTCTTTTAAAGCGGAATTCAACTCTTTAATTTTAAACCTCTTTTCAATTTGGAAAAATGAAAAAATAAAATGACATGTTATGATTTTTGCAGAAAATAAACACTCTTAAGACAAATTTTGGCAATTAAACATTCTATAGAACTCGAAGGTCAACTGTATTCTATGGATCCTTAATATCGGAGTGTCTAATACCTTCCCAGGGGGATCGCCAGAAGCCTGACCTCGAACTATGGTCTAAAAAGAATTTTCACGGATTTTCTTAATAAACCCTTTTACTTGATTTTTCTATTTTTCCTATAAATTAAGTGGCGACTCTAAAAAACAATATCTGAATAGAGTTCCAACAACATCCTAGTCAGGGGCGAAGCCAGAAATTTGGTTTAGGGGGACCTATTTATATTTAAACATAATTAAAATAAAATACAACAACATACCCAGTGAATGCTAATCACAGATTCAACAATGACCTCGACGAGTTTTCATTTTCTGAAACGTATCTATGATATCTTCATTATCAACTTCAGCAAATACGTTTTTCTCAACATAGGTAACCATGTTGTCATTCAACCATTGATCTCTCATTCTGTTTCGTAATTTATTCTTCACAATCTTCATTGCAGAAAAGCTCTATCTACCGTCGCAGTAGCAACAGGTAGTGTCAATGCTAATTTCAAAAGCAAATAAACTAGAGAGAACATTTTATCTCTTCTTGTTTCAACTATTTTCCCTGCAAGCTGACTAATCTATTTTAAATTAGAAAATTCTGTTGTAGTACGCATATCGACAATATAAGTCTCAAGTTGATCATCAAGTACCACCAAGTCCATCTCAGAAAAATCATTTGGATAAAAAGTAGCTAAGTGAATAAGCTTGTTCTTGTCAAAAGCTGAAAATGAGTCACTTAGATGTAAACATGTCCTGTAAAGAAGCAACTCAGTGCTAGTCTCGTTAAAACGACTCTCCAATTCCAGAAGTTGTAAATCTATGACGGCACAAAATATCTCAACACGATAGTGATGTAAATTTGTTATCTTCAGATCTTTTCGTCGCGATCGTCCAGCACGAACGAACATTTCATCCATGTTACATATATCAATATCATGCTTCTTGCAGAATGAAGAAACTTGATCAATTAAAGAATCCCACCCATTAACCCTCATGTCTTGTAGTCGTAGCTTGCAAACTCTAACCATGTTCATTGCATTAACAATATCTTGATCTTTTCTTTGTAGTGCCTGTGATAATTCGTTTGTGATTCCTAATAGTGTTCTCATTAGGTGTAGACTGAACACAAAATCAAACTTCTGCAAGGCTTCAGATAAAATCTTAGCTTCATATTTTTGGTCATGGGTTGCTCCATCTTCCTCTATCCTCTCAAGTATATCTATCACAGGAGAAAACAAGGTAATCATACTGACTAAAGTACCATAATGTGATCCCCAGCGTGTATCTCCGGCTTTGACGAGGGTACTTTCTTGATTGAGGCCTCGACCACTCGATATTTTATCTAAATCAAGTGCTTCAATTATTTTGGTAGCTTGTTCTCGAAGAATATCACGGCGCTTGCATGAACCTCCAGCAACATTGACAACATTATTTACTAGAAAAAATAAACCAGTGATTTCCAAATGTTTTTCCGCCACGGCTACAAGAACTAGTTGAAGTTGATGAGCAAAATAATGAACATAATAAGCACTATTATTTTCATTCAAAATAAGTGTCTTGAGGCCACCAATTCCCCCTTGCATATTACTAGCCCCGTCGTAACCTTGTCCACACAATCTAGAGATGCTTAAACCGTACCTTGAAAACATGTCATCAAGTGTTACCTTAAGTGAGAGAGATGTAGTACTTTGGACATGCTCAATACCTAAAAACCTCTCAGTTATATATTCTTTCATGTTCACATAACGTATCACAACACGCATTTGCTCTTTACTTGAAACATCACGAGACTCATCAATAAGAACCGCAAAAAATGCATCACCAAGATCACTAATAATGATTTGCATAGTTTCAGTTGCAGCAACATTAACAATGTCCTTTTGGATATCAGGTGAAGTTAACTTCAAATTCTCATGAGCATTTTCCAATGTAACAGCTTTGATGCTTTCATTGGGATCGGCAAGAAACTGCAACAACTCGCGGAAGTTTTCTTTATTCATTGAAGCTTCACCTTCATCATTGTCACATAATGCAAGGCCTTGTCTCAAGAGAAATATAATACAATCAATTGTTGCAACCAAGAGTATCTTATAACTTATCTTAGTTTGGTCTGAATGGTTGAAGATGACAGCCTTAAGATGTTGCTTTTTATCCAACAAAACTTGATAATTACTCTAAGTGTCACGCCCCGACTTTACCTAAGCCTTTACTTAGGGCGTGATGGCACCTGAACAATTATTTTCCACCAGGAGCACCATTTAATTCTCTTTATTTAGAAATTTGAACTTATATTCAAATACGGAGCTATTAATAAAAATAACAATAAAGAAATCTGTTTATGACTTTATTAAAAATATAACGCGAGCCCATGCTCGTGCAAATATTTTTTCTACATAAACATACTGCCAAAGATTATTCTAAGTTAGAAGGGAGACTATTCCACACGGACATTTCCCGAGACACTGGAACTGACATCCTGAACCTAACGAATACCAAACCCGAAGCAATGGACTTGATATGACAAGAGGCTGCGGGACGATCGCTAGCCTTGGCGTGGAGTCTTTCCTCTATTACGCTTTCCTGAAACATGTTAAATAAAGAGTCAGCCCTACCATCTGGGGCTGAGTGAGAACCTTACCCTGCAATTCAAAGTAACACCACAATATTCCAAGTGCAATCACATTATAACGTAATAAGTATATTGCAAAAACATATCAGGTTACAACACTTTTAAATATGCAACAACTCCTCATAGGAAATTCTCGGTTTAACTAACACTTCATTTTATCTCGTATTATACGTTAAGACATTCCCCTTCATTTCCATATGTTTATTACATTTATATATTTGTGAACGCGTATTCACTTTTCATATTTATATATAGGTGAACATGTATCCATCTTTCATATTTGTTGCGGCGTGCAACCCGATCCATTATATTTACGTATTTGTGAACACGTATTCACTTTACGTTTTGTTGCGGCGTGCAACCCGATCCATTATGTTTACGTATTTGTGAACGCGTATTCACTTTACGTTTTGTTGCGGCATGCAACCCGATCCATTATATTTACGTATTTGTGAACACGTATTCACTTTATGTTTTGTTGCGGCGTGCAACCCGATCCATTATGTTTACGTATTTGTGAACACGTATTCACTTTACGTTTTGTTGCGGCGTGCAACCCGATCCATTATGTTTATATTTATATATTTATGTGAACACGTATTCACTTTTCATATTTTTCAGAAGATCGAATAAATAATATTCTCTTTCCCAACATTCTGTCATTCATACTTGTAACGATTATAACTTTTTAACCATAACTCCAACTAAGGTGTTTCTCAAGCAGAAACTAAGGTAAGACGGGGATCTTTCACTGTATCAAATTTCATTTAAAACTACTTTGGGTAACTAACACAAATTTATCCTCAAAACAGCCACATGAAATTTGTTTCGGCAGAATTTTTATTAAACAGAACCCAATCTTAGAATAGTCATAACTCCTAATCTGTAAACCCGTTCAAGCCCCATAAAATCTCAAAACGACGAGAACAGAGATCTACACATTTCCATGTGAGCCATCCTTTCACATTCTGTACCATCTGGTACAGTTTTACACTTTTATTCGCTGCCCTTCCTGGATCTCGATAGATCCGAGGCAGAAAATGTAAACAACGATAACTCTCAAACCGTAAGTCGGATAGACCCCCGTAAGGTCTCACAATTTCCACAACAGAGATATCTAGAACTTTTATTTAGCACCAATTTTTATATTCCCCACGGATTAGTACATTTTTACGTTTCAACGTCCTGCCCTTCTGGATTCCGATGAATTCGAGGCAGCAACTTCAAACTACAATAACTCTCAACTCGTAAGTCCATTTTAACAAATTTTTATCTATATCTGTCCGTAACAGATAGATTTACAACCATGTAAATTTTCATACAATTCTAATAAGTAAAACTCAATAAAAACAGTCCGTCATTATGCCTTTCCGAATTTCGGCCAAATCTAAGGCAAAAACTTTGAACTATGATAACTTCCAAACCGTATGTCCATTTTACCTCATTTTTGGTTCTATATGATCATAATAGAGAGGTGTACCACTCTTCCTAATTTCATTAAATTCTAACAATTATAACTCAGTGAGAACAGTTCGTAAAGTTCATGACGCAACTAGTTGTCTAAACAATCAAAAGTTCAATATTTCTTTTCAACACTCAATTCTTATTCTAACATGTATTGAACTTAAAATAAAGGATGTTACCAAGAATTTCTGAGTGAGAAAACTCACCTTGTAAGTGTAAAAAAGGATTGTGGTTCGGTTGCTACAAGTGGTCCTTGCTCCTTAGTGTTCCCTAATTTTCTTGTTCTCCTTCCTCCCTTGATATTTTCTTGATTTTTTTCTCTTCTTGTTCACTTGTTTTTTTCTGATTTTTGTATTCTTGTACTAGGTACTTTATTTTGTGCTAAATACACTATATAAGTTGAAGTGTTTGTATAACATATGAGAGGTGCGAGGACAAGAGTTGGAGGGGAAATGAAAAGGGGGGAAGAGAAGGGACGTGCATGCTGCATTGCATCCTCTTTTTTTCTTTTTTCTTTTGTTTTTTTGTTTTCTTATTTTCATTTCATCTATCTATTTATCCAACTTTAACACTAACTCTATCCCATGCAATTTATTCTTTGTTTTCTTATATATATATATTTTTATTAACCCAACCACAACTATATATTATTATTTATTTTTTTCCGGATTACACATTCTCTCCTCCTTAAGCAACATTCATCCTCGAATGTGAATAAGGTCGTAACATAATCACATGGACACAATAATAACATAATCACATAGACACAATAATGTTTATTGTTATTGTAACAAATTTGGGGCTTCACATTCTCCCTTCCTTAAGAAGCATTCGTCCTCGAATGAGAATAAGGTTGTAACACATGCATATAGACACGCAAATGGCACACATATGAAGTACTATGTAATGCATTTTTTTTATTACCTTAGTCAAATAGGAATGGATATTTGACTTTCATCGCCTCTTCCGCTTCCCAGGTGGCTTCCTCTGTGGAGTGATTCCTCCATAGGACTTTCACGGAAGCAATATCTTTATTTCTAAGGCGTTGGACCTTTCTATCAAGTATTTCTACCGGAGCCTCTTCATATTGAAGCTCTTTATTAAGAACTATCTCCTGGGGAAGGATGACGTGACTTGGATCGTGCAAGTATTTTCGTAACATTGACACATGAAATACCGGATGCATCGCCTCTTTGTGGAAGTGCTAATTGTAAGCCACATTCCCACTCTTCGCAAGATCTCATATGGCCCAATAAACCTTGGGCTCAATTTCCCTTTCTTACCAAAGCGCATCACTCCCTTCATTGGGGACACTTTTAAAAATACTTTCTCCCCCTCTTGGAATTCAAGATCTCTTTTCCGATGATCCGCATAGGACTTATGACGGCTATGAGCTGTTTTTATCCGCTCCCGAATCATTTGTACCTTATCATTTGTTTCTTGAATGACTTCAGGTCCGAACAGTTGCGTCTCACCCACCTCGAACCATCCAAGTGGAGACCTATATTTTCGTCCATATAATGCTTCAAACGGGGCCATTTGTATGCTAGAGTGAAAACTATTGTTGTAGGCGAACTCAATTAGACATAGATGGTCCAACCAGCTTCCCTGAAAATCTAGCACACAAGATCGCAACATGTCCTCAAGTGTTTGAATTGTTCGCTCAGTTTGCCCATCTGTTTGCGGGTGGAAAGCCGTGCTTAACTTAACTTTTGTCCCGAGACCCTGCTGGAAACTTTGCCAAAAGTGTGAGGTGAACTGGGAACCCCTATCTGAAATAATTTGTAAGGGAATCCTGTGTAACCGCACAATCTCCTTCAAATAAATCTGTGTGTACTGTGGTGCGCGATACGTAGTCTTGACCGATAAGAAATGGGCTGACTTTGTAAGCCGATCAACAATCACCCAAATAGAATCATACCCTTCTCGAGTTTTCGGTAGACCAGTTACAAAATCCATATGAATCGCCTCCCATTTCCACATGGGGACCCCAATGTCCTGAAGTAATCCGCCAGGTTTTTGATGTTCAGCTTTCACCTGCTGACATATAAGACACCTCCCGACAAACTCCGCAACGTTCTTCTTCATCCCGTCCCACCAGTAATTTACCTTGAGGTCCTGATACATTTTTGTTGACCCTGGATGAATGGAATATCTTGTGTTGTGACCTCATCTAAGATCTTCCTCCTTAGATCCTTTACCTTAGAACACATAACCTACCCTTATCTTGAAGGGTTCCGTCATTATTTCCCAATGTAAATCGTGAAGGTTTTCCTGTTGATCCTCTCCAAATCCAACAAACTCCGTATCCTCAAACCGACTTTCTTTTATTTACGAAGCTAAGGCGCATCGCGAGGTATCATGTACCACCACCCTACCTTCACCGATCTCGATTAAGCTAACCCCGAGGTTTCCCAATCTTTGTACCTCATGAACAATACCCTCTTTTGTATTGCCAAATGGGCTGCTGCCCATTGATCTCCCATCGAGCGTCACCACCACGTTAGCTTTCCCGGGATGGTAAAGAATACTAAGGTCATAATCCTTAAGCAACTCTAACCATCTTCTTTGCCGGAGATTCAAATCCTTCTGCGTGGTTATGTAATCGCAAACTCTTATGATCTCAGAATATGTCCACATGCACACCATACAAATAATGTCTCCATATTCGTAAGGCAAACACCACCGCATGACTAATTCCAAGTCATGAGTTGGGTAATTCTTCTCATGTATCTTCAATTGTCTAGATGCATACGCAATAACCTTTCCAAACAAAGATCAAGACACATCCTAACCCCACTCTGCAGGCATCGCAATAGGCGTGAACCCTTCTTGTCCCGATGGTAAGGTTAGGACAGCGTGAGTCAACAATTCCTTTAGTTTCAAAACTTGCTTCACATGCTTCACGACATCGGTACTTAACCGCTTTTGAGTCAACCGGTCAAAGGAGCGCAAGACTAGAAAAACCTTTACGAATCTTCTATAATACCCACCAAACCCAAGAAACTTCTAACCTCTGCCGAGTGGTCGGTTTGGGCCGCCATCGCTTCTATCTTCTGGGGTCTACCATAATTCCATCCTTGACACAACATGGCCCAAAAAGGCTACCTTTTTCAACCAAAATTCACACTTTGAAAATTTAGCATATAGTTTCTCCTGCTTTCAAGACTTGAAGCACTACACTCGATGCTTCTTCATGTTCTTCAACACTCTATCAGAAATTAGGATATCATCTATGAACACGATCACGAACAAATCTAGGAATGGTTTGAAGATTCTGCTCATTAAATCCATAAAAGTCTTTGGGCATTGTTAACCCAAAAGACATGACCAAGAACTCATAATGGCCGATCGGGTTCTAAAGGTCATTTTGGATATATCATCTGGATTTATTTTCAGCTGGTGATATCCCGAACGGAGATCAATCTTGGAAAAATAGCTAGCTCCCTGAAGTTGGTCAAAAAGATCATCGATTCTTGGTAATGGGTATCGATTCTTGATCGTGAACTTATTGAGCTGCCGATAATCGATGCACATTAGGAGCGATCCGTCTTTCTTTTTCACAAATAGGACTGGTGCACCCCAAGGGGAAACACTAGGCCTTATAAAGCCTTTACCCAGAAGATCCTTCAATTGTTCTTTTAACTCCTCAATTCACCGGGCCATTCGATGGAGGAATAGAAATGGGTCTTGTACCTTAATTAACTCTATAGCAAACTCCACTTCTCTACCGGAGGAAGACTGGAAGATCTTCAGAAAACCTCGGAAAATTCGAATAATAGGGACATCATTCATTGGGATTCTTTTTGGGTATCCACTATATTAGCCAGATATCGTGCTCACTCTGTGACTTCTCAATAACTTTTGAGCCCCAAGGTAGAAATAAACCGACACGAGGATATTCCAATCCTACCCTTATAACAACTTCGTTCTCGGGAAAAGTTAATCTCACTATCTTTCGACAATCTAACATGGCATAACATGCCGACAACCAATCCATACCCAAAATGACGTGAAGTCTACCATATCAAGTAGTACTAGGTTCACCATTGTTCCCGCCATTCACTTCTAATGGAAAATTATTTACCACCCGAGAGACCCAAATTGAGGCCCCTACTGGTGTCATAACCTCAAAAGATTCACTTAAATAAGAAGGTTCTACGTGTAAATTCTTAGCAAAGCCCATTGACACATATGAAAATGTAGAGCCGGGATCGTATAATACAAATGCAGGAATACTTGAGACTAGCAAAATATCTGTGACCACCGCATTAGATGCTCGCCTCATTCCTCCGGGGCAAAGCGTAGCCGATTAAATTGTTGGGTTGTTGACCTCCCGACTCTGGCGGGTTGGTTTCCTGATTTCCCAGCACCGTGGTTGCTTCCGACCTCCCGAATAGATTGTGTTTGGGTCCTCTTCTTGCAATCCACGCATAGTGGCACGACTTCCACGATTATAACATGTCTTCGTTAAGAGCGGCATTCTCCGGTGTTTTCTTTGACAAATCTTACAAATCGGTTTGTCACCTCCTGTGTTAAGGTTGGTGGCCTTGTCCTTGCTACCTTGGTAATTAGACCAATTGTGCCCCTTAGGCTTGAAATAAGACTGACCCACAGATTGGTTCGGTCCTGAAGATCTCTTACTAAACTCCTGCTTCTGATTTTGACTCTGGTTAAATGATCCTGACGTCCGAAATCTCTTCTGCGAATATTCTCTTTTTGCTTTAGCGAAACCTTCTACCCTCAAAGCCATATCGACAATCTGAAGATAAGTTCGATCGTTGGCTAACGCCACCACCTTCTCTGCTATGTTCGGGTTTAAACCCTCTACAAATCGCTTGACTCTATCCATTTCTGTAGGGACGACATGTGTGTTGTATGCCGATAACCTCACGAACTGTGTATCATATTCTTGTACACTACGGTCACCTTGCTTCAATTGTTCAAACTCCCGTCTGAGCGCATCCTTGCGTGTATTAGGCATAAATTTCTCAATGAATGTCGCTCTGAATCCTCCCCAAGTCATTGGGGGTGACATCGGGGGACGATTTTTCCTAAAATTCCTCCACCACACTCCTGCATCATCCACTAGTCGTGCGCCTACCAAGTTGATGCCCTGCGTCTCCACGCATCCCAATGTGAACATTAAGTCTTCAACTTCATCGAGGAATACTATCGGGTCGGCCTTGGGGTCCTTCCCTGAGTAAAGTGGTTCTCTTCTCCTCATAAAATTTGCCCATAGCCTATCAGTGCATCGCTGAGCTTCTACACTCGATCCGCGGTGCGATGCAATCGATCCTCGACGCCCGGTTCGTTCGGGCTATGACAGAGACACTAGGTGCGGCGAACCATGTGTGGAATCGCACTGCCATTAACTCTATGAGTCTATCTAGTTTTGTCCCACCGCTTGGGCCATTTGACTCTCGTTCTCTCCAACATTTTCTCCGCTCCCTTCAGACACCACTACGTCAACTGGAGGTACATGAGCTTCGTGATGAACCTCCTCTTGAGCCCCCGGAATTTGTGAATTCACCATTTTCTTCTGAGTCCATCTTACGACGCATGAACTTCATCTGAGCTCTCATTCCTTTTGCCTGTTCCATGAGTACTTCCCTCTTTGTTGGAACAAGCCTTATAATCGTCATCTACACAAATCATATTAGTCAGTATAACGTTGTACAATCCTCTTTTCTAACCCGTGTGAATGAGGTAGTACGAGAAATCAAGTCTTTGAAAAGACTCAAGGTAGGCACGAGAAGAGTACGAAAGAAGGGAAACTTTAGGATGTTATTTCGTTCACTTATTACTAAGGTGACGCGCTGATGCGCGTAATATGCACACACTTTTAAACGCAAGTGCACGTTTTCGTATCAAGTAGTATAGTCTTAGATAAGACCGAATATCGTCCTCTAGGATTAGGGTTCAAGTACCAACTATCTATTTTCTAGTATCTATTTGGTGAATTAATGATTGATTGTTTGGTTTATAACTAAGAATTATTAAAGATAAGTAAATATAAAGAATTACTTCAGATGTGATGAGAATAGGCTTATGTATCCTTACTATCCGCTTATGCTACTTACTAATGCATTACTTATGGTATTCTTCTTTGGAGAAAGCAGTTTCTGAAATCGTTTTATACTCCCGTTAGGGTTATATAAACACTCAACCCGATTGTTCCTTACCTAACTTTCACGATAAGGGTAACTCTATAGGAGGATTAAGAACAAAACCTAGTTGACCGTCACGCACAATGCGCAAAATTAGGGTTAAGCCTCTCATCAACGCTTACAAAACTAATTGAGGTATTTTCATCCCCAATTCAAGCTGTCTACCCAACTTACAAAGATATTCACAATCCCCCCTTTTCAGAATCTGATTAGAAATCATATAGTGATAACTAGTTGTCAATTAGTTACCAAGAATTCAACTCAATTATTGGATAGATCTCTCAATAAGAAAAATAACCATAAGCATGCATTAATTTATAACATAAGTTTCAAGAAATTCAACATAGAAAGCCCTATAAGAGAATTAGTTCCTAGCCATGAATATGACAAGAACTAATTCAAAGTTCATCATGCAAAAACTGAATTAAAGAAAAGAAAAAGGAAAGAAATTACTAATGTTTAGGTCTCCAATCTCCTAGCAAGAAAATCTTGTGTTGTCAAGAAGGGGAACCCTCAAAAACTGCCTAGGGTTCTCCTTATATAGGCTTAAAACGCCTCCCTTCTTTTTCTCGCAGTTCGCCCAAAAATCACAAAAGACCTAATTTTTCCGCGCCGGCCCTTCGCAGATAGCCGCGCGCTAAGTTCTCGCTTCCGTCGGATGTTTTGGCGCGCTCCGATATTCGCTGCTCGGTAGCCATGGCCGCAATTCTCGTAGCATATCCGGATGTTGGCGCCGCGGCCTGCTGTTCGAGCGCCATGTGCAGATTCTTCGCAGCCTCTTCGAATAGTGGCGTCGCGGCCCGCTGTCGCAGGAGGCGCGCTACCGGGTCGATTTCAGCCTGCTCGCCACTTTCTCTGCTACCGCACCTCCTCTTTTGCCCTTTTTTCGCTCCTTTTCCGCCAATTGGCCATTTTAACCACTTTGACTCAATAGAAAGAAAAACTATCCTAATACAACACTTTATATGTGCAAAACGGGACAAAAGACTAATTAAACTGACTCAAAAAGTGTATATAAAATACACCGATCAAATACCCCCAAACTTAACATTTGCTCGCCCTCGAGCAAAGATAGAAATAATTAACTAAAAGACTCAAAGAACGAAAAATAAAAGACTCCCTGTCATTAATCACTTTTGCTGCATAAATGTTAACTAGAAAAACATGAAGGTTAGCAGAATAATATGCAGGAGCATATAGCATGAAATTTTCAGCACACTAAACACATGAAGCTAGATATTTCGCAAACTCATATTCATCATGCTTAATGGAAGTCAATATACTAAATTATGCATATAAATTCAAGAATTCCTATGGCATGCTTACTTGCTATTCTCCACTAATTCTGGATATGCATAGAAGAGATCTTCAGGACTTTGAGGTTGTAATGTAGGCTTAGGTAGGGTTGGTAAAGATAGGCATTTAGGCTCATTTTTCTGCACTATAAGCTCTTTGGCTTTTCAATTTTTTCCTTTTTCTTTTGATTCTTTCCTTCACTTCAATTCTATCCTTCCCCTCTTTTGTTTTGGGAGAGTGAAGTGTATTATACTAATAGGCACCCCCAAACTTAGGCTCTTGCCTCTTTCTTATTACTTTTCTATTGGGGTGCATCAAACTTGTTCACTCTTTTCTTGTTTCTTCTTTTTAACACAATGTACTCCACTATTTCATATTTTCACTTATGGCACAATTTTGTGGGAATATAGGGTGTCAAAGAAGAAGTTTCAAATTTAAGCTCAATGGGGCTGACTAGGGATATTTTTAAAGTACAGGGTAGAAAAGAATGGTAAGAATTGGCTATCAAAGAAATGTCTGAGTCATCTCCCTAACATACATATCCTAACTATTTCGCCTCAAATAGCAAGCAATCATAACACATAAGCATTTATCATTTAGCATGCATAACTCAAGCAAGAAACTCCAAATAGACAGATTCTGTGAGTTTTTGGCATATCTAACCTTAGTGTTTAGATAGTTGCTTCAATTCCTTTACATTATTCCACCTTACTTCACTAGGTGTTTCTAGCAACTACAACATACATGATCTTTGACAGGCAATTATGACTCAAAAAAGAAATTTTTTGGTGACTCAAAATAAACATAAAACAAATAAAAAGACTTAAGTAAAACATAACATGACCCACAAATAAAACACCCCCAAACTTAAATCACACATTGTCCCCAATGTATGCAAGACTCAAAGAAAATAAAAGAAAAAGACACTTACAGACTTTGGTTAAAATGGTGGTGGTGGCGGTGGATAATGCATCGACCATTGGTTGAACAAGGCACTCAGCTCGTCGATTTGTTGCTTTGTTTCTTGTTGTCCTTGTACTACTGTTTGCAAGGTCTGCATCATCTCCCTCTGGTGTTGGTACAATTGCCCCATTGTGGGCTCTGAAGGTTCTGCTCTTGTGGTTGGCCGGTGGCTGGGTCTTGCCTCATATTGAGCCCCTATTTCAGGCTCATCTTCATCTATGGCGGCCTCTGCTGCTGCTGCTGCTGGTGGTGCTCTCCGTCGCCGCTTTGGTGGGAGTGCAGGAAAGAGTGCACTATCCCATAGGACACTGGCAGTTGGTTTCTTTCACGAGTATCTGTGGGTAGTTGTGGGACCGCACTCATGTGGCATAGACTGGTAATAAGCGAGCCGTGTCCCAATCCACCTGTTGTCACCAACCTGCTGATTTCTTCGATGCTCTGCACTATCTCTTTCCCCACATCAATTATTTTTCCCGTCATGATTCCATATACTAGTTTAATTCTGTCTTCTGGCACTCTGGTGAAGTGCGTGGATGGAATCATACGGGCGCTGATGAAGTATAGCCAAGCCTTGGTCGCTTTGTTGAATTGGCACCGCTCGCTCTAGATCCATTTCTTCCAATCTCAAAAGTTTCAGTGGTAGCTCATCGTTCGCAATGTTATTCCAGTCGATGTTGTTGCTGCTCCTAGACCATGTTCTAAAATGGTTCCAATCGCTACTTTCTTCAACATCAACTGCCTCACTTGTGCATTTACTGACTCCGCATCACGCATATATAAACTCCTTACAAAGCACCCCTTTCCACTCTCCGAAAGTTCGCATAAAATTCACGCACCATTATTGTGTTTATCTGGTGCTATCTTCACGGATTGACAAATCTCTTCCACCCTTAGATCTATCATAGCTTGGATGGGCTCATAAACGCCTTCTTCCCATATGATCCCTTTGGTAATCCATTCCCTTCTCGAATTACTGTCCGTATCAAGCCTTTTGTATCTTTGGAAAGTCTGGTAACTCACAAATCTATTTTCATCGTATTGTGGGGTTGGGGTGGATGTGGATCCTCTTCTCTTTCTGGTGGCCATTTTTTAAACAAAATCTGCAGCTTCTAATTTTTGTGGCACAATGTCTCCTACACACTTAACAACTAGCAGCGACAACACCCCCAAACTTCAACAATGCCCACAACCTCCTTTTCTACTCTTTTCTCCAACTTCACAACCAACTTTTCAGTACCCAAACTACTCCAACTACAATACTCTTCCCAACTACTACCTCCTATGACTTCAGTGAAAGGATTCAAGAAAAAAAAGATAGGGATTACCTTTTGATGAGAAGATTCAAGCTTGTTCTTGTTTCAATTGGTGGGTTGAGGCTATGGAATGGAGCTTTGTTGTTTGAGATAGTTGGGGGTTTTTGGGAATTTAAGAGTTTAGGTTGTGGTTGGGTTGGATTTGTGGAGGATTTGTGGGAAAATTTCTGAAATTTCGTGGGTTTTTGGAGAGGGAAGGTTAGGTTTTTGAAGTTGGAATTTGGGGAAAATCTGATTTTTGGGCGTTTTAAGTTTCTGGATTCCCGCCGCGCTCGCTTTTAGCGCGGCGCCAATCTCTGCGCCTCGGGACTTCATGCGCACATATGGCCATGGCGCGCTAACTTGGCACATTTTTCGATTTACTGCGCCGCTCCTGAAGCGCGCGCTTAAACTTCAGCAGACCTTTTCAGATATTTGCGCCGCGCTCGCTCTGGCGCGCGGCTTTAAATTTCGTGCTGCTCAGTTCGCTTACGCCGCGCCCTCGCATCAGCGCGCTACCCGCTTTCGAAATCCTTGCTTTTCTTCAGTTTATTTCCTGTGCACTACAATCACAAAGACAAAACACAAGACTCCAAGACCGTGAGATCGTTTCTTAGACGAAAATAAAATAAACTAAAGATGAAATTAAAATAACATAATTGAAAACGCTGGGTTGCCTCCCAACAAGCTGCTGTTTTACGCTCTTTTAGCCGACGCAATTAACCTTTCGAGTGCTCATTGGATACTTCGCGAATCGCTTGCAATCCACGATTTATTGCTATAGGTCTCAATTTCCTATAACTATTTGTTCAAACAGGGGCCTCAAACATACAAGTATCCCCAAGCACACAAGATGAGTTTGTCTTTTAGCTTTTATTTTGTAGAAAACCGTGAAATTCTCTACATCTCTTGACTCTGGGGTTGCCCTTGATGGTATGCAATTCCTAATTGGGAGTCATTCGTGATAGCTAGTGGTGTTTCTTACGTGATAGGTGCATGAAAAGAATTTCCACGTAATCGAAGGTGAATAATTGGATTTCGCAATCTTTTCCTTCTCTACACCAACTATCTCACCAAATTCCTCAATCGTTGGGTGTGATTCGTGCTCTCAACTTGCTGTTACTTGTTGAATATGATCGCGAGTTCGCTATTTGCGTTTCCAACTTCTTTATACCCAACCTCATTTCGTCCATGAATCGAGCTTGGGACCTCGTGAGATCGAGTAGAGTTTCTCGTAATTCCTCCTCTCTTCCTCTATGGTTGAGCTCGATCATATCGATGAGTAATCCATATCTTCAGGATCCCTGAGATGCATCAAAACCAACAAAGAATCACGGCACCCTTGTTTTCACACAATAAATACATAAAACAAACAAAATTAGAAAAACTATACATAAAACCAAATTAGAAATTAAAAATAGACAAATTTGATATTGAACTAATGCCTAATCCCCGGCAACGGCGTCAAAAACTTGATGCGCGTAATATGCACACACTTTTAAACGCAAGTGCACGTTATCGTATCAAGTAGTATAGTCTTAGATAAGACCGAATATCGTCCTCTAGGATTAGGGTTCAAGTACCAACTATCTATTTTCTAGTATCTATTTGGTGAATTAATGATTGATTGTTTGGTTTATAACTAAGAATTATTAAAGATAAGTAAATATAAAGAATTACTTCAGATGTGATGAGAATAGGGCTTCTATGTATCCTTACTATCTGCTTATGCTACTTACTAATGCATTACTTATGGTATTCTTCTTTTGGAGAAAGCAGGTTTACGAAATCGTTTTATACTCCCGTTAGGGTTATATAAACACTCAACCCCAGTATTGTTCCTTACCTAACTTTCACGATAAGGGTAACTCATAGGAGGATTAAGAACAAAAATCTAGTTGACCGTCACGCACAATGCGCAAAAATTAGGGTTGTTAAGCCTCTCATCAACGCTTACAAAACTAATTGAGGTATTTTCATCCCCAATTCAAGCCTCGCTACCCAACTTACAAAGATATTCACAATCCCCTTTTCGTAACTGATTAGAAATCATATAGTGATAACTAGTTGTCAATTAGTTACCAAGAATTCAACTCAATTATTGGATAGATCTCTCAATAAGAAAAATAACCATAAGCATGCATTAATTTATAACATAAGTTTCAAGAAATTCAACATAGAAAGCTATAAGAGAATTAGTTCCTAGCCATGAATATGACACGAACTAATTCAAAGTTCCTCATGCAACAACTGAATTAAAGAAAAGAAAAAGGAAAGAAATTACTAATGTTTAGGTCTCCAATCTCCTAGCAAGAAAATCTTGTGTTGTCAAGAAGGGGAACCCCCAAAAACTGCCTAGGGTTCTCCTTATATAGGTTTAAAAACGCCTCCTTCTTTTCCTCGCAGTTCGGCCCAAAATCCGTCAAAGACCTAATTTTTCCGCTGCCGCCATGCGGCAGATAGCGCGCGCGGAAGTTCGCTTCCGTCGGATGTTTTGGCGCCGCGCCGAGCATTCGCTGCTCGGTAGCCGCGCCGCAATTCTGTAGCATCTCGGATGTTGGCGCCGCGCGCTGTTTGCTGCTCGAGCGCGCGCTGATTCTTCGCAGCCTCTTCGAATAGTGACGCCGCGCCTCGCTGTCGCAGGAGGCCGCTGCCGTCGATTTCACTCGTTCGCCACTTTCTCTGCTACCGCACTCCTATTTTGCCCTTTTTTCGCTCCTTTTCCGCCATTTGGCCATTTTAACCACTTTGACTCAATAGAAAGAAAAACTATCCTAATACAACACTTTATATGTGCAAAACGGGACAAAAGACTAATTAAACTGACTCAAAAAGTGTATATAAAATACACCGATCACGCGCACACCGTCGCAATAAGTAACCGTTCAAACACCCAAATCGAAGAAAACTTCCTAGAATCTCTTAACCTGGTTTAGCTCTGATACCAACTTGTCACGCCCCGACTTTACCTAAGCCTTTACTTAGGGCGTGATGGCACCTGGACAATTATTTCTCACCAGGAGCACCATTTAATTCTCTTTATTTAGAAATTTGAACTTATATTCAAATACGGAGCTATTAATAAAAATAACAATAAAGAAATCTGTTTATGACTTTATTAAAAACATAACGCGAGCCCATGCTCGTGCAAATATTGTTTCTACATAGACATACTGACAAAGATTATTCTAAGTTGAAAGGAAGACCATTCCACACGCATTTCGAGACATCGAACCGACATCCCGAACTCGATTTAATACCAAGCCCAAGAATGGACTTGGTATGACAAGAGGTCATGGACGATCTCTAGCCTTGGCGTGGAGCCTTTCCTCTATTACGCTTTCTCAAACATGTTAAATAAAGAGTCACCTACCATCTCAATGAGTGAGAACCTTACCGCAATTCAAAGTAACACCACAATATTCCAAGCAATCACATTATAACGTAATAAGCATATTGCAAAAACATATCAGGTTACAACACTTTTAAATATGCAACAACTCCTCATAGGAAATTCTCGGTTTAACTAACACTTCATTTTATCTCGTATTATACGTTAAGACATTCCCCTGCATTTCCATATGTTTATTACATTTATATATTTGTGAACGCGTATTCACTTTTCATATTTATATATAGGTGAACATGTATTCATCTTTCATATTTGTTGCGTCGTGCAACCCGATCCATTATATTTACGTATTTGTGAACACGTATTCACTTTACATTTTGTTGCGGCGTGCAACCCGATCCATTATGTTTACGTATTTGTGAACGCGTATTCACTTTACGTTTTGTTGGGGCGTGCAACCCGATCCATTATATTTACGTATTTGTGAACACGCATTCACTTTACGTTTTGTTGCGGCGTGCAACCCGATCCATTATGTTTACGTATTTGTGAACACGTATTCACTTTACGTTTTGTTGCGACGTGCAACCCGATCCATTATGTTTATATTTATGTGAACACGTATTCACTTTTCATATTTTTCAGAAGATCGAATAAATAATATTCTCTTTCCCAACATTCTGTCATTCATACTTGTAACGATTATAACTTTTTAACCATAACTCCAACTAAGGTGTTTCTCAAGCAGAAACTAAGGTAAGACGGGGATCTTTCACTGTACCAAATTTCATTTAAAACTACTTTGGGTAACTAACACAAATTTATCCTCAAAACAGCCACATGAAATTTGTTTCGGCAGAATTTTTATTAAACAGAACCCAATCTTAGAATAGTCATAACTCCTAATCTGTAAATCCGTTCAAGCCCCATAAAATCTCAAAAAGATGAGAACAGAGAGCTACACGTCTCCATGTGAGCCATCCTTTCACATTCTGTACCATCTGGTACAGTTTTATACTTTTATTCGCTGCCCTTCCTGGATCTCGATAGATCCGAGGCAGAAAATATAAACAGTGATAACTCTCAATTCGTAAGTCGGATAGACCCCCGTAAGGTCTAAATATTTCCACAACAGAGAGATATAGAACTTTAATTTAGCACCAATTTTCATATTCCCCACGTATTAGTACAGTTTTACGTTTCAACGTACTGCCCTTCTGGATTCCGATGAATCCGAGGCAGCAACTTCAAACTACAATAACTCTCAACTCGTAAGTCCGTTTTAATAAATTTTTATCTATATCTGTCCGTAACAGAGATATTTACAACCATGTAAATTTTCATACAATTCTAATAAGTAAAACTCAATAAAAACAGTCTGTAATTATGCCTTTCCAAATTTCTGCCAAATCTAAGGCAAAAACTTTGAACTATAATAACTTCCAAACCGTATGTCCATTTTACCTCATTTTTGGTTCTATATGATCATAATAGAGAGGTGTACCACTCTTCCGAATTCCATCAAATTCTAACAATTATAACTCAGTGAGAACAGTTCGTAAAGTTCATGACGCAACTAGTTGTCTAAACAATCAAAAGTTCAATATTTCTTTTCAACACTCAATTCTTATTCTAACATGTATTGAACTTAAAATAAAGGATGTTACCAAGAATTTCTGAGTGAGAAAACTCACCTTGTAAGTGTGAAAAAGGATTGTGGTTCGGTTGCTACAAGTGGTTCTTGCTCCTTAGTGTTCCCTAATTTTCTTGTTCTCTTTCCTCCCTTGATATTTTCTTGATTTTTTTCCTTCTTGTTCACTTGATTTTTTTCCTGATTTATATTCCTTGTACTAGGTACTTTATTTTGTGCTAAATACACTATATAAGTTGAAGTGTTTGTATAACATATGAGAGATGGAAGGACAAGAGTTGGAGGGGAAATGAAAGGGGAGAAAGGAAGGGACGTGTGCAAACATTGCATCCTTTTTTTCGTTTATTTTTTTTTGTTTTCTTTTTTTCATTTCATCTATCTATTTATCCAATTTTAACACTAACTCTATCCCATGCAATTTATTCTTTGTTTTCTTATATATATATATTTTTATTAACCCAACCACAACTATATATTATTATTTATTTTTTTCCGAATTTCACACTAAGCTTGTCTGTGAGCACTATTAACTCCTCCTACATGAATTGTCAATTTTTCTTTTTTCGCCCAATTTGTGAATCCAGTGCCAACAAACGAGTCACCACCTGCTTGATCTCCTACATTAGGTTTAAAAAGATAGTAAGACAAACAATATGCTGCATCTTTGCTTATACTGTAGTCCAATCAATTAGAAAATTCATCAAACCAGGCAGGATTGAATCTTCGTGGCTTTTTGTTTTTTCCAAAATTAGTCTCAGGAAATTCATGGTTTCGAGGTTGACAAGGCCCTTTTATAGCATATGCTTTTCGAACTTCATCTCGAATGTTAGGATCGTAATCTAGGATCCGAATTCGTAATCCAGGGTCTGAAGGAAGAACGGGTAACTCGATTTCAATGCGACTTTATTTAGAGCTATCAACATTGTTCTTCTCCAAAGTAGATGATGACTCCAAAGTTGATTTTCTCTTAATTAAGTATTTATCCATAGCTGTTAAAATTAAATAAATCAATAAAGATACTTAAATAAAATTAATTTTACAATTACACAAATATAAATCCTAAACCCAAAATACACCATATAAAATCAAATATGTATACATCATATATAAAATATACATGAACATAATCAATAAACAAACAAAGCTAAAAGACCTTCTAAATTCCCCAAATTTAATGTTCAATATAAATAAAATTTACCTTGATGATGACTGATGAGTGGTCGATTTTAAATGGAATAATGAGAGACGCAAATTACGTGTGTGAATCTCTTGAAATTTTTGTAAGTAGCTTAGTTGAGATTAGTAGTTGTGAAGAAGAGGGTTGAGACCAAGAAGAGGGTTGAGAGTTAGAGACAAAAAAAAAATCGTGAGGAGAGAACTGTGGACTGAGGGGGAGCCCCTGGGCAGTAGGCCTAATATTATAGAAATTTTATTTGTAGTAAAAAAAAAATTAATTTTGAGGGGGAGCCTGGCCCCCCCTGGCTCTGGGTGGCTCCACCCCTGATCCTAGTAGCTTCTATGCCTCCGCGTAAAAGTGAACCGTAACGTACACTTTGTTTGATTTTGCCTTCCCCCTATTTTCTTGAGCTAATATATCCTGATATACACAATATATAAATGTATACAATGTTATACATGTCCCAAAAATGTATAATGGTATATCATGTATATCTGTGGGATATCAGGGCATATTGAACTGCCTTGTTGTGCTATTGTGCCGGCGTTGTTTAGTTTCCTTTATTTCTCTCGTTCATATAGTGTGGGCCAATGTTGAATTTGGGATTTACTTGTTTTGATTTCTTTCATGATGGGCCGATGACCTAACTATCTTCCCTCTTTGAGTATGTCCGATTGGGCCTGTCTACACAATTGGGCTCAATAAAATGACCATGTGTGTGTAATGAAATTTCTTATAAAGATTATTGATGAGTTTAGATACCCTCTAACCGTCACCTTTTTTGCCCGTTTCTCTTTGCATGAAACTGCACACGCGCGGGCCCAACTGGACCAAACTTGCATGATCCTTGCTGTATTGGGCCTGTTTTTCTTCATATAGTCCGAAATCCAGAATATGCTAAAGGCCCAACCATGGATGAAAATAATTAACTAGTGGGCTTCGCAGGCCCACCAATCCATTTATGTGATTATTTTATATTTTTCATTCCTTTTCCCATATGCATTTTGAACAAATATGTGATTATTGAAACCCTATGGTTAAGACTTAGTGAAATAGACAAACAATGTGTAATATCGTTAGAACATATAGGAACCCGAACACGTTTTCAAACTAAGACTCACTAAAAGATAATAGCTATGATTTCTCTTTTAAAATGTAGCGACTAGTAATTTTGGACAACTATTTGAGCATGTAAACGAAAAAAATAGATCTGAGTGTTGGGAAAATTTTATTATATTTACGTATGCTAATAAGGAAATTAGTAGGCAAGGAATGTGATCCCAAAATAATTTTGGATGCAATAAGTGTGACGATGAGAATTAATAATAATAATTGTGTATCCCCGAAGGAGGTGATGGACTAATGTCGTATTACAATTATGACATTAAGCATAAAAAGGTTTTATAAGTCACGGGATTTAGGTGAATTGGGATCGAGAAACGATGAGAATTAATAATAATAATTATATATCTCTAAAGGAGGTGATGGACTAATGTCATATTATAAATTATGACATTAAGCATAAAACAGTTTTATAAGTCATGAAAATTTATGTGAATTGAGATCGAGAATTAATTATGTGTGCACAATTGATTAATTGTGAAATTGATTAATATGAATGGATAACATTGGAGGGATTAACCCAAGTGGGTCTTGGACGTGGTACCCAATCGTGTAAAGAAAATAAATTGGTGACAAAGTGTAAATTACACAAGAGCCTTACACGTAGAATTGAACATGCAAAGCTTATTACTCCTATTATATTTCTCAACTTCAACGTCCACAACTGTATATATTTTGTTCCTGTGGAAATATCAGTTTATTTCTTTCCCTCAATCCAGTACTATGCTCGACCAAATTTCTATTTTGGGTTTAAGGTTGCTCCACCTATTGAGGTATGTAAAGATAAATTAATTCTTTCTTTTGACATGTTCTATCGTATGAAATATAACTGTAGTATTGTTCCTAATTTATTCTACTCCTAGAAGTTATGATTATTGATTCCTAGGAAGCATGTGTAAATTGTTTTTAAGTAGTTCCTACAGGTTCGTACAATGACTTAGGAGTTAGTTGGATGGCTTGGACGAGTCCTGAGAGGCTTGTGATCCAGCAAAAAACTAGTAATTTCAAAGAATAAAAGTTGACCAAAGGTCGATGTGATTAAACGGCCTCTTGCTGATTTGTTAGCAGATTGCAACCCGAGGGGTTGAGGTGAGTTTCGAGGGTTAAAACATTTAGCTACTTTGAATTATTAAAATATATCTTATCCAATGAAAATATTTCTCTACAAATGCTTTTGCGGAATTTATATTTCTTTTTCAAATGCTTTAAACATAATAATTCATGGGAAAAGAATATACTCTTTTATTTGGTGAATGCTAAACTAAAAAAGAAAATATCCCAAACAAACAAGAGAGGACCAACCATGCCCTTATCAAATAGGTGTCTCCCAACCTTACCCTCTTATCAATCGTGAAACAAGATTACAAAACAGGAAAGTTCAGACTTCAGACACAACACTCTACATTTGTATTTTATGAGAAAGAAACTAAGGTTTAGAGACACAAGAGTCGTGGCACAAACCCAGTAAGCCCATTTTCCCTCTCTTTGCATATACTAAGTACTTAATATTCTCCTCATCAGGTATGGAACTTTATGCTGTAAAGATTCAATTTTTATCTGAATTTTGAGATTCTTGTCTTGTGGGGTAAAATCTATATGTAAGTTTGGTCTTTTAATGGTGGAGCTGTTGAATCTTTGATTCTTCTGTTTTAGTTTACCTATCAAAATTTTTGAATCTTTACGTAGTTTTTAGTTGAATATTCTTGGAGTATTTACATTTTGGGGTAAGACTGCGTATAATAGACCCTTGTGGTCCGGCCCTTCTCCGGACTCTCGCATAGTGGGAGCTGGTGCACCAGGCTGCCCATGATACTTCTCTGAAACACAAGGCTTTGTAAATTTTCCTTCTTCCTCTTTCTCCTGCAGTCAGCTTTCTTTCCTTAATTCTGGTCTCATGCTTCTCAAATGATCTCGGTTATTGGTGTCATTTGAGTACTCCCTCCGTCTTTATGTGACATATCTGTATTGGCGTGGAATTTAAGAAATAAATAAGACTTACTCCCTCCGTCTTTATGTGACATATTCTGTATTGGCGTGGAATTTAAGAAATAAATAAGGCTTCTAAACTCGTGGCCTTAAACATGTCATAAGAGTGTTGAGCTTCACAAAATTTTGTCCAAGCGGATCTACTTTACATATCTATCTTTAGTTTCGAAATATGTCAATCATGTGCTTTTATCATTTTGCAGTATCCTTAGAGTAAAATGAGCACCTTAGATGTTGCCCGAGCAGAGCTTGCACTTGCAGGATTGTATTTAAACAAAGCAGAGGCAAGGGACAAGATATGCAGGGCTATACAATATGGTTCAAAATTCCTGAGTGATGGACAGCCTGGGACTGCTCAAAATGTTGACAAATCAACTAGTTTAGCAAGGAAAGTATTCCGTCTTTTCAAGGTCAGGATTGTGGATTTAATGGATGTACTTGATAAGAGCGGATTTTCATGATAAGAGCATGTCATCTTATAACAATAATATGGTCTCTTTTTAGGGGTAGCAAATTTCTATTCCAAATTTTTATTTTGACGTTTATATTACATCTTATTTTGTTCTACTGTGCTACAGTTTATCAATGATCTGCATGCTCTTATTAGCCCAAATGCCCCAGGAACCCCACTTACACTCATCTTGTTGGGAAAGGTAAAGAATCTTATCCTTTTGGTTTCGTGTTAGTTCTTGTAATTCCTTTCTAACAAGCGTATCGATTTCAGTCAAAAAATGCATTATTATCAACTTACTTGTTTCTGGATCAAATTGTCTGGCTCGGAAGGTCAGGCATTTACAAGGTATCGGATTACTTTGTGTATCATTAGTCCCTCAAGTTATTATGAAGATACTGAAGGGGAAAATATCCTTACATTTTTTCCTTTGTTTATATAGAACAAAGAACGCACAGAGTTAATTGCCAGGATCTCTCTCTTTTGTTATATGGGATCCTCAATTTGTACCACCTTGGTGGAGGTCAGTTGTATAGCATGTTATTTTCGCTCTTTGGTTAATTGGATTTGTTTCTATCGCTCCTAACATTCGATTTTATGCCAACAATTTGTTTTCTTTCAACACTTTGTTACACCAGATTGGGGAACTTGGAAGGCTTTCATCATCAACGAAGAAGTTGGAAAAGGAACTAAAGAATACTGATAAGTATAAGGTTTGGCACTTTCAAGCATTTTGGACTTGTGACTGTTGAAAATTTTGTCTTGTAGATTGTTCTCCATATACTGTTGTTTGGTGAATCTTTATTGCAGAATGAACAATATCGGAGTACGTTTCAGAAGTCAAACGAGAGATCTCTAGCCCTGATTAAGGCTGGCCTGGATATAGTGGTTGCTGTTGGATTGCTTCAATTGGCACCCAAGAAAGTCACCCATCGTGTAACTGGAGGCTTTGGATTCGTTAGCTCGCTGATCTCATGTTATCAGGTATATATTAGTAGTTCTTACAACAAGTTTTACTTTCATCTTTGTTTCATCACCTATGGTTTGTAAGCAAAAGTTAAGTAGAGATGATTAAAAACAAAAGGATAAAAAGCTTACAAAGGGGTCCCCTCCATCGGCCCGGTAGACGCATGGTCTACCAATTCGGCCCGGTAGACGCACGTAACCAATTCGGCCCAGCCTCGGATAAAGCCTGATACTTACGTTGGGAGGAGGGAGGAGGGTAGCGGACTGGCTTATACTCCCCGGAGTTCCAAATCTGTAGCCAACTGGAGTCGAGCTAGAAGCCCACGAGGGATTTTTCCGATATAACTAGGGAGGAACTTTTGATGCACAGATTGTTAAACCAAACTTCTAAGTAGGATTCTTTTTCAAAAGAATGAACTGATTATTTTGCTCATCTCTCCCGAGCACATCTTCTGATTGTGAAATGTCTTATTTTGCTTCTGCAGTTGCTTCCATCACCGCCTAAGGCTAAAGCATCCTGATTAAGGTCCAATGCTGCTCAAGAATTTCGCCGATCTGCAGAATTACTAGTTATTATGTGCCCACTGGTTATAAGTTTTTTAGCAGTTTGTCAACACGTTATGTTAAAATTACATCTTGTTTATTGTATCTTTCATTTTGGTACATAACGTTAATTAAGTAATATGTATTAAGTCTATTAGATCTTGTTGTCAACGTTAAGTAATAAATAAATTAAATTATATATACTAAATATTGTAAAGAATTTGTATACTATCAGTGTAAGTAGTGCTCGTTGATGCGTGTAGTTGATAAGAGTTATTTCAGATACAAAAAAGTAAAGTTAAATTTCTTTGGGATATTATCTCTAACTCCAATAAAATGCAATCATGTAAAGTATGACTTGACAATCAGATTTATTGTTCATAAACTTGCATCATACAATTAAGTCAAACTTAATCATGATTAGTTGTTTTTTGTTTTGATAATCATTATATCCAAACTAACTTCACCGCGATTAATGTCATACTGTCTCCCACTAACACAAGTATCAAGTACCGAGTAATTAATATACATTCTCACTTCAGTAAATTACTTAATAATTATAGTAAATTGATATAGTTTGGTGTAAACTCTAAGTGCGGTAAGTTTTTACTAGGGGTGGGATTAAAAACCGAAAAACCGAACCGTTTGAGCCGAAATTCGAACCGAAATTCGAATTGGGCCGAACCGAACGGTTTGGACTTGCTAGCAAATCGAAACCGAAAATAATCCGAACCGATTGCTCCATTCGGTACGGGTTCGGTTACATGGTAAAATCGAACCGAAATGGTACCGAGGAGCAAACTTACGTGTGTGGTTACCCGATAACACCCCTAAGTCAGCCCCCCTCCTCAGCCATCCCGGACGTATTGACATATCAAATATATGTTAAATTAGTGAAACTTTAAATGGTCATAACTTTGTGCTCGGACGTCCGTTTGATCTAATTTTTTTTTGATTTCGCGTATTCTTTCGATACGGAGCCATCCCAAATGGACGTGTTCAGCCGATTTCTCCAAAAACGTCTTTCTTTGCAATCAATTTCACTTTTCCCCCAAATCGTTACGTTTTTTTCCTTTTCAAAGCTAAATATCTCGCGATATACAATAGATTTCAACGTTCAAATTTTGTGGTAATGTGTCCGAGAATGTCAATTTCAGTATTGAAAATTCAATTTAAAAAAAAACTAATTTGATACCGAACCGATCCGAATGGGTTCGGATCGGGTCAATTCGGTTTAGATAGCAAAAAATTGAAGTACCGTACCGAACCCGTACCGAATATTATTTCGGATTCAGATTCGGCCCAAAACCGAACCGATCCCACCCCTAGCTTTTACAATGCACAAACATCAAAAGTGCATCTTTATTTTTGTGGCTGAATTAATTGTTTATGGGAAATACTAGAGAATGGCATGCACCTCAAAAGTGCTTTATAATCTGAATTAATTATATTGCATTTAAGCCTGAAATATTAGGGAAAACGATGACAAGCAAATTACAAAAGCAACCACTCCAATGTAGAAGGGTTTGTGCAGCTCTAATACTAAAGACTCCAACACCATGAAAGAGAGAGGATGGCAGTTGCAACTTTTAAAACTAAATACAAGAGATTATCATACAAGTTGATATTACTAAAGTACAACAGGTTCATCCATTTCTTCATCATCCATTACTTCCCATGGCATGGCTCCAATACCCGCATGGTAACCCCCTAACAGAAACCCCATAAGACCTACATCTTCAACCACTTCTTCCTCTGATGACACTGGAGTCATATTTGTTTCGTCCGAAAAGCTTCGCAACATCCATCCGAAAACCATCGGGTTGTACTTCAATGCAAACTTACCTGATGGGTCAAGGATTTCTATGTCAAATGCAGGGCACAGGGGACGCCCCAGAACTCTCACACGGCTAACGCTGCAAATATGAATGCAACAGCATTTAATCACAATATAAACAATTAATGCATCTTAATTCCAAACAAGTTGGATTCGGCTATATGAATCCTTACCGATGATGTCGCACAATTTAAGCTCATCACATGCCAATATTATACAGGGAAAAAAATAAAAAGCACTAGTTCTCTATTTTCTTCTACATATATACAGAACTAAAATAACGGCATATATACATGAGAGAAATTAGCTTATATAGCAGCCTCAGAAGTGCGTGTCTACTGTTACATCTTGCTGATGGGTAGAAAAATAGAAAAGTCGTAGATATTTCACGACTGACAAGATGAGAAAACTAACCATATGTAAAACAAGTTATCCGTATGTTGTCTCTGAACTCTACCCAACAGTTCAATCTGCAAATATCCACCAATGCAAAGCACAGGTTCTGGTAGCTTGAACTGCTGCAAGCAGTTTTCCTGCTCGTCAATGTCATGATATGTTAATTCTTACCATGCAAAATACAATGCTCCGTTCGAAGGCTTGCAATTGAAGCACAAACTAGTTGGCATTTTACATGACACTACAACTTTGGCAAGATAAAAGCTTAAACCTGCCCTACCAGTGGGAAATACTTGCCATAACAAAAACAATTTAGAAATGGACGATCTTTGTTAGGAAAAAAAGTTATAAAAGAATACCTGTGCCATAGGGAATACTTCTGAGGTATATGTCCATATGAAATTGTCATCAGCAGGCTGTTCCAGAGGCACGTGCAAGACATCATTTTCGTCTTCTGGATTTTTGGGGTGTCCTAACCGTAATCGAACAGATTTTGCAGAGTATATAGGCTTGCCGGACTGGAAAAAAGCTGAATAAGAAAGCTTACATATTAGTCAAGAAGGAACAAGTAAATCATGGGAAATCTTTGAAACTTATATCGAAATAATTGACGGGCGTCTAAGGCCTCTGGGAGATAAATCAGAAAGACAGAATGAAGCTGAAGCAATCACCTTCGAAAGGTTGTACATTGATTTCAGAAATAACACAGAGATCAGCTTTCAATTTGTAAATTAGTGTCTCAGAGGCATCTGGATCAGCATGTCCTTTACTTGACCAGTATGAAGGTCTATTTATATATCTGTCCTTAGTTGTTAGAGTATTGACAACACTTTCGCTAGGAAATCTATCTGTACTCGAAGCACTAACTGCATAACCAATGCATCCATTTAGAGATGTGTTTAATGTTGTCATAGCTTGAAGCAGAGAAGCATAAACATTGTGGTCTCTCTTTAGAACATCCGAACTGGAATTGTTAGATCCAACACCATTTGCTTGTGTTGTTATCCAATCTGGTTCAGTTACACGTGCAATCTTAGAAAGCTGAGGAAACTTTCTCAGGCATTGTTGCTTGGCAAGTCCATTTGTAATCACTGCAAAAAATAACTCACAATGTTACACTTCTCCCTAAAATCAATTCATTCTTCTCCCAAATGATAATGAACTTCAAATGACTTACTAGTATTAAAACTGGCATCCCTATATTTCTGAAGAAAGGGCCAACTACCCCTATTTTTTTATAACCAACTAGCCCTAATTTTCTGTACAGTAATTGTGAAATTCTATGAAATTTCTGGTATTCCAATGTAAAAAAAAAAGGGCAGCCCGGTGCACTAAGCTCCCGCTATGCGCGGGGTCCGGGGAAGGGCCGGACCACAAGCTTTTGTCCATGTCAATAAATTAGTAATTGACATCGACAGAAGCTTATAAAGAAATGGTATGTAGTGTCTTAAGAGTAATAAAGACCTACTACCAATAAATTAACCAGTAAATACATACGCCACGAAGATGGGTACAAGAAAATTCAATCTTCAAAAAGGTAGAACTCTAAACTTAGCCCAAAGGCTTGCAACATCAAACTTAATTCATCCCCTAAAGCTAGCTCCTCCTCCTCCTCCTCCTTTACGACTGACTATGGCTAACATTGAATAATTGAAAAATGAGATTATTAAGGAATACGCATTGAATGCTGAGAGTACGCATTAAATTTCTGATAATAGAGATAAGATAAGAGTTAAAACAGTTAGTTGAGTCTTAAGTATATTTTTGGAAGAATATGGAGGATCTAGTGACCGTAATTATTGTCCACTCAACGCGTACAAATGCTTTTTGAAAAGCGTTAGAAATTGTGGTCAATATTTTTCAAGTACTTCGACGGGCTTTGGACCTTTTTTTGTTATAGGTATTTAATTGGTTCGGAAGATAAACTATTAGTCAAAAACGTGATCGTTGCCACAGATTGCATATAAAGAGAAAGATAGTCCTCTAGGGTGACCGAGAGTGTTACGTGGAAAGGAGCAAGGAGGAGGAGGAGGAGGATGAGGAGCTAGCTTTAGGGGGCGGAATAAAATGATAACGAGATCATGCGCAACACGGAAAGTAACACTCAATTAGATCACATCACCAAAACTTGAGGATTTTTTATTGTGCTCACATCACTAATACTTGAGGATTAGCAAAAAGACCACGGGGCATCATTACTAGATCAAACTTCTTGACAGAAGATCATCGTGCCATATGCAAACAAATACCTAATTATATTATGTTAAACAACATCTGTGTTCTTTTCTAAAGCAATAGGGAACAAAGTTTTTCTAATTCCAAGTGAAGTGACAGCCCACAAATTCATACAATTCACCAGAAAAATAAATGAAACACTCATCTTCTCTATACATTTGGGTGCAAGTAACTTATCTAAACATCCTATATGCTGCCCTACTTGACTCCTCTTTCTCACTATCATCCTTTGTTTTTTTTAAATATTCTTCGAGGTGGGGTGCTTTTTTTTGGGGGCATGAAATGGAGGCTCGCATCCGGGATATTGTACGATAAGAATGTGTCGCCAAGGCTCAAAGGTAAATTCTATAGAGTGGTGGTTAGACCGACCTTGTTATATGAAGGAGAGTGTTGGCCAAGAACGCCCAGGGGCGAATTATGTCCTATTTTTGGGGCACATGAACTCATGGTCATTCCGCAAAATTAGATATTTTATGTAGATATTTTCTAAAATTGATCTAGTATTACTAGCTGGCACTCATGCTACAAATGGCTTAATAGTGCACTTTGTTAAAAACTTGGTTATATTTTGGGGATTTTTTCTCCTTGCACCCATACTCTACAAATCCTAGATTCGCCTCTGAAAACGCCCACGTTCAGAAGATGAGTGTAGCTGAGCTGAGGATGGTCAGATGGATGTTTAGGCATATTAGGAGAGATATGATTAGGAATAAAGTTATACGATACAAGGTAGAAGTGGCCTTGTGGTGAACAAGATGCGGGAAGAAGGACTGAGATGGTTCAAGCATGTGAAGAGGAGGTGTAGAGGAGGTGTGTGGATGCGCCAGTAAGGAGGTTGGCTATAACAGTAGTTAGGAGATGTAGAGGTAGGCCGAAAAAGAACTGGAAGGTGATTAAACAGGACATATCTTCCGCTTACTGAGGATGACCCTAGATAGAAGAGTGAGTGTGCAGGTCGAGAATTACGCTAGAAGGCTGGTAGGTAGCCAAGTGATCTCATTATTAGTATTATTAGTTAGTAACCACTGTTTCTTTTCTTCACTGTATTACTATATGTTGCCTCATTTGTTTTTTATCTTATTATTTTGTTGTCATATTTTTCTTGCTATCATGCTTCACATCCTTGTCTTTTCTTTCGAGCCGACGGTCTATCAGCAGAGGCAGAGCCAGGATTTAAAGTTATTGGGTTCGTGATTCTTGTTCTTTTAAGTTATTGGATTCTAAATTAAGAATTTGTACATATTCAATGAATTTCTTAAGACAAATACGGTGTTTAGATCAAAGTTATTGGGTTTGACCGAACCCTACGTTGGCTCTGCCTCTGTTTACTAGAAACAACCTCTCTACCCCACAAAGGTAGGGGTAACGTCTACGTACATCCTACCCTCCCTCGACCTCACTTGTGGAATACACTGATTATGTTGTTGTTGTGGGGGGGGGGGGGGGGGGGAAGGATTGTTTCTTTAATTTGTTTTCTTTTATATCTAAATGAACTTAGAGGGGAATCAAACATTCTTGACAAAAAAATTATATTAGGGCCAATCTGTGTGTAACTCAATTGACCCATTAAGTAACAGGTACCTCCCATCAACACATGTACCAAGTAACTCTGTTTAACAAGACTTGAACAAATGGAAAGAAATCACCAACTTTTCTTTGCCTTTATTAAAACTTGAACCCTAGTCTCCAATAATCCATGTTAGACCATACCCTGTGGTGCGACATTCTCGATAATAATGAAACTTGTCTAATTGATCGTTTGCTCCATGTTCTGGCTTAGCAACACACAAGCTAGGATCATAAACAAGCAAGAAAAAATTGTGTTGACATCATCATTATTTTCCAAAGGAAGAGAGGGAGATGAATGAACATGCATTGTTTTACTCCTTTGAAGAATGATATTCCTATGACTTGGGTAAGGAGACACCCACAACATGGTGGCCTGATTTATTTTTAAAACACTAGATTTCATAATGTTTTCCCCTTTGCAACTTAGGAGAGACCTCATCTTGTTGGACCAATTACAGATATTTATTTATTAGGTTGGACCATTTACATTTTTTACTGAACTCTTGGGCAAAATCACCACGACCATCCCGTCATTTAGGTATTGCCACATTCTCCTTTGATTAGGCGCAAACCTAGATTCACCGAAAACAAGGAAAATAATAGGTAATACCTTCATGAACATGGACAACACTGATGTATGAATGCAGAGTCGGACACAAAGACGTACCAATGAAGAAAAAAAACCAAGTTATGCAATATAAAGTTTGCCTAGGATAGAAGGCAGCTCCTTTTTTTCACAAGTCAGAAGTCTGAACCATTAATCAACGCATAATAAAATTAAGTTTTAGCCTCATTTAACCCGCAAGGGTAGCCAAGTTGGTGTAGCAGTAGAGCGCGGGACCGCAAGGTCACGAGTTCGATCCCCTGCATAAACCTTCTTGGTTGAGCCTGTCACACATGGCTTGCCAAGTGTGGTTAATCGGCTGACGTGGTTTGCAAGCTATTGCGTCAGCCCGGGGTTTACCCTGTGCGCACTCGAAAGAGTAGCGGCTGCGGGTTCCTTCGTCAACAAAAGTTTTAGCCTCATTTCTAAAAGCAGATCTAGATGCAAACAAAGAAAGTTCTGTGAATTCACAATCGTGAAATGGCTTACAACTCCAGCAGTCTAGGATCAATTAAAACAAGGGTAACCCTAGATCGAGAAGATACACAGTGGCCTCATTTTTGCAGGCTACGTCCCTTAAGCAATTATCCATAAACAGTAACACCGAATGATGAGATTTCCAAGCCTCATTAATTATGTGATGTAATGTGACCAAATATATTTAGATAGGAAACAGGTGCAATAGACTGCTCAGTATAAAGAGGAAATGTGAAACTAAACAAGATAAGGAGTTATTATTACTATGAAATAAAAGAAATACTTTTTCAGTGTCACTGCCTAGAATAACTATCATCAGACTGCAGTTTGCATAACTCACCAAAATGGCGCCAAAGGCTTGAGACAGAGCTTGCACGGACCACATCTGCTGGATCGTTCAAACACGTCAGAATATTAACTGACATGTCACTTTCAAGGGATCGTACAAAATCAATCCGAGTCTCCATTCTGATTGACATGACAAGCATCAACATTTAAGAAATGGAAAAGGGAGAACTGAAAAGATGAAACTATCCACACCAATCTTTGACAATTCAAAATACAATAGCAGATTAGGTTCCTAGAAGATCAATCAATCAACTATTCCTCAATCAAATATTAAGTTGGCATCAACTACATGAATCCTCTATATCCATCTCATTCTGTCACAGCCAATTACTTCCAAATATGTCTTTTAAGGCAAATTGGGTTGTCTAACGGTTCTTAAAACTCACATATATCTCTATGTAAACATAAAATCCTCTAAACAAACTAAAAGGAATCCTAACAACTACCTGAAGTGTTAAGATAAGAAATTACTTAGTGCTTTTTGTCTCTGCTAGGATTGCTTAATGGGCCTGCTTAATGGGCCGAGTTACCTGATACCTATGTTGGTATGAGGTAGCAGGTATCCGGTATCCGGTGGAATAGTCAAGGTGTATGCAAGCTAGCATTACCCCCACTCAACCATCACATCCAAAAACAAAAGGGAAGGAAAATAAGTGCATGGGATGTCTATGTATGACATGGACAGACTATCTTTCACAACCTTTATCATTTTATATGAATATGACTTCAGTGATCACCACATCGAATTTAACATCTGCGTATCTATGGCATTTATTTGGTGGATAAATAAGACCTTTAGGGTCCAATATTTTTCTCCATATAAGTAACTATTATTCGAGGGTCCCTCGGAAACAGCCGTTCTACCTACACAGGTAGAAGTAAGGTTTGCGTACACTCTACCCTCCCTAGACCCCACATTGTGGGATTTCACTGAATATGTTGTTGTTGTAAGTAACTATTATCACAACCATCCTAAGGACTTGCCTTTCAGGTTTTCTTTAGGTGTCCCCAATCCATATTATTCCCATAAGAGTCCTTCATATCAGTCATCCTATTATAATTCTATGCATTACATCTCCATCTATGTGTCATTCTCCTAAAAAAATGAGCTTATATATCTGAATTGCATCTAGTCACCATAATCCTGTCTACTCTCACTTCACCTTTATTCTACTTACGGGGCTAAACTTGTACATCTATAATATGTTACTTCTATTTATCCTGTAACGTTTTCTCTATAACTTCAAATTTGATCGACTCCCTCACTAGATCCTGAGACAAATACCAGAAAAGCCATCCTGTTAAATCAACTTAATTTTAGGGCATAAATCTAATCTTCCTGCAAATAACCAATTTCCATTCAAAATCAAGAAATGAAATAAAAAATAAGCTCAATTTGAAAACCCCATCTCAAAAATGAAACTCAATACCAAGCCATAAGGTCAAAAATAAAAGGACTATAAAAAATATTCCCTCTATCCCAATTTATGTGACAACAGTCGGATTTCGAGAGCCAAATAGTTTAATTTTGACATTAAATTCGGACATGAAATCTTTTAAGGTTTTTGAAATAAAACTTATATATTTAGAAAGTAAAAAAAACTAACTCAAAATATTAAAAATATATATGAAAAATTACGATAAAAAAAAACTTATTTAAATCTCGAAATCGAAATCTGAAGGGTGACACATGAATTGAAACAAAAGGAGTAATTAATATCAGACGAGAAATCACCATGCGACATAAGGGCTCGTTTGGTTGGGAACAAGTTAATTATTCCAGAATTAGTTATTCAGCGATTGTTATCTCACCGCTAGATGTGGGATAAAAATAACACTATAATTTCTGAATAACTAATCCGGGGACTAGTTATGCCGGATTTTATCCCAAACGAACATCGAACAATCTCATCCTTAATTCAATTTCGAGATTAATTATCTCTTACCCCTTGTATCAAACGAGCCCTAACAGTAATACTGGCACTTTCGGGTACACTAAATTTCAAAATGGTGAGGCTAATCCAAAAAAATAGGGATGAAATTACCTTTTGAATCCCACTGAAGAGGGTGGCTTAAACAGAGAGAACTTTGATGCCTCAAATTTAACAGTTGTGTTTTTTACTACAACTAAAATGACAGTCGATGATTATGAGACGAGGTGTGATACATCAGATCACGACAGCTGGAACCATGTCGTGAATAATATTTTATGTTAGCACGGGCCCAAAAGTTTTATGGTACGAACTACGAACTACGAAGTTAGGTTTATGAAATTACATGAATTTCCTTCAAATAGTTATCTTTAATTTTTGTCTAACCATTGAACTTATAACTGACTGGACATAAGTTTTCTAAGAGGGCGGAGCATAAATTATGAGATAGTATGATGAAAAAATATAAATTTGTGTTTGTAAAAAAATTATTTGCGTTAGGAAAAAAATTAAAGACCATCACAAAATTGTGGAAAAATTGCAAACGACCCGTTTTGTGGGTGATTTGCACAAATAGGTTATTTCGCGTAGGTATTTAAAAATTGCTCCCGATTTTGACAATACTTCAGATGACCTATTTAATTATAACAAAACAGAATCACTAAAAACTCGGGAGATATGGAAAAAAAGCCAAAGTTTCTTAGTTGCGGAGATAATAAAGTGATGCAGTAACTTTGACATACAAGTCACGACAAATCAATAGGATTTCATGCTATATTTAAAGTAGATGTTATGTTGGATTATTCACAAATCATACCAGATAGTAATGATTTAAAAGTTACAAACAAAAAGTGGAAAAGATACATGTTTATCGATAAAAAATGATTTTAGGATTCTCAGTTAAATTTGTTAGGAAAGTAAGGTTAAAGACAAGTGAGTCATATCCGATCACGAGCTTTACGAGGGGTTCTCGTTGAACCTGAAGAGAGTAATGCTATGAAAAATGAATGAAAATGACGCAATTATAAGGTAATAAGAACTCAAGAATAGAGATGTGTATTTCAAGCTTAGAGAGCAAAATGTTGCTAGGTTACAAGTGTAGAAGATGTGTATTCCTTCCCCTCGAAGTTATATTTATCCAAAATAAAACTAGACTTTTCAACCCTAAAGTACGAGTGATGAGACGTTTCTCATAACACCAATGTGCCCCTTTGCTTTGGAACGAAGATCGAGGTTGACAGATGTGACGCGAGTTAGTGGGATTAGGGCCAACTATGAAGAACCCCCGGACCCTCACATGCCTGATCATCCTCATGGTGGTCTTGTTTTTCTCAATACAAATAGTCGCCCACATTTAGGGCTCTTCATTTCACAATCCCAGTAAGTGGAAGATCTTTGCAACCGTCGCATAGGAAGAAGTGGAAACGTTGCCGCAATTTTAACGATAAGACATATTATCAAAAACTCATTCAATGCGCCACTCAGCTCATTCGGCGGCGTTTTTTCAATCGCGTCGGATAGATTTTCAAGATTAGGCGTGACTCTTCTCCCTTCAATGGTAATGATAACCTTTTCCTATTCAAATCATGGCTTAGTTCAAACAAAAATCCACTATCTCCTCACTCAAGCCGAACCTTCAAACTCTTGCCATACTTTCCACACCTGTACTTTTCCCTTCTTCTGACCAAAACTTCAGCGATCATGTCATCCTCATCTTCCTCTTATTCCGCACCTTCTTATGTCTATCCCTTTGAGGAACACATTGACATGTCTTTCAACACACCCGTCCACCGGCCGAGAAAGGCTCCCAATCCTCAATGACTCAGGATTGCCAAGATTCTTCCTCCCAGCTTCCAATACCAAAAAGACTTTCGTGTGACCATCGATATGAAATTGTTGATGAAATAAATTATTTGATCACGAGGTATCTCGTCCCCCAAGTTCAAGAAGATTGCGGATGGGGACTCGAGGTTGAGATTCTTGTGGTGGGGGAGGATTCATGCATTACTCATCGTGTTGCCCGTTTCTCCATAGTATACACATATCCCTTTACCTTTGGCTTTCGTCTTCCTGTTCATAAAATTATCGAGGCCTTTTGCCGTTGATATCACGTATGCCTGGGTTAAATAGTCCCACAAGTGTGGCGATTAATACTCTACATCTAATATTTAGTATACCGTGCTAGTGTCGACTTCACCCTTGATCATTTGATCCATCTATATTCTCACGGTTATTTTGGGAAGAAATGATCCATTTTTATCCTGGGGGCACAAGAGGTCTGATCACCAATGTCGAGGACAACTTCGACTGTGGATGGTCTAATAGATTTTGATGATTCACACCAGTCGGCTATTCCACCATTACTTCGAGACTTTCCCCGAGATATGGAACGCTACCCGTAAGTCTTCTTTGGACTTCATCTATTTATTATTATTTTTCTTTTTCCTTGTCTGACCATTTTGTCGTACTCCACAGTCATCTCCGTTGAGCCAAAACTCTTGGGGGGGATTTTTGGATGGGTGATGGAACTCCTGTGAAACCTCCCCGAACATTATTAGAACAGTGAGTCCCATGCTCCATTATGAACGAAGTTTTTTCCTGGTTCGCCCTGTCCAAACCGATCTGGTTGAACCTAGAGTAGGCGTCCAAAAAGTTGAGTAACCCGTGTCCAGCCACGGCATAGACAGTTTGATTGATGCGCGACATAGGAAAGGGGTCCTTCATGCATGGATCGTGTCTATTTGGGTAATCTCACTTCTTTTATATTCCTTATGGCCATAACCAACTCTATGGCTTCCATGTTAAAGTCGTAAAACATAATGCTCGTGGGGACAATTTTCCTTGGTGGTGGTTTATAGGGTACCGAATGGTCTTTCCTCGACTGGCCTTAGTCATACTAGTTTCTCTCTGGCCTAGCCCGCACCCGCTGTCTTAGAAGTCGGGTAAGGGTCGTACTAGTCTCTCGTATTCCTCTATGTGAAGGGCATGATGTTCTTGGATTTCTCATGAAATTGTGGTCACACCTTGATTCGACCGTTAGTTTTAAGGTCATCATCGATTCTTATCTTGGCTATGTATAGTTGATTCACTTTGTTCCAAGTTTTGGCTGGGAATTCTCTCAAGATTTCTTTTAATCTCTGGGACACGTCCAAAATGCCAGGGTTAAATCCATTCATGAAAGGACGGCGGCCCAATCTCAGGGATGGTTGGTAAACTCTCTCATTGGAACCTTACAACAAAACCGCAGAGCAGTTGGCCTTCCTGTTGCTTTATGGTGAAGCTATCCTCCTTATTCATTTTGATTTTGTGAGCCCCAACATGGGCTTTTACTAAAATATTTGCAAGCATAGAAAAATATTTAATAGAATCTCAATAAAATGAGTATACCAAGAAAGTGCTCCCTTTATGAGCATTTGGCTGATTTTTTCAGTATGACAGATTCGAGTGTAGGTACAGGTCGTGTCCTATGATGGAAACTTCTAAAGTGATCACATGCTTCTATGGGTTGGTGGTACCGTCATACTTTGGTATGTCGGGCAATTTGAATCTTTAGGGATAAGCGTCGATGCAACACTTGGTTTATATGGCAACATTCTATATTTCCTTACTCCTGCCGCTTTTATGATGGGTGAGGCCCCGGGTATATTGTCTCATACTGTCGTGCAGCTCTTTTTCAAGGATATGAAGCCTCGTTATGTTATAATCTTGTGATATATGCTCATCCCTCGATTCGCGTGAGTCAACCTCAGAGGTTTCTAGTTCTCTCACAATATGTTGATCAGTGACGGTAGTACCTACTAGGGGTTGGCTTGCGAGGGCAATCAATATATGGTCCATGCGTTGCATGATCTCGGCCTGACTTGTCATCATGACGTTTGTCACACCCGTAGTTTTGCTCATTGTGGGACAAATGCAAAACGAATAGGGGTGCGAGTTAGGCAACTTTGGCCGTGACAAAATGTTACTAATTAATACATTGTCCCTTAACATTCGGTCCAATGCGAGTAGGTGTTGGAGTGGAAACAATGTGGGGTAAAAGGCAGGAACTCTGAGTGAGGGAAGGTTCTTGAGTGAAGGTCGTGTGGTGAGGAGATCATGCGGGTTAGCAAAAGATGTGGAGCAAAAAAGACATGAAGTATGCAATGACATGAGAAATGCAAGTGAAGTTGGCTAAGTGTGAAGGATGGTCAAAGAGTTGACAAAGTCCAAGAAGTTAGCCAAAGTCCGAAAAGTAAATAACGTGTATTGTGGCTAGCAGATCTGGCCAAGGTTCGTGTGAGTGTGCATAACATGAGGGAGGTGTTCAAACACATGTATAAAGACTTGAGGCAGAGTGTTAGCACAAAGAGGTGTGGTAAAAACACTTGACCAAGTCATACACATGGTAAAGGTACAAAGAGACAAGTTGACAAAGTCCAAGACACAAAGTTTGGTCCTATGATCAAGGGGCTTGATGCAGGTGTATGTGGGCGGCTCCTTAGGACATGGGAGATGGTCCAAGACACATACAATGTGGTCTAGTCCATCGAAGAGGGGTTGAACTTGAAGATGTCTTCAAAGACCAAGTCAATCCTAGTTTCTCAGAATGTTGTTGACGGTTCAGGTGCGATTCGGGTTAAATCTAGGTCAAACCATTGCATAGAATGAGGTGAGGTTTGTTTGGGGTGTCCTGAAAGGTTATAGGGTCACTACAAAACTGAGACCAATTCAATATGATCGTTGTAGTTGCTTATGGATAAGGTTTATCGAAACCGGGTTGAGGTAAACCAGAAATGTGCAAAACGTGGTAAATGGTTGGTTGTGTGCAAGTGCGGCTGAGTTAAGGGCTTGGAACTTGTGGATATAACCAAGTCAAGACCAAGAGGTGTACAAATGAGAGAGAGACACGTGGATGTGTCTTCCTTTTTCTTTAGGCCAAAGCAACAACATGTGAAGACATGACTAGCACATTGTGTGTAGTGTGTTAGTGGAGTGTAGTGTTGATTTCGTGTTCCCCATTTGTAAGCATTGCGCTGCCCCTCCCCTTTATTATAAATAGACTAGGTGTTAGTCTAGTTCAAGTATCCATAAAAGGGTCAAAAGATCTAAGTAAGGGATCACCCGAAATGTAACCCAAAAAAGAGGATCGAGTAGGATCCGAACTTTAAAGAAAATTGGTAAGGTTCATTAGAGAGTGAGTCTAGTTGAGTCTTCCAATGGGAATCTGAGTTAGAAATTCCAAACATGTATAGTGTTAATCGAGGTTTGTCCCTTCGACTAAGCCAACGGTAAAAAGCACAAGTGTGTTATTTGCACTTGTTCGAGAGAGGAATAAAACAAAGGTTGGGCATTTGTTGCCCGTAAATGTTTTATGTGTGTTGTTCTTTAATTCCAAAATTATATTCTAAGTTCAATATGTCTAAAGGCTTCTGCAAAGCACTAAGTGCACTCGATGTTAAGTGTACTTAAAGGACGACTTGGGTTGGCAAGTGTAGTTGCTAACTGCCGGACATCATGTTAGGCGAAATTTTTATATTCATTTAACAAGGGTGTGACATTTGGTATCAAAGCCTAAGGGTTCCTAAAAGGTATTTAAAATGTTCCTTTAGTTCGGGTAATGAATCTTAGAATAGTTGGGGGCCGATTGTTGTGAACAATGGCGGAAAGAACTTGCTTGGTGAAGAGAGTCGACGAGGCTATGGATTTGGGTCAGTGGTGTGACAAAATCCTAATCTCTAACACTGTTTTTGGGGTCGGGAACATTAGTGAACTAACTTCCCTAATGTCGGACATGAAAAATGTGTCCGATGAAACCAAGTTCACCATTTCTTTTCGGGATTGAGTGGTATTGATATGGTGAGGCAGTAAAACATAAGAGAACTCATTGGGAGAGTCCAAATCCGTGGCTCGGTTGTTGGATTTTTGTGTGTGTAAATTGGCTTATGTTTTGACCAACCAAAAGCATGACAAACACGAGATTCAAGGAGAAGGTGTTATTGCGGCCTTAACTAGATGTTGCATGATTTGCTAGGGAATTAATCAATGCCCTTAGTAAACATGGGAAAAGAGTCGGTATCTAAACCATGCGCAAACTGATTGCACGTTAGAAATAGAGGTGGACAAGGTTAAGGTGACAAACTCCCGATGTGGTTGCCAAATTCCATAAAGAAAGTGTTGATGGAAGGTGTTACACCCCGTATTTCCAAGAGATTGAGATGAGAACGTACGTAAGGAAATGAGATTTGAATTTTGGAAAGAATGAAAATTCCAGAAAAATCTCGGAACCTCGTGAAGAAAAAAGGTTTATTAATGGGAATTTGATTCTCAAATTTGATATGTGAGACTTTTGGAATATATTGGATTTATGGATTTTTAAGTTTCGGATTTGGTCATGTGGGGCCCACCCGGAAAATTTTACGATTTTGTGGGGCCCACAAGGTTTTCGATATTTTGGCCAAATATGGATATTTTGGGAGATGAAATAATTTTGGACCAATCATAGGGTGACACATGGCACCCCCACTTGTCTTGGTCTTGGAAGACTTTGACTATTTGACCTTAGATATTTTGGAAGACTTGGACGAGATATTTTAGAGACAAGTGGGCCATGTGGGTCCCACTCCACTTGTCTTGCTACTTGGATATACATCTATATATTAGAGAGGGCTTGCAAGACTTGTTCTACACTTAGCCAAATTCCACACAAATATATTGTGTTCCTTTGAGAGCTCTCGGCCAAGGGTCTTTTTGGATGAAAAAAATTCTTCAATCCTTCATGATAAATCCTCAAACTCAAGACTAAGATCCATAATGGAGTGCTAAGCCAAGACAACCCCTTAAACCCCAAGAACTTGGTGTTGGCCGAGAATGAGGGTGTGAAACCCTAAGGTTCCGTCGACTTTTTGGAAGTGAAATACAAAGTGAAGTTGTGTATAAGTTCATAGGGGTCACATATATGTGATTGGAACTTGAATAAGTGGAGCGAAACAAAAACTGCGGACTAATATAGTAGGGGCTGTTTTGGACGATTTTTGGCACTAAAATGAGGTAATAGTTCTTCTTAAATTAAAGTAATTAGATATTACTTATTGTTATGTTTAAGGGATGAATTTTAGTTAAGGAAGAAATGGAAAATAAGATGTGTATGTTATAGATATATTGTTGGACGATTTGAGACAATTTTGTGCCATTGGATTCGTTGGAATTGTTGTCGTTATTTACACGTGTTTCATGTTATATAATGAAGGAAATATTATTGTTGAGAGATTATATAACCTATGTAACATGTTGGAATGAGAATTGAATTAAAAGGGATTAAGGAAAAGGGCTCGGGAATGTTGTTGTTGTTAAGGGCCGAAACTGCCTAAGAATTGTTAGACGTATTGTGTCATTTTTATGGACTGTTTTGGGGCGTTAGAATGCTGGAAATTCAGCCCCTAATATGCATGTTTAATGTGGTAAAATGACTAGTGAAAGTCCTAAAGAATAAGGGTGTTAAAGGCTTCACATTGTACCATTAATAATGGATTAATTGTGGACTGCTTTATGGATCGCTTTATATAGATTGTGGGGCAGAATTTTACACGTCCAGTTAGGCGTGTAATCCCCTTTGGTTAACTGTTGGTTGTGCCTTAAATGTGGCTTGTTAGTTGATAAATTCGGGCCTTGGAAAAGGTGGAAAAGTACGTAGAAACAAAGTAAGTGCTGCCCAAATTTCCATAGAATTAGAGGGCATTGTTCGGTATAAGTGTTATACTAGTAAGCTTGAGGTTGATGTTGCGCCCGTTTTTGATCTTGGGGTCTGAACGGTATCCGCAACATTGCTCTTTGGCGCGATTTCCTGGATGGAGCAATAATGCTGATTTTGAGGAGTCACCACCTAATTATTTAAGTGAATTAGGACACTTGATTTATTGCAATAAAAATACTGCAATTAATCTCCATTTAATGGTCCAGAAATTAATGAGATTACGGATCGAGTTCTTTATTATCCTAAAGGGAAGGGGTTAGGCATCCTTTAAGATCCGCTAACTTGCGGTTATCCGTTCAAACCTAGGTTAATTATTTATTGCCTTTTTATTCTACATATTCTAAGCAGTTTTCATAATTTACAATTACAATGGAATGCAATACAGAATAATAAAGCTAAAATCGAAATAAACTTCGGAACATCTTTTAGCTCTTTTTAGGTCTTCTGCACAAGATGCGTCTCCGGGTACCTGCATAAACACTTAGTAAAAGTGTTAGTAATAGAATACATAATTTTAAAGTAATATAAAGAATTAATAAGTAAAGCCAAAAATAAATCCGTCTTTTGTACAGGGGAGGCCTTGGAAATCAGACGGAGATTCCTTCATCGGCCAATATTGTTAGAAACAATAAAATAAATAAGACCTTCAGATCCGCGCCAAAACAATAATAGTTTTAAACACGGAGGGCTCAGATATATAAAAAATAAAGTGGGACATCCTAAACAAGTCCGGCTGCGAAAATTCGTCATGCCAGCGCATGTTGGTTATCCGGTGCAAGTGGAAGAAATCATCATTGTCCAGAAAGCTTCATTTTATTTTATTTTCCGTCTTTGCAATTGTGGAGGCCTCAAAAATCGACGGATAACTTTTTCATTGGCCAAATCAAATGCAGTATCATGTTCAAACCAGTATATACCAACAGAGTAGTATTTGTTCTAAATCGGTTTAATAAAATAATAAAAGGACAGAATCGCCAAAAATCAGTAGTAACAAATGGCCTAAAATCAGTCCAAATATGGCAAAATTAGTAGAGCGATAGCCATAAAATTAGTAGCAAAAATGAGCCAAAAATCTGTCCAACAGATAACCAAAACAGAGACGAACAACCCAAAAAATGACAGAAACAGTGACCAACATCGCCGGAGATTTTGCGAAGCTCCGCCAGAGTTTTTTTAAAAAAACTCCGACCAAACACCAAAATCGTGCTAAATCAGCCCAACCACAAGAGAAAACCAACGAACCCAAAAAATGATGCAAGATCAAGATCGCAGGATTTTTTATTCCGGCAAGACGCAACAAAAATCAGAAAATCAGAAAAAAACAGTTAAACAAATCAGTCCAACAACACAAAATATAGCAATAAAGATGGAGAATAATGGCAGTGATGACTGGTTCACTGGTGGTTCTGTGGAGAGGAGGTGACGAGTGGTGGTTTGGGTGCTGCTAGGGGGTTCGGTGATGGCTGGGGTGTTCTCCGGTGTTAATGGGTGACGGGATAAAGAGGTGCGGTTGACGAGCAGTGGTTGACGGAGGCGAGGTCTACGTGAATGGGAAGACTGGTGTGTGTGTGTGTGTTTGGAGGGGATAAGGGAGATGGGTCTTGTGCGGCTGCTACTGATGTTGTTGTTAGTGGGTGTTAGGTCGACGAGGAGTAGGCGGGGGGTCAGTGGTGACGGGTGCTGGTTCGCCGGAGCACTGAGCTCCGGTGATGGGCGACGGCGGCGGTTCAGTGACTGGTTTTGAGGGTGAGAGAGATAAAGAGTATGCGGCTGGGTTGATGGAGCAGTGACGGGTTCGCCGGAACTCGCAGCAGTGGCGGGTGAGTTGATGATGAAGATGAAGAGGAGTTAGGAGGGGTGCGACAGCTGGTTCCAAATTAGAATAGGGGTAGTGTTTTATTTATAGGGTAGATATTTAGGTTTAGGGTTTGGTATTTTAGGGGGAAAATAGATGAAAGGTGTATTGGGCCTCAGTTTGGGCTTCGGTTTTTTTGGCGAACTAAACTGATCCAGATTGTGTCTCGGATTGGGCTGGTTTGATAAAAATGCAAAACGGATTAATTATTTAAAAGAAAAAATTATTTAAAGGTATAAAATTATCAAAATAAAAATGCCGACACTATAATAATAAAATGCAATATTTAAGAAATATTTAATGCCTAATTAAAAGTAAAAACGTGGTGTCAATTAATTATTTAAAGAGATGCAAACATTATTAAAATAAAACGACGGTGTAATAATAATAGAAACATAATATTAACAAAGACATCATACTTAATTTAAAATAAAAAGATGAAATGCCATTTTGCGAAGAAATAAACATAGAATATTATGTAAAAATTATAATAAAATGATGATTAAAATGCGGTGTCCTAAAATGCTTAAAATTGCAAGAAATGACTAAAAGATGGGTCAAAATTGAGTGTCAACAACTTGTCTCTCTTTGACCGAATACGATGAAAAAGTTTTCGGACAAAGACGTTGACTTGTAGCCAATTTTGTCCCCATCGTCAGAATTAAAACAAAGATCAAGAAATTGAATGGGCAAAAGCTGATGCAGATTCAAAAAAAATTCCCAGTGTCGAATTATGATGACACTAGGTCGTTGTGATGCCAAAATAAAATACAAAGTTGATGCAGATTTAAAATTTGTCTCAGTGTCGAATTATGATAACACTGGGTCGTTGTGATGCCAAAATAAAAGACAAAGCTGATGCAGATTCAAAATTTGTCTCAGTGTCGAATTATGATTGACGCTGGGTTACAGGTGATGTGGTGCTGTAACAGACAGGGTGTTTGTAGATGTTGATGACGTTATTGCATGGACGCGATGCAGATGTCATCGTTGCATAGACGGAGCATAGATGAAGCCGTTGCATAGGCTTACATGAAATAGCGTCGTTGCATAGACGCGATGCAGATGCTCGTCGTTGCATAGACGAAACATAGATGAAGTCGTTGCATAGGCTTAGAAGATATGGTGTCATTGCATAGACGTGATGCAGATGCTCGTCGTTGCATAGACAAAACATAGATGAAGTCATTGCATAGGCTTAGAAGATATGGCGTCGTTGTATAGACGTGATGCAGATGCTCGTCGTTGCATAGAAAAAACATAGATGAAGCCTTTGCATAGGCTTAGAAGATGCTGTGCCGTTGCATAGACGCGATGCAGATGCTCGTCGTTGCATAGAAGAAACATAGATGAAGTCGTTGCATAGGCTTAGAAAATATGGCGTCGTTGCATAGATGCGATGCAGATGTTCATCGTTGCATAGACAAATAATAAATGAAGCTGTTGCATAGACTTACATGAGATGACGTCGCTGCATAGACGCGATGCATATACTCGTCGTTGCATAGACGAAACATAGATGAAGCCGTTGCATAGGCTTACATGAAATGACGTTGTTGCATAGACGCGATGTAGATGTTCGTCGTTGCATGAACGAAACATGATGAAGTCGTTGCATAGGCTTACATGAAATGGCGTCGTTACATAGACGCGATGCAGATGTTTTTCGTTGTATGAACGAAATATATATTAAGTCGTTGCATATGCTTACATGAGATGGCGTCGTTGCGTAGACGTGATGCAGGTGTTCGTCGTTGCATGAACGAAACGTGGATGAAGCCATCAAGAAAGCGGCTATCGCATGACGCCGATGCAGACGACGCAGATGTTCGCTGCCGCATGAACGAAACATAGATGAAGCCGTTGCATGGGCTTACTTGAGATGACGTCGTTGCATAGACACGATGCAGATGTTCGTCGTTGCATAAACGAAACATAGATGGAGCCGTTGCATAGGCTTACATGAAATGACGTTGTTGCATAGACGCGATGCAGATGTTCGTCGTTGCATGAACGAAACATGATGAAGCCGTTGCATAGGCTTACATGAAATGGGGTCGTTGCATAGTTGCGATGCAGATGTTCGTCGTTGCATGAACGAAACATATATGAAGCCGTTGCATAGGCTTACATGAGATGACGTCGTTGCATAGACGTAATGCAGATGTTCGTCGTTGCATGAACGAAACGTGGATGAAGCCGTTGCATAGGCTTTTATGAAATGCGTCGTTGCATAGTCGCGATGCAGATGTTCGTCGTTGCATGAAGGAAATATGGATGAAGCCGTTGCGTAGGCTTACATGAGATGACGTCATTGCATAAACGCGATGCAGATGTTCGTCGTTGCATGAACGAAACATAGATGAAGTCGTTGCATGTGCTTACATGAGATGGCGTCGTTGCATAGACGTGATGCAAATGTTCGTCGTTGTATAGACGAAACATAGATGAAGCCGTTGCATAGGCTTTTATGAAATGCGTCGTTGCATAGACGCGATGCAGATGCTCGTCGTTGCATATACGAAACATAGACGGTTCATTGCATAAGCTTAGATGAAAGCGCCGCTGCATGGACGCACTGCTTGCGGACTCGCATGGGTTGAGATAACGTCATTGCATAAACGTTGTGCGTTTGTAACCCGTGACGTGGCTGATTGTCTCCCGCTTTCGAGCATATGAAGATCTCGCTTCAAAGAAAACTTGTGAGTTTTAGGAAATGAGTGGTCGATTCGCGTCAACTTTGTAGCTTTTGCTCGACGCTGTACGCCGACTTAAGCAAAAGTTTAGTGCATAACTGTTAAGGCAAAAATGATAACGCATGAATTTATAAGCAATGTAATTGTATGAGTAGAATGTTATCCTGTAAAACGTGATGGCGATTGTATTGATGTGATGCTGTAAATGCTGAGATTTCTTCCTTGCACGGACGTGTTGAATATTGTGAATGCTTGATGAATGCTGTGAGTGCTGATGCAGTCTCTGTGCGGACTTGCTGGATGCTGTGAATGCTTGCTGAATGCTCTATGCGGGCTTGCTGGATGCTGATTGCTGATGTAGTCTCTACACGGACTTGCTGGATGCTGTGAATGTTTACTGAATGCTGCGATTGCTGATGTAATCTCTGCACGGACTTGCTGGATGCTGCGAATGCTTGCCGAATGCTACGATTGCTGATTGCTTTTGGAATTCTTATTAGGATCTCTTCACGGTGCATTTCCCAAAATTGTCCCAGTTTTCATTATGCGGGGCCGTGGGCAAGACTTAACTCTGGCGGAAATTGCTCATATCTCTTTTCAGAATAATCAAACGCATTCTGTCGCACGCGAGCCAATGAGAAGATTTCTAATGGTGTGACCGAAACCGATTTAGGCCGCCTACGTATCCCGCTGAGGGAATCAGGTTAAGACGTAGTTCGTGATGCAAAAAATGATTGTACAATTTTAAAAAATGATACCGAAACCAATGTGGCTATCTACGTATCCCGCTGATGGAATCACGTCAAGAGGTAGTTCGTGATGCAAAAAATGAGAATTTTTATATATGTATTTTTTTTGAAAAGTGGAAAGACAGCATCACGTTCTGACTTTAGTTGATACCAACAATTAGTATTGTGCTTAGGAATTCCGTTATTTACTTTCAGTCTAACCGAAACTGACTCCTGGGTAATTCCTATAGTTTCAAATGGTACCTCAGACACCTAAGTATCGACACACTTGTTTGCAGCCAAGGTTTCGAACTACACGTAATCTCACGTTTCAAATGCCCTAACTGAAAGAAAGTCTCATTTCTCACATATATTTCAGTATTTTGAATTTTGGGACGTTTTAGAGAAGTACACTCACACTCAAAAGGATGTTCAATGCATGCAATTGTGATACCATAGGTGTTACACCCCGTATTTTACAGGACATGGTGTAAGAACGTAGGTAAGAACTCACAAGTGTTAAGATTTGAGGCTTGTAAAAATTTATCGGAATTATGAAATTTTCGGGAAAACGTATTATTGTGACGAATGGGAGGGCGACACGTGTCACCCCCCTTATGATGCCTTGGTCGAATTTAGGCATGGCCAATAAGGTCAATTAGTCTTGATATTTTTGTAAGACTTCATCTAAACCACCCATTTGGTTACATCTTGTCCCTCCATGACCCTTTATTACACTACTAGTAGCAAGAGAGAGCCAACACTTAGCCATATTTCTTGAAAATTTGAAGAACTCTTGGAAGAGGCTCTCGGGTTCACTATAGGAAAGGAAGAAAAAAAATTCGTTTCTTGACCATTTGATTCCACACTTTAAACCAAGGTTCTTAGGTGTATTGTAAACACATCTCTATAGAAAAATCTTGGAAAGAGAGAGTTTTCGGGTTAGTCGCAAAGTGAAAACCTAATGGTCTTTCTAGGTTTTGTTTGAGGATTTGAAGGATAATTGTTGGTGTTGTTCTAAGGGTATCAACAAGGGATTGAAGTGTCTTGGAGAGGTTCTAAACTACTAAGGAGCGACTTCGGATTGGAATTTGGATTAAGAATCGTCGAGGTATAATCTTGTTCTTTGAAGTGTTACAAGATTATTTATTATGTTGTTAGCTTTACATGTTGCTAGTATGTAGTATATGTGTAGAAGTTTATAATGATTATGGATCGATTTTAGCCTTGGAAATCCGAAATGTAATGTAAGTCATGATAAGTTGGATTACAATTTAATCGTTGTTAGAATCGTCGCATGTTATTGACTTGAAGATTATGGTAGTTATAATCAAATGCGACTTGATATCATATTATGCTACCAATTTGGATTGAAATGGAAATTGAATAAGAATTGGTAAGGTTGAACTCAAGGTGGCGAATTTGGACTTTTAGTTTGTTTTTCATTCAGATTGGACTACTTTCTAAATTGTGAGCCAATTGGGTCATTTAGTTTTTATTTGTATTGGAGTACCTTATAGAAATTGTGAGCCAATTGGGGTTGTTTGGTTATTGTATTCGGCCTTGAAAAAGGTGGCAAAGTAAGTAAAAACAAAGGAAGTGCTGTCCGATTTTCCGTAGAATTTGGCGACTTAGCACTTAGAATATTCTACGTTTGAAGTAAGAGGTTAATGGACGTATTGTGACCATGATAGGTTGAAGTACTAAGTATAGCGTATCTTACTTGAAGAATGGAGTAGCTCAAGGTTGATGTACTTTGGAGCATATTGCTACTTGTCGACAATCATCGCGAGGTATGTGAACCTCTTCCTTCCTTTGGCATGATTCTATGTATGGAATATACATGTGGTATCATTTCATGTTTCCTGTTACTCTTAGAAGTTAAGAGGTAGTTGTGTGATCTACTCTATGTAGAACTTTTCCTATCTTTGAGCATGACTAGTTGCACGTATGTAGTACGGTAGACGTACAACACCTTGATATCCTTTACTAGTTTGTGAATAGCCAAGTCGGGGGAGTTGGGAGATTAACTCACTTCTTTGAAAGTATAAAGGATGTCTTGAGTTTTATTAAAGTTAAGGGACTTGAAGAGTTTTAAAGTATGTGATACTTGTTCCGTTTTAAACGCATAAGTCCCTTGGATAGGAAATTGTTTTTGGCTAAGGTATAAAGTGAATATAACGGCTTTATGGGAAGTTAGTTATATTTGCTTTATGGAAAGATAAGTGATTTGATTTTAGTGAAAAGGCCACTTGTTTTTAAGGCATTAATTGCCTAAGGTTTTATAATAAAAGGAGTCACTTGTTTTCTAAAGGTTAAGAGACTAATTGTATTTTTGAAAGTTATGAGAATTGATTTGAAAGTATTTAATACTTGGTTTCAAAAAGTAGAAGTCTCTTGGTTATAAAAGGAACGTGTTGGTCTAAACCATAAAGGGTTATAACGGCTTTATGGGAAGTTGGTTATAACGGCTTTATGGAAGGTTAAGAGAATGGTTTTCCCTAATAAAGTAATCAAAGAAATAACTTGTGTTAAGGAAGGGCAAATTGTTTTAAAGGTACCAATTGCTTAAGATTTTTTTATAAAGAAGTCACTTGATTTAGAAGCCGGTAATTGTATTTCTAAAAAGGTATTGTGACTTGTCTTGAAATGTGGATAGGACTTGATACTACGGTTGTTAGTATCGGGATAGTTTTATTTGGAAAGGAGTCTTTTGAAAAGAATGTACGTACGTAGTACTTTGGCTTGTTAAATGAGAATTATTCTATTTGTGCCTTGATAAGTACTTTGGCTTGTTAATTGAGAATAATTCTATGTGATGCCTTGATTAGTACTTTGGCTTGATTAATTAAGAATTAGTCTAAATGTGCCTTGATAAGTACTTTGGCTTGTTAAATGAGAATTATTCTATTTGTGCCTTGATAAGTACTTTGGCTTGTTAATTGAGAATAATTCTATGTGATGCCTTGATTAGTACTTTGGCTTGATTATTTAAGAATTAGTCTAAATGTGCCTTGATAAGTACTTTGGCTTGTTAAATGAGAATTATTCTATTTGTGCCTTGATAAGTACTTTGGCTTGTTAAATGAGAATTATTCTATTTGTGCCTTGATAAGTACTTTGGCTTGTTAATTGAGAATAATTCTATGTGATGCCTTGATTAGTACTTTGGCTTGATTAATTAAGAATTAGTCTAAATGTGCCTTGATAAGTACTTTGGCTTGTTAAATGAGAATTATTCTATTTGTGCCTTGATAAGTACTTTGGCTTGTTAATTGAGAATAATTCTATGTGATGCCTTGATTAGTACTTTGGCTTGATTAATTGAGAATTAGTCTAAATGTGCCTTGATAAGTACTTTGGCTTGATTAATTGGGAATTAGCCTATGTGTGCTGGTGATAGCCTTTGAGTGCAAGTATTATGGTTTATTACGATGCCGCGACTCTCGGTTGGATCGCTTGTCTTGTAAGTACTTGGACGCAAGCGGTGATGTGGGATTCCACGCATGCTCGCTTATTTGTAGTACTGGGTTAAATTCTGATTCTTATAGAAGACATGGTAGTGCTTTGTTTGTTGACGCCCACGAGATAGTGGTAAGAGTATAAGTGAGGGGTAAACCCCAAAGATGCTATACCACCTTCTCCAGGGTAAGAGTATAAGTGAGGGGTAAACCCCCAAGACAATATACCACCTGCTTGATTTGTATAATTGTCGGTACACATAGGGTAAGAGTATAAATTAGGGTCAAGTCCCAAGACGTTATAACACCTTCTCCAGGTAAGAGTATAAGTGAGGGTAGACCCCAAGATGCTATACCACCGCTTTACCAACTTCTCCGTGGTAAGAGTATAAGTGAGGGTAGACCTCAAGACGCTTATACCACCGGTGGGACTTGGTGTTCATGTATGCCTATTGGCGTATTATTATATCCTGGACTGTCGACAGTGATGTGGGATTCCACGGGCAGGAGATATATATATGTGTTGTGTATGTGTACGCCGACTGTGAGGTGGGATGCGCGGCGCGACACGTGATTATATTTTACACTTGTAGTCGGCGGTGATGGGGATTCGACGGACACGCTTGATATTAGTGTGACTTGATCGCTTCAAAGATTGGGCCGGTTAGTAAATGTGCCCTTCTTAAAGGGCCGGATTATACTTATGAAAGATAAGTTAAGTATATAGTAATGAACTTAATGATTTTTCCTAATCACGTGCGTAAGAATGTGGCTATAACTTTTATTGAAAATGGGAAAAGATAATAAGGTGCGATTAAGTTCATAAGTGGTAATGACACGGCAGGAGCTGGTATGTATTTTTATACTTGTCCTTGTCATTCTTTTGTACGATTATGATCCGCATCAGACGTTATTTCGCTCCATATTCGCACTGTTGCATCGAATTTCTTCGGGCCGTGCGTTACGCCCGCAGTTTAGGTACGCCAGGATCCGCGAGCTAGGATCCGGTTCAAAGAAGTCGAGATGGCTCCAGTGTTCCGGAGTTGTCACGTTTATGTTTATTCAGGGGTACGGCGGGGCCTTGTCCCGCCACAGTTGTTATGTTAAAATTCTTAGAGGTCTGTAGTCACATATTGTGGGTCAGTTTGTAAAAGAAATGAGGCAAATGCTTCGGTTGTATTTATATATGTTCAGGAAGGTAGCCTATCGGCTAACTTTGTTGTTTTACTTTCGATGTTTTATTTATAAGTTTCGTATATTCCGCTGATTTTCTCTCGATGTTTACTGTAGGGTGCCTGTAGGGCACCGCCGGCCCCGGGTCTGGTCGCGACAATAGGCTTGATCATCACGTAAGTATCCACTAATGTGAGAACCTCGCATGAGATCATGTAGGCTTGTCACGCTCAGAATGTAGGTTTGGGGAAGGGATGAATATCATTTGGGTAAAAAGTGACTAATCCTTCCTCGAGCGTTGACTACGCCTGCTTGATATTTGTGTGCTTTAATGCCGACTGCTTTTTTTGTCCCGTTTTACATTCCGACTTCTTTTTGAATATTTCGTTTGGAGCCCCCCTTTTTTTCCAAAGTTATTCTCTCATTTTTATTCATTTTTTTTATAATGTCGGGGCTTTTGATTTCTTCTTTTTGTGAAGTCATCATTTGTGTTTTCTTTTCCCTTTTGGGACTTTGACAATTTTTGTCTTTGCAAATTTCGACGCAGAATTTTGTCAGCCACTTGCACATTTCTAAAGCGCTCAAGGAGTTCGGGCCAAGAAAGGGATAATGCGTACGCACTCAGAAAGAGTATAGGTGTAATATGCGGTTGTCGAAAAAATAGGTTTAGGCTCAAAGGGGTGTACTAGGGATAATGTTATTTGGTAGGCTGAAAAGGCTCAAACGGGTCAAAGAAAGTCTACGATCATTTCCTACACCGAGTATTACTCAGGATTTTGCCTCAACAAACATTCGAGCCAAGTTCTAGATCACAATGCAATGCAATTGAACTTATTCTAAAACTCACCACACAATGCACATGAAACGATGATGTTGGTTTCGTTCTTATCTTGAAAGCATGCAAGACAATGTCATTAAAGGTGTGCGTGAGAGGTACCAAAAGAATCTATGGTTTACCACGAAGTCAACTCATATTGATTATTACTCGTTCTTTCCTATGCACACTCCTAACTGTGTTGGTATCAACCAAGTCAAACAATGATACTTAAAAGAGCTTTCTTTTTTTCTTTTTTTTTAATGCTTTTTGAATAAAATATTTTTGTATTTTTTTAATAAATGGTACTGAACCCGAGTAGGGCTGCCTATGTATCTCATCTTTGACGAGAATCAGGTGTGCGTAGTTCGTTCAGATATATTATAAAACGTATGATTTAAAAAGAATTTATTCATGAAAGAAATGCAAAAGTAAAAGTTGTGCAAAACAAATGATTGTTCAATATAAGACTAATGCAAAGTAAAAGGAATGTAATGAAAAAATGAATGACTGTGATAGAATGAATGAAATGCATGAATGAATGTATATGATTGAATGATTGAAATGCAATAATGAATGTCCGTGATTAGATAAATGCAATGAATGAGTGAACCAAATATGTCCCTTTTTTTATGTGGTGTTGAACCCTAGATGGGGTTGCCTACGTATCACACCGTATGGTGAGAATCAGACACGCGTAGTTCGGGATGATTATGTTGTAAAATGCATGATAAAGAATTATGTAATAAATACCAGACATATCAATTGAATTTGCAAATATGTATAAAGATACAAAATATAGGACCCAGAGCGATGCTTCGTTGAATCTGGTATAAGCTGACTTCTTTCCGTCAACATAACTCCAGCTCATTCTTGTGATGATTTATTTTTGTTTTTTTTTTGTTTTTTTTGTTGTTGTTGTCTGCCCTCGACTATTTGCGATGACAGCCTTCCTGCAAAAAATATGATAAATGGGTGAGAGTAGGCAAGCCACAAAAATAAAAAAATATAAGGGTGTGGCAATATAGTCAAAGAATCCCCTGATTGGTTCGACCGGACTGGTGGTTGATGCTTCACAAAGTCCAGATCGCGCTGTTCAAGAGCGATTTACGCAGTAGAAGCCCTGATTGCAATGTGACAACGAAAAGTGTAAAAAAAGGCAAATGCTCGTGGCTGGAGTTATAAGCACATAACATGATATGTACATGGGTTAAAAGGGTAATTATTGCATTAAATAATATGTACAGAATTGCTAGCGACAACAATAGTAAACAAAAGCATGCAAATCAAGCGCGCGCCCTAATATGCATGAGACCTCTCTTATGCCAGATGTCGGCCTAAACGCCAGATATGCGAGATTGGGATAGATTGACCAAAGTTGCAAAACATTAATGCTTTTGTTGGAAATGGCGATCAAATGACGGTACACTTTTTCCAATTTCGGCGTGTCATGACCAGACTTGGATCCGTCTATCATCATCACGCTACACATAGTATGCTAATGGGTCGTTGGTTGTGAAACCCGTCGACAAGTTTGGTGGATTTCTAATTGTGGCGTTAATATCAAGGATTAACCCACCTAAGGTTTATGCATGCATAACTTAATAAAAAAAGGTGGTATAGCTCTATCTTAAGCTTTCTAAGATTTTGATTACTAGACGCAAGGTTCCCGAGCGGACAACTCGAGTGAGAAGGCTACGCGGCCACCAGTTAGACCGGGCACTCCACGTATATTACCAACTCTCCTAAATTTGGGTTTTGAAGAAAGAATTTTGCTGATTCACCCAGCGCACCTCGCATGTAGTGTGTGATAGTGTGGATTTTCCAGAGTGGAAGAAATATGAGCGAAATGTCAGTTTAAGGAAAGCAGTAAAGCAAATAGCAATTAAAATAAATAAAACAAAATACAACACACAAAAATTAAATGCAAAATAATGCCAAATAATAACCCTAGGTCTGCTATGGTCAAGAACCTTAAATCCCAGTGGAGTCGCCATGCTGTCGCGCCCATTTTTTACCTCGGGGTCTGAACGGTATCCGCAACATTGCTCTTTGGCGCGGTTTCCTGGATGGAGCAATAATGCTGATTTTGAGGAGTCGCCACCTAATTATTTAAGTGAATTAGGACACTTGATTTATTGCAATAAAAATACTGCAATTAATCTTCATTTAATGGTCTGTAAAATTAATGAGATTCTGGATCAGGGTTCTTTATTATCCTAAAGGGAAGGGGTTAGGCATCCTTTAAGATCCGCTAACTTGCGGTTATCCGTTCAAACCTAGGTTAATTATTTATTGCCTTTTTATTCTACATATTCTAAGCAGTTTTCATAATTTACAAATACAATGGAATGCAATACAGAATAATAAAGCTAAAATCGAAATAAACTTCGGAACATCTTTTAGCCCTTTTTAGGCCTTCTGCACAAGATGCGTCTCCGGGTACCTGCATAAACACTTAGTAAAAGTGTTAGTAATAGAATAAATAATTTTAAAGTAATAGCAAGAATTAATAAGTAAAACTAAAAATAAATCTGTCTTTTGTACAGGGGAGGCCTTGAAAATCAGGCGGAGATTCCTTCATCGGCCAATATTGTTAGAAATAATAAAATAAATAAGACCTTCAGATCCGCGCCAAAACAATAATAGTTTTAAACACGGAGGGCTCAGATATATAAAAAATAAAGTGGGACATCCTAAACAAGTCCGACTGCGAAAATTTGCCCTGCCAGCGTATGTTGGTTATTCGGTGCAAGTGGAAGAAATCATCATTGCCCAGAAAGCTTCATTTTATTTTATTTTCCGTCTTTGCAACTGTGGAGGCCTAAAAAATCGACGAATAACTTTTTCATTGGCCAAATCAAATGCAGTATCATGTTCAAACCAGTATATACCAACATAGTAGTATTTGTTCTAAATCAGTTTAATAAAATAATAAAAGGACAGAATCGCCAAAAATCAGTAGTAACAAATGGCCTAAAATCAATCCGAAAATGGCAAAATTAGTAGAGCGATAGCCATAAAATTAGTAGCAAAAATGAGCCAAAAATATGTCCAACAGATAACCAAAACAGAGACGAACAGCCCAAAAAATGACAGAAACAGTGACCAACATCGCCGAAGATTTTGCGAAGCTCCGCCAGAGTTTTAAAAAAAAAAAACTCCGGCTAAACACCAAAATCATGCTAAATCAGCCCAACCACAAGAGCAAACCAACGAACCCAAAAAAATGATGCAAGACCAAGATCGCCGGATTTTTTATTCCGGCCAGACGCAACAAAAATAAAAAAATCCAAAAAAAACAGTTAAACAAATCAGTCCAACAACACAAAATATAGCAATAAAGATGGAGAATAATGGCAGTGATGACTGGTTCGCTGCTGGTTCTGTGGAGAGGAGGCGACAGGTGGTGGTTTGGGTGCTGCTAGGGGGTTCGACGATGGCTGGGGTGTTCTCCGGTGTTAATGGGTGACGGGATAAGGAGGTGTGGTTGACGAGCAGTGGTTGACGGATGCGTGGTCGACGGGAATGGGAAGACTGGTGTGTGTGTGTGTGTGTTTGGAGGGGATAAGGGAGATGGGTCTTGTGCGGCTGCTACTGATGTTGTTGTTAGTGGGTGTTAGGTCGACGAGGAGTAGGCGGGGGGTCAGTGGTGACGGTCTTGGTTCACGAGCACTGAGCTCCGGTGATGGGCGGCGCGGCGTTGGATCGGGTTACGAGGTGAGAGATAAGGAGTATGCGGCTGGGTTGATGGAGCAGTGGCGGGTTCGCCGGAACTCGCAGCAGTGGCGGGTGAATTGATGATGAAGATGAAGAGGAGTTAGGAGGGGTGCGACGACTAGTTTCAAATTAGAATGGGGGTAGTGTTTTATTTATATGGTAGATATTTAGGTTTAGGGTTTTGTATTTTAGGGGAAAAATAGATGAAAGGTGTATTGAGCCTTATTTTTTGGGCTTCGGTTTTTTTGGCGGACTAGACTGATCCGGATTGTGTCTCGGATTGGGCTGGTTTGATAAAAATGCAAAACAGATTAATTATTTAAAAGAAAAAATTATTTAAAGGTATAAAATTATCAAAATAAAAATGCCGACGCTATAATAATAAAATGCAATATTTAAGAAATGTTTAATGCCTAATTGAAAGTAAAAATGCGGTGCCAATTAATTATTTAAAGAGATGCAAACATTATTAAAATAAAACGACGGTGTAATAATAATAGAAACATAATATTAACAAAGACATCATTCTTAATTTAAAATAAAAAGATGCAATGCCATTTTGCGAAGAAATAAATATAGAATATTATGTAAAAAATGCAAAAAAATGATTATTAAAATATGGTGTCCTAAAATGCTTAAAATTGCAAGAAATGACTAAAATCTGGGTCAAAATTGGGTGTCAACAGTTGATAGGAGTGTTATTGCCATTTTAGGTTGGAGTACTACGTGTAGCATAGTCTACTTGGCTAAGGAATAGTCGATGAGGTTGAAGTACTTTGGAGCGTTTTGCTACTTGTCGTATTGGTTAGTCGTCACGAGGTATGTGAACTTCTTCCTTCTATCGACATGACTATCCTTGAGTATACTTGCCTTGTTATTGGAGTATACAGGACTTGTTTCTTGAAGTATACTTGCCTTGTTATTTGGAGTATACTTGACTTGTTTTCTTGAAGTATACTTGCCTTGATTTTGGAGTATACTTGACTTGTTTTCTTGAAGTATACTTGCCTTGTTATTTGGAGTATACTTGACTTGTTTTCTTGAAGTATACTTGCCTTGTTATAGAAAGTATTCATGTTATTGATTTTATGCTAAAGGCATGTCTAGAATATTCTTAAGTTCTTACCAAGTCTTATGGGGGATGTTAGTAAGAGTCGTTAGGAAGTATTGGAGTCGAGTTGACCTTGGTAATTTACTACACTAATGAGAATAGGTATCAAACAAGCCATTGAAGCGTTAATGAAATGTATCGACAATCAATTATATTGAAATGAGTAGAATTCTCCAACTGCATAGAAACTAAGATAAGACAAGATTGTATTACATTTTTTAGATCATGGTTGTTTTAACAAGATCGTTATAAACGAGTATAACCTATTCACGGCTCCTATAAGTATAAATTCTGAAAGTATAAGAGACTTGATTTTCGAAAGTATAAGAGACTTGATTTATTTGGAAGTCATGAGACTAGTTTTATTTGAAAGTTATGAGACTTGATTTATTTGGAAGTCATAAGACTAGATTTATTTGAAAGTACATGAGACTTGATTTTGAAAGGAGACGTCACTTGATTTAAATGTATAGGTTACTTGATTTTAAAGAGGAGGAGTAACTTGATTTAAAGGTATAGGTTACTTGAGTTTTGAAAGAAGAAGTGACTTGATTTAAAGGCATAAGTCACTTGGTTTTAAAAAGTGTAAGTAACTTGGTTTTAATGGTGGAAGAATTTGGGTCCAACGCCCTAATACTTCATGAAATGATTCTTTTATAAAGAATAGATGTACATAGTACTTTGGGTTCGAATTCCCTAAAATTTCATGACACGATAATGCCTTGGCTTCAAAAAAGAAGAAGAGAAAGACGTGATTATTTAAAGGAAAGATGTGATAGCACCTTAATTTCATAAAAGTTGTTATAACGGCTTTTATGGAAAGTCAAATGATGGTTTAAAATCTCTATGGTATATGAGATGGTGGTACCTTGGGTTGTCTAATTGAAAGGTATAAATTACTTGGTGTTAAAAGTATACTTGAATTGATTTGAAAAGTATAACTTACTTGAGTTTAAAATGTGTAGTAACTTGACTGTAAAAAAAAAATGGAAGTGTCTTGATACTACGGGTGTTAGTGTCTTGGTTGTTTAAAAGGAAGGCATGGTATTGTCTTGGTTATGTTGAAAAGAAGGCATGGTAATTGTCTTGGTTTGTTTAAAAGGAAGGCATGGTAATTGTCTTGGTTTAAAGGAAAAGCATGGTATTGTCTTGGTTTGTTTAAAAGGAAGACATGGTAATTGTCTTGGTTTAAAGGAAAGGCATGATATTGTCTTGGTTTGCTAAAGTGATGGTTATTTCATTTTATGATAATGAGAGTCAAAAATGATTTACTTGCATATGGTTATTCATATAGACATTCATGCAAGTGTTATATTTCCACATCACTGCGTCCCTTACTAGGGGGCCGACAACATTACTATATTATTCCATGGACTTGCGATCCATGATGCGAGCTGATATAGATGTTTATGCGGGTCCAAGGACTCATGCGGGTGAAAAAGTCCCATGATATTATTCCATGGACTAGCTCTCCATGATGCGGGTATAGATATATACTCATTGCGGGTCTACAAGATCCATGCGGGTGAAAAAGTCCCAGGATAGGATTGCATAATAATTTCGAGGGCGGATGACCCTGATCTTGACATGGCTTTCATATTTTGAAATGGTATTGGTTTCATATTTGAAAGGGGTACGGTTGATTTCATATATTTGCAATGGTATTTGGAAATAATACAGAGGATCTCGCTTTTAAAAGGTTCAGTTGACTCTCATTACTCTACTTTTAAAAAGGGCACAGTGTACTGGTACTTGATTGTTATACTTGTCTCTTGTTATTTGTTTGGCCTGTTACAATTACAGTGATACAGTAGTACATGAGTACAGTGATACCAGGTACAGTTGGCTCTTGTTTTATATGACACGGTAGGATCTGATATTTGATTTTCATACTTGCCCCTGTCATTCTTTTGTACAGTTATGATCTTGTTACTGTACTTTATTTCCGTTCCATACTTAGTACTTGTTGTACTGACCCCCTTCGGGGGGCTGCGTTCATGTCCGCAGGTCTAGGTACTCAGTTGTGGATCCGCGAGCTTAGGATCCTTGTTCAACATTTTGAGATGGCTCCAATGTTCCAGAGTTCGTCATTATGACTAGGTATATTCAGGGGTACGACGGGGCCTTGTCCCGTCATAGCTTACTGTCCAAACTCTTAGTGGTATGTATTCATATGTGGGCTGGACTGGTGTGAGTTGTATTTACATGGTTGTACAGTGTAATCCCATTTGGGGTGTTATATATTATGGCAGCCTTTCCGGCTTTGCCTTTGTTTAGAAAAAAATGAGTGTTATTTATCTTCCGCGAGTTACTTGTGTTGTATGGGTAGAAGGGTGCCCAGGCAGGACACCAGTCGCGGGCCCGGGGTTTGGGGTGTGACAGAAGGAGATGGAACTTTCAATTGCAACGCTTGCCGAGAAAGATGGATATGCGGACCAATAACATGGAGCAAATGATTCTGTTCCAAAAGATGTTGACATTCAACATGGTGTTCATTCTTGTTGGAGAAATGGGAGAAGCCGCTTGAAGGATGGACGAATTGCGGGCTAATTGTGCTCGTTTGTTGTCAAAATTCTTGGAGGAAATGGGACCATGTTGCTGTTTTGACTTGTTCAAATTCATGTTGAGCAAAGTAAGGGAGTTTGTTTACAAGTGCTTGCCTTATTTGTCTCATGAAGTTGGTACACAAGAGGAGATTGTTGACCTATGTCGCGGATATTATTCCAAGGTGTTGTGAGCCATGTGAAGGGTTCACTTTGTAAGTGTTATTGCTTATGTGATTCGGACAAGGTGTGTTCGATATTTAGGTGGATGAGATGCTGCCTTGACTCTTTAATTGAGTCATGTTCGAGGACTACGAAAAATAAAGTATAGGACGTCCAAAAAGATACTTACTTTGAGTCCCGAATGGAGATAGACTACACGAGGGAAGGTGCGGGTATATTGTTACACCCCGTAATACCAGGGCAACTAATTGAGAACGTGATTTAGGATGTAAGACTTGAACGTTGGAAATGAAGTATAATTACATTTTCTTAAGAAAATATTTCAAAAATGTGAAGACGATAATTTATTAACTTGGAGTTTAATACTTCTAATTGGATTTGTGGAATTAGTATTGAATTACGAAGTATTGGAATTGATAATATGGGGTCCGCCGAAAATTTCACAATTTGGGGGGGGGGGGGGGTTCGAAAATTATAATATTTTGGACTAATAGGAGGGTGGGTGACACGTGTCACCCCTCCACTTGTCTTGCTAAGATGACAACACTTTAGATATTTTGAGAAGAGGAGGACAAGTGGACAAATGGGTCCCACTCCACTTGGCCATACCCTTGGCTATACATATCCAAGTCTTGCAAGACTTGGATCATTTCACACTTCACCCAAATGAGCTCTCATCTTCTCCCTTTAGCTCAATATTTTCGAGAGCCTCTTAGCCAAGAACAACAAGATTTGATTAGTTTCTTTCTCCAAGATTAAGCTCCTAAACCAAGTGCTAAGCCAATATTAATACTCAACCTTGGAAACTTGTATTGGCCGAGAATTGTAGGGTGAAACTCTAGCTTGTTAGTCGACTTTTTGGAAGTACAACGTGAAGAGAAGTTGGTTATAAGGTTGTAGTGGATACATGGAAGTGATTGGAACTTGAAGAAGTGGAGCAAAACGAAAAATGCGGGCCAAAAATCTTGGGGCAGTGTCATGGAATTTGGGCTATATTTTGGTAAGAATTTTTCCTTCTATTGAAGTAATTGGATATTATTTATTGTTATAATGTATATATGAGCTTGTGCTAAAAAGAATGTAGGATAAAAAGTGTTTGGACAATTTTTGGGTTGAAGGCCGAGAATGGGGCAGTTTCGGCCCTATGGATTTGTGTAGGTTGTGGTTGTTATTTTCACCTATTGCATGTTATAATGGAGTAATATTGTTGTTAATAAGTTGATATAACTTATATAGAAGTTTTGGAACTTGAATTGGAATAAAAAGGATTAAGGAAAGAGTTATCGGATTGTAGTTGTTGGCCGTGGAATCTATAAAATTGTTGGACGTTGTTATGCAGTTTTTATGGACAGTTTTGTGGCGCTGGAATTCTGAAAATTCAGCCACCAACATGCATGATTAATGTGGTAATTGCTAATGAAAGTCCTAAGAGATTAATGGTATAAAAGGGTGTTAAAAGGCTTCACATTTTACCCTTATCCTTGATAGAATTGTGGGTTATTTTGGTAGATTAAGGGGTTGAATTTTACACATCAAGTAGGCGTGTGATCTCATTTGGTTGTTTTTTTATTGTGTCTTAAATGGGGTTTGATTGTTGTTGAATTTAGGCCTTGGAAAAGGTGGAAAAGTACGTATAAACGGGGGAAGTGCTGCCCAAATATTCGTAGAATAAGAGGACCTTTTCTTGGTATTAATCTACCTTAGAAAGCATGAAGTTGATAGAAGTTCTATTGTCATTTTAGGTTGAAGTACTACATTGAGACGTATACTAGTTATCAAGTTGGAATAAGCGGATAAGGTATGTGAACTATCATTTCTTCTTCTAGCATAATTTCTTGTTATAAAGTGAGTGGATCCTACTCCGTAATGATGTAATTCATTGATAGTACTTTGTATTTTATAAAATGGAAGTTGTTATATCAATTCTCTTGATAGTACTTTAGGTTTCTAAAATGAAAGATTATTATATCTTAAAATGGTATTGTCTAGGTTTATTTTAGAAAGGAAGGCATGGTATTGTCTTGGTTTATTTTAGAAATGAAGGCATGGTATTATCTTGGTTTATTGTAGAAAGGAAGGCATGGTATTGTCTTGGTTTATTGTATAAAGGAAGGCTTGGTATTGTCTTGGTTTATTGTAGAAAGGAAGGCATGGTATTGTCTTGGTTTATTTTAGAAAGGAAGACATGGTATTGTCTTGGTTTATTTTAGAAAGGAAGGCATGATATTGCCTTGATAATTTAAAAAGGAAGGCATGGTATTGCCTTGGTTTTTCTAAAAAGGAGGGTACATCCTATTTGTTCTAATGAGAGTCAAAGTTTATTTTAACTTGCATATGTTTGCTCATATAGTCATCCGTGCAAGTGTTATATTTCCACATCACCGCGTCTCTCGCTAAAGGGCCGACAACGTTACATTATTCATTTCAAGTTCAAATCCCGGGACATCTTATATATTTCATGGAGTAGCTCCCATGACGTGAGATGGTACACACTCACTGCGGGTCTGAAGGACTCATGCGGGTTCAAATCCCGGGACACATTCCGTGGATTAGCTCTCCATGATGCGAGTATCTGGTATAGATGTTCATTGCGGGTCCACAGGACCTATGCGGGTGAAATAGTCATATGCGGGTGAAATAGTCCCATGATTAGGATTGCATAACGATTCTGAGGGCAGATGTCCCTGATTTTGACATGGCTTTCATATATTGAAAGGGTACAGTTGATTTCATATTTTGAAATGGTATTGATTTCATAATTTGAAAGAACACGGTTGGTCTCACTTTTAAAAGGCATAACTTAAAAGGTAAAATTGACTCTCATTACTCTATTTGAAAAGGCCCAGTGTACTGATATTTGATTATTATACTTGTCTCTTGTTATCTGGTTGGTCTGTTATAATCTCATTATAGTACTTATTGTTTCACATACTTGGTACATTTTTCGATCGACCCCTTTCTCAGTGGGCTGCGTTACGCCGCAGGATAGGTACTCGATGATGATCCACGAGCTAGATCTCCACTCGCCAGTGAGATAGCTCCACTATTCCGGAGCTTGTCATGTTGGTATAGAGTTGTATTAGGGTCTTATGTATATTCATGGGTACGGCGGGACCTTGTCCCGTCATAGTTCCTATCAAATTCTTAGAGGTCTGTATTCATATGTGGGTTGGACTTGCGTGGGTTATATATTGTGGTACAATTGTAGTTTTTTTGGGTTTCTTTATATATAATGGCGGTCTTATAGGCTTTGTCTTTGCTTGTTTTAAAAAAAATGATGAGTATATTTATCTTCCGCGGGTTACTTGGGATGTATGAATAGAAGGGTGCCCAGGTAGGGTACCAGTCGCGGGCCCGGGGTTTGGTGCGTAACAGAGTGGTATCAGAGCAGTTAGTCCTCAGAATGTCTATAGATCGTGTCTAGTAGAGTCTTGGTTATCGGTGTGTTGTGCACCACACCCATAAACATGAGGCTACAGGATATTTAGGATTTGGTTTCTATTCTTCTCACTCTGAGATCGTGCAATCGAGCTGTGTTATTAGAATAATCCCTCTCTAACGTATTATTGACTTATTGTGTTACAACTATGCCTCTGAGGAAGGCAACAGTTGCCCAGAAGGGCAAATTAGTAGCGGGAGCTACTAGTCAGACTCAGAGAGTTACTAAGGCTCATGCCCAGTCTATACCGGATATTGTACCGCCGTCGGCGAGTTCTCCTGCACCGGTTTTTGAGGCCCCAGCACCTGAGCCTCCAGCTCCTCAGTCAAGGGAAGACTATAGGGCTATGAGGGACGCAGTTCTGTTAGTAACTAGGCTAGTGGTGATGCAGACTTGTCATCAGGAGTTTATTCGGCCGGTACAGGCATGTGTACACGGGGTAGAGAGCCAATGCGGAAACCAGCGTAAGAGGGCTAGACCGGTTGGTTATCCCGGTGAGTTTCGGCGAGCAAATTTCAAGAATGGTGAGATATTCGTCCCAGCCTAGACAAAACATACCCCCACAGTTCGCGGGTGGGAGATTGGATCCCACTAGGTATTTAGGAGCCGGTCAGAGCTCCAGGGTTATAAGTTTTCAGAGTAACAGGGGATCTTTTCAGTCGAGGCCACCTTTGCCTCAGTGTTTCCAGTGTGGTAAGCATCATTTGGGGAGATGCCTTTTTGGTATAGATACTTGTTTTTATTGCGGCCGTCCGGGCCATGTGGTGAGAGAATGTCCATATAGAGGTGGCACAGATAGTATGACTCAGCCTACAGGGTCAGTGACTGGTTTCTTTTCCTCTATAGTTGTGCGCCCCACTTGGCGGGGTATTTAGATGTCAGCCAGCCATGGTAGAGGTCGCGGTGGAGTTTATAGTTCTGGTGGTCCTTCGAACCGCACAGATGTTGTGGCTACCAGGGAGGATCAAGAGGCATCATCGATTGGGGTTACAAGTATATTTTGATCCTTTTGAGTCATACATGCATTGATAGATTCAGATTCCATCCTAGTGTATATATTCCCCTTGTTGCTAGTAGAATGTAAATTGGTAGGACCATCAAAGGTAGAAATATCCTTGTTTAAGTAATGTGTAGAGTGAAAGATGTTGACAAGAATGATAAAGTGAATGAAACTATAGTTGTGTAGGGTTCACAAGATGTAATTACCCCATAACAGTCTAAAGACCGATAGTAGGGGATGTACAGTAGGAATATTTCGGCCAAAGGTGACGAACCTCTAATAAGAGAAAAGGATAGTGTGAGAAACACTTTGAGATATGAGAGAGATTCATTTTAGACCATGACTGAGAGTTAATTGTGATGATACACACACCTTAGATTCAATAACATTGTCCATAGGTGTTCGTGATTGAGATACTACTAGTTTTAGAGTTTACACCAGTTAGTAAACAAAGCTAGGTAGACAATAGGATCATTCACCAACCAGCAGTTTGACTAATCTGAGGACGAAGAAGAGAAGTTGACACGAGGGAACACATCAGTTAGTTGAGTGGGATTCCGACTGAAGGATTAGGTAGTGATAGCCCTATGACTTAGAATACGGTAGGGTCATCCCTAGTATGGGAAGAGAAAGGAACGTCTGAAGATCCCATTTTAGAAAGGATTGCAACCTTCGAGTATTGTGAGAAGGGACCTCAGATGGAAGGTCCGTTGGTGTATATACATGTGATATATTATGGCCGTGTGTGGCATCGTTGGTTTTGTGGATTAATGGTTGATAGGTATAGTAAGGAGACGACGCCGGAATATGTATAGTTTGAGACCCACTATGAACATTCGGGACGAATGTTTCTAAGGGGGAAATGATGTTATACCCCGTAATATCAGGGCTACTAATTGAGAACGTGATTTAGGATGTAATACTTGAACGTTGGAAATGAAGTATAATTACATTTTCTTAAGGAAATATTTCGAAAATGTGAAGACGATAATTTATTAACTTGGAGTTTAATACTTCTAATTGGATTTGTGGAATTAGTATTGAATTACGAAGTATTAGAATTGATAATATGGGGTCCGCCTTTCACAATTTTGGAGGGGGGGGGGTTCAAAAATTATAATATTTTGGATCAGTAGGAGGGTGACACGTGTCACCCCTCCACTTGTCTTGTTAAGATGACAACGCTTCAGATATTTTGAGAAGAGGAGGACAAGTGGACAAGTGGGTCCCACTCCACTTGTCCATACACTTCGCTATACATATCCAAGTCTTGCAAGACTTGGATCATTTCACACTTCACCCAAATGAGCTCTCATCTTCTCCCTTTAGCTCAATATTTTTGAGAGCCTCTTAGCCAAGAGCAACAAGATTTGATTAGTTTCTTTCTCCAAGATTAAGCTCCTAAACCAAGTGCTAAGCCAATATTAATACTCCACCTTGGAAACTTGTCTTGGCCGAGAATTGTAGGGTGAAACCTTAGCTTGTTAGTCGAATTTTTGGAATTAAAACATGAAGGGAAGTTGGTTATAATATTGTAGTGGATACATGGAAGTGATTGGAACGTGAAGAAGTAGAGCAAAACAAAAACTGCATGCCAAAAAACTTGGGGCAGTGTCACGATATTTGGGCTATATTTTGGTAATAATTCTTCCTTCTCTTGAAGTAATTGGATATTACTTATTGTTATAATGTATAGATGAACTTGTGCTAAAAAGAATGTAGGATAAAAAGTGTTTTGATATTTTTTGGGTTGAAGGCCGAGAATGGGGCAGTTTTGGCCCTATGGATTTTTGTTGGTTGTGTTGTTATTATCTTCACCTATTGCATGTTATAATGGAGTAATATTGTTGTTAATAAGTTGATATAACTTATATAGAAGTTTTGGAAGTTGAATTGGAATAAAAAGGATTAAGGAAAGAGTTATCGGATTGTAGTTGTTGGTCGTAGAATCTAGAAAACTATTGGACGTTGTTATGCAGTTTTTATGGACAGTTTTGTGGCGTTGAAATTCTGAAAATTCAGCCACCAACATGCATGATTAATGTGGTAATTTCTAATGAAAGTCTTAAGAGATTAATGGTATAAAAGGGTGTTAAAAGGCTTCACATTTTACCCTTATCGTTGATAGAATTGTGGACTGTTTTGTGGGCTATTTTGGTAGATTAAGGGGCTGAATTTTACACGTCAAGTAGGCGTTTGATCCCCTTTGGTTGCTGTTTTGATTGTGCCTTAAATGGGGCTCGATTGTTGTTGAATTTGGGCTTGGAAAAGGTGGAAAAGTACGTATAAACGGGGGAAGTGGTGCTCATATTTTCTTAGAATAAGAGGACCTTTGCTTGGTATTAATATACCTTAGAAAGCATGAAGTTGATATAAGTACTATTGTCATTTTAGGTTGAAGTACTACATTGAGATGTATATTACTTATCAAGTTGGAATAAACGGATAAGGTATGTGAACTATCATTTCTTCTTCTAGCATGATTTCTTGTTATAAAGTGAGTGGATCCTACTCCGTAATGATGTAATTCATTGATAGTACTTTGGATTTTATAAAATGGAAGTTGTTATATCCATTCTCTTGATAGTACTTTGGGTTTCTAAAATGAAAGATTGTTATATCTTGAAATGGTATTGTCTTGGTTTATTTTAAAAAGGAAGGCATGGTATTGTATTGGTTTATTTTAGAAAGGAAGGCATGGTATTGTCTTGGTTTATTGTAGAAAGGAAGGCATGGTATTGTCTTGGTTTATTGTAAAAAGGAAGACATGGTATTGTCTTGGTTTATTGTAGAAAGGAAGGCATGGTATTGTCTTGGTTTATTGTAGAAAGTTAGGCATGGTATTGTCTTGGTTTATTTTAGAAAGGAAGGCATGGTATTGTCTTGGTTTATTTTAGAAAGGAAGGCACGATATTACCTTGATAATTCTAAAAAGGAAGGCATGGTATTGTCTTGGTTTTTCTAAAAAGGAGGGTACATCATATTTGTTCTAATGAGAGTCAAAGATTATTTTAACTTGCATATGTTTTCTCATATAGTCATTCGTACAAGTGTTATATTTCCACATCACCGCGTCCCTCGCTAAAGGGCCGACAACTTTACATTATTCATTTCGGGTTCAAATCCCGGGACATCCTATATATTTCACAGAGTAGCTTCCATGACGTGAGATGGTACACACTCACTGCGGGTCTGAAGGACTCATGCGGGTTCAAATCTCAGGACACATTCCGTGGATTAGCTCTCCATGATGCGAGTATCGGGTATAGATGCTCATTGCGGTTCCACAGGACCTATGCGGGTGAAATAGTCTCATGTGGGTGAAATAGTTCCATGATTAGGATTGCATAATGATTCTGAGGGCAGGTGTCCCTGATTTTGACATGGCTTTCATATATTGAAAGGGTACAGTTGATTTCATATTTTAAAATGGTATTGATTTCATAATTTGAAAGAACACGGTTGGTCTCACTTTTAAAAGGCATAACTTAAAAGGTAAAGTTGACTCTCATTACTCTATTTGAAAAGGCCCAGTGTACTGATATTTGATTATTATACTTGTCTCTTGTTATCTGTTTGGCCTGTTATAATCTCATTTACAGTACTTATTGTTTCACATACTTGGTACATTTTTCAGATCGACCCCTTTCTCTCGGGGCTGCGTTCATGCCGCAGGGATAGGTACTCAGTTAGGTGATCCGCGAGCTTAGGATCTCCACTCATTTTTCAGTGAGATAGCTCCATTATTCCGGAGCTTGTCATGTTGGTACGGAGTTATATTAGGGTCTTATGTATATTCATGGGTACGGCGGGGCCTTGTCCCGTCATAGTTCCTGTCAAATTCTTAGAGGTCTGTATTCATATGTGGGTTGGACTTGCGTGGGTTATATATTGTGGTACAGTTGTAGTTCCTTTGGGTTGCTTTATATATAATGTCGGGCTTGTCGGCTTTGCCTTTGCTTGTTTTAAAAAAAATGATGAGTATATTTATCTTTCGCGGGTTACTTGGGATGTATGAATAGAAGGGTGCCCAGGTAGGGTACCGCCATGTCCGTGGTTCGTGCGATGAGTGGTATCGAGCGATTAGCCTTCTAATGTCTACTGCACCGTGTCTAGTAGAGTCTTGGTTATCAATGGTGGTCTAATTTCGTGGAGGAAGTTAATCATTTAATCTTTCTTGTATTCGGGAAAGTTTGGTGAGCTATGTGAAGAGGCTCATGTGGTTGATTGTGGGCAGAATGGTTACTGCCTGTAGCCCTTTATTTGGGTTATGATCCGAGAAGAAGAAGGATGCATGGAGCATCGACATGTGTTTACCTTAATGTCTCGAAAAATTGGAGACTTGCACGAGGAGGGAGTCAAGTCTAAGCCATGGTATTTAACCATGATGTAATGAATCGAGGGAAAGAGTTCATGGTGTAAGATATGTGGCTTACGTATTGGAGTTGCAAGAGAAGTTGAAACCCAAACGTTCTTATGGGTTCTTGTGGTCTTATTTCGGAGAATGCAAGTGTCCAAATAATCAAAAGGAGGCTTGACATTTGAAATTGGTAAGGGTGGACAAGGAGATGAACAAATGGGAAGAAGATGGTTCTTCTTGATGGCGGGTGTTGTCAACAAATGCAGGTTCAACGTTGAGGTAATGACATCTCAAATATAGCATCAAGTAAAGTTGACGAGGACGTCAAGCTCAATTGGTGTGGGTGGTTTGTCACACCCATAGTTTTGCTCATTGTTGGACAAAGGAAAAATGAATGGCAACGGGTGTGAGTCAGGAAACTTTGGCCGTGACACAATGTTAAGGATTAATACATTGTCCCTTAACATTTGGTCCAATGCAAGTAGGTGTTGGAGTGGAAACAATGTTGGGGTGAAAGGCAGGAACTCCAAGTGAGGGAAGGTTCTTGAGTGAGGTTCGTGTGGTGAAGAGATCATGCGGGTTAGCAAAAGATATGGAACATACAAGACATGCAGTATGAAATGACATGAGAAATGCAAGTAAATTTGGCTAAGTGTAAAGGATGGTCAAAGAGTTGACAAAGTTCAAGAAGTTAGCCAAAGTCCGAGAAGTAAGGAACGTGTATTGTGGCTTGCGGATGTGGCCAAGGTTCGTGTGAGTGTACAGAACATGAGGGAGGTGTTCCAACACCTGTATAAAGACTTGAGGTAGAGTGTTAGCACGAGGAGGTATGGTAAAACACTTGACCAAGTCATACACACGGTAAAGGCACAAAGAGGCAAGTTGACGAAGTCCAAGACACAAAGTTAGGTCCTATGATCAAGGGTCTTAATGCGGGTGTATCTGTGTGGTTTCTTAGGACACGTGAGATGGTCCAATACACATACAATGTGGTCTGGTACATCGAAGATGGGTTGACCTTGAACAAGTCTTCAAAGACCAAGTCAGTCCTAGTTTCTCGGAATGTTGTTGACGGTTCGGGTGCGGTTCGGGTTCAGGGTTAAATCTGGGTCAAACCATTGCATGGAATGAGGTGCAGTTTGTTTGGGGGTGTCCCGAAAGGTTATAGGGTCACTACCAAACTGAGACCAAGTCAATATGATCGTTGTAGTTGCTTGTGGATAAGGTTTACCGAAACCGGGTTGAGGTAAACCGGAAATGTGCAAAACGTGGTAAATGGTTAGTTGTGTGCAAGTGCGGATGAGTTAAGGGCTAGGAGCTTGTAGAGATGACCAAGTCAAGACCATGAGGCGTACAAATGAGAGAGAGATAAGTGGACGTGTATTCCCGTTTCTTTAGGAGAAAGCAACAACATGTGAAGACATGACTAGTACATTGTATGTAGTGTGTTAGTGGAGTGAAGTGTTGATTTAATGTCTCCCTTTGTATGAATTGTACTGCCCCTCCCCTTTACTATAAATAGACTAGGTGTTAGTCTAGTTCAAGTATCAAGAAAAGGGTCAAAAGATCCAAGTAAGGGATCACCCGAAATGTAACCCAAAAGAGAGGTCGAGTAGGATCTGAACTTGAGAGAAAATTGGTAAAGTTCATTAGAGTGTGAGTCTAGTTGAGTCTTCCAATGGGAATCCGAGCAGGAATTCCAAACATGTATAGTGTTAGTTGAGTTTTGTCCCTTCGACTAAGCCAAGTGGAAAAATCATAAGAGTGTCTTTTGTACTTGTTTGAGAGACGAATAAAACAAAGGTTGGGCATTTGTTGCCCGTAATCGTTTTTGTGTGTGTTGTTCTTTCATTCCAAAGTTATATTCTAAGTTCAATATGTTTAAAGGCTTCTTCAAAGCACTAAGAGCACTCGATGTTAAGTGTACTTGAAGGATGGCTTGGGTTGGCAAGTGTAGTTGCTAACTGCCGGACATCATGTTAGGCAAATTTTTTATATTCGTTTAACAAGGGTGTCACAGTGGCCATAGTTCCCTCCGTGGGAGGTTCCTCATTTCGGTACATTCCAACCACTTTTGAATAGTATCGCATGACTTTATATTTACGATAATGTTTTGTTGTAATAGGCTTTTTTGCTCTCCACCTAGTCGCTGGGATATGTTCCTTGCCGGGATGTTTGCTTTGATTTTCCAGCAATGTGAGCAAAGCCTCTTCTTATTCCTTTTCATGCCCGTGCTCAAGCTCACTGGCTCTTCCAGGATCGAGTGTCTACAAGATCCACTGCCCCCCGCGCATCCCCGTTAGTGGGGGTATTTTGAGGGTATACCATATATCGAGAAAATTGATTTTAGGTATGTTGTTGCTTATGTCAGCCATTATTAGGTTTTAAAAAAATAGTTTTGAGAAATGAACCATGACAACACCGCAACTGTCTATCCCCACAGACGACGCTAAACAGTTTACTACTACAAAATGATTTTAGGATTCTTAGTTAATTTTAGGGTTAAAGACAAGTGAGTCATATCTGATAATGTGCTCTATGAGGGTTTCTCATTGAACCCAGACATAGTAATGCTATGAAAAATGAATGAAATTTACGCAAGTATAAGGTAATAAGAACTGAAAAATGGAGATTTGTGTTTCAATCTTAGAGAGTAAAATGTTAATAGAGTTACTGTCATGACCCAAATCACGGGGGTCGTGGTGGTACCTACACAATCCCTCTAGTAGGTGAACCAATCCCAAAGAAAATGCAGAAGAGAAGAAATGTGAAATAAATTATCAACTTTAAGGCAACAACATCTTTAAATAGAGATTCTTACAAAACCTTCTTTCTCTAAAACCTTGTCTGACTTATACAACGACTCTACGAATACAACAACTGAATGAGAATACAATAATACTGCTGCGAAGGAAGGAGACAACCTACAAATGATAGAAGCTAAGGCCACAGAAAAGAAAAGTTTGTCTCGGCTCACCGTGCTCCAATTTGCAACCTGAACAACTTAATACCTTCATCCACATAAAAGATGCAACACGCGTAGCATGAGTACGCAACGTACCCCCGTAGATATCACAGGTCGACAATAATGAAAGATACACAAAGAGAGATAAATATCAAGTTAACAACAATTAATCCTATACTAATGGTTCCAAGGTCAAAACAGGTCATATCATTCACATAATAGAACATAAAATCAACACGTCACCTATTCTATGTAAGAATTCTCAAACTCATGTAGTACTCAAAATCAGAAAAGACTAGTAAATCATATAGACACTCAATCACAATAAGGTTTATTTACCACCTTTACCACCTAAGTCACCTATTTCACGTAAGGAGATTCATCAGTCAAATGGTTAACTACATACATTCTCTAGATATGCAGTCCAATACTCCACTACTTTAAACATCACACAATTTAGACCCTGGGAAGGATGACACTCATTAACGATCATTATCTCTAGTTAAATTCTAGATGTAGCCATATTCACATACAAGCAAGACCACTTACTTCACTGGACTCTTCCCATAAGTTCTAAACAGTTTCCATATCTTTAACTCTATCTACCAAGGATGCAATTCCACACATATACAATATATAAGCGAAACTATATGATAACAACTCGACAACTAACCCTACAACCCATACAAGACTCTTGTCTAATAACATTACCACTAATTCCACAATACAAGAAATGAATTTTCCGACACAAATAAGACATATAGTGAGTATCCAGACTCATAAAAGTGCAACCACACATCCAAACCACATAGAACAAGACAATTATAGCAACCAGAATGGTCCCACATAATCACTCCAAAGATATGAATTCATTTAATCAGGAAGTCACACAACAAATCTATGTGGTTGCATTAGTATATGTTGCAGGCGTACAACCCCGATCCCCGCATATCATCATCATCATCTAAATAATTCCATAATCTCAACAGTGTTCTTACCTTCATCGGTCCCTTAGACCCATATCATAATCATACCACTCCCATAAAAATGTCATTAGAACCATGAGTGTATGAATGCAAATGACATATGTAAGGCAAAAATCATGATAAAATGAGATGTAACAAATATAGAGATGAATATCACATGCTTTCAAAAATACATCAAACATATAATCCACGTAAAATTAGGATATCATAACACGCATGTATGATGAATACACACGATGATAATAAGTATGGTGACAAGTCCACATAATGGCGACAAGCCCAATCAAGCAGCAATCGGAATCAGCTTAAGGTTGATTCCCCAAATCACTCATCATCACAGTTCAACACTGGTACTCACTCAAATGTTAATCACAATCACTTGAGTGGGACACCCAAACATGCTCAATACCCCTCAATATTTATAGCTAATAATGCATTTCTACCGAAGTCTCGAAAAACTAAATCGTAGCCTACCTCAACACCGAGCAGGATTCATGAACGATCGATACTAAATGCACATCTCTGAACCTTTGGGACTTTCCGTAGTGAATGTAGTATAACACACAAGTTCTTCATATTAATATCAAATACAGAACATACAAGGACTAAATCCCAAATCAAACGTAAGATACCTAAAATCCAACCAGGGTCCACGGTGTCAAAATTATCACACCCCAACCTAGGTGAGGCGTGGCTGACACTCAACACCTTGTCAGGTCGGAGCATACCAACTGAACTCATATTCTGAGCCTTAAAGGCGGACTGGGCCCATGAGACCCTACAAAAAAAACACAATCTTAACTTAGGCCGATAAGGTCATGGACTAAAATATCGATAATTAGAAATCAACTTGACTAAAGTGGGACTATCCCTGCATATACATATACATGATTTGGAAGCCGACAAGGCCTAACCTCATCTCTACACCCAACAAAATCCAAAATAGACTATATATAATGGCCGACGAGGCCACCATACCGACATTACTAAGTACAAACACATCTAGAAGCTTCTAACGAGTCATAACTGTATGATGATCGGGACAGGGCCCCGACCTACCTGTGATATATAAACATACTAAAAACTAGACCTGACAATACCAGATGACCTGAAGCTTACAACAAAAGCTAATACTCGGTGGGTCCTACTGGTGCAATCTCTACTGCAACATTTCTGAACATACGGGCATGAAACACAGTATCCCTAGGTAAAGAGACATCAATACGAGATAATGTACCGAGTACATAAGGCTACTAAAACTGAACTGAACTGAACTGAAATATAAGCAATCTGAATATAAACTGAAGAGCTACAGAAAGTAGAAGTGGCTACACTTACCTGCTTCTGTTGTCAATTAGCTACGTAACCTAATATCTAATACTTAGCCTCATATAAGACACTTAGATATGAATTCATAGCCCCGAAGGCAAGCTATACTTATATATCCCAATAGGTGAACGCGTGTCTGTTTAGCTCCGAAGGTAATTTATATGGTTAATAGCCCCGAAAGCAATATGTATAGCCTTGAGGGAAATGCACATATCTATATAGCTCCGGAGGCAATTTTTATAGCCCCAAAGGCAATGAGCATATCTGTATAGCCCCGAAAACCGTCTGTATCATAGCCCAGAAGGCAGTGTCAATAGCCTCGAAGGCAACATCATTGACCTGAAGGCAACTCTACTTCTATATAACTTCTAGTCATGCTTTCTATTATTTTTTAATTACTTAGCTAAACATGGCTACTATGGCTCATTCTCAATATGGAAATATTACTGGAATAGGGTCATGATAACCCAATTAAGATTCTTGTGGCTAGAACATCTTGTGCGCTAGAATCAGAACTAGCTCATAAGGAATCATGCCAAAAACAAAGAAAATAATAGCCTTCACATACCCTATTCTCGAAGCTATACGTCGTGCTATAAGCTCTCGTACTCTTCATGACCGATTATCTATAACAAACAAAGGGTCGATATCAACATCTAATCCATATTCAATAAGGAACTTCACTTAGGTATTTTTAGCGATCACTTTTACATAGAAAGTTCTTAGTCATGTTAACAAAAGGAGATTTATGATATCTTTATATCACGATCCTCCGGGATATACATACTTAGGTTTATAACACAACAACCAATATACTACTCAGTTTCAACTTAATTCTTGATCAAAACAGCCCACAAGTCCATAGACAATGATTTCATAGATTTACGGGTTTCGATTACAAAAATCATTTCCAACCTATCTCAAATCACCAATTAATCGCATATATAGATAAAGGAGGATAATTTTACCTCAACGCAGCCAAAACTTCTCCAAATAATAACTTTCCCCAATTTCTAGGGTTTCCGAACCCGACGTAATATGAAGAAGATAATTCTTATGGTTACCACATGATTAGTAGCATTAATCTTGCATAATTTCGTAGGGATTGACCTTGAATGTTGTAGAATCTCTAAAGAGGATTTGGGAGGTGTTTAAGGTCTGATCATGATGGGAAATGAAATAAAAATCATGAAACACATATTTAAATCCGATTAAAAATTTCCATTGATGTACTTCGACGGTCCGGCGAATGATCGACGGTCCGTCAATCCTGACCGTCAATTTTGCACCCGGGATTAGAAATTCTTAGGTAGTTTGACAGCTTCGCTTGGCAGTTTGACGGTCAGTCAACTGTCCCATCAAATTACTCTAATCCCCATTTTTATCAAAATGTATTTACTTTGATCCATTTAGCTTTCATATACCCCGAAACTTCCGTAAACAAGTTATAAACCTCAGTTATCATTTCGTAAGGTCGTACCTCTTCCGGAGACTTAAGTATCAATCGACGATGCGATAGAATGTGAAACTATAGGGTATAACAAAAATCCACACTTTATTACTTCAAAAATGCCTAAACGTGTTACTAGACATAACCCGAAGTTAATTTGAAAAGAAACCTTATTTAGACCTTCAATTTCATAAATCAACAAAGAGTCCCAATTTCCAAACCCTAGGTTCTTTCCCCAAATTGAGAAAGGTTTTTCCCTAAATATTTTAAACTTTTCAACATGGTCATTTAATCAAAATATTAACTCATTTATAAAAATCCAAGGTTTACAACATCATTTTACACTCTAAGTCATGATTTCATTTAATCCCAACCACCAAAAGCTTTCCATTCATTTTCCATATTTCATGTTTTACCGCAAATGCTAGAAACATGAAAGAATAGTTTAAAGGGAGGGAGAGATTACCTTTCATGGAAAAATCTTAGGCCAAAAATTGCATAAACGCTCTTCAGACTAGCCCCCAACTCGAGGCACATATTTTTGGGAAAATAAGACATTTTAGGGCATTTAAGACATACTGGTCAACCAGCGCTTCCGTCGCAGCAGACTCGATTCCGCTAGAACGGGTATGCTGAGGCGTGAAATGGGACTGCTGAGGCGTAGACACTTGACACCTCACCTCTTTGTCAGGCGTAGTTACTGCAGGGCGGACCTATTCCGTCACGGCAAGTGACACAACTTCATCGTGGGGGACACATATCTTTCGGCAACTCTTCACTTCGATAAATCTTCTTCCCAAACTGTAGGAGTTACTTGATTCATCAATTCCACCAGTAAGAGTCATCGGTGAATGCCCGAATGAGAGATATAACAACAATTTAGATGAAAGGTTTATAACGACCGAACGGGTCGTGGTCGTTACATCAGATACCAATTAATCAAACGTTCGTCCTTGAACAAGAATAATGGAAATGAGTTTATGGAGTACAAGGGATTCAGGACCTGATTTCATAAGAGTTTCTTAGCAGACACACACAACAATGAACGAATAACGTCATATATATAACTAGGACTCCACGTCACCGGCTTTGAGTCACCATACGTTTTCATTACGAACATCCAGACTAGTCGATGGAACATCTTGCTATGATTATGATCTTAGGAAGAAAGTGTCTCTTTTGAGGATTTTGGCTTTACAAACTCAATGTATACCGTCATGACCTTAGTCACCCTATCGTACATCACACCATATAATTTATAATCGGTACTACTGAATTTGTGTCATCGTCTGACATACATGCTCATTTATTTAATATTCGATAAGGAATACATAATATAAAAGAATGGCGGGGCCTGACACTTTGCAAGAGTTATATAAGATCCGAAAGGTAGGTTTCCATTCAAAATATAGGGGAAAATTATTCATCATGAGTCGATCTATTTTTGAAAATGGCATACACAATCATAAACTTACGCCGCGACGGAGGAATCGTGTGCCAGAACAAAACCACGCACATACAACTTCTACCTCTGAAGCGGTTGACTGAGAGAAAGGACAGACCTCACAGAGGAAATGCAATTTTCCACTCCAGTAAACTCGCTCGAGCGGGTAAACGAGTAAAATGCGCTAGGACAGAAAGTACAGAAACTCAAAAGTCCCCAATACAGATCGGTCCCCCTCACTTCTCCACTCTTCCTCAACCTCTTAATCTTCCAAAACTACTTCCAAACTCTCCCCACCACTGTGCTGCAAAAGCACCCCTCACAAAACCATATCCTCATAATTTACTCTTTCTTTCTATAATCACCCTTCCCACACCCACTGCTTGAATTCTCTTTACCCGTCGGAGCCAAGCCCAATAGTGGTACACACACCAGGTACACAAAAATCCCCCACAACCTCAACAACTCAATCTTCGCCACTCGGTAAGTTCTAATACTCACTCTACACATAATTTCATCATAGAAATAGGGTAGGAGCATAATAGTGGGTTGATAATTCCTTGAATCTTTTGAAAATTCTAAGGTGGTGGTTATGGTGGTAGATCCACAGATCGAGTGAAATAATGGTGTAAAATGAATCTATACATTGTGTATACACATATATGAACAAGGGGAGGGACACTGTGTTTCCAGTGGGTTGGCCTAAAATGCTTCATAGCCTCTCGAGGATGGGTACATACATCATCGTACTAATCTGTGAGACTCTATTATACAATGTCCATGTATTCGTGAGACTGATGAACCTAGAGCTCTGATACCAGCTTTGTTACTACACAAATCATGAACGTAGTGGTGTCACCTACATAATCCCCCGGTAGGTGAACCCCAAATACAACCTTAATAAAATTAAGAAAATGCGGAAGAGAATAAATGTGAAATAAATTGTCAACTTTAAGGCAACAACATCTTTAAATAATGATTCTTACAAAACCTTCTTTCCCCAAAACCTTATGACTTATACAAGGACTCTACGAATACAATAACCAAATGAGAATACAATAATACTGCTCCGAAGGAATGAGACAACCTACAAATGATAGAAGCTAAGGTCACTGAAAAAAGAAGTCTGTCTCGGCTCCCTGTGCTCCAGTTTGCAACCTGAACAACTGAATACTTTCATCCACAAAAAAGATGCAACACGCGTAACATGAGTACACAACGTACCCCCGTAGACATCATAGGTCGATAATAATGAAAGGTACACAAAGAGAGCTAAATATCATGTTAACAACAATTAATCTTATACTAATGGTTCCAAGGTCAAAATAGGTCATATCGTTCACATAATAGAACATAAAATCAACACGTCGCCTATTCTATGTAAGAATCCTCAAACTCATGTAGTACTCAAAATCAGGAAAGACTAGTAAATCATATAGACACTCAATCACAACAAGGTTAATTTACCACCTAAGTCACCTATTTCACGTAAGGAGATTCATTAGTCAAATGGTTAACCACATACATTCTCTAGATATACAGTCTAATACCCCACTACTTTAGACATCACACAATTTAGACCTTGAGAAGGAGGACACTCGTTAACGATCATTATCTCTAGTTAAGTTCTAGATGTAGCCATATTCACATACAAGCAAGACCATTTAATTCACTGAACTCTTCCCATAAGTTTTAAATAGTTTTCATATCTTTAACTCTATCTACCAAGGAAGAAATTCCACACATATACAACATATAAGCAAGACTATACGACAACAACTCGACAACTAGCCCTACAACCCATATAAGTCTCTTGTCTGATAACATTATCACTAATTCCACAATACAAGCAATGAATTTACCGACACAAATAAGACTTATAGTGAGTATCCAGACTCATAAAAGTGCAACCACACATCCAAATCACATAGAACATGCCAATTATAGCAACCCGAATGGGCCCACATAATCACTCTAAAGATATAAATTCATTTAATCAGGAAGTCACACAAAAAATCTATTTTATGTTATCACATGACAAGTAATCTTGAGATGAATAAATGTATGGATGTAAATGCAATGCATATGCCAGGTACCTTATCACATCGTACACAGTATGTCAAGTTTATATTATGATTGTATACCCATGGGGATCCGTGAAGTCCATATATTCCTCCGCTCTAGAATTTCTCATCGAATCACGGAGCTCAGGCCTTGGCTGCAATAATATATGTTATAGGCGTACAACCACGATCCCCACATATCATCATCATCTCAATAATTTCATAATCTCAATAGTGTTCTTACCTTTCTCGGTCCCTAAGACCCATAGCATAATCATACCACTCCCATACAAATGTCATTAGAACCATGAGTGTATGAATGCAAATGATATATGTAAGGCAAAAATCATGATAAAATAAGATGCAACAAGTATATAGATGAATATCACATGCTTCCAAAAATACATCAAACATATAATCCACGTACAATTAGGATATCATATCACGCATGTATGATGAATACACACGATGATAACAAATATGACGACAAGCCTAATCAAACAGCAATCAAAATCAACTTAAAGCTGATTCCCCAAATTACCCATCATCACAGTTCAACACTGGTACCACTCAATTATTCATCAAAATCGCTTGAGTGGGACTTTCAAACACGCCCAATACCCCTCAATATTTATAACTAATTACATATGCTACACCCCGTATTTCAGGTCATGCTTATGAGAACGTACGAAAGGAATTAAGATTTAAATTTTAGAAAGAAAGGTTGACAGAATGTTTCGGACGGGTTTTAGTTAACTTTGAGACGGTTTATGTCCAGTTACATTAGGAGTTCCTAGGTGTTTCAAAGGCCTAGTATGTAGTTCGTTTAGTCTAGTTCCCAACGCAACAAACCGTTCGTCGATAGGACATCGGAGTAGAGAGTTATGGAAGTTACAAGTTTAGTCTTGTGATGAGCGTAAAAGTATTTTCGGTCAGGGCCAGTGTGGCCACGGATATACTAAAAGTTCTCTGAAGTTGCAGCGCCGGCTGCAGGGCCGCGGCGCCGGAAGTACTGAAGTTCTCGGAGGTTTCAGCGCCGAGGCGGATTTTTGCGAAATCTGGGGGAAAATCAGAAGATATTTTTTTAAAAAATGGCCATGGGAGGGTGACAAGTGTCCCTCCCATCTGATTGTGAGGAAGTCCTATTTATTGACCAAGTCTTGAAGACTTGGTCATTCTTCAAAAACCCCCTTCTCTGTAAAAAATTCCTCTTCCTTCTCTCTAAAAATTTCTTTCCCTTCTCTCTAGAAATTCAAGGAGAAACCAAGGCCTAGAGATCTTTCGGAAAGGTGGTAAGAAGGAAACATGTTGACAAGCTTGTAAGAGGTTGGTGGAGGTGATTGTGGAAAGAAGGCAAGTAAAATTTGTTGGACTAATTTGGGTAAACTCTAAGGTAACAATCCATTCTCTTTTTTAAGTAGATTGTGTTGCATGTGTGGAAGAAAGGACTTGTAGTTGTCAAAATTTGCTTTTAGATATGTTGCATGTAGGAATAACGATTTGGATTTGAAAGGATTGGATAAGGATGATATGTGAGCATGTTATAGCCAAGATACTACCTTAAACTTAGTGGATTATTTAATTTGTATTGTGGGGCAGAATTTTACACGTCCAAGTTAGGCGTGTAATCCCCTTGTATTGCTGAATTGTTGGGCCTTAAATGTGGCGTTTAGTAGTTGATATCGGACCTTAAAAAGGTGGAAAATTATGTAGAAACAAAGGAAGTGTTGTCCAATTTTCCGTAGAATAAGGGACTTTTCAATTAGAATGTTCTACGTTGAAGCTAGAAGCTAATGGACGTATTATGGTCATTATAGGTTGACATATTACGTGCGGTATATAGGACTTGCGAGTGGATTGACCCGAAGAGGTATGTGGAACTTTCCTATCTCTTGAGCATGAATAGTTGTACTTATATAGTATGGTAGACGTACAATACTTTGATATCCTTTACTTGTGTAAGAATGGCCAAGTTGGGCGAGTTAGGGGATTAACCCACTTCTTTAAAAGTATTAAGGATGTCTTAAGTTTTCAAAGTTAAGGGACTTGAAGTGTTTTAAGAATATGATACTTGTTTCGTTTTAAAAGTATAAGTCCCTTGGATATAGTAAAATGTAATTGACTAAGGTATAATGTTAATATAATGACTTTATGAGAAGTTGGTTATATTAGCTTTATGGAAAGTTAAAAGGAGAGATTTACTCTAAGTAAGATAAGTAAGGACAAATGACTTGATTTATGAAAGGCAAATTGATTTTAAGGCATCAATTGCCTAAAGTTTTAAAAGAAAAGGAGTCACTTGAGTTAGAAGCCAAATTATATTTCTAAAGGGTATTGTGACTTGTCTTGAAAAGTAGTTGTGACTTGATGCTATGGTTATTAGTATCTTGGAAGTTTTATATGAAAATGAGTCATTTTTAAAAGAGTAGAAGTATGTAGTACTTTGGGTTAAATTCTCGGATTCTCTTTATTAAGACATGTTAGTGCCTTAAGTAAACTAAAATGAGAGTGTATATGAACAAGACTAATAAAAAGTTAGGGTATTTCTTAACTTGCTTATATATTGTATGATAAGCCGGTAGTGCTTATGTTATGTATGATAACCGGGTTGTGCTAGTGGTATATTATTCATTACGGGGTCATTCCCCGGGTTTGTGGCATTTGAATATTCCATGGATTTGCTACCCATGATGCGAGGAATACCTCATGCGGGTCCGTAAGGGCTTATGCAGGTGAAATAGTTCCATGCGTGGCGGACCAGTCCTATGCGAGGAATACCTCATGCGGGTCTACACGACCTATGCGGGCGGATACAGTCTATGCGAGGAATACCTCATGCTGGTCCACACGACCCTTGCGGGTGAAATAGTCTCAGGAGTAGGATTGCTTAATGATACTGCGGGCGGGTGGCCCTGCTTTGATCGTGAGCCTCCTATTTTTATGTAGTAAGTATACTTTTATTTACTCTCATTGTTAGTAAGGCACAGTGTACTGTAATTTGATTATCATACATGTCTCCGACTTTGTTTTAGGCTTATGATGTAATTACAGTATTTTCCGGTTATGCGTGCCAAGTACATATTTTATCGACCCCTTCCTCGGGGGCTGCGTTCATGCCGCAGGTAGGGGTAAGCAGGTGGTGGATCCTCATTCTTAGGATCACTGATCAGGTGTCAGAAGCTCCATTTCTCCGGAGGCTTGTCTTTTTTGTACGGTTTTTCCCTGATGTTGTAGATATTATGTACATTCAGGGGTATGGCGGGGCCCTGTCCCGTCACTGTTGTTATTCCTAGAGGTCTGTAGTCACATTTATGGTTTGGGCTGTAAGAACAAAGTTGTACTGTTTTACTTTTGGTTATGTATATTTTATGGAAGGCGGCCTTATCGGTTAGTCAGTGATGTTTATTGTCTAAACATGTTTATGTGTTGCGTATATTCCGCTGCTATTCTCTGACGTATACCTGAAAGGAGTGCCCAGGTAGGGCACCAGTCGCGGCCCGGGGTCGGGTCGTGACAACACACTTCTATCAAAGTCTCAAAAAATTAAATCGTAGCCTACCTCAATGCCAAGAAGGAGCCATGAACGGTCGATCCTCAATGCGCGTCTCTAAACATTTGGGACTTCTCGTAGAGAACGTAGTCTAACACAAAAGCTCTACATATTAATATTAGAGAAAGTACATACAAAGACTAAATCCCAAATCAAACGTAAGATACTTAAAATCCAACTTGGGCCCACGGTGTCAAAATCCACACTTTATTACTTCAAAAACTCCTAAATGTGATTATTAGACATAATCCTAAGTTAATTTGAAAATCAACCTTATTTAGACCTACAATTTCATAAATCAACAAGAGTCCAAATTTCCAAACCCTAGGTTTTTTCCAAAATTGAGAAAGTTTTCCCTAAACATTTTAAACCTTTCAACATTGTTATTTAATCAAAAAATTAACTCATTTATAAGAAGCCAAGATTTACCATATCATTTTACACTCTAAGTTATGATTTCATTTAATCCCAACCACCAAAAGCTTTCCATTTATTTTTTATGTGAGGTAAAACTGCGTACAATACTCTTGTAGTCCGGTTCTTCTCCGGACCCCATGCATAGCAGGAGCTAAGTGCACCGGGCTGTCCTTTTCATTCTTCACGCTCGAGCCTTAGGGAACCGGGTGTCGGCCACACCCCCAAGGTTGGGGTGTGACACACACTTACTGAGAAATGGCATTATATGGAATAAAGGAAGTAACAAGAACCTTATTAATCTTAGAAGAATTAGTGTATCAATTGTCGACACCCACGGGATGCGCTCTCCAAATGGATGACACGAGAATTGTTATTGGATGACATGCTAAGAATTATTGGATGACACAAAAGTTGTTACAAGTTATCTCATGAGCATCGAAAGTTGCTAAGATCTGAAAGGCTAATGCACAAATGGCTCGTTAACTCGTACTGTGATAATTACGACTCCTCATATGATTAAAGGCCAAACGATAACTTATACTAAGAGGACTACTTATTTTCTTGGAAATTATTCGAGCTATCTGTAGGGGGAAGGATGTTACACCCCACAAATTCGCATATTGAATATACCTTAAGTTAAGAAGCCTAAAATAAGGAAGAAGGTTCCATTGGAAGAGTAAAGAAATGGTCGAGTTGGAACCATAGAAGTCATGAGAGTTTAAAGCATTGTTATGCCCTTCGTTCTTACAGTCCTTATGTTTGAGAACTCGAGTAACCGATTTAAGTTTTGACAACTCGAGCCCCATTTCGAGGTTCATGTATGACACAAATGAATGTTAAGAAGGTTTATGTATGGTGATAAGTCATGCGTATCAAAGAAAACATATCTCAATGAAGTTTGACGAATATAGGATGATATGCTAAATATTTCACCCCATGAAACGCATTCCGTGTCGTGGGTGGGGCAGCGGATGAAGGACACCCCTCAGCCACCATTTGTGGTGGGATATGTGGCCGCAGATGGTGATATGCCACCGTAGATGGTGATATGAAACGCATATCCTCCCAGAGAAGGGAGGTGGTGGAAATGCTATATAAGGCCCAATCTCGATTCTTCACTCCAAAACATTTCATTTTCGACCCAAATTAACCCTAGATGCTCTCAACCTCTCTCATAAGTCTTAGACACCATGAAAGATCAATTCCATAACCTTATAATGTAAATTTCCCTTTGGAATGCTTGGATTATCTTAAGAATCCTATATAGATCATTGGACAAGTTTGGAAGTTCTTCAATAATTGAAAGGAGTTTTGGTGTAGGGATTCCTTAGTAATCTTAAGGTATGTTTCTATTACTTATAGTAATCCTGAACTCTCCTAGTTTAGAATGATCTTGTGACAAAGTAGTCTATGGAGAAATTGAGATAATCTCTATAGTTGAACATGATGGTTGTTGTATTGGTTGACAAATTGATATAGTTGAGTTCTTAAAAAGGGTTTGGATTAAATCTTGAGAAATATGGCTGTTGTAACCTTATAATTGTATTGGATGATGATGGGAGGATTATGTTAGCTTGGTTACCATGATAACAAGATAAGAAGGTAACACACGTTAAGTGTTCGACAAAATGTCGCAACGATAAAATCATGAAACCATTGATTAGATATTGATATGGATTGTCTTAATTGTTTAGGTTGACACTTATACGAGATCAATCAATGAAGGGAGAGAACTTTCAAGAGAAAGACGAAAATAAGTACGAGCCTATCTGTCGACAATAGGGAAGAGGTATATCGATTCTCCATCATGTATAATGAGACATCATAGGATTTGTGTTTCCTTTCTAATAAAGTATGTAAGGCTTACCTTTCTCTCTTTTGGAACGATTGACCTGAAAACAGGACTTACGAGTCGCTATCCAACATATACTCCATTCCTAATCGCTAAGAATGTTTTTCTGACTTATTATGTTGCTTGGTTATGGTTCTCAACTGCTCTTGGTTAAATCTACTACATGTATCCTATTGAGTCATAGTTAACTTGATGTAACAAAGTTCCATGTTGATATTCTTGAAGGTTAAGTCAATTGTCACATGAGAAGGAAATGTAATATGTAACCCTCATAAGGGAATCAGAGGAAGAACGGGCTTACGTCATTCTGATGGGTTCAAAAGTGTGTTCTATGTTCCTTTAGAGGTCATCATATACATATATCATATATATTTCCCTCATAGACATATGATGTTATATACACGGTTATAAATATCTGAGATTGATGATATTGCCTCCAAAGGCCTATAGCGCTATTTACGCAGTTTATACAGAGATGTTATTGATAATACTGCCCACAGAGGCCTACAATGTTATATATATGCGATTATATTTCATTTATATATATTCTGGCCTGCTGAGGCACTCAGAATATAAGTTGTCTTCCTATTGTTTTATCTTACAGTTATGCATTTAGTTACAGTTTCAGTTTATGCCTCATTTACAGTATTGTACTTTTTTATAGTTTTAGTCTTACATATTCAGTACATCTTTTGTATTGATGTCATGTTCTGGGTCATTGCATTTCATACCCACAGGTACAAATAGAGATTCAGACGATACCTCACAGTAGGTGACTCGACTCAGTTGAGGATTGTCACGCTCCCTTCTTCCAGAGCTGTTTAGTGAGCTGATAGGTATGATGGTTGCATATATGTATAAAGTCAGGTATGGCGCCCGACCAGATGTTGCTGATATACTCTCTAGAGGATTGTAGACACTCGTTTTGTATATAGTGATCTTATGTGGCCTTGTCGTTCTTGGTGTATATATATAGAGAGAGATGTTGGGCCTTTTCTGTGTGCATATGATTGTGTCTTGATCATTAATCTTTCATCAGAGGCCTTGTCGGCCCATGTTTTATCGAAAGATATTATATATACTGAGATTGATACGCTCGGGCCTTAGGACGTTGGGTGCCGACCACATTCCCCAAGGTTGGAGTATGACAAATGAGGTGTTGAATTTAGATCAATGCATGATGCGTCAATGGCATTATTTGTAAACTTAGGTGAATTTTTAGAACATGACTTGCATTATGGATTGCTTTTATGAATAATAAATTCTACAAAAGCTAAATTTTATCTTGGTAAGTTGAAAAACAGGTAGTTCACAGGTCTGGAAGAAACTGCTAGAAGCCAGGAAATTAACAATACATCAGATATGATTGTAATCAGCAATGAAATTATCTCAATTCTGGTATGACAACTAATAGGTTAGGGAGAAATATATGATACACCTGCTGATTTCATATGTAATGAAACAATCTAAAATATAGCTGATGCAGTAATTGAAGGCAAGTGGATGAAATTGTACTTCATAGTAATATGCTTGATGAGATTGCTAAGCACATTACTGAAGTGATCCCACCTCCAATGATGAGTTGGATAAGTAAGCATAAAACTATATTAGACATAGGGATCAGCCAAACAAAATATTTTAAATTTTGTATTAGAGGGTTGCCTTTTAAGATATTTTTCTTTATGTGGAGGGTTGCTACAAAAAATTAAAAATTGCTATGAATTTCATTGTAATCAATAGTTAAATAACTTGTAACTAACTAAAAAAATTAAAATTCATCCCTAAATAGAATTAGTGATATATTTTGTTGTTAGCTATAAAATTTATCAGTTGCTAATTTTTATTTTTTTTAGTAGTGGGTGTGGAAGTTCAAGATCCTTATTGATGACAAAATAAGCAGATGTAGTTAGTCATTACCATTCAGATGTTTGTGTTACACCAATCCTGTCTAAGAAATCATATCACATATGTTTGTCAGTCACCAACACCTAATAAGACTTGGTCCTATTTTTCTTCTTTTACGGATTTAAACTTGGAAGAACTTTACTTTAGGGGCAGTCTCCAGTGAGGACTAGTATGAAATCATACTTTCGTTCTATTCCTTATGAATGGACTGATTTTCTTCATTCATCATAATGAAACCATTAAGCAACAACAGAAGGGATGCACAATGCCAACAAACAAAGTGATATATCACGTAACTCACACACTGAAAATGTTGCTCAGAGTCAGGAGACTATCACTCAAAGATATTCCATCAAGATGGCCTGACATCCTTAGCTTGTTGGAATAATTTTCTCTTAGACTTAGAGTAACAAAGATATTGTGGGAGCTACTACATACAAAATATGTAGGTTATTCACATTTCATTAATATGTAATTATTCACATTTCATTTGATGGTCAGATAGGAATTGAAAGATAACCTGTGGAATTCTAAAGATCGAGGAAAAAGAGAAATATAGCCTCTGTTACTCATAATATCTTAAAGTATCAACTTGAAAATCGATAGAGATGGGGCCGTATGAGAAATTACAAGTATAAGGTCATATATTTTTTGTTGGTATAAAATCGGACTAGAAGTAAATAACGGGGTTAAAGAGTATTCGAAAGGTTAAACAATGTAACGCTGAGTCGAGAGATGACTCTCTGTCTTTAAGACAAAATTACCCCGTATAGATAATTTTACGGTATCGGACAATAGTCTCCCAAGATAAAATATCAACTAATCAACAGTACAAAGCAAATATTGTTGATTCTAATGAAGGAGATGAATAAGAACATATTGCTTTTGATTGTTTGAGTTTACTGACCAACAGAGAAAATTTATGCATCTGTTATATCTAGTATTTTCCCAATTGAACAAAGATGTTCAATTTATAGGAGCAGAAAGGGAGGCAGCTATAACGTTTGTAACGTTTTGTAACTGTTGTAACGTTTTGTAGCTGTTGTAACGTTTCAAAACCTCCGTGGACCATAATGTAAATAGTTAATATTTCAGGGACCAAAAAGAAAGTTTCGGGAGAAAAAATAGCCCAACAGCCTAACAGCCCAATAGCCGACGACCCGAGACCCGGGACCCATGACCCGAGCCTAAGCCCAGACCGGACCAGACGAACGGCGGAAACGCATGTGTGGGGCTTAATCCTGAACCCAAGATCACCTTGGTCCTCCCTCTTCTAAATACATGGGTCACCCCTTGGGGGCCCAAACCCTTACTCAAACTTAGATTTTATATATTGCATAAACTCTCATTCTTTCACCAATGAGGGAGATTTATCATTTTGGTCAAAATCACTCCATCTTTTCATGTCACAAACACCTTACTTTGTGTAACAATATCTCTTTCATTTCTTAACGAAAATTGACAAAACTTGGCACTAACATCATCTACTCACTTAGTAGATTAGGCATATGTGAAGAAACGATATTTCCGCCATGTAGGGCCCACGTGTTTAAGTCATTAAAAACGGGATAAACTCAATCCATCATTAGTAAAACTTCCAACAATCCCCTCTTGAAAGAGAATTGGTGCACACAGGGTGCCAAGTTCAGCAATATTTCATCAGAAAGATATTGCATCAAGATAGGTAGCTATCGGCTTTGAACCTTAGTTGATTACTATTGGATTTACTTACTGCGCGGTGAACATGATGTCTTAAACCGTCAGTGTTTAGTGTAAACCAAGACAATGATATCAACACAATAACTCTCCTTATTCATCTTCTTCTTATTGTCTTGTCCGTTGTGGCCATGGACAACACTTGGATTCTTAAGTGCGTACAATTGAAGCAACATATCTTCACACTTAAATAGGTGATATCATAAAAGGTATATAGATCTACCCCACTCTCAAGTGTTAGGAATCAATAAAAGTTTCAGAAACTTATCTTTTACCCATCATCCAGGTAACACTTAGTGTCTATCGCGGAACGGGTTTGGAGTTATCTTTCTTTAAAGAATGAAATCTAAAGTGCTCTTACTTCAAGTGAAGTGCTAAACTGAACCTCTATAGCTTAGTTTTCTCATTGAACCAAATTCCTAGGATCTCTAGTTAGTAAGGTTGGGTTACCACCATAAAGATTCTTATTGTATGGGTTTTAAGCCCATTCCCCTACACAAGCAGAATATTTGATCTTTGGGTAAGCCTTTAGTTAAAGGATCCGCCAAGTTATCCTTTGATTTGACGTAATAAATGGAAATGATACCTGTAGTAATCAACTGTCTAACGGTCTTATGTCTCTGATGAATATGTCTAGACTTGTCGTTGTACATATTACTTCGTGCCCTTCCTAAAGTCGACTAGATATCACAATGAATTATCACTGAAGGCACTAGTTTATCCCAACAAGGTATATCCTCTAAGAAGTTGTGAAGTCATTCTGCTTCTTCTCCTGCTTTGTTCAAAGCGATAAACTCCGATTCCATAGTGGATCATGCGATGCATGTTTGCTTAGAGGACATAACTCCACCACCAATTGTAAATACATACCCACTGGTGGATTTTGTGTTCTTTATGTCCGATATCCAGTTTGCATCACTGTATCCTTTCAATATGGCTGGATACCTTGAGTAATGTAATCTGTAGGCCAATAAATATTTTCGATATCGTAATATCCTATTTAACGCCTTCTAGTAATCATTTCCAGGATTATGAGTGAACCTAGCTAACTTATTGACTGGATAAGCGATGTCGGGTCGGGTACATTTTGTAATGTACATTAAACTACCAATGACCTGTGCATATCGCTCCTGGGATATGGGTGCACCACGATTTTTATCAATTCTATGATTCATATCCACTGGTGACTTCATAGGGGAACTGTCAACTACATCAAATTTCCTCAAAACATCTTAAACATAATGAGATTGAGATAAGACCAGTCCGTCAGATGTCTTAGAAATCTTAATTCCTTAGATTACATCTGCAATACCCATATATTTTATGTCGAAGCATTGTTTCAACATCTTTTTTATTTCCAGGACCAAGGTTAGATTACTTGCGGTGATGAGCATGTCATCTATATAAAGGCATATCATAACAAATGAGTCAGAGTTCCTTTGATATATATACATTTATCACATTTATTAATGGAGAAACCTTTTGATAATAGAGTATTATCAAACTTTTCATGCCATTGTTTCGGGGCTTGTTTTAGTCCGTATAGAGACTTAACAAGTCGACATACTTTCTTTTCTTGTCCTGGAAGCACATACCCCTCGGGTTGTTCCATGTATATTTCTTCTTCCAAATATTCGTTTAAGAAGGTTGTCTTAACATCCATTTAGTGTAACTCAAGGTCACACAAAGTTGATATGGCTATGAATACCCTTATGGACGTTAATTTAGACATAAATGAGTATGTGTCGAAGTAATTGAGGCCTTTCTTTTGACTGTAGCCTTTGACTACCAATCTGGCCTTATACTTGTCAATAGTTCCATATGCTTTATACTTTCTTTTGAGTATCCACTTACAACCCAAAGGTTTGCTTCCCGGAGGAAGATCAACTATTTCCCAAGTATGATATTTCATAATGGAATCTATTTCGCTTTCTATAGCTTCTTTCCAAAGCGGTGCTTCTGGAGTTGACAATGCTTCTTTAATTGTTCTTGGTTCATTATCATCTCCCTTTTTTTGTGAAGAAAGGATGTCTATATAGTAATCTCTGGCTCGCACAATTTCTTCAATATGTCTGTTTAGTTCAGCAATGTGCTTTTGTAGCCATTCTTTGGACATGGAGAACTGAGTTTGTTCTGTGTTGCCTTGAATGTTGGCAATATCTGATGCAACATCTGAGTTTCAGTTCTGTTTCTTCCAGGGCAGATCAATGATTTTTTCCCTACTATTCAACACTGCTGTATGAACTGAATATACTTTCAATGCATGACTCAGTTTATCCCCCTTTTTGGTCTTAAACCCTTGATCGACTAAGATTTGATAAACTAAGGAGAGATATGGAAGGACATAGTTATTTTTGTTTTCTGTCAGATTGGCAACATTATCAAATATGATAGATCCTATATCAACTCTATAACCCTTTCCCATTTTGAATAACAATGTTGCTTGCTCTAAGGTTACTACCGTCTCATTTAGAGAAGGTAGCCAGTTAAATATGGAAAGTTTATATAGGGTTGTGAACAAAGTTGTAAGTTTAGATACTTGACAACGAGGTACCCAGATAGTGCTCAAACCACCGGTAATGTATTTAATCATTTCATTCAGCTCATCAGTTGTGGGATTAGGCTGAGTAGTTCTCTCATATTTGGCTAGTCCTAAAGTGGTGTTGATAATATCTGGTGTAAAGTAATACACCTTTTTATTTAAGTACACCTTCCCAAATTTCTTTGAGGTGGTGTCCTTAACAACCGGTGACAGATTAGCATAAAACATTCTAATCACCTTATCACAATAGGATGTTTTACCAGTTACGAATCTCATTAAATTTATACTACTCAAAATATCAACTAGGCCAATGTCAAAAAATGAATTGAGGTCAATGGCTCTCTCTGCTCTAATCACTCTATTTTGAAACCATTTCCATTTATCAACACATGTTTTAGTTTGCAACAAGGGAGAGTAAGCCATTACCTCATAATCTGATTCAGATTCTGGATTGATGTCATCTGTTGAGGTGTGTGCAGGTATTGCCTGAGATGTTGGGGCAACATAGTCTGGGTCCACTGATGTATCTTTGTCTGTTTCCTTTGATGTTGAGGCAACATTCGAAGCAATATTCATGTATGTTCTTCGGACCTGCTTTGAAATAAACCTGTTGAGATGTGTGTTGTCAGACACCTCATCTTCTTCACCTTTAGGTGAAACTGAAGGACTATCAGTGGGTGGTGTTGCTGGAATGTCATACACATTGAATTTCGAGTCAGTACCGCTACTGCTGTTTGAGGTAACAGGGAAAGTCGACTCGAATCAAGATTTCTTCGCATACTGCTTTTCACGAAAAATGCTTTCAAAACCCTTTTTGACCTTCGAGATGGAAAGGTCGATGTTGAGGGTCTAGTACCTAGGTTTGAAATTTTGATGTTGCATCAACATCAATAGGATTATCGTTGTCACCTGGGTAGCTCATATCTAGTGGTTTGTCAGAACCTCTAAGAATAACTGCTCGTGACTAATCTTTAGGGTCATGATTTTGGTTATCAATTGGTACATAGTGTTTGTATACATTTGATTATGTGATGGGCTGATCGACAGTGGAGTGTTTTCTTTTGTGTTGGAAGAAGTTGTTGAGGATTTCAGAGAAATGGACATAGGAGAGGGTTTAGGAGAGTTTGGGGTACTATGGAATATTTGATTTGAAAAAGGTGTTTTTGATCCTTGGGCTTTCATTGATTGAACCGGTGGTGATTTGATGGGACTAGTCGAAGATAAGTGGGATGTTTCATAATTATGGCAAGACTTATACACATTCCAATGGACTCCCCCTTAAAACTTAGGTAGTGTAGATGAATTGAATCTCTTCATACCTACAACAAAGGGATAACATAGCTCACAATATCATATAATTTTGGAATTTTAAAAGACTATCAATATCCAGATTTAACGGAATTTTGACGTTTAAACAATACAAATTTAAATTCCTAAAAATAAGTAAAGCAAAACAGAAAACCAAATTTGAACAAAATACTCAACATGTTGGATGCTGTTAGTAATGTTGACAACATTTTGAACAACAAAAGTAATATGAAACTTCAATGGCTTTTGAATTTTCCATTTACAGTAGACATACTCTATATATATTCCCTATGAGATTGACCTCTGGACCAATGTAACATTTTTCCATTATGTCCTAAATCAACTTAGGGTCTGGTTGGATTGGCGGCGGGCAGAAGAGATTCTGGCAGAATTGATTTTGTCATAATTGATTCTAGCATAATTGATTTATGTTTGGATGCAACAATGTAAAAGTGATTGTTATCAATAAATGATGTTTGAATAGTTTTGATAAAAATTATTTTTGAATGTAGAATTACCAAAATGGACATTTAGTCAATACATATAAATAAAAATTACTAATAAATAGAAGTATGTAAATAAAAATTACAAATAGCTAACAGAATTTAAAGTGCAATATATTACTTAAATATTAGTAGAATATTATTACAATACTAATAATTATTTCTTGGGAGGAGGAGGCGCGGTTCTTCAGGCAATTCTTCAAAAATAATAAAACTTTTCGATACTTCAACTTGGGTATATTTATTTCTTGTTTGTTCAAAATATAATATATTATAGTAATAATATTTGGAGTATTTGAAAGAATATAATAGAAAAGGAGAAGGATAATCCTCGTATAATGGAACAACGTTGGGATGTTTGAGGAGAAGGATAATCCTCGTAATTATTTCTAGATATTTAAATAGGGTAATGAAAGTTGTATATTTGAATTATTTTTTTAGTAATTATTTCTAGATATTTAAAGAGGGTAATGAAGGCGGATAGAGTTGTTGATGAAAATTAAAGAGAGTAATAAAGGAAATGGTAAAATTCAAATTGAAATAAATGGTAAAAGTGATTCTGACAGAAGTGATTCTGGCAGAAGCTACAAATTGTAGCTTCTGCCAGAAGTGCTTCTGGAGACCAGAATCACTTCTGAAAATCCAATCCAAACATGTCAATTTTGTAATTTTCACGAAAGTAGGTACCCAGAAGTCAATCCAAACAGGCACTTAGTTGAACGCATACATAATTCTTTTATGTCTAAAAATATGAAAATAATTTTTTGAGGTATTTTAAACCTTCTTTGAAGCACATGATACTCCTATACAATAGGAACGGTATCAATTTTAGAGCTTTGCTCTTTTTGTAATACAGCCAAATCTTATGTAGAGGCTTTGTCTTCTTATGATACTCTTTTTTATGCTATATATAATTGATTTATATATACCATCGCATAGAACAATATCATTTTTAAGCCTTGTCCTTCTGGAATCATACTTGGTTGATCAAACTTGTGCACAAGATTACAACATTCACCAGTATATTAAGAAAACAGTAAATGTTATCTAGAATGTTGAGACAACATTTAGGACAACATCTACCTAAACTGCCTTATTTTAAAGAAAACATAGACCAAGAGATTTCTTCAAACTAAAAAATCTCTCATGATCTAGAGCATTGGTAAAAATGTCAGCTAGTTGGTGAAGTGTATCAACATGTTCAATCTGAACTAAATGTTTTCCAACTAAGTCTCTTAAAAAATGATGTTGTATATCTATATGTTTTGTACGCGAATGCTGAATAGAATTTTTGGAAATATTAATAGCACTTAGATTATCATAGTACAAAATCATAGAATTGTTTGATAGGACATATTCATCTAGCATGTGTTGTAGCCAAATCAATTGAGCACAACAACTTTCGGCCTCCACATATTCAAATTCAGCAGTCGAAAGGGAGAAACCGTTTTGTTTCCGACTATACCATGAAACTAAGTTATGGCCTAAATAGAAAAAACCACCAATAGTGCTTTTTCTATCATCTACATCACCGGCCCAATCTGAGTCACTATATCCTATTAGGTTAGGATTAGTATCCTTAGTGTACCAAATACCCAATTTACTTATGCCTGAAACATATCTAATGATACGTTTTACGGCATTCAGGTGGGACAATTTGGGACAAGCTTGGAACCTAGCACAAACACACACTCTAAACATAATGTCAGGGCGACTAGCTGTAAGATATAAAAGACTACCTATCATTGATCGGTACAATGTTGGGTCAACATTCTGGCCAACATTGTCTTTGCATACCTGTTGTGTAGAGCCCATATGTTTTGCATTTTCAAGTCCAAAATTTCTAATTAGATTCTTGGCATACTTACTTTGAGATACAAAGATCCAATCTTCAGTCTTTTTTATCTGCAGGCCTAAGAAACAAGTTAGTTCCCCGGTCATGCTTATCTCAAACGTTGTTGACATAGCTTCCACAAATGACTTCAAATATGATTTTGAAGTTGATCCGAAAACAATGTCGTCAACATAGATTTGAGCAATCGCTATATCTACACCGTGTCTTTTGATGAACAAAGTTCTATCAGCTTCTCCACGGATGAAACCAAAGTCAATAAGAAAGTTTGTTATATGACCATACCATGCACGAGGGGCTTCTTTTAACCCATACAAGACCTTTTTAAGCTTGTATACATGATGTGGATGGTGAGGATCTTCAGATCCTTTTGGTTGTTTAACATAAACTTCCTCGTCCAAATAACCATTCATAAATGCTCCTTTAACATACATTTGATGCAAGGTAATTTTTAGGTAGCAAGTAGTAATCATATTGACTCAATTCTAGCCATGGGTGCGAAGGTTTCGTCATAGTCGATTCTTTCAACCTGTGTGTAACCTTGAGCAACAACACGAGCCTTGTTCCAAACAATTGTCCCTAATTCATATGATTTGTTCTTGAAAATCCACTTGGTTCCAATACCATTTGTGTTGTTAGGACAAGGAACCAAGTCCCATATTTCATTTCGAGTGAATTGTTCAAGCTCTTCTTGCATAGCTTGAATCCAAAAATTATCTTTTAAAGCTTCCTCAATATTCTTTGGTTCAAAAGTATATATGAGACAAGAAAGACTAACATGTTGGTATATGGTGGACATACATACATACCTTACCATTTTGCGATAGTTGATTGGTTATTTATCTCTTATACGCATCCTCTCAAACACTTACCCTATCACCTGATCAGGTGGATGGTTCCTTCTAATTCTTGATGGAGGGTCTCGTCTTACTTGGTCATGCAATTCAGTTACAGATTCCTCCTCCACTTCAACCTCTGTGGTCTCTTCTTGTGGTTCAGATGTTTCCTCTGATGTCGTGATAATATTTTGGACAACATTTGTTTCTTCAGTTTGTTGCTCTTTTTCTACTGTAACCACAATGTTATTTTCTGATGACTTACCAGTGATATACATAAGATCATCAAATATAACATTGACAGACTAATGTATGGTCTTAGTCCTTATATTGTATATCTGGTAAGCATGACTATTCTGTAAATAGCCAATAAATATCCCTTTATCACTTTTTGAGTCGAATTTCGCCAATTGGTCCATGTCATTTAAAATGTAGCATACACACCCAAAGACATGAAAGTAACGCAGAGTTGGTTTCTTTCCATTTAAAAGTTCATAGGGAGTCATTCTGGTACCTGACCTTAAATAAACTATATTAGTGATGTGACATGTAGTGTTTAAGGCTTCTGGCCAAAACCTTTTTGACAATTGTTTGGAACTTAACATTACTCTAGTCATTTCTTGCAATGTTCTGTTCTTCCTCTCAGCTACCCCATTCTGTTGAAGGGTTTTAGGTGCTGAGAATTCATGGAATATACCTTTCTTTTCGCAAAATTTAGCAAAAGATTTATTCTCAAATTCATTTCCATGATCGAATGTGATCCGAAAAATGGGAGAACAAAACAGGTTCCTAATCCTAGAGTATAGTACATTAAACATGTCAAAAGTTTGTGATTTTTCTTTTAGGAAATAAATCCATGTATATCTGGAAATATCTACTATTATAAAGGAATATCTCATACCCTCTAGGTTGTCTACTTCAATAGGACCCATAAGATCCATATGTACTAATTGAAAGCAATGAGATGTACCTGAGTGTTGTCTATCGTGTTGGACAATATTATGGGGAACACGAGTATGCTTACCTCTTCAACAATCTTTGCACACTATCTTATCCTTTGGGATCGGCTTGGTAATGCCTTTAACTGCTTCATAAGAGATTAATCTCTCCAAGTTGCGATAATTGACGTGTCCCAACATCTGATGCCAGAGTGTTGTGTCACTGATCCTCGCAGAATTACAGAATTCTTGCCCACCGATGAGATAGTAATTGTCTCCAGTTCGAATACCTGACATAACACATTTATTGACAGAATATGTAACCCTACATTCACGCTTGTTGAATTTTACCTAGATAGCATCATCACATATCTGAATTATGCTAAGTAGATTAGCCACTAAGCCTTCTACATGAAGAACATTCTTCAAGACTGGTACGTCAGGAACGTTAAGGGTTCTTATACCAATTATCCTACTCTTTCTTCCACCACCAAAGGTCACGTATCCTCTATTGAATGCATCATAATCCTTCAGTAAGCTTTTGGTACCTGTCATGTGTCGTGAACAACCACTATCAAAATACCAAGATATTGTAATGTTAGTATGTACAACAGTTCTGCACACATTACACCGCAGGTTTAATTTAGGTACCTACACTTTTTCAACACTCTTCTTCTTTTTGTTCTCAGGCTGATTGCTTTGAATATTGTTAGCAATGTTGGACAACATTGGTGACGACATCTTAGGCAGTGATCTGAGCACAAATTTTTGAAGTTTGTAGCAGTAGGGCATTAGATGACCTAACTTCTTACAGTAGCTGCATACAAACCTCAATTTATCCTTAGTATTATGTGAGTTATTATCAGCATTGTGTGTTTCTCTAATAAACTTTATCTTCTCACTTTTACTATGGATCTTAGAAGATTTTGGTTTATGCGGTGACTGATACCCAAGCCCAACCTGTGTCGGTTTGCTGAAGTTTAGAATTTCATCCAACTTGGAGGTTTCTGTGTTGAGCCTTTGGAAAGTGGTCTCAACTAAATTCAATCTTGCACGAATCTTATCAAGTTTTAGGTCCTTCTTGGTAAGTGCTACCTCTAACCGGTTAATAGTGCCTTTAAGATTGTTATTATTAAGAGCCAAATATTTTGCTTTTGAATCTAGTTATTCAGATTCTGTGATCAAGTCTTTACAAAGATCTTGTAATTCCTTGATCACTTCATCTTTAGGATCAACTAGTTCCAGATTTATAGCTTCACATGAAGAAATTAAACCACTAAAACAACTAACATCACAATAGTCAAAATACACATACCTTTCTGAGGTTGTTGAGATTTCAGATGTTGTATCCACTGTTGTCACAAAGGTTATGACATCATTTTCAACAATATCTTCATTGTCATACCATGAATTTTCGAACATTGATGTCAACATTGCCTGTGATTATTCTTCTTGATCTCATTCCTCTTCTTCATTTTCATCATCAGTGAGTGACACCCACATACTTTTACCAATTTTTCTAAGGGTGTCTGCACACTCATTCGCATAATGTCCCCAAACAGAGCATGCATGACATTGCACTCCCTCAAGTTGTTTGGGATTAAAATTGATATTATCTGAGTTTGCTTTTCTTAGTGGATTATCACTTCTTTGCTCTGAAGGTGATCTTATTTGTTGTTTATTGAAGAGTGGGTTTTGATACTGCTTATATTTAGATTTACTTCGATCATTTTTTATCTTCCTCATCATCGAATTAAATCGTCGAGTGAGTAATGCAAAAAATTTACCATCACATAGTTCCTCAAGGTTTTCATCCTCATCTTCAATGTTTGTTTCCGAGGTTTGTCCTTGGAGTGCCATCGTCTTGTCCCTATACAAATCTTTTGGCTCTTGATGTTCATCTCATAAGTTTGAAAGATGTTCATCAACGCATGTAGATCCATTGTGGCAAGATTATGGGCCTCTTCAATAGCACAAATCTTTTTGTTAAACCTTTCAAGAAGAGATCTGAGGGATTTGTCCACAAGTTGTGTGTTTGTCAAAGGAGACCAAGCACTTGACATTGATTTGCAATGTCAATTAACTTTTCAAAATAGGACTTTATATCCTCAGATTCTTTCATTTTTAAGCGTTTATACTGGCTCAAAAGCATGCGTAGCTTTGTTCATCGTACACTCGAGGTACCCTCACAATGAGTTTGCAGGGTCTCCCAAGCGTCCTTAGCCAATGTACAATTCTGAATGAGTTTGAACATGTATATATCTATCCATTCGAAAATGGCATTCAAGGCTTTTTCATTAAAACTTGCATTATTGATTTCTTCCGCAATCCATTCGGGTTTGGTAAGTATATCATCATTCTCATCCGCTGGATACTTAGGAACAACATATTCTTCGGTGATAGATCTCCATGCTTGAACATCAATGGATTTGATGTGCGAACGTAGCCGGATCTTCCAATAGGCATAGTTTGTTCCATCAAGAATTGAAAGTCTACCAACATTTTGAATGGCTGAATCCATAGCCTTTAGATATAGGACCAAACACTTATTGTGTTAATTGTTGGCTCTGATACCACTTGTTAGGTCTAACGCTACAGATAAGCAAGTAAACGTAAGATAAATAAAGATTCGAAAGCTGAATAGTTAAACATTTTTTTTTATGTTGCCTTCAATGTTGTGACAACACTAGATTAAAATAGTAATAGACCTTAAAGAGTAAATGCATCGAAAAAGTAAAAGACACAAGATTTATATTTTCAAGGATATATGTTTATATAGCCCTTGATGGTCAGTGACCGAAGTATTGTATATATTGTATACAATTATAATTGAATTTCTTTTTACAATTTGTAGAAATAAAATAAAAAGAAATTACAAAAACGAAGTCGCAGATGACTTCAGTCTACAGACAAAATATTTATAAAGAAACATACAACATCTTCATTACAATGGCTTCAACAATACGCTCAATCTTGAATCTGAGCAACAATAGTAATGTTGGACAATATGTTGTTATACAACTTTAGGCAATGGTGTTTGATCCAGTTTCTAGAGTGAATTTTCGAGAGCTCTCTTGGTGATTTTTTTCTTGTTAATCTGGATACCAATACACTGAAGTTCCTCCTCTATTTATAGTGTGAAACTCCCTTGAAATTCTCACTGGTTGGTTGCGGAATTTGAAAGAAAGTAGGCAGCAACTTGGACCGATTCAGCCTCCATGAAATCCTCAACCATATTGACTTGATCTTCACGTTGCTTTCCTTTCAAGCTTGACTTCTTCTTTTCTCATATTTTAAATATGGCTTCCTGGTTAGCTTGCCTAGGTCATTTTTACCTCACAATAACATTCACTGTTTTGGCCAGAAGAATAGGCAAAATCATTTACAGAGATGTTGTCTGTGATGTTGTCACAATATTGTAGACAACATCCTTATGTTCATAAGCGATGTTATCCTGACTGGTTATTTGTGTTGTCACAACACTACATGCAACATTAATAGCCTTGAAAAGCTCTTATTATGTAATGTTATTAGCTGTTACAGAACCCCTTAATTTTGCCAATTATAACATATATTCATTAGTCATTATTCTAGTTGGAAAAAAAATTAGTCATTATGCTAATATTAATACCATTCATTTCTATGCATTAATCTCTTTTACCGTTGTAAATTTGTTTTTCAGCCATTCCCAAAGTTATCCAACTACATAAGTTCTACTCTTCTCCTTTTGGAAGAGATGGGACACATAGAATGAATAAAAGAAAAATTTCTCCTTCCATACTCCAAATTGCTGAGTTTTTGTATCAATAAAAATCTGTTAGATTTTGCCTCATAATTTTATACTAGAGGAGTTCATAGGCACGCCTCAAGTCATTTGGATAGACACTTGGCAAATCCTAAGCTTGATCGAGTGTGTTGCGAATGAAAGGAGTCTATCATCCTACATAGAGGTTGTGTTTACTAAGAGTCTTGTAAACGTAATTCACATATTGAGTTCGTCATATGGCGCAGTCTATGTCACGCCCCGAACCCCGGGCTCGCGACTGGTACCCTACCTGGGCACCCTTCTATACATACAATATGAGTAACACGCGGAAGATAATAACACTATTTTTTTTAAAGCAAAGGCAAAGCCGATAAGGCTGTCGTATATATATATCATACCCAACTGGGTCTACACTGTACAACAACGTAAATATAACTCTCACCAGTCCAGCCCACATATGAATACAAACCTCTAAGAATTTGACAACAATCGTGACGGGACAAGGCCCCGTCGTACCCCTGAATATACCTAACCATAATGATAAGCTCCGGAACATTGGAGCTATCCAAAATACTGAACAAGGATCCTAAGCTCGCGGATCCACAACTGAGTACCTAGACCTGCGGACATGAACACAGCCCCCCGAAGGAGGTCAGTACAACAAGTACTAAGTATGGAACTGAAATAAAGTATAGTATTAAAATCATGGTTGTGTACAAGAATTACAGGGACAAGTATGAAAATCAATACCAAATTCTACCGTGTCACATAACCTAAAAGCCAACTGCACCTCGTATCACTGTACCATAACAACTCCAAGAGTCGACTATACCCTTCAAGGATATAATATCACACATTCCAAATATAAAGCAGGAGACAAGTATGATAACCATATCAACAGTACACTGAACTTTACAAAGAATGAGAGCAAATAAAAGTCGATTTCGCTAGTTCAAACAAATAGGAGCCGATGATCAAACCAGGGCCATTCGCCCATAGTATCATAGTGCAAATCCTATTCTTGGACTCCCTAGTACGCATAGGTCGCGTGGAACCGCATGAGATATGTCACGACCCGACCCCGGGACCGCGACTGGTGCCCTACCTGGGCACCCTTACAAGTAAACATCAGAGAAAAATCAGCGGAACATACATGAAACTTATAAATAAAACATCGGAAGTAAAACAACAGGTTAGCCGATAGGGCTACCTTCCTGAACATATATAAATACAACCGAAGCAGTTGCCTCATTTATTTTACAAACTGACCCACAATATGTGACTACAGACCTCTAAGAGTTTTAACATAACCACTGTGGCGGGACAGGGCCCCGCCATACCCCTGAATATACATGAATCTATTACCTCAGGGAAAACCGTACCAAGAGCTAAGCCTCCGGAGCAAATGGAGCTTTCTCTCAAAAACTTAACCGAGATCCTAAGAGCAAGGATCACCAACAGGTACCTAAAACTGCGGGCATGAACGCGGCCCAGAAGAAGTCGATCTAACAGTAGAATATGGAGCAAATAACGTCTGATGCAGATCATAACTGTACAAAAGAATGACAAGGACAAGTATAAAAATACCTACGGATCCTGCCGTGTCATTACCACTTATGAACTTAATTTCGCATCAATATCTTTTTCCATTCCATTAAGAGTTATAGCCATATCATACGTACTTACTTAGGAGAAGTCATTAAGTTCATTTTTATCTAACTTACTTATCTTTCATAACATAGTCCGGCCCACTACGGAGGGACACATATACTACCCGGCCCAGACTGGGACGCGATCAAGTCACACCAATATCAAAGCATGCCCGTGGAATCCCCCATCACTGTCGACAGCTAAAAGTGTAAAACATAACCATGGGTCTCACGCCCATAATATCAATCAAACAGGTGGTATAACGTCTTGGGGCTTGCCCCTCATTTATACTCTTACCCTGGAGAAGGTGGTAAAGCAGGGGGTATAACGTCTTGGGGCTTGCCACTCATTTATACTCTTACCCTGGAGAAGGTGGTACAACGTCTTGGGGCTTGCCCCTCATTTATACTCTTACCCTATCTCAACCGGCCGACAATCAACACATAAAGCAGGTGGTACAGCGTCTTGGGGGTTTACCCCTCACTTATACTCTTACCCTGGAGAAGGTGGTACAACGTCTTGGGGGTTTACCCCTCATTTATACTCTTACCCTAACTCAACCGGCCATCATACATAACATAAGCCCTACCGACTTATCATACATAACATAAGCACCACCGCTTATCATACATAACATAAGCACCACCGCACCATACATAACATAAGCAAGTTAAGAAATCCCTAACTTCTTATTAGCTTGTTCATATACACTCTCATTTTTGTTTACTTAAGGCACTAATCATGTCATTATAAAATCCGGGAATTTAACCCAACGTACTACGTGCCTCTAGTCCTTTAAAATGATTCTCTTTTAAATAAAACTTCCAAGATACTAATAACCGTAGTATCAAGTCATATCTACTTTTCACGACCAGTCACAATACTTTTTAGAAATACAATTACCGGCTTCTAAATCACGTGACTTCTTTATACAAAAAAAAACCTTAAGCAATTGGTACCTTTAAAACAATTTGCCCTTCCTTAATACTAGTTATTCCTTTGATTACGTTATTAGAGAAAACCATTCTCTTATCCTTCCATAAAGCCGTTATAACCAACTTCCCATAAAGCCGTTATAACCCTTTATGGTTTTAGACAAACTCATTCCTTTTATAACTAAGAGATTTATACTTTCAAATCAAATCTCTTAACTTTCAAAATACATCAAGTCTCTTAACTTTTTAGAAAACAAGTTTCAAAGTCTTAAAAGCTTCATACGTAAACTCTTTTAAAATTTGTAACAAATCTTTGGTGCGTCGTGAATAAGTTATACTTATTTATAACGATCTTATTCAAGTAGCCATGATCTAGAAAATGTAATACAATTTTGTCTTATCTTAGCTTCTATGCAGATGGAGGATTTCTACTTGTTTTAACATAATGGATTGTCATTACATTTTCCTTTATTAACGCTGCAGTGGCTTGTTCGATACTTATTCTCATTTGTGCCGTAAATTAGCCAAATCAACTCGACTCCTTTTTATATAAAACCTTAGGCAATTGATGCCGTAAAATCAAGTTGCCTTTTTACATAGTCAAGTCATTTATCTTTCCATAAGGCAAATATAACTAACTTCCCATAAAGCCGTTATATTCACTTTATACCTTAGCCATAAACAATTTCCTATCCAAGGGACTTATACGTTTAAAACGGGACAAGTATCACATACTTTAAAACTCTTCAAGTCCCTTAACTTTAAAATCAACTTAAGACATCCTTACTATTTTCAAAGAAGTGAGTTAATCTCCTAACCCACCCGACTTGGCATCACATAAAACAAGTAAAGAATGTCATAGTCTTGTACGTCTACCGTACTACATACGTGCAACTAGTCATGCTCAAAAGATAGGAAAAGTTCTACATAGGGTAAATCACATAACTACCTCTTAACTTCTAAGAGTAGAAGGAAACATGAAAGGATACCACAAGTATATTCCATACATAGAATCATGCCAAAGGAAGGAAGAGGTTCACATACCTCGCGACGATTATCGACACGTAGCAAAATGCTCCAAAGTACTTCAATCTTGATAGCTATTCCACTTTCCAAGTAGGATACGCTATACTTAGTACTTCAACCTAAAATGGTCACAATATGTCCATTAACCTTTTACTTCCAACGTAGAATCATTCTAAGTGCTAAGTCACTAATCCTACGGAAAATCGGACAACACCTCCTTTGTTTCTACTAACTTTGCCACCTTTTTCAAGGTCGAATACAATAACCAAACAGCCCCAATTGGCTCACCACAATCAATACGGTAGTCCAATACAAAAGAATAACAAACTACTAGTCCAATTCGGCTAACTTGAAGTACTACAACATCAATTCTTATCCAATTTCCATTTCAATCCAAGTTATTAGCCTAACATGATATCAAGTCATGGCGATTAAAACTACTACAATCTCCAAGTAATTAACATGTGACTATTCTAACTACGACCAACTTGAAATCCAACTTCAAATGGCTAATGTGTCATTTCGGTTCCTAGGCTACAACAATTCATAACACTTATAAAACTTCAACACATATGCTTCATGCTAGTAAAATGTAAGGCTAACAACAATACATAATCTTGTAACACTTAAAGAGAACAAAATTATACCTCAACGAATCTCAATCTAACTTCCAAATCCGAAGTCGCTCCCTAGCAACTTAGAGCCTCTTCAAGACACTTCAATCCGCTACTTGAGACCCTTAGAACCACACCAACAACTTTCCTTCAAACCTTCAATCCAAAACCTAGAAAGACCATTAGGTTTTCACTTTGCGACTAACCCGAAAACTATCTTTTTCCGAGATTTTTCTATTGAGATATGCTTATTATACCCTCATGAACCTTAGTTTAAAGTGTGGAGCTTATTGGACAAGAAACACAAATTTTTCTCCTTCTTGGATGTTGAACCCGAGAGCACCATTGCTCTTCCTTCAAGTTTTGTGAAAATTTGCTAAGTGTTTTACTCCCTCTTGCAACTAGTATACATATATAACATAAAGGAGGGGTAAGATAGGAACAATTGGGTGGCTTGGATAAGCTCTAGCTAAATATCAAGACTAAGTGGGGTCATTGACTTAGTCAATTTTCTCATGCTACAACTTGCAAGACTAAATCATCCTACCAAAGGTCAAATGACCCTTGTGCCCATGGCATTTCGTCCAAGCTCACTATAAGGGGGGGGTGACACGTGTCGCCCTCCCATTCGTCACAATAATACATTTTTCGACAATTTCATAATTCCGCTAAATTCTTACAAGTCTCAAATCTTAACACTTGTGAGTTCTTACTTACGTTCTTAAAACATGTCCTGTAAATACGGGGTGTAACAAGATACTCCTCGCATCGGGGGAAGCAAATCCAGAATACATAGGACCGCATCGCGTGAGCCCGCGGACTCGCGTGAGGTATTCTCGATAGGACCGTCCCGCATGAACCCCTTGGTCCCGCATGAGGTACTCCTCGCATCGGGGGGAGCAAACCCGTGGAATATGAACAACGCAACATGGCCAGGGGGTTGACCCCACAATAAATCATAAAATACAAGCGCAACCGGCTAATCGTAAACAACATAGGCAAGTTAAGATAAGCTTTGACTCTCTTTAGAAAAAATGAAGGCACCATATTTTTGAACAACCAAGGCAATGACATGCCTTCTTTTTAAAACAAACAAGACAATACCATGCCTTCCTTTCTGAAATAACCAAGACAATACCATGCCGCCTTTTCTGAAATAACCAAGACAATACCATGCCTCCCTTTCTAAAATAACCAAGACAATACCATGCCTTCCTTTCCAAAACAAACAAGGCACTAACAAGTCTTTCATTTACAACACCAAGGTGCTATCAAGGCAAAAAGTAGTATAACTATCATTTACACAAGCCAAAGTACTACGTACGACCACCGTACATCCGGTACCTTTATAAAAATCTCAAGGCACTAGCCTTGCAACATCAAGTTACTTATTCATCAACTCAAGCGACCTACACTCTCTGTACTCTAGTCACTTCCTTCATGTACTACAATGAAACCAAGTTCATTTTTATCAACCATTTTAGACTTTTCCTAAAGACCGTTATAACCACCTCCCATAAAGTCATTATAACAATTCTTACGAAACTAAGGTACTATCACATCATTCTTTTTCAATCATCATTAAGGCGTTATCACATAGTTCATTAAGGATTAAGATCCATTATAAGCATTATTTTGAAACCATCATTTGAAATATTAAGATACTTATCATATCAAGTATCTATTAAAAACATGGTTTGGAAAATCAAGGCACTAGTTATCATGTACTATTTCTAAAACATCTTTTTAGAAAATCAAAGTACCGTATATCGTGTAGGATTAAAATCCAAAGAAGCTATGTACCTTTATTCTTTATAAGAAGAATCATCTCAGGAAATATTAGGGTGTTGGACCCAAAAGTTCTACGTACATCTATTTTTTATAAAAAGAATCCTTTAAAACAAGTCACTTCTTCTTTTTAAAATCAAGTAACCTATTCCTTTAAATCAAGTTACTTCTCCTTTTTAAAATCAAGTAACCTATTCCTTTAAATCAAGTTACTTCTCCTTTTTAAAATCAAGTAACCTATTCCTTTAAATCAATGTTACTTCTCCTTTTTAAAATCAAGTAACCTATTCCTTTAAATCAAGTTACTCTCCTTTTTAAAATCAAGTAATTTATTCCTTTAAATCAAGTTACTTCTCCTTTTTAAAATCAAGTCCCATAACTTGAAAATAAAGTCTCATAACTTGAAAATAAAGTCTCATAACTTGAAAATAAATATTCATTGAACCGTGAATAGGTTATACACGTTTATAACGATCTTGTCCATTGAGCCATGATCTAGAAAATATAATACAATTTTGTATTATCTTAGTTTCTATGCAGATGGAAGATTCTACTCATTTCAATATAATTGATTACCGATACATTTTCATTAACGCTGCAATGGCTTGTTCGGTCCCTTTTTCATTAGTGTAGTAACTTAGCAAGGTCAACTAGACTCTACTACTTCATAACGACTCTTACCAACATCCCCCATAAGACTTGGTAAGAACTTAGGAATATTCTAGACATGATTTTAGCCTAAAATCTATAACATGAATACTTCCTAATTACAAGGCAAGTACTTCAAGAAGGCAAGTCACGTATACTCCAAATAACTAGGCAAGTATACTTCAAACAACAAGTCATGTATACTCCCAACAACAAGGCAAGTATACTTAAATATCAAGTCATGTAGACTCCTAACAACAAGGCAAGTATACCATAAAAATACACATGTCTTATAGAAGAGGAAGTCCACATACCTCGCGACGACTAACTATTTCGACACGTAGCAAAACGCTCCAAGTACTTCAACTTCATCGGTTATTCCTTAAACCAAGTAGACCATGCTACACGTAGTACTCCAACCTAAAATGGCCATAGTACTTCTATCAAAATCTTACTTACTATTGTAAGACTTATACCAATTAATAGCCCTCTAATTCTACAGAAAATCGTGCAGAACTTCCTTTGTTTCAATGTACTTTTCCACCTTTTCCAAGGTCCGTATTCATCAACCAACAAGCCACATTTAAGGCGCAACCAATAGTTAACCAAAGGGGATTACACGCCTAACTGGACGTGTAAAATTCAGCCCCTTAATCTACCAAATTTGTCCATTAAAACTAGTCCATAGTCCAATGTAAAAACAGTCCATAGTCCAATGTAAAAATAGTCCATTAGTCCACTAATACAATCCATTAGTCCAGTCCTTTAGTTGGTGTTCTTGGCCAACTACTGCAATCAAAACTGTCCAGTTTTCGGCTAGCATGCCAAAATTGTTTCATTACTTCTTTATAATTCCAACTTATATACCAATCTTTATATAAGTTATATTAACTTGTTATCAATAAGATTCTTTCATGTCAACAAGTAATAGGTAATGTTTTAACAACTATAATGGCTAGCATGCCAATTTTGGTTTTAACATCTTAATAAGGTCCAAATCTTTCCAATTTTCCTTCCACATATCACATACTCATTTATATACTACTATAACATGTAATCTCCAATTACATTAAAGGACAAAGATCATTACCTCGATAAGCCCAAAATTATTCCAAGATCTAAAAGTCGATCCTTAGCAACTTTAGCTCCTAATCCTTATGTTCTAATCCACTCCAAGCAACCCTTAGAAATTCCTAAACAACTTCTCTTCAAGCTTCATCCAAAGATATGAATATCACCTTAGGGTTTCACGTTGCGACTAACGGATTAACGTAGTATTTCCGGTATTTTAGTATTTGGTTATCCTTAGAATACCTCTAAGAACACTTGGTTTAAGTATGGGGATTTATCAATAACAATTGCACAATTCTATGCCTAAGGGGGGTGTTGGCCTAGAGCAACATCAAGGGAGGGAGTATATTTTGTCTTGGAAAATTATTCTAAGTGTTGAAGAAGTCTTGCTACTAGTGTGTATATATAAGACAGCCAAGGGCTAGGATTAAAACAAGTGTGTGGTTGAGATTAGGGACAAGTGTGTGTGGGTCCCACAAACCACTTGTCCAACAAATATCTTAAGCCACTTGGCTTGCCACTTGTCCCACACACTCTCGCCCAACATAGGCCACATGGGGGTGACACGTGTCGTCCTCCTATTCGTCCAAAATATTTTCATCTCCCAAAAACATTCATATTGGCCAAAATATCGAAAAATATTGTGGGCCCCACAAAACCGTAAATTTCCCGTGGGCCCCACGTTACCAATTTTTAAAAATCCATAATTCTATTATATTCCAAAAAGTCCAAATCCCAAATTTGAGAACTCAATTCTCCTTATTAAACAATTTTCCTTCACGGGTTTCGAGATTTCTTTTAAGGAAAAGGCGCATCTTCTATCGTTTCACGATTTAACCCTTATCGTCCTACGTACGTTCTTTTATTCTTGTGTTGGAACTACGGGGTGTAACAATCTAGGAGTTTCGTGTGAACCTTAATTTGATTAAGTGTCTATGTGTGAAGGCCTAAAGGGTCACACTAAGTCGATTGTCTTTTCGGTCTAAGGGTATATTGAGAGAGTATAAAATATTCGATTTAGAATTGAGATATTTTAACCAATAATAAATTATGGGATAAATTACATTTGATGGAAATTATTTAATTAAATTAAAATTGAATTTTAGATTTAATCAAAATTAAAATGTGCAGAAAATAAGGGAGGCGTCGCGGCGCTGGTACGGCAGTGGGCCCAGTTCGACTAGGCCACTGAATTTCATATTTTGGATCAGTTTTAAACCTGATCCAAGTATGATTTGGTTTTACCCCCTTCCCTATATATTTGACACTTAACCCATAATTTAAGGTTGCACAAAATTGTTACTCAATTCCTATTCTTTGAAGTTAGAGTTCAGGGATTAAAATACTCTCAAATCTCTGTCAAGATTTCCTGGCTTTCCTGACAGAGGAGTATACTGTAGCGAATGCTTGCACCCTAGGAGACAATCGCGTGCGCACCCTTTAGTAGAGATTCAAAATATCAACTGTAAGTTTATATTTCATGTTTTTACTGGTTTCAATTGTAACGTAATCATACCAGACGACTTTGTTGGAGAAAGTAAGTTAACAAAAAATTTAAACTTTCGTTGTGCCTTACTTGTGTGTTTTAGACCAAACAAAACCCTACATTGGTATCAGAGCTCACGTTTGTTCAATGGTTACGTAACAAATTGAAAGATATAATATTACGGGTTAAACGTAAAATTGATTTTAATCTGAATTAAAACAAGGCTATTGAAATCTGACAGACTTTGACTGAGCGATTGACCTTTGAAATCACCCTAAATTATCAACTACGCTAAATCGAGGAAGTTATTCCGTTCTAGCATGAACTGAGCCTTGTGTAGAAATTGCGAACATGGTTCACAATGAAGAACATGTAGGAATGGATGATGGTCGACATGTGCGTTATTGATAATGGTGGATGGTAGTAAAGAACCCGTAATATGAACCCTAAATTAGATTTAAGGGTTGGACGATTTCAAAAATCAGTGTGGAAACTGCTCTGAAAAGGATGTTGGCGTCGCGACCCTATTATAGGGCACCACGGCGCCAGTTAGGGTTCACTGCGATGCCGCGGCTCCATGTCGGAGCGCCGCGACGCCGGTCACGATAATTTTAGGGATCGTGATTAAAAGCTTCATTTTGAAATTCGAAACTCTCTGGAACTGAAGCGTCGCAGCCCTAATTCACAGAAACATAAACCAAAAATTTCTGCCTGTTCAGAGTCGCGGCTCCTTGGAGGAGCGTCGAGGCTCCATGGTGGAGCATCGCGGCGCTGGATTTCTAGAATGTTAAAATCTCAATTTTTCGAAGTTTAATCCGTGATTATTATTACACAGTATGTTGGTGTACTATTTATGTACTAAATGATCATCATTTACCTTATTAAGTTTAGAGTATACAATCATGCTTGGATAGGCGGCGTCCAAAACTAGTTTAGAGTCCGCAATCATGCTTGGATAGGCGGCGTCCAAAATTAGTTTAGAGTCTGCAATCATGCTTGGGTAGGCGGCGCCCAAATACATGTTTAAATTCTTTGAGTAATGTTGAAACATGTAATAGTTGATCTTGAATAAAACCCTGAATTAAAATGTTCCCCAAAATTTAATACAAGTCTCATTTAAAATGAACGCGTCGTCCGTTATAATTGATTGTGGTGCAAAATCCTTTTCGGAGAGATGAGTATTTATGCCCCAAAATTTGCTCTAAGTCTACTGTTATACCCCGTAGTTCCGGAGTATGTATGTAAGGACGTATGTACGAATGTATAAACCCTAATTAGGGTAAGAATGAAAGATGTGATTTCTCGACGGAAAATATTTCCGAACCTTGTGAAGGAAATTTTACGTTTTCGATATTTTATCCAATTATGGAATTTTTCCGAGAAATAAATATTTTGGACCAATAGGAGGGCGACATGTGTCACCCCAAGAGCCATGTTGGACGTTTTTTTTCAAGTTAGTGGGCAAGACAAGTGGCCAAAAGTCTTGCATGGTATTGCATGGCACTTTGGACGGTTTTTGGCAAGTTAGTGGGCAAGTCAAATGGTCAAAGTCTTGCATGACATTTGTGGGACAAGTGGAGAAAGAAACCTACACAAACAATCTGTACCATACACATGTTTCAATCCTAACCCTTGGTTGTCCTATATAAACACCTCTAGTTGATGAAATCTTCCACACTTAGAACATTTCAAGACTTGAAAATATTTTCTCTCCCTTTCCTAGTAGCTCTCGTCCAACCCCCCTTTTCTTGAGCAAATGTTGTCCAAAAATTCTTAAAATTATAAGTGTTCTTCCTTAATGTATTAGGAAGATTATTAACCAAGAGTTAGACAAGATTTCACACCCCTATCCTCAAAAACCCTCACAAAGCCGAGAGTGGGCAGATTTGGAACTTTAGTGTTCTTCACTTTTTTAGAGTTAATTCTTGAATAGAAGTTGGTTAGAAACTTCTAAGGGTGACTTGTGGTGGTTTAGAACTTCTAAGGGTGACTTGTGGTGGTTTGAAACACAAAGATTTGGAGCTAAAACTTGCATAGGATCGACTTTAAGTTCTTGGATATTTTTGGGCTAAATTGAGGTAATGAACCTTAACCTCTTTGTGAAGTTGATTTTTTATGTATATTGGATATTATACATCTATTGAAAGTATATTTATGAAGTATGAGATATAAGGAAAGATTTGGACCTTGTTAAGATGTTAAAAGGAGAATTGGCATGTTAGCCATTAAAATGGTAAAAATGTATCCATTACTTACTAAGAAGTTAACAACAAAGGAACTATAACTTATATTAAGATTGAAATATAAGTTGGAAGACTAATGAAGTAATTGGATAAGTAAAATTGTAAAAGTTGGCCAAGGACCCCAACTTAAGGATTGTATTTACTTTGGACCGTATTTACTTTGGACCGTATTTACTTTGGACTGTATTTACATTGTTGTTAAGGGGAAGATTGTTAATCGCGTTCCGTTTGGGCGTGTGATCCCCTTCTTTAATTATTGTTGTTATGAAGGATAGATTGTTAATCGCGTTCCGTTTGGGCGTATTATCCCCTTCTTTAATTATTGTTATTATGAAGGAGAGATTGTTAATCGCGTTCCGTTTGGGCGTGTTATCCCCTTCTTTAATTATTGTTGTTGTTAAGGAGAGATTGTTAATCGCGTTTCGTTTGGGCGTGTGATCCCCTTCTTTAAATTTCGGAATTATTGCGCCTTATTTATGTCATGTTGGTTACTATTATCGGGCCTTGGAAAATGTGGAAAATTGAGTAGAAACGGGGGAGGTGCTGCCGAATTTTCCGTAGGATATGGAACCTTGTTCTTAGAAATATCCTACGAAGAGATCTAGAGGTTAATAGACGTTTCATGGCCATTATAGGTGGAAGTACTACGAGTAGCGTATTCTACTTGAAGGGTGGAAAAGGGCTAGCAAGGTTATAGTACTTTGGAGCGTTTTGCTAATTGTCGATAATCGTCGCGAGGTATGTGAACCTCTTCCTATCCTTTCTAGCATGATTGTTGTAAACTATGTAGTACGGTAGGCGTCACGTGTGCTAAGCAATTTGGTTGGTTTAAAACATAAAGTGTTATAATGGCTTTATGGGAATTTAATTATAACAACTTTATGTAGGTAAAAGAATGGTTTACTGATTTTAAAAGATAAGAGACTTGACTTATATTTGACTTGATTTGATATGTGAAGAACTTGAATTGCGTGGAAAGTTGTGAAACCTCATTAAGTGATGCAGTACTTGGTTTTTAATAATAATGTTATATTGAATTCGGAAATGGGAATGAGTATCGAACAAGCCAATGCAGCGTTATTAAAGGAAAATGTAATGACTAATAATTAACTTAAAACAAGTAGAATCTTCCATCTGCATAGAAGCTAAGATAAGACAAAATTGTATTACATTTCCTAGGTCATGACTGCTTTAATAAGATCATTAAAAACAAGTTTTGATTTTCTTAAAAATTCCAAAGTAAGGGACTTGATTTATAAAAGAGAGAGACTTGAAAAAATTGAAGTGTTTTTGTTTAAAAGAGAAGACATGCTTTTGTCTTAAGTTGGTTTAAAAAGAAGGTATGAAAATTGTTTTGGTTTACTTAAAAAGATAGTTACTCTATTTTGATACTACGGGTATCGTGTGACTTTTGTGAAAGAAATGGATCTTTTTAAAGAGTTAAAGTATGTAGTACCTTGGGGTTAAAACCCGGATTTGTTGACATGAAATGCAAGTACCTTGTGTGAGTAACTTGCCTATGTTTTGTGATAGCCTTGTAATACTTTCTTGTTGGCTTGATAAAGTGAACATGTTATGATGCTACGTGTGTTAATGTCTTGTGACGTTGTGTAAGGGGGTTCTTCTTGTTGTGCTTATGTTGTTTAACTATAAGCCTGTTGTGCTGGTATTATATCACTTACCCCCCCTGACTTGTTATGATGCCGGGGGTTAAGCTGCCCCCCGATGCGAGGAATACCTCATGCGGGTCCATGGGACCTATGCGGAGCTGCGGGAGTTCCAGGAATGCGGTGCGAGGAATACCTCATGCGGTCCATGTGGCCATGCGGATTGCGGGAATCCAGGATGTTGCCGAGGGTTAGCTGCCCTGCGATGCGAGGAATACCTCATGCGGGCCTATGTGGCCTATGCGGAACTGCGGGAGTTCCAGGATTAGACACGCCATGATAATCTGTGGCGAGTGGCTCAGCTTCGATCATTTGGCGGTGTAGAAAGACCTCGTGATACAGTTTTATAGCATTGTTGGTACGGTGGGTTCTAGTAGTCGGCTATGCCTTCGTACTTACCCCGTATGGTTTTATTATGACACAGGTGGGACCTGGTGTTCATGTGTATTCCTTGGTGTTTTATATCATGGACTGCTGGCAGTGAGGAAGGAATTCGACGGGCATGATTGATATTGTGGGCATGAGACCCATGGTTATATTTGAGAGATGACTTTGAGGGCATGAGTCCCTGACTTGACATGACTGCTTACATATTGTATATCGTAAATTGGTTGTCATATATGTCTCCTGTTTTATATAGACTATTATTATTTCATTTATAGTATTTTCAGTTTCACATACTTGGTACCTGTTATCGACCTCCTTGAAGCTGCGTTCACGCCGCATGAGTAAGTACATCAGTCGTTGATCCTCGCTCATAGGATCACCGTTCAGCGTTTTGGGAAGCTCCGTTTCTCCGGAGGCTTATCTTTTGGTATGATTCCCTGAGTTTGTAGGTACTTGTACATTCAGGGGTATGCCGGGGCCCTGTCCCGTCATAGTTGTTATGAAAATTCTTAGAGGTCTGTAGTACTGTTGTGGGCAGGGTTGTTAAGGATGTAACTGTTCAAGTTTTGGTATATATATACATGCCGAAAGATGACTTTTTCTTGGTTAGACTGTTCTTACTCTTTATTGCTTCATGTCTTTGTTTTTATATTCCGCTGGTTATTCTGATGTATATCTACTTGGGTGCCCGGGTAAGGCACCAGTCACGGGCCCGGGATCGGGTCGTGACAAAAGTTGTATCAGAGCAGTTAGTCCTCGGAAAGTGTCTACAGACCGTGTCTAGTAGAGTCTTGATTATCGGTGTGTTGTGCACCACATCTATAATCAGGAGAGTCGAGGCATTTAGGATTGGTTTCCATTCTTCTCACTCTGAGATCGTGCCTTAGAGCTGTGTTATAAGTTGGACCCCTCTGACGTACTTCTTTTTACCAGTTATGCCTCTGCGAAAGGCAACCAGGGCCCAGAAGGGCAAAGCGGCGAAGGAGGCTGAGTAGAACACGAGAGAATGCGAGGGCACGAGCCCGGCCATCACACGAGGTGGTGCTTCATTTAGAGTTACGTGAGCGTCGCCCGGCCAGAGTTTAACACAGCGGCAACAGTTCCTACTACGGCCAGGATATATGAGCCTTCAGTTCCACGACCGGGAACTGAGAATATGGACTACAAAGGGATGGACTTGTTACTAGCTAGGATTTTAGAAAACAGAGAGTATAGAGTGCACCGATATATCACGGGTCTAGACGATTATCTAGTAAAGGGGTGTAAAAGAGTAGCTCTTGATCGAGCATGGACATTGCCAGCGTCTGAGCTTATGCACGTGATCGAGAGCGTGAGATCGACGGAATAACCAAGATCGGCGAGAAGAGGCGAGACAACGTGGTCCTTTGGTGACTTTCGGCGGCGGCCTCGGCGAGCTAGTTATGCCCTCCGCCGATTGAGTAGTTCTCCACGATCTTGGGGCGTCCGGGTATTCGAGGCGGTCGGGCTCTAAGGTTTGTGTTTCGGGAGTGGGGGTACTAGCCGGATGAGGCCACCCTTACCTCAGTGTGGCCGTTGTGGTAAAATCCATAAGGGGGAGTGTCGTGCTGGTTCGGGAGGTTGTTATACATGCGGCCAACAGGGCCATTTTTGCGAGAAATTGTCCAACCAGAGGTAGCGCGGATGTGGAGACTCAGCCTTCGGGATTAGTGGCTGGTTCATCGCCTTCTTTTGATATGCGCCCTGCAGGGCAGGACTATGATTAGAGTGAAGCAGTAGTTACAGGTATATCCTTAACCCTCTAAAGATTTGTATTCGTGATATGATGATTTTATGTTAAAGTGTTGTGTTTGGATAGCACTGTGTAAAATTGTGAGTTAGAGAACATGGTTAGTTGGAAAGGTAAGTTTAGGGGCAGGGAAATTGTGAGCCTTAGAATATTATAACAGTTGAGACCTTAGATGTGAGGTCGTCTTGAGTAAAAGATTTTACAGTTAGTCTTTGTCGAAGTACTTGGTATGTGTGAAATGTATTGTGGGATAATTCCATAGGTCGAGCAAGATAAAAGTGGTAATTTTCATGACGAGAATAAGTAAGATTGTCCCAGACGGGAACAAGAATTTAGAGCGATAATGGGTCGGGTTGAGGCCATATCACGGGTCAACCCGCAGCCCGGATTGAGGTGGGGTCAGTTTGAGGTGGTCCCGCTAGGTGATAGGATCACGAGGGTGTTAGGCCCAGGTTTAGGTAACCATCGTACGAGTTCGTGGATGCGTTCGACCAGTAGTCGGGCCGATGAGGTCAGCCCATATTGTCTTTCAGTCAGGACTGTTTACTCGGCGGAGGGTTATGCGAGATGTTATATATCAGGAAGGTTGTAAGGCTGCACGGGGCTCCTACTTTTATTTTATGACAGGCAGTGGAGCCCAGTTTACGGCTATTTTCTTTTTCTGGAGGTTTTACCAGGCGGGGTTAGGAACTCAGGTGAGTCTCAGTATTGCATTCACCCTCGGGCCGACGGACAAACAACACGTTTTATCCAGACATTTGAGGATAGGTTACGGGCCGGTGTTTTGATTTCAGGGGAGCGGTGAGGATTATTTGCCTCGTGTTAAGTGAGTATTATAATGGCTACCATTTCAGTGTTCGGATGGCGCCTTATGAAGCCTTGTATGGGCGGAAGTATAGGTTGTCGGTAGATTGGTTCGATGTTGGCAAGGTTCATATAGTTGGTCCATACTTGATTCAGCAGAATGTGGATAAGGTGAAACTTATCCATAAGAGGTTATTAGCAGCTCAGAGTCAACAGAAGTCTTGCGGATAATCGGCGTCAACACTTGGAGTTCAGGTTGACGGTGGGTCTTCTTGAAGGTACCACCCCGGAAGGGTGTGACGAGATTCGGAAGCGAAGCGTGGCAGAGGTACTTTGGGCCTTTTCAGATCATTTGTAGAATAGGCCAGGTTGCCTATAAGTTATCACTGCCGTCCGACTTAGGAGGCAGTGCGTCCGGTCTTTCATGTTGCTATGATTCGGAAGAGTATCGGAGATTCATCCAGAGTGTTCCCAGTTAATGACAACCAAGTTGAAGATAGTAACCCCGAGATTTTAAAAACTGAAGCAATGACAGAAATGTGATACGTATAGTAGAAAGAGTCCGAGTATACGAGGAGGGTACGACGAGTAAGAAAAGAGGCGAAGATGTGTGAAGAAGATGGAAGTGTCCTTTTTTTTATAAAGTAATTATGTGAAGAAAGTATCCTTTGGACTATGGGTGGGGCTAATAGTATTGTTATACGCTTTAGAGATGATTCTTCATTGGCTCGGATGTGAGTTTTTGCGCGTACGTTGTATTATGGCCATGAGTGGCATAATTGGTTTCGTAAGTATAGTAGGGAAGACTATCAAACACGGTATGTTTAGAGACTTGGAAGGAACATTCGGGACGAATGTTTCTAAGTGGGGAAGAATGTTATACCCCGTAGTTCCGGAGTATGTATGTAAGGACGTACGTACGAATGTATAAACCCTAATTAGGGTAATAATAAAAGATGTGATTTCTCGACGGAAAATATTTCCGAACCTTGTGAAGGAAATTTTACGTTTTCGATATTTTATCCAATTATGGAATTTTTCCGAGAAATAAATATTTTGGACCAATAGGAGGGCGACATGTGTCACCCCAAGAGCCATGTTGGACGTTTTTTTTCAAGTTAGTGGGCAAGACAAGTGGCCAAAAGTGTTGCATGGTATTGCATGGCACTTTGGACGGTTTTTGGAAAGTTAGTGGGCAAGTCAAATGGTCAAAGTCTTGCATGGCATTTGTGGGACAAGTGGAGAAAGGAACCTACACAAACAATCTATACCATACACATGTTTCAATCCTAACCCTTGGTTGTCCTATATAAACACCTCTAGTTGATGAAATCTTCCACACTTAGAACATTTCAAGACTTGAAAATATTTTCTCTCCCTTTCCTAGTAGCTCTCGTCCAACCCCCCTTTTCTTGAGCAAATGTTGTCCAAAAATTCTTAAACTTATAAGTGTTCTTCCTTAATGTATTAGGAAGATTATTAAGCAAGAGTTAGACAAGATTTCACAACCCTAGCCTCAAAAACCCTCACAAAGCCGAGAGTGGGCAGATTTGGAACTTTAGTGTTCTTCACTTTTTTGGAGTTAATTCTTGAATAGAAGTTGGTTAGAAACTTCTAAGGGTGACTTGTGGTGGTTTGGAACTTCTAAGGGTGACTTGTGGTGGTTTGAAACACAAAGATTTGGAGCTAAAACTTGCATAGGATCGACTTTAAGTTCTTGGATATTTTTGGGCTAAATTGAGGTAATGAACCTTAACCTCTTTGTGAAGTTGATTTTTTATGTATATTGGATATTATACATATATTGAAAGTATATTTATGAAGTATGAGATATAAGGAAAGATTTGGACCTTGTTAAGATGTTAAAAGGAGAATTGGCATGTTAGCCATTAAAATGGTAAAAATGTATCCATTACTTACTAAGAAGTTAACAACAAAGGAACTATAACTTATATTAAGATTGGAATATAAGTTGGAAGACTAATGAAGTAATTGGATAAGTAAAATTGTAAAAGTTGGCCAAGGACCCCAACTTAAGGACTGTATTTACTTTGGACCGTATTTACTTTGGACCGTATTTACTTTGGACTGTATTTACATTGTTGTTAAGGGGAAGATTGTTAATCGCGTTCCGTTTGGGCGTGTGATCCCCTTCTTTAATTATTGTTGTTATGAAGGAGAGATTGTTAATCGCGTTCCGTTTGGGCGTTTTATCCCCTTATTTAATTATTGTTATTATGAAGGAGAGATTGTTAATCGCGTTCCGTTTGGGCGTGTTATCCCCTTCTTTAATTATTGTTGTTGTTAAGGAGAGATTGTTAATCGAGTTCCGTTTGGGCGTGTGATCCCCTTCTTTAAATTTCGGAATTATTGCGCCTTATTTATGGCATGTTGGTTATTATTATCAGACCTTGGAAAAGGTGGAAAATTGAGTAGAAACGGGGGAGGTGCTGCCGAATTTTCTGTAGGATATGGAACCTTGTTCTTAGAAATATCCTACGAAGAGATCTAGAGGTTAATTGACGTTTCATGGCCATTATAGGTGGAAGTACTACGAGTAGCGTATTCTACTTGAAGGGTGGAAAAGGGCTAGCAAGGTTATAGTACTTTGGAGCGTTTTGCTAATTGTCGATAATCGTCGTGAGGTATGTGAACCTCTTCCTATCCTTTCTAGCATGATTGTTGTAAACTATGTAGTACGGTGAGCGTCGTGTGCTAAGCAATTTGGTTGGTTTAAAACATAAAGTGTTATAATGGCTTTATGGGAATTTAATTATAACAACTTTATGTAGGTAAAAGAATGGTTTACTGATTTTTAAAAGATAAGAGACTTGACTTATATTTGACTTGATTTGATATGTGAAGAACTTGAATTGCGTGGAAAGTTGTGAAACCTCATTCGTGAGTAACGAGTACTTGGTTTTTAATAATAATGTTATATTGAATTCGGAAATGGGAATGAGTATCGAACAAGCCAATGCAGCGTTATTAAAGGAAAATGTAATGACTAATAATTAACTTAAAACAAGTAGAATCTTCCATCTGCATAGAAGCTAAGATAAGACAAAATTGTATTACATTTCCTAGGTCATGGCTGCTTTAATAAGATCATTAAAAACAAGTTTTGATTTTCTTAAAAATTCCAAAGTAAGGGACTTGATTTATAAAAGAGAGAGACTTGAAAAAATTGAAGTGTTTTTGTTTAAAAGAGAAGGCATGCTTTTGTCTTAAGTTGGTTTAAAAAGAAGGTATGGAAATTGTTTTGGTTTACTTAAAAAGATAGTTACTCTATTTTGATACTACGGGTATCGTGTGACTTTTGTGAAAGAAATGGATCTTTTTAAAGAGTTAAAGTATGTAGTACCTTGGGGTTAAAACCCGGATTTGTTGACATGAAATGCAAGTACCTTGTGTGAGTAACTTGCCTATGTTTTGTGATAGTCTTGTAATACTTTCTTGTTGGCTTGATAAAGTGAACATGTTATGATGCTACGTGTGTTAATGTCTTGTGACGTTGTGTAAGGGGGTTCTTCTTGTTGTGCTTATGTTGTTTAACTATAAGCATGTTGTGCTGGTATTATATCACTTACCCCCCCCCCCTGACTTGTTATGATGTCGGGGGTTAAGCTGCCCCCCGATGTGAGGAATACCTCATGCGGGTCCATGGGACCTATGCGGAGCTGCGGGAGTTCCAGGAATGCGGTGCGAGGAATACCTCATGCGGTCCATGTGGCCATGCGGATTACGGGAATCCAGGATGTTGTCGAGGGTTAGCTGCCCTGCGATGCGAGGAATACCTCATGCGGGCCTATGTGGCCTATGCGAAACTGCGGGAGTTCCAGGATTAGACACGCCTGATGTCGTAGGCGAGTGGCTCAGCTTCGATCATTTGGCGGTGTAGAAAGACCTCGTGATACAGTTTTATAGCATTGTTGGTACGGTGGGTTCTAGTAGTCGGCTATGCCTTCGTACTTACCCCGTATGGTTTTATTATGACACAGATGGGACCTGGTGTTCATGTGTATTCCTTGGTGTTTTATATCATGGAATGCTGGCAGTGAGAAAGGAATTCGACGGGCATGATTGATATTGTGGGCATGAGACCCATGGTTATATTTGAGTGATGACTTTGAGGGCATGAGTCCCCGACTTGACATGACTGCTTACATATTGTATATCGTAAATTGGTTGTCATATATGTCTCCTATTTTATATAGACTATTATGATTTCATTTACAGTATTTTCAGTTTCACATACTTGGTACCTGTTGTACTGACCTCCTTCGGGGGGCTGCGTTCATGCCGCAGGTAGAGGTACATCAGTCGTTGATCCTCGCTCATAGGATCACAATTTAGCGTTTTGGGAAGCTCCGTTTCTCCGGAGGCTTATCTTTTGGTATGATTCCCTGAGTTTGTAGGTACTTGTACATTCAGGGGTATGGCGGGGCCCTGTCCCGTCATAGTTGTTATGAAAATTCTTAGAGGTCTGTAGTACTGTTGTCGGCAGGGTTGTTAAGGATATGCTTATTCAAGTTTTGGTATATATATACATGCCGAAAGCGACTTTTCTTAGTTGAAGTATTTCTTACTCTTTATTGCTTCATGTCTTTGTTTTTATATTCCGCTGGTTACTCTGATGTATATCTACTTGGGTGCCCGGGTAAGGCACCAGTCACGGGCCCGGGATCGGGTCGTGACATCTACGAGGTATCAGACTCTTTCATAGATGCATATAAATGTTGTAGTATGTGATAAACCTTCGTGAGTATTTACACCCCAGTGTTTGCTCGATGAAGTCAAATCCCACTTAGATACATAATTGTAGTCGCATAACGGGGTTGACTTGCTAGCCTGTCTTGGCGCCCCAGTGTCGAACAACCGAGGAACGTAGATCGTATTGTTTAGAACATGTGATCAACCAAGAGTTGCAATTGTTTGTAATTGGTTTAGAGACCTATCGTATCATGTTGTTGAAGTTATCAACCTCAGCAAACGCGGAGACAATATGAGTCTGGATCTTGGCCCATTATGATCGTATTTGAAATGAGTTTGTATTCTTTCATGGGGTAAAAGAGTAGGTTAAAATAGTGGGAGCTAATTAAACAAAAGATCATGTTAGTTAGTTAACGAATGTGTTCAATAGAAATTATGTTAGAATGTTAATTTCAAGTCTATACTTTCTTCAGTTACAATGTCGAATATGTCACTTAGAATGTTGGTTGAAATGAACAAGCTAGATGGAGCCAATTTCCTGACTGGTTAAGAAATTTGCGGTTGGTGTTGCAATTAGAAAAGATTGAGTATGTATTGGATACAACACTCCCTACAGTTCCTGCTGAAGATTCTGAAGTGTATGCCCAGTTTCACAAGGCAACCTATCATAAATACCTTGATGATGCCACATCTGTAAAGTGCATTATGCTATCTTCTATGTCAATAGATTGGAAGAGGCAGCATGAGAACATGGGTACCAAAGAGATTTTAGAACACCTAAAGAACCTCTATGACTCTCAGTCTCAAACAATGAAGAATGAGCTGCTTGTAGATCTCTTTAAGTGTTGGCTGAACGATAGGGCCCAAGTGTATCCATATGCACTGAAGATGATTGGGATGATTGAAAGGTTGGCTTCTGTTGATATTAAGTTTCATGACAGGATTGCTTCCACGCTTATCCTAAATCCATTTCCTGGTTCGTTTGAGAGTTTCATCATTAATAAAAACATGGATGGAACTATAGCGAGACTGCCGACATTACATAACATGCTTGAAACTTTTGAATCTTCAATCTCTAAGAGCAAAGCTGTGCTTATGGTTAGCTCATCTAGTCTTTTCAAACCGAAAGGTACAGAATCTCAGAAGATGAAAGGTAAAACTATCGCTGCACCCACAGCAATGAAGCTCAAGGGAGGTGCGAAGAAGAAAAGGGTAATGCCAGCTAAGGATATGTGCATGAACTTCAATAGGAAGGAGCATTGGGAGAAGGATTGTACAGCCCCAGGGGGAGACAAAGCACAAGATGCTTCTGGCCCTGCTGGACAAGGTATGTTTGTTATTGATAAATATGTCTATAACTAATTCTCACTGTTGGGTATTAGATACCTCTTGTGGCTCACACATTTGTAACAATGTGCAGGGGCTAATTGACAGCAGAAAGGTTGGACCTTAGGAAGTAGATCTACGCGTTGAAAACGGAGCAAGAGTTGATGTTGAACGCGTGGGGACTTATAGACTAGATTTACCTTCAGGCTTTTGTTTAGAACTCAATAATTATTATTTTGTTCTCTCGTTAATGAGGAATATTATTTTTGTCCCTATGTTAGACATTAAAGGGTTTTCCTCATTTATTACCAATGGAAGTTGTGTTTTATCTTATAATGGTTTTATTTGTGGAAATGCACCGCTTGTGGATGGATTGCATGTTTTATACTGTAGCCATGAAATTTTCAATATTCAAAATAAATGAGCTAAAATAAGTGATTCAAGAAACCTCACCTACTTATGGCACTGCAGACTTTGTCACATCAATGAATCAATGATAGAAAGATTAAGGAAATTAGATTACCTAGAACCATTTGACTTAGAATCATATGGTAATTGTGAATCTTGTTTAAGAGGAAAGATGACAACCAAATCACTTTCTGGGAAGGTAGTGCGTGCACAGAAAGTGCTTGAGTTAGTTCATACTGATGTATGTGGGTCGTTTACAACTCAAGATAAGGGAGGCTTTCTTTATTTCATCACTTTTACAGACGATTTCTCAAGGTTTGAGCATGTGTATCTTATGAAACATAAGTCTGAAGCTTTTGAGAAATTCATGGAGTACAAGTCAGAAGTAGAGAAGCAACTTGAAACATGTATTAAGACACTTCGATCAGATCTAGGAGGTGAATACTTAAGTAAAGAATTTCTAGATTACTTGAAGTTTCATGGAGTTTAATCACAATGGACATCTCCCGGAATGCCACAGATGAATGGTGTTGCTGAGAGGAGAAATTGGACCTTATTATATATGGTTATATCCATGATGAGCTTCTCAGCTCTACCAATATACCTATGGGGATATGCATTACAAAACTCAATCTATATTTTGAACAGAGTTCCTTCAAAGTCAGTAGAGAAAACTCCATATGAGATATGGAATGGCAAGAAGCCAGCACTTAGACACATGCGACCCTGGGGATGCCATGCATTTGTAAAGAAGTTGTTTACTGATAAATTGGAATCTAAAAGTGAGAAGTATTATTTTGTGGGGTATCCTAAGGAAACAAGGGGATGTTACTTCTATCTTCCTGGCGAACATAAGATTATTGTTTCCAGAAATGCAACTTTCCTTGAAGAATACTATGTCTATAAGGAATAGAGTTACAACAAGATAGAACTTGAAGAAATTCAAGAAGTACAAAATAATATAGAGAATGAACCCTTGTCAAATGACCTAGGCAGGGATTCAGTGGGAGTATTTAATGATAATTGGGTACTTAGAGTACGCCCTTCATCCAGTGGGAGTGATGTGAGGGATAATGCAGAGATGCAAGACTCTCATACACAACCAGTGGAGGATTACACAATGGTTGTGTAACATCCTATTCAAAATGATATTCCTGAAAGTTCTCGAAGTGCTGGATTGTCGAACACACAAACACCTTCTCATAATCAAAATACAACAAACACTGAAACGCATAATATTCAACTCCGTAGGACTACTAGGACTCATCGTGCACCTGAAAGACTTAACCTCCTTGTTGAAACAAACAATGAGATAGATATTTCTGATGATGATGAGCCTACTACCTACAGAGAAGGAATGTTAGACATTGATTCATAGAGAAGGCAAGAAGTCATGAAATCCAAAATGGAATCCATGTACATAAATTAGGTATGGAACTTGGTTGATTTGCCAACAGGGGTTAGATCCATAGGATGCAAATGGGTCTTCAAGAAGAAGATTGATGCATATGGCAAAGTACAGACTTATAAAGTAAGATTAGTGGCTAAAGGTTATAATCAACGACATGGGGTCGATTATGACGAAACCTTTACACTTGTTGCAAAGATTAAGTCCATTCGGATTTTTCTTGCAATAGTTGCATACTATGATTATGATATTTGGCAAATGGATGTTAAAACTGTCTTCCTCAATGGTAATCTAGTTGAGAAGGTGTATATGATACAACTAGAGGGTTTTACATCCAAGACTCAATCCAAAGCAGTATGAACTACAAAAGTCCATTTATGGACTTAAGCAAGCCTCAAAGAGTTGGAATATTTGCTTTGACAAAGCAGTCAAATCGTTTGACTTTATTAGAAGCAAAGAAGACGCATGCGTTTATAGTAAACGTATAGATGAGAGTATTGTCTTCATTGTCATATATGTAGATGACATATTTATAATGGGAGATAATAAGACTGTTACACCCCGAAATTTTAGGTCATGTATTGGGAGCGTACGAAGGGAAATAAGAATTGAAATTGGAAAGAAAAGTTGACAGAATGATTTTGGACAGTTTTTGAGTCAACTTTGGAGCGGTATATCTCCTAGTTCATTAGGAATTTTTTGGTGTTTCAATATCCCAGTATGAAGTTCGTTGAGTCTAGTTTCCAACGCAACAAATCGCTCGTCGATAGGACATCGGAGTAGGAAGTTATGAAGGTTACAAGTTCAGTGGGCAGACGAACAGGAAAGTGTTGTCAGTCAGGTGCCACAGCGCCGCGGCACCGGATGCAGGGCCGCGGCGCCGGATGTGCTGGGGTATTCTGAAGTTGCAGCGCCGCGGCGCCGGCTGCAGGGTTGCGCGCCGTATGTGCTGAGATGTTCGGAAGTTTCAGCGCCGAGGCGGAAAATTTCGCGAAAAACAGGGGAAAATCAAAAGATTTTTTGTTAAAGGCCTGTGGGAGGGTGACAAGTGTCCCTCCCACCTTTTTGACCAAGAGGAAGCCTTATTAATTGACCAAGTCTTGAAGACTTGGTCATTTTTCAAAGAACCCTTCTCTCTAAAAAAAATTCTCTCCCTTCTCTCTATAAATTTCAAGGAAAAACCAAGGCCTAGTAAAATTTTGGAAAGACGACAAGAAGGAATTATGTTGGCAAGCTTGTAGAGGGTTCGTGTGGGTGATTTTAGCGTGAAGAAGATTTTCGGAAAGAGGGCTTATTGAGGTAAAACCTTCACCTTCTCATGTAATTGAAGATTACAAGTTATAGTAGTTAAGAAATGAGCATGTGGTTTAAATATTAAAGTTTGAAAACATTTGGATCATGTCGACTTGTTGAAAACCGAAAATGGGCATGTTAGTCACTAATGTTGTAATCAATTCAGTTGTTAGCAAAAATCGTTACATGTTATGTATAGAAGGGTATATCGTTGTTATAATTGGTTAAGACTTATATAGCATGTTGAATTAACGAGTTGAATTGAAAGGATTTGAAAAGGTTGATATGTGAGCATGTTATAGCCAAGGAGTTGCATTAAACTAGTTGGATTGTTTTAATATGAATTGTGGGGCGGAATTTTACACGTCCAAGTTAGGCGTGTAATCCCCTTTGTATTGTTGGATTGTTGGGCCTTAAAAGTGGCGTTTGGATATTGAATTCGAGCCTTGAAAAAAGTGGAAAAGTACGTAGAAACAAAGGAAGTGCTGTCCAAATTTCCGTAGAATAAGGGACTTTACAATTAGAATATTCTACGTTGAAGCTAGAAGCTAATAGACGTATTATGGTCGTTATAGGTTGACATACTACGGACGGCATATTGGACTTGGCAAGTGGATTAAGCCGGAGAGGTATGTGGAAACTTTCTTATCTCTTGAGCATGAGTAGTATAACTGTATAGTACGGTAGACGTACGTGATTTAAATGAAGTAAATTCATTCGATATGCTTGACTGGTTATAAGAATGTCTAAGTTGGTTGAGTTAGAGAATTAACTCACCTGTTACTAAGGAAAGATTATAAGAATGGTTTATTCTAATAAGGTAGACAAGGATGTCTTGATGTGGAAAGGTGTGGAATACTTGATTTGTAAGTATTGATTCTGAAAATATTCTAAAGATAAGAAACTTGTTTTCTAAGCTAAGAAACTTGAAATATTTTGAAAGTTGTGTAGCTCGGTTTGAAAGTATAAGTCTCTTGGTCGTAAAGAGAATAAAGTTATCTTGATTTCGGAAATGAGAGTAGTTGCCCTTGGTTGGTTTAAAATATAAAGTGTTATAATAAGTTTTATGGGAAGTTAGTTATAACGACTTTATGAAAATAAAAGAATGGTTTTATTATTGGATTTAGAATGGTAACTTGACATTTGTTTTAAAAAGATAAGAGACTTGAGAATTTGAAGTTTTGAAACTTATATTATTTTGAGAAGTGATTTGGTTTAAAAAGAAGGCATGGTATTGTCTTGACTTGGTTTAAAAAGAGAAGGCATGGTATTGTCTTGACTCGGTTTAAAAAGAAGACATGGTATTGTCTTGGTTTATTTGGAAAGAAAGTATGGAAATTGTTTTGGTTTACTTAAAATAATAGTTACTCTATTTTGATACTACGGGTGTTAGTATCATGTGATTTTTGTGAAAAAAAATGGACCTTTTTAAAGAGATAAGGTAAGTAGTACCTTGGGGTTAAAACCCGGATTTTTTGGCATAAAATGAAAGTACCTTGAGTGTGAATAACTTGCCTATGTTTGCTTGTGATAGTCTTGGTGTACAAGTATTGTATCCTTATGCTACCGCGTCTCTCGATGGAGGGCCGGTCATGTTATTCTCGATCATTTTAGGCATACTGACTCGATGGAAGGTCCACGGGTATGCGGCCACGATGAGGGTTCGTTCCTTGTTGATAGTGTTGTTCCATGGACTAGCTCCCCATGAGGGTTCCTGATGCAGGAGGTATCTGGTAGTTAGCCCTCGTACTTGCCCCGGTCGTAGCTGATGCAGGCGGTATCTGGTAGTTGGCTTTCGTACTTGCCCCGGTCAGTATTATGGCGAAGTCTCGTGATGCAGGAGGTATCTGGTAGTTGGCTTTCGTACTTGCCCCGGTCAGCGATGTGACGCAGGAGGTATCTGGTAGTCGGCCTTCGTACTTGCCCCGTACGGTTCTTATGACACAGGTGGGACCTGGTGTTCATGTGTACTCCTTGGTGTTGTTATATCATAGACTGCCGGCAGTGAGGAAAGAATTCCACGGGCACGTTTGATATTATTGGGCATGAGACCCGTGGTTATATTTGAGTAATGACTTTGAGGGCATGCGTCCCTGACTTGACATGATTGTTTATATATTGTGAAATGGTCTTTTAAAAGACGAAGTTGATTTTCATTACTCTTGTTGTCAACCAGGCTTTGTGTACAGTATTTTGGTTATTATACATGTCTCCTGTTTTATATAAGACTGTTATGATTTCATTCTGATTTTTGATTTCACATACTTGGTACTGTTATCGACCTCCTTCGGGGGGCTGCGTTCATGCCGCAGGTAGAGGTACACCGGTGGTTGATCCTCGCTCCTAGGGTCACAGTTCTGCGTTTTGGGAAGCCCCGTTTCTCCGGAGGCTTATCTTTTGGTATAGTCCCCTGTCATTGTAGGTACTTGTATATTCAGGGGTATGGCGGGGCCATGTCCCATCATAGTTGTTGTTACATTCTTAGAGGTCTGTAGTACTGTTGTGGGCAGGGTTTGTAAAGGATAACTGTTTAAGATTTCATTTATATATATACGCAGTAAGGCGACTTTTTGGTCAGCCCGTTTTTGTATCACTGTTTATTTTTCATGAGTTTTATTTTCCGCTGATTTTTCTCTGATGTTTTATCACTAGGGTGCCCGGGGTAAGGCACCAGTCGCGGGCCCGAGGTCGGGTCGTGACAAAGACTCTCATGCAATCAGTCAAGGAATGGTTATCCAGCACCTTCATAATGAAGGACTTGGGTGAAGTCTGCTACATTCTTGGAATTAGGATCTACAGAGATAGACTTAATAGATTGTTGGGGCTGTCACAGTCCGTATACATATACAAAGTGCTAAAACATTTTTCTATGAAGAATTCCAAGAAAGGAAATCTTCCTATAGGTCAAGGCATCAAGTTGTCAAAGAAGGATAGTCCTTCTACTGTTGCAGAACTTGAACACATGAAGAAGATCTCATATGCTTCAGATATATGATCAATCATGTATGTCATGACCTTGTACAAGGCCAGATGTGGCCTATGCACTTAGTATAACTTGCAAATTCCAGCAGAATTCTGGGGAGGAACACTAGAAAGTAGTCAAGAGTATTCTTAAGTATCTTAGACGAACTTAAGAATATTTCTTAGTCTATGGTTGACAAGAAAAACTAGTAGCTACTGGGTACACTGATGCTAACTTCCAGATAGATCTTGATGACTTCAAGTCTCATTCTGGTTATGCCTTTATTTTAAATGGTGGAATAGTGAGTTGGAAAAGTTCCAAACAAGCTACAACTGCTGATTCAACTACTGAAGCCGAGTACATTGCTGGTAAGGAAGCTGGTAAGGAAGTTGTCGCGATATCTGAGTTCTTAAAAGAACTAAGGGTTGTTCCAAGTGCCACTTGTCCAATAACGATTTATTGTGACAACACTGGCGCGATTACGCAAGCTAAGGAACCAAGATCAACGAACGAAAATAAGCATGTACCAAGGAAATAGCACATACTTAGAGAGATGGTGGAGACTGAAGAAATAAAGTTAGACTATGTTCCCACATATGAAAATCTAGCAGACCCATTTACTAAACCATTAAGCTTAGTCAAGCATAATGGTCATTTCGAAAACATGGGCATTAGATACGTTGGAGATTGGCTCTAGGCCAAGTGGGAGATTGAAAGTATATTTGTCCTAGAGATAATCATTTTAGGAACAGATGTACTTGAACACATTCGTATTATTAATGAGATTAATATATTTATGGCATTTGCAATTACTGAATCATTATTTGATTATTTGTATTATTCATTAATGTGCATCCCTTGAACTAAAAGTTGTCATTGATAGTGTGAGATATTAATGATAGAACATAGTTCCTAAAGTAGCCTAACTGATGATCATTGAGAATGGGATATCAATGATATATTATAAGTCGACATGTGGTCTGCATCACATTCTTAGAGGATATAGTATGTCTTACTTACTACTAGTAATAGTTACTAGTGATGGACACATGAATACTCTTTGAGGGTATTGGCATACCTTGCTGCTAAACTATTTGTTATACATGTCTAGAGTATTATCAGCATGTAGGAGATATAGGTCATTTGACTTGAGGTCAATACGCACCTAATTTGTAGAGTAATGTACTTTGATCATGTCCTAAGCTTAAAGTCCTTATAGGATAAGACGTGGCTTGAATTTGGTACATTACGATACAGACTAAGGTGGTAGTTGAGCCAAGAATAGAATTCATTCCTCGATTAGATGTTCGAGAGAACGCTCAGCTTCTCAGTGATATTAAGTTGACCAAGTTATTGGCCAATGCAAGAGACATATTTGAGATATGATCTAGTCGTCGACTAATATAGATGAGATAAAGTGATCAAGCCATTTGGATAGACACTTGACAAATCCTAAGCTTGATCGAGTGTGTTGAGAATGAAAGGAGTCTAACATCCAACAGAGAGGTTGTGTTTACTAAGAGTCTTATAAACATACTTCACATATTGAGTTCGTCATATGGCGCAGTCTAGGAGTTTCGTGTGAATCTTAATTTGATTAAGTGTCGATGTGTGAAGGCCTAAAGGGTCACACTAAGTCGATTGTCTTTCGGTCTAAGGGTATATTGAGAGAGTATAAAATATTCGATTTAGAATCGAGATATTTTAACCAATAATAAATTATGGGAAAATTTTCATTTGATGGAAATTATTTAATTAAATCAAAATTGAATTTTAGATTTAATCAAAATTAAAACGTGCCAAAAATAAGGGATGCGTCGCGGCACCTAAGATCGAAGTCGCATGTCGTAAGCGATGGGCCCATCGGGCCACTGAATTTCAGATTTTGGATCAGTTTTAAACCTGATCCAAGTCTGATTTGGTTTTACCCCTTCCCTATATATTTGGCACTTAACCCATAATTTAAGGTTTCATGAAATTGTTACTCAATTCCTATTCTCTGAACTTAGAGTCCAGAGATTAAAATACTCTCAAACTTCTACCAAGATTTCCTGGCTTTTCTTGACAGGGGAGTATACCATAGCGAAGGCTTGCACCCGAGGAGATAATTGTGTGCGCACCCTTTAGTAGAGATTCAAAATATCAACTGTAAGTTTATATTTCATGTCTTTACAGGTTTCAATTGTAACGTAATCATACCAGACGACTTTGTTGGGGCAAGTAAGTTAACAAAAATTTTAACCTTCCGTTGTGTCTTACTTGTGTGTTTTAGACCCAACAAAACCCTACAGTATTCTGCGTGGTGATATATTAGTATGTGTTTTTGGCCAAGTGTTTCTCAACTTGAGAAACACTTTTTTGGGCCATTCTTATCAAGAAGTAGAAACATTTTTTTTTAAATCCAAAAAGTGTTTCTAAAATGGAAGAGAATGAGAAACACCAATTTGGTGTTTCTCCAAAGTGCTTCTCGGGAGGCCAATATTCTCATTAAATGATTTTTTTTGGACCCATTTACCCTTTTTTTTTCACAAAATTCATTTTATTCGATTAAACTTGTCTATCTTCAATCTTATCCTACCCAGAGCTATCATGAAAAATTGAGTCTTTTTCAGTTCTACTAGGAGATTCCACTTGAGTTCCAGTGTAACTTAGAGCTTTCTTCAAATTACTTTTATTTGAAAAATCATCCATCACAGAAACATCAGCAACATTCATATTGTCCTGGCCTACATCCACTGAAGAAACCTCCCTACTACCATTATCTATATCACTTAGTTGAACTTGAGCAGCTTGAAATTGATCCTTTATGTTACCTTCTAAGACAATTGTCTCAGAACCAATCTCGTGTAAAAACCCTGAGTGCCCAAAAATATTTAAGATTTTTGGCAGAAATGTCGGTATAGTACGAGCTGGAGGAGCTATGAGAGCCTATTCATCACTTTCCAAAGCCCTTTGCAGCACTCCGGAGCTTGCTTTTCTGGATTTGATGGCTGCTGCACGAGGTGCAGGAATGGAGCATGATGCAGCAATAGCTGCAGCAAAGGGCATCTCCGGGTTTTGAATTTGATCTGCCCACTGAAAAGAATATTCTAGTTCTTTGCATAAATGTGGGTCAAACAGGGAATTATTTCTGTTTCTCAGAAGTATTTCTATAATTATAGGTCAAACAACCTAACAGATTCTCTAGAAAAAAATTCTGCAAAGCTACTTTCAAAAAACAAAAATTGTTTTAAAAATTTTTGGTCAAACAGACCCTTAGTGTTTTAAAAAAAAAAAGTTTGATAAAGATGGATCAAGATCCTTTGCGTGTTAACGTTGCCTTTTCCTGACATTACATAACTTACAAAAATTCCACTACTTATATAAACATTGTTTGAATTGACAATCTAAATAGTCTATCCAATCATTTCATCAAGTCAGTGATCTTATCCAATATTTAATGAATAGTTATTTGAGTGTGTTAAGAGTCTACGTCGAAAATAAAATGAAAACATGAACTCCTTATATAAACTTAGACAATTCTCACACTACAAGCTAGCTTTTGGGGTTGAGTTAGCCTCAAGATGCATTATTTGCATATTGTTTCACTTCTTTATCTTGAACAATAAAAAAAATTGAAAATCCAATTCACTTTCTGAAAATTTCCAATAATCATGTACATGGAGTTCCTCTAAGATAAAAAAAAATGGCAATAAGAAAGAAAAACATAAAACAATATTATATACAACAACGTTTACTAAAAATCAACTACCAATCTACCATCTCCATCCTTAAGTACAAGAAAATTATGGCCAAAAAAAAACAAACTATACATACTGATTCTCTACTCTAGGCAAAACTCATTTGGTTTCTATCAAACTATCAAAAGATCTCAACTCTTTTGCTAAACCAATTGGGCAAACTAAAATAGAATCTACACAAAGACCACCTTTAGTATGTGTACAATCTATTTGTGTCAGTGTAAGATTTTAGCTTTGTCACGGCAGTGGGATCCTCGACTACAAAATCTCCCACATGGTGATGTACCCATGTACCTACATTGTCCAAATAACACCGTGATATGGCACGTTGGCCATTTGATGTCGTTAATTGAAATTGTACCGGTTTTAAATCCCAGCCATGAACGTGATCCAAATTGCAGACTCGACGCCCCAGCCTCTTCGTGACCCTGCCAAGCTGAAGTCTAAAGAATAGACTATATGTCCCTGCTGGGAATTGGAATTCGAGGTCCCCATCGACTTCAAGCCACCACATTTGTTGAAGATATGCGACAGTTTGGAACCTAAGCAAAAAAATAAGAAAATAGAATCAATCAGTCTATTCATTTACAATATATGGAAGTATATTGTTGATGTTGTGTGAGTGTTGTGGCAACATCAGGTTTTATGTCTGGATAACATTTTGCAGTGTTCTGCAGATGTTGCCCGCAGTGTTGCGTAACATCCGCAGCGTCCTGCAGATGTTGTCTCCGGTGTTGCGGCAACATCTCATCCAACATTTTTTGAAATGATTTTGTCTATTCTTCCGGCCAAAACAGTGTTTGTTATTGTGAGTTAAAAATGCCCTAGGCAAGCTGAATATGGAGTTTTGTTTAAAACGTGGGAATTGAAGGAGTCAAGCTTGGAATCGAAGCAACTTGAAGACCAAGTCAAAGTTGTTGAGAAATTCATAGAGGAAGAATCGGTCCAAGCTGCAACCTTCTTTCTCACAACTTCCAGCGAGAGTTTCACACTATAAATAGAGAAGGAACTTCAGAGTATTGATATCCAGAATCAAAATGTAAAAAATATCAAGAGAGCTCTCGAGATTTCGCTTCAGAAATCTGGATCAACACCTTTGCCTAAAGTATTATAACAACATCTATCCCACATTGCAATTGCTATCTTTATTCTAGATTAAGATTAATGTAAAAGCAATTGTAATGAAGATGTTGTATTTGTCTTTTAAGACCTTTTAACTTTAGGCTGAAGTCATCTGCGACTTCGTTTTTATTTTGTAATTTCTTTATTGTTTTCATTGCTACGAATTGTAAAAAGAAATTCATTTATGATTGTATATATAATATACATTACTTCGGTCATTGACCATCAAGTGATATATTAATATATACCCTTGAAAATATAAATCTTGTGTCTTTTATTTTTCCGCTGCATTTATACCATTAAGGTTTATTCTGTTTTTATCAGATTTTGCCACAAATGTTGTCACAACATTGTAGACAACATTAGAAAATGTTTCAGTGTTTAATTTTGAATTTAATCTTGCTTTTACTTCCTGATCTGTAGTCTCGGACCCCAACAAGTGGTATCAGAGTCAAAACTTGACACATTAAGTGTTTAGTCCTGTTATTCTAAGCTATGGATCCGGCAAATCCAAAATATTTGTAGACTTTCTGTTGGTTCAAATTATGCCTATTGGAAGATACACATATGTCCTCATATCAAATTAATTGATGTTAGGGCATGGATATCTATAATCCATGAGTATGGTGTACCAATGTAGCCGCCAGATGAGGAATGTGACATTCTTGTTACACCCAAATCCAAATGGACGGTGGAAGAAACCAATAATGCGAGCTACAACGAAAAATCCTAAAATACAATCTTTGGATGAGTTGATTTTATATGGTCAATCTCATATAAAATGTTTACGGCTAAGGATACTTAGGAGACCTTACAAATTGCATTGTAAAGGTAGCTCGAGTATTCAACGTACGAAGTTTCGCATGCTCTTGAGCCGAGATGAACATTTGAGAATGGAAGAAACGAAAGACGTAACATCCTATGTTGAAAAGTTGACTGACATTTCTAGATTGATAATGTTGGAATTAATGTTGTAACATTTGTGACAACATATTTCATGTATGTGAATATGTTGGGACAAATGTTGGAAAATATTCTGCCGAACATACCTTCTAATAAATGTCAAGTGTTTGGTGTTTTCTTAACCAACACCCAACTTGTAGAAAAGACTCTCTGTTCTCTTCCTGAAAAGTTCAATATAAAGATTTGTGTGATTGAAGAAGTTTGTGATGGTGCTAATGTTGTATTGCTCTCTCGAAAATTCATTTCGATGGTGAGAAAGATCAACAATGATAGATTTAAGTCTAAATCCAAAGAGTACCAAAGTTAAACCTTTAATCATCAGTCCACTAGATTTTCTTCAAATACAAAAAAGGTAACTAAGAAAATTACATTCGGATCATACCAAATTTGATCTCAAACAACTTGAGTCTGGACATGCATGCTCAAGATGGGGTCATTATACTAATAAATGTACAAACACTCTTAGAAATTTGGTAAGAGTCGGTGAGTTTTTCTTACTGTTGATGAAGAATGAGATCCAGAATGTTGGCTGTTGTTTTCGAACATTTTTTTGTCCGATAACGAAAATGTCATCGATAACGTTGTCTCAACATCTGTGGCAACATCAGTGACAACATCTGCAGCAATATCTGACAAGTATGAATATTTTAACTATATTGATGTAAATTACAGTTTTCGAACAATCTCTGTCCGACAACAAAGATGTCATCGACAACGTTGTGAAAAGATCTGTGGCAACATCAGCGACAACATCTGCGGAAACATCTCTAAGGTATGAATATTTTTACTATCCAGATGTAAATTGTTTTAGTGCTTTTATTTCAACTAGTGAGGCTCTATGATTGGATCAAGTTGACTCTCAAGATGACATGACTAAGGAAGTACGGAATCTTTGTAAAGCTTTAATCATTGAATCTGAGCAACGTGACTCAAAAACTAAATTTTTAACTCGTGAGAACCATGATTTAAAAGGCACAATTACTCATTTAGAGGTAGCACTTACCAAAAAGGATCTCTAATTTGGTAAGATTCGTGTAAAATTTGGATTCTGTCGTAGCCATTTTCCAGAAGCTCAACATGAGGATCTTAAAATTGGATGAAATTCTTTACTTCAGTAAGTCTTCATATGCATGTATTGGGTATCAAAAATCTCTTAAAATTGTTTATCCTAGTTTCGTTGATAAAAATGAGAAAATCTTTTTTGTATAGGAAAGATTGTCTTGTCTAAATCAAAGAGTAATCTGAAGTATGTGGGTAGTTACTTAAATTTTCTTGGAAATATAATGACATACTACTTCAAACTTCAAAATTCTGTGAACAAAGTGTTGCCTAAAATGTCGTCTAAAATGTTGTCCAAACATTTCAGACAACATTCGAAGCTACATTTCTGAACAGAAAATGAGAAAACATTTTAAGAGAGATTGGGTTCCTAAAATGGACTTAACTTGTAATATCTATATCACTGCATTAAAGAACTAACATTACAGGTTCTTGGTACATTGATTGTGAGCATTCATGCAACATGACAAGTACGAAGACTTTTTTGAAGAAATGAGAGTCATTCAATAGAGGTCACGTGACTTTTGGAGGTGGGAGTAAGATCAAGATTATTGGTAAAAGAACGCTGAATGTTCCTGATGTACCAGCCTTGAAGAATGTACTTCATGTTGATGGCTTAGTTGCTAACCTTCTTAGCATAAGTCAGTTTTGTGATGATGTCCTCAAGGTAAAACAGTCTCTGAAGTTTGTATGAAAGATAAGCAAAATCATGTTGCCCTTAATGCTGCCCAACACCACGGACAACATTTAGGTATGTCTCTCTGTTTTCAGTTATTACATGTGGATCTAATGGATCCAATTGAAGGTGACAACCTACGGGCATGAGGTATTCCTTTGTTATTGTGGATGATTTTTCTAGGTACACATGGAGATATTTCTTTAAACGAAAAATCATAAACCTTTGATATGCTTAAAACTTTACACTCTAAAATTATGAATTTGTTTTGTCTCCTATTTTTTGGATTAGGTTCAATCATGGAAAGGATTTTGAAAACCATTCTTTTGCAAAAGTTTGTGAAAAAAAGAGATTTTCCATGAATTTTATGCTCCCAAAACTCCTCAGTGGAATGGGCTAGCAGAAAGGACGAACAAAACCTTGCAAGAAATGGAAGAGTAATGTTAAGTTCTAAACAAATGTCAAAGAGTTTTTTTTTATGGCAGAAGCCTAAAGGGCTCGTTTGGTACGTCGCACTGGACTATATTAATTTCATTGGACTGTACTGGACTGGACTGGACTGGACTGTATTAATATATAATGGACGGTATTAGAGTATTAATATATAATGGATTGTATTTTATTTTTTTTAATTTTATTTTTAGTACAGTCCAGGGGAGACCCACCTGCTAGATGGGTCTCAAAAATGGCATTTGCACTGTACTATTTCTAAAAATAGTACAGTCCAGTGCGGCTGAAAATGCTCACCAAACGTTGTATTATTTTTTTATCCAGTACAGTCCAGTTTAATACATCGTACCAAACGTGCCCAATACCACACCACTAATAGAGTCTACTTAAGGCCAAGTACTAAAATGACACCCTTTGAAATAATAAGAAACCTAATTTGAGTTTCTTTTATATCTTTTTGGGTGCATTTGTTACATAATGACATATATCATTGGGCGAATTTGACTCTAAGAATGAGAAAGGAATTTTTATTGGTTATTCACAAATAGTCATACTTATTGTATATACAATCCGAGGACCAAGACCGTACAAGAGTTGGTCAATGTTATTTTTTGTGATCTTACTGATGTGACAGGTAAATCATCAGAAAATAGCATTGTAATTATAGTAGAAAAACTGTAGAATCAGATGTTGTCCCAAATGTTATCACAACATCAGAGGCAACATCTGAATCAATAGAAGAGATCACAGAGGTTGAGATGGAGGAGGACTCCATAACTGAATGCAAGATCAAGTAAGAAGAGACCCTCCATAAAGGATTAGTAAGAATCATCCCTCATAACAGGTGTGATAGGGGGAGTTTTTGAAGGAATTATAACAAGAGAGAAAGAGTCAATCAACTATCGAGAGATGGTAAGGTATGTGTGTATGTCTACCATATAACAACAGGTTAGTCTTTCTTGTTTCATATCTACTTTAGAACCAAAAATATTTTGGGAGCACTAAAAGATGATTTTTGGATTCAAGCAATGCAAGAAGAGCTTGAGCAACATTCTCGAAATGATGTCTGAGATCCGATTCCATGTCTTAACAATTCAAATGTTATTGGAACTAAATGGACCTTTAAGTCAGACTAATCAAGAACTATAGTTTAAAATAAAGTTCATCTAGTGGCTCAAGGCTATACTCAGGATAAAGGTATGGACTATGACGAAATTTTTGCACTGTGGCTAGAATTGAATCAATTAGACTTACCCTTGCTATTGATTGTTGTATAAAAATTATCTTGCACCAAATGGATGTTAAAAGTGTTTTCCTAAATGGGTTTTCTTGATTAGGAAGTCCATATTAAACAACCTAAAGGATTTGAGGATTTTCACCACCTGATACGTGATTTATGCACACACTAAACGCAAGTGCACGTGTCGTGACAAGTAATATAGTCTAGAAGACCGAGTTATCGTCCTCAGGGATTAGTGTCCAATTATCAACCTCTATTCTGTAGTATCAATTTGGTAACCGATAATTTGATGAATTGTTTATAGCTATGATTATAGATGCTAACTAAATTACTTTTCTTTACTTCAGATATGGTGGAAATAGGGCTTCCAAATCTCCTCAACTATCCGCTCGCTTTACTCGTTAATGCAAATAATTATGGTTCTTCTTCTATTTTGAGATAGCAGGTTAACTAAGCCGTTTTATACTCTTGTTAAGGTAATATAAACATTCAACCCCAATGTAGAACCCTTCTATCTTTCGATGACAAAATTGACTACAAAGGAGGATTAAGAGCAATAACATATCAAGCTACACAAGTAGCGGGGTACGTTCGTCCACGATTTAAACCTATGTTTATTCAACTATAACATATTCACAATCTCCCCTTTCGGCTTTCGATTAGAAATCATATAAGTTATGATAATTAGTGATCAATTAATTACCAAACAATCAAAACAATTATTGAATAAATCTCAACAATAATAAGAAGAAACCAAAACATGCATTAATTCATAAGAATGAGGTTCAAGCGATTCGACATGGAAAGCCCTAAATTAAGTTAGTTCCTAGCCATAGACATGCCAAGAACTAAACTAATATCCAACATACACAAAAAGAAATAAAATAAAGAACAAGAAATTACTCAAAAATAAGTCTCTAATCTTGATCTCCAAGTTGTGATGAATTGAAAAGTGTGGAACTCCTCAAAATCTGACCTAAAGGTCCCTTTTTATATCACCAAAAACGTCTCAAACATTTTCCTTCTTGGCCTTGGCCCATTCCTATTCGGATTTGGCCATTTTCCCGCGTTGGCGCCGCGGCCCTGCAACCGGCGCCGCGGCGCCGAAACTTCTGCGGCTCTCTGCTCTTTGGGCGCCGTGGCGCTCTGCTGCTGCTGGTTGGTTGGCGCTGCCCTGTTTCTCGCCCGGGTTGCCAACTTTTTAGCTTTTTGAGCTCTGGAACCTCTGTTGCTGCCCTCTTTTCGCTCCTTCTTGCCAATGTGCCACTTTAAACCACTGTGACTCAAAAGAAAAAAAATATCATAACACGACACATATTTGTACAAAAATGGGTAAAAGACTAACTAAAAATGACTCAAAAGGTGTATATAAAATACACCGATCAAACACCCCCAAACTTAACATTTGTTCGCCCTCGAGTAAAGATCAAAAATAGAAACAAAGACACGAAAGAAACGAAAATAAAAAGACTCAAAGACATTGATCAAGTAGCTGCATCATTGTTACTTAGAAAGGCATGAAGGTTAGTAGAATAATATGCAGGAACATATAACATGAATTTTTAGCATTCTAAACACATCAAGTCAGATATTTCGCAAATTCAATTTAATCATGCTCAATGGAAGTAAGAATACCTAACTATGCATGTTAATTTTAAAATCATATGGCATGTTTACTTGCTATTCTCCACTAATCATGGATACACATATTAGAGATCTTCAGGGCTTTTCAGGGTTGTAATGTAGGCTTAGGCAGGGGTAGGTAAAAATAGGCTTTTAGGCTCAATCTTACGTACCATAAGCTCTTTTGCTTTCGATTCTTCCCTTTTCTTTTGATTTTCTTTTTAACCTCATACCTATCTTTCCCCTCTTTTGTTTTGAGAGGATGAGGTGTCTGATGAATAGTAGGCACCCCCAAACTTAGGCTTTTGCCTATTTATTATTATTTTTCATTGGGGTGCATCAAAATTGTTCACTCTCTTTTGTTTCTTTTTCAACACTTTATATTCCAAACAAATCAATTTTTCCACTTATGACACAAATATGAAATTATAAGGTATCAAAGAAAGGTCTTATTTTTTGCTCAATGAGGCTGACTAGTGATACAATTGTGATGTCAGGGATAGACAATGAATAATAAGAAAGGGCTAACAAAGAAATGTCCGAGTCATCTCCCTAACATGCATATCCTAACTATTTCACCTCAAATAGCAAGCAAGCAGACACATAGGTTTAATCACTTAACAATGCATAAATCAAGCAAAATACCCAAAATAGTTCGATTTCATGAATTTTTGGCATATCTAACCTAAGTGTTCAGATGGTTGCTTCTAATTCCATTACAATATTCAACTTTACTTCACTAGGCGTTTCAAGTAACTACAGCATGCATGATCTTAAAAAAAATTAGACTTAAATAAACATAGAAAATAACATAAAAAGACTCAGAAAACACATCAAAAACAACTAAGAACTCCCCCCAAACTTAAATCACACATTGTCCCTAATGTGTGCAAGACTCAAAAATAAAAATAAAACGGGACAACTTACAAACTTGGTTTAAAATGGTGGCGGTGGCGGCGGATAATGCATGGCAGATAATGTCAGAAATCTCGTCAGAATGGACGAGGGAAATGGTTTCTAGGGCTCTTTATTTTTCAGATTTTTCGTCGCGGCGCCACGGCCCTGAGATCGGCGTCGTGGCGCCCAAACATCTGCGACCTCACGAACTTCCAGCCGTGGCGCTCGATTTGCCGCGGCGCCAAACTTGAGTCCTACGACTTTCGGCGCATGCGATTCGCCGTGGCGCTCAACTTCCTGCGCCTTTCTGCATTCTCGGCGCCATGGCCCTCTGCTGGGCGCCGTGGCGCCGAGCTGATTTTCTCCTCTCTCACGTTTTTCGTCTCCACTTTTTAGCCCTGTACATGTCATCACAACATATAAACAATACCTTCCGTGAGACTGTTCTAACTAAAACTAAATTGCATAAATTTAAAAACTTTGGGTTGCCTCACAAGTAGCGATGTCTTTAACGTATTTTAGCCGGACGCAGGTTTCTTATCAAGAGGCATGGGGTAACTTAACCCCACAGCCTACCCATTTCATAATCATTTTTCTCTTCCGCCTTCTGTTTTTCTTTTTCTCTTTTTTCTCAAGAGAAGGTTTAGCGTTGCTCACCTGTACTGGCGGACTGATTTCCCTTTCTTTGGCCTGTGCTGGCTCAACTGATGAGCTAACGGTGCTGACTGCAAAACATTTGCTTATGACTGGGGGTTCAACGGTGTGTTTAAACACCATGAACACCATCTCTTCTTCCTCAACTCTGAGTTTCAGCTCACCTTTTTCCACATCAATCAAGGCTCTCCCAGTTGCCAAGAATGGTCTTACCAAGATGATAGGGATTTCATCATCTTCCTCCATATCAAGGATGAGGAAGTCTGCAGGAAAGAAGAATTTTCCCACCTTAACCAATACGTCTTCAATTATTCCCCTGGGATGCACCACTGTCCTATCCGCCAGCTGCAAGCTCACAGTGGTTGGTTTGGCTTCACCCAAACTCAACCTCTTGAAAATGGACAAGAGCATGAGATTTATGCTGACCCCCAAATCACACAGGGCCCTGTTATAAGTCACCCTACCAATTGTGCAAGGCAATGTGAAGCTCCCTGGATCCTTAAGCTTGGGGGGCAGTTTCTTCTGCAATATGGCATTGTATTCCTCTGTCAATACCACTGTTTCATACTCAGCTAGCTTCTTCTTCTTCCCAAGAATTTTCTTCATAAACTTGAAATAAGTAGGCATTTGCTCCAACGCCTCAATGAGAGGGATGTTAATGTGCAGCTTTCTAAATACCTCCAAGAACTTGGAGAATTGCTTATCAACTGCTTTCTTTTGCAACCTCTGAGGGTAAGGAATCTTCTCTGTGTATTCCTCACCGAACTGTTGAGTCTTCTAAAATAGGGTGCCCTCAAGAACCCCTCCTTCTCTGCATCTACTCTGCTCAACTCTGCTTCTACCACGGCCGAGGTGTAGTCGTTTCTACCGCTTCCCACTTCTCAGCTGCACCGCCTGGCACTGCTCTCTGGGATTCATCTCTGTATTACTAGGAAGAGTGCCCTGTGTCCTGTTATTTGCCATCTTTGCTAGCTGTCCCACATGCGTCTCCAAGTTCCTGATAGAGGATCTTGTCTCTGCCATGAACTGGATTTGTGAATTCGTAAGTGTCAACAAAGCTGCTCGCAATTCGTCTGGCTTTTCTTGTGGAACAGGTGTACTGCACTGTTGGGAAGGTGAGACCTGGTTAAATGGTTGTTGATTTTGGTATTGGCCTCGGAACTGGTTCTGTTGCCCTTGATCACCCATTCATGAAAAGTTAGGGTGATTCCTCTACCCTGGATTGTAGGTATTTGAATAGGGGTTGTTCTGGGGCCTTTGATAATTCCCCACTGTCTGACATTCTGCTTGCTCAATAGGGATGTTGTTGGGGTCTGCTGATGGACACCTATCAAAGGTATGAGGACCCCCACATATCTCACAACTCAATGGCATCTGAACTGCATTCACTGACATTGTGTTCTGCTGCAGTTGCTTGGTCAAGAGAGCAACCTGTGCGTTTAACGCTGTGATGGCATCGATCTCATGAACTCCTATCGCTCTCCTTCCACTTACCCCTCAATCATCTGTCACATGGTTATTGGTGGCCATGTCTTTTAGCAAATCATGGGCCTCATGTGTTGTCTTCTTCATGAAGGTTCCACCTGCAGTTGCGTCAATGATGGTTCTTGTGGTCCCACTTAGCCCATTGTAGAAAATATGGACAAAATTCCACAGCTCAATGCTATGATGTGGACACTTTCTTTGCAGATCTTTAAATCTCTCCCAAGCCTCATAGAGTGACTCTCCATCAGCCTGGTAAAAATTGTTCAGCTCTCCTCTCAGCTTAGCGGCTTTGGACGGTGGAAAGAACTTTTCTAAGAACTTATGTGCCAACTCCTGCCATGTGAATATAGAATCTGTAGGCAGGGAATTCAACCAAACTTTTGCTCTATCCCTGAGTGAGAAGGGAAAGAGCCTCAATCGGATGGCGGCGTCAGTAACGCCATTATACTTGAAAGTTGCACACAGCTCCAAGAAATTTGCTATGTGCATATGAGGGTCTTCAGATGGCAACCCTCCGAATTGAATTGTGTTCTGCACCATACTTAGGATCGCAGGCTTGATTTCGAAATTATTTGCTCCTATTGCTGGGAGCCTGATGTAAGTCTGTTCTCCATTCACCCTTGGCAGCACATAATCTCTCAAGCTTCTCTCAGCTTGGACCTGGACCCTTTCTTCCACATCCATTGGTAACCTCTGGGGCATCCTCTGGTTAGGTTGATGATCACCTAACCCTTCGTTCATCTCATTGTTATTCTGCAAGCCTCCCATTGCTATTAAGGCCAAGATTCGTTTGTTTCTCCAGTTCTGCTTGCAAGTCTTTTCAATCTCCGGGTTGAAGGGAACAAGTGTATCTGCTCCTCTTCTCTTTCGCATAAACTAGATGTCTGCAACAGATCAAAATCAACAAACGGATCACGACGCACGGTTTTACCAATATAAAAAAATTAATAAAAACCAAATTAGAAATTATGAATAGATAGAATGATATCGAACTACGCCAATCCCCGGCAACGGCGCCAAAAACTTGATATGTGATTTATGCACACACTAAACACAAGTGCACGTGTCGTGACAAGTAATATAGTCTAGAAGACCGAGTTATCGTCCTCAGGGATTAGTGTCCAATTATCAACCTCTATTCTGTAGTATCTATTTGGTAAGCGATAATTTGATGAATTGTTTATAGCTATGATTATAGATGCTAACTAAATTACTTTACTTTACTTCAGATATGGTGGAAATAGGACTTCCAAATCTCCTCAACTATCCGCTCGCTTTACTCGTTAATGCAAATAATTATGGCTCTTCTTCTATTTTGAGATAGCAGGTTAACTAAGTCGTTTTATACTCCTGTTAAGGTAATATAAACACTCAATCCTAATGTAGAACCCTTCTATCTTTCGATGACAAGATTGACTACAAAGGAGGATTAAGAGCAATAACCTATCAAGCTACACAAGTATCGGGGTACTTTCGTCCATGATTTAAACCTATGTTTATTCAACTATAGCATATTCACAATCTCGGCTTTCGATTAGAAATCATATAAGTTATGATAATTAGTGATCAATTAATTACCAAGCAATCAAAACAATTATTGAATAAATCTCAACAATAATAAGAAGAAACCAAAACATGCATTAATTCATAAGAACGAGGTTCAAGCGATTCGACATGGAAAACCCTAAATTAAGTTAGTTCCTAGCCATAGACATGCCAAGAACTAAACTAATATCCAACATACACAAAAAGAAATAAAATAAAGAACAAGAAATTACTCAAAAATAAGTCTCTAATCTTGATCTCCAAGTTGTGATGAATTGTAAAGTGTGGAACTCCTCAAAATCTTACCTAAAGGTCCCTTTTTATATCACCAAAAACGTCCCAAACCTTTTCCTTCTTGGCCTTGGCCCATTCCTATTCGTATTTGGCCATTTTCCTGCGTTGGCGCCGCGGCCCTGCAACCGGCGCCGCGGTGCCGAAACTTCTGTGGCTCTCTGCTCTTTGGGCGCCGTGGCGCTCTGCTGCTGCTGGTTGGTTGGCGCCGCGGCGCTGCCAACTTTTTAGCTTTTTGAGCTCTGGAACCTCTGTTTCTGCCCTCTTTTCGCTCCTTCTTGCCAATGTGCCACTTTAAACCACTGTGACTCAAAAGAAAAAAAATATATCCTAACACGACACATATTTGTACAAAAATGGGTAAAAGACTAACTAAAAATAACTCAAAAGGTGTATATAAAATACACCGATCACCACCCACATTATGTATACAAGCCTAAAAATGCTTTGTATATGTTGAAACAAGCTCCTTGTGTGTGGTATGATCGTTTGATTAGACTTCTACTTTATTTTGGTTTTAGCCGTGATGAATCTGATAGAACTTTATTTATAAAACGTCATGGTATATATATTATCATCGCTCAAATTTATGTAGATGACATAGTTTTTGGCTCGACATCACAGTCGTACCTTAAGACTTTTTGTCAAGGCTATGTGATCAACATTTGAGATGAGCATGATTGGGGAACTAACTTATTTCTTAGGTCTGCAGATAAAGCAAAGTGTAGATGGAACTTTCATCTCACAAACCAAATACGCCAAGAATCTAGTTAGAAGATTTGGATTGGAGAATGCTAAACATATGAAAATTCCAATGGACTTCTCGCAAAAAGGTATGTAAAGACGATGTTGGCGAAGATGTTGACCCAACATTGTATCAATCCATGATAGGTAGTCTTTTGTATCCTACTGCTAGTCATCCAACATTATGTTTAGTGTGCATGTGTTCAACCCTGTCCCAAAATGTTCCACTTAAATACCGTGAAACGTATTATTTGATATGTTGTTGGCACATATGAGTTGAAAATTTTGGTATTCCAATGACACTTATCCTAACTTAATAGGATTTAGTGACTTGGATTGGGCTGGAGATGTGAATGATAGGAAGAATACAAGTGGAGGATATTGTTTACCTTGGCAACAATCTTATTTATTTGATATACGACATTTTTACCAAGACTCTAGATCATGAGAGATTTTCTAGTTTAAAAAAATATTAAAAAATCTTTGACTGTGTTTACTATAAATAAGGCTGTTTTTTGTAGATGTTGCCTGAAGTGTTGCACAACATTCTGGATAATATTTACTGGTTTGTTAATATATTCTGACGATGTTACATTATTGTGCATGCATTTGGTCATTCAAGTATGATGCTATAAGAATAAGAACTGAAATATGATATTGTTCTCTACGATGGTGTATATAAGTTATTTATATATATCATAAAAAGGGAGTATCAAAAGTAGGCAAAGCCTCGACTAAATATTTGGCAATGTTGAAAATAAAAATAAAAAGAGCAAAGCTCTAAATTGGTATCGTTCCTATTGTATAGGAGTATCATGTGCTTAAAAGAAGGTTGAAAATACCTCAAAAATTATTTTTATTATTTTAAAGACATGGAGTATTCTGCATTTGTTCAACTAAGTTTGATTAAGAACATGATGAAAAATGTTACATTGGTCAAGGGATCAAACTCATAGGAAAAATATACAGAACGTGTCTAGTGTCTAATGTCAATGCCAAATCTAGAAGTTCATGTGGTGTCATAATATTGTGTTGCCCAACATTACTGACAACATCACAATCCAATATATTGATTGTTCTTTCAGAAAATTATTTTTCTGTTGTTTATCATGCCTTATTTATTCATGCGTATTTTTGAAATTTAAATCATTAACCTCAAATCTCGTTTAATACTGGACATTTTTTGTTTTTAAATTTAAAAATCAGTTTTATGTCGTTAATTTCTTAATTTGAGTAGTGTATAATCCTAATTAATCTACACTACCTACTTTTTGGGAAATATTATTGTGAGTTGCTTAAAGAAATGTTGTCTTGTATATAATACTCCTCTTATTTGTTATTGTTCATGTCATTTCAAGAGTTTTCCCAAAAATATATATATATATATATATTCTAAATTAAAAAAAAATCATCTCCTCGGGTTGTTTTCTATCTATCCGATGAACTCATCATCATTTCACACTCCAATCATGGATGGTTGTTATATATATATTGTATGTGAGATGTTACATTGATCCAAATGTCAAATCTATACAATATATACATATATAAATGTATCCTGTTTAATTCTCAAAATCTTCTCCTACATATTCACCAATAGAATACTTCTTCAATGTCAACACAACTGTCACATAACCCTTCATCCAATACCCTATGAACATTAGTCATCCGTCGAATACAAAGAACCCAAGCTCAATACCTCTCAGCAAACTGGACAATCGTCTTCCTCTAGGATAGAAATATTGACTTGACCTGGAAGAAGGTAGCAGGAATGACGATGTTGTCATGAATGTTATCAATGATCTAGACAACACTGACTCAAGACAGTTCACATTGTTTTCAGAGTCAAGAGTTCATTTCATGATATTGTTTTCTCCACAAAAAGGGGGAGAAATATTGTTATCTATGCAGGGGATGTTATTATCTATGCAGGGGGAGGAAGCTGAAGTTGTACAAGATCTATTATACATGGGAGACTTACTGTGCATGGAGATACTACTACTACGGTGCTACTTCTCAGACTGATGTTGATGTTGCTGAGTAAAGATCTAGGGGAAGATTGATGATGCTAAACCTGAACTGTTCATGTTTGAGATTGATGATGCTGAACCTGAACTGTTGATGATGTTGAACCTGAATTATTCATGTTTGGTTAATGTGTGGATTTTGTAAATAAAGACAAAAAGGGGGAGATTGTTAATGTTGGAATTAGTATTTTAACATTTGTAACAACATATCTACATACATGTATGGAGATATGTTGGGACAAATGTTATGCAACACTTTGACCAACATTTCTTCTAAACTAGTTTTGTCTTACTTCACGCTGATGAATATTGATATGTGTGGACAATGAGACAGTTCTATTTTTGGTCTGTATATATTTTATTTGTGGATGATGTATGAATGTTAGTCTCTTGGTACTTACAACAATGTTGTATGTATGTTGTGACTGATTGTTGTAAGTATGTTGTGACTGACAAAAATATGTTCTTACTAACCCAAATTACAATACAATACTTGAAACTTGAAACTGTAGGTTGAGGGGGAGCATGGCTATAATCTTGCTGAACTTGGAATTTTAAGGGAAACATTTATAATCAGTCGTATCCTAGGCCTTTTTAGGTTTGTATGGAGTTTTGTAAAGAAATGCAAAAAGGGGGAGATTGTTGATGTTTGTGAGTGTTGTGACAACACCAGATTTTATGCATGGACAACATCTTGCAGTGTTATGCAGATGTTTCCTGCAGATGTTGTCTCCAGTGTTGCGGCAACATCTCATCCAACATTTTTGAAAATAATTTTGTCTATTCTTCTGGCCAAAACAGTGTTTGTTACTGTGAGTTAAAAGTGCCCAAGAAAAACTGAATATGGAGCTGTGTTTAAATGTGGGAATTGAAGGAGTCAAGCTTGGAATCGAAACAACTTGAAGACCAAGTCAAAGTTGTTGAGAAATTCATGGAGGAAGAATCGGTCCAAGCTGCAGCCTTCTTTCTCTCAACTTCCACAACCAACCAGCGAGGGTTTCAAAGAAGTTTCACACTATAAATAGATGATGAACTTCATAATATTGGTATCCAGATTTAAAATGTAAAAATTACCAAGAGAGCTCTCGGGATTTCGCTTCAGAAATCTGGATCAACACCTTAGCCTAAAGTAGTATAACAACATCTATCTCACATTGCAATTGTTATCTTTATTCTAGATTAAGCTTAATGTAAAAGCAATTGTAATGAAGATGTTGTATTTATCTTTTTAAGACCTTTTAACTTTAGGCTGAAGTCATCTGCGACTTCGTTTTATTTTGTAATTTCTTTTTTGTTTTCATTGCTACGAATTGTAAAAAGAAATTCATTTGTAATTGTATATATAATATACATTACTTCAGTCATTGACCATCAAGGGATATATTAATATATACCCTTGAAAATATAAACCTTGTGTCTTTTACTTTTCCTCTGCATTTATACTCTTAAGATTTATTCTGTTTTTATCAGATATTGCCACAAATGTCACAACATTGTAAGCAACATTAGAAACAGTTTCAGCATTTAATTTTGAATTTAATCTTGCTTTTACTTTCTGATCCGTAGCCTCGGACCCCAACATATACAATTAACTATGTCAAGCTGAACAGAAGGCAAGCTAACTCAGGAACTACCAACCATGAAGCTATTGGACATGCCACTCTGTTTCCAAAATAAAATCACACAAACAAAAGATTAAGACAACTAATGAGACACATCTCATCACACCATACTTATCGATTCTCCTTTTACCAAATGACTATAAAAAGGAGTAGCAGCCACATTATTTGACTTGCAAAGGGCAGACATATATGCACAGTAATGACAGAAAGAATTATATGTGTAATAACAACACACCTGATCGAGTTAACAATACAAATGTACCCGGTAACATAATTAAAAAATTTACTGTTTAGGCTAACAATGGGCAGAGTTAGGGTATAGATTGGAAGTGGGGTTCATATGAAGCCCTTCATCGAAAAATTATACTACTATACATACAAAGTTAAAATTATTTTTTAAGTATATATAGTAGATGTTGAATTACTTCTTCTTATTTTCATCTTTTTATATTTTGGATCTATTAAGTGAAAATCATGGCACTGTCTATAGCATTGTATATGACGAGGCTAGATATGGAACTTAAGATGTGAATTTGACTTGCATGTTATATTAGTAGTGTTCGGAAAAAAAAATTGAAGTAACATATGAAAAGCAAGTTCGAAGATAAACGCATCACATCAATGATCAAACTTTAATAGCCTTGTTTTATGATCCAATAACTATTACTGGTGTTTCTTAGTTATTGTGGACTGCTCAAATATCATCTTGTGCTCAATCTCCTTGGGCCTAACTATGGGCAAGTCTGTGGGCTTCTCAACATTCTCAGCACCCCTCTCAAACTAGGCATTGAAAATAAGTTTTCCATGCCTAGTTTGGACAGTAGATGTGCATGTTGTGCTTGAGTGAGTCTATTGGTTAGAATATCTGCAGGCTGATCAGATGTGGGTATGTAGAAGTTGAAAACGAATCCTTGGTGAAGTTTTTCTCTAATAAAATGACAATCAATGTCAATATGTTTGGTTCTTTCATGGAATACTGGATTAGCAACAATTTTGATGGCTGGCCTGCTATCACAGTTAGGGGTGTACATTTTCGGACCGGAATGGACCGGACTGGACCAGTGGATTCCGGTCTGATCCCTGGTCCTTCAAAATGTAGGTTCCGATTTTTCGGTCCGGGTAGGGTAAAAACCGGAATGGACCGGTTTTATTTTTAAAAAAAAAATTATTTTAAAAATTGAATTTTCAATACTGAAATTGACATTCTCTGACACATTACCACAAAATTTGAACGTTGATCTATTATATATCGCGAGATATTTAGCTTTGAAAATGAAAAAACGTAATAATTTGGGGGAAAAGTGAAATTGATTGGCAAGATGGACGTTTCTGGGGAAATCGACTGAATTTAAGGTCGTTTGGTTCGGTTTCGTCTCGAAAAAATACGCGAAATCAAAATAAAAATTAGGTGAAACGGACGTCCGAGCGTAGAGTTATGACCATTTAAAGTTTCACCAATTTACAACTAGTTTACTTTCTTCTCTCCATACCTATATTTTATGTCAATGCTTCAGGAATGTCCAAATACAAAATATAAATGTGGTGTGTAACTTTAATTAATGAGTAGTTCAGTAGTTCGTATACGAACCAAGTACATTTGTTGGTTTTCTTTAAATTAGTCATATTTATTGAAATAAAATATATTGAAGGTAAGGAGAAAAAACAAACATATTTAATGATATTGATAAACGAACACATTATTAAAAATTTACAATTAAAAATTGCATTTTTAAAAAAACAGGTCCAATCGGTCTAAAACCCGGACCGGGCTGGAATTTTCAGGTCCGGATCGGGCCGGTCCTCGGTCCGGAAAAATTCCAAATTCCGGTTCCGGTCCAGTTCTAGATCGGTGTACACCCCTAATCACAGTATAAAGGAACGGGCATATCTAAATTTATGCTGAACTCAGCAAATAAACTAGAGATCCAAACTATTTCTGCAACAAGAGATGTTAAACTCCTATATTCTGCCTCTGCAGTGCTTCTAGAGACATCTGGTTGTTTCTTGGACTTTCATGAGATCAGGGAAGAGCCAAAAAAACACAAAATATCCCGTGATAGACTTTCTAGTGTTAAGACATGATACCCAGTCTGCATCACAGTATCCAGATAGGCAAATGGACTTACCAGCAGGCATAAAAATGTCCAAGCCTGGAGCTTGTTTGATGTACTTTACTACTCTGCGAGTTGCTACCATGTGAGACTCTTTGGGTGCTTGCATGAACTGACTGAGACTCTGAACAGCAAAACTAATATGTGGTCTGCTATTTGTCAAATACAACAACCTCCCAATCAGCCTTTAATAAGTAGCAGGATCTTTTAGTAAGGGATCTTTCATTAGAGTGTCTGAATGACCTGCAAGTCCCTTACCATTAATCTGTGTATCATACACTACAGTGGTAATCTTGTTATTCAACTCCATTGGTGACCCAACTGGTTTAGCACTTAACAATTCCATTTCTGCTATTAACTCAAGAGCATACTTCCTTTGATGCATAACAATCCCAGTTTTGTTCCTAGCAAATTCAAAGCCCAAAAAATATCTTAATTATCTCAGATCCTTGATCTTGAAATGCTGATGCAGTATAGATTTGGTGTCTTGTATAAGACTTTCATCATTGCCTGTAATTAACAAATCATCCACATAGATAAGAACTATCACCAATGTGTTTTTGACCCTTTTTGTAAGGAGAGAGTAATCCAAATGTCTCTGTATAAAGCCAGAAGATACCAAGGTAGTGGTCAGCTTAATATTCCACTGTTTTGAAGCCTTTTTAAGTCCATACAGTGATTTTACTAGCCTGTATACCTTTCCCTTCTCATGTGTGAACCCCTGAGGCAGAGTCATGTAAACTTCCTCGTTAATATCTCCTTGTAGAAAGGCATTGAACACATCCATCTGATATACAACCCATCATTTTGCTGCAGCAACATAAATCACTGATCTAACTGTCACCATCTTCACCACTGGTGAAAAAGTATCTTGATATTCAATTTCCTCCTTTTGGTTATATCTCCTGGCCACCAATCTTGCCTTGAACCTTTCTACTTCACCATCTGCCTTGTACTTAATCTTGTATATCCATTTACATCATATTGCCTTCTTATGAGCAAGTAGATCAACTACCTCCCAGGTATGATTCTCCTCAAGAGCTTTAATCTCAGCCTTCATGGACTTCTATCCATCTCTGATCTTTTGCAGCTTCAAAATATGAATGTGGTTCATATTCTTCTGCAAGTTTAGATATGAAACTTTGATATGCTACTGAAACCCCAGCATAACTGACAGTATCAAACAATGGATATACACAAGTTTATCCATTTCCTGATCCTGCACTAGGCTGGATGAAGTCCTTCATCCACAAAGGTGGTTATCTTCTCCTACTGGATCTTCTTATTTATGTGGGTGTTATATGTCCACCTTCAGCCTCATTCTCATGAATCCCTGCAGCATTTTCTACAAGACCAATTACTCATTTATTCTCCATCACTGCCTCATCATTGTCCAGTTGTATTGCATCATCAGTTGACACTTGTGCATTATCTATGCTGATTAATTCAACTTCTCTAATGTGATCACATGTGCTCCCATCATCATACTCACCAGCATGTCATTCATTAACACAGGAACTTTGTAACTCCATGCTGCTTCCTTTGTATTACTTGAAAGTAAAGATGTTTTCATAAAAACACACATCCCTACTTACAAAAATAGTTTTGTTAGTTAGATTTAATAACTTGTATGTGTGGCAGTATATCCAAGAAAAACTGATTTGACTGCCCTGACATCAAACTTGTCCTTCTTTATCAGATTTGTAGCATAGCAAAGTCATCCAACCACCCTTATATGAGAAAAATCAGGTGCTTTGTTGTATAATTTTTCATAAGGTGATACATTACCTATCACCGTAGAGGGCATCCTATTGATAATATACATTGTTGCTTCTACACAATCTCCCCAAAACCTTGTTGGTAGGTTACTTTGAAACTTAATACCCCTGGAAATCTCTAGAATATATATGTGTCTTCTCTCCACTACTCCATTTTATTGTGGAGTATGTGGACAGGAACTTTGGTGTATTATTCCAAGTTGCACAAATAAGTCATTACAAGAATTGTTAAAAAATTATGTCCCATTATCTGATCTAACTTTCTTAAAATTCATGTTAAATTATGTTTTGATCATTACAAAGAGAGTCCTCATGGGAGTAGATACATCAGACTTCAAGTTTAACAAAAAAACTCAAGTCCATCTTGTGTAATCATCCACAACAGTGAGGAAATACTTCATACCATTATAAGTAGGAGTCTTATATGGTCCTCATACATCAAGATGCAAAAGCTGAAAATCTATAGTAGTTCTGCTATTACTAACAGAAAAAGGTTTCCTAGTTTGTCTAGCCATATGACACACTTCACAATGCAGAATATATCTCCAAAACCTTTTATTTTCCTTAATATAGTCATTGACACATGTCTCATTCTTCTATGCCAAACACCAGCTTTCAGCTCAGTTGTTGTGACTGAACTTGAAACAAATGATTGTGTCTGTCTGTCTCTTTTTTACTCTAGCATGTAAAGTCCATCTATCTCTCTACAAATCTCCTTCACCTTCCTAGTGAAGAGATCCTGTAGGACAAAAAAATCAAGAAAGAATCTTGCAGAACAATTCAACTCTTTTGTTAGTTTGGAAACAGATATAAGATTAAACTTGAATTTTGGCACACATAACACATGTTCTATAATATCACCTTCTGACAGTTTGCAATTTCCTATATGAGTTATTGCTGATGCGTCTCCAGTGGGTAATAGAACTTGCCCTACATCCTCTGGCAAATCCATTTTTTCAATCATATTTTTATTTGCAACCATGTGGTTGCCCCAGAATCCACTATCCAAGTAAAACATTCATTTTTCTTGTTATTAAACACAGGATTACCTGCCATATGAGCCTTAGGGAGTGTTATCTATTGTATGTTTCACATTAGAGACTGTTGCATCCTGATTGAGTACTTCAAGAATCTTCTAATACTTCTCTGGAGTACATGATCTCAATAGGTGACTGAGTTGATCATGTTGTCTCTGAGGTTGCTGTTGTTTGTAGTTAACACTCATTTGGTCTGAGAATGCCATATATCCATAACCATCATAGGCTTGTATATGACTCCTTCCTTCACCTGTTGTTATCATATTTGCCTTTTTCTTTCCTTTGAAATCCTCAGGGTAGGCTATGAGCCTATAACATTTATCTCTAACATTTCCCTGCTTTTTACAATAATCACAATACATCAATTTATATCAATTGTCCCTGGTATAGCATTTCATCTTGCAATGGTCACAGAATGCATTTGAAGAATATGGTTTCTGCTGCTTGGGTTGGAAAATCTGCTAATTAATGGATATTTTCAGTAGTATCCCCTGTGGACATATATCCTCCTGTAATTTGCTTTTAACTCTCATCTTGAGCTATCATTGCATATGTCTGATTTACACTAGGTGTAGGAGTCATCAACAAGATGTGACTTCTCGCTTGATTGTGTCCCTCATTGAGTCTCATTAAGAACTCTAATAGTCTCTTATTGCCTAGGTGATTAATGTACTCCCTAGGACTAGCACATTTACATGTAGATAGAGGGATGATTGAATCAATCTCTTCTCATAGATCCTTCAACCTGGAATAATAATTTGATACTGGTGACACACATTGATTCAACATTGCTAGATCATTTCTTAATTGATATACTCTTGACAAGTTTATTTTGTCAAACCTTTCCTTCAAGTCTTTCCATACATCATATGCAGTAGATCTGTATAGAATGCCACTTAACAAATTCTTGTTAACATTCCTCATGATCCAAGACATGACCATTGCATTACACTGATCCCGTTGTTTCACATGGTTAGAACCATACGTATCTCTCTTCACAGATCCATCAACAAAACCAATCTTATTTTTTGTTAATAAGTTCAGTTTCATAACTCGACTCCACAAAGTATAATTCTACATTCCTACCAACTGGATCTCAACTTGAATTGCATTAGGTGTGTCGGAAGCATTACAAAAATGAATGATTGTGGTCGACAATGTTTGAATTTGGATTCGAACTTTCATCAGCAACAATCGAATCAATTTTCGAAGTGTTATCCATTAATCCACACTTCGTATATGATTATAATTCTTCAGAACAACTATTAAGTGTATTTTGTATACACTTTTGATTCTTTTTTAGTTAATATTTTACTATTTTATATTGCCTTTATAATAGTGTTAGGTATTTTTTTCTTTCATTTTGTGTCACAGCGATCATAAAGGAGGAAGTACATAATCGAGGATGAAATGAACTTAATTAAGATGAAAATTGCACAAGCACAGTCCAAGGAATGAAGTCTAAGAAGTGCCACGAAGAATAGAACAAATCAGACGGAGCCGGACAAAACTCAGAGAGGCACCGCGGTGCCTGGCTAAGCAGCACCGCGGTGCCATGGAACTGCGTGCCAAAAAGTGGAACCGAGGCGTAAAAATTCTAGTGAGCAGCCTAGTGATTTCAGCCAATTAGCACCGCGGTGCCAACGCGAGTTTTTCCAGATTTCCTGGGCCAAATTGGACAGGGTTTTTATGGTCCGAAAGGTAATTTTTCTCAGATATTAAACCCTAAAACTCTGCTCATTATACCATACCTTATACCATATTACAAATCATACTTTTGGGAGGCCAGAAGGAGGCTACAATTGGAGACTCTTGTTCAAGTTCTTTTTTTTCCCTTATTTTATTTCAGTTTATGTTGGATTGTAATTTAGTTCTTGACAGGATAATGTTTAGGAGTTAATTACTTTAGTAGGGTTTCCATCAAATCTTCTTGAAACTCTTTCATATAGTTAATGCATTTATTATTGATTTCTTCTTCAGTATATTAAGATATATTCAATATTGTTATGATTGCTTGATAATTAACTAGCTACTAATTGTCATCACTTTATATGATTTCGAATCAAAAGTCTGAAAGGTGAGATTTGAATATGTTGTAATTGTCTAGACAGAGGTTAAATTCGTAGACGAAAGTACCCCGATACTTGTGTAGTAATTAAGGTTACTGTTCTGAATCCTCCTGTGTGGTAAAACTTATCATAGAAATATAGAAGGTTTCTGCACAAGGTTGAGCTCTTGTATGTCCTAACCGGAATATAATGACATATTAGTTAACCTGTTATCTTGATAAGAAGAAGAATCATTAGCATTGCATTAACACATGAAAGAGTGGATAGTTGAGGAGATTGGAATCCCTATTTCCTTCATAACTGTTATAAACCCAAAGTATTATAATCTTTAGTTTATTTTCTGCACTTAGTTTTAATTCTTAGTCTAAAACTCCAAACTAAAGAACGTCAACCAAATAGATATCATAGGATAGATAATCGATACCTAATAAACCAGTCTCTGTGGACGATAAACTTGGTCTTACAGATCTTTATTACTTGAACGATACGTACACTTGCGTAAGCATCTAGAAATATCGCAATAAGTTTTTGGCGCCGTTTACGGGGACTGGCGTACTGTTAATATCGATTTACCTATTCTTATTTATAATTTGGTTTTTATTTTCAATTTTATTTTATTTTTATTATGCTTTAGTGTTGTTTGTCGTGATCTGTTTTTTGTTGTTGATTAGTCTCAGGAACTTAGTTTATGCGAAGTAGGAGAGGCTGACATTTCTATCCCTCTGAACCCTGAGATTGAAAGATTGTGCAGACAGAACATGAAAGAGAAAAGAGCAGCTGATTTGTTAGCAAAGGGGATCAGCGAAACAACAACTTGATTAATGATGAGTTACCGCCTGTCTTAAGACAAGTCTCTGCAGAAAGGAGCTTGAAGGACTATGTGTTGCCTACAATCACAGGGGTGCAGACTTGCATCAGGATTCCAGCCGTTGAAGCTAATAATTTTGAAATCAAACCAGCCATATTGCACATGGTTCAAAGCTCAGTTCAGTTTGGGGGATTACCGTCTGAAGATCCCCATATGCATCTAGCAAATTTTCTGGAGTTGTGTGCAACCTTCAAATACAATTGTGTTACTGATGATGTCATTCGGTTGAGACCCTTCCCATTCTCACTAAGGGATAGAGCAAAGTGTTGGCTGAACTCATTACAGGCGAACTCCATCACTACATGGTAGGACTTAGCCCAGAAGTTTCTTTCCAAGTTCTTTCCTCCGCTTTGACTGCGCAGGTAGCTACTTTGACAAAGCAGATGCAGCAGAGTACCATGTCAGTTAAAGAGTTCAGACACCAATGAGATGCGAAATTTGTGGGGGTCCCCATAATTTTGATAGGTGTACAGCAGTGGACCCAAATAATGTGCCCATGGAGCAGGTTCAGGCAGTGGAGAATTTTCAGAGGCCCTACAACAATGCATTCTCCAACACATATAATCCGGGGTAGAGAAATCACCCAAATTTTTCATGGAAGAATGAACAAAGGCAGCAACCACAATTTCAGGCATCGTCCTCACATCAGTTCAACCCACCAGACCCACAAGAGAAGTCAAATGAAATAAGATAAATAAGAGCAGCACTGATGACCTTGGCTAAATCCCAGACATAATCCAACAACTCCCAGACTCAATTCATGAAGGAGACTACTCAGTTCATGACTGAGACTAGGTCATCCATCAGGAGTTTGGAAACACAGGTGGGACAGTTGGCGAACACGTTGAATAATAGAGAGCAAGGTAACCTTCCCTGCAACATAGTAATGAACCCAAGAGAGCAATGCCAAGCAATCAGTTTGAGAAGTGCGAAGCAGTTAGAGCAGAGGACATCCCAACCAGTGGTTGAAAATGAGAAGGATGTGGGGAAGACAGTAGAGGTAAAAAAAAAAAGGGGTTACTGATGACCGCCCTATTTTAGAGAAGGATCCACCCGCAGTGATGAGGGAGTATACAGACAAAATCCAAACCCTCAAAGACTGTAGAAGAAGACTTTGGATAAGCAGTTTTCGAAATTTTTGGAGGTATTCAAATAACTGAATGTCAATATTCCATTTATTGAAGCTTTGGAACAGATGTCAGCTTATGTGAAATTCATGAAAGACGTCCTGTTTAAGAAGAGAAAGCTGACAGATTATGAGACAGTGGTGCTGACAGAGGAGTGCAGTGCTATATTGCAGAAGAAACTTCCCTCTAAGTTGAGAGACCTAGGGAGTTTCACCTTACCTTGCACCATAGGGAGTGTTACATGCAAAAGGGATTTATGTGATTTGGGGGCAAGTATCAATCTTATTCCCCTCTCTGTATTCAAAAGACTTGGTTTGGGGGAAGCGAGACCAACCACAGTCACCCTGCAGATAGCTGATCGCTCGATTGTGCATCCCCAAGGAATTATTGAAGATATGTTGATACAAGTGGGTAAATTCATTCTTCCTGCTGATTTCCTCATTTTAGACATGGATGAAGATGAAAATATGCTCATGATCCTTGGGAGACCATTACTAGCCACGGGGAGATCCCTCATTGATGTTGAAAGGGGGAGTTAAAACTCAGAGTCCAAGGTGAGGAAATGATATTCAAAGTCTTCAAGCAGCTCACTGAACCTCAAATCGATGCTAGATGTTTTGTTATTGGGGTAGTTGACAAGGTTGTGCTTGAGAAAAGCCTCACAAGTACTGACGCTCATGGGATACCACCAACGCAGCATGAAGAACCTGATGGTAAGACTTCTGAACTAGCTATTGATGAAAAAGAATTGAACTCCTCTGAAATCAGAACTGTGAAAAAATAGAGAAGAAGGAGAAAGAGAATGGTACTAAAATGGATATGCGGAGGGGACACTCTACCCCTTGATTTAGTAAGTAACCTGCGTCCGGCTAAAAGACGTTAAAGACATCGCTACTTGAGAGGCAACCCAATGTTTTAAATTATGTTATTTCAAGTTTTGTTTTAGTTTATTTTATTTTATCTTGAACAGTTTCACGAGCTGGTATGTTAGTGTTTTTGGATGACAGATGAAGGGCAGGACTCACTCCAAAGGGTGAATGGTTAACAAGGCTGAAAACTGAAGACACTAAAAAATTTCGAGAATTAGCACCGCGGTGCATGATCAAGGGACCGCGGTCCCTCACGGGCAGTGTGCACAGAAATTTTTCCTTCGTCCCAGACCTCCGTTATGACCGATGTGTTGTGTCTGTAAGTTGTCCCCTTTTTTTAGTCTTCACACATTGGGGACAATGTGTCGATTAAGTTTGGGGGGGTGTCTTATTTTGTCTTATAGTTTCTGAGTCTTTTTTATTTGTCCTTGTGTTGTTTTGTGTGTTTTTGAGTCATAATTGTTTTTTATGAATGATGCATGTTGTAGTTGCTAACGATATTGAGTGGATAAAGTGGGATAATGTAATGGAATTGAAAGCAAAAATCTGTGTGTTGAAGTTAGATATGCCAAAAATTCATGATATCTAATTATTTGGAATATTTGTGTTTAGCCTATGTGTGTCAGTTATGGAAAGAAAGGTTGAAAAATGTCTAAAAAAATTGTGTGCTTGTTATTTAAGGCGAAATAGTTAAGATATACATGTTTAGGGAGATGATTCAGACATTTCTTTGATAGCCCTTCTTACCATTCATTACCTATCCGACATAAATTGTATCACTAGTCAATCCCTTTGAGCCTAAAATAAGATCTTTCTTTGACGCCCTATGATTCTCTGTTTGTGTCATAAGTGATGATTGAAAATATTGGGATGAAAAAGTGTTGGAAAAGAAATAAAAAGATAGTGAAAAATTGATGCACCCCAATGAAAAATATGCAAAAGTCTAAGTTTTGGGGTGCTTGTTATTCATAATGTATCTCATTCTCTAAAAAGAAAAGAATGGAAAAATAAGTATGAGATTAAAAAGAAAGTCAAAAAGAAGGAAAAATGTGTTGAATGAAAAATGTTTATGGTACGTAATGTGAGCCCAAATGCCTACTTTTATCTACCCCAGCCTAAACCTACATTACAACCCTTGAAAGTCCTGATGATCTTTAAGATGTATGTCTATGATTAGTGGAGAATAGCAAGTAAACATATTTATAGCATTTTGGGAAAGATGAAATGAAATTGACATGCATAGGTTAGGTGTTTGTATTTCCAGTGATTGTGATCTAAGTGAATTGCGAAATATCTAACTTGAAATTCTAGATTGCTAATAATTCATGCTATATATGTTCTAACATATTATCCTAACTTTCATCCATGATTTTGAAGAAGCATTGCTATAACTACTTGATCAATTTTATTGAGTCTTTTACTTTATTTTATTTTATTTTATTTTTGTTTAGTGCTTTACTCGAGGGCGAGTAAAGTGTAAGTTTGGGGATGTTTGTTAAGTATATTTTGTATACACTTTTGAGTCCTTTTTAGTTAGTATTTTACTCTTTTATTTTGCGTTTAGTATAGTGTTAGGTGTATTTTTCTTTCATTTTGTGTCAAAGCGATCATAAAGGAGGAAGTACATAATCGAGGATGAAATGAGCTTAATTAAGATGAAAATTGCACAAGCACAACTCAAGGAATGAAGACTAAGAAGTGCCAAAGAATAGAACAAATCAGGCGGAGCCGGAAAAAACTCAGAGAGGCACCGCGGTGCTTGGCCAAGCAGCACCGCGGTGCCATGGAACCGCGGCCCAAAAAGTGGTACCGAGGCGTAAAAATTCCAGTGAGCAGCCCAATGATTTCAGCCAATTAGCACCGCAGTGTCACGACCCGACCTCAGATCCGTGACTGGTGCCTTACCCCCGAGCACCCTTGTGATATAACATCAGAGGAAACCAGCGGAAGTAAACTCATAACAAGAAACCATATAAAATATGAAACATGCTAACCCAAAATGGTTACCTTTCTGTAAACATAAATATAACAAAAACTGAACAGTTACATCCCAATTTATAACAGGACTACACGCCTCTAAGAGTTTGTAACAACTATGACGGGACAGGGCCCCGTCATACCCCTGAATGTACATAATATCTACAACATCAGGGAGAACCGTACCAAAAGTCAAGCCTCCGGAGAAATGGAGCTTCTGACACCTGATCAAAGATCCTAAGAATGAGGATCCACCACCTGTTTACCCCTACCTGCGGCATGAACGCATCCCCCGAGGAAGGGGGTCAGTACACAATATGTACCAAGTATGTAAAACAGGAAAATACTGTAATAATATCATAAGTCTAAATAAAACAGAAAACATGGGTGATAATCAAGTTACAGTGCACTGTGCCTTACTAACAATGAGAGTAACAAGTATAAACTTTACTACATAAAAATAGGAAGCTCATGATCAAAACAGGGTCCCTCGCCCGTAGTATCATTAAGCAATCCTACTCCTGGGACTATTTCACCCGCATAGGTCCTGTGGAACCGCATGAGGTCATCCGTCTCGCATGAGACTATTTCACCCGCATGGGACTATTTCACCCGCATGGACCCGTTGGGCCCGCATGAGTACAAACGCCGCACTCGCATCATGGGTAGTAAATCCATGGAATAAGTAGTAAACCATCCTAATGGACGCATACCCGTGGACCATCCATCGTGTCAGTATGTCCAAAGGAAATAACAAGAATAACCCGGGGTCTACCCCGTAAGAATACATAACCTAGCACAACCGGCTATCATACATAACATAAGTGCTACCGGCTTATCATAACATAAGCAAGTTAAGAAATCCCCTAACTTCTTATTAACATTATTAATATATCCTCTCATTTTAGTTTACTTAAGGCATTTAAGAGAAAATCCGGGAATTCAACCCAAGTACCACGTACCTCTAACCTTGTTAAGACTGACTCCTTTTATGTAAAACTTCCAAGATACTAATAACTGTAGTATCAAGTTACGACTACCTTTCAAGACAAGTCATATTTCCTTTTAGAAATATAATAAGCTTCTAAATCGTGTGATTCTTTTCTTTTAAAACCTTAGGCAATTAATGCCTAAAAATCAATTTGTCTTTCACAAATTCAAATCATTTATCCGTACTTATTTTACTTAGAGTAAATCTTCCTTTATTAACCTTCCATAAAGCTAATATAACCAACTTCCCATAAAGTCGTTATATTAACTTTATACATTAGTCAAATACATTTCCCTATATCCAAGGGACTTATACTTTTAAAACGAAACAAGTATCATATACTAAAAACACTTCAAGTCTCTTAACTTTGAAAACTTAATACATCCTTAAAACAAGTAAGGGATATCAAATCTTGTACGTCTACCGTACTATATAGGTACAACTACTCATGCTCAAGAGATAGGAAAGTTCCACATACCTCTTCGGGTCAATCCACTCGCAAGTCCAATATACCACGCGTAGTATGTCAACCTATAATGACCATAACACGTCTATTAGCTTCTAGCCTCGACGTAGAACATTCTAATTGAAAAGTCCCTTATTCCTACGGAAAATCGGACAACACTTCCTTTGTTTCTACATACTTTGCCACCTTTTTCAAGGCCGAATTCAATAACCAAACACGCCACCTTTTAGGCTCAACAATCCAATCAATACAAAGGTGATTACACGCCTAACTTGGACGTGTAAAATTCTGCCCCACAATACATAACAACTAATACAAACTACAAGGTCCAATTTGGCAATTTTGAGGTATAACAACATAACTTCTTATCCAATTCCTTTTTAATCCAATTTCTTATCCAATTCCTACATGAAATACATCTAAAGGCAATATTGACAACTATAAGTCCTTTCTTCCACACATGCAACACAATTTACTAGCAAAAGAGAAAGGATTGTTACCTTAGAGCTTACCCAAATTAGTCCAACAAATTTCACTTGCCTCCTTTCCACAATCACCTCCACAAACCTCCTACAAGTTTGTCAACATGTTTCCTTCTTGCCACCTTTTCTGAAATTTTCTCTAAACCTTGGTTTCTTCTTGAATTTCTAGAGAGAAGGGAGAGGAATTTTAGAGAGAAGGGTGAGATTTTTAGAGAGAAGAATGAGCTTTGAAGAATGACCAAGTCTTCAAGACTTGGTCAATAAATAGGACATGCATAAAATCAGATGGGGGGGGGGGACACTTGTCACCCACCCAAGGCCTCTCTTTTTTTTAAAAAACAGTTCTGATTTTTCCCCAGGTTCGCAGAAACCCGCCTCGGCGCCGCGGCCCTACAGCCGGCGCCGCGGCGCTGAAACCTCTACAACCTCTCGGCACTTCCGGCGTCGCGGCCCTGCAGTCCGGCACCACGGCGCTGCAATATTAGCATTTTTCTAGATTATCCGGCGTCGCGGCCCTGCATCCGGCGCCGCGGCGCTGTGGCCCCTGACTGATGTTGCTTTTCTGCTCGACTGCACACTGAACTTGTAACTCCCATAACTTTCTACTCCGATGTCCTATCGACGAACGGTTGGTTGCGTTGGAAACTAGACTCAACGAACTACGTAATAGGCTTTTGAAACACCTAGGAACTCTCAATGTAACGAGACATAAACCGCCTCAAAGTTGACTAACAACCCGTCCGAAACATTCCGTCAACCCATCATTCTAAAATTTAATTGTCAATTCCTTTCGTACGTTCTCAAAAGCATGACCTGAACTACGGGGTGTAACATTCTTCCCCCCTTAGAAACATTCGTCCTGAATGTTCCTTCTAAGTCTCAAAAACGCATGCGTCGGTGTGGTCTTCACTACTACACCTATAAAACCAATTATGCCACATATGGCCATAATACAATAACCACGCAAAAACTTAAATCTCAGTCAACGAGGAATCACCTCCAAAGCGTATAACAACTTATTAGCTATCATCCATGGTCTAAGGGTATTCTCCTCACAAAATGATCACTTTCATCCTCTTAACACATGTTCGCTTCTTGTCTTACTCGTCGTACCTTTCTCGTACACCCGAACTCTTTCTAGTGTACGTACCACATTTCAGTCATCGCTTCAATTTCCAAAACCTTGGAGTTACTACCTCCAAACTTGGTCATCTTACTAGCCTCACATTCCTTTAAGGCCCTTCCCAGCCTTCCTGATTCGATTTTTGGTCGAACGCAGCCACGAACTCGTACGATGATTACCTAAACTTAGGCCTAGCACCCACGTGACCTTATCACCTAGAGGGACCACCTCAAACTTACCTCACTTCATTTCCGGATCTGCGGGTTGACCCGCGATTGGCCCTCAACCCGACCCATTATGTACCCCACGTATACTATGTTCCTCGACAAAGATCACCCGTAAAATCTTCCACTAAAGATGGCCCTGTATCTAAGGTTCCCACGGTTATCAAAATTCTAAGGCTCACAACTTCCATGACCCCAAACTTACCTTTTCTACAAACCAGGCTTTAAAAATCACAATTTACATAAAATTACCCGCACATAACACTTAACATGTAACCATCTTATCACACCCACTAATCTTAAAGGGTTAAGGAAATACTTGTAACTATTGCTTCACTTTCCCTTTGTCGTTCTAATCATGATCCTGCCCTGCACGGCGCATAGCAAAAGAAGGCGATGAACCAGCCACTGATCCCGAAGGCTGAGTCTCTACATCCGCGCTACCTCTGGTTGGAAAATTTCTCGCAAAATGGCCCTGCTGGCCGCATGTAAAACAAACTCCCCTACTAGCACGACACTCCCCATAATGGAGCCTACCACAACGGCCACAACGAGGTAGTGGTGGTCCCATCTGGCTAACATCCCTGTTTCCCCGAAAACCTAAAACCTTGGAGCCCTGACCTGCTCCTGAATCCCCCGAATGTCCTGAAGACTGTGGAGAACCACTCTGAACTGGCGGAGGGGCATAACTAGCCTGCTGCTGAGGCGGTCCGCCTCGAAAGTTACCAAAGGACCCTGCTATCATTTTGGCCCTCTTCGCGATCGGGTCACCCGCCGACTCTACGTTTCGAAGTTCGCTGCGCGTAAGCTGCGCACGGGCAATGTCCATGCCGGTGAAGAGCTACTCCTGTGCACCCCTCCGCTAAATAATCATCGAGCCCTGTGACATAACGGTGCACTCTATCCTCCATGTCTGCCACTAAAGCGGGGACATACCGAGCCAACGAGTCAAACTCTACATTGTACTCCCGAACCATCCGCCCGTTCTGCCTCAACGTCAAAAATCTATCTGTCCGCGCTCTCCTCATCTGCGAAGGCAAGAAGTGTGCAAGAAATGCCGCTGAGAACTCGTCCCAACCAGCTGGAAGTGCATGCTCCCCCCGGGACAGTTCCCATGAATCAAACCAGTCGACTGCAGTATCACGCAGCCGATGTGAACCCAAAACTACCGACTCTGTCTCCGAGGCCTTGATCACTCTCATGATCCGCTGTAACTGTCGGATAAACTCTTGAGGATCATCCTCAGGCCTCGACCCATAGAACTCTGGTGGGCTGCAACTCAAAAAGTCCCGAAGTCTCACGCTATCAGATCTGGGGTGAACTACGGGTACAACCGGAACCGCTGCCTCTCGTCTGTCCTCATTCCTCGCCACGATCCTGGCTAATAACTGGGCCATCTCCTTGTAACCCATATCCTCTGCTCCAGGCTGTGTAACTGGAGGCTCAGGTACCGCGGTCTCAGTAGCCGCTGCTGCTGCCCCGAACTCAGCTGGGGCTGGCGACGTCGTGGAACTCGCCGTCCGAAACATCACCTCAGGTAAAGACTGGGCATGTGCCCTCGTAACTCTCTGCGTCCTACTAGCAGCTCCCTCCGCTGCCTTGCCCTTCTGGGCCGCGGTTGCCTTGCGTGGAGGCATAACTGATACATAAAAATATGTCAGAGGGAGTTCAACCTATAACACAGCTCTATTGCACGATCTTAGAGTGAAAGAATGGAAACCAATCCTAAATATCCTGTAGCCTCCTGATTATAGATGTGGTGCACAACACACCGATAATCAAGACTCTACTAGATACGGCCTGTAGACACTTTCCGAGGATTAACTGCTCTGATACCACTTTTGTCACGACCCGACCTCGGACCCGTGACTGGTGCCTTACCCCCGGGCACCCTTGTGATACAACATCAGAGGAAACCAGCGGAAGTAAACTCATAACAAGAAACCATATAAAATATGAAACAGGCTAACCCAAATGAGACTATTTCATACATAACATAAGCGCTACCGGCTTATCATACATAACATAAGCGCTACCGGCTTATCATAACATAAGCAAGTTAAGAAATCTCCTAACTTTTTATTAACATTATTAATATATCCTCTCATTTTAGTTTACTTAAGACATTTAAGAGAAAATCCGGGAATTCAACCCAAGTACCACGTACCTCTAACCTTGTTAAGACTGACTCCTTTTTATGTAAAACTTCCAAGATACTAATAACCGTAGTATCAAGTTACGACTACCTTTCAAGACAAGTCATATTTCCTTTTAGAAATATAATAAGCTTCTAAATCGTGCGACTTCTTTTCTTTTAAAACCTTAGGCAATTAATGCCTTAAAATCAATTTGCCTTTCACAAATTCAAATCATTTATCCGTACTTATTTTACTTAGAGTAAATCTTCCTTTATTAACCTTCCATAAAGCTAATATAACCAACTTCCCATAAAGTCGTTATATTAACTTTATACATTAGTCAAATACATTTTCCTATATCCAAGGGACTTATACTTTTAAAACGAAACAAGTATCATATACTAAAAACACTTCAAGTCCCTTAACTTTGAAAACTTAAGACATCCTTAAAACAAGTAAGGGATATCAAATCTTGTACGTCTACTGTACTATATAGGTACAACTACTCATGCTCAAGAGATAGGAAAGTTCCACATACCTCTTCGGGTCAATCCACTCGCAAGTCCAATATACCACGCGTAGTATGTCAACCTATAATGACCATAACACGTCTATTAGCTTTTAGCCTCGACGTAGAACATTCTAATTGAAAAGTCCCTTATTCCTACGGAAAATCGGACAGCACTTCCTTTGTTTCTACATATTTTGCCACCTTTTTCAAGGCCGAATTCAATAACCAAACACGCCACCTTTTAGGCTCAACAATCCAATCAATACAAAGGGGATTACACGCCTAACTTGGACGTGTAAAATTCTGCCCCACAATACATAACAACTAATACAAACTACAATGTCCAATTTGGCAATTTTGAGGTATAACAACATAACTTCTTATCCAATTCCTTTTTAATCCAATTTCTTATTCAATTCCTACATGCAATACATCTAAAGGCAATATTGACAACTATAAGTCATTTCTTCCACACATGCAACACAATTTACTAGCAAAAGAGAAAGGATTGTTACCTTAGAACTTACCCAAATTAGTCCAACAAATTTCACTTGTCTCCTTTCCACAATCACCTCCACAAACCTCCTACAAGCTTGTCAACATGTTTCCTTCTTGCCACCTTTTCTGAAATTTTCTCTAAACCTTGGTTTCTTCTTGAATTTTTAGAGAGAAGGGAGAGGAATTTTAGAGAGAAGGAAGAGATTTTTAGAGAGAAGAAGGAGCTTTGAAGAATGACCAAGTCTTCAAGACTTGGTCAATAAATAGACACGTAAAATCGGATGGGGACACTTGTCACCCACCCACGGCCTCTTTTTTTTTAAAAAGCAGTTCGATTTTTCCTGTGTTCGCAGAACCCGCCTCGGCGCGGCCCTGCGGCCGGCGCGCGCTGAAAACCTCTGCAACCTCGGCACCTCGGCGCGCGGCCACGCTTCCGTGGCGCAACTTCAGCGTTTTCAGATTATCCGCCGCGTAGCCGCAGCCACGGCCGATGTTGCTTTTACGCCGATTGCGACCGAACTTGTAACTCCCCTAAATTTCTACTCCGATGTTCTATCGACGAACGGTTGGTTGCGTTGGAAACTAGACTCAACGAACTACGTACTAGGCCTTTGAAACACCTAGGAACTCTCAATGTAACGGGACATAAACCGCCTCAAAGTTGACTAACAACCCGTCCGAAACATTCCGTCAACCCATCATTCTAAAATTTAATTGTCAATTCCTTTCGTACGTTCTCAAAAGCATGACCTGAACTACGGGGTGTAACACGCGGTGCCGACGCGAGTTTTTTCAGATTTCCTGGGCCGAATTGGATAGGGTTTTTATGGTCCGAACGACAATTTTTCTCAGATATAAAACCCTGAAACCCTGCTCATTATACCATTACCTTATACCATATTACAAATCATACTTATGGGAGGTCAGAAGGAGGCTACAATTGGAGACTCTTGTTCAAGTTCTTTTTCTTTCCCTTATTTTATTTCAGTTTATGTTGGATTGTAATTTAGTTCTTGACAGGACAATGTTTAGGAGCTAATTACTTTAGTAGGGTTTCCATCGAATCTTCTTGAAGCTCTTTCATATAGTTAATGCATTGATTATTGATTTCTTCTTCAGCATATTAAGATCTATTCAATATTATTATGATTGCTTGATAATTAACTAGCTACTAATTGTCATCACTTATATGATTTCGAATCAAAAGTCTGAAAAGTGAGATTTGAATATGTTGTAATTGTCTATACATAGATTAAAATGTGGACGAAAGTACCCCGATACTTGTGTAGTAATAAGGTTACTGTTCTTAATCCTCCTGTGTGGTAAACCTTATCATAGAAATATAGAAGGTTTCTGCACAAGGTTGAGCTCTTGTATGTCCTAACCGGAATATAATGACAGATTAGTTAACCTGCTATCTTGATAAGAAGAAGAATCATTAGCATTCCATTAACACGTGAAAGAGTGGATAGTTGAGGAGATTGGAAGTCATATTTCCTCCATAACTGTTATAAACTCAAAGTATTATAATCTTTCGTTTATTTTCTGCACTTAGTTTTAATTCTTAGTCTAAAACTCCAAACTAAAGAACGTCAACCAAATAGATATCATAGGATAGATAATCGGTACTTAATAAACCAGTCTCTGTGGACGATAAACTCGGTCTTACAGATCTTTATTACTTGAACGATACGTACACTTGCGTAAGCATCTAGAAATATCGCAACAACAATACATTTCAGTTTTATTCAGAAACTGATGCAAACAACTGTTCAATACCAGCACCAAATACTCCAACCTTCCAGAATAAGTTTCTAGATCTTCTATTGCAATTTGTCGAAGATATCCGCGATCTATTCTCCCAAAGCTCTGATACCATGTTAATTTTATGATCTAATTCAACATGCAGCCACTGCATACTGCATTGTGATCAGATTCAACATGCAACAACTACATTCTATGAGAATATGAATTAAGAACAAGAGAGAGTTTGTGAAAGTTTTTCTATATATTCATCATTACTTTACAAACAGAATGACTCTTATTTATAACTATCATCTATACTGCTCTAAGATGAAAATGAGTCTTAACCGAAATGAAGAAAAGATGAAAACTGAATCTGTTAGAAACAGAATAACTGACCGTAACTAACTTAACATCTTAACAAACTAAATGCCCCACTCTCGTGTGTGCAGCTGTTGTGATCCACACCTCCGGAAACGAGACTTGCTGCTCTGCTGATTTTGCGGGAACTGAAGCTTCTGGTACACAAGCTGCCTTTTACTGGTGTTGGGCTTATTTATTGTGGACTGCTCAGATATCATCTTGGGCTCAATCTCCTTGAGCCTAAATGTGGGAAAGTCTCTGGGCTTCTCAACATTCTCAACAGAGCGTGTGCAGCGATAGCTGCAGCAAAGGCATCTCCGGATTTTGAATTTGATCTGATGACCCCACTGAAACGAATATTCTAGTTTCTTTGCATAAATGTGGGTCAAACAGAGAATTGTTTCTGTTTCTCATAAGTACTATAGTTATAGGCCAAACACCCTAACAGATTCTCTAGAAACCGTTTCTGAAAAACTACTTTTAAGAAATAAAAATTATTTTAAAAAAACTTGGCCAAACAGACCTTAGTGTTTTTTTAAAAAAAGGTTCGATAAAAGATGGATGAAGATCCTTTGCGTGTTAACGTTGCCTTTTCCTGACATTACATCACTTACAAAAATTCGTCATTACTAATATAAACATTGTTTGAATTGACAATCTAATTAGTCTATCCAATCATTTCATCAAGTCAGTGATCTTATCCAATATTTAATGAATAGTAATTTGAGTGTTTCACTTCTTTATCTTGAACAATAAAAAAAATTGAAAATCCAATTCACTTTATGAAAATTTCCAATAATCATGTACATGGAGTTCCTCTAAGATAAAAATAATGGCAATAAGAAAGAAAAACATAAAACAATATTATATACACGAAGCTATAGACACCAAACAGAGCACTACAACAACGTTTACTAAAAATCAACTACCAATCTACCATCATCTCCATCCTTAAGTACAAGAAAATTATGGCAAAAAAAAAAACTATACATACTGATTCTCTACTCTAGGCAAAACTCATTTGGTTACTATCAAACTATCAAAAGATCTCAACTCTTTTGCTAAACCAATTGGGCAAACTAAAACAGAATCTACACAAAGACCACCTTTAGTATGTGTACAATCTATCTGTGTCAGTGAAAATTTTAGCTTCGTCACGGCAGTGGAATCCTCGACTTCAAAATCTCCCACATGGTGATGTACCCATGTACCTACATTGTCCAAATAACACCGTGATATGGCACGTTGGCCATTTGATGTCGTTAATTGAAATTGTACCGGTTTTAAATCCCAGCCATGAACGTGATCCGAGTTGCAGACTCGACGCCCCAGCCTCTTCGTGACCCTGCCAAGCTGAAGTCTAAAGAATAGACTATATGTCCCTGCTGGGAATTGGAATTCGAGGTCCCCATCGACTTCAAGCCACCACATTTGTTGAAGATATGCGACAGTTTGGAACCTAAGCAAAAAAATAAGAAAATAGAATCAATCAGTCTATTCATTTACGGTATATGGAAGTATACAATTAACTATGTCAAGCTGAACCAGAAGGCAAGCTAACTCAGGAACTACCAACCATGAAGTTATTGGACATGCCACTCTGTTTCCAAAATAAAATCACAAAAACAAAAGATTAAGACAACTAATGAGACACATCTCATCACACCATACTTATTGATTCTCCTTTTACCAAAATGACTATAAAAAGGAGTAGCAACCACATTATTTGACTTGCAAAGGGCAGACATATATGCACAGTAGTGACGGAAAGAATTATGTGTGTAATAACAACACACCCGATCGAGTTATAATTAACAAATTTACTGTTTAGGCTAACACTCCCTCTATACCCATGGCCATGGGCAGAGTTAGGGTATAGATTGGAAGTGGTTTCATACGAAGCCCTTCATCGAAAAATTATATTACTATACCTACAAAGTTAAAAAATAATTTTTAAGTATATATAATAGATGTTGAATTACTTCTTTTTATTTTCATCTTTTTATATCTTGGATCTATTTAATGATTTGCACTGTCTATAGCATTGTATATGACATGCTAGATATGGAACTTAAAGATGTGAATTTGACTTGCATGTTATATTAGTAGTGTTCGAAAAAAATAAATTGAAGTAACATATGAAAAGCAAGTTCGAAGATAAAGGCATCACATCAATGATCAAACATTAAAATTTGAATAACTAAATGAATTTTAATTCATAAAATTCTGAAAATAGTATAAGATAATTTTAATAGTGTACTGTCAAACATTTAGGAAAACTTAAAATGAAAAACAAAGTGCAATATAAATTGAAATGGATGGAATAAATGTTTATTTTAGTCATCTCTTGGATGTTATCAGCGATTTGTTTGTAATAATTATGTATTGATATAATTCATAAGAAAGTGTTTAAAATACTTTTTCATTTTCTTAAAAGAGGAAGTCTATGTATCTGTTCATTTTTTACCTCAATTTCAACTATACTTCATTTTAATTTTTTGCTTGAAATATCTGTAATCTAAAATGGATAATTATAAATTTGAAATACTGATTATTTTATTACCCTAATAATTTCCAGTCACTTATTCTAAGGAAAACAATATCAGATTAGTTCCAGTAACGTGGTCTTGTTCTAATTCGTAAAAATGGATCCTTAATTGAGCTAAGACCTCCGAATTATGTGTCTTTACAGTAAATTTTGGCTAATAGTCTTAATAAAAAATGAAAAAAAAAAACCTTAAATTTTTTCATTTTTCGATGACCGAGTAGCTGAACTAGGGGAACTCAAAATAAGTCTTCTCATCTTTAAGTTTATAGTCGAGTTAAAAGTCAGTTCTTTCGCTGAGCACAACAGAATGAAGAGGAATTTTTATCATTTCAAATCCCGGAAAAGCTAGTTTTTGTATTGCTGTTTTATCCCACTGACGCTCTTCTATGAAAGTTGAGGCTCCCGTGGAGTAACACATCTAGCACGGATCCTCTCAGCCTTGTTTCTTTCCCTTGTGACCTTAAAAGTTGGTCATCCGTTCTCTCTCACACACTTCTTCTCTATTTTTTTTCTAAGTGATTTTTTTTTATCTCAAGTGATTTTGTTCAATTAGAGCCCTTAAAAAATTTATAACCCCTAGGAAGAAGGAAAGAACTAAATTTAAAAACAAATGGCATAAATAGTGTTTCTCTCCCAATCCCACTTTATCTGATATTAGTTTTAATAGTTCCTAAAAATATATTTTTATGTTTTCATAATGAAAAACTCGTATAGTAAAATAAATGACATACTTAAGATAATAAATTTCAAAAAATTTACACACGTATTTCTAAACAAAAATGCTCTCTATTTGGCTTTTGATCCACAAAATATCCCTAAACTATTACAAAAAGCCCCCACGTTATCAAACTAACCAATTATGCTCATATCCGTTAACAGACCTCCAGCTTTCAGGTATTCCCTTTTAAGACTTATTTCTTTCTTGAGGTGTACTCGGGAAAAAACAAACTTTCTCTATTTAGTGCTCGTTTGGATGAGTTTATGATTTTCCATTTATAAGTTTATTATTTTTAGATTATTTTTGTCATTTTAACTTAAAAATAAATACTTATAAATATTTTATCATTTACCAAAACACCATAAAAGTACTTATATTTTGACTTAAAAACACTTAAAATAAGTCAATCTAATTCTAAACCGGCTCCTATTTGTATAGTTTTTAAAGGATGCAACATAATATATAATATAAGAATATAACCCACCTTGATTCTTCAGTGGAAATGTAATTCCAGTATCTCCGATCATCAATACCAGTAATGGTCATTCCCTTTGAACAAATTGCCAAGCAAACTCCTCCATTATTCTTATCAATCCATATTTCCTGCAGCATCCAAGTTTTCTTTCCATTATAAATACTCAAAACTGAAACACATATATATAACGAAAGGAACATTCAAACTAACCTTCGTGCCACCATCAAAAGAATTTGGCCGGGAAAGCTTCGCAAAAATATCTGCTTTGCGCATCCCGGCAACGTTCAGGCCCAGTAACTCCTCAATAATATATCTATAGTGGCGGTGGCGGAGTCGAGAATTTTACTAAGGAGTTCAAAATATAAAAAAATAAAAAACACGAAAAGAACATCAACTATATATACCTGTAATTAGAAGGCAATTCGGGTTCCCAGATGAAGTCAGCTGAAGAAGCAGCATGAAAGGTCCGATTAATACGAGCCAATTTGCAGATCTCCGGCGGGTCAAAATAAGACAATACTAGAGCAACACATGCCTCTGGTATATCTTCGAGTTTAGGTTTTAATGACCGATTGTTTAGTTCATCTTGTCTGGAGTCAATGGAAGAAACATTAGCACCCATGAGAAGAGAGAGTAATAGTGAGAAATCGTGATGAAGAGTAGATGTGATGGCGCTATTAATTGAGTTTAAAAACATGACAAATAGAAAAATATATTCTTCACGTCTCAAAATAGTTATCGTGTTTTTCATTTATATATCTTACGTAAATGTATTCTCTCGAATTTAAATAAGTGTTTTTAGTATATCTTTTGAAAAAATATTAATTCTTAAAAGAAAATAGATATTTTGACTAAACTATTTTTAATTAAATATTACATAATTAATATATAAATTTGAAAGAAAGTAATTACTCCCTCCATCTCATTTTATATGAATATGGTTGACTCGTCACAGAATTAAAAAAGAAAATAAGATTTTTTAAATTCTAAAATAAGACATTATGAAATGTGTGCTACAAATCATTTTATTAAGAATAAAATAATAAATTTAAAATTACATTATTATTAAATATAAAAAATGTCATTTTTTAACTGGTTGAAAAGAAAAGAGTATCATATAAATTAGGACGAGAGTAATAATAATGATAAACATTTTTTTCTTTTCGCGAGTCAAACAAAAAGAAAAATTTACCGAGATTTATTCGTATTTCTTTTTAAATATTATTTATGACTTAAAGCACTTTTTATGTAGTTTTTAAATTATATAAAAGAAATTAAAATCTTAAAAATTATATGTCCAAATTCACGTCAAATAAAGAAGTTTGACTGGTAAAATTTTAAGGGTGTCGCAAAAAATGGAACAGATTGAATACTACTCCCTTAGTCTCAAACTCTCAATATAAATGTCTTACTTTCTTTTTTGATCTTTGCAAAAATAATGTTCTTTCTATATTTATTAAGTTGACAATTCAAACATCCGACACGATAAGTTTATAACCACAAGATTCAAAGAAAATTTTATTATATTAAAAATATCATTAAATTAGCATCACAAGATGTAAAAGTCTCGCTTTATTTCTTAAATTTCATGTATAATTAAATTAAGACTCTTAAATTGGAATGGTGAAATAATACAAAAGGTATAACGGGGAAAACTAATTATTTCCTCCGTTCTAAAAAAATGATTTACTTTCCTTATTAGTTTGTTTGAGAAAGACTGGTTTCTTTCTATATTTAGAAATAATTTAATTTTATGGAATAATTTACAACCACATAAATATTTAAGATTTGTTTTGTATTATACATTTTAAAAGTATCTCTTTATATTTTAAACATTATATCAAATTAAACAAAGATTGTCCAGTGGGCCGGGACGACTGTATTTCTTTATATTTTAAACATTATATCAAATTAAACAAAGGTTGTCCAGTGGGCCGGGACGACTCGATTTCGCCCTGGCCCATCCCGATTACCGCCCCGACCCGCAAAAAAAATTCGGGATGTACAATGTCGGTAGTAGGGTTTGAACTCGGGATGGGATTAGGGCTCTTCCCGCCCGTCCCAATCCCTCCCGATCCCGCCAATGATCTTACCCCCCCCGTTCCATCCCCCCCCCCCCCCCCCGCCTTTGCAGAACTAATCGTTGCACAACAGACCACTTTCGATTTTAGCCGTTGACAACGGCTAGTAACGGTCATTTTGTCCCCACTCTATAAGCCTCCTACCTCCTTAATATTTATTTTTAACCTCTAAGTTAGTATATTTACACATTAACCATATTTCGCAACTATAAGTATCTCATTTTCCTCTTTATTTTTCTCACAAATCTTCCTACCATCTCTCTAATCTCTCTCTCTCTCTCTCTACAAGTCTAAATTGCACATTAAATATTATATTTTATTGTTAATTTCTATCAAAGTTCAAAAATTGGGAGTGAAGTTGACAACTAGCTTGAGGATCACCGAGTAAAGTTTCAATTTTCAACCTCGATTACACGTCGATATTACGTCAGCGTTTGGTACCTTCGTTCCTTATTTTATTTAAATTATTATTGTTACTTAATTTTAATTATCGTACTTAATTTTATTAACTTTAATTATTTATTTACATAATTATAATGAAACGAAGTGGACGTTTTTCTAGTTGAGGTAATAGGGGTAAGAGTGCATATTCTAGTAATCCTAATTACGATGATTTTACTTATGTAGATGAAATTGATCTTTTTAATGTTAATATTAATATACCATTAGATCAAGAGGTATATTCTGCATCTGAAAATATTTTAATTTAGAAAATGAATTAGAAGATAATTTAGATAACACACTCACTAGTGCACATCCACCTAAGGCTCAGACTAAGTCTCAAGCTGAAACTGGAATGTCTCATATTTCCCCTAATATGAGTAGAGGACAAAAACAACGAAAATTAAAATCACATGCATGTGATTTTTTTGAAAGGGGCATTCCTAATCAACTAGCTATTTGTAAAATTTGTCGCGAAGTTTATAAATTTAAAACGGAAAAAGGTTAAGGTGGGACGGAAAGTTAAATGAGACATGTAGAAAAATGTCACAAAGCAAGTTATAACCAATACTTGGCTGAAAAAGCGGGTGTGCAAATGCCTTCTAAGTCGGGACAAAGTTCACATAGTGTCTCCGACCAAGTACAGGGTCGAATTAACCTGATGACGGGGGGAGTTAAAGATCCTAAATATGATAAAAAATAAAGATTGGGAAAATTTAGCACAATTAGTTGATGTGGAGGGTTTGCCTTTTTCATTTCTTTCCTCTCCTGGTTTTATTCATTACATTCGAGAAATATATAATTCTGCTTTTAACGGTTTTTCTAGATCAACTATTAGAAGAGATGTTTTTAAATTTGCGCATGAATATCAACAATATTTACGTTATGCATTGTATCATTTTAAGGGCAAAGTGGCTATCACTTCTGACATAGGTCGTAATACTAATGGTAATGATTATTTAACTGTTATATGTCATTGGATAGATGACAATTGATCTATGCAAAAACGTATATTAGCATATAGATATATTGATGAAAGATACACTGAAGTTTTTATTTTAAGAAATATTCATGAAATTAGTGAATATAATGAAATTACTGGAAAACATATGACTATTACATTAGATAATGCTTCTTCTAATGATTATGCTATAAACATTTTAAAAACTCGATTTACTCCATCTTTTTCCCATATTTTTTATGTTAGATGTGCATGTCATATTTACAACTTAGTTGTAAAGGATGACCTAATTTTTTTTAAAAACATCCTTGATAAGTTACAATTTGCAATCAACTTTATTTTTAAAAGTAATAAAATACAAAGACACAAAGAGTATAAAAAAAACTTGTCATGATTGTGGATTACCTTACAGGAAAATTCCAGAAGAAGTTGCAACTAGGTGGAATTCTTTGTTGCTCACGAGTATAGAAGACCTATAACTTTATTATTTAACGCTCATAATTAAAATCCAACGGATATGCTTGTAGATGATGATTGGGATTAAATTTTGGAACTTATTGTATTTTTAGAGAAATTATTTCTAGCCACTAAGAAATCTTCTGGTATTTATTATCCTACTATTTCATCTATGTTATTTTATACTCTAATATTTTTGTTATTTAATGAATATATGAAAAAATCAACTTACGCTCCGGCTATTGCAAAAAGTTTGTAAAATTAAAAAATAAATTCTATTTCCACTATTTATTTTATTGGTGTTGTATTAAATCTTACTATTAAAGTAGACGGTTCCTTATTGAAACGATTTATGAATGCTTAGAAATACTTCCAACAGACCCAACTGAAGAACCAACTTACGAAACAACTAAAGAAGAAATTATGTCTAACATATAAACATAATGTAAAAATATGTATATGTATTACCAACATCAAAGTGCTAATAATCAACCGCCTTCTGTACCATCTTCTTCTACTTCAATGCAACCTTATAAAAATATATGCGGTTTCTGCTTTAAGTATTTAATGTCTTAGAAATAGAATGTATAATGGTTCAAGTTCTTCACAAATTTGTGAGTTTGATGTTTATGTTTTGCAGGGTGTTGTGCCGTTCGAATCAATTGTCAATGAAAATGGACGTGAATACTTGCTGAAATACTGGAGGGAGAATGAGAAGACATTTCCGATACTATCAAAGATGGCCCGAGATGTGTTGAATATTCAAGCGTCATCAGCAGCTTCTGAAAGTGTTTTTTCCGCTGGAAGGTTTCAAATAGGAAAGCACAGATACTCATTAGCGGGATACAGCTTGTAAATTGCAGTTTTATTCAGAGATTGGATTAGAACGGAGCGTAGAAGGTGTGGTGAACCAGAGATCAACGAAGAAGACGACTACAACTACAACGAAATCATATCCGAGGGAGCGGGAAGTGACGTCGAACAATTTGACCAACACTTCCAATTCCAACAAAATATCCTCAAGAGATTGTGTGAAAATTAGAAAAAGTATGGTTGAATATGTAAAATTTTAATGACAATTTTACTATATGATTTGCAACTTTTGAGCTACGAAACAAAGTTGCAATTTTAAAATTATATTACAAAAAAAATCATATTTCTATTAAATAATATAATAGGCAATGCGTTGGGATGTTTTTCACTATCTTATTCAATTATTTAAATATATATTTTTTTAAAATTAAATATCTTGAAAAAAAATTAAGACCCCCAAAATCTCCTACCCAACCCGATCCGTCCCCCCAAATCTTGTCCCCTCTGCCGACAGAATGTGGAACGGGACGGGACCTCTTTCCGTCCCTCATATCCCGATCCCCACCCCGTCCCTCCAAATCCTGTCCTATTCCGTCATGTTTTAAAATAATAAATATGCTATAAATATTTTTAATAAAGATGATAATTATTTAAAAAAAACAGAAAATGATGAAATTTCCGTAAGGGTGATGAAGTGTTGGTCGATATGAGATCTTTGAGGAGGTTAAGGTGTCAGTGTCTGGTGGTACATGGGAAAACAAAAACACACTGGATTTGATGTTTTTGCTGTGTGTGGGGATTTGTACATTGTATTTTATGACTAGGATCGTATATATGTGGAACAAAGAGAGTGGATTCTTATCCGGTGCTCTTTAGATTATTTGTTACCTCTTTACACGCTCCTTTGTGTTGCGTGATGATACACAGTCATGTGTGTTTAATTTATTTGTTCAAATTTTTGCAAATCCTCCTAAGAGTTGATTTTTGAGATGAACACTCAATTATTGATAATTATTTAAAAAATATTTTTATTTTGTAATAAAAATTAATTATTGTTTTATGTATAAAGTCACTTAATTAATTTAAGTGATATTGTTGATTTAGATTTTTTTATTTAAATTAATAATTTCCTATTTTGTAAAAAGCTAATTTACAAAATTAAATTAAATTAGTTGAATACATAAGTTTGACTAAAATTAAATTAGTTGAATATATAAGCTAGTTTACAAAATAAACTTCATCTTCACTTGTTTGACTCTCTAAAATAAAATTAGTTGAATATATAAGTTTATTTATTCACTCCTCTAATATACACTTGTTGAAGATGAAATCATTTAAAAAGAAAGTTTGAGATTGCCCTAATTTAAGGAGGAAGAAGATGAAAAAAAGAAAGCCATAAACAGAGGAAAAAAACGCATCCATGATTATTATGATATAGAAAGAGAGAGAAGAATCAATATCAATATATGTAAAATAAAAGAGGCCTTCAACACTATATATATTCGACCCATTTAGTTTAACGGATCTGACATGTGGAGCAAGTTAATTCACCAGTTAAAATGGATAGTTTTTTTTTATCCTTTAAAGAATTGGTTTGAAAAGAATGTTTTGAAAAATGAAAGTAACAAACGCAAAAATAGTAAACACATATTATAAAAACTAGGAAAGATGAACAACACAAGATTACAACAACAATAACCTTAACAAAACAATTGGAACTAAAATCAACACTTAATCTGGATATTTCCTGAGTCTAGTGATGACACTCTGTCTTTAAGACAAAATTGTCATGTATATATCCTTTTAAGTTGTTAGACAATAGTCTTCCAAGATAAAACAGCTACTAAAACACTTGAGCAAAAAAAACTCAAGTGTTCCTCTTGAAGAACTTGTGAGTATTGAAAAGATGCTAGAAAAGAAGAAGATTTTCAGTATTTCAAAGTCTTACAAGTGTTTTACCAATTGAGTCAAATGTCTCAATTTATAGTGTAAGAGTTGTCTCTTCAAGTGCCAAGTAATAGTATTGAATCACCCATGTAATGACAATGAATTGCCCAAGTAATGACCATGAATTGCCCAAGTAATGACACTTATTTATCAACTCAAATAATGGTTGAATAATGCTGAAATGAATGTCATTGAGGGCAGCCCAAAAGTCTCCAAAAATTAGATTTTTGTCTAAGACTTTCTGTCGGATTAGCGTCGTGGCTCGCCGGCGCCGCGATCCTCCCCTACGCCGCGGTGGCGCCGCAGTTAGGCGATTTCCACGTGCTCACGCAAGTGTAATCGTTACAAGTAATATAGTCTTGTAAGATCGAGTTTATCGTTCACAGAGACTGGTTTCTAATTACCGAACATCTATTCTAGGTTATCTATTTGGCGAACGATAATTGATTTGGGTTTTTATCTAACTACTAGAATAATTGCAAGAAGTAAGCTAAATTGTTGAGGTTTAATCAGTTATGAAGGAATTAGGGCTTCCAATATCCTCGAGTATCCACTATTTTCAATCCATAATGCAACTAGAATGACTTCTTCTTCTACGTTAAGATAGCGGTTAACTAGACTGTCTTATATTCCGGTTAGGATATATAATCGCCCAACCCCAGTGCATAACCCTTCTATATTTCTATGATAGGATTTACCACATAGGAGGATTAAGAACAATAACCTATAATGCTACACAAGTATCGGGGTACTTTCGTCCGCGATTTTAACATATGTCTATTCAATTACAGCATATTCAAATCTCTCCTCTCAGTTCTTGATTCGAAATCATATAGATTATGATAATTAATGGTCAGTTAACTATCAAACATTCATACCAATATTTAATAAATCTTAATCAAGTGAAGAAGAAATCAAACTAATGCATTAATTCATGAAATAGAGGTTCAAGCGATTCAATAGGAAAGCCCTAATAAAGTGTTTAGCTCCTAGCCATAGTCACACTAAGAACTAATACAAATATCAACATAAACTGAATTGAAAACTAAAGAAAGAAAGAGTACTTAGAACCAAGTCTCCAATGGTAGCCTCCAATTTGTCTTCAATTGTGTTATGTGATAGAATGTCCGACCTTCAATAGAATAATCCCTAGGGCTTAAGTATGCTGAAATTTCGTTCAACCTGGACCATTCTGCCCTTGGCCAATTTAACTTAGGAATTGGATTTTTTGCCTCGGCGTCGCGGTCCTACAGACTGGCGCCGCGACGCCTAAACTTATGTGAGCAGTCTGATCTTCTGGCGCAGCGATCCTTCTCCTAGGCGCCACGGCGCTGCTTTGCCTTCGTCCGAATCTCCAATTTTTAATCTTTTTGCCTCGAGATCCTCCTTTTATGCCCGTTTTTCGCTTCTTTTCACCATTTTGTCTTTTTGAACCAATGTGAATCAAAAAAAAAAGAAAAATGACCCTAACACTACACTTATTTAAATGAAAACGGGGAAAATACTAACTAAAAATGACTCAAAAACGTATACAAAATACGCCTAACAGCCGCAGTCCTTCTCGGCTCTGCGACCCTTTCCGACCCGTTCCATATTTACACTATGCACACTTCTTCCTTCATTTACCAATGTGGAACACTCGTCATTTGACCAATGACTGTTCATCATTCTATGTCTCAAACACTTTACTTACGTACCAATATCTCTTTCACTAATGAAATTTACGATCCTTGGTACAATGTGTGCATGTGTGTGGAAATGGTGCTTCCGATGTGCGGGACCCCCTATCGCTATGAATTGATTTAATTTGCACACTTAGTTGGTTTTTAACTTCTGCTTTGTAGCGTCTAAATGTTTTAAAGGCTTCATCCTTGCTTTTCAACAAGTAAAGGTAACAATACCTTGTGCTATCATCTATAAATGTTATAAAGTACTTGTTCCCCTATAGTTTGTGCAAACTTCAAATCACATATATCCGTGTGAACAAGTTCTAGATGAGCGGTATCCCTTTCGACGGATCTAAAGGGATTCTGAGTTTTTCCAATACACACACCTGACACTTATGTTGAGGGTTTACGTCGATAGACGACAACAACTCCAACTTTACCAACCTTTGGATGGATTTGTAGTTCACATGTCCTAATCTAGATGCCATAAATTAGAAGACTCAAGCAAGTAAGAAGAATCTTCACTTTTATTGCTTGAACGTATGACTGACATGTCGTTAACCTTGAAGAGACTTTCACAGACGAAGCCCCTTCCCACAAAGGTTCCATTTATGGTGATTACAAACTTATTTGATTCAAATTCTAGCCTAAAACCAGCATTAATATGCTTACTAATCTCAGGAACATGCATCACCTCCTTCAGAGTGAGCTCCTTACTAGAAGCCATCTTAAGGACCACATTTTCTACCCCCAACACGTCAGAGAAAACGTTGTTACCCATGAATAACTTCTTATTTATAACTGGTGTATACGTGGAGAAAACATCTCTATCAGAATAAATGTGACGGGTAACTCCCGTGTCCCTCCACCATTGCTTGGGATTCTCTACAAGGATTGTTTCTAGAACCACCGTAGAAAACTCCTCAATCATGTCGTCAAGAAGCATGTCCTCGACGATGTTGGTCGTTTCCTTGTCTTTGACCTTGGCCTTCTGACTCTTCTCCATCTTGAGCTTGCGACAGTCCTTGATCATGTGACCAGCTTTGCCACAGTGGTGACAGTTTACCTTGAACTTCACCGATGTCTGGATCTTTCCATCTTTCTAGAACTTGCGCTTCTTGTTTAAGTTCCCTTTGGCATAAACCATATTTTCCTTGGCCTCATCGGGTTGATTTCCCTTAGGCAAGGACTTCTTATTATCTTCCTGAATTTGGAGTGTGATAATAAGCTCTTCAAAGATCATTTCCTTTGTTTTGAGTTTTAAGTAACTCATAAACACACTCAACGAGGGAGGCAATTTTTCAATAAGTGATGCAACCAAAAACTGCTCATTTGGTTTCATACCCTCCAAATCCAAGCGTTGTAGAATCATTTAAAAACTCCCGAACTTGAGACATCAATGTCTTGCTATCCACCATTTGAAATTTCAAGAATTTTCCAATGATGAATTTCTTTGTACCTGCATCCTGTGCATTGTACTTCTTCTGAAGCTTCTCCTACAACTCTTTGGCGGAGCCTACGGTGCAATACACCGTGTAGAGCGGGTCTGACAAGCAGTTATGGATGTAGTTCTTACACATTATGAGTCCATACATCAACAGTCATTCTAGGCGAGCTTGGAAACCTTGGCCCCCTTCAATCATATCAATAAAGTGAGGGTCCGTACCATCTCCTATTTTAGGAGGGTATTCTGTGACACAGCGTGCCACTACCGTCACGGTTAGGAAAAACAACATTTTATGTTGCCATCTTTTGAAATCAATGCCCATGAACTTTTCAGGGAATTCATGGTGAAATCCGACAGGTGGAGGTATTCTGACATTTCCTTTAGTAGCAGAAAAGTTTGTCTCTTGGACAACAGTGGGGAAGGCAATATTATTGCCTTGAGGAGCAGCAGAAAAGGGAGAGGCAAAAGTATTGCCTTGAGTAGCAGCAGTAGATTCAAAAATAAATTATTCTTGTCCAGTCATTTTCACTAAGTACTAATACAATATTGTCTTAAAATTGTTAGGAAAAATGAAAGTAAAAAATAGGAGATAGTAAACACCTATTACAAGAACTAGGAAAGATAAAGAACACAAGATTACAACAACATAAATAATCTTAACAAAATAACTGGAAACTAGAACCAACACTTAATCTGGATCTTTGCTAAGTTGAGTGATGACACTCTGTCTTTAAGATAAAATTATCCCGTATATATTATTTTGCGCTGTTAGGAAATAGTCTCCTAAAATAAAACAACTACTAAAATACTTGAGCAAAAGAAATTCAAGTGTTCCTCTTGAAGAACTTATGAGTATTGAAAGGAAGCTAGAAAGGAAGATGATTTTCAGAATTTCAAAGTCTTACAAGTGTTTTAACAATTGAGCCAAAGACCTCAATTTATAGTGTAAGAGTTGTCTCTTCAAGTGCCAAGTAATGATATTGAATCACCCATGTAATGGCCATGAATTGCCCAAGTAATGACACTAATTTATCAGCCCAAAGTAATGGCTAAATAATGCTGGAATGAATGCCATTGAGTGCAACCCAAAGTCTCCAAAAGTCGAATTAGCAGCGCGGCGCCGCTGACGGGGTTGGCACCGCGTCCCTTTCAGACCCGTTCCATCTTTACACTATTCACACGTCTTCCTTCATTTACCAACGTGGAACACTCGTCATTTAGCCAATGCCCGTCCATCATTCTATGTCTCAAACACTTTACTTACGTACCAATGTCTCTTTCACTAATGAAATTTATGATCCATGGTACAATGTGTGCACGTGTGTGAAAATGGTGTTTTCGACGTGCGGGGCACCAATTTGTTCGAGTCATAAATAATGGGATAAACTTATTCCACATTAATAAATTTCCAACAAAGAAATCTCAAGCCAGTAATATCTATCGGAAATGTAAATAATGGATATTTGGCCCATGTCAACCTTAAAAGCTAGTTTGTAGGGTGAGGGTTATCCAAATCCATATAAGGAGTCCATGTTCCCATTTAACCTCAAAAGCTAGCTTGTAGGGTAAGGATTTGTCCAAGTCCATATAAGGAGTTCATATATGATGTGCGACACTTAACACTCTCCGCACGCCCATACCTTGTTAAATGAATTGTGGATAATATAATATGGGGGTCTAACATCGGTGAACAAAGAATTTGAATGTGTTTGACTCTAATACCATGTAAATAATGAATATTGGGCCTAACTCAACCCCAAAAGCTAGATTGTAGCGTAAAAATTATTCAAGTCCATATAAGAAGTTCATGTTCCCATATCCGATGTGAGACTCTTAATAGGAAATATCACTTAAATTGATGAGCGCCTTTATAAATAATATGGCATAATTAAAATGAATTTTCTATTATAAAAAAATAACTTTCTAAAATAATTATCAATAATTGAGTGACCATTTCAGAAATCCAACTCGATTGAAATCAACCCTATTTATCAGTGCTAGATCTATTGATAGGGATGTCAATGGGGCGGGGGCGGGGGAAGGGTACCCCATATCCGTACCCGTCACCTAAAATTTACCTTCATCCCCGCCCTATCACCCATCACGGGTAGTAATTTCTCCACCTGCTCCCGCCACACTTACCCCAGGCGGGTACCCACTTACCCGACGGGTACCCACCTAAACAACTCCCACAAATTACAACATTACTTTATCAAAGTTAGGAAAGAAACATCAACAAAAAAAGTAACTTCAGCAGCCTGTTTGGTGTTTCTAGCAGTAACTTCAACAGCCCCAGGGACAAAACATGAGAATGATGTCTCAGAATGAATTAGAAATGGAAATTAAGAATTACAACACCATAAATTTATTCCATTATCATTGCATTATCTATTCCTCTCCCTGAAATGATATAAACATAATATGACTAAATAATCAATTCGAAAAATTTTCTTCCACCGACGGCGAAGCCACCATGGTTGACCACCACTACGCTGTTATCTCTTCACTTACAAACCCCTGAAAATAATTCATGTGATCCTAGATTTAAACTCCAATCCATCTCACCCTCAACTCGAAGACGAGGTTTCACCAATTTGCTTTAGAGGACCAAGCTGGTTTGGAGTTTTAATTAACTTGAGGTACCCTAGTAGCTATTGCGGTGAAGATGATAATGAGAATATGAGTAATGAGATGTAGGGTACTTTTCCTTATTTCTGAGTGGAGTTGGGCCTGGGGCTTGAGCTCGCTCGGCTGATTTATTAAAAAGGTAATGACCTAATTCAGTGAAGTCACATTTTAAATCAAGAAATGGACAAATAAATTAGTAAATAGCCTAAAAAATTAATAGGTGCTGCGGGTAGCGGGGCGGTGCGAGTATGGTGCGAGTCTTATATAAAATCCACTCCCACCCCACTATCTATGACGGGTAACACTTTTGATACTCATACCCGCCCATCACCTACTAAACTATCCTCATACCGCCTCAACTGAAGCGAATGCAGGGCGGTACCTGTATTTACCCGCTCCACTGACATCTCTATCTATTGAAGGCTTTCGAAGCACATTTTCACTTTGTTAGCACTATTAAAATGATTTATAGCTCATTTTCATTTATTGATTTTTTTATAAAGCTCATCATTTGATGTTAATTTGAGTATGTGTATAGATCCACTTGATATAGTAAACATTTTTTTAATTTAATAATATTTCAGAGTATGAAAAATCTATCTCAATTAACCAAACTGTTGTACAATTATAGATGAATATAAAAGTTAGAATCGTATTATTGTAATTTTTTTGTGCTAATTTTGATGAAGTACTATCTTTGTATGAGAAAAATAGTACGACGCTAAACTACTATATCAATATAATTTTTATTTTTATTTATATTTGTGTGATAAAATATAAGATGGTAAAAATTATTTATATCTTTGATTAAGTCAATTTACAGAATTTATCTTTTCATAGATATACGATGAAAATTTTATTCTTTTATCTTGACTAAATTGGTAAAAATTGTTAGGAAAAATGAAAGTAAAAAATAGGAGATAGTAAACACCTATTACAAGAACTAGGAAAGATAAAGAACACAAGATTACAACAACATAAATAATCTTAACAAAATAACTGGAAACTAGAACCAACACTTAATCTGGATCTTTGCTAAGTTGAGTGATGACACCCTGTATTTAAGATAAAATTATCCTGTATATATCATTTTGCGCTGTTAGGAAATAGTCTCCTAAAATAAAACAACTACTAAAACACTTGAGCAAAGGAAACTCAAATGTTTCTCTTGAAGAACTTATGAGTATTGAACGAGTGCTAGAGAGGAAGAAGATTTTCAGAATTTCAAAGTCTTACTTGTGTGTTAACAATTGAGCCAAATGCCTCAATTTATAATGTAAGAGTTGTCTCTTCAAGTGCCAAGTAATGGAATTGAATCATCCATGTAATGGCTATGAATTTCTCAAGTAATGGCCATGAATTTCACAAGTAATGACACTCGTTTATCAGCCCAAATAATGGCTGAATAATGTTGGAATGAATGCCATTAGGGCATCCCAAAAGTCTCCAAAAGTCGAATTAAGCGGCGCCACGACGGGTTGCCGCGACCGCTTTCGCACCGTTCCATCTTTACACTATGCACACGTCTTCCTTCATTTACCAACGTGGAACACTCGTCATTTAGCCAATGCCCGTCTATCATTCTATGTCTCAAACACTTTACTTACGTACCAATGTCTCTTTCACTAATGAAATTTATGATCCATGGTACAATGTGTGCACGTGTGTGAAAATGGTGTTTTCGACGTGCGGGGAACCAATTTGTTCGAGTCATAAATAATGGGATAAACTTATTCCACATTAATAAATTTCCAACAAAGAAATCTCAAGCCAGTAATATCTATCGGAAATGTAAATAATGGATATTTGGCCCATGTCAACCTTAAAAGCTAGTTTGTAGGGTGAGGGTTGTCCAAATCCATATAAGGAGTCCATGTTCCCATTCAACCTCAAAAGCTAGCTTGTAGGGTAAGGATTTGTCCAAGTCCATATATGATGTGCGACACTTAACACTCTCCGCACGCCCATACCTTGTTAACTGAATCGTGGATAATATAATTTGGGGGTCTAACATCGGTGAACAAAGAATTTGAATGTGTTTTACTCTAATACCATGTAAATAATGGATATTGGGCCTAACTCAACCCCAAAAGCTAGATTGTAGCGTAAAAATTATCCAAGTCCATATAAGAAGTTCATGTTCCCATACCATATCCGATGTGAGACTCTTAATAGGAAATATCACTTAAATTGATGAGCTCCTTTATAAATAATATGGCATAATTAAAATGAATTTTCTATTATAAAAAATAACTTTCTAAAATAATTATCAATAATTGAGCGACCATTTCAGAAATCCAACTCGATTGAAATCAACCCTATTTATCAGTGCTAGATCTATTGATAGGGATGTCAATGGGGCGGGGGCGGGGGAAGGATACCCCATATCCGTATCCGTCACCTAAAATTCACCCCCATCCCCGCCCTATCACCCATCACGGGTAGTAATTTCTCCACCGACTCGCCCATTACTCCCAAAGTGGTACCCACTTACCCGACGGGTACCCACCTAAACAACTCCCACAAATTACAACATTACTTTATCAAAGTTAGGAAAGAAACATCAACAAAAAAAGTAACTTCAGCAGCCTGTTTGGTGTTTCTAGCAGTAACTTCAACAAGGACTAAAACCCAGGGACAAAACATGAGAATGCTGTCTCAGAATGAATTAGAAATGAAAACTAAGAATTACTACACCATAAATTTATTCCATTATCATTGCATTGTCTATTCCTCTCCCTGAAATGATATAAACATAATATGACTAAATAATCAATTCGAAAAACTTTCTTCCACCGACAGCGAAACCACCATGGTTGACCACTACTACGTTGTTATCTCTTCACTTACAAACCACTGAAAATAATTCATGTGATCCTAGATTTAAACCCCAATTCATCCCACCCTCAACTCGAAGACGAGGATTCACCGATTTGCTTTAGAGGACCAAGCTGGTTTGGAGTTTTAATTAACTTGAGGTACCCTAGTAGCTATTGCGGTGAAGATGATAATGAGAATATGAGTAATGAGATGTAGGGTTACTTTTCCTTATTGCTGAGTGGAGTTGGGCCTGGGGCTTGAGCTCGCTCGACTGATTTATTAAAAAGGTAATGACCTAATTCAGTGAAGTCACATTTTAAATCAAGAAATGGACAAATAAATTAGTAAATAGCCTAAAATATTAATAGGAGCTGCGGGTATTGGCGATGCGAGTAGCGGGGCCGTGCGAGTATGGTGCGAGTCTTATATGAAATCAACTCCCACCCCACTATCCATGACGGGTAGCACTTTTGATACCCATACCCGCCCACCACCTACTAAACTATCCCCATACCGCCTCAACTGAAGCGAATGCAGGGCGGTATCTGTATTTACCCGCCCCACTGACATCCCTATCTATTGAAGGCTTTCGAAGCACATTTTCACTTTGTTAGCACTATTAAAATGATTTATAGCTCATTTTCATTTATTGATTTTTTATAAAGCTCATCATTTGATGTTAATTTGAGTATGTGTATAGATCCTCTTGATATAGTAAACATTTTTTTAATTTAATAATATTTCAGAGTATGAAAAATCTATCTCAATTAACCAAACTGTTGTACAATTATAGATGAATATAAAAGTTAGAATCGTATTATTGTAATTTTTTTGTGCTAATTTTGATGAAGTACTATCTTTGTATGAGAAAAATAGTACGACGCTAAACTACTATATCAATATAATTTTTATTTTTATTTATATTTGTGTGATAAAATATAAGATGGTAAAAATTATTTATATCTTTGATTAAGTCAATTTACAGAATTTATCTTTTCATAGATATACGATGAAAATTTTATTCTTTTATCTTGACTAAATTGGCAAAAAGATTTCATTTTTTCGTAAAGATATACAAATTCATGATAGTATTTGCAAGGATTAGCAGCGTAAGAAGTGTTGCACGGCACGCGATCCTAAGCAGTGAAGTTTGACAGACAACTTGCCAAGTCGGCTTAAATTTCATTAAAGAGTTGCCACTTGGCTGAAATAATTGCACTAAAGAAATAAGAAGCTGGCTAAATACTTTCTGGATAAATATTGAAATAATGCCACCGTGTCCCCTCTTAATAGATTGTTTTTCCAAAGTATGATGACTTTGAACTTTCCACGTTCTAGATGTCGATCTCGGGAAATAAGCTTCTTGATATGGCGGTGAGCCTCTCATGCAGCCTATACTTGATGCACCATATTTTTTAAAAATTTAAAGGTCTATCCACCTTATGTGGTCTCTATTTTAGGAGTTCTAACTAAGTTGATATTATAAAATTCATAATATTTCCTTCCTAACTTGGGAACAAAGTTATATGAAATAAGATGGGATTATACCTGTCCATCGTGTTGGGATCCTCCCGACCCGATCCGACTCAAAAAAACAAGAGGATCAATGTATTTTTTGACTCGTGAGCCATCTGATCCGAAAAAGTGGAGACCCGATCTTCTGTAGGGTTGGGCCAGGGTCAGAATTTTTGACTCTTCCGGCCCGACCTCCGACCCGACGTCAATCCGTCACTGTGCAGATTTTGGTTTGTCTTTGTGATTGGGTTCTTGCGGAAGGTATATTGTATACATATACATATTTGGAGTTTTTTCTACATGCTTTATGAATATATGTGATGTAAACTTTATGTTTTAATGTGAAATATTGACATTGGGAGCGAAAGTAGTTGTAAATTGGTGTAACTTTAAATGGTCATAACTCTGTGCTCAGATGTCCGTTTTACCCTTTTTTTTTTAATTTTACGTATTTTTTTCGAGACGGGGCCGGACAGACAGCCATAAGGCGGTTTGGCGCAACCAATTTCAGGAAAAAAACGTCTGTCTTGCCAATCGATTTGACGTTTCCACCAAATCGATTTCTAATTTTTCCTTTTATTCACTACATATTTTGCGATATACAATAGATTTTAACATACTGATTTCATGTTAATGTATATGTGAATGTCAATTTCAGTTTTGAAAATTCAATTTTTTTTAAAACAACGCATGTCGGGTCCTGCGATTCGACCCGACCCGTATAAATTTCCCCATGATTTTGTTTTATAGAGCGGTCAGGGCCGACCCGTGATCCGTAGGGTCCCCAAAGAGTCAGGTCCAGGGTCGGAAAATTGTTTAAAAAAAATAGGGTCAGGATCGGGCAAGCAAAAAAAAAGCCACCTGATCCGGCCCGATCCGAGCTTTGGACAGATCTAGATGAGATTTTTTGTATGGAGAATAAGATAAGAATTGCGAGGCGGAGATGATTTGAATATACCGAAAAAGAGGTGTGAAAATGCACAGTAAAGAAATGTTAGAGGTTGGCTATAACAAATTTTATGATGGATAAAGGTAGGTCAAAGTAGAATTGAAGGTGGGGAAGTGATTAGACATGCCATACACATTTTCAACTTACTGAGGCATGTCATAAGATTGGATGAAAGTCGAGGATTAAGATAGAAAGATATTAGGTAGCGGAATGTTGTCATACTTTTATGTGAGAGAGACAGGAAGCTAGTTTTCTCTCTCATCTTCTCCTTATCTATTACTCCCTCTGTCTCAATTTATGTACACAGTTGAAGTTTTGAAATTTAAACTTCTAGACTTAGACCATGTGTTTGAACATAATTTTTTTAAATTTTTTGAAATAAAATTTATATATTTAAAAATTATGAAAAAATTACTATAAATCATAGTAATATAATTAACAATTCAAAATATTTAAAAGACATATAAAGAAATTCCGGTTAAAAAAAATTTGGTTGACTCTCGAAATTTCAATCATGTCACATAAATTAAGACAGAAATATTATTATTATTATTATTATTATTATTATTATTATTATTATTATTATTATTATTATTTTCCTAGTATCTTATTCTTCAATTTGTGTTATTACATTGCTTCTTTTATTTTGTGTATCTTACTATTTTGATGTTGTTATTTCTCTTTTAATCCTGTTTTGATTTCATCTTTTTTGAACTAAAGACATATTAGAAACAATTTCTCTGTCCCCACAATAATAGAAATAAAATTTGCTAACAATTTACTCTTTCTAAATTCAACTTTTAGAACTAATTGAGTATTCGTAACCTTGATCGATAAAAAAAACTGAAAAGAAGTATGTTAATGCAACGCTACAATGATTAGGGGTGAACACGGGTACATGGTACCCAGTTATCCGATCAGAACCGACACTAACGGGTAGGTTCCGGGTAGATATATTAGAATAACGGGTAGGTTCCGGGTAGTAAAATTAGGAACCGATAAAATAGGGTCCGATTCCGGTTTCAAAATATATAAATCGGGTACTCGGAACCGGAACCGATACCCGGACTCTATTAATCCCCCCTTTAAATTATTTATTTAGTCCACTTAATTTTATACCCAAACAATCAAATACACCAGACCATTTAATTTATTAACCCAGTCCACTTTAATTTAACAAAGTCCATTGGCCCAGTATTAGTTGTGCACCCTATACATTTCAGAAGCCAGAGACACCATAAGGAGGCTATGAAAGTATGACAAAAAGTCTGGATAATATTGTCAATCAGTCGGGAAGTGTAGAAGCTTGCTGCTTCCATGTGCAGCCACCAACACCAAAGGAACAATGATCATGTTCAACCCAACTATAATTGTAGATGTCTGATTTGTTTACTCTGAAATGTTGTTGTTGCTATCAATTTTTGTCCAATGTTGATTTCTAATTCTAGCAGTATTAGTTGATTTTTATTGGCTCACTGTGTACTTTTGAATGTGTTTTCCGTTCTGAGTGCAGAGAACTTACAGGCAGCAGGTCAGTGGGTCAGTAAGGATTGATACGGGTAGGTTCCGGGTAGTAAATTTAGGAACCGGTCTTTTACAGGGTAGGTTCCGGGTAGTTCAAAAATAGTAGGGTACCCGGACCCGCTCACCCCTAACAATGATCTCCAATTTAAGAATTTAACAGGAAAGAACACGTAGATACCCTTATCTCTCTCTCTCTCTCTCTCTATATATATATATATATATATATATATATATATTCTTCGTAAGAATATCATATACTACATAAACACCTTTAAGTCACTGCTAATAACACCTATTACTTAATATCTTATCATGTTGTTGGGGTTGATAGAAGACGATCCGTGTATATTATAGGGCCGGTTTTTGTATACTATTTTATCATATTTGTAGAATCCTTGTATAAATTAATTATGGTATTAGTCTTGTATTAAGAAAATCTATTAGAATTATAATAGGAAAACATAGAGTTATTTTTCATATTTAGGAATTGTATATTTGTATATATATCTCTTCATTAATGAAAATAATCAAGGAATTATTTGTTTCATGGTATCAGAAGTCTAGGGCAAATATTTTCCTTCTCTACACCCACAATTTCGCAGTCCCTCTCTCTATCCCGATTTTCGAGACACGACCGATGGCCACTTCTTTTTCCTTCCGATTTCTTTCCAAATCCCTAATTCTCCTATTGTTCTTTCATTATGTCTACCTCAAAAAACACGTTTATCCTGCCCTTACAGTCTCCAACATAAAGAAACACATCCCTATTGTTCTTGAGATGGAGAACGTCCAATACGCGACGTGGGCAAAATTATTAAGGTTCACGCGCGCTCGCATCAGGTCCTTCATCACATCATCCCCTCGGTACCAGACAAGGAGAAGTTGCCTACCCTCGAGGATGACCACACATTATGGATGACTCTTGATGCTACCGTTCTCTAGCGGATTTATTCCACTATCTCTACGGTCCTCTTGCAGACGATTACTGAACCCAATGTCACGACGAAGGAAACTTGGAATAGGGTATGTGATATATTCCAAGATAACAAAAATTCCTGTATTGTCACTCTTGATCAGGAATTTTCCCATGTAAACATGGATGATTTTTCGAATGTCGCGGCCTATTGTAAAAGACTGAAGGAATTGACGGATCAACTCAAGAACGTTGATGCGCCCGTCACCAATGATCATCTTGTTCTTCAGATGGTTGCAGATATATCCGAGCCATATAATAAGGTTGGGACGCTTCTTCATCAGAGTAATCCCCTCCCACCATTCTACTAGGTCGTTCCATGCTCACATTAGAAGAGGTCGGCTTGGCTAAAAAGACGGCTAAAAAGCAAATACAAATAAGTCAAATTGTTAATCTTACCACCTTCATGAGAGTCATATTTTTTTACCTTCTACATCAATCTATTATAGGATACTCGGTGTAAGCAAAATTTGAATTTTCTGTCCGTTTGTGTTGTTTGCCTTATAAATTAAAACACTTCTTATGTATAATAATCAAATTGACCAAGAACCAATAATTAACTTAATTAAATTTGGCAACATCATACTATACAATCTAGTTTTAAAACATAAAATTAGGGGATATTAACGTGATTGTTACTTTAGATTGGTCAAAGTCAAATAAGTTAAGAAGGCAACCAGTGAACAAAGTATCACGCGTTAGCAGGGTTCGAGAAAGGGCTACACCCAATGCGTGTGGTGTAGACAACCTAACTTAATGCAAGCATTAGTGACTGTTCCACATCTTGAACTCGTGACCTATAGGTCACACAGAGACAACTTCACCGTAACAAGTCAAATGGCATATATTAGCATAAATGCACGATAAGTGGAGAGAATCCTATAAGTACCTTTAATTGAAAGGGGAGGCGCCAAAAGTAGATAGGTTAGATACTGAAATTTGTAGGTTATAGTTATAGATAACAGATTGATGTCAGAGACATGATCAATTTTTTAGTTGTTTCTCGATTGATGATTGATATGTTAGGTAAGATGATGTTTTTATTCTAACGTTCTTGTACTGATCATGTGATGCTAACAGAAACATGCAGCTGGCCATGTCCTAAAGATCTTTAAAGTACTTGGTTAATTACTTTATTTCTATGTCGTTTCTCATCAAATCTTAATCCAATAATATTAAACCAAAAATTCAGATGAAAGATGACAACAGCCATTACTCAATCAGTTACCATACCAGATAAGTTGCAATCATAGCGGGAGTAACTTGTGGACTAGGATTCTGTAACATGTGTTGAATTAGTAGTTAAAAGGAAAAAGCCAGAATAATCATTCATTTGGATGAGCTATGGAGCCACGAAGTATTGCAAAATCTTTTAACTGCTGCTGATGAACAACACAAACAGTTACGAGATAGTCACCATTACGATCCAAATCTCCTTAGCCGTGATAGCATCTGACTGTCTCAAGCTAGGCGAACCGAGACATTCATCAACCCAATACAATATGTGGAAGCAAAGGCAATTAAAGTCTAACTGACGATTTTTTTTTTTTATAAATAAAGGTAACGGTTTAATATACCGCCAAACTAAATTCAAAATGTAACCCAAGAACTGGTGTTACTTGTCATGATCAAAATTAAGGAGAAAAGGATATAATAGTTTCAACAAAATACAGCGTCTGACACGGGAAAATTAATAACGTAGAAGTGACACCGTGGCCACTGCAGTAGAAGGCAAGGGGCACACCACAAAGGTTGGATCCTTGAGCTGGAACTCATTCACAGATTACGCTTGTACTGGGAATCTGCACAAAGTGCAGTAAGTGTAGTACAACAACAATAACATACACATTGAAATCTCACAACATGAGATATGGAGAGGGTAGAGTGTACACAGATCTTACCTCTACCTTGGTAGGTAGAGCTGTTTCCGAAAGTCCCTCGGCTCAAGACAGAGCATAATCACAAGCAAAGCAACAACAAAAACAAAGAAAGTACAAAGCAAGAGAGACGGTTAGACCCGGTCAGAAAATATTTAAAGCAGTATGAAAATGCTGGTATCAAAAGCGAATAAGCCATGATAGCGCATTCCGAAAAGTAAGCAGTAACTATCGCATTTAAATAAGCTAAACAAAGTAAACTAAAAGACACATAGCAGTAGAAATCAAGCTACAAGGGACTATAGCGCAATATTATGCCTATTAGTATGATAGGCTAAACGGGCCTACAATACTAAAAATACAACTACCAGTTTGCAAACATAAGTATAACTGCGCTCGACTACCTACTACTCTTCTATCCTAATTCATATCCTCTACAACCCCCTATCTAAGGTCATGTCCTCAATAAGTCGCATCTGCGCCATATCTAGTCTAATCACCTCTCCCCGATACTTCTTCGACCTACTTACCCCTCATGAACTCGTCCATAATCAGCCTCTCACATCTCCGCACTGGAACATTTGTGTTTCTCCTCTGCACATGTCCAAACCATATCAACCTCACTTCCCGCATCTTATCCTCCGTCGAGGTCACTCTCACTCTGTCCCGAATATCATAATTTCTAATTCTATCACTCCTTGTATTTCTGCACATCCATCTCATCATACTCATCTCCGCAACTTTCATCTTTTGGATGTGAGAAGTATTGACTGACCAACACTCCGCCCCATATAACATAGTCAGTCTAACCACCACGTTATAAAACTTGCCCTTAAGTTTTGGTGGCACCTTTTTATTGCATAAAGACTATAGAAGTGAGCCTCCATTTCATTCATCCGGTCCCAATACGATGTGTGACATCTTCATCAATCTCTCTATCCCCTTGGATAATAGACCCAAGGTACTTGAAGCTTCCTTTATTTGGAATGGCCTGAGTACCAAGCCTCACGTCCACGCCTGTCTCAATGTCGCTCCCGTTACTGAACTTGCACTCCAAATATTTTGTCTCGGTCCTACTCAACCTGAACCTTTTAGATTTCAGAGTCTATCTCCAAACATCCAGCTTAGCGTTCACTCCGCTGCGTGTCTCATCAATCAGGACTATGTCGTCTGCGAATAACATACACCATGGAACCTCCCCTTAGATTTGTCGCGTCAGTCAATCCATTACCAAGACAAATAAGAATGGGATAAGAGTTGATCCCTGGTGCAACTCCATCATCACTGGAAAGTGCATCAAGTATAGTATGAGTACGTCCGGTAAGTCTCATTGACCTCTTCCAAATAAGATAGTGTCGAACGTTACTTAAAAATACACTTAACCTTTAACCTGTACAGTTTATATAAAGATATAAGGGATTTTCTCAGGAACATAGACATTTTACTGACAATTAACATCAATTAAGCATTTATCGCAGTTCAAACCAACATATCAAACATTCCAAGGGGTGTGCAAAATCGGTTTAACCGATAAATCAAATCGAAAAAAATGCTATTGAAATGTCGTTATCGGTTATTAGGCTAACAATTTTCAAACAGTTTAGTATATTTTCTTACCGGACTATTGGTTCGGTTTTCGATTTTTAGGTTTTAGTTAATGGTTAAATCGACAATCTAATAAAATACTATTAAAATTACTTTTTATCCCTAATTATATATGTACAAACCCTTTTTATCCAATTAATTCTTTTGCATTGTTGAAGTTGCTGGGTTGGTGCTACTGTTTTCTTTATGAAGTCGGTTGCTTGTTTATATTTTTTCTTCTTGAACAAATATTTTTCTTTGTTAATAGTGCTGTTCATGATCTAAGAAATAACTGGCAAGCTAACTCTAAATGGTATATGACGAGCGAGAGCTCCTCAAACCTCATATAATATGAATTCATTTAACAACATATATTTTCATCCTCTAGTGCTCTCACAATTAAGTGAAAACAAGAGAAAAGGAAAAACATTTTGAAGAACATTTTTTTATCGATTAAATTAAAAATTGAATCGCTAAGGACCGCAAACCGATTAATCGAAAATTAATAATAAATGTCTTATTAATTTGGTTAACGGTTTAGCATGTTTGTGAACCAATAATATGCAAAACTAGACCTAGCCGACCGATAAGCACCCCTAGACATATTCATTACAAATAAAAATTAAAGCAAGTAAACAGTCAGGGAAAAACAGTAAAATTAGAATGTGTATCACATACTCACTTCTCAACTCAGTTGGTCAACTCTTTCACAATTACTAGTGTGCACACCGTAACAGGATGCCAAGACGTTGACTTATGAGGTACAAACATACAATCATATAAATGATCTCAAAGACTCAATAGTTCCCACATATCTCTTTCACAATTCGGACTCAATAGTCCGCATATCTCAGCATCAAACTAGACTCACACGGTCTCTTTTACAATTCGGACTCAATAGTCCGCATATCTCAGCATCAAACTAGACTCACACGATCCTCATAATATATCAACATTATACTCACACAGTCCTTTACACTGTGTCAACATCGGACTCACAGAGTCCTCAACACCGTGTCAATATCAGACTCACACGGTTCCCATATCTCCATTTCAAAGCTCCACAGAAGCATCATGTCACAAATAATGAGCAGAAAAAATTACACAAGATATAACAATTACATCATGAATTTCAATATATATAAAGATGGATCATGTTTTTTATAGGATATAACTAGTTCAAATTCAACAACAAGTATAAACATAATGCTCAACTTATTAAAATATAGATATGAGAATTAAAGTCAAAATCTAGCATTTCAAGTAATCCCTTTTTTACACCGATAGTCATATATATGATCATCAAGCTATGCATATGTTATCCCCACACATTATAAGTCACGTATAACACATAAGTTGGGAAAATTCACCTATTGAGTTCAAAATCTTAACTTATCTCGATTAAAGTAATCTTTCACTCATTCATGACCACCTTTACACGCCCAAACGTGTCCAAACGAATTAACTCTAGCCAAAAGAATGTTCAACAATATTAAAAGAAGCTAAAGAATTAATTTTTGAAATTTAATGCACAATTTAGGTCAAAGTCAACAAAATTGAAATCCGAGTCTCGTGATCAAAATATGAAATTGATTACTATTAAGGATAATGTAAATTAGACTAGAAGTGTAGTTTAGTTTTTTCATATAGGAAGTTAGTTAATCCGTAGTTAGTTAATATTAGTTGATTATTATCTCAGTATATATATATCAGTGTCGTACGATACAATTCATTCATGTATTCAATGAATAAATTTTATTCTTCATGAACTCATCTTCTTCCTATTCTCAATGCTTTCTATTTCCTGTTTTTGATTTCTTCTTCATAAACTCGACATGGTATCAGAGCTAAGAGCTATCAATTGAAGCTCACTCACATCGATTCTGATTCAATTTGAATCAATAATTGATTCATCAATGTTCTTGATAAAATTATGTAACTCTTGAATTCTTAACGCTTCGAACATGGCTGTTAATGACGAAACTGTTACTCATGTATTTGCCCATGGTGGAACGGGATCATTGATTGATGAAATATTAGGGCTCAGTGTTATAATCGAAGAAACTCACCCACTGTACCTAGCACCAAGAGATACGAGTGGTATTTCTCTAATATGTTTTTAATTAATAGGAACAAATAATTACTCTTTGTGGAAAAGATTAATGAGAATCACATTACTAGGTAGAAATAAGTTGGGTATAATAGATGGTTCTTGAAAAAAGGACAAATTTCATGAAAAGTATGGGTATCAATGAGAGCGTTGCAATGCAATTGTGCTCTCATGGTTAATGAATTATATGGCACACAATTTGATTAATGGTATAGCCTATGAGTCTAATGCTAGTGATGTCTGGTTGGATCTTCAAGAAAGGTTTGACAAAGTGGATGAATCTCGTTCATTCAATCTCTATAGATAAATAACAACATTGACTCAAGGTCTTCAATATCGACCTATTATTCAAGGCTGAAAGAAATGTGGGCTGAATTTGAAAGTTTAGTGCCTCTTAGTTGTAATTGTGACAAATCATAAGAGTTCTTGGGTCATTTACAAAGACAAAAGTTATATCAATTTCTTATGGGGCTCAATGAAACATATAGTCTAGTTAGAAGCCAAATTTTGCGAATGACACCTCTACCAAATGTGAATCAAGACTATTCAATGCTTACGAGTGATGAAAGGAAAAAGGCTATGGATGCAAGAAGTGTTCTTAGAGTTCCACCTGTTCATAATACAAGAAGTTATGAGTCAACTTATCTGTATAGTTCTAAATCTAGTAATGGTCAAAGATTCAAGAAGAACTATAATCTCTATTGTCACGACCCAAATCATTGATCGTGCGGACACCTACCTTTTTCCCACATGATAGGTGAATCCATCCCTTACAGATTTATCCATCAACATAAAGAAATAAATAGAGCAGTGGAATTCTGAAAACATAGATATATGATAATACAAAATACAACAACTACCTAAGAAATATGGTTTGAATAGTACAAGAGCTTCTAAGTCTATAACTGGAATAAAAGTTACAACCACAACCTAAATACAACTTATGTTTAGAATGAGAATTAAACAGAAAAGTCTAGATGAACTCTATGAGATCCTTGAAGTCTAATGAGCCTTGCTCATGTATCTACAACAACTCTACACCCCGAAAAGGTGTAGCAAAAATAGTATTGGTACAAACACTATGTACTGGTAGGTATCATAGGCTGACAACATTTAGCTAACATATATAAAGTGAGAAAGTGAAGAATAGACATGCTCACATTCAATTACAACACAACACAGTCCAAGAACAACAACTCAATTATAGAAGTATCACATAGGAATCCATGAAGTACGTGGATGAACTAATCACTAAGCACATCCACGTAAGACTTGAAGTAATGTGAACCACACTTGATCTAATCTGCAGTCATAGCCTAGGAGGTACATCGAGTCCTCAAAACCATCATGTGTCTAGGAAATATATTAGCACACAATATCTCAAATGTATCAACAACCAAGGAACCAAGTGTAAAATGTATCATACAATACAATGAATAGAACAACCAAAATCAGAGATATGAGTGGATATAATATGAATGTATGTGCAATGTAATGCACTGACCAACTATCTCAGAGCATACACATATTCTCCGAGTAGAATATATCTACGTCTCGATAGTCATGACTCATGAGGAATTCACGAAGTCCATATACCAGTCATTCCACACACAACCTAGAGATGACTCTACCACCCACCACACTGCTAGCTATTCCTCACACATCTGAGAAATGGCTACACTATCAAGTATGTTGCAAGAATCACAAATATTTTCCTCTCACTTATCATCGTAACTCCAATCACAGGTAATAGTAACATATCATGAAAATGAGGATCAATACATGTATGAATGCCAAATTCAACACTAATCATGAGATGAATAAACATAACAACATTCGTAGATCAACTGCCAATATGGACTTATTCCCAAATTTGTACAGTACCACACACATGATAATTTCCCTTTGGACCACATAGGTAACACTAATTACATATATGCACGTATCAAACACCACAATAGGAGATCTTAGATGTTTCACTTTCCCTCTTATCATTATTACTATCAAATCACAGTTCACAACAATGAATCATGTATAATGTGTATTAATGATATGCATATATCAATCTCAAGTGTAAATCATAGTCAAATTCCATTCATGCCACACATGGACACATATCACAATATCAGTATGAAGTCAAGTCCTTTCCTATATTCATGATAATACTAAGATAAGTGAGATACAACTATATCACAATCATGATATGGCAACTAAGATCAAATTCAATATCAAACATTTAACAAGAAATAATAAATCACAAAACGAAAACAAGGACACAAATCAGTCAACAATACCAAACCTAAGTAATCCATCCTAACTTCATTCGCGAAGGTGTAACATGCTTTCTCCGACAGTCACTAACTCTTCATATGCTTCGCTAATCGAAGTCTAACAAAAAAATAAGTCGTAACTTATCGGTCGCCGATCAGGAGCCACGAACTCCTAATCCATAAGTCCTCCCAAGGGAATATCAGATGGTCGTAATACAAACAAGCGCATGAAGTTTCTATGTTACCACACACATTCAATCAACACATAAGGACCAATTCTATATTATCATGATTCTAATGATATCAAACATATCTTGTAAGAAACTTGGAGTAAAAGTAAATTTAAAACCTCATCCCAAACCCCAAGGGTAAAATGATAATTTTATTGAGAAAAATGATTTCAATATTATCAAGATAGTGTTCTACGCGTTCATACAAATCCAACGACACCCATATTGCTATACTTTAGTTCGAAACCCAAAAAGTGACCCCACGACCACAATGGAGAAATTAGAAATTTAAGTTAGAAAAATGTTACGCATAATCTAACTAGTCATAATCCAAAGTTTAATGAAATTCTAACCCCAATTGATCCTCCAATTTTGTGATTTTTCTCAAAACCCTCGTTGTGTCAAAACCCATAAATCGAATGTTTGCCAAAATCCGGATTGAAATCAAAATTTACGTTAGAAATAGTTTACCCAAGGTTTAAACAAGCTAAATACCTAGAATTTACTCAAATCTAGCCAACATTAATTTAATAAAACTCAACTTTAAACCTAGGGTTTAAAACCCCTAATTTTCCCCAACCAAACACAGATTGAATCGATAACCAACAAAAATAAACTTAAAGAAATGTCAATAAATGTTGGATACTTACCCCCTAGTTGATACGAGAACAACACCGCAAAAATCACCTCAATCAGAGCTCTATAACACAACAATTTCTCTTGAAACTAAAATGGACATAACTCCCTCATACGATGTCGAAATTCGACTATCCAAGTTGATAAGGTTCACAAATTCCGATACACATCTATATCAACAATCAAATCTCAATTCCAACATCAAATGAATATAATGGTATATTGAAACGTCGAAGGCGAGCGACTTATGCCAACGACTCAAACCCTGAACTTGACCAAACGAACTCTAAAATTAGCTTCGTCAATTTCTACATGTCATAAATAATATTTTAAATCTAACAGAATCTTCAGACCGCCAACTAGAGCACATTTTCCCCAAATGAATTATTTATTCAAATAATTGAATGTCAGAATTTTCATAGTGAAACCTTCTCCCAAAGTGAACCAAATGACATCCGTTTGACTTCAAATTTTGCAAGCAGGTCAAAATAATTACAACGGAGCTTTTGGAATAGACGATACATAAAATAGGAAATCAGTTCAAAAAAACCGACCGGGTCATTACATCATATACCAATTAAACATTCTTTCATCCTCAAACGATAAAGAAAAGTACCAACACTACAACCAATGAATATCTATTATAAACCTCATGAAAGCCTCCACAGGTAAGAAATACGTCGATAGTACTGCTTGTTTACATTATCAGTCAAAACTTCCTCTAACTTAACTCAATGACTCAAATTTCCACCTTTACATACCCAAATTTTCTTCAATCGATGATTCTATATATTTAAACTGGCTCCGCTCGAATTCCTTGATTTCATAAAACTCCATCTCTGCACACCATCGATTGATTCCACAAATATCCACTTAAACAACACAATCATCTGTAACCACAAACCACACCCAACTCGAATCGATATAATATTTTGATGCTACTAGCCTTCCTTCTCAACTATCAAGGTTGTCATTGCACCAAATCTCTTAGAAGCACATACACATACGTCTCCAATTTTCCTCGAATCTCCAAATCACCATACTATAAGCATACCTACTAATTACCTTGCCGTGCCAGATCTGTAGAAAATCAGTTGATTACTCTACAGACTTCCCATAACCATTTGTACCCCCTTCAATACATTTCCAAGTACCCATGTAAACCATTAGAATTATCCGAATCATTACCATCTGAAAAATATCATAAATCCTACTTTCACACTCCAATGAGAACCTAAAATACTGTCATACCTCTATTCCGAATTGAAATCCATTGAACCCATGCTGGTGGTTTACTAGAATACTACAAGTCTTTCAGGCAATATAACCACCGACCACCAGTCCCTAAATAAACAAATCTTATTTGGAATAAAATGTTGAATCTCTAAATCATCGATAGTCACCCGAACTAATTCCATGCATAACTGATAGGCTTCCCATAAACATGAAGTGACCTATTCTGTATCTTTTCTCATGAGTAATCAATCATGTGCCATCACCCACGACTCCAAAAACTGGATTCCATCCAAGTCATTAACTTAGTACGAAGACATGTACCTGTGATTGTAACCTTTCTATTTCTCAACTTTCATCCGATACGCAAGTCTAATAGGACCACATGAACTCTAAATTCATCAAATCCTCCTTGTACTTTCTCTTAACTAGCCAACAACTTTGAAAATTTCGATGCAAAACCTGCGACCTCATTTACTACATCTCCACCCATCAAGTCTCTAATAATAAGACCTCACTATCTTTTATCAATCCTGAAGGCATCAATTCCCCCAACCCTCGCGCCTTACTAAATCCTAACACATCTACTATACAATCCATACACCTTACCTTGCGCAATAACCTCCAAGTCTTTACTATTTGAAATACTTACCCCTGCTTTTAATCAATAATGCTTCAACACAGTCTACTACCAGTCGCCTACCACAAACCCTATGGAACATTCACCATAACACTTAATTAATTACCATAGACATACTATTCCAAACATATTAACAATTTCACCCGATCTGAAAGGTGAGAAACTAAAGCCACTATAATCCACACCTAACCCAAGAATTCCTGTTGCTTTTAATCCAAATTTCCCTCTTTCTCGAAGAGATACCTTACTCGTTTCAAATTATCTTAATTTCTCAATTCACACCTTTGATTCAAATCATAACCACCACTAATGACTAGGACTGGACAGTGGGCCGGGCCGACCCGACACCGTCCCGACCCCGACCCCGTGATAAAAAAAAATGGGACCGGGGCTCGAACCGAGGCGGGGCGGTATGGTCCCTTGGGCCGGTCCGCCAGACCCGATCCCGCCCCGATCCCGCCATTTGCCAAAAATAGCCGTTGTCTAACGACCATTTTACATTTTGGCCGTTAGACAACGACCATTTTTGGCTTCCCCCACTCCCCCAACCCCCTACCCCCTTTATATTTATTTTTAACCCCTAAGTTATTATATTTACACTTTAACCCAATTTTCCAACTATAAATACCTCATTTTCTCTTCATATTTCTCACAAATCTTCCTACATTTTCTCTAATTTCTATATACAACATTGTCTACTACATATTCACTCTATTTATTAATTTGAGAATTGGGAGTGAAGTTGGCAGCTAGCTTGAGGATTAATCTATTGAGCAAAGTTTTAATTTTCAACCTCTCTCGATTACACATCGACTCTACGTCGGCGTTTGGTACATTCGTTCCCTCATTAAATTATTATTTTGTTTTTATTTCATTTAGCACATTTAATTTCATTATCTTTAAGTCTTTAACTATTTATTATCATAATTAAAATGAAAAGAACAAAAAGTCTTTTCGGCAAGGGAACAATTTGACCAAGATATACCAATTCCAACCGAAGAACCACACGAAATTATAAAGAAACTAGAAAAAGTATTTTCAAATTGATAATTTATTTCATTGCAATTTTTTAATTTTTCTATGTCTTTTGCAATTTTTTTCAACAACAGTACACTACAATGTTGTAATTCTGAATCTTGTATATTTCAATGAAATAATTAATAATATAAGAGGCACAAAAACAGCCTTGGGATATTTTTTTTACACTCTTCTTGTCTTTGTTTAATTATTTAGTTTATACTTTATAAATATATTATATATATGAGTATAATTATAATACTATAATATTATAATATTATAATAGTATAATATGAGTCTATGACTATCACTATATGACTATTTGTTAATGTTACTTTGTTAGTAATTTGGTATTTTTAATTTAGTGAAAAAATTAAAATAAAAACCCTTGGCCGTCAGGCCCGCGCCGGGCCGGGGCGGACACGTATCGTCCCGCTAGTCGGTCCGCCCAGCCCGACCCGCCTCCTCTCCACCCGACCGTCCCGATCCGCGATCCCGATCCGGTGGCGGCCCGCATTGGCGACCCTACTAATGACCGATCACTGCTCAAACCTGCTAACATTCTCATATTGATTTGTTGAAGTACCCTTTCCAAAAATCCCTAACCGATATAATCGTTCTTCTATATTGGTTCATAAGGTCACTAACCTGATCATTGATATCTAAGAAGCTTTTCACTCCTAGTATTAGTCACACTGTCATGAATATGCTACCATAAATAACTCCATTGACCAACACCTTATTTGATAATCCTTAAATGACTCTCACTTGTGAAGAACCAACCCTTACCTTATTTTTCCAAACCATACACATACAACTAACTATGCAATTTTTCCATGTCCTTCGATCAACTCCAAAGTCATTCTACCAGTAATTATAGAAATTCTCTAGTATAAATCTTTACATACCAATGCCCACAGATCTCATCCAAAAACTAGATGCAACATCTGGTAATCCTTCAATATACCTCCACACTTGTCCAGCACAATAGTTATTCATATTAGTCGATCATTGACTCCCATTAGCCTATGATGAGTTCAACATACGAACACATTATGACTTTCACACTCACCCAATACTAAACATCTGCGAAATACTCAACAATTTCTTGGTTTCAGCAATCCCCTATCATCACTAACCTTGAAAATTCCAAGTGAACCCACGAACACACTTTTTATGTTGAAGAAATGCGACTGTCTATTCTACTAAGTTTTACTCATCCCAAGCAACATTCCATTTGATTTCGATCAGAAAACTGTTCCCTGAAAAAACTCATAACCACTAATTCTACTATATTATCGCAATACTATCAAATCGAAGCCAACTAAAAATATCATAGCCTATACGACATCCGCCCGTGTACACCTTGAAACTTATCCCAACAAACATGTCAGATACTAATTGTTCCATTCCTATAGCGGAGATTGATCCATCCAAATTCTCTCCCTTACACCCCCGTCCCGTAGGACAAATAGGTACTCCTACCATCGGGCACCTTATCACTAAGAGGTCACCCGTCAAGTCCATATTCCTAACTTCTTTTTGCAGTCTTAGAACGATCATTGTCCTCTAAAATGATTTTTCCTAAGTTTACACTTGTATTTAGATACCGACATCTATACTCTTCTGTTGCTGAATTGTTTACTTTCCATTGATACACTTGTGCCACAAAACTATCATACTAAACCTTGATGATGCTGAAACTTTCCCACTCCAAGCACACCTCGATCAACCCATTTTGTTAAGACATAATTACACTTCCTCCACTTTTGAGCAACCAACCGTTGAAATCATGCCGACAATACAATCTCCCCTATTAAGGAAAAAAAGTAAAGAAGTTTTAGATACCAATTGGAATCGACTAGATACCACTTTAAATGAAGTAGCACGAAAGGAATAAAAGAATAAAAATTTCCTAGATGTACTATAGTCTCCCAATTATAAGTGTTGTGCCCAACAAACCCATAAATATGACTTTACTAGACATTTCTCTTGTATTTATAGATTGGGTAACCTAGTGCTCGGATACTAACTTTGTCGCGACCCAAATCACTAATTGTATGGGTACTACCCTTTTCCCACATGGTAGGCTAACCCGTCCCTTATAGATTCACCCAACAACATAAATAAAGAAATAGAGAAATGGAAGTATGAAACCACAGATATATGATAATGCGGAATACAACAACTATCCAAGGAATCTGATCTGAATAATACCAGATCTTCTAAGTATACAACTGGAATAAAAGTTATAACTATATCCTGAATACAACTTCTGTTTAGAATGAGAATTAAACAAAAAAGTCTAGATGAACGCCATGAAATCCTTGAAGGATAATCGAATCTCACTCATGTATCTGCAACAACTCTACACCCCAAAAGGGTGTAACAAGAGTAGTATCATTACAAACACTGTGTACTTGTAGCTATCATAGACCAACAACAGTTAGCTAACATATATAAAGTGAGAAACTGAAGAATAGACATGCTCGCAATAAAGTTAAAAAAATACAGGCCAAGAATAACAACTCGAGTATAGAAGTATCACGTCAGAATCTATAAAGTACGGGGATGACATAATCACTAAGCACATCCACGTAAGACTTGCAGTAATGTAAACCACACTTGATCTCAGTAGTCTACAATCATAGCCTAGACGGAACATCTAGTCCTAAAAACCATCACGTGTTTAGGTAAGAGATTAACAAGTACACAACATCTCAAATGTATCAATAATCAAGGAATTAAGGCTAAAACGTATCATACAATACAATGAATATAACATCCAGAATAAAAAATATGAGTGAATGTAATATGAATGTCTATGCGATGCAATGCACTTGCCAACTATCTCATATAGTACACATATGCTACGAGCGAAATATCTCTACGTCTTGATAGTCATGACCCACGGGGGACCCACAAACTCCTTGTACCAATCATTCTGCACACAACCTAGAGATGACTTTACCACCCATCACACTACTATCTATTCCAGACACAACTCAGATATGGCTAGCTATCAAGTATGTGGCAAGAATTATAGATATTTCCTTCTCACTTATCATCGTGATGCCAGTCATAGGTAATATCAATGTATCATGAAAATGAAGATAATGGAAATGAAGATCAATGAATGTATGGATTCCAAATTCAACACTAATCATGAGATGAATAAACATAACAACATCCGTAGATCAACGACTAATATGAACTTATTCCAAAATCTATACCAAGTCAAGTCCTTTATTCTATTCATGATAATACCAAAATAAGTGAGATAAAATTATATCACAATCATGATATGGAAACTAAGTTAAATTCAATATCAAACATTTAACAACAAATAATAAATCACAAAAAGAAAACGAGGCCGCAAATCAATCAACAATACCAAACCTAAGTTCATTCCCGAAGGCGTAACATGCCTTCTCCGACAGTCACTAACTCTAAATATGCTTCGCTAATTGAAGTCTAACTAGAAGGTAAGCCGTAACATTCCTGATAGCCGAGCAGGAGCCATGAACTCCTAATCCACAAGTCTTCCCAAGAGAATATCATATGGTCATAGTACAAACAAGCGTATGATGTTATTATATTACCACACACATTCAGTAAACACACAAGGACCAATTCTACATTACCATGATTCTAATGATACCAAACATATCTTGTAAGGAACTCGGAGTTAAAAGTAAATTTAAAACCTCATCCCGGACCCCCAGGGAAAAATGGTAATTTTATTATGAAAAAGAGTTCAATATTATCAAGATAGTGTTCTATGGATTCATACGAATCTAACAATACCCATATTGATATACTTTAGTTCGAAACACAAAAAGTGACCTCAGGCCCACAAGGGCAAAATCAGAACTTTAAGTTAGAAATACATTAGCCATAATCTAAATAGTCATAATCCAATTATTCATGAAATTCTAACCCTAATTGAGCCTCCAATTTTATGATATTGTCAAAATTCTCTGTGTCAAAACCCATAAATAGAATATTTGCCAAAATCCAGATTGAAATCAAAATATACGTTTGAAGTAGTTTACCCAAGGTTTAAGCAATCTGAATACCTAGAATTTACTAAAATTTAACTATAATTAATTTAAGAAAACTCAACTTTCAATCTAGAGTTTAAACCCCCTTATTTCCCCCAACCAAACACAGATAAAATCGATAAGCAATGAAAATAAACTTGAAGAAATATTAAAATAAAGGTTATATACTTACCCTCTAATTGAGAGGAGAACAATTCCGCAAATATCACCTCAATCGGAGCTCTAGAACTCAAGTTATGATGAAAATACCAAATGGACAAAATTTGATTTTTAATACAATGGGATTCTCCTCCCTAGCAACCAACTTCCGCCCCCAACAACCAAACCAGAACCAATAATTTCTCTCAGCAACCAACTTCCGCCCCAACAACCAAACCACAACCAATAATTTCTCTCAAAACTAAAATAGGCATAAATCCCCCATACAATGTCGAAATTCGATGATCCAAGTTGCTACGGTTCACAAATTTTGATACACATCTATTTCAACAATAAAATCTCAATTACAACATCAAATGAATATAATAGTATATTGAAACGTCAAAGGCGAGCGACTTATGACAATGACTCAAACTTTGAACTTTACCAAACGTGATGTATATAAGGGAGGGGATTGTATGGTTAGGTTGGTTGGGGGATGGATGAACACAAATATGGGAGTCAAAGGGAGGTTGGTGGAATATGACGGTTTCTGTACAATTTAGGTTTGTGGGTGGTGTACGGTGCCCTTACGTGGTTTGGGGATAATGCATTTGGAGAGGATGAACTAGATACATTGTAGGTTATGTTGGTGGTTTGATGGTGGTAAGGTGATAAAAATTGGCCGGGACAGTAAGGAGTATGAATGTTGAACCCGGTGAGGACGGTGGGGTAGTTGGTTGGGATTTTGGGTGTTTTTGGGAGGAGTTGGTTAATGACCTTTTTAGTGTAGGCTAGGGAAGTGTTGTAGTGTATTGGGGTGAAAGGGATTAGGCATGTTGTAAAATTATTGGGCACGACATTGATAGAAAAGTTCGGGTGCGGATAAAGTGACGTAGGCTGAAATGACCTTCTAATGTGTTTATGACAAAGTAACCGGATAGAACCTTGGCTTAGATATAGTTAGATCACAAAAGTTCTAACTAAACCTACACCTAGGGTTTGGACCACAAAAAGACCAAGGATTGGACCACAAAAGGACCAAGGTTTGGACCACAAAAGGACCAACTAAGATAACGACACAAAAGTTGAATAACTTAGCAAAGTTTGAGAAAACTCAAATATATTTCATAAAATTTCAATGTCTCCTTTCATCAACTACATCCCCTATTTATACTAGTTATAAACCTTCTAGAAGAGGTAATAAGATAGACATAAAAATGCATCTAGGCCGAATGTGAGGGGGGGGGGGGGGGAGAGGTTAATCCGATTTGGGAGAAGGGAAAAGACCCAACTCTTCATGTTCTCTAGGTCACCCTTTTGTGTCATCCATGTAGATAAGTGCATGAACTAGCTAGTTCAAGAATTACCTCCTTGGGGAACGTTGAAAGCTTGTCTTTCTGGATGGTTCTTGGCTTGGTCATCTTATCTTATTAAATTGTATAGTAATTAAACTATAAGAAGATCTAGTAATTAAGCTAGGAATTAAAACAAGCTAAAATGTAGTCTCGACCAAGACCTACATAAAAGCCGAAAAAATGTTTCCTTCTTGGATCTTCAAGTCATGTCTTCAACTTCACTCCAAACTCCACTCCACATTAAGCATGTCACCATAGGACGGTTGGAAATCTTTGGCACTACTTGAAAATCACCTCGCGGCTCATGTTGGAAACTTAAGTTTACGACCTTCTTTTCATCATACTCCCATTCTTTAACATAATTTGCCCTCAAATTCTCATCATCTATGTATGGTGATAAGTCTCCAACATTAAATGCTGAATTAATACCTCCATCTTTGTTTGGAAGTTCTACCTTGTAGGCGTTTTCCCCGAACCTGACCAATATCTTGAAAGGACCATTCTCCCTCGACATTAGCTTGTTCTTTCTTATGTTGGGAAATCTTTCCTTCCTTAGGTTTAGCCTAACCAAATATCTGGGCTGGAATTGTGGTTAAGTCCTTGACTTGTTCACATCTATTTTATACTTGGTATTGGCCTTCTGAATTTGTGCTCGGATTTGATCATGTAACTTCTTGAAGGCCTCAATTCGATCTTTAGCCATGAAGCTTAGGATTTCTTTCTGTGGGATTAGAACCAGATCATTAAGTAAAAATGGGTTAGTGACATAAACAATTTCAAATGGAGCTTTACCTGTTGTACGAGATTGACTCCGATTATAAGCAAATTCTACATGTGCCAACTTGATGTCCTAATCATTGGTGGTCTTGCTCACCAATCCTCTTAATAGTGTGCCAAAAGTTCTATTAGTCACTTCCATTTGGCCATCCGTTTGAGGATGATGAGAGGTACTAAATATCAACTTGGTACCAAGAAGTGTCCATAGTGTTTTCCAGAAATAACTTAGGAACATCACATCCATATCAGACACAATAGTCTTAGGAACGCCATACAATCTTACCACTTCCTTCAAATACAAGTCCGCAATATGTGTTGCATCATCGGTCTTCTGACAAGCAATGAAGTGAGCCATCTTCAAGAATCTATCCACAACTATCATGATAGAGTCCTTGAACCATTGTGTTCTTGGTAAGCTGAGGCTGAAATCCAAGCTCACACCTTCCCATGGTCACTCCGGAACTGGTAAAGAAGTATACAATCCTTTGTGGAAGAAACTTTTAGCCTTTTGACAAGTGGAACACCTACTTACCACTCCATTTACATCTTTATCCATCCGTGGCCAGTAAAAGTGTTCTTGTAGAATCTCCAAAGTCTTCACTACCCCAAATTGTCCATCTAGTTCACCCGAATGCACTTCATGTACAAGTAATTCCCTCATGGAACATGTAGGCATATACATTTTGTTCACTTTGAAAAGGAAACCTTCTACTATGGAATAAGAACTATGAACTCCACTATTACATTCTATCATTACGTCTTTGAACTCGGGATCTCGTTCATAGATTTCCTTTAGAACTTCAAATCCCACAAGTTTTTGTTCAATACGATCAATATTACGTGCCTCCAGGAAAGTGCATCCGCCACTATGTTGGACTTATCATCTTTGTGCCTTGTAGAGAATGTGAAAGTTTGAAAGTATGATACCAACTTAGCATGCCTTGGATTCAACTTTCTTTGCCCATGTAAATACTTCAAGGATTCATGATCCGAATATAAGACAAAAGGTTTTGGCCTCAAATAATGTTCCTATTAGACCAAGCATCTCACAATAACATAAAACTCCTTGTCATAAGTTGAATAATTGAGTCGTGCACCACCCAGTTTTTCACTAAAGAAAGCAATATGTCGTTTGTATTGAATCAAGACATCACCAACACCAACCCCACTAGCATCACATTCAACTTCAAATAGTTTCTCAAAGTTCGGAATAGCTAGAACTGGTGCTTCACATAACCTTTTCTTCAAGGTTTCAAAAGCTCTTTGTGCTCATTGAGACCATTTAAACTGGCCCTTTTTATTAGTTCAGTGGTAAGGGCATCAATGGTACTAAAATGTTGAATGAAATGACGATAAAAAGAAGCCAAACCATGGAAACTTCTTAGCTCACTTACATTCATAAGCTCGGGCCAACTCTGGATAGCTTCCACCTTAGATGGATCCACATGAATGCCCTCAGATGATACTATGTATCCTAAGAATGGGATACTAGTAATCATAAAAGCACACTTCTCTAACTTTCCATACAACTTTACATCTCTTAACTTCTCAAATAAATCTTTTAAATGCGACAAGTAAGATTCTTTATCTTGACTATAAATTAAGATATCATCTAAGTAAACCACAATAAATTTACCTATGAATGGTCGTAGTACCTCGTGCATGAGCCTCATGAAAGATCTTGGAGCATTACACAATTCAAATGGCATCACAAGCTATTCGTACAAACCATACTTGGTCTTGAAAGCCGTCTTCCATTCATCTCCCTCTCGTAGCCTCATTTGATGGTAGCCACTTCTCAAATCTATCTTGGAGAACAACTTGGTCCCACTCAAATTATCCAAAATATCATCATAGGAAACTTGTATTTCATGGTGATGTTATTGACCGCTCGACTATCAATAAACATGTGCCAAGTCCATCTTTCTTTGGCACTAACAAGGCGGATACCGCACAAGGACTAAGGCTCTCTGAGACAAAACCTTTTTCTGGTAATTCTTGCACCTATCTTTGCAACTCTTTAGCCTCTTCCGGATTACAACTATAGGCTGGATGATTAGGTAATGAACTTCCTGGAATAAAATTAATAGCATGTTCAATACCTCTGATTGGTGGTAATCCGGGTGCAAGATCATCTGAAAATACATCTTTAAATTTCTTCAAGAGTTCCTTCAAGTCGGCATCATCAACCGTATCTCCCACAAGACTCTTCTTATCCTTGCACACTAATGCATATATATGACTCCCCTTATTCAACTCCTCTTCTATCTCAGATTCATTAAGCAAGAGGGCCTCAGACTTTTCCTTGCGGTTCTTGGCATTTTGGATCTTCATTTTCTTCACCTCAATAGGTGACAATGGTATTAACCGGACCTTCTTGTCATCTTTTTGAAAAGAATAGTCATTCTTTTCTCCATCATGTTGCACTTTCCTATCAAATTTCCATGACCGACCCAATAAAATATGACAAGCATCCATAGGTAGGATGTCACACTATATTTCATCATCATACGTACCGACCCAAAAACTAACAAGAGCTTGTTTAATTACCTTTAGCCCTTTGTCTTTGTTCAACCATTGAAGAGCATATGGTTTAGGATGGCTGCGGGTAGGCAATTTCAATTTGTCCACCATTTCCACGGAGGCCATATTGGCACAATTTCCTCCATCAATGATGATATTATATACCTTGGCATTTACCTTGAATCAAGTGTAAAATAGTTGCTCTCTTTTTGTCTCCTGTTCTTCAAGTTGAACACTCAACACACGTCGGAGTACTAAACTTTCACCCTCTTCCGCAAGATCAACATCTTCCTCTAGGACCTCCTTGACTTTGGGTTCCTCAATAACAAAGGAATCCCCACAATCTTGATTCTCTTCCCTTTCATTCCTTAGACTGTTTTGTGAAAACTCCTCCCTAGACTCGGCATTATTAATCACGACATGCCCCGAAAATTCTCTTCTCAAGATTTGCGCTTATTCTGCAAAAAGGTCAATTATGATCCTCCGAAGTTCTTCATTTATGTTTGGCATAACGTCAAGATGTGAGACGATAAAGTCTTGCTCTGATACTAAATTGATATATATAAGGGGGGATTCTATGGTTAGGTTGGTCAGAGTTGGTTTGGGATGGACAAATACAAATATGTGAGTCAAATGGAGGTTGGTGGAATATGATGCTTTCTAAACAATTTAGATTTGTTGGAGGTGTACGGATGCCCTTATGTGGTTTGGGGCTAAAGCATTTGGAGAGGATGAACTAGACACAGTTTAGGTTATGTTGGTGGTTGGTATTTGGTGGTTGGATGGTGCTAAAGTGGCAGAAACTAGTCAGGACAGTAAGGTACGAAGGTTGAACCCGATGAGAATGGTGGAGTAGTTGGTTGGGTTTTCGGGTGTTTTTGGGAGGAGTTGGTTAACGACCTTTTTGGTGTAGTTTGGGAAGTGTTGTAGTGTAATGAGGGGAAAGGTATTAGGCAGTTTGGACAATTATTGGGCACAAAATTGATAGACAAGTTCGGGTGCGGATAAGGTGATGTAGGTCGAAATGACCTTCTAATGTGTTTGCGGCAAAGTAACCGGATAGAACCTTGACTTGGATATAGTTAGATCACAAAAGTTCTAACTAGACTTACACCTAGGGTTTGAACCACAAAAAGACCAAGGGTTGGACCACAAAAGGACCAACTAAGATAACAACACAAAAGTTGAATAACTTAGCAAAGTTTGAGAAAACTCAAATATATTTCATAAAATTTCAATATCTTCTTTCATCAACTACATTCCATATTTATACTAGTTCTAAACCTTCTAGAAGAGGAAACAAGATAGACATAAAAATACATCTAGGCCGAATGGGAAAGGAGTGGGGGGGGGGGGTAGAGGTTCATCCGATTTGGAAGAAGAGAAAATACCCAACTCTTCATGTTCTCTAGGCCACCATTTTGTGTCTTCCATGTAGATAAGTGCATGAACTAGCTAGTTCAAGAATTACCTCCTTGGGGAACATTGAAAGCTTGTCCTTCTAGATGGTTCTTGGCTTGGTCATCTTATCTTATTATATGGCATAGTAATTAATCTATAAGGAGATCTAGTAATTAAGCTAGGAATTAAAACAAGCTAAAACATGGTCTCGGCCAGGACCTACATAAAAATCGGAAATTTTTTTTCCTTCTTGGATCTTCAAGTCTTTTCTTCAACTCCACTCCACTCCACATTAAGCATGTCACCATAGGATAGTTGGCAATCTTTGGCACTCCTAGAAAATTACCTCGCGGCTCATGTTGGAAACTTAAGTTTACGACCTTCTTTTCATCAAAACAAACTCTAAAATTAGCTCCATCTATTTCTACATGCAATAAATTGTATTTCAAATCTAACATAATCTTCATATCGCCAATCAGAGTACGTTTTCCCAAAATAAATAATTTATCCAAATAATTCAATGCTAGAATTTCCATAGTAAAATCTTCTTCCAAAGTGAATCAAATGACATCCGTTTGCCTTCAAAGTTTGCAAGCATGTCAAAATAAATACTATAGAGCTTCTAGAATAGATGATACACAAAATAGAGAATATGTTTTGAAAGCGAATGATCGAGTCATTACATCTATTGTGAAGTGTGCAAGATGAAAAATCACACCAAAGAAAATTGTTACAAGGTCATAGGGTATCCTTCAAATAGGTTCAAGAAAAGAGGAGTGGGTTCTACTTCAACGGCTTATAATGTTACGACTAAAAATCAGAACTTCAACTATTATAAAACCCCTTAGAACTTGAATGAACAAACTACTACAATTGGATCACAAACGTTGCGACATCAAGGATAGTCTAGACAATCCTCTAAAATTCAAACAAATGAGCAGTATGACCAGATAGTTAACATGTTAAATGAAGCTCAGAATAATTCATTTTAAACACTACAGGTATTGATTCTGATGTCTTAGTTGAACAAGAGGATGAAATAGCTAATACTGTAGATATTGATGCTGCATTGTTGACTATTATTTATAAAAGGAGTGGATCATTGATACATGAGCTACCAATCATATGGTAACAGATCCTGACTTACTTACTACTTCTACTAAACTAGAAAACACTAACTCAAAAAAGTGTTTTTACCTGTTGGAGATGTGGCTTATGTAACACATATTGGTTCTAGTTTAGTTACCGAAGGATGGAAAGTGAATAATGTATTGCATATACCAAAGTTTAAGTTTAATCTTTCGTCAGTATCTCAGGTAACTAAGGTTTTACAATGTATGGTTGCATTTTTTCCTGACTTTTGTATATTTCAAAATCTTTTCACTGGGAAGGTGGGAGCTATTGGTAGAGAAAGAAGTGGTATATACTTGCTACCCTCAATCACTGCAAATCTAGTAAAGAATGAAGTTTCTTGTTCCTTGGATTCTAGTAGTTCAATAAGAAATGATGATATAAGCTTGTGGCATAAAAACTTGGACATCCTTCCTCCAAAGTCCTAAATAAATTACTACCAGCTACTTTAGATAATTGTAGTACTATAATAAGACAATGTTTAATATGTACATGTGCTTAAAAAGTTAGATTGTCATTTCCAAGTAGTATTAGAAGCAGTGCATGTTTTGATTTGTTACATGATGTACGGGGTCCTTAAAAGATTGCAACCTATACTAGAAATAAATACTTCTTAATAGTTGTTGATGATTTTTCAAGAATGACATGGTTGTTTCTGTTAAGTCAAAATCTGATGTATGTGTTATATTACAAAACTTCTTTACTTATGTTAAGTTGTTAACACTCAGTTTAATAAGAAGATCAAATATGTTATATTGATAATGGTACTATATTATAAATTCAGTATATGACTGTATGTTTAAAACACTTGGTATTTTTCATCAAACATCTTGTGCTTATACCCCTAGAGGAAGCACAAACATGTTCTTGAAGTTTGTAGAGCTATAAGGTTCCAAGAACATATTCTCATTAAATATTGGGGCTGTTTTGTAAGGTTCTTCACCCTTGTGATTATTTCATGTTATTAATTCCCTAATGGTGGTATAAAGTGTATGTGAATTGGGGAAGATGAGTTCTAGTTTTTCTACGAGAATAAGAGGGGTTAAATATTTGATTTAAGGGTGTAAAAGGAATTAGTTTAATTTAATATTGTGAATTAATATTAGAATATGATATAAGATCATGTTATAGTCTTTAATTTGATTATATAAACCCTTTTTGATTTGGGGGAAATTCTAGGGTATATGAATTGAGACTTTTCTTAAATTGTTCAATTGAAGGTCCAAATGAGCTTAGGTTTCTAATTAACTTAAGGATATGATCACTTAGTATGTGTTTATGCTTTTTGAGTGATAATGTTTGTATCTTGATGAAATGGGTCCGATGTTGGTTTTGGAATCTTGGTACGTTTAAGAACTAAGTCCTTGTATTATGTGTAAGCTTTATATTAATAATAGTATATGCGTGTTAGACTTCAATTACCATGAGGTACTTTGAAAGGGCAAGGCTTGCATGGGGGGGGGGGGGGGGTTTGACCATTTGAGACTCCTGTTAGGCCTAAAGGCAGGCTATATTTTACTTTAACTAGAATCTGATAGAAGTACATAATTAGTTATAAATATTGAGGGGCATTGGACGTGTTTGAGAGTCCCACTCAAATGGTTGTGATGCCCATTTGAGTGGGTACCAATGTTGAACTTTGGTGATGGGTGATTTGGAGAATCAGCCTTAAGCTGGTTCCGATTGCTGATTGATTGGGCTTGTTGGCACTATGTGGGCTCATCACCATATTTGCTATTATTATGTTTATTCATCACACATGATTTGATATGATATCCTGATTGTACTTAGATTGTATGTTATTAAATTCTTGAAAGTATGTTATATTTGTTTATATACTTGGTTGCATCTCATTACATATTGATTTCTTGCCTTGAAATGTCATTTGCATTCATACACTCACGGTTCTAATGATATTGATGTTGGAGTAAGAAAACTTATGAGATTATTAGCAATATTAAGATGATGATATTACGGATGGCTTGGGTTACACTTCGTAATAGATAGGATAATATGCAGGGGAATAGGTTTTACACCTGCAATAGTTATTTATCCAAGAGTTGGGCTCCATTGAAAAATTCTAGAGGGTATATAGACTTCGCGAGCCCCTCATTGGTGTGCAGTCCATAGAATTTGGATGCTTGTATACGAAGTTGAAAGGTATCTGACATATGAATTGCATTTATATCATACATTCATCATGTATTGATTATTTGTGGTTTGGTAAAGTGATATGTATTTGTTATTGTAACTTGGGAGATACCTTGATTAAATGGATTTGGATGATTGTATTGATTGTATTGGACTGGATTGGTGGTGATGTTTGTCTTGTTCTCTGTGCATTAGATTTGTGTGGTGACACCTTTATGAGAATGAGTACTCGCTGTCGAACTATGTTGTGGTCAATGGGTCTTATTGACAGAACTATCATATTGATCATAGAGAACTAGGTAAGTCTTGTATTGCTTGATAATTAATAACATTATTTGATAGATTGTCTAGTAAAGAACTGGTTGAGATATTGTTGTGGTAGTTAAATTACTTAGGTATTATGTATGTGTAGATCCCCTTCCTAATCAAGGATAAACGGTGTAGATTTCTACTTAGAGTATAATGAGGACGTTGAATGTATGCGTATGTGTCCTACCCTTACTTGTATAGAAAGTTAATGGTTAAAGATTATAAATACCAAGATCTTTTAAAAGAGTTCTGATAGCATGTTCAACGTTCTCGGTCTAGTCTAGGAGATAGAGAGATTAAGAAGCTAAGGTTGTTATAATTAGAGTAATCATGATACCCTGTACAAAGGATTGTTACGAGGTGTTGTGTACTAGGGTCAATCTGTCTTATTTGATTATTTGGTAACTTGGGTAGGTGGTGCTTACATGAATATGGCTTAGACAGAGTTTACTTATCGGTGGATAATGAGTTCAAGATCTTTGTGTGCTATATGAATTGAATTATACTTGAATGTGGTTGAAATCATACGTGAATAAAGTGGCTTGTTTGATTCAATGAAATATTATGTGGACAATGTAACTTACATGGATTATTGAACTGTTTAGTATAGGATTATTTGGTGTAAACTCGATGATTATCTTTATTTACATATCTTCCGTAGGTGGTTCACCTACTACAATTTCTAAAAGGGGTCGTGACAAATTTGGTATCAAAGTTTTAGGTTAAAAAGTCTTAAATACAAGAGCAGTGTCTATTAGAGTCTCGCAGATCGGTGTGGAGACGTCTATAGTTATCAACGAGAGACTATGAGACTTTTAGGAAACTTAGCTTTCTTAAATCCCTTCATGTTAAGATTAATCAAATTGGTATCTACAACGTTTTCTTCCTATTCTATCATCGATCGTGGTATCTCTTAAATTCGTGCGTGAGTGGTTCTATATGATGTCATGTGGTAGGATATGAGATGTGTTACCATGATAAAGACACGTGGCCAAGTTCATTATTCAGCGGTGATTTGAAGGTGCAGTTGATTAGGATGATGGTTGGAGACCCCTTAGTTTGGTGATATCTTGAGGAAGTCGGAATGGAAATACAAAGGCATAAGAAAGCATAATTGGATGGATCAATCTCTACTATAAGAAGGAAAAAATTGGTATCTGATGTGCTCGTTAGGATAAGTTGCAAGGTGTACGAGGGTGGATGTCGTATGAGGTTATGGAAAGTTAAGTTTGGCTTCGACTTGATAAATTATAGTGGCAGAGTAAGAACTAGTAGTTGTGAGTTCCTTCAGGGAATGACTATCTATTCTAGGCTAGGTGGCAAGGTTACTTGTGGTGAGTGAAGCCTATGTAATTAGACAGTAGCGTTTCTTCAAATAAGAGTGTGTTCATAGTGTTCCATGGAGTTTGAAGTTAGTGATAAAAGGGATTGTTAAAACCAAATGCTATGGATTCGTGAGTTATTTCACAGCGGTTTAATACAAAGTAAGTGTAAGAGATTGTATATGAGTTTGTACGTTGGACTACATTGAAGGCTCACGGGAGCCACTAATCGACTAATAGGAATGACTCTAGCGCTGGACAAGTATGAAGATTTATTTAAGGAATTACTAGGTGTTGGATCTAGTTCTTGGATAAATTTGTGGGCATGGTATGTATGTGTTAGTATTTGAGAAATTTCTACAGTTACAAGTGGTATGAGTTTTCGAGGTAGACTGACTAAGAGGAATAGTCACACAATACATTGAAGGTGTTCTCGTCGGCAATTAAGGCACAAAGTGGTTTTTCACGAGTGAGCATCATTTAAGGACTCTCGAATATGGTGTTAGTCAGTGGAGATATTTATGATAACAAATTGATGATAGTTTGATCTAATACCAGTTGTGGAAAGATTCAGGTATCAATGATTCGGTTAGTAACTTATGAACCAATACAGAAGAAGGATTAGTTCAGTTAGGGTTTTTTAGCAAGAGTACTTCGACGAAACTATATGAGAATGCCAAAAGGATTGTATGATTGGTAATTAAGGATCGACCTTCGGGTCATGAACAATTCAGTGATAGTTTGGGTCATCACTTAGATATGAAATATTTGTTGGTCAGAGTAACCAAAGTGGGTTGGTACCTTTTCTAGTGGAGGAATTTTATGAAGGATGGTACATATGATGTGGCAGATAGGTAAGAGCATCCAATATAAAGGTTTAAATGAGGCTCTATTCTTTGGGTATGTAGTTTCCTATTATTTCCACGATAAGTTCAATTATTTTGCAGGGCCTATGCTATTTCAGTACACTCTGGGACAGGTTTGAGTAACCGCCATTATTAGCAGGGAATGTGATTGAATGGAGAGGTGGAAATTTAAGGATTCGATAAATGCGTGTTTGAGCTAATTTGAGATGAGTGAGGTGCCTCTTCGAGATAGGAGATGGTGCAGATTTGAAACAATGGAGATTCTTGGGTTAGGTGTGGATCATGTGGCATTATTTTCTCATCTTTCAAATAGAGTGAAATTGTTTTGTATGCAGATGAGTCCGTCTATGGTAATCGACTAAGTGTTATGACTAATGTTCCATGGGTTCGTGATTGGTGACTGGTGGTGGACTATGAGAAGCATTGTTGATGAATGGTAATGAAGATAATTTCAGGTATTAAAGACTTGGAAGTGATTACTTAAGGTAAGTGCATATATCGTAAGACTGAAACATTAGGATTGGTAAGGTGTGAGGGTTGCGGGATTTGATATCATCGGGATTAATAAAGGGTAGTGAGGTCTTACTATTCGAAACTAGAGGGGTCAAGTTGTAGTAAATAAGGTCGCATGATTTGCGTCAAAATGTTTAAAGTTGTTGGTGTGTTAAGATAAATTACAAGGAGGATTTGATGTGTTTAGAGTTCATGGAGTTCTATTAGATTTATGTATCACGTGTAAGTTGAGAGGCAAGAAGATTACAATCATAAGGTATATTTCTTCAGTACTAAGTGAATGGCTCAGATAGATTCCAGCTTTTGGAGTCATGGTTGACGGTACACGTTTGATTATTCACGAGGAAATAGTTTTAAGAGGTCACCGCAGACTTATGGAAAACATACTAGTTATCTTGGAATCAGTTCGGGTGATTATAAATGATTTAGAAATTTGAGCATTTATTTCCAGGTCAGATTTGTTCATTTAGGGCTAGGTGGCCCGTGTGTATATTTCCTGATGGACTTATGGTATTCTTGAAAACCACCGACAAGGGATCAATGGATTGTAATTCAAAATAGAGGTATGACAGTGATACTGATTCTCATTGAAGTTTGCAAGTAAGATTGATGATATTTTTTGATGACAATGATTCAGACATTTCTAATGGTTTACATGGGTATTTGTTAGGTATTGAAGAGTTACAGATAGTTTTGTGAAATGTTAGAGTGATCAGCTGATTTTCAATAGATTAGGCACAACAAGGTAATCAGTAGGTATGCTTATGGTATGGTGATTTGGAAATTTGAGCAGGTTTGGGCTTTGCGTTTAGACTAAATGATTTTGACTTCCGGGTACAGAACTAATGACACTGGGATTATCACAATCGGCCTGGGATCAAATCAGTTTGAACTGGAATTACTTAGAATTTACTTAGATAAGCAAGGGTCTTTCTTAGCACAAGGAAGCCATGATTTGGGCATGTGGTGTGTGTCTATGTGTTTCTAATAAATCTTGGTATGAAGGATGTTGGGTAATAGTTTGTGGCTACAACTAAAGGATGATGGTAATTATTGTAATAATTATGGATTCAATCAAATGCGTGTAGAGGTATGGGTATAATCAAATCAAGGAATTCGAACCGAGTCAGTTTTTACATTTGAGGATAAGTTGTGAAAGAAATTTAGAGTCTAGGGAGTAGAAATATGGGTCATTGAGATAAGTTAAAGGTAGTTTGATAGATACATTGAACAAGATAAGTACATTTGTTACATGTTTGGATTCTTAGGGATATGATAGGGATTTTGTGGTAACTCGTCGACTTTTGTACTTCCTTTCTTTCCGTTCGAGGATGAATGTTTGTTTAATTAGTATCTGATGTAACGACCCATCCAGTCATTTTTAGCTAAAGACCCGTATTTGACTATATTATCTCTCATAGACTCTATGTGGGGTTTGTGATGTGCGGGGATGAGTGACACAGAGCTTGAGGTCTATTTGTGTGTTTCAAATGAAAACCCCAAAATAGAAATCTTAGAGTTGATTAGTTTGACTCAAGGTTGATTTTCAAGTATATGAGTTTATTTTCAGGTTCCGTTGCTTCTGGTAGTTCCGGAGGGTCATTTATGACTTAGTCGAGTCATCGGTTCACTTCCCGAGACAATCAAATAATATTTTTGGCCTTATTTGAAAATTTTGGATATTTGGTTATTTTGGGTGATTCTTTAGAAAGGTATGTCTTAGCTAGATTAAATGAGAAATCCAAGGGTACGAGTGAGTTTGTAGCACTGTTTACCTTAGGAGAGCAAGTCTGTTTTGTGTCCGAGGGATCTCGGGAGTGTTTTAGGTGTTTGGTGGAAGTTTGGATTAGAATCCATTTTGCTGATGTATGGTGTTAGCCCCAGCGACAGTGCTGTCCTCTCCTGCATGTTCGCCTCTACAGAGGTCGGTTTGCAGAAGCGGGTTCTAAGGTTTTGTGAGAGTTCAACCTTAGTGAGGGTTTTAGCGCTGGGGAATATGTGCCTCTGCGGGGTCATGGTTCGCTACTGCGTTGAGGCAAGCTATCAAGTGACTGCGCCCCAGTGAGGTCTTTCACGCTGGGACAAGACCGTGCCTGCAGATTCGGGTCTACGGGGGTAGAATCACTAGGCCTTGTAACCTAATAAATTTCCTAGGTCAAATGACTTTTCCAAAATAACATTTTCTTGATTCTAGAGCTGTTAAGAGGGGATCCTTGAAAGTTGTGACCAAATTCTTCATTTGAGGTACGGTTCACCACCCTTGTGATTATAATTCATGTTTTTAAGTCCCTAATGGTGGTATAGAGTGTATGTGAATTGGGGAAGATGAGTTCTAGTTTTCCTATGAGAATTAGAGAGGTTAAATCTTTGATTTAAGGATATAAAAGGAATTAGTTTACTTTAATATTATGAATTAGTATTGAAATATGATAGAAGATCATTTTTTAGCCTTTAATTTTTTTTATAGAAACTTTTTTTAATTTGGGGGAAATTCTAGGGTTTATGAATTGGGGATTTTATTAAATTGTTCAATTGAAGGTCCAAATGGGCTTAGGTTTCTAATTAACTTAAAAATATGATCACTTAGTATGTGTTTATCCTTTTTGGGTCATCAAGATTAGATCTTGATGACGTGGGCCCGGGATTGGTTTTGGAAGTCTTGGTATGTTTAAGGACTAAGTCTTTGTATTATTTGTAAGCTTTATATTAATGAATAGTATATGCGTGTTAGACTGCGATTACCACGAGATATGTAAATGGTTTAGACTATATAGAGGACTGGAAAAAGGAAGGACTAGCAGGGAAGCTTCAACCGAAGTTTAAAAACCCAATTTTGGGGCTTTGATGATAACTGTCACGACCCGACCCGACGGGCCGTGACTGGTGCCCTAATTGGACACCCTTATACTGACCTGTCACATATAATACGACTGATACCAAGAACAATATAGAAATTTGAATTGAACCTGTCTCCCGAGGAGTCGCAGCTAATCAATCATAACTAAATAGGTAAGCCGACAAGGCTTCCACTATATACAGAAATATCCAAAACAAATCACAACTGTACAGCTGACCAAAACACATCTACAACCCACACATGTCCAACCCACACATGTCCAATCCACACATGACTATAGACCTCTAAGAGTATAACAACGAAAGATGACGGGACAGGGCCCCGCCGTACCCCTGAATATGCATAAGTCTATAGCAAGGATCGGTACCAAAATGACTAAGCTCCGGCATAATGGAGCTCTCCAAACAGCTGAGTGGGAATCCTAGACTGGAGGATCACCAAACTGAGTACCTGTACCTGCGAGCATGAAACGCAGACCCCTGGAGAAATGGGGGTCAGTACGAAAAATGTACCGAGTATATAAAACATGAAGTACTGTAAAGAAGATCATAACTGACCAGAAGATGTCATGAGACAAGTATAATAATCAAAGATACCAATGCACCTGTGCCTTATGAAATGAGAGCCATGTATGTCCATATAATATACCATACCCGGCCCAATGTGGGACTCGGGGAATTGAGTCATATACATATATATACCGTACCCGTCCCTCTAGTGAGGGTCTCGGTGAAATCATATAATGTGCACATACAGTACCCGACCCATCATGGGACTCAGTAAAATCATATCCGTGGATTCCTGTCCACATAAAATCATATCAGTGGATGCCTGTCCACATATATCGTACCCGGCCCATTATGGGACTCGGTAAAATTATATTCGTGGATGCCTGTCAACATAAAATCATATCCGTGGATGCCTATCCACATATATTGTATCAAACCCATTCCGGAACTCGGTAAAATCATCATATATATACATACCCAGCCCGGGACTCGGTGAAATAATCACATCAAGTACGAATAAAATATCATGAGTAACTTTATACAAATTAAATCATCATTTGATTCTCAATGGAATAAATAGAATGAACTATCACTTGTAAAATCAAAGACAACTATCATATCAAGTATCACTAGGAATTATGATTCAATGAAATTATGTACGTCCGTCGTACACTCATTTTATATAAATTGTACCAAAAAGAAGAAATAATAGTTTCACATACCTTATTGTCGAACTAACCAACTCAATATTTAGAATTCGTCTCGATTAGCACTTCGACCTATAACAATAGTAACATGTCCATCAACTCTATGATTACTAGCATACGTTATAATTATCGGATGATGACTCTCTTTTTATGTATAAATTTGGGCAGCACTTCTAGTACTTATATACATATCCGCAACTCACAAACAAGGTCAACAACATCAATAACCAATCACTAATTAAGGATATAACCAAAACAGTCCCAAATACTCCATATACGCCATCGTTATACATTCTTTCTCTTTACGTTCATGTAATACAACAACCACAATAACCAAGGTGACTAATACTCTTATTTCTCATGTTAATCCAACCCCTTAATCCATATTAAAACAACCTTTAAAAACAGTCCATACTTCAAAAACAACGAGAGTTAAATGTAAAACTTTTCTACACCTTTCTATACCTTTAGGACATATATTAGCAATTACCACAATATACATGCATATTTGTAACTAAATTTCCAGCATTTAAACTCAACAAAAACAGCCCCTAAATACACTACAACATGTCCAACAATTACGTGAATGTCTCGGCCCACAAACATAATTCCATAACTCTTCTCTTAACTCCTTAAAATCCAATTCATATTTCAACACTTTCATATAACCAATTACAACTTTAAATATCAAGGTTTCTTTCAATTTCAACATGCAATTAGTGACAGTGATAACAACAACAACAATCAAACCCAATGTATACAAAACAACCCCTAAATAGGCTCAACAACATCAATAACTACCACATGCATTTCTTACTTCCAATTCTTCTTAATACAAGTTCACTTCTTAACTACAACATCATTTAACTTTCAATTACTTTATAAGAAGAAGAATTCTTATCTTGCTTAGCTAAAACAGTCCCTATAGCATTCGGCATCCACTGCTCCCATTGTGCACTATTTCTTCAACTTTTAATGACATGCATGCATTCTTTACAAGCTTGAAACCATCTTACTTACATGTTTTTCTTCCAAAATCGTTCATCTTCAAAACTAATGTTTCTGGGCAGTTTTTCGGCCAGATTACCGTGACTCACTGGTTTGGGAAGTCTATCATGGCTTAGAACTTAGTAGAGAACTTAATCTTGGAGAAGGGAGTTAATAGAACCTTTAACTTAGCTATGGAGGTCAAGAAAATTCCATTTTTGGAAGAGGAGGGAATGGAGGATGAGAGAGGGATAATTTTCGAAAACAAGAGAAGGTAAATGAGAGGGGTACACGGTTCTTAAGGGTTGTTTAGACTATGCATGTGGGCACTTTTGCCACTTGGAGGGCACAAAGTGCCATTTGTTTTGCCAACTAGTTATTTTACTCACTAAAGTTAATTCCCCACTTAATAAAATCCTGAAATTTTCGACCTCCTCATTCATTTAAAGGCTGAAATTTCGAAATGGCCTCATATTCTCAATGTCAAGATTTTTATAATACAACCACTAGTATTAATTATCATCGCCACATTTGTAGTATTCAAGATTATTCCGGGATTACATTCTTTTGTATACTAATCACCGTATTAGCATATGTAAATATACTTTTCTTCCAACACTCGAATCTTACTTTCTTAAATACGTTCTCAATTTATTGCTCCAAAATTACGAGGTATAACATCCTTCCCCCTTTAGAAACATTCGTCCTCAAATGTTCATAATAGGTCTCATGCTATAAAAATTCCGGCATAGTCTCTTTTATAACTATACTTACCAACCTATATTCAGCAAATCCAAAGATGCCTCACAGGGCCACAATATATCATATGTATTATTCATCAATCAATATAGTCAAGTAAGGAATGAATTACCTGCAGGAATAAGAAATAAGTGAGGATACTTCTTCTTCATTTCGTCTTCTGCTTCCCAAGTCATCTCTTCCCTATTTTTGTTTCGCCATAATACTTTGACGGAAGACACATCCTTAGTACGTAACCTTTTAACCTGACGATAAAGTATAGCTATGGGGCTCTCCTCACAAGACAACTCCTCTGTCATTTGAACATCATTTACATGGAATACTTTAGAAGAATCACCAATACACTTACGCAACATCGATACATGAAAGACTGGATGTACCGCTTCCAAATCAGATGGTAGATCCAACTCATAAACAACCTTTCCTACCTTACGAATAATCTGATAAGGCCCAATGTATCTCGGGCTAAGCTTCCCCTTCTTACCGAACCGTATCACACCCTTCATGGGTGACACCTTTAAGAATGCCCAATCACCAATCTGAAACTCTATGTGTCGACGTCGATTATCTGCATATGACTTCTGTCGACTCTGGGCTGCCAATAATCTCTCCCGAATAAGCTCCACTTTATCAACCGCTTGCTGAATCATGTCTGGGCCGATTAACTTAGTCTCGCCTATATCGAACCAACCGATAGGTGACCTGCACTTCCTCCAATATAAGGCCTCGTACGGTGCTATCTAGATACTAGAATGGTAGATATTATTATAAGCAAACTCAATAAGTGGTAAATGATCATCCCAGCTACCTCTGAAGTCAATAAATAGGCTCGCAACATATCTTCTAGCGTCTGAATAGTACGCTCAACCTGCCCATCAGACTGAGGATGAAATGTCGTGCTAAGACTCACCTGTGTCCCCAATCCCTTCTGGAACGATCTCCAAAAGTTAGTTGTAAATTGAGCTCATCTGTCTGATATAATAGATGTGGGAACCCCATGAAGTCTCACTATCTCCATGATGTATAATCTCGCATAGTCTTCAGCTGAATAAGTAGTCCTGATTGGAAAAAAATGGGCTGATTTTGTCAGTCTATCCACAATAACCCATATAGAGTCATACTTCCGCTGAGTACGAGGTAAGACTGTAATGAAGTCCATATTAATCACTTCCTATTTCTAAGTTGGTATCTCTATCTCCTGCAGTAATCCACCAGGCTTCTGGTGCTCGACCTTAACCTGGTGACAATTCGGGCACTGAGCAACAAACTCCGCTATGTCCCTTTTCATGCCATCCCACCAATATAAGCAATTGAGATCATGATACATATTCGTTGACCCTGGATGAATAGAATAACGGGCATAGTGTGCCTCTCCCATAAGCTGCCGTCGAAGCCCTGCAACATCAGGTACACATAATCTTCCGCCATACCGTAGCACCCCGTCAGGTGCAACATCGACTTTCAAAGAGATGTATCTCTGTACTGTGCCAGAACGAGGTCCTCATACTGATATCTCTTTACCTCTTCTATGATAGATGGCTCGGCAACTCCTCGAACAAGGACTCCACTATCTCTAGAATTAGCCAAACGGACTCCAAGACTAGCTAGCTGGTATATCTCACGAACCATCTCCTTTCTGTTTGGCTGCACATCCATCAAGCTACCCATAGATTTACGACTAAGAGCATCTGCTACAACATTTTCTTTTCCTGGATGGTACAAGATATCAACATCATAATCCTTTAGTAACTCTAGCCACCGTCTCTGTTGTAAATTAAGCTCATTTTGCTTAAAGATATATTGGAGACTCTTGTGATCCATATAAATATCAACATGAACACCATATAAATAATGTCTCCATATATTCAAAGCATGAATCACTACCGCTAACTCCAAATCATGAGTAGGATAATTCTTCTCGTGCTTCCTGAGCTGTCGGGAGGCATAAGCTATAACCCTGCCATGTTGCATCAACACACAACCTAGTCCAATACCTGAAGCATCACAATAAATAACATAACCATCTGGTCCCTTAGGAAGAGTTAGAATTGGAGTCGTAGTCAACTAGTCTTTCAACAACTGGAAGCTTTGCTCACAAGCATCAGTCCATTGGAACTTAGCTGCCTTCTGAGTTAGCCTTGTTAAAAGCGCTGAAATCGAGGAAAACTTTTCCATGAATCTCCTGTAATATCCTGCTAGCCCCAGAAAACTGCGTACCTCAGTAGGTGTCATAGGTCTGGGCCAAGTCTTCACTGCTTCAATCTTCTGCGTATCTAACCGAATACCATCCGCTCCGATAATATGCCCCAAGAATGCTACTGAAGTCAACCAAAATTCGCACTTAGAAAATTTAGCATACAACTTCTGGTGATGGAGTACCCTAGTACCGTCTTCAAATGGTCTGCATGCTCCTCTTATTAACGTGAATAAACCAGAATATCATCAATCACGACAATAACGAACATATCTAGGAATGACTTGAACACTCAGTTTATCAAGTCCATGAATACTGCTGGAGCATGGGTCAGCCCAAAATACATCACTCTAAACTCATAATGTTCGTATCGGGTTCTGAATGTTGTGTTCGGAATATCCACCTCCTTTACCCGCACCTGATGATAAACTGACTGCAAGTCTATCTTCGAAAAACACTTAACACCCTGCAACTGGTCAAATAAATCATCAATCCTGGGGAGGGGATACCTGTTCTTTATTGTTACCTTATTCAGCTGCCTATAATCAATAGACATCCGCAACGATCCATTTTTCTTCCTCACAAATAATACCGGTGCTCCCTAAGGTGATGTACTAGGCCTGATGAAGCCTTTTTCCAACAAGTCCCTCAGCGGCTCCTTTAACTCCTTCAGCTCTTCAGGTGCCATTCTATAAGGAGGAATAGATATGGGTCGGGTATCTGGTAGCACATCTATACTGAACTCTATCTCCTGCTCTGGAGGAAGACCTAAAAGATCATCTGGGAATACACCTGGGAATTCATTAACTACCGGAACTGATCGAAGAGCCGGTACCTCTGCTTTCATATCATGCGCTCGAACCAAATAATAAATATAACATTTTCTAACCATCTTCCTTGCCTTGAGGTATGAAATAAACATACCCCTCGGCGATGCTGTATTCCTTTTCCACTCTATCATTGCTTCGCCCGAAAACTGAAATCAAACTATCTTTTCTCTATAATCAACATTATCATAACAAGAAGCCAACCAATCCATACCCATAATAACATCAAATTCCGTCATGTCTAACTCTATCAAATCTGCTATGGTATGACGTCTATACACAACCACCGAAAAATTTCTATATACTCGCTTAGCTATGACAGAATCTCCTACCGGTATAGCTAATTCAAATGGTTCTATCGACTCAGATTCTATTCTGATTCTACTAGCAACAAATGGAGATATATATGATAAGGTGGAACCTAGATCTATCAATGCATATATGTCTCGGAAAAAGATCGATAATAAACCTGTAACCACATTTGGTGACGCCTCCTGATCCTGCCTACTAGCCAAAACATATATGCGGTTCAAGGGACCGCTAGAACTGAAAACTCCACCACGATCTCTACCACGGCCTGCTGGCATATGAACACCCTGCCCTACGGGATACATAGCTATAGAAGAAGACGAACCAACAACCGATCCAGTAGGCTGAGCCATACCACCTGTACTACTTCTATAAGGACATTCTCTCATCATATGGCCTTGACGACCGCAAGAAAAATAAGCATCCATAGTAAAATGGCATTCCCCAAAATGGGACCTACCACACCGAGAACACCGAGGCAAGGGTGGCCTCGACTGACTAGAACCCCTGTTCATCTGTGATCCTGTAGCCCTGGAGCTCTGACCAGCTCCTGAATACCCTGTGCGGTCAAATCTCCTACCTGTGGAATGTGGGGGTGCACTCTGTGCTGGCTGGGAAGAATATCTAACATGCTGCTGAGGCTGCCCGCCTCGAAACTCACCAGAATATCCAGCCGACCTAGCCCTCTTATGCTGGCCTCTGTCATGATCCCTATCTGTCTGACGTCCTCTATGTCGGTCCTCTACCCCCTGTGCATATGCCTGTATCTGAGTAATATCCATACCTGGCTGAAAAGCCACTGCCATATAACCATCAGTCAAATAGCGATCTAGTCCCATTACATAATGGTGCACTCTATCTGCCATATCAGCTACAATCGTAGGCGCATATCTAGCCAACGAATCAAACTCAAGGCTATACTCTCGAATGCTCCGACCACTCTGCCTCAAATGTAAGAATCTATCAATTCTAGCTCTTCTCATCTCTGGAGGCAAGAAATAGCCAAAGAAGGCCTCTGTAAACTCGTCCCATACTACTGGAGGAGCACCATCGCCCCTAGATAACTCCCAAGACTCATACCAATTAGTGGCTATATCCCGCAATCGATATGAAGCCAACTCAACAGACTCCATCTCAGAAGCCTTGATGATCCTCAATGTACGCTGAATTTGTCGTTTAAACTCCTGCGGATCATCCTCGGGCTTTGACCCGAAAAACTCTGGAGGATTACAACTTAGGAAATCACGAATCCTCAAACTATCAGATCTATGGTCAACTCCTAATCCTCGCTCGCAGTCCGCCTCGCCACCAACTGGTCGGTTGAATCGCATCTCTCATGGCCCTATCCTCCGCCCCTGGATAAGGATCTAGAGGCGCAGGTGCTGGGACCTCGGGAGCTGGCGGTGATGCCGCCCTCTGAACTGGAGCCGCTGCAGCTCTAAGCTCCTCTGGAGGTGACAGTGTAGCAGAGCTCGCCGACTGGAGTACAATCTCAGGCATAGACTGGGCATGGGCCCTAGTAACTCTCCAGATCTGACTAGTAGCTCCTGCTACTGATTTGCCCTTTCCCTTCTGGGCAGTTGTCACCTTCTTCGGAGGCATAGCTGGAAACACAATAATTCGTTAGAGAGGGATTATCCTAATAATATAGCTCTATCGCATGATCTTAGAGTAAAAAGAAAAGATGACATACTAAATGTCCGGAAGCCTCCTGCGTATAAGTATGGTGCACAACATACCCATACGCAAGACTCTACTAGACACGGTCTGTAGACATTCCGAGGATGAACTGCTCTGATACCACTTTGTCACGACCCGATGGGCCGCGACTGGTGCCCTAATTGGACACCCTTATACTGACCTGTCACATATAATCCGACCGATACCAAGAACAATATAGAAATCTGAACTGAACCTGTCTCCCGAGGAGTCACAACTAATCAATCATAACCAAATAGGCAAGCCGACAAGGCTGCCACTATATACAGAAATATCCAAAACAAATCACAACTGTACATCTGACCAAAACACGTCTACAATCCACTCATGTCCAACCCACACATGTTCAACCCACACATGACTACAGACCTCTAAGAGTATAACAGTGAAAGATGACGGGATAGGGCCCCGCCGTACCCCTGAATATGCATAAGTCTATAGCAAGGATCGGTACCAAAATGACTAATCTCCGGAACAATGGAGCTCTCCAAACAACTGAGTGGGAATCTTAGACTGGAGGATCACCAAACTGAGTACACATGCGTGCGGCATGAAACGATCCCAGGAGAAAGGGGTCGATTTAAAAATGTCTGAGTATATAAAACATGAAGTACTGTAAAGAAATCATAACTGGCCAAAAGATGTCATGAGACAAGTATAATAATCAAAGATATCAATGCACCTGTGCCTTATGAAATGAGAGCCATGTATGTCCATATAATATACCATACCCGGCCCAATGTGGGACTCGAGGAATGAAGTCATATACATATATATACCGTACCCGGCCCTCTAGTGAGGGTCTCGATGAAATCATTTAATGTGCACATACAGTACCCGACCCATCATGGGACTCGGTAAAATTATATCCGTGGATGCCTGTCCACATAAAATTATATCCGTGGATGCCTGTCCACATATATCGTACCCGACCCATTCTGGAACTCGGTAAAATCATATTCGTGTATGCCTGTCCATATAAAATCATATCCGTGGATGCCTGTCCATATATATTGTACCCGACCCATTCTAGGACTCGGTAAAATCATCATATATATACATACCCGGCCCGGGACTCGGTGAAATAATATAATCACATCAAGCACGAATAGAATATCATGAGTAACTTTATACAAATTAAATCATCATTTGACTCTTAATAGAATAAATAGAATGAACTACTTGTAAATTCAAAGACAACTATCATATCAAATATCACTAGGAATTATGATTCAATGGAATTATGTACGTCCGCCGTACACTCATTTTATATAAATCATGCAAATAAGAAGAAAAAATAGTTTCACATACCTTATTGTCGAACTAACCAACTCAATATTTAGAATTTGTCTCGATTAGCACTTCGACCTATAAAAATAGTAACATGTACATCAACTCTATGATTACTAGCATACGTTATAATTATCGAATTATGACTCTCTTTTTATGTATAAATTTGGGCAGCACTTCCCCCACATATATACATATCTGCAACTCACAAACAAGGTCAACAACATCAATAACCAAGCACTAATTAAGGATATAACCAAAACAGTCCCAAATACTTCATATACGCCATCATTATACATTCTTTCTCTTTATGTTCATGTAATACAACAACCACAACAACCAAGGTAACTAATACTCTTATTTATCATATTAATCCAACCCCTTAATCCATATTAAAACAGCCTTTAAAAACAGTCCATACTTCAACAACAACGAGAGTGAAATAGGAAGATTTTCTATACCTTTCTATACCTTTAGGACATACATTAGCAATTACCACAATATACATGCATATTTGTAACTAAATTTCCAGCATTTAAACTCAACAAAAACATCCCCTAAATACACTACAACATGTCCAACAATTATGTGAATGTCTCGGCCCACAAACATAATTCCATAACTCTTCTGTTAACTCCTTAAAATCCAATTCATATTTCAATACTTTCATATAACCAATTACAATTTTAAATATCAACGTTTCTTTCAATTTCAACATGCAATTAGTGACAGTGATAACAAAAACAACAATCAAACCCAATGTATACAAAACAACCCCAAAATCGGTTCAACAATATCAACAACAACCACATGCATTTTGTTACTTCCAATTCTTCTTAATACGAGTTCACTTCTTAAATACAACATCATTTAACTTTCAATTACTTTATAAGAAGAATAATTCTTATCTTGCTTAGCCAAAACAGTCCCTATAGCATTCGGCATCCACTGCTCCCATTGTGCATCATTTCTTCAACTCTTAATGACATGCATGCATTCTTTACAATCATGAAACCATCTTACTTACATGTTTTTTTTTCTAAAATTGCCCATCTTCCAAACTAATGTTTCTGGGCAGTTTCTCAGCCAGATTACCGTGACTCACTGGTTTGGGAAGTCTACCATGGCTTAGAACTTAGTAGAGAACTTAATCATGGAGAAGGGAGTTAATTGAACCTTTAACCTAGCTATGAAGGTCGAGAAAAATCTTTTTTTGGAAGAGGAGGGAATGAATGATGAGAGAGGGCTGATTTTTGAAAACAAGGGGAGGGAAATGAGAGGGGTACATGGTTCTTTAAGGCTGTTTAGCCTATGCATGTGGGCATTTTTGCCACTTGAAGGGCACAAGGTGCCACTTGTTTTGCCCACTAGTTATTTTCCTCTCTAAAATTAATCCCCCACTTAATAAAATCGTGAAATTTTTGACCTCATCATTCATTTAAAGGATGAAATTTCGAAATGACCTCATATTCTCAATGTCAAGATTTTTATAATACAACCACTAGTATTAATTCTCATCCCCACATTTGTAGTATTCAAGATTATTCTGGGATTACATTATTTTGTATACTAATCACCGTATTAGCATATGTATATATACTTTTTTTCCAACACTAGAATCTTACTTTCTTAATTACGCTCTGATGCGCGAAAAGATGCACACACTTAAACACAAGTGCACGTTATCGTGACAAGTAATATAGTCTTAGCAAGACCGAATATCGTCCACAAGGATTAGGGTTCAAGTACCAAATATCTATCTTTTGGTATCTATTTGGTAAATTGATATTTGATTTTGTGGTTTATAACTACGAATTATAAAGGCTAATTTAACTACATGAGTTTACTTCAGTTGTGATGAGAATAGGGCTTCCACGTCTCCTCACTATCCGCTTATGTTACTTATTAATGCAATAACGTATGGTCTTCTTCTTTTGGAGAAAGCAGGTTCACTAAATCGTTTTATACTCCCGTTAGGGTTATATAAACACTCAACCCCAATATTGCTCCTTTCTACCTTTCGGTGATAATGATGACTCTATAGGAGGATTAAGACTAAGAACCTAGTTAACCGTCACGCACAATGCGTAAAATTAGGGTTGTTAAGCCTCTCGTTAACGCTACATAAATAATTGAGGTATTTTCATCCCCAATCCAAGAATGTCTACCCAACTTACAACATATTCACAATCCCCTCCTTTCGGAGTCTGATTAGAAATCATATAGTGATAATTAGTTGTCAATTAACTACCAAGCATTCAATTTAATTATTGGATAGATCTCAACAAGAAGAAGAATAACCATAAGCATGCATTAAATCATAACATAAGTTTCTAGAGATTCAACATGGAAAGCCCTATAGAGGAATTAGTTCCTAGCCATTGACATGACAAGAACTAATTCCATGTTCTTCATAAAACTGAAATAAAAACAAGAAAAGGAAAGGAAATTTACTAAACTATGGTCTCCAATCTCCAAGCAAGAAAGCCTTGTGTTGTGCAAGAAGGGAAACCCTTAAAAACTGCCTAGGGTTCTCCTTTATAGGCTCCTAACCGCCTCAACTTTTCCCTGCAGGCCTGGCCCAAAATCCTTCTGAAAACCTTATTTTTCCGCTGCGCTGGCTCGCAGACAGCGCCGTGTGGCGCCGAAATTCTGCAATCGCCGGGTGATTTGGCGCCGCGCCCCGATCTCGCTGTGGGCGCCGCGGCGCTGCAACTTCTGTAGCCTCTCGGATGTTTAGGCGCCGCGGCCCTGCACCTGCTGACATGAGGCGCCGCGGCGCTGGGTCTTCTGCAGCCTCTCTGGATAGTGGGCGCCGCGGCCCTGCTTCTGACTGCAGGAGGCGCCGCGGCGCTGGTCTGGGTTTCAGCCTCGTTCGCCACTTTCTCTGTTTTTAGCTCTGGAATCTCCTCTTTTGCCCTCTTTTAGCTCCTTTTCCGCCATTTGACCATTTTAACCACTTTGACTCAAAAGAAAGGAAAACTATCCTAATACGACACTTATATGTGTAAAAAGGGACAAAAGATTAACTAAAACTGACTCAAAAAGTGTATATAAAATACACCGATCAAATACCCCCAAACTTAACATTTGCTCGCCCTCGAGCAAAGATAGAAAGAAATAAAAGACTCAAGAAACGAAAATAAAAGACTCACTGACATTGATCACTTTTGCTGCATTAGTGTTAACTAAAAAAAAAACATGAAGGTTAGCAGAATAATATGCAGGAACATATAGCATGAAATTTTAGCATCCTAAACACTTTAAGCTAGATATTTAGCAAACTCATATTTATCATGCTTAATGGAAGTCAATATACTAAATCATGCATGAAAATTCAAAAATCCTATGGCATGCTTACTTGCTATTCTCCACTAATTCTGGATATGCATAAAAGAGATCTTCAGGACTTTAAGGGTTGTAATGTAGGCTTAGGTATAGGTAGGTAAAAATAGGCATTTAGGCTCATTCTGTGTACCATAAGCTCTTTAGTTTTTCAAGATTTCTTTTCTTTTGTTCTTTCCTTCACTTTGATTCTATCTTTTCCTCTTTTGTTTAGGGAGAGTGAAGTATATAATACTGACAAGCACCCCAAACTTAGGCTTTGCCTATTTCTTATTACTTTTTAATTGGGGTGCAACAAGCTCATTCACTCTTTTTGTCTCTTTTTTAACACAATTTATTCCACTATTTCATATTTTTACTTATGGCACAATTTGTGGGAATATAGGGTGTCAAAGAAGAAGTTTCAACGTTTAGGCTCAATGGGGCTGACTAGGGATATTTTTAAAGTCCGGGATAGAAAAAGAATGGTAAGAATTGACTATCAAAGAAATGCCTGAGTCATCTCCCTAACATGCATATCCTAACTATTTCGCCTCAAATAGCAAACAATCATAACACATAAGTATTTATCATTTAGCATGCATAATTTAAGCAAGAAACTCCAAATAGACAGATTCTGTGAGTTTTTGGCATATCTAACCTAAGTGTTTAGAGAGTTGCTTCAATTCCGTTACATTATTCCACCTTACTTCACTAGGTGTTTCTAGTAACTACATCATATATGATCTTTTGACAGACAATTATGACTCAAAAAAGAAAAAAATTTGTGACTCAAAAATACATAAAACAATAAAAAGATTTAAATAAAACATAACAAGACACAAATAAAACAAGACACAAATAAAATACCCCCAAACTTAAATCACACATTGTCCCCAATGTGTGTAGACTCAAAGACCGTAAAAGAAATAAGACACTTACAGACTTCGGCTAAAATGGTGGTGGTAGCGGTGGATAATGCATCGACCATTGGTTGAACAGGGAACTCATCTCGTCATACTGCTGGTGCAACTGTTGTTGCTCCTGCCTCAATTCTTGTTGTCCTTGTCGCAACTCATGTTGTCCCTGTCTCAACTTATTTTGTCCTTGTCTCATTGTGTCGAAATGTTGCATCATCATTCTCTGGTTCTGGAGCACTTGCTCCATCATAGGCACTGGAGGTTCTGCTTCTGTGGTTGGCTGGTGGCTAGGTCCTGCCTTATATTGAGCCCCTATTTCAGGCTCATCTTCGTTCATTGCGGCCTCTGCTGCTGCTGCTGCTGGTTGTACTCTTCATCCGCCACTGGGGGCTTGGGTGCAGGAAAGAGTGCACTATCCCATGGGACACGTGCGCTGGTTTCTCTCATTAGTATCGTGGGTAGGATTGGGACCCCACCATGTGACATAGCTTGGTGATAATCGAGCCATGTCCCAATCCACTGTTGTTACCAACCCGTTGATTTCCTCGATGCTCGCACTATTTCTTTCCCACATCAATTGTTTTCCCGTCATGATCCCATATATCAATTTGATCCTATCTTCTCGCACTGGTGAAGTGTGTTGATGGGATCGACGGCATCGATGAAATATAGCCAACCCTTGGTCGTTTTGTTGAACCGCACCGCCGCCCTTCTTGACCCATTTCTTGCAAGATCAAATGCGGCCCGGGGTAGCTTATCGTATGCGCAATGTTATTCCAGTCGATGTTGGAAGTGCTTCTAGACCATGTTTTAAAGAGGTTCCAATCATCACTCTCTTCAACATCAACCGCCTCTTGATTGTATATTTATATCTTCTGCCGTCACAGGCACATAATTTCCCCTTACAAAGCATCCCCTTTCCACCTTCTCCGGAAAGTTGGCATAGAATTCACGCACCATTGTTGTGTTCATTGGTGCTATTTTCTCCGGATTTACAAATCTCCTCCACCCCCTTAACTCAATCATTGCCCGAATGGGCTCATAAACATCCTCTTCCCCCAACGACTCCCTCTGATAGTCCATTCCCCTTTCAGGGATTAAGGGTCTGGTATCAAGCTTTTTGTATCTCTGGAAGGCTTGATAGATCACAAACCTAGTATTATCGTATTGTGGGGCTGGGGTGGATGTGGCGGCTCTTTTCTTTCTAGTGGACATGGTTAAAACAATTTCTGCAGCTTACAACTTAGTGGCACAAATGTTTCCCAACACACTCAACAACTAGCAGCTAACACAACACCCCCAAACTTCAACTCTTCTACCCAATACCCACACCCTCCTTTTCTACTCCTTCTCCAAACTTCACAATCAATTTTTCAGCACCCAAAATACTTCACAACTACAATACTCCTTCAAACTACTACCCCCTGTGACTTCAGTAAAGATCTCAAGAACAGAAAAATATTACCTTTTTATGAGAAGATTCAAGCTGTTCTTGTTTCTAATGGTGGTTTGAGGCTATGGAATGGAGCTTTGTTGTTTGAGATAGCTAAGAGTTTTTAGGAATTTAAGAGTTTTGGTTGTGGTTGGGTTGGATTTGTGGAGGAATTGTGGGTAGATTTTTGGATTTTCGTGTGTTTTTGGAAAAGAAGGGTTATGTTTTTGAAATTGGAATTGGGGGAAACTGATTACAGGCGTTTTAAGTTTCGATTTCCGCCGCTGTTCGCTTTAGCCGCGCGCTAAGGCAAATTTTTCGACCCGCCGCTCGCAAGGCGCGCTGCACTACGCTCGAAATCCCGGCGCTTTCTTCGCCGCCTTCGCTTATTTGCCTATCCCTGTCAATCACAACACAAACGCTACAACCCAAGACCATGAGACTGTTCTAGATAAAATAAAATAAACTAAAGACAGGAATTAAAATAACATAATTGAAAACGTTGGGTTGCCTCCCACTTAGCTGTCTTTAACGTCTTTTAGCCGGACGCAAGTTCCTTAGTTTAATAAATGTGAGGTGTATTAACCCCACAACAAATCCATTTTTTCCACATTGTTCATTTTCTTTTTCTTCTTCTTCTTCTTCTTCTTCTTCTCTTCTTAGCTTATCATCAAGCGAAGTTTCAGGAACACATACCTCCTTTAGTGGAATTTCGGCAAACCATGCCTGCTTTCTTGGGCTCATCTCCCTTTGGTTGACTTGTATTGGCTCGCAGGGGGGTTTGATGGTGCTGATTGCAAAGCACCCACTCATGGTTGGTGGCTCAATGACGTGTTTAAAAACTTTAAACACCATTTCTTCATTCTCCACCCTTAATGTTAACTCTCATCTTTCAACATAAATCAAAGCTCTTCCCGTTGCTAGGAATGATCTCCCCAATATGATAGGGATTTCCGCATCTTCTTCCATATCAAGAATGAGGAAGTCTGCAGGAAAGAAGAATTTTCCTACTTTCACAATCACGTCCTCAATCTTGCCTCTTGGATGAACCATCGCCCCGCTTGGCCAACAGAAGCTTATCGTGGTTGGTTTGGCCTCACCCAACTCCAATCTTTTAAATACTGATAAAGGCATCAGATTTATACTTTCCCCTAAATCACACAGAGCTCTATTGCATGTCACCCTGCCCACTGTGCAAGGTAGTGTAAAGCTCCCTGGATCTTTTAGCTTTGGTGGCAACTTTTTCTGCAAGATAGCACTACACTCTTCTGTCAGTGCTACTATTTCGTATTCTGCCAGCTTCTTCTTCTTCCCCAAGATCTCCTTCATGAACTTGAAATAGGAAGGCATCTGCTCCAAAGCCTCTATAAAAGGTATGTTGATATGCAGCTTCCTGAATGTCTCCAAAAATTTGGAGAATTGTTTATCAACCGCCTTCCGCTGTAATCTCTGGGGAAAAGGGATCTTCTCTGTATACTCCTTCTCTGGAGTTTTCTACTCTCGGGCTAGGCTCAATCACCTTCTCTTTTTCTATCTCTGCCTTCTTCTCACTTACATCGCCGAGGTGATCGCCGCTTCCAATCGTTTTCCACTTCTCAATCGCATCGCTCGACATCGCTTCCTGGATTTACCTCTGTGTTGCTGCAATGTACTCGCGCTCGCTGCTTGTTTGCTTTTGCTAGCTGACCCACTTGTGTTTCCAAGTTTCTGAACGAGGATCTAGCTTCTGTCATGAACTGCGTCTGGGCATTGGCAAGTCTTTACCGCCACTGCCTCGCTTTTCACTGAACCGGCATTGAACTGTTGAGGCTGTGGGGCTTGAATGAAGGCGGCCGATTCTCGTTCTCGCTGGTTCTGCATCGCCTCGTATTGATTCTCGCTGCCTGGTATTGATTCGCGCCGCTCGGTCTCCTCTCCATGAGAAATTTGGGTGATTCTCCACCGGATTATAAGTGTTGGAGTAGGGTTGTTCTGTTGCTCCGATAATTACCTCTTGCTCGACACTCGCCGCTCCATTGGTATATTGTTGGGATCAGCTGAAGGACACCTATCGAATGTATGTGGGCCACCACATATCTCACAGCTTTTAGGCATCTGCACCGCATTCATCGACATCAGATGTTATCGCAATCGCCTCACCAAAAGGGCCACTTGGGCATTCAAGGCAGCAATAGCATCTATTTCGTGGACTCCCACTGTTCTCCTCCCACTTGTCGACCTCTTTTCTGTGACATGGTTGTTAGTGACCATATCTTCTAATAACTCATGAGCGTCGTGGGCTGTTTTCCTCATGAATGCTCTACCTGCTGCTGCATCTATAATGGTTCTGGTTGTACCGCCACCGTCAGAAGATGTGGACCAAGTTCCACAACTCAATGCAATGGTGTGGGCACTTTCTCTGTAGATCTTTGAACATTTCCCAAGCTTCATATAAGGACTCTCCATCTGCTTGGTAGAAGTTGTTCAACTCCCCTCTCAGTTTTGCTGCTTTACACGGGGGGAAAGAACTTGGCTAGGAATTTCCGTGCCAGCTCTTGCCATGTAAAAATTGAATCGGCCGACAGGGAATTCAACCATACTTTTGCTCTGTCCCTGAGTGAGAAGGGAAATAGCCTCAATCTGACGGCATCATCAGTAACGCCGTTATATCTGAAAGTTGCACATAGCTCCAAGAAATTAGCTATGTGCATATGTGGATCCTCCGATGGCAGTCCTCCGAATTGCACTGCATCGTATCATGCTCGTAATCGCGGCTTTATCTCGAAGTTGTTGGCTCCTATTGCAGGGAGCCTAATGCATGTCTGTGCTCCATTCACTCTTGGCAGCACATAGTCTCCCAAACTTCTTTCTGGCTGGATTTGGACTCTCTCCTCCACGTCTATTGGCACTTGCCGAGGCATTCCTGGGTTAGGTTGATTTTCACCTAACCCTTCTCTCATCATGTTATTGTTTTGAGCACCGTCCATCTCTATCAAAGTTGCAATCCGTTGATTCTTTCTGTTCTGCTTACAGGTTTTCTCAATTTCTGGATTGAAGGGAACAAGAGTGTCTGCTCCTCTTCTCCTTCGCATAAACTGATTTCCTGAAGATCAAAAACAAACAACCAATCACGGTACCTCGAATTTTCTGAAAATAAAAAAAAACGTAAAAATTTAAAATAAAAAACGTAAAAATTAAAAACCAAATTAGAAATTAAAAAATAGATAAATTTGATATTGAACTATGCCTAATCCCCGGCAACGGCGCCAAAAACTTGATGCGCGAAAAGATGCACACACTTAAACGCAAGTGCACGTTATCGTGACAAGTAATATAGTCTTAGCAAGACCGAATATCGTCCACAAGGATTAGGGTTCAAGTACCAAATATCTATCTTTTGGTATCTATTTGGTAAATTGATATTTGATTTTGTGGTTTATAACTACGAATTATAAAGGCTAATTTAACTACATGAGTTTACTTCAGTTGTGATGAGAATAGGGCTTCCACGTCTCCTCACTATCCGCTTATGTTACTTATTAATGCAATAACTTATGGTCTTCTTCTTTTGGAGAAAGCAGGTTCACTAAATCGTTTTATACTCCCGTTAGGGTTATATAAACACTCAACCCCAATATTGCTCCTTTCTACCTTTCGGTGATAATGATGACTCTATAGGAGAATTAAGACTAAGAACCTAGTTAACCGTCACGCACAATGCGTAAAATTAGGGTTGTTAAGCCTCTCGTTAACGCTACATAAATAATTGAGGTATTTTCATCCCCAATCCAAGAATGTCTACCCAACTTACAACATATTCACAATCCCCTCCTTTCGGAGTCTGATTAGAAATCATATAGTGATAATTAGTTGTCAATTAACTACCAAGCATTCAATTTAATTATTGGATAGATCTCAACAAGAATAACCATAAGCATGCATTAAATCATAACATAAGTTTCTAGAGATTCAACATGGAAAGTTTATAGAGGAATTAGTTCCTAGCCATTGACATGACAAGAACTAATTCCATGTTCTTCATAAAACTGAAATAAAAACAAGAAAAGGAAAGGAAATTTACTAAACTATGGTCTCCAATCTCCAAGCAAGAAAGCCTAGTGTTGTGCAAGAAGGGGAACCCTTAAAAACTGCCTAGGGTTCTCCTTTTATAGGCTCCTAACCGCCTCAACTTTTCCTCGCAGTTCGCCCAAAATCCTTCGAAAACCTTATTTTTCCGCGTGCCGGCGCTGGCCAGCAGGCCATGCGCCGGAATTTCGCAATCCTCGGGTGACGGCACCGCGCCCCGATCTCTGCTGGGCACCGCGGCGCTGCACCTTCTGTAGCCTCTCGGATGTTTAGGCACCGCGGCCCTGCACCTGCTGACATGAGGCGCCGCGGCGCTGGGTCTTCTGCAGCCTCTGCGATAGCTGGCACCGCACCGCTTCGATCGCAGGAGGTGCCGCTACTGTCCGGTTTCGACCTCGTTCGCCACTTTCTCTGTTTTTAGCTCTGGAATCTCCTCTTTTGCCCTCTTTTAGCTCCTTTTCCGCCATTTGGCCATTTTAACCACTTTGACTCAAAAGAAAGGAAAACTATCCTAATACGACACTTATATGTGTAAAAAGGGACAAAAGATTAACTAAAACTGACTCAAAAAGTGTATATAAAATACACCGATCACGCTCTCAATTTATTGCTCCAAAATTACGAGGTGTAAAAATAACAAGGTCATATGCAAGAAATGTTAGTGTCACCCTAGTGGTAAAAAGCGAAAGAAATAACAAAGGAAGAGTTGGAAGTTGATACCATCAGAATGTATGGTTTCGTGGTGATAGAACTAATGCCAGAGTTAAAATAACACAGAGTTCTCCAACACTAAGTCAATCATGTGTCCTAAGTTTAACTAGACTATGAAACAAGATTAGAGCAGAGGTGTCTTGTTCTCTCCATTTGTTTCATCTAGATTCAATAAGGACGAATTTCGATACCAAATACATGGGTTGATGTGATAATGAGAAGTACAATAGCGCTATGTTTTGGCACAAAAACCTAATGATTGACATGGAAAGATATAGAATCTGAGGCCCAGAGTACTAGTGTATAAAATACAGATCCACACCTAAAGAAGATAACGTGGTATGAAGATAAAAACTCTGTTTGGGTTCGTGAGTATCGCTCCCCCGTAGTTGATAGTCAACAGATTTATAGAGTTGACCCCATTCTTTCCAAATGGAGCTATTCGCGCAGTTGAGGACTATGCTAGTTGTCTAGTGATAAGAGGTCGTAATATTCTAGGATATTTAACACTCTGTACCCCAAGTAGAAGGTCTCAGTGCAGTATAATTCCAAGATTATCTAAGGAAAGCTTAGGAGTGTAGAGCAAGCCCTTGTAGTTCACTCCCAGTCAGGTAGTCAGGCTTAGCGCATGATTTGGATGCTCGAAGATACGATACATGAATGTATTCTCGATCTATAAGAAGAATGGTATGATCGTCTACCCTATTATGAGATGAATATTATGGCGGTTATTACATTATCATTAAGATAGATTCTTATGAGACCTTGTATGGTCGGGGTTATAGATTTTCGATCAATTTATTTGATGTAAGAATATAAAGAGTTATTTAAACTTGTATTGGTTCTGTTATCCGTCGGAGTTGTGGAAGAAGAAACGTTCCTAATAGTAAATGTCAATAGTCCATGATTGCGAAAAGTCACCCGCCGGTGTGAGATGCTGAAATTTAAAGAAGGATGTTCATGATGGATATCCTTGAGGGCCTTACCCATAAAGGTGTAACAAAAATTCAGCTAGGAACGCCAGTTTAGCTCCAGATACATCAAACCATATAAGGTTACTTAAGGATTTAGCCAAGTGACCTTTACACTTGGGATTACCTCCGGAACCAGATGGACTTCACTCAGTTTTCAAACATCAATATCACCGAAGTATATAGGAAATATCTTTCGCATATTGCCTATTAAGAATGTTCATATTACTGAAGACCTGTCTTAAAAAGAGGTCTTGAATACAATCATTTATCACTAAGTCTAGAAGTTTCGGATTCATGAGATGGCATTCGTTAAAGTATTGTGGAAAAGTAAGGGCGTAAATGTAATGATATGGGCAACTTATAAAGGCATAAAATCTAGATATTCTCCCATAGTCTGGACATTAGGTTCACGTACAGTTCATGCGATACAATCCCCTTATTCCTACTCTATAGCAGTAAACTTGTACTGTATAAATGATGCTCATATCATAGATATGACAAACATATCTTAGAAGCCAAGATTTAGACAATTGAGGTGAGTTATGACTTACCCTTTTGAATACAGTGGTAGATAGACAATCATGTGAGGCCGATATGATATTATATTACTTTGGATGACCCTGTGTGGCACTTGTGTTGGTTTTAGCTACTTGGCAGGTTTTGGGATAGTCCTTTCTACAAAGGAAACTCTGCTGAATTTTTTCGAATTTTTAAAGTTAGGTTGTAAATTGATGACCTCAACATTCGAGGACGAATGTTTCTAAAGGCGGAAAGATATTATACCCCGTACTTTGAACATCATTTTCATCGTGGGTTAACTAATTAAGTTTAGTAAGTTTAAGATCCCATCACAAGGTTAACAAAGGTTTAGATGAGTGCTAAGTAGGTTTCGTAAGAGTTCGGGGATAAACGAATTAAAGAAAGTAAGTTCATTAAAATTCGGGGAGAACTAGGCAAAATTCTGGACAACATTTTGGCCCATACCTTTGGGGGTATATCTCTTAGATATAAGGAATTATGGAGTCCATATACTAACTAAATTCAAATTCATGGAGTAAAATTTCCAACTCAACAATCCGTTCATCAATCGGAGCTCTGTATAAACCGTTATGTATCTTTTAACAAAGGATGTATTGGCAAAATTAGAATGAGTTTGCGGCACCACATTTAGGTCACATTTGGGATGATTTTGTGTTGTTCAATGCCCAAGAACGCGAGGGACTTTCAGCGTAACATGTGGTGACTTGCGGCCGCAAGTGCCACTACAAACTCAAAGTGGTGGGGCGGTTCTATGACTTTATAACTCAATTAAGGCTTCATTTTAACTCCCAACACTTCCCAAACACCTCATAAGAGTTCTTATACCATCTAAGATCAGTCACATACCAAATTAAAGGGAACACCTCCATATATGATCTTTAAGAAGCTTGGAAATCCTCACTTCATGGCCAGACAAGTTGGAATTGTCTTGAAGATGTAAGAGAACTTGTTCTAAAGAACATTGTGGCTGGTGGAGGTAATATTATTCTACCCCTTATTGATCTTAAACTTGTTGTAGTTTGGTTGTTTATAATGGTAGAGATGATTGGGAGGAAATCATGCTAACCTCCGTGAAGAAGTTATTATTGTTTTTGGTTTGTTCTTGAGTAAAACTTGAAGATAATCATGGCAAAAAGTTGGAGCATGTATTGTTGTAGTTGTAGTTGTTATGGTTGTTGTTATTTATTTGTGTTGAAGAGAAAGTAGTATGTTGGTGGCTATAAACACCATAGTTTGAGAAACATGCCTTCTAGGTACTCGTTGGATGATCTGAGTGAATCGATTTATAGTTTGTTGATCTTATTTTCATCCAAACCTTATATATTGTGTAGATGATCACTCTTAAAATGTTCAAGGGTTCTAGAGGAATTGGTAACAAAATGACACATATATTTAAGGCTATTCCCCTCTTTCATACGCAGGACATCTAAAGTAGTTATTATTTTCGAAAAGAAACACTAAAGAATCATCCTAATCACATGTCAATCATCCCTTGTCGGAAGTAGTTTCGTTCCTATTATTGCATCTTTTGTTTATTGTTGATCTTCTTATTGAGATAATACTCCCTCTTTATGGAGTATCTCAAATCACAGTCTTGTATACTGACATGTTGTCATTGAAAAGTCCCAGAATAGATTGAACTAAAGTTAAGGGTTGAAAGTCGTGGTTACCTTCTAAGTCTAATTCTATTCACAAGTTGTTGTTCTTAATTAAACATACCATATTATATCAATATTGTACTCTATGTATTTTGTTTTTCTCTGAACTTTATAGACCTAAAAAAGAAGGGTTCCAAAGAGTTAATCGTTGAGTCGACCAAGAGTCATTTTAAAGCAAAGTTAAAGAGTTTATTAGTTTCAAAGAGGCAAAGAGCCATTGTTATCACAATATGGTATCCACACCACTGAACCTATGCCGGTGGGAAGTTCTATACAGAGATATATATTATTTACACAGCCATTGTGACCAGCGGGTGGAAAGTTGTACATGTATATTATACACACCGCATCGCGCTATAGTCAACTGGGTAGGCACTTATATATGTATCCATACAAACACCTCAGTGTATACCTGAGGGAAGTGACATATTACATCTCGAGTTATAAGCCGAGGGCGTAAACCAAAATTGCTATACCAAGAGTTTAGTACAGTTTTAGAGTTTCATTGTTAGTCCTATGTGGCATATAGGTTATCAGAGTATCAGTTTGATTTTATGCTTCTCTTTACATCTTATATTTTCATATTGCTATTCATGCTTTACATACCACTACATTTCATTCATATTGACGTCCCATTTGCTGGGGGAGCTGCATGTCATGCTGCAAATTCATATAGACCTCCCGAGTAGGAGCTTGTTGGGTTATGTGGATATACTGGTGAGCTTCATTTCATTCGAAGATACCAAGACAGAGTCATGAGCTATGGTACACGTATAGTTAATGGATTGGTAGGGGCCCTGTCCTAGGTATATCACAGTTATGTTTTTCATAGTCTTGTAGATTTGGTTGGCATATTCAGTTGATCTGTACGATGACCTCACTAGTCTTGTACCATATTTTATATAGTGTTTGGAGTTGTTGTACTCCACTTGTTATGACGTCTAGATGATGTCTTGTATATTAATATTGTTATGGCTATGTTGACCACAATTTCTACTCAGATTACAAGTTACGTTTCAGAGTGTACGCTCGGGCCAGTACGACACCGGGTGCCAACCAACTCCCTCCAGTTTGGAGTTTGACAGTAGGTCTGGGCTAATTCTTTACAACATCTATTTTCTAAAAATCAAATTTGACGCATTTGCCTGAAATCACATGGCCTAAGAATGCTACTGACTTTAGCCAAAATTAACACTTGAAAAATTTCGCAAAGACCTCGAGGTCCTAAACTGTCTACAACACTATTTTGAGTTGTCTGCATGATCAGTCTCACTATGGAAATGGACTAAAATATCATCAATGAATACAATGAAAAAAATGTCAAGATAATGCTTGAAGACCCTATTCATAAGATCCATGCATGCAACTAGGGAATTGGTCAATCCTAATGACATGACACAAAATTTGACTATAGCATGTTCTAAAGGTAGTTTTCAGAATATCATCTTCCTTAACTTTAAGCTGATGTTACCCTGAACTGAGGTCCATTTTCAAATAACACTAGGCACCTTGAAGTTGATCGAATAAGTAATCAATTTTGGGAAGATGATACTTGTTCTTAATGGTAACCTTGTTCAACTGCTGGTATACCAATCCTTCTTTTGAACAAACTAGATTGGTGCACCCCATGGTGAGACACTTGGTATAATAAATCCTTTATCAAGGAGATCTTTCAACTAGGATTTTAATTCCTTTAGTTATGATGGAGCATTCCTACATGGAATAATAGATATCGTCTTACTGCCGGTATGTAAATCAATTCCAAAGTCAATCTCCCTGTCGGGAGGGAATCTGGGAAGATCTTAAGGAAATACTTCTAGAAACTCATTGACAACTGGCACAGACTGGAGAGTTAGGGTCTGGGTATCTACATCCTTAACCCGAACTAGACGGTAAATATACCCCTTGTATATCATCCTTCTGTTTTTAAGATAGGAAATAAACCTACATATGGGTGTTATTGCATCACCCTCCCAATCTATGACAAGTTCACCAGGAAATTCGAAATTGACAATTTTGGTTCTACAACCTACCGTGGCATAACATGAAGACAACAATCCATGACCATGATTACAATGAAATCTACTATTTATAACTTTACCAAGTGAGCTACTGTATTGCAGTGATAGTTATTAACTGGACAACCCCTATAAATTCTTATAGCTATAACTTATTCTCTAACTGGGGTGGATACTTCAAAGGGTTCATGTAATTTTTCTTGTTCTATCCCAAAACTTTTAACAACAAAAGGGGTTACATATGATAGAGGGGATCTAAGATCTATAAAGGCGTAAATGTCATAAGTGAAAACCATTAATATATATTTGACAGCGTCTGTATGAGCCTCTTTATCCTGATGGCTGGATAAAACATATAGGTAGTTTGGACCTCCGCTTATGTTACCAGACTTGGCCGTACTACGCCCTGATTGGGCCTGAGAATTATGAGGAACTTTAGAATTTTCAGACCGAGCCACATTACCTCTTGCACCCTTCCTCACTGATGAATAGTCCATCTGAAAGTGACTTTTCTAACCACAACTATAATAGATATTCATACTAATGCGGAACTCCGTTGGGTGTCTCTTACCACACTTAACACAAATTGGGTTGCTGAAGGTGCTATGACCCAAGCTGGCCTGTGACTGGGAGCCTGATGCTCTGAAGTTCTACCTCTAATTATCATTCTTAAACTTTGGGTCTGGGGCACTAGCTAAAGATGAAGCAGGTCTGGATGACATGTTCTTGAAGAACTATCTGCTTCTACCTCTCCATGGCTGAAGTGACTTAAAGACTTTGGTCTCTTATTGAAATACCCATCCTTATCTTTCTGTAATGCTTCCTCTTCCTTTGTCCTGCTCTTATTACTCTATACAAAAGTAACCATCTTTCTAACAATCATATCTTTGTTCTTAGTAGATATGTTATCTACATCTTACAAATGAGGATCAAGACCATACACAAATTGCCTAACTCTGGCCCTCTGGAATCATATGTGGAGCATACTTTGCCAAAGAAAAAAGTGAAGATAGTACTCTTGCACACTCCTTCCATTCTTCTTAAGCTTCTCAAATTCTACGGCCTTTGTGTCCTTGACATCTATTGGCAAAAAATGCATCCGCAAACTCATCCCAAGTTGCAGGAGACATATCTTCCTCTCGGGACTGCTCCCATGACACATACCTGATGTTAGCAACAACCTATTGGTAAGCTCCCAACTTTGTTGCCTCTATTTTAGTAACACGCATAACATGAAAGATTTTCTGAAGCCCATCAATAAAATATTTGGAATCCTCTATCTTGTTGGACCCCGTGAACACCAGATGATCCATATGCAAAAACTCACAAATCCTAAAACTGGATGACTTTCCATTAGTTTCCGTACTTGGAGTCGTTCCCTGACAATAGGATTGAGCAGCCATAATCTAGGTGAACAGCTGAATAGCTCCCCTAATAACTGAATTAGTGGAACTGGGCCACAGAACTATAATACGAACCTCCACATGCCTTATGGTATTGGGTGGGGGTGTTGCACCTGAATGGCTCCATAAGCCTAAGTATCTTCCTCACAAGCAAAATTATTAGCAGCCCTCTTGCTTGTAGCTGATTTGTTTTTAGAAGTCATTTTCTGAAATACATAGCACGCATGAGTTAGAAGAATGTCCTAAAGGTATAACTCTAACTTCACGATCTAGAGTATGAATGATGTGAGATAATCCTAGATATCTTGGTGGTCAACTGTTTACATGTGTGGGTGCCTACATATATAAAAGAGACCCCACTGGATGCGATTTCATAGACTCCTAAGACACTTGAACCTAGGCTCTGATACTAAGTTTTTTAACGCCCCAAACTATGGCCTAGACAAAACACGACACTCGGTGCCTGACTGCATGTGACCGAGAAACCACATGGCTTTATAACTATTATGGGCATCAAAAGCATGCAATAATTATGGTTTAAAACTTATAAAGAATAACATTGAAAAGACATATAGTCTGAAATATAATAGAGAAAATATCTGAGTAAAATATGATAAGTCTGAAAATAATCATACTGATATGACTGATATGCTAAACTAGGCTAGTCTATGAAACCTCTGAAACATGAGTCTGAAAAACTATTTACTAGGAAAAGGCACTGGTATACCTCTACTATAAATCATAATCATGAAATTAAACAGACTAACACCCCGAATGAAATGTGGCTCATCAAATAACTGATACTGAAGCAATCTTAATGAGCAGATTCATTATCCTAAAACTCAATTGTTGCACCGTGAAGTGCAGGCCCCATGAAAAGGGACATTAGTACATTTGATTGTTTTGTATGTAAAACAAATAAAGGAATAAACAGACACATGAAATAATATAACATGAAACTGAACATGAACATGATCTGACATGAATAAAGCAACATGTATGAAACCTTGAAAAATCATATATCTATATATAGTGGGGAGATCAGTAGTATAACTGAAAACATGAAATCATCCCATGGGTATGTAGAGTCTGGTAGTTGTCCCGACTAGCAGAGCGCTTCCATATCTTGCTGGGGTATGAGACATGAACATGACATGCGATGATTCAATCAATAATCTAAAGGTATTGTCCTATGGGTGGAGCGACCCTTATCCAATGATGGCATACATAGTTTCAAGCTACTTGAGAGTTTTTGGTAATTTATGCAACTCCCAAAACATGTACTTAAAATAGTTAGCTTGTAAGCTCATAAATTTAATGAATGTAACTTGCAAAACATGGTTTGCAATTATAGTTTAACATGTGAATAAATATATCATATATTGCATAAATCATGAAAAACATATATAATTTCATGGGAACTGAGTAATGATAATAATAACTTGTACTTAAGAACTCATAGGATTCCAAGCATGCGTTCATGTATTTCGGACAAATTCATGACCATCATAATGACCATTAATGAATACAATTGACGGATTGTAATAGAGACATGACATAATATTATATGTAATTAGGGCTCTCATGATAATAGAATTAAAACCCTAAGTTATGGAATTTCATGATCTCATGGATAAATGTGGCGTGAGGAAGAATATGGATATTCCCACACATGGATGAAAGATCTACATACCTTGTTCGTTCCTAATCTTATGTTAAGAATATGAACTTTGAAGTAGGAACTCAAATCTTGAACCTTGGAACATCGAGATGGGTTCATCTTGAAAATCCTAGGTTATAAAAAATGATTTTCACTTAGGAATTGAATACACTTGATTAGAATCACGTGGAATTACATGAAAATGACTTACCTTGAGTTATGAGGGATGATGGAAGAAGATAGCTTTGTTATAGGGCTTGAAAGAATGAGAAATTCTGATTATTAGAACTAAGTTACATATTTATATTATTCAGTCCATCGTGACTTTTACAGTAAAAAAGGACAGACCGTCGAATTTTCTACGGTCTCAGAGGGGACTGTATAATTTTGTACGATCTAAATATCGAATCGTCACAAAACCCAAATTTCCAATGAGTGCTAAAAATTTGGGAGAATGTTACGGTTGAAAGACGAGACGTATAATTTTATACGGTTCGTAAAATCTACTAAGGTCCGTAAATTTCAAAAACTATTTTTACAATATATTTCGATTGTCCGTGAAATATTTTACGATCCGTATAAACTAGGTGTAGAATCTGACCTGCAGAACTGAAAGTGATTTTCAACTTTAACTTCTCCGTTTGTTTTTTTAGATTCCTAAATCATGAACAAGGCTTAGTTTAGAAGTACGAGGTATTATATTTTCACTGATGGCTCAAAGTCTATCTAATCAAACTAGATAACAAAACATACCTATTATCCAAATTTCTCCTCATGTTTCTATTTCAGAAGTACAAACAGTCATCCAGATCTAAAGCACATCCTCAATGGATGAAATACTTTATTACTATCAAAAAATCTGACTCTCTAACCCCTTATGGTCTAGTAAATTATATCAGCTATGATCACTTACCCTCAAAGTATCAGGCATTTATTACTGCAAGTTCCACTTAAATAGAACCAGCATCCTATACTGAAGTTGTTGTTGATCCAAGGTGGGTAGATGCCATGAATGCAGAAATTCAGGCACTACAAAACAACAACATATAAAGTAGTTTCTTTACTTGAAGGAAAGAAACAAATAGGCTGCAAATGGGTTTTTCAGAATAAAGTACAAGGATACAGGTGATATAAAAAGATTTAAGGCTAGACTTGTAGCCAAAGGCTACAGTCAGCAAAAGGGTATTGACTATCAGGAGACATTTTGTCCTATAGTCAAAATGGTCACTATAAGATCTGTTTTGTCTATTGATGCTATCAGGTATTGTCATATCCATCAAATGGATGTGTATAATGCCTCTATTCAAGGATACCTCTATGATGACATATTTATATATAGGGAATTACCTCAAGAATTTAAAATTCAGAAGGAGAAATGATTAGTTTGTAGGCTTCTTAAATTCTTGTATGGGCTAAAACAAGCACCAAGGCAATGAAACTCAAAGTTATTAGAGGTTGTGTTACACTTGGGATTTGCTCAGAGTCAGTATGATCACTCAGTTTATAAAAAAGATTGCAGATGAACTTGTTTTCATTCTTGTGTATGTTGATGGCATACATCACTAGCAGTAACCTTCAACTAATCAAGGAGACTAAATCAGCATTACATCAAACTTCCAAAATGAAGGATCTAAGAGAATTAAGGTATTTCTTTGGTATTGAATTTATTAGGCCCAAAATTGTTATATTTATGCATAAGAGGAAATCCACTCTAGAATTGATCTCTGAATTAGGATTAGGAGCGAATTATGATTAGGAGCAGCAAAGCAAGTGTTAACACCACTTGAAGCAAATATCAAACTGACTACAAAAGAAGTTGATGAATGTGTTGACGAGTCCATAAGAAAAGGGGAGAATCCAATAAGCAAGAGGGAGAATGATCCCTTAACAGATGTGGGCACATATCAGAAGATTATTGGATAGTTATTGTATTTAACAATTACAAGAGTTGGTATAATATTCAGTGTTTAGACATTAAGCCAGTTTCTCCATTAACCGAAAAAGTCTCATTTAGATGCAGCTATGAGAATAGTGAGATATGTTAAAGGCCAACCTGGTTACGAAATTCTTATATCAAGCAACAATAAAAAACATATCAATGTATTTTGTGATGCTGATTAGGCAGCATATCCAAACTCTAGAAAATCAGTATCTGGTTTCTTAGTCAAGCTAGGTGATTCCTTAATATATTGGAAATCCCATAAGCAAAGCACAGTATCAAGGAGCTCAGTTGAAGCTTAGTATATAATTCTAGCTTCAACAATAACTGATCTAACTTGGATCCTAGGAACGTTCAAAGAAATTGGGATTCAGATACTTTACTAGTTCAGGTTCATACTGATAGTAAAGCAGCAATGCAAATAACTATAAATTTAATATTTCACAAAAGAATAAAATACATCGAGATAAATTGTCATTTTAAGAGAAAAATATTAAAAAGGAATGATCAAGACAAAGTATGTGCCAACAGAAGATCAATAGGCTGATCTGCTAACTAAAGGGTTGATTAAAACTCATCATTTGTATCTATGTTCCAAGCTAGGTATATTTGATGTTTTTGTCCCACCTAGCTTGAAGGGAAGTATTGAGAATAATGTAAATTAGACTAGAAAGGTAGTTTAGTCTTTTCATAAAAGCAGGTAGTTAATTAATTCTTTAGTTGGTTAATATTAGTTGGTTAAATATCTCTGTGTCGTCAGATACAATTCATTCCAGTATTCAATGAATAAATTTCATTCTTCAAGAACTCATATTCTTCCTCTTCTTAGTGCTTCCTATTTCTTGTTTTTTTTTTTCCATAGACTCGATAATTACATAATTGGGTTATCCATAACTGCACGAGTTCAAATCTATCATTAGTTCTCAAACTTGACTATAAATCAATGCTTAAATCATCATTATTCACTTTCCTAAACCTAGGGATAAAACCCCTAATTCTACTTTAAAATTCCATAATTCAAAGGGCTAAATCTAGCTTAGATTCGTATATAATCACAAATATCATTGTATAATCGTTACACTGATATTATAATGTGGTTCCAAGTTGAATCCCTTTCCAAACCATGACTTAGATCTCTCAAAATTGAATTAGAATGAGAGAAATTTCATAATTACACTACAAGAAAAAGGACCTACGGTGACGGTTATTAACCGTCATCCCGGGGGTGCATGACGATTATTTTAAGTGTCATTGTAGCCGGTGTCACGAATTGATGACGGTTGTAAAAACTGTCACATCTTGTGACGGTTGTTGATGACGGTTATGTGTGACAGATAAAAACCGTCACACCTTTTGATTTGGAATTTGAATTTTTCCGCCAAATTCGTGTGACGGTTTTTGGCGACGGTTATATGTGACTGTTAAAAACAGTCACATCTTTGAATTTTGGATTTGAATATTTCCCTTCTTTTTTCAAATTTTGCTGCGAATTCTGTGTGACGATTTTTTGTGACGGTTGAAAACGGTCACATCTTTGCATTTCGGATCAGATTTTTAAATATTTAATAATAATTAAATAGATTTCTCGAATACGCATATTGTAACTAAAAACGTACATACTTTATAGCATTGTACAAATACACTAAATTGAATAACAAAAGTACAAATAATGCTATCAAATTCAACAAAATAACATAATATTATCTAAATAAACATCAAAAACCATAATATTGTCTGAATAATCCAAATACAAATATCTTTCAAACAGTTATGTTGCACGGAGAATCTTTGAGAAGTGTTGCGCCCACTCCATCCGGATCTCATCCAGCTCATCTTGTGAAAAACATTCTTTTCCATTATACTATCAAATACAATAGAAATAAGTTAAATTTTCTAATCATAATTAAGTTATTCCACACAAATTAATACATAAAGAAGATGTAATATTAGATAATATAATACTTACATCTTTTTTAAGCAAAGATAAGTGATTCATCAAGTCTTTCATGAAACGAAGCATGTAGTATCCACACTCGTATCTGAAAGGCTGTTGTGGTACCTTAATACAAAATAAACCCAAAAATTACTTAACAAACAAATTTGAATTTATAACATTACATACCAATTAAAAGCTTGAAACAATATATTACCTTAACGTTTTTCACCATTCTTGAAAAAACTCATTTTTGCTTACTTTTTTGAGCGGTATACATCAGCATAGCACTACAAACCATGACAAAAATTAGAACATGCTTGTCATTTTTCTTCCAATATAATATCTAATAATATTAAAATAAAAAGTCAATAATAACAAGTAAACGATACGTACTGTGTGATCATTTTGATCAAGTCTTGAGAGAGAGGAGTATTAAGTGAATCAAGGTAGTATACCTCAAATTTTGACACATAAAAAACAACCACTACCCAATGATTCCTACAAATAATGTATATTTAGTGTTTCTCAAAATAATTAAGACAAAAGAGACTTTAGATACAATATATATACATATAAAGAAAACAGAATTGACGTACTGGGGATTATATGGCATGAAGATGTATTGACCGTCTTTTGCTTTCATGAAACGATCACATAAACTTGCGGCCCTTTTCTTAGGTGGACTGTTTGGTTTACCTTTATCGTTTATATTTGCACACACCAAAGCAGGTAGCACAAACCCAAAAGGTCTCACTCTTCCTCTTCTTGACTGATTGTATTTCTCATGTAGTAGGGTACAATAGAAACACCACAAATCAGTAGAAAAACTGCACCAAAGAAAGTTGCAAAAACAGTAGAAACAACAGAGTAGATTAGATTAGAGGACGTACCAAATGTAAACCAAAATTTGGTTAGCACCTAACATATCCATTCTCAGCAACGCCTCACATTCATCCTTGCTAATAAAAGTTTTGATTGATTTGGCGGCCTAAAAAACATAATCATCCACAAGATATGTCATGACATATTCTGATGACATCCTTATATCCACAATGTCACCAAACATAGCAAGAATTTTATTATTTTGCCGGTGTTGCAACCCCACATGTCGTGTTTTTCTAATTGGATGTGGAAGATTTCCAATTTTATTCGGCCCCTTCTTCTTCTCTTTTTTATTTTCATTTTTCAAAACATCATCTTCTTCATTAAGCTCAACCAACTCACAATCTTCAAACTCCAACTGTTTTATTATGTTCGGTTGATGCACTTCATCAACCCCAATCAATTCATCTTTTTTTGGTGACTTTTCTTGGTCATCACCGTCGCTTTTATCATCATTCTTCTCAAGTTGAGGTGCATATGAACAACTACCCATATCCGAATGTCTACGGGTCGCTCCTCTAACTTGGCTCCTTAGTTCATTCAATTCTCTCTCCAAATTTAAAAGTCGTTTCTCTAGTATCCTTTCGCTTCCAACAATATCTGAAGATCCATCATAAATGTGAAAGTATAATATAGCAGTATAAAATTTACCTGTCCCTTGAATGTGTTCATTAATTGACAATTTTTTTATTGCTCTTGCAAGGATGTCATTCTTTCCCCGCACCTTCAATTTTCCCTCTACAACATCTTTTTTAATCTTTTCCTGTCAATACAAAAAAGTTAATTCAATATGTGGAATTAGAATGTTAATACAATAAATACAAGGAATTGAGAGATTACAATTTCGTTGACAACAAGCTCCACTTCAGGTTCGAATTTACCCTCTTTCGAAACCCCAGCTTGCTTCCAAAGCTCACTTCTATCAATCTCATCCTCTGAAATGACGGATTTAGAACACTATATATGCAAAAATCATGACATCACTAACCAAGTGCACAGTTAAATGAACAATTATATCAAAGAAAGATGAAGGACAACATTTTTCTAACAAGCACAAAGTTACAACAACATCATTCTGCAACTGATCCAATGTTGTAACATCAACAACTTTCACACATAAGCATTAAAAAAATGACATAACCTCATGACAACTTTTTTAACATGTTTATTCTTCAAACTCCTTAATGCAACCAACAAAAGTTGTTGCATTAATACATGACAGTCATGGGACTTCAATCCTTGAAGTTTCAGTTGCTTCATACAAACTAGGCTCTTAATGTTAGAAGAATATCCTTTCGGAAATTTAATATTTTTTAAACATCTACAAAAAGCTCTTTTCTCTTCCTTTGACAATGTAAAACATGCTGGAGGAAGCCAAGTCTTATTTTTTGCATTTACCCGTTGTGATAACTTTCCCATAATTTTCAAATCAGCAAGGTCCATCCTAGACTTCAAGCCATCTTTAGACTTACCCAGAATATGAAACAAAGTCCCATATAGACTCTCACACACATTCTTTTCAATGTGCATAACATCTAATTGGTGTCTCACAAGTAAGTGCTTCCAATACTTTAAGTTGTAGAATATTGATTTCTTCTTCCACCATGATCTACAATCCGAATCAGTCCCATATTTTCGCTTCTTCAAATTTTTCTTTCCCCGTGTATTGTCAACACATTCAACTAATTGTAATATTTTCTCACCATTCAACTGTACAGGGGCTATCTGCTCTTCTATTTTATTGTTAAAGGAAGATTTTTGGCCTCTGTATTGATGTCCTTCTAGAAGCCAACGACGATGATCAATATACACATTTTTCTTACAATATCGAAGTCTACATCCGGGAGTATCAACAACACAATATGGACATGCATAATAACCCTTAACTGTACACCCTGCTAGATTTCCATAGGCTGAAAAGTCATTTATAGTCCACATCAAGACATCCCGCAAATTGAAAAACTCTTTCTTGAAAGAGTCAAAACATTCGACCCCCTTTTCCCATAAGATTTGTAAATCATCTACTAAAGGTGCTAAGTAGACATCAATGTCATTTCCCGGTTGTTGTGGATCAGAAATTAGAATAGATAACATCATAAATTTCTTTTTCATACAAAGCCACGGGGGAAGGTTGTAGGTTGTAAGAACAACTGGCCAACAACTATATGAACTACTAAGGGAGCTATGTGGGTTGATTCCATCTGCTGATAAATCCAGATGTAGGTTCCTAGGGTCTTTTGCAAACTCAGGCCACTTCTCATCTATTAACTCCCAAGCTTTAGAATCTGCGGGATGACGAAGCTTCCCATCTTTGATCCTCTCATTTGCATGCCAAGCTAGGTCTTTGGATGTTTTAGAACACTGAAACATTCGACTAAACCTAGGAATAATAGGGAAGTACCACAAAACCTTGGATTAGATGGTACCCCTACTCTATCTTCTTCACTCCCATTTTTTATTTTTCCAGTTTTGCAAATTTTTTTCTATAAAGTATGCAATCACTAGGTCAAGCATGAATTTTAATATACTCCAACCCTAATGAAGTCATTATTTTCTTGGCATCATAAAAAGACATAGGCAATTCATTACCCTCTGGCAACATCTTGGATACAAGACTCAATATCTCAGAAAAGCTTTTATCAGATAAACCAAATTTACCCTTGATATTAAAAAGTTTAACTAAAGCACCCAACTTAGTGAAATTTGTGCATCCGGGATATATGGTTTCTCTGCTTCTTCAAGAAGCTCTTTAAAAGCTTTATTATCAGCACAATTATTAAAAGCATCAGTAACCATATCTACAGTGTCCTCATAAATGTAATCCTTGTAGTTAGACTCAAACTGGTCACATATTCTAGAGTCCATGTTTTTACACTTTTCTCCATGCCAAAATCAAATTGTATATTCACTATCTATCCCATTAAAGAACAAATGTTCAAATACAATTTTAACTAAGTGAAAAGACAAATTTCCACATTGAGTGCATGGACACCTAATAACATTACTGTCTAAAGCATTGGCTACATCAAATTGGATTTTTTTTTTTAACCCCTTTATCATATTCGAGTGATATTCGAGAACATTTCATCCAAGACTTATCCATCAAGGAACAATAATAACAACAATACCTGATACACAACAAAAGGGATGCAGAATATTATTCAACCACCTTAAAAGAAAACACAAACATAAATCTAAAGCAACTGAAAAGTAAAGACAATAGTTCAACGGAAGAAGGAAAAAACAGCTTAGGGTTTTTTTCTTCAATTTCATGTTACCAAGGAAGACAACCAACTTAGGGTTTTTTTTTTCTTCAATTTCATGTTACCAACAATCAATAACTTAGTATTCTGCTACATTTATAAAAAAAAAATGTAAGACAATGTAGAATGAACAGTAACTAAGACGAGTTAGAGTATTCTTACCAACTATTTGGGGGTGAAATCAACAACAATAGAAAAACACCAACAACAATCGAACAATGGAAGCTTTGGAATCATATTTTTGGAGGCGAAATCGAAGCTGAAATGGCGATGTTGTTTTGGCATGAAATGGCAGATGCAATGGAGATGTTTTCGGAGCATAAAAGGCGTGAAATCAAAGTGAATGGGAAGTGAAGGGAACACAGTGAAAGCAGGGAAGGGAAGGCAGGGTTTAAGGTTTTTATGGCTGCTTTTAACCCTATCAAAATTCGGCCCATAAATCAGAAATTCCGCTTCGGCACCCCTGCTGGCTGGAAACACGTATATCTCTATTGTATATCACTGTTAGACTTGTAAAAGACAACCGCTATGTATTCATGTATATCTATGAAAGAAATATGGTTTGCCAAGAATCAATCAACGCTTTCACATTCAAGTGCAGATGCCGCGTATAGAGGGATAGCCTTCTTAATAGGATAATGAAGCTCTAAAAGTAGATTTCGTAACCAACATGACTCAGAAACCACATTGGCTACCCCTCTATACTCGCCCTCTTCACTTGAACATGAAAGCGTTGATTGACGCTTGAAAGACCATGAGACCAAGTTATTACCTAAAAACATGCAATAGTCAGACGTAGACCATCTGGTGTCATGACAACCACCCTAATCAGCATCTGTATAAGAGACAGTGTAGACGTCGACGAAGGATACAAATGCAACCCATAATCAAGTGTTCCATGAATGTACCTAAGAATGCGTTTGAGCGCATTCATATGTTCAACTATGGGATCATGCATGAACAAACACACCTACTGTGCGACATATGTAATATCAGGTCACGTGAATGTCATATACTAAAGGATGCCTACAAGACTGCGATAACGGGTTGGATCCTCATAGGGAGAGCCAACTGCATCACCCAACTTGAGTTTAGTATCAACTGGAGTAAAAGTGGACTTACAGGATGACATCTCAGCCCTCTCAATGATCTCTGATGCATACTTCCTCTGTGATAAGAACAATCCACCTACATGACGAATGACAGCAATCCCCAAAAAGTAACTCAAGGGCCCCAAGTCCTTCATGGCAAACTCAGAACTGAGCATTATCAAGATAGACTTTCGCAAAGCATCAGAAGAGGCAGTCAAGATAATATCATCCACATATATTAGAATATAAGTCATCGAAGAACCGTGACGATGTATGAATAATGAATTATCAGACCTGCTGTGAGAAAACTCATAGTCGAAACATAATCAACAAACCTCTTATACCAAGCTCGTGGAGACTGCCTAATCTCATACAAGGACTTCTTCAACAAACAAACATAATTAAGATATCTAGTATCCCTAAACCCCAAGGGTTGATGCATATACACTGTCTCCTTGAGTTCACCATATAGGAAAACATTCTTCACATCTAGCTGATGAATGGACCATGATTTTGAAAGAGCCTAGCTGAGCACAGTGCGAATGGTAGCCGACTTGACCACTGGGCTGAATGTTTCACCATAATCCACATCAACCTGCTGAGTCTTTGTTGCGATATTTCTCTATGCTTACGCAAGTGTATGTAACGTTCAAGTAATAAAGATCCGTAAGACCGAGTTATCGTCCATAAATACTAATTTTTCAAGTACCGAATATCTAATCTATGGTATCTATTTGGTAACCGTAATTTTGTTCGAGAGTTTAAACTAAGAATTAAGACTAAGTAAAATGCAGAAAATAAACTAAGGATGATAGTACTTTGGGTTTAAAACAGTTATGATGGAAATAAGGTTTCCAATCTCCTCAACTATCCACTCTTTCACGTGTTAATGCAACGCTAATGATTCTTCTTCTTATTAAGATAACAGGTTAACTAACATGTTCTATATTCCGATCAGGATATATAAAAACTCAACCTTATGCAGAAACCTTCTATATTTTTATGATAGATTTTACCACACATGAGGATTAAGAACAATAACCTTAAATACTACACAAGTATCGGGGCCACGATTTTAACTTATGTCTAGACAACTACATCATATTCTAATCTCCCTTTTCAGATCTCGATTCAAAATCATATAAGGTATGACAATTAATGGTCAGTTAATTATCAAGCAATCAATACAATATTGAATAAATCTTAATATAGCTGAAGAAGAAATCAATAATTATGCATTAACTGTATGAAAGAGTTTCAAGTGATTCGACGGAAAACCCTAATAAAGAGATTAGCTCATAGACATTATCATTCTAAGAACTAAGACAAAATCCAACATAAACTGAAATCAAAATAAAAGAAAGAAAAATAACTTGAACAAAAGTTATCTCAAATCTTGTGTTGTAGCCTCTTTTCTTGCCTCCCAGAGTATGATGTAAAGTATGATAGGGTTTAGGGTTTTTATAACTGAGAAAAACCTCGCTTCAGACCCTTTTGCCTTTCCAAATTCGGCCCAGAAACTGAAAGTCCCGCGTCAGCGCCGTGGCCCTGCATCTGGCTCCATGGCGCCGAAATTCCTGCAGCTCTCTGAACTTCCAGCGCCATGGACCTGCGTTCTGGCGCCATGGAGCTACATGGCACTGTCAGCGAGAAATTCCAGATTTCGTCTGATTTTCTTCTATACTTCCTGGGACTCATTTGGTTTGATTTCTTGGCCCTTTATTATGCAATTTCATCCTCAAAGGTAGTATTTTCTCCTTTATGACCGATGTGACACAAAATAGAGAAAAACAACTCTAACACTATACTAAATGCAAAAGAAAAGAGTAAAATACTAACTAAAAAGGACTCAAAAGTGTATATAAAATACACTCAACAAAACCTCCAAACTTACACTTTACTGTCCCTCGAGTAAAGCACTAAACAAAAACAAAAATAAAACAAAAAACAAAGAACAAAAAAAAAACTCTATGAAATGGATCAAGTAGCTATAGCAGTGCTGCCTCAAAATTCATGGATGAAAACTGGGATAATATGTTAGAACATACATAACATGAATATTTAGCAATCCAGAATTTCAAGTTAGATATTTCGCAAATTCAATTAGATCATAATCACTGAGAATACAAACACCTAACCTATGCATGTCAATTTCATTCCATCTTTCCCAAAATTCTATAGACCTGTTTACTTGTTATTCTCCACTAATCATAGACATACATATTAAGGATCCCCAGGACTTTTAAGGGTTGTAATGTAGTCTTAGGCAGGGGTAGATAAAAGTTGGCAATTAGGTTCAATTTCGTACCATAAGCATTTTTCATTCAACTCTTTTTCCTTCTTTTTGACTTTCTTTTTAATCTCATACCTATTTTCTCCCCCTCTTTTCTTTTGAGAGAATGATATATTATAAATAACAAGCACCGCAAATTTAGGTTTTTGCATATTTTTCATTGGGGTGCATCAAATTTTGACTCTCTTTTTATTTCTTTTTCAACACGTTTCATCCCAAGAGTTTTCAATTAATACTTATGGCACAATCAAAGGAATCATAGGGTGTCAAACAAAGATAAAATTTTAGGCTCAAAGGGCTGACTAGTGATACAATTTATGGCAGGTAGGTAATGAATGGTAAGAAGGGCTATCAAAGAATGCCTGAATCATCTCCCTAACATGTACATCTTAACTATTTCACCTTAAATAACAAGAAAACAAATTTTCTAGACATTTTCAACCTTTCTTTCCATAATTGACACACATAGGATAAGAACAAATATCGCAAATAATTAGATATCATGAATTTTTGACATATCTAACTTAAGCACATAAATTTTTGCTTTCAATTTCATTACATTATCCCAATTAATTCACTCAATATCTTTAGCAACTACAACATACATGATCCATAAAAAACAATTATGACTCACAAACACATAAACAAACAAAAAGACCCAAAACAAACAACAAAACAAATAAAACCCCCCAAACTTAATCGACACATTGTCCTCAATGTGTAAAGACTAAAATTAAAGGGACAACTCACGGACACGAAAACAGCGGTCATAACGGAGGTCTGGGAGAAAGTTCTAGAAATTGCATAGGCATGGGACTCTCTGAACTTTTGGGCCACGACCCTGCAGATTGGCGCCGCGGCGCTGCAGCCAATTTTTCCCTTTTTCAACATTTTTGTCCCTTTTTCCACTTGGGGTCAGCTTCCAATCCACCTGTCATCTAAAAACATAAGACAAGAAACCAAGATCGTGAAACTGTTTAAGACAAAATAAAATAACTAAAACAAAAATTGAAATAACATAATTTAAAACATTGGGTTGCCTCCCAAGTAGCGCTGTCTTTAACGTCTTTTAGCCGGACGCAATTTTCTTACTCAATCAAGGGGGTAGATTATACCCTCCGCATATCCATTTTAGGATCATTCTCTTCCTCATTCTCCTCTTTTTCTTCACAGGGCTAGTTTCAGAAGAATTTACCATCTTGGCATCATTCACCATTTCCTTGGCCTTACTCACAGGTTCTACACTTTGCTTTAACGGTACCCCACGAGTATCAGTACTTGTGAGGCTTTTCTCAGTGATACCCTTGTCAGCTATCCCAATGGAAAAACATCTATCATTGACTTGAGGTTCAGTTGGTGGCTTGAAAACTTCGAATACCATTTCCTCATCTTGGACTCGGAGCTTTAACTCTCCCTTTTCAACATCAATCAGTGCCCTCCCTATGGCTAGAAATGGTCTCTCAAGGATCATGTGCATGTTTTCATCTTCCTCCATATAAAGAATGAGGAAATTAGCAGGAAGGATAAATTTACCCACTTTCACCAATACGTCTTCAATTATTCCTCGGGAATGCACAATTGAGCGATCTGCTAGTTGCAAAGTCATTGTTGTTGGCCTTGCTTCCCCCAAACCAAATCTTTTAAATGTAGAGAGGGGCGTAAGATTGATACTTACCCCCAAGTCACACAAAGCTTGCTTGCATGTCACTTTCCCTATAGTGCAAGGTAAGGTGAAACTCCCTGGATCTTTTAACTTTGGAGGAAGTCTCTTCTGTAAAATAGCACTGCACTCCTCTGTCAGCACCACTGTCTCATAGTCTGCCAATTTCCTCTTTTTAAAGAGGATATCCTTCATGAATTTGACATACGCTGGCATCTGCTCCAAGGCTTCAATGAAGGGAAAGTTAATGTGCAGTTTTTGAATACCTTTAAGAATTTCGAAAACTGCTTGCCTAGAGCCTTCTTCTGAAGTATTTGAGGGTAAAGAATTTTGTCTGTATATTCCCTCATGAATGCTGGTGGAGCTTTTTCTAAAATAGGGCGGTCATCAGTAACCCCCTCATTCTCTGCATCAACTATCTTCTCCACTTCATTCTCCTTTTTAACCGTTGGTTGGTGCAACTCGCTTCTAATCGCTTACTATTTATCGCCGACACCGACATCGCTTCCTCGGGTTCATCATCGTGTTTCTAGGGAGGTTTCTTGCGTCTGTCACTCAATTTTTCTCGCTAATCGCCCACCTGAGTCTCCAAGTTCCTAATAGATGATCTTGTTTCGGTCATGAAATGGATCTGAGAGTTGGTCAAGGTTGCAAATGAGGACCTGGTTTCAGCCATGAATTGAGTCAGGGAATTAGCCAAGGTAAACAATGTCTTTCTTATTTCATCTAGCTTTCGCGAGCCGTGGTGGCCGCCGTTGCTTTGGATCCGCCCTCGGCGAGCTGGATTGGTCTGTTGAAGTAGCTCCTGAAACTGAGGTTGCTGCCCTTGGTCATTCTTCCATGAAAAGTTGGGATGATTTCTCCACCCCTGATTATATGTGTTGGAGAATGCATTGTTGTAGGGCCTCTGAAAATTCCCAATTACCTGAACCTGCTCCATAGGAACATTATTTGGATCCACTGCTATGCACCTATCAAAAGTATGGAGACACCCACAAATCTCACAACTCACTGGTATTTGAATAGCTTTAACGGACATGGTGCTCTGCTGCAACTATTTTGTCAAAGTGGCCACCTGGGCAGTCAACGCAGTGATAGCATCTAACTCATGAACCTCAGCCACTTTCCTGCTGTTTGCTGATATTTCATCTGCCCCCTGGTGGTTGTTTGTGGCCATGTCTTCTAGTAAATCATGTGCCTCATTGACACTCTTTCTCATGAATGTTCCTCCTGCTGCAGCATCAATAATGGTACGAGTAGTACCACACAACCCATTGTAGAATATTTGGACCAACATCCACTTTTCAATCCCATGATGCGGGCACTTCCTATGTAAGTCTTTGAACCGCTCTCATGCATCATACAGTGATTCTTCCTCCAGATGATAAAAGTTATTCAATTCTCCTCTGAGCCTTGCCGTTTTGGATAGAGGGAAGAATTTGTCAAGAAACTTCTGTGCAAAGTCTTGCCATGTGGTAATGGAGTTCGCCTATAGTAAGTTCAACCAACTCTTTGCTCTATCCCTGAGTGAGAATGAGAAGAGTCTCAACCGAATGACATCATCAGTAACACCATTGTACTTAAAAGTTGCACACATCTCCAGGAAGTTTGCTAGATGCATATGGGGATCTTCATACGGTAATCTCCCAAACTGAACTGAGCCTTGAACTATGTGCAAGATTGCTGGTTTGATTTTAAAATTATTAGCTTACACAGTTGGAAGCCTGATACAAGTCTGCACCTCTGTAATTGTCGGCATCACATAGTCCCCTAAGCTCCTCTCTGCAGGATGCAGGACTTTTCTCATCACAGTCGGTAACTCATCATTCCCCACGTTGTTGTTTTGCTGATTTTCCATTGCTAAAGAATCAACAATTCTCTTGTATTTTCTGTTCTGTCTGCACAATCTTTCAATTTCAGGGTTCAAAGGGATAGGAATTTCTGCTCCTCTCCTACTTCGCATAAACGAATTTTGTGAAATTGATCAAAAACAACAAACAGATCACGACAAAATGTTCTAAAATAAAGATAATAATAAAAAATATAGAAAATAAAAACCAAATTAGAAATAAGATTAGCTAATTCGATATTAACAGTACTCCAGTCCCCAACAACGGCGCCAAAAACTTGTTGCGATATTTATCTATGCTTGCATAAGTGTACGTATCGTTCAAGTAATAAAGATCCGTAAGACCGAGCTATCGTCCATAAATACTGGTTTGTCAAGTATCGAATATCTAATCTATGGTATCTATTTGGTAACCGTAATTTTGTTCGAGAGTTTAAACTAAAAATTAAGACTAAGTAAAATGAAGAAAATAAACTAAGGATTATAGTACTTTGGGTTTAAAACAGTTATGATGGAAATAGGGCTTCCTGTCACGACCCGACCCCGGGGCCGCGACTGGTGCCCTACCGGGGCACCCCGTCAGGTAAACATCAGAGAATAGCAGCGGAACATACATAACACATAACCTGTATAAAGTAACCATCACTGGCAAGCTGATAAGGCTGCCTTCCATAAAAAGTATATTACTCAAAAGTACAACTTGTTCTTACAGCCCAAACCACAAATGTGACTACTGCACTTAGAATAATAATCGTGACGACGGCCCCGCCATACCCCCTGAATGTACAAAGGTCTACAACCTCAGGGAACCGTATTAAAAGACAAAGCCTCCGGAGAAATGGAGCTTTCCAAGATCTGACAGTGATCCTAAGAGTGCGGATCGCCAGTTACGCACTCAACTCGCGCATGAACGCACTTCGGGCGAGGTCGCATAACAGGTACCAAGTATGCGAAACTGAAAAATACTGAAAATACCTCATAAGTCTAAAATAACTGGAGACATGCGTGAAAATCAGTTTACAGAACACTGTGCCTTACCAACAACGAGAATAACAAGCATATACTATACTGCATGAAAATAGGAAGCTCATGATCAAAGCAAGGTCATCCGCCCCACAGTATCATCAAGCACTCCTACTCCTGGGACTATTTCACCCGCATGGGTCATGTGGACCCGCATGAGGTATTCCTCGCATAGGTTGTACTCACCCGCATGGGACTATTTCACCCGCATAAGCCTCAACGGACTCGCATGAGGTATTCCTCACATCGTGGGTAGCAAATCCACGGAACAGGTGGTATAACGATCTTGGGGATTTACCCCTCATTTATACTCTTACCCTAAAGAAGGTGGTATAACGATCTTGGGGACTTACCCCTCATTTATACTCTTACCCTTCATACTGCATGCCTCGAAATCCCTCATCGTAAGCATGTCCAAGGTGCATACCCGTAGAATCCCACATCACTGACGGTATGTCCAAGTAAACTCATAACAAGACAATGGAAGCATACCCGTGGAATCCCACATCACTGGCGGTACGTCCACGTAAACTCATAACAAGACAATGGAAGCATACCCGTGGAATCCTCCATCACTGACGGTACGTCCAAGTAACTCATAACTTCTTTAGACTTCCATTTCTTTCATCTATGTTTACCTCATTCAAGAAAAAAAAAACCAACTCTTAAACCTTTCATAAAGTTATTATAACCAACTCCCCATAAAGCCGTTATACTAACTTTATGCTTTAAAACTTTAGACATTCTTATCCTTTCATAAGGCCGTTATAACTAACTTCCCATAGAGCCGTTATAACTCCTTATATTTCAAACGATTTCGTTCTTTTATTGACCAAGAGACTTATACTTCAAATCAAATTTACACAATTTTCAAAATGCTTCAAGCCTCTTATCTTTGGAAAACAAGTTTCTTACCTTAAAAATTAGGTCTCTTATTCTTAGAATAGTTCAACACTCAATACTTTTACACCAAGTACTCTATACTTCTTCATGTCAAGAAATCCTTGTCTACCTTATTTAGGATAAACCATTCCTCAAGAACAAGTGGGCTAACTTCTTAACCCAACCAACTTAGACAATTTCTTAAAACAAGTCAAGTATAACAAATAGATTTACCTCATTTAAAACACGACGCTCACCGTACTATATAGTTATAACTACTCATGCTCAAGAGATAAGAAAGTTTCCACATACCTCTCCGGTCAATCCACTTGCTAAGTCCAAAATACCGCACGTAGTATGTCAGCCTATAATGACCATAATACGTTTATAAACCTCTAGTTCAATGTAAAATATTCCAAGTTTAAAGTCACTAAATCCTATGGAAAATTGGGCAGCATTTCCTTTGTTTCTACATACTTTGCCACCTTTTTCATGGCCGAATTCAACATCCAAACGTCACATTTAAGGCCCATCAATCCAAACAATTCAAAGGGGATTACACACCTAATCTTGGGTGTGTAAAATTCTGCCCCACAATGCATAACAACTAACTTAACAAGTTTACGGTAGTTTTTAGGCTACAACATGCTCACATAACCTTCTTAACCAATCTTTTTATATCCAAACCATATTTCTTACATGCAATGAATCTAAGAGCATTATTTACTACTACAAGTTCCTTCTTCTTCACATGCAACACCAATAACTAGTTACAAGAGAAGAATCTTTACCTTAGAGCTTTAGCCAAATTAATCCAACAAAATGCTAGCCTCTTCTTCCACAAACACCACAACAACAACTCCCACAAGCTTGCAAATAAGTTTCCTTCTTGCCACACTTTTCAGATTTTTCTCAAGCCTTGTGTTCTTCTTGATTTTCTAGAGAGAAGGGAGAGCTTCTAATCTTAGAGAGAGAGATGAATTTGAAGAATGACCAAGTAGTGCATGCAAAATCAGATGGGGGGGAGACACTTGTCACCCACCCATGGCCTCTTTAAAAGAAAATATCGATTTCTCGGTTTTCCGCGAAAGAACCCGCCTCGGCCGCAGCCTGCGCGGCGCTGAAACCCCTGCAACCCCTCAAGACTTCCGGCCGCGCCCGTGGCTCCCGGGTCCGAATTTTTCATGCCCGTCTGCGCACTGAACTTGTAACTTCCATAACTTTCTACTCCGATGTCCTATTGACGAACGGTTGGTTGCGTTGGAAACTAAACTCAACGAACTACACACTAGGCCTTTGAAACACCTACAAACTCTCAAGGTAACTGGACATACACCAACTCAAAGTTGACTAAAACCCCGTTCGAAACAATCCGTCAATCTATCTTTCGAAAATTTTAAGTCTTACTCCCTTTCGTACGCTCTCATACGCATGACCTGAACTACGGGGTGTAACATTCTCCCCCCATTAGAAACATTCATCCCCGAATGTTCTTTTGGAGCCAATCTACTATTCCTCGGTACATCCTCGTACTTTACACTAACGAAACTTCATTATGCCACATATGGTTCTAAGATATCGCACACGTATATCCATCCATCACTATCACCCAAGGAAACAGATCCCACGGGTGCATCAACGCTATTTTACTCCCATTCAAGGCCTAAAAGGATTCTCTTATCGTACTTCCAACCTACTTCTAGCATATATACATAACCTTAATATTATCCACTCATGACATTCCACCCTACAACAATCCCATCATGCATACTAATCTCTAAAGGGTCAAAGATATACCTGACGTCACATAGGCGGGTCAAGGAACCGCTAAGACTGAGAACTGCTACCACGACCGTTGCCGTGGCCTGCCGGTGTATGAACATCCTGCCTAGCCATTGAAGGTGAAGAACCCACAACTGATCCAATAGACTGCGCCATCCCACCAGTGCCACCTCTGGTCGGACAGTCTCTCGCCAAATGGCCCTGTTGGCCGCAAGCATAACAAGTTGTCGATCTAGTCCGACATTCCCCAAAATGAGATCTACCACAGTGACCACACCGAGGCAAAGGTGGCCTTCCCTGCATACTATCTTCGGATACCTGTGAACCTGCCGCCCCGGAGCCTTGACCTGCTCCTGAATATCCCTGGCGGTCAAACCACCCGCCGGAAGACCGGGAAGGGGCACTCTGCGTCGGCGAAAATTTAGACCCAACCTGCTGCTGAGGTTGTCCACTCTGAAAGCTATCCTGAAACCCCTCGCTGCCCCGCCTCGGCCGGGCCGACTCGCCGACTCACTCTCCCTGTCCTCAATTCCCTGTGCATACGCCTGCATCCTTGCAATATCCATACCTAGCTGAAGAGCCACTCCCAGACATGCAGTAACCATATAACAGTCTAGCCCCATCACATAGCGGTGAACTCTGTCCGCCATGTCCGCCATAATAGTGGGCGCATACCTGGCCAATGAATCAAACTCCAGGTTGTACTTCCTGATGGTCCTCCCATTCTGTCTCAATGCCAAGAACCTATCCAAGCGGGCTCTCCTCGCCTCGGGAGGCAAAAAGTGACCGAGGAAGGCTTCCGTGAACTCATCCCAAACAGCTAGAGGAGCACCCACACCCCTAGACAACACCCACGCCTCAAACCAATTCAACGCAATATCGCGCAACTGGTAAGAAGCTAACACAACGAACTCCATCTCCGAGGCCCTAAGCACCTGCATAGTCCTCCGCACCTGCCGAATGAACTCCTGAGGATCCTCCTCAGACCTCGACCCATAGAACTCGGGTGGATCACAACTCAGGAAATCCCGAATCCTTAAATCCGCTACAGGGTTAGCTACGGCCTCGCTGAGCCGCCTGCCACAATGCTAGTCAACAACCTGATCTGCTCTCCGTAATCCCTATACTCTACCCCTGGCTATGGAACTGGAGGCTCAGGTACCGCGGTCTCGATGGCCGACGCCGCTGCTCGAACTCGCTGAGGCCGCGACGTCGTGGAACTTCGCCGCCAAACATCATCTCCGTGAAAGATCGATCTGTGCCTCGTAGCCCTCTCAAGGCCCTACTTGCAGCTCTCAACCGCTTGCCCTTCTGGGCTCTGGTTGCCTTGCGTGGAGGCATAACTGGTACATAAGAAGAGGTCAGAGAGCATTCAACCTAATAGGACAGCTCTACTGCACGATCTCAGAGAGAGAAGAATGGAAAACAATCCTAAATATCCTGCAGCCTCCTGATTATAGATGTGGTGCACAACACACCGATAATCAAGACTCTACTAGACACGGTCTGTAGACACTTTCCGAGGACTAACTGCTCTGATACCACTTTTGTCACGACCCGACCCCGGGGCCGCGACTGGTGCCCTACCGGGGCACCCCGTCAGGTAAACATCAGAGAATAGCAGCGGAACATACATAACACATAACTTTTCTAACTCGTACCTGATGGTAACCAGACTGCAGGTCTATCTTGGAAAAACATCTCGCACCCTGCAGCTGGTCAAACAAATCATCAATCCTGGAGAGGGGATATCTGTTCTTGATAGTTACCTTGTTCAGCTGTCTGTAATCAATACACATACGCAGCGTCCCATCCTTCTTCTTTACAAATAACACTGGCGCTCCCCAGGGAGAAACACTTGGCCTGATAAAGCCTTTCTCCAGCAAATCTTTCAGCTAGTCCTTCAATTCCTTCAACTCGACAGGTGCCATCCTGTATGGCGGAATAGATATCGATCGAGTGTCTGGCGCCAAATCGATGCAAAACTCAATCTTCCTCTCAGGAGGGATACCCGGAAGCTCGTCTGGGAATACGTCTGGAAACTCTCTAACAACCGAATCGAAGGTCGGTATCTCACCTCGATGATCGAATACCCGAACCAAATGGTAAATATACCCCTTCCGTACCATCTTCCTAGACTTGAGGTAAGAAATAAACCTACCCCTCGGCGATGCAGTATTCCCCTTCCACTCGATAACCGGCTCACCGGGAAACCGAAACCGAACTAACCTCTCTCTACAGTCCACATTGGCATAGCAAGACACTAGCCAATCCATACCCATAATCATATCAAAGTCCGTCATATCCAACTCTATCAAGTCGGCTAGAGTCTGACGACTGTATATAGTCACTGGGCAAGCCTTATACACTCGCTCGACCACCACCGAATCACCTACTGGGGTAGCTACCTCAAAAGGTTTTATGAACTCGGGTTCTATCCCTATTCTACCAGCAATATGAGGAGATATATAGGACAAGGTAGAACCTGGGTCTATCAAAGCATAAACATCACAGCAAGAAACCGACAATGTACCTGTGACGACATCAGGTGACGCCTCCTGGTCCTGGCGGCTGGACATAGCATAAATGCGGTTCTGAGGACCGCTGGAACTGGAACCCCTGCCACGACCCCTGTCGCGGCCTGCATGCGGGCAATGTCCATGCCCGGCTGAAGAGCTACTCCCGTACAACTCTCTGCCAAATAGTCATTGAGCCCTGTGACGTAGCGGTGCACTCATGTCCTCCATATCTGCTACTAAAGTGGGTACATATCGAGCCAACGAGTCAAACTCGACGTTGTACTCCCGGACTGTCCGCCCACTCTGTCTCAATGTCAGAAATCTGTCGGTCCGTGCCCTCCTCATCTGCGGAGACAAGAAATGACCAAGAAATGCCGCCGAGAACTCGTCTCATACAGCTGGAAGCGCATGCTCCCCCCAGGACAGCTCCCATTAATCAAACCAGTCAACTGCGGTATCACACAGCCGATACGAACTCAATACAACCGACTCAGTATCCGAGGCCTTGATCACCCTCATAATCTGATGTAACTGTCGGATAAATTCCTGAGGATCATCCTCAGGCCTCGACCCATAAAACTCTGGTGGGCTGCAGCTCAAAAAGTTCCGAAGTCTCACGCTATCGGATGCCGAGGAACCACGGTACAATGGAACCGCTCTCGCTCGCCCTCACGCCTAGCAACTATCTCGCCAATAATCGCGCCATCTCTCAGTAGCCCATATCCTCTCGCTCCGTGCCGTAATCGAGGCTCGTACCGTAGTCTCGCTGCCGCAACTCCTCTTTGGGGTGATGGCGTCGCGGAACTGCGTCGCCACAAACATTATCTCCCGCACCTCTTGTGACACACACGAGAAAAAACCCGAAAATAAATTCACAATAAACAACCATAATGATATAAATAATCTAAGAAGGAGTAACACTATGACGGACAAGGCCCCGTCATGCCCCGAATGTACAAAACATCAACAACACTGGGGAGAACTATACCAAAAGTCGAGCCTCCAAGAAATAGAGCTCGACACTGAGTAAAAGATCCTAGGAATGAGGATATACCACCGCTTCCTTACTCAAGATTTAACGCAGGCCAGGAAGGGGGTCAGTACACAACGTACCAAGTATGTAAAACTGGAAAATACTGTAGTAATATCATAAGTCAAAAATAAGCTGGAGTCATAGATAAAAATCAATTTTCTTGCACTGTGCCTTACTAACAATGAGAGTAACAAGTATAAATCTTATAGCATAAAAATAGGAGGCTCACGATCAAAATAGGGTACCTCGCCCGTAGTATCATTAAGCAATCCTACTCCTGGGACTATTTCACCCGCATGGGTCCTGTGGACCCGCATGAGGTCATCCGCCTCGTCATGAGACTATTTCACCCGCATGGATCCTATGGACCCGCATGAGTACCATCGCCGTACTCGCATGGGACTATTTCACCCGCATGGATCCTGTGGTCCGGATCCGCATGAGTGCAAGCGCCGCACTCGCATCATGGGTAGCAAATCCATGGCATAAATAATAACCCGGGGTTTACCCCGTAATAATATAAATATATAACATAGCTCATCCGATTATCATACATAACATAAGCACTACCGGCCTATCATATCATACATAAGCACTACCGGCCTATCATATCATACATAAGCACTACCGGCCTATCATATCACAACATAAGCACTACCGGCCTATCATAACATAAGCACTACCGGCTTATCATAACATAAGCAAGTTAAGAAATCCCCTAACTTCTTATTAACATTATTAATATATCCTCACATTTTAGTATCCTAAGGCACTAACATGTCTTTTAATAGAAAAATCCGGGAATTCAACCCAAGTACCATGTACTTCTAACTTTTTAAGAAATAACTCTTTTTATACAAAAATTCCAAGATACTAATCACCATAGTATCAAGTTACGATTTCTTTTCAAGACAAGTCACATTTCCTTTTAGAAATATAATAGGCTTCTAAATCAAGTGACTTCATTTCCTTTAAAACCTTAGGCAACCAATGCCTAAAAATCAATTCACCTTTCTTAGTTTCAAATCCTTTACCCGTACTTGTTTTAATTAGAGTAAACCTTTCTTTGTGAACCTTTCAAGAAAACTAATATAACCAACTTCCCATAAAGTCATTATATTAGCGTTAACCCTTTGTCAAAAACATTTTCCCTAAATCCAAGGGACTTATACTTTTGAAATGAAACAAGTATTATATACTTTAAAACAAGTGAAAGATATCAAATCTTGTACGTCTACCGTACTACATAGGTACAACTACTCATGCTCAAGAGATAGGAAAGTTCCACATACCTCTTCGGTTAATCCACTTGCTAAGTCCGAAATACCGCACGTAATATGTCAACCTATAATGACCATAATACGTTTATTAACCCCTAATTTCAATGTAGAAATATTCCAAGTTCAAGTTACTAATTCCTAAGGAAATTTGGGCAGCATTTCCTTTGTTTCTACATACTTTGCCACCTTTTTCAAGGCCGAATTCAATATCCAAACGCCACATTTAAGGCCCAACAATCCCACATTTCAAAGGGGATTACACAACCAAACTTAGGTGTGTAAAATTCTGCCCCAATAGGTAAAACAAAACACTTAACAATTTTAAAGTAGTTTGTAGGCTACAACATGCTCATAATATCTCTTTAACCAATCTTTCCTATCCAAACCATTTTTCTTACATGCAATGATTCTAAGAGCATTATTTACTACTACAAATTCCTTATTTTTCACATGCAACACCAATAACTAGCTACAAGAGAAGAAATGTTACCTTTGGAGCTTTAGCCAAAACTATTCCAATAATTTTGCTAGCCTCCTTTTCAATAATACCACCACAATAACCTCCACAAGCTTGAAAATAACTTTCCTTCTTAACACCCTTTTCAGATTTTCCTTAAGCTTGGAGTTTTTCTTGATTTTCTAGAGAGAAGGGAGAGCTTTTTAGCTTAGAGAGAGAGAGAGAGAGATGAAAGATGAAAGATGACCAAGTCTTCAAGACTTGGTCAATATAAGGTATGCAACATTTCAGATGGGGGGGGGGGACACTTTTCACCCACCCATGACCTTTTTTAAAACAAAACAGTGCAGAAATTTCCACTAACTTTCGCAGATCCCGCCACACGCGCCTGCAGGCCGCGCTAAACTTCGCCGCTTTCTTAGGACTTTCCGCGCCATGCCTGCTTTCCGGCCATGGCGCTGAAACTTCAGCGACCACTCAGATCTTCCGGCGCTGCGGCCCTACAATCACCCGCCTTGGCGCCGCTGCCTCGCTCAGCGCGCTGAGGCCCCCGATCATGTCCGCACTAACCACGGGGTATATCATTCTCCCCCCTTAGAAACATTCATCCCGAATGTTCCTTCTAGGCTTACTCGAATCACAAATCGACGTAGACGCTCTTAACTACTCTTTTGCAAATAAAGACGCTCCTCACGGCCACAACAATACTTAAGCACAATTGTTAAATCAAAACTAACAAGCAGGAAAGTGGGTTACCTGGAGGTGTAGGGAATAAGTGAGGATATTTCTTCATCATGTCCTCCTCCGCTTCCCACGTCATCTCTTCCCTGTTCTCGTTCCGCCATAAGACCTTGACGGAAGCCACATCCTTTGTCCGAAGTCATCTAACCTGACGATCGAGTATCGCTATGGGACTCTCCTCATACGATAACTCCTCTGTCACCTGAACATCATGAATCGGGTGCACTCTAGATGGATCTCCATTACATTTCCGAAACATAGACACATGGAAAACTGGATGTACCGCCTCCAAATCGGACGGCAGATCTAACTCATAGGCAACCTTGCCTACCTTACGGATAATCTGATAAGGCCCAATGTACCTTGGGCTAAGTTTCCCCGTCTTCCCAAATCTCATCACACCCTTCATGGGTGATATCTTCAGGAAGACCCAATCATCTACCTCAAACTCCGTGTCGACGCCGATGATCCGCATACGACTGGCCGACTACGAAATGACAATAACCGCCTCGGATAAGCTTCACCTTATCCATCGTCGTACCAAGTCCGCCCGACTAGCCGAGCTTCTCCCACCTCAAACCAACCTATCGGTGACCTACACTTCCTCCCATATAAGGCCTCATAAGGCGCCATCCGATACTTGGAATGGTAGCCGTTGTTATAAGCAAACTCCACAAGAGGCAACCGATCCTCCCAATACCCTCGAAATCAATAACACAAGCCCGCAGATATCCTCGTGTTCGGATAGTGCGCTCGGCCGTCCGTCGCTACCGAGGGTGAAATGCGATCGAGACTCACTGTGTCCCTAATCCTTTCAAAAGACCTCCGTAAGTTAGCCGAGAACCGGGCTCTCTATTCGATATAATCGACACCGACTCGCGCTCACAATCTCTCTAATATATAATCTGCATAGTCCTCAACCGAGAACGCTGCTCGATCGAAGAAAATGGGTTGATTTCGCCACCGCCGACAATCACCCAAATGGAATCATGCTTCCTCCGTGGTAGGTAGCCCCGTAATAAAATCCATATTTATCACCTCCCACTTCCAAGTCGGAATATCAATAGCATGCAATATCCCACCGGGCTTCTGGTGCTCAATCTTGACTCCGACAATTAGGACATCAGGCAACAAAACTCGCCACGCCCTCTTCGTGCCATCCCACCAATACACACACGAGGTCATGGTACATCTTAGTCGACCCGGGTGAATAGAATAATGAGCACCGTGTGCCTCCCAAAATCACGACGAAGTCCCGCCACATCGGAACACACAATCGGCCTCAAACCTTAGCACCCCATCAGCGCCACCTCAAATAGACTCTTCTCTCGGCGGCATCTCGATACGCATCATAATCGGATCCTCATCTGTCGCTCTTCACCTTCCTCGACGATGGAAGACTGCAACCTCTCGAACCCGAACTCCATCACTATCGAATCAAACAAACGAACCCCAAGGCTCGCTTAGCCGATTTAATCTCTCGGACCATATCCTTTTTCCCGGTACATCGGATAGACTACCCATCGACCGCGACTGGCGGCATCTGCAACTACATTGGCCTTCCCTGGGTGGTATAGAATATCAATATCATAATCCTTAAGCAGCTCCAACCACCGTCTCTGTCGCAAGTTCAGCTCCCTCTGGCTGAAGATATACTGGAGGCTCTTGTGGTCTGTGTAAATATCCACATGAACCCCATACAAATAGTGTCTCCAGATCTTCAAGGCATGAATCACTGCTGCCAACTCTAAGTCATGTGTGGGATAGTTCTTCTCATGCTTCTTAATCTGTCGAGATGCGTAAGCTATAACCTTGCCGTGCTGCATCAGCACGCACCCAAGCCCGACACCCGACGCATCACAATAAACCACATATCCGTCCAAACCCTCAGGAAGAGTAAGAATCAAGGCGATGCCAACTTCTCCTTCAAGAATCAAAACTCTCCTCACAAGCATCCGCCCACCAAATATAGCCGCTACGAGTCAACCTAGTCAAAGGCGCCGACATGGAAGCAAACTTCTCCACAAACCTCCGATAATAACTCGCAAGGCCCAAAGCCGCGCACTCCGTCGTGTAGTGGTGCGGGCCAAGTCTTGATCGCTTCAATCTTAGTCAGACAACTCAATACCATCTAGATAACATGCCCTAAGAAAGCCATCAAGCCACCAAAACTCGCATTTCAAAACTTGGCATACAATCGCCGGCCCTCGAGGACTCTAACACCGCCTCAAATGACCAGATGCTCGCTCTGCGGCGTGAATACACCAAGATATCATCAATGAAAAATATAAAGAACATATCCAAGAATGGCCTGAACACCCTATTCATCAAATCCATGAATACCGCTGGAGCGTTGGTCAATCCGAAAGACATCACCCTGAACTCATAGTGCCCATACCGGGTCCTGAATGCAGTCTTTGGGATATCCGCCTCTCTAACTCGTACCTGATGGTAACCAGATCGCAGGTCTATCTTGGAAAAGCATCTCGCACCCTGCAACTGGTCAAACAAATCATCAATCCTGGGGAGGGGATATCTGTTCTTGATAGTTACCTTGTTCAGCTGCCTGTAATCAATACACATACGCAGCGTCCCATCCTTCTTCTTTACAAATAACACTGGCGCTCCCCAGGGAGAAACACTTGGCCTGATAAAGCCTTTCTCCAGCAAATCTTTCAGCTGGTCCTTCAATTCCTTCAACTCGGCAGGTGCCATCCTGTATGGCGGAATAGATATCAGTCGAGTGTCTGGTGCCAAATCGATGCAAAACTCAATCTCCCTCTCAGGAGGGATACCCGGAAGCTCGTCTGGGAATACGTCTAGAAACTCTCTAACAACCGGAACTGACTGAAGATCCGATATCTCAGCCCCAGTATCGAATACCCGAACCAAATGGTAAATATACCCCTTCCGTACCATCTTCCTAGCCTTGAGGTAAGAAATAAACCTACCTCTACGATGCAAGATTCCCTTCCACTCGATAACGGCCACCGAAACCGGAACCGAACTAACCTCTCTCTACAGTCCACATTGGCATAGCAAGACGATAGCCAATCCATACCCATAATTACATCAAAGTCCGTCATATCCAACTCTATCAAGTCGGCTAGAGTCTGACGACTGTATATAGTCACTGGTCAAGCCTTATACACTCGCTCGGCCACCACCGAATCACCTACTGGGGTAGCTACCTCAAAAGGTTTTATGGACTCGTTCTATCCTATTCTACCAAAGAATATGAGGAGATATATAGGACAAGGTAGAACACGGGTCTATCAAAGCATAAACATCACAAAGAAGAAACCGACAATGTACTGGCGATTTACATCGTGACGCCCCGGTCCCGGGCGGCCGACATAGCATAAATGCGTGATCGAGGACCGCTGAATCGAACCCCGCCACGACTTCGCCGCGCTCGCATGCTGGCAATGTCCATGCCCGGCCAAGAGCTACTCCCGCATAAACTCTCGCCAAATAGTCATTGAGCCTCGTGACGTAGCGGTGCACTCGCCCTCCATATCTCGCTACTAAAGTGGGTACATATCGAGCCAACGAGTCAAACTCGACGTTGTACTCGACCGCCCGCCCACTCGTCTCAATGTCGAAATTGCGCCCGCGTTCTCCTCATCTGCGGAGGCAAGAAATGACCAAGAAATGCCGCGAGAACTCGCCCCATACACCGAAGCGCATGCTCCCCGACAGCTCCCATGAATCAAACCACCAATCTGCGGTATCACGCACCGATGCGAACTCAATACAACCGACTCGATCCGTGGCCTTGATCACCTCATAATCCGTCAGAATCGCCGGATAAATTCTCGAGGATCATCCTCGTGCCTCGACCCATAGAACTCGGGGCTGCAGCCAAAAGTCCGAAGTCTCACGCTATCGGATTCGGGAGGAACCACGGGTAAAACCGAACCGCGTCTCGCTCGCCCTCATGCCTAGCCACTATCCTGGCCAATAACTGGGCCATCTCCTTGTAGCCCATATCCTCTCGCTCGGGTTGTGTAATCGAGGCTCGTGTACCGTAGTCTCGATGGCCGCTGGCCGCTTCCGACTCTTTGGGGTTGACGACGTCGCGGAACTCGTCGCCCTAAACATTATCTTTGGTAAGGACTGGGCCTGTGCCCGGGTAACCCTCGGTGTCCTACTAGTAGTTCCCTCCGCTGCCTTGCCCTTCTGGGCCGCGGTTGCCTTGCGTGGAGACATAACTGTTACATACAAAATTCACGTCAGAGGGAAGTTCAACCTATAACACGGCTCTATTGCACGATCTTTAGAGTGAAATAAATGGAAACCAATCCTAAATATCCTGCAGCCTCCTGATTATAGATGTGGTGCACAACACACCGATAATCAAGACTCTACTAGATACGGCCTGTAGACCCTTTCCGAGGATTAACTGCTCTGATACCACTTTTGTCACGACCCGACCCAGGATCCCTGACCGGTGCCTTAACCCGGGCACCCTTGTGACACAACATCAGAGAAAACCAGCGGAATATAAACTCACAATAAACAACCATAATGATATAAATAGTCTAGCCCAAAATGGCAACCCCAAAAGTACATAAAACCAATGCTACATCCTTAAACAAACCAAGTTATGACAAGACTACAGTGCCTCTAAGAAGGAGTAACACTATGACGGACAGGCCCCGCCATGCCCCGAATGTACAAAACATCAACAACACGTGGAGAACCATACCAAAAGTCGAGCCTCCAAGAAATGGAGCTTCGACACTGAGTAAAAGATCCTAGGAATGAGGATCTACCACCGCTTCCCTTACTCGCAGATAACGCAGCCCCCGAGGAAGGGGGTCAGTACACAACGTACCAAGTATGTAAAACTGGAAAATATTGTAGTAATATCATAAGTAAAAAATAAGCTGGAGTCATAGATAAAAATCAATTTTCCTTGCACTGTGCCTTACTAACAATGAGAGTAACAAGTATAAATCTTATAGCATAAAAATAGGAGGCTCACGATCAAAACAGGGTACCTCGCCCGTAGTATCATTAAGCAATCCTACTCCTGGGACTATTTCACCTGCATGGGTCCTGTGGACCCGCATGAGGTCATCCGCCTCGTCATGGGACTATTTCACCCGCATGGATCATGTGGACCCGCATGAGTACCATCGCCGTACTCGCATGGGACTATTTCACCCGCATGGATCCTGTGGTCCGGATCCGCATGAGTGCAAGCGCCGCACTCGCATCATGGGTAGCAAATCCATGGCATAAATAATAACCCGGGGTTTACCCCGTAATAATATAAATATATAACATAGCTCATCCGGCTATCATACATAACATAAGCACTACCGGCCTATCATATCATACATAAGCACTACCGGCCTATCATATCATACATAAGCACTACCGGCCTATCATATCACAACATAAGCACTACCGGCCTATCATAACATAAGCACTACCGGCTTATCATAACATAAGCAAGTTAAGAAATCCCCTAACTTCTTATTAACATTATTAATATATCCTCACATTTTAGTATCCTAAGGCACTAACATGTCTTTTAATAGAAAAATCCGGGAATTCAACCCAAGTACCATGTACTTCAAACTTTTTAAGAAATAACTCTTTTTATACAAAAATTCCAAGATACTAATCACCATAGTATCAAGTTACGATTTCTTTTCAAGACAAGTCACATTTCCTTTTAGAAATATAATAGGCTTCTAAATCAAGTGACTTCATTTCCTTTAAAACCTTAGGCAACCAATGCCTAAAAATCAATTCACCTTTCTTAGTTTCAAATCCTTTACCCGTACTTGTTTTAATTAGAGTAAACCTTTCTTTGTGAACCTTTCAAGAAAACTAATATAACCAACTTCCCATAAAGTCATTATATTAGCGTTAACCCTTTGTCAAAAACATTTTCCCTAAATCCAAGGGACTTATACTTTTGAAATGAAACAAGTATCATATACTTTAAAACAAGTGAAAGATATCAAATCTTGTACGTCTACCGTACTACATAGGTACAACTACTCATGCTCAAGAGATAGGAAAGTTCCACATACCTCTTCGGTTAATCCACTTGCTAAGTCCGAAATACCGCACGTAATATGTCAACCTATAATGACCATAATACGTTTATTAACCCCTAATTTCAATGTAGAAATATTCCAAGTTCAAGTTACTAATTCCTAAGGAAATTTGGGCAGCATTTCCTTTGTTTCTACATACTTTGCCACCTTTTTCAAGGCCGAATTCAATATCCAAACGCCACATTTAAGGCCCAACAATCCCACATTTCAAAGGGGATTACACAACCAAACTTAGGTGTGTAAAATTCTGCCCCAATAGGTAAAACAATACACTTAACAATTCTAAAGTAGTTTGTAGGCTACAACATGCTCATAATATCTCTTTAACCAATTTTTCCTATCCAAACCATTTTTCTTATATGCAATGATTCTAAGAGCATTATTTACTACTACAAATTCCTTATTCTTCACATGCAACACCAATAACTAGCTACAAGAGAAGAAATGTTACCTTTGGAGCTTTAGCCAAAACTATTCCAACAATTTTGCTAGCCTCCTTTTCAAGAATACCACCACAATAACCTCCACAAGCTTGCAAATAACTTTCCTTCTTAACACCCTTTTCAGATTTTCCTTAAGCTTGGAGTTTCTCTTGATTTTCTAGAGAGAAGGGAGAGCTTTTTAGCTTAGAGAGAGAGAGAGAGATAGAGAGAGATGAAAGATGACCAAGTCTTCAAGACTTGGTCAATATAAGGCATGCAACATTTAAGATGGGGGGGGGGGGGACACTTGTCACCCACCCATGACCTCTTTTAAAACAAAAATGCAGTAAATTTCCACTAACTTTCGCAGATCCGCCTAAGGCCATGCCTCGCAGCCGGGCGCTGAAACTCCTGCCGCCTTCTTAGGACTTTTCCGCGCGCCCTCGCTTCGGCGCGGCACTGAAACTTCAGCGACTCATCAGATCTTACGGCGCTGCTCGTTCCGGCTGCGCCCTACAATCACCCGCCTGGCGCTGCCTCGCTGCGCAGCGGGCGCTGAGGCCCCTGACCCGAACCACGGGGTATAACACAAAATCAGATGGGGGGGGGGGACACTTGTCACCCACCCATGGCCTCTTTAAAAGAAAATATCGATTTCGCTTTTTCCGGACAGAAACCGCCTCGGCGCGCTCAGATCCTCGCGCGCAATGAAACCCTCGCAACCCTCAAGACTTCCGCCTGCGCCTCGCTTCCGACGTCGCGGCCCTGTGGCTCCTGTCCGAATTTTTCATGCCCGTCTGCGCACTGAACTTATAACTTCCATAACTTTCTACTCCGATGTCCTATCGACGAACGGTTGGTTACGTTGGAACCTAAACTCAACGAACTACACACTAGGCCTTTGAAACACCTACAAACTCTCAAGGTAACTGGGCATATACCAACTCAAAGTTGACTAAAAACCCGTTCGAAACAATCCGTCAACCTATCTTTCAAAAAATTTAAGTCTTACTCCCTTTCGTACGCTCTCATACGCATGACCTGAACTACGGGGTGTAACACTTCCAATCTCCTCAACTATCCACTCTTTCACGTGTTAATGCAACGCTAATGATTCTTCTTCTTATTAAGATAGCAGGTTAACTAACATGTTCTATATTCCGATTAGGATATATAAAAACTCAACCTTATGCAGAAACCTTCTATATTTCTATGATAGATTTTACCACACATGAGGATTAAGAACAATAACCTTAAATACTACACAAGTATTTGGGTACTTTCGTCCACGATTTTAACCTATGTCTAGATAACTACAGCATATTCAAATCTCCCTTTTCAGATCTCGATTCAAAATCATATAAGTTATGACAATTAATGGTCAGTTAATTATCAAGCAATCAATACAATATTGAATAGATCTTAATATAGCTGAAGAAGAAATCAATAATTATGCGTTAACTGTATGAAAGAGTTTCAAATGATTCGACGGAAAACCCTAATAAAGAGATTAGCTCCTAGAAATTGTCATTCTAAGAACTAATACAAAATCCAACATAAATTGAAATTAAAATAAAGGAAAGAAAAAGAACTTGAACAAAAGTTGTCTCCAATCTTGTGTTGTAGCCACTTTTCTTGCCTCCCAATGTATGATGTAATGTATGATAGGTTTTAGGGTTTTTATATCTGAGAAAAACCTCGCTTCAGACCCTTTTCCCTTCCAAATTCGGTTTAGAAACTGAAAATCCCGCGTCGGCGCCGTGGCCCTTCATTCTGGCACCATAGTGCCGAAATTCCTGCAGTTCTCTGAACTTCCAGCGCCATGGCCGTGCGTTCTGGTGCATTGGCGCTGCATGGCGATGTCAGCGAGAAATTCCAAATTTCGTCTGATTTTCTTCTATTCTTCCCGGGACTCCTTTGGTTTGATTTCTTGGCCCTTTTATTATGCAATTTCATCCTCAAAGGTAGTATTTTCTCCTTTATGATCGCTGTGACACAAAATAGAGAAAAACAACCCTAACACTATACTAAATGCAAAAGAAAAGAGTAAAATACTAACTAAAAAAGAATCAAAAGTGTATATAAAATACACTCAACAGTCTTACCATCACCTACAAGACGAGTCTTATGCCTTGAAAATGAATCATCAGAATTTTCCTAATGAGCAAAGATCCACATAGACCAAATAATATTAACACCAGATGGACGGGGCACCAACTCCTACGTTTTATTATCAATAAGAGCATTATATTCATCGGTCATGACAATTTTTCAATTAGGGTCATTTAAGGCAGACACATGATTACCGAGTAAGGGTGATTTAAGGACATTAGATTTCAAATTAAAATGTCTTTTTGATTTAAAAATACTCTGTTGACTGCGAGTGACTGGACCATGACTCTGTTTTGGATTGGGTGAATTTTGGGAATTTTTAGAATTTTCTGAAATTACTGTCGAAGGCGCCGAGGCCTAGGGTCGCGACGCCTGATGAACAATGCTCTCTGAAGTTTTGGCGCAGTGGCGCATCCCCGAAGGGACGTGGCGCTGACGACGATGAAAAATTATTTTGGTTACTAGAGATTGGAGTCGTGGCGCTGACGACGGTGGTTCTGAAACTTGGTTAATGCCTGATAGGCGCCGCGGCGCTGGAGATGAACTTTGTGACAGATCTGAAAAATGACAGAGAATATAGGGGGAGATAGCATCATCCAAAAAATCATACGAACTAGGCATGAGTTTTTCTACTTTAGAGAAAGGGAATTGGGTTTCATCAAACAGAACATGAAGACTAATGATGATTCGTTTAGAAGACAAATAAAAGTATTTAACCACAGTGATTTGACGAATAACCCAAAAATACACAAGTAGTAGAACGTGCTTGAAGTTTGTTGATCGTGGTGGATGGAAATAGTGGATAACATAAGCATCTGAAGACCCTAAGGTGAGAATACGAAGGAGACTTATTGTATAATATTTGAAGAGGGGAATAATATGTCAAACCTTTAGAGGAAAGAATATTAAGTGGATTTGTAGCCATTTGTAGCGCATGATTCCAAAACAACGGAGGAACTGACGAATGAATCAATAAGGTGCGAATAATGTTGTTAATGGTATGGATTTTTCATTCAGCTTTCCCATTTTGTGAAGACGTATGAGGACAAAAAAAATGAAAATTTATTCCATATTGAGCATAAAACTCCCTAAACTCCCCATTGTCATACTCTTTATCATTATCACATTGAATGTTCTTTATTTCCTGTTCGAATTGAATTCTTATGAAAGCTCTAAATTTTACGAAGATGAAAAAAACTTGAGATTTTTTCGCAATTGGAAACGTCCATAAAAATTTAGAGTAATCATCCAAGAATAAAACATAATATCGATGACCCCTAGAACTAAGAACGGGATATGTCCATAAATCGCTATGAATAATATCAAATGACATTGAAGTATGAGAATTTGAAGCTACAAACGACAACTTAGTAATTTTTCCTAAAAAACAAGATTGAAAATTTGGAGTACTACGCGTACCTTTACAGGAAATAGACTTATATTTCTAGAAAAGACAAAATAGACGACCTCGGATGACCTAGACAAGCATGTCACGAGGAAGGAGCAAGAGCTGCAAAAGTGGATGGCAAAGACTTGACGCGAGATGCTGAGACTTGGTGTGATTGGATAAAGATCCTCCATACTGTCACACCTCATGAGAGGACTCCCCGTCTTGAAATCGCTCACATAAAACCTTAACGGATCAAAATAAATAGAAACTCAATTATCAGTGGTGAATTTACGGACATACACCAAATTTTTAATTAGTTTTGAGGCGTGAATGGTATTTTCAAGACAAGTGGTGGAGAGGAGGGGACAACGTTTTATTACCATAACCCTTAATTAGAATAGAATTACCATTACCAATAATGATACCACGATTACTGCTCAAATTGGAATAAGATGAGAGAGTACATTGGTCGGATGTCATGTGGGTAGTGGCGCTTGTGTCCATGTACCAATTAGGGTCCGATTGAGTCAATCCAAGCATGTGCATCACAGCTTCAATGTCAGTCTGTGTGGGTCCTTGTGCATGATGAACCTGAGGGGGATGAGGCCCGAGTACTCGGATCGCTGTTCTCGCCCATAAGCCGTTTGAAACCCGGCTCGATCCAAGAATCGCCCGGGAAGAAGTGGGGCCGCGACGGCTCAGGATGAGATGGCGCACATTGTACTATTCTAGGACCCACTGCCATCATCCAAGGGCCCACAGTGGGCCTCAGACCTACTGCTGCTGACTGTCCGCAGTGGCTGTCGCGCCACCGCCACCATTCCGGTTACCTCTATTGTTCCCGCCACGATTTTTCCATTATTTTTTTATTTTGGCCCTTCTTACCACCACCGTTGTTGTGATTTTGGGTAACGTTGGCTGAATTGGAAAGGGAAAATTTGAAGCAGTCATCATAACGACGGGGCTAGCCCCGATAGATGCCTTTTTATCCAAACCTGCTTCCTCCAAAGTGAGCATGGAGCGGGCTTGATAGAACTCCGACAGGGGGTTACTTTGATGAATAACTGAAGCAACCCCGGTATAGGCTTCGGACAGACCGTCAACCATCTGAAGGACGAAACGACTATTAGTAATAGGAGCACCCACGTTGCGAAACTGATCTATCAAGTCTTTGAGGAATTTACAATAAGAAGAAACGTTACGAAAATTCGTCATAACAACTTGAGAAAATTCCTGCTCAAGGATAACAATTCGAGAATGACTGTTATCTTGGAAGATATCACGCAATCGATCCCACGCCGCCATAGCTGTTGAGTTGGGTTCCATAACAATCTGTAAAAGGTCCAAGGATATATTGGCGTAAATCCACTGGAGAACCTTTGCATCAAGCATGATCCATAAGTTTGGATCTGCTACTTTGGTGGGCACAACCGTGTAGACGTAGATGCCGCCGTATCACCCCCCTTTGGAGGAGTTGGAGGGACTGTGCGGTGAAGAACTTGATGTGTCATAGCATGAATCTACAATAATTCTGCACATGTCTCATATTGGACGTTCTCTAGATCAAGAACAATAGAAAAGAACGCTCTTGATGTTAAAAACTGTGATGGCAAGATGAAAAGTGTTTGTTGACACCCAATTTTGACCCATCTTTTAATTATTTATTGTAATTTTAACTATTTTTGGACACAACATTTTTATCATCATTTTCTGCATTTTTATACCATAATCATATTTTTCTAAATATTCTATGCAAAAAGGCATCGCATTTTTTATTTTTTAATTAAGCATTAAATATTTTTAAATATTATGTTATTATTAATACAGTGTCATTTTATTTTAATAATTTTGCATCTCTTTAAAAAATTAAAAGACATCGCATTTTCACTTTTTAATTAAGCATTAAGTCTTTATTAGTATTATATTTTTATGACGCTGTCATTTTATTTTAAAAAATTTGCATCTCTTTAAATAATTAAAAGACATCGCATTTTATTTTTTAATTAAGCATTAAGTCTTTATTAGTATTATGTTTTTTTTACACCATCATTTTATTTTATTAATTTTGCATATCTTTTAATCATTATTTTTATATATATATATTTATATATATATATATATATATATATATATATAATAAACTATTTTATATTCTTACACCTACCTTCAACCCATACCTCTTTTACCACTCCAACACACTTTTCATTTTCCCTCCAAAAACCAAACCCCAATCCTATCCTCTAAAATAAACTTATCCTCTCCATTTTTTACACCTCTCAGCCGCATATCACCAGACACCCCTTATATTTTTGAGACTTCATCTCTTTCACACCCCCATACCCCACTGTTCCCGCTGTCCACTGCCCATCGTCAAATCACCACCACTGAGACCCCGTCCCCGTCGACCACCACACAACATTTCGCTGTCCACCACACCCCCCTCGACCGACACCGACATCCCTATCCCCTCCATAACCCGTCGCCGACCACCACTGTACCGCGAACCAGATCCATCACCACCATCATCGATAACACTACGACGGTGTCGCTCTGGTGTCCTCGCGTCGAAGTGACGCCGCCACCCTCCTTTGTTGCTATTGAAACTAGCCAGAGATTAAAACTCCGGCGCACTTGGTTCTATTTATTTTGGATTCGTGGTATATTGTTGATTTGTTTGGACTGATTTAACATTATTTTCTAATTTTATGTCTTACCGGAGTTCTTAAAAACTCTGGCGACCTTCGTTGGTATTGTTTTGAAAGGATCTGTTTGTGGATTTGGTTATTGGACTGATTTTTGCATTTTATGACATCTTACCGTAGTTTTAAACTCCGACGTTTCTCTGGTTTAACCGGCGGTACTATGTTGCTGCTGATTCCATTTTATTTGCTGATTTTTGGTCTGAATTTGGACCATTTTCGTTGCTATGTTGCTATTATTCCCACTGTTTCGCGTACCATTTTGTTCACAGTTATGCCGCTGCTGTGTTTGGGCTGATTTTTTTACGATTTCTCCCTTTTGTTGATTTTATTAAACTAATTTAGAATAAATACTACATTGTTGGTACACTGATTTTGAACAGATACTACATTGGCTGATGAATAAATCTTTGTTTGATTTTCAAGGCCTCCCCGGTACAAAAGATTGGTTTAACTTTTTGTTTACTTATTAATTCTTGTCACTGTTTGAGAATTATTTATTCTCTTACTAACACATTTACTAAGTGTTTATGCAGGTACCCAGAGATACATCTTGTGCAGAATGCCCTAAAAAGGGGCTAAAGAAGACAAGAAGATGCTCTTGGAATTTTTACTTTTTATTGTATTTAATTTTAGTTTTATTTTCATTTTGTATTATATTTTATTTTAATTTTCAAACATTCTTTTTTCCTTAAAGTATACATTTTTCAAATAACATATATTTCTAAAGCGTGATAGATAATTAACCTAGATTTGACCGGATAACCGCAAGTTAGCGGATCATAAAGGATGCATAACCCCTTCCCTTTAGGATAATAAAGAACCCTGATCTAGAATCTCATAATTCGCAGACCATTAAATAGAGATCAATTGCGGTATTTTTATTGCAATAGTTCAAGTGTCCTAATTCACTCCATAAGTAGGTGGCGACTCCTCAAATACAAGCATTTTTGCTCCATCCAGGGAACCGCGCCAAAGAGCAACGTTGCAGCACCGTTCAGACCCCGAGGTAAAAATCGGGCGCGACATCATGGCGACTCCACTGGGGATATCAGGTTCTTGACCATAGCAAATCCAGGTTAATTAAATATTGTGCTTTATTTTACTTTTATTTATTATAAATACTGTAAATTGTTTGTTTTTGTTTTGTATTTGACTGCTTTAATTGCTACTCTCTTTTATTGCTTTTCCTAAATTGGCATTCCGCTCATACTTCATCCCTTCTAGAAAATTGACACTATCACATATTACACGTGAGGTGTGTTTTGCGCACCCGCAAATTTCTTTAAATTATCCAATGTTAGGAGAGTTGGCAAAGGCACGGAGCATCCGGACCATCCGATGGCCGCGTAGCCTTCTCACTCGAGTAGTCCGCTCAGGAACCATAGGTCTAGTAAGCCAAATCTTAGAAAAATAAGATATATCTATACTGCCCTTTTATCTTAAGTCATGCATACATACATCTTAGGTGGATCGATCCTTGGTATAGACTCCACATTTAAGAAATCCACCAAATTGTCGAAAGGTCTCGCAACCCAACGACCAATCAACATACTATGTGTAGCATGATAATGATAAATTGATCCAAGCCCAATCGTGACATGTTGGAATTGGCAACTCCTCAACAATAGCATTTTGCTCAATCCAGGGAACCGCGCCAAAGCAGTACGTTGCAGTTTCGTCCGACCCTCCGGTCAAAAACGGGTGCGACATTATGGCGATTCCTCTAGGGATATCAGGTTCTTAAACATTGCAAACCTAGGTTTATTATTGTTTAGCTTTATTTTCTTTTAATTTATTATTGCTTTAAATTATTTCTTTATTGTAATTATGTATTGTTTAATTATTATTTTCTTTTACTACTTTCATTAAATTGGCATTCTGCTCAAACTTCCTCCCTTCCAGAAAATTGACACTATCACACATTACACGCGGGGTGTGTTTTGCGCACCCGCAAAATTTCTTTCAAAAAATCCAAATTTTAGGAGAGTTGACAAAGGCGCGGAGCGTCCGGATCATCTGGTGGCCGCGTAGCCTTCTCACTCGAGCAATCTGCTTGGGAATCATGGGTCTAGTAAGCCAAATCTTAAAAAAATTAGGATGGAGCTATACTGTCCTTTTATCTTAAGTCATGCATGCATACATCTTAGGTGGATCGATCATTGGTATCGATTCCGCAATTAAGAAATCTACCAAATTGTCGAAGAGTTTCACAACCCAACGACCAATCAACATATTATGTGTAGCATGATAATGATAGACGGATCCACGCCCAGTCATAACATGTTGGAATTGGCAAATCAACTTTTATCTCCAGCAGAACGAATTTCAATTTAGTGTCTTTGATTAATCTATCATAATCTCGCATATTTGGCGTTTAGGTTATCTCTGACATAAGAGAGACCCAATGCATATTAGGGCGCACATTTGATTTTCATGCAATCTGCTTGCTATTTTATTACCTTCCGCTCTGTGCATATTATTTCCATGATTACTCAGCCTATGCTAACTTGTTTTTTCTTCATCTTTTAAAAGGTTTATTTTCTTGATTTATTCCCATATAAAAAATAAAAAATTACTCTAGTTTCAAACTACGTGTGTCTGATTCGCACTATACGGTGTGATACGTAGGTAACCCGTCTTGGGTGTGACACCACAAAAACAAAACAAAAACATTTTATAGTATATTTTTGAACTACGTGTGTCTGATTCGCAACACACACTGTTATACATAGGTAACCCATCTTGGGTGCGACACCACAAAAAAAACATTTTTATAGCATATTTTCGAACTACGCGTGTTTGATTCGCATCATACAGTGTGATATGTAGGTAACCCATCTTGGGTGCGACACCACAAAAAAACATTTTACAACATATTTTCGAACTATGTGTGTCTGATTCGCACCATATGGTGTGATATGTAGGTAACCCATCTTGGGTGCGACACCATAAAAAGAATTTTTTTTTTATTTACATAGCTTTCCGAACTACGCGTGTATGATTCTCACCACACGGTATGATACGTAGGCAATCCAGCTTGGATTCGGCACCACATAAAAAATAATGATAACAACAAAAGGGAAGCATATTTGGTTCATCCATGCATTTCATTCATCCTATCACGGACATTCATTTTTCATTACATTCATCATATCATAAACATTCAATTTTTCATTACATTAATCATATCACGGATATTCATTTTTCATTACATTCATCATATCATAGACATTCATTTTTTCATTGCATTCATCATATCACGGACATTCTTTTTTTTTTTCATTACATTCATTTTTACTTTGCATTCATCTCATAGCGGATAATAATTTGTTTTGCACAACTTTTACTCTTGCTATCATATCATGGATAAATTATTTTTCAAGCATACATTTTATAACCTATCTGAACGAACTACACACATCTGATTCCCTCGACGGGATACGTAGGTAGCCCTACTCGGGTTCGGTGCCCTTTATTTAAAAATACAAAAAAAAAAAAAATTTTAAAGTATCATTTGATACACTTTATTCGAAAATATATATATATATATATATATATATATATATACAAAATATATTTTAAGTATCATTGTTTGACTTGGTTGATACCAACATATTTAGGAATGTGCATAAGAAAGAACAAATAATAGTCAGTATAGGCTGACTTCGTGGTAAACCATAGATTGTTTTGGTACCTCACATTCATACTGGTAATGATGTTGTCTTGCATGCTTTCAAGATAAGAACAAAATAAACTTCATCATTTCATGTGCATTGTGTGGTGAGTTTTAGAATAAGTTCAATTGCATTGTGATCTAGAACTTGGCCCGAATGTTTGTTGAGGCGAAATCTTGAGTAACACTCGGTATAGGAAATGATCGTAGGCCTTTTTGACCCATTTGAACCTTTCCAGCCTACCGAATAACATTATCCGTAGTACTCCCCCTTTGAGCCGAAAGCCTATTTTTTAACAACCGTATGTTACGCCTATATCCTTTCTGAGTGCATACGCACTATCCATCTCTTGGTCCAACCTCCTTGAGCGCATTGGAAAAGTGAAAATTGCTGACAACGATCTGCGTTGAAGTTCTAGGGATAAAGTTGCAAAGTCCCAAAAGAAAAGGACGACTTCACACAAAGAGGAAATCAAAAGTCCCGACAATATCAAAAAAAAATATAACTGTGAAAAAAAAAGGGCTCCAAACAAAAGATTCAAAAAGAAGTCAGTACAAAAGAACTGGGACAAAAAAAGAAGCAGATCAGCATTAAAGCGCACAAATATCAAGCACGGACGTAGTCCAACGCTCAAGGAAGGATTAGTCACTTTTTACCCAAATGATATCCATCCCTTCCCCCAAACCTAAATTACAAGCCCATGACAAGCCCTACATGATCTCATACCAAGGGTTCTCACATTAGTGGATACTTATATGACGGTCAAGCCTATGGTATCACAATTGGATGCATTGAACATCTTTCTTAGTGAGTGTGTTTCTCTAAACGTCTCAAAATTCAAAATACTGGAATATATGTGAGAAATGAGACTTTGTTTCAGTGAGGGCATTTGAAACATAAGGGTGCGTATAGTTCTAAATCTTTGCTCGAAGCAAGTGTCGACACTCAGGTATGTCTGAGGTACCATCTGAAGCTATAAGAATTACACCGGAGTCAATCTCGGTTAGACTGAAAGCAAAAAAAAGGAAATCCTAAACACAATACTAATTGTTGGTATCAACTGAAGTCGGAACATGATGATGACTTCCCACTTTTTTAGAAAAACAACAAAAAAATACATATGTTGAAAATCTTATTTTTGCATCACGAACTACGTCTTGACCTGATTCCCTCGGAGGGATACGTAGGCGGCCACATCGGCCTCGGTCCCATCTTTGAAAACTGTACAATCCTCTTTTGTTTATCATGAACTACGTCGTGACCTGATTCCCTCAGAGGATACGTAGACGGCCACATTGGCTTCGGTCTGCATTGTTTGAAAACCATAAAAATCCTTATTTTTGCATTACGAACTACGTTTTGACCTATTCTCTCAGCGGGATACGTAGGAGACCACATTGGCTTCAGTCCCATTTTTTTTTTTAAAACTGTACAATGTGCTTTTAATTTTCACTAACTACGTCTTGACCTGATTCCCTCGGCGGGATACGTAGGCAGCCACATCGACTTTGGTCCCACATTGTTTGAAACCTTATAATCCATATTTTTGCATCACGAACTACGTCTTGACCTGATTCCCTCGATGTGATACGTAGGTAGCCACGGCTTCGGTCACATCATTTGAAATCTTTTATCTCTTATTTTTACACATAACAAATAAGCTCATCTGATCACCTTGATAGAGCAGGCAAGCTACCTACACATGACTCGATTTTGTCTAGTGGAGGGTTCAGCATCCTCATATACCAGAAACTGGGACATATTTTGAGGATTACATTCATGTTTGACATCCGTACAAAAGCGCCATCTGGACCTACAGGGTCCCATTTGCATTATATATGTACAAGGATGGTGTTTCGACTCACAGGGTCATATTCTCATCCTTATCTATTCATTTTTACATTACCTATATACATGCATTAACTTTTCATCTAGATTGGGTTTGCAAAAACTTCAACATCATTTCAGCCCATGCGGGTCACAAACGCAGCACGTCTATACAATGACGACATCTGCATTGCGCCTGTACACCGGCATCATCTTCACTTCATCTATACAACGACGACATCTGCATTGCGTCTGTACACCGGCGTCATCTTCACTTCGTCTATACAATGACGACATATGTATTGCACCTGTACACCGGCGTCATCTTCACTTCTTCTATACAACGACGACATCTGCATTGCGCCTGTACACCGGCGTCATCTTCACTACAAGCGTCATCTTCACTTTGTCTATACAATGACTACATCAGCATTGATCCTGTACACCGGCGTTGTCTTCACTTCGTCAATACAATGACGACATCTGCATTGCGCCTGTACACCGGCATCATCTTCACTTCATCTATACAACGACGACATCTGCATTGCGTCTGTACACCGGCGTCATCTTCACTTCGTCTATACAATGACGACATATGTATTGCACCTGTACACCGGCGTCATCTTCACTTCTTCTATACAACGACGACATCTGCATTGCGCCTGTACACCGGCGTCATCTTCACTACAAGCGTCATCTTCACTTTGTCTATACAATGACTACATCAGCATTGATCATGTACACCGGCGTTGTCTTCACTTCGTCAATACAACGACGACATCAGCATTGCGCCGTACACCGGCGTCATCTTCACTTCGTCTATACAACAACGACATCTGCATTGCGCTTGTACACCGGTGTCATCTTCACTTTGTCTATACAACGACGACATCAGCATTGCGCCTGTACACCGGCGTGATCTTCACTTCGTCCATACAACGACGAACATTTGCATTACGTCCAGAAATGACGCCACCTTCGTCCAGAAACGATGAACATCTGCATTGCGTTCAGAAACGACGCCACCTTCGCCCAAAAATGACGAACATCTGCATTGCGTCCAGAAACGATGCCACATTCGTCCAGAAATGATGAACATCCGCATTGCGTCCAGAAACGACGCCACCTTTGTCGAGAAACTACGAACATCTGCATTGCGTCCAGAAACGACGCCACTTTCGTCCAGAAACAATGAACATCTGGATTGCGTCCAGAAATGACGTCATCAGCATTTCCTGTTGCATTTTGACCTCGGGAACAAACACCCTAGAGGCATTTCAGGGAACAAACACCCTGTCTCTTCTAGCATCCCGCAACACCAATAACCCAGTGTTATCATAATTCGACACTTGACAAATTTTGAATCTGCATCAGCTTTGCTTTAATTCTGGCATCACAACGACCCAGTATCATCGTAATTCGATATTGGGACATATTTTAAATCTGCATCAGCTTTGCTTTAAATTCTTCTTAAAATTCCTTTTTGCCCATTCATTTCTTGATCTTTGTTCTAATTCTGATGATGGAGACAAAATAGGCTACAAGTCAACGTCTTTGTCTGAAAACTCTTTCATGGTCTTCAGTCAAAGAGGGACAAGCTGTTGACACCCAATTTTGACCCATCTTTTGATTATTTATTGTAATTTTAACTATTTTTTGACACAACATTTTTATCATCATTTTCTGCATTTTTATACCATAATCATATTTTTCTAAATATTCTATGCAAAAAGGCATCGCATTTATTTTTTAATTAAGCATTAAATATTTTTAAATATTATGTTATTATTATTATAGTGTCATTTTATTTTAATAATTTTGCATCTCTTTAAATAATTAAAAGACATCGCATTTTCATTTTTTAATTAAGCATTAAGTCTTTATTAGTATTATGTTTTTATTACACTGTCATTTTATTTTAATAATTTTCCATCTCTTTAAATAATTCAAAGACATTGCATTTTTATTTTTTAATTAAGCATTAAGTCTTTATTAGTATTATGTTATTTTTACACCGTCATTTTATTTTATTAATTTTGCATATATTTTAATCATTCTTATATATATATAATAAACTATTTTATATTCTTACACCTACCTTCAACCGATACTTCAACCTATACTTCTTTTACCACTCCAACACATTTTTCATTTTCCCTCCAAAAACCAAACCCTAATTTTATCCTATAAAATAAACTTATCCTCTCCATTTTTTACACCTCTCAGCCGCATATCACCAGACACCCCTTATATTTTTGAGACTTCATCTTTTCACACCCCCATACCCTACTGTTCCTGCCGTCGACTTCCCATCGTCGAACCACCACCACTAAGACCCCGTCCCCGTCGACCATCACACAACCTGTCGTTGTCCACTACACCCCATCGACCGACACCCATATCCATATCCCCTCCACAAACCGTCGATGACCACCACTGTACCGCGAACCAGATCCATCACCACCATCGTCGATAACACTACGACGGCGTCGCTCCAGTGTCCTCGCCGTCGAAGTGACGCCGCCACATTCCTTTGTTGCTATTGAAACTAGCCGGAGTTTAAAACTCTGGCAGACTTGGTTCTATTTATTTTGGATCTGTGGTATATTGTTGATTTGTTCGGACTGATTTAACATTATTTTCTAATTTTATGTCTTACCGGAGTTCTTAAAAACTCTGGCGACCTTCGTTGGTATTGTTTTGAAAGGATCTGTTTGTGGACTTGGTTATTGGACTGATTTTTGCATTTATGACATCTTGCCGGAGTTTTAAACTTCGACGTTTCTCTGGTTTAACCGGCGATACTATGTTGCTGCTGATTCCATTTTATTTGCTGATTTTTTTGTCTGAATTTGGACCATTTTCGTTGCTATGTTGCTTTTGTTCCCACTGTTTCGCATATCATTTGGTCATAGTTATGTCGCTGCTGTGTTTGGGCTGATTTTTTGACGATTTGGCCCTTTTGTTGATTTTATTAAACTGATTTAGAATAAATACTACATTGTTGGTACCCTGATTTTGAACAGATACTACATTGGTCGATGAAGAAATCTCCGTCTGATTTCCAAGGCCTCCCCTGTACAAAAGACGGGTTTTACTTTTTGTTTACTTATTAATTCTTGTCACTATTTGAGAATTATTTATTCTCTTACTAACACTTTTACTAAATATTTATACAGGTACCCAGAGATACATCTTGTGCAGAATGCCCTAAAAAGAGGCTAAAGAAGACAAGAAGATGCTATTGGAATTTTTACTTTTTATTGTTTTTAATTTAAGTTTTATTTTCATTTTGTATTATATTTTATTGTAATTTTATAAATATTGAAATGCCTAGAATAGGTAGACTTAGAATTAGTAATTAAAAAATGATAGATTAAAAACGGAAACCGCTAATTTATTTATTTTTAGGTCTGTCTCAATATTTTCAAACATTCATTTTTCCTTAAAGTATACATTTTTCAAATACATATATTTCTAAAGCATGATAGATAATTAACCTAGGTTTGACCGGATAACCGCAAGTTAGCGGATCTTAAAGGATGTGTAACCCCTTCCCTTTAGGATAATAAAGAACTCTGATCCAGAATCTCATAATTCACAATCCATTAAATGGACATCAATTGCGGTATTATTATTGCAATAGTTCAAGTTTCCTAATTCACTCCATAATTAGGTGGAGACTCCTCAAATACAAACATTTTTGCTCCATCCAGAGAACCGCGCCAAAGAGCAACGTTGCAGCACTGTTCCTGTTATACCCCGGAATTCCAGGACATGTATATAAGAACGTACGTACGAAAACAGGACTTTAAGATTTGAGACTTGTAGAATTTATCGGAATTATGGAAATGTCGGGAAACGAAATATTATAACGAATTGGAGGGCGACACGTGTCAACCCCCTACATGGGCTTGTTCGAAATTTTGACCAAGGTTAAGTGGTCAAGTGACCAAGGTTAAGTAGTCAAGTGGATGACAAGCTTGAGATAATTGACCAAGTCAATGAGCCCACTTGACTAGATATTTAATCCTCTTCATCCAAACCCCACAAGTGTTTTAATCTTGACCCTCCATTGTATTATATATTCATCCTAGTAGCAAGACTTATCACAACACTTAGAAAAATTTCCACACATACTTGTTCTTGAGAAAGCTCTCGGGTTTGGGCATCTATCCACAAAAAAAAAATCGTTTGTGGTTCATAATTCACAATACTTAAACCCAAGGTTCCTAGGGGTATTATACGGATATCTCAATAGAAAGATCCCGGAAAAACTACGTTTTCACGTTAGTCGCAAGATGAAAACCTAAGTTGTTTTCATAAGTTTTGATTGGAAATGGAAGAGAAGTTGTTTATGAACTCATAAGGGCTTCAAATAGCGGATTGGAGCGTGAAGAAAATGATCTAAGTTGCTAAGGAGCGACTTTAAATCTTGGAGTTATTTTTGGTCTTATCAAGGTAACAATCTTGTCGTCTTAGTGATTAAAGATTACATGTTGTTGTAGTTATATATATTAGCAAGCATGAGATTTATAATGGAGATTGATAAGTGTTATGGAATAGTTGGAAGCAAATCCGAAACTAGCATGTTTAGCCTTTGAGATTGAAATTCAATTTGGTTATTAGTTTAGTCGTCGCATGTTATATAAAGAAGGAATTATAGTTGTTAAAGTTGTTTACGATGATATAACATGTTAGACTTAACAACTTGGGTTGAAAAAGAATTGGAAAGGACTTTACATTGTGGTGCATGTTAGCCGAGAATGGCATTGGCTAGTGAACTACTTGGTATTAATTGTGGGGCAGAATTTTACACGTATTGTAAGGCGTGTAATCCCCTTTGATTGGTTAATGTGTTGAGCCTTAAAGGTGGCATATTGGTTATTGATTTCGTGCCTTGAAAAAGGTGGAAAAGTACGTAGAAACAAAGGAAGTGCTGGCCAATTTCCGTAGAATAAGAGACCTTATACTTAGTATCATTCTACGTTAGAAACTAGAAGTTGATAGTCGTGTTGTGGTCATTATAGGTTGACAATTCTACGTGTGGCGTATTCGACTTAGCGTGTGGATTAAGACGAAAAGGTAAGTGAACCATCTCCTCTTCTTCTAGCATGATTCCTTATTGTAAAGTAAGTAAATCCTACTCCTTAAATGATCTACTCCTTGATTGTACTTGGATTGCCTAATATAAAAGTTGTTCTATATACTTCCTTGATTGTACTTGGATTGTCTAATATAGAAGTTGTTCTATATACTTCCTTGATTGTACTTGGATGTCCTAATATAGAAGTTGTTCTATATACTTCCTTGATTGTACTTGGGATGTTTAAATTGGAAGTTGTTATAATCCATTCCCTTGATAAAATTTGGATTTTCAAAAGTGAAAGTTGTTTTACTTGAAGTACTTAGATTCTTAAAAAGGAAGTGGTTCCTAATCTCTTGGATAGTGCCTTAGTTTCAAAACCTAAAGGTTGTTATAATGGCTTTATGAGAAGTTAGTTATAACGTCTTTAGGGGAGTCAAAGGAGTGATTTACTTAATTGATTTAAAAGAGGAGAAATGACATGATTTAAAGAGAAGTAACTTGTTTTAAAGGTGTGAGTTACTTTGAATTTAAAAAAAGAAGCTACTTGATTTCAAAACCTTGAATTGAAGTTTTAAAAAGTGTAGTTTGATTTGAAAAATGGAAGTGGCTTGATACTACGGGTGTTAGTGTATTAGGGGTCATAAATGAATTTGGCTTTATTGTAGTACATAAAAGAAGTGACTAGAGTATAAAGAGTGTAAGTCACTTAATTTGAAGAATATGTAACTTGATGTTGCAAGGCTGGGGCCTTGGGATTTTATGAAAAAGGTAAAGAACGTGCGGTGGACATACGTAGTACTTTGGCTTGCTTAAAGGAGAATTATTCTATTTGTGCCTTGATAGTACTTTGACTTGTATAAATGAGAATTATTCTATTTGTGCCTTGATAGTACTTTGGCTTGTTTAAATGAGAATTTTTCTATTTGTGCCTTGATAGTACTTTGGCTTGCTTAAATGAGAACTATTCTATTTGTGTCTTGATATTACTTTGGCTTGTTTAAATGAGAATTATTCTATTTGTGCCTTGATAGTACTTTGGCTTGCTTAAATGAGAATTACTCTTAGTTTGTTAAAAAGGAAGGCATGGTATTGTCTTGGTTTGTGTAAAAAGGAAAGGCATGATATTGTCTTGGTTTGTGTAAAAAGGAAAGGCATGGTATTGTCTTGGTTTGTGTAAAAAGGAAAGGCATGGTATTGTCTTGATTTGCTAAAATGATGGTTTATTCATTTTATAAATAAAGGTCAAGAATGGTTTGCTTGCATATGGGTTGCTCATATAGACATTCGTGCAAGTGTCGTATTTCCACATCTCCGCGTCCCTCCATAAAGGGTCGGCAACATGGTTCAAGAGATATCATGGAGTAGCTCCCATGGTGTGAGTGGTACACACTCACGGCGGGTCGGATAGACTCGGGCGGGTTAAATTCCCGGGATATAAGCCATGGATTAGCTATCCGTGATGCGAGTATCGTGTACCGATGACTCATTGCGGGTCCACATGACCTATGCGGGTGAAATAGTTCCTTGCGAGTGAAATAGTCCTATGATAGGTTGCATAATAATACAGAGGGTGGTTGACCCTGACACTGGCACGACCTTCATGTTTTGAAACGATAGTGATTTCATTAATGAAAGGGTGCAGTGTGTTCATGAATTAAAGTGGAACAGTTAATCTCATTGTTAAAGACATAACTTAAAAGGTAAAAAGGATTGCATTACTCTCATGTTTGCAAGGTTCATTGTGATGTTGTTTTGAGTTATCATACTTGCTTCCTGTTATATGTGGACTGTGTGATCTCCTTTACAGTACTTATTGCTTCATATACTTGGTACATTTTTCGTACTGACCCACTTTCTCCGGGGGGCTGCGTTCATGCCGCAGGTTTAGGTACACAGTTCGGTGATCTGCAAGTATAGGACCCTTGCTCAGAGTTTTGGATAGCTCCATTTGTTCGGGAGCTTATCATTTTGGTATAGATCCTTGATCAGAGCTTTATGCGATTATGGATACGGCGGGGCCTTATCCGTCATAGTTGTCACGCCCAAATCCGGGCGTGTTGGTGCCCTACACAGGCACCCTTCTACCCATAAAACATAAATAAACTGCGGAAGATAAATAGCACTCATTTATTTAAAAACAAAGGCAAATCCGGAAAGACTTCCGTATAAATATAATTCACCCGAAAGGGTCTACGCTGTACAACAATATAAATACAACTTACACCAGTCCAGCCCAAATATGAATACAGACCTCTAAGAATGTGACAACAACTATGACGGGACAAGGCCCCGCCGTACCCCTGAATATACCTAGCCATAATGACAAACTCCGGAACTTGGAGCCATCTCAAAATGCTGAACAAGGATCCTAAGCTCGCGGATCCACAACTGTGTACCTAGACCTGCGGACATGAACGCAGCCCCCCTAAGGGGGTCAGTACAACAAGTACTAAGTATGGAACGAAAATAAAGTACATTAAACAAGATCATAACTGTACAAAAGAATGACAGGGGCAAGTATAAAAATTAAAATACCAGATCCTACCGTGCCATTTTAACTCATGAAATCAAGTCCCATATCTTGAAAAATAAAGTCTCATAACTTGTAAAGAAATCAAGTCTCATAACTTTAAATCAAATCTCTTAACTTTAGAAATCAAGTCCCATATCTTGAAAAATAAAGTCTCATAACTTGTAAAGAAATCAAGTCTCATAACTTTAAATCAAATCTCTTAACTTTAGAAATCAAGTCCCATATCTTGAAAAATAAAGTCTCATAACTTGTAAAGAAATCAAGTCTCATAACTTTAAATCAAATCTCTTAACTTTAGAAATCAAGTCTCATATCTTGAAAAATAAAGTCTCATAACTTGTAAAGAAATCAAGTCTCTTAACCTTAAATCAAATTTCTTAACTTTAAAGTACTTCACGTAACTTATACAATTTTGACTAAGCCACTCATACTTTCATAATCAAGACTCATATATTTCCAAAATCGACTTACTTACTTCATATGAATTAAGTCGCATAGACTTACCAAATCAAGTCACATAGACTCACTAAAATTTAGTCACATAGACTTACCAAATAATCATGTCAAAGGAAGGAAGAAGTTCACATACCTCGTTGGCGACTAACCCAAACGACAAGTAGCAATACGCTCCAATGTAATTCAACCTTATTGGTTATTCCACAAGCCAAATAGAATGTGCTACACGTAGTACTTCAACCTAAAATGACAATAGAACTTCTATCAACTACAAGCTATCAAGTGTAGGACTTATACCAAATAATGGCCCTCTAATTCTACGGAAAATTAGGCAGCACTTCCTTTGTTTCTACGTACTTTTTCACCTTTTCCAAGGCCTGTATTCATCATCCAACAAGACACATTTAAGGCACAACCAACAGTTAGCCAAAGGGGATTACACGCCTAACTGGACGTGTAAAATTCTGTCGCACAGTTATACAAAACAGTCCACAAATCAGCCCATAAAAACAGTCTGCAATCCAACCATAACGAGGGTAAAATGTGAGGCATTTTAACGCCTTTCCACACCCTTATTCCATTAGGACTTTCATTAGCAACTACTACACTTAAACATGCATAACAACAACTAAATTTCCAGAATTTAATACCTCAAAACAGTCCACTAAACGACACAACAACGTCTAACAGTTTTGGGCAGTTTCTACAACCCGATAACTCGTTCCTTAATCCATTTTATTCCAATTCGAGTTCCAAAACTTCTACATAAGTTATAACAACTTATTAACAACAATATTAATCCATTATAACATGCAATAGGTGAAGATAACAACGACAATAACCAACGAATTCCATTTGCACCAAATCTGTCCCAAATCGGTTTTAGCCCCAAAAATTGCTCAAACGCTTTTTATTCTTCATTCTTTTCTAACACAAGTTCATCCATACATAATAACAATAAGTAATATCCAATTACTTTAAAAGAAGAAGGTCTTTTACCTCATTTTTTGCCCAAAAACGCCCCAAAACAGTCCGGTCTTTATTGGTGCGCGTTTTCGTTCGCTCCACTTCTTCAAGTTCCAATCACATATATGTACTCCCTACAACCTTAGGAGCAACTTCTCTTTGAATCTCACTTCCAAAAAGTCGACGGAACCCCTAGGGTTTTGGCATCAACTTTCGGCCAAGACAAGTAAAAACGTGTAGAATATTAATCTAGGCTTAGCACTTGGTTTAAGGGAATAATCTTGGAGAAATAAATTGATCAACAATGGTTGTTCTTAGCCAAGGGGCTCTCGAAATTATGGAGCTAAAGGGGAGAAGATGAGAGCTTATTTTTTTGGTCTAAGTGTAAAGTGATCCAAGTCTTGCAAGACTTGGATATGTATAGCCAAGTGGAGTGGGACCCATGTCCACTTGTCCCCTCTCAAAATATCTAATTTGTTGTCATCTTAGCAAGACAAGTGGAGGGGTGCCACGTGTCGCCCTCCGATTGGTCCAAAATATTATAATTTTTCGAAGGTCCCCGCGAAATTGTGAAATTCTCGGCGGACCTCATATTATCAATTCCAACACCTTATAATCCAATACTAAATCCATAAATCCAATTAGAAGTATTATACTCCAAGTTAATAATTTTTCCGTCGTCACATTTTTTCCCGAAATTTTCCTTAAGAAAATGTAATTATTCTTTCCTTCCAAAATTCAAATCTTAAATCCTTAATCACGTTCTCAATTAGTAGCCCTGGTATTACGGGGTGTAACATCCTTCCCTCCTTAGAAACATTCGTCCTCGAATGTTCATCTAAGGTCTCAATAGTTAGCTAGTATTCCACGATTCTCGATTATTTCATGTCCCAATCTTACATTATATCTCCCCTCATACGGGTAAGATAGTTTCTCATAATCTTAATATCATAGTTTCTCATAATCTCAATATCATGTTGTCCTAATCACAACAACCATATTTACTCCATAAAAATATTATTTGTGCATCTCACTTAAGCATACAACACAGCTTAATCTAATAACATGGTATGTCCATAAGTCAATTAAACCTGATCTTTCAAGAGTCTATCACAATCTCATTCAGTTCATTACCTCTTGACTATTCCAAATAAGTACATATATAAAGCCTAGGTGTAGATTCAATAAACTGTTTCACATCTTTCAAGTAATTATTAAGGTTTAACCAACTCATGGTAACTCATAATCATTCTAGGCAACGCACATATGACCCCAAATAAATACGCTCGTACAGATACATATCATCATTATACCAATTGTACAATAGTTTTACCAACTTGGATACGAAGTCCATATAATCCTTTCTGGGTCACTGTTGTCTTTCTCATATCTGCAATCAAAATAACACGTTAGGGAGAGACTACCCTAACAACACAGCTCTATCGCACGATCTCAGAGTGAGAAGAAGGAAAACCAATCCTAAATGTACTATAGCCTCCTGTTTATAGATGTGGTGCACAACACATCGATAAACAAGACTCTACTATACACGGTTTGTAGACATGCCGAGGATTAACTGCTCTGATACCACTCTGTCACGCCCCAAATCCCGGGCCCGTGACTGGTGCCCCTACCTGGGCACCCTTCTACCCATACAACATAATTAAACTGCGGAAGATAAATAGCACTCATTTTTAAAAAAAAACAAAAGCAAAGCCGGAAAGGCTTCCGTATAAATATAATTCACCCGAAAGGGTCTACGCTGTACAACAATATAAATACAACTTACACCAGTCCAGCCCACATATGAATACAGACCTCTAAGAATGTGACAACAACTATGACGGGACAAGGCCCCGCCGTACCCCTGAATATACCTAGCCATAATGACAAACTCCGGAACTTGGAGCCATCTCAAAATGCTGAACAAGGATCCTAAGCTCGCGGATCCACAACTGTGTACCTAGACCTGCGGACATGAACGCAACCCCCATAAGGGGGTCAGTACAACAAGTACTAAGTATGGAACGAAAATAAAGTACATTAAACAAGATCATAACTGTACAAAAGAATGACAGGGGCAAGTATAAAAATTAAAATACCAGATCCTACCGTGCCATTTTAACTCATGAAATCAAGTCCCATATCTTGAAAAATAAAGTCTCATAACTTGTAAAGAAATCAAGTCTAATAACTTTAAATCAAATCTCTTAACTTTAGAAATCAAGTCTCATATCTTGAAAAATAAAGTCTCATAACTTGTAAAGAAATCAAGTATCATAACTTTAAATCAAATCTCTTAACTTTAGAAATCAAGTCCCATATCTTGAAAAATAAAGTCTCATAACTTGTAAAGAAATCAAGTCTCATAACTTTAAATCAAATCTCTTAACTTTAGAAATCAAGTCTCATATCTTGAAAAATAAAGTCCCATAACTTGTAAAGAAATCAAGTCTCTTAACCTTAAATCAAATTTCTTAACTTTAAAGTACTTCACGTAACTTATACAATTTTGACTAAGCCACTGATACTTTCATAATCAAGACTCATATATTTCCAAAATCGACTTACTTACTTCAAATGAATTAAGTCGCATAGACTTACCAAATCAAGTCACATAGACTCACTAAAATTTAGTCACATAGACTTACCAAATAATCATGTCAAAGGAAGGAAGAAGTTCACATACCTCGTTGGCGACTAACCCAAACGACAAGTAGCAATACGCTCCAATGTACTTCAACCTTATTGGCTATTCCACAAGCCAAGTAGAATGTGCTACACGTAGTACTTCAACCTAAAATGACAATAGCACTTCTATCAACTACAAGCTATCAAGTGTAGGACTTATACCAAATAATGGCCCTCTAATTCTACGGAAAATTGGGCAGCACTTCCTTTGTTTCGACGTACTTTTTCACCTTTTCCAAGTCCCGTATTCATCATCCAACAAGACACATTTAAGGCACAACCAACAGTTAGCCAAAGGGGATTACACGCCTAACTGGACGTGTAAAATTCTGCCGCACAGTTATACAAAACAGTCCACAAATCAGCCCATAAAAGCGATGCATAATCCAACCATAACGAGGGTAAAATGTGAGGCCTTTTAACGCCTTTCCACACCCTTATTCCATTAGGACTTTCATTAGAAACTACTACACTTAAACATGCATAACAACAACTAAATTTCCAGAATTTAATACCTCAAAACATTCCACTAAACGACACAACAACGTCTAACAGTTTTGGGCAGTTTCTCGGCCACAGCAACTACAATCCGATAACTCGTTCCTTAATCCATTTTATTCCAATTCGAGTTCTAAAACTTCTACATAAGTTATAACAACTTATTAACAACAATATTAATCCATTATAACATGCAATAGGTGAAGATAACAACGACAATAACCAACGAATTCCATTTGCACCAAATCTGTCCCAAATCGGTTTTAGCCCCAAAAATTGCTCAAACGCTTTTTATTCTTCATTCTTTTCTAACACAAGTTCATCCATACATAATAACAATAAGTAATATCCAATTACTTTAAAAGAAGAAGGTCTTTTACCTCATTTTTTGCCCAAAAACGCCCCAAAACAGTCCGGTCTTTATTGGTGCGCAGTTTTCGTTTCGCTCCACTTCTTCAAGTTCCAATCACATATATGTACACCCTACAACTTTAGGAGAAACTTCTCTTTGAATATCACTTCCAAAAAGTCGACGGAACCCCTAGGGTTTTGGCATCAACTTTCGGCCAAGACAAGTAAAAACGTGTAGAATATTAATCTAGGCTTAGCACTTGGTTTAAGGGAATAATCTTGGAGAAATAAATTGATCAACAATGGTTGTTCTTAGCCAAGGGGCTCTCGAAATTATGGAGTTAAAGGGGATAAGATGAGAGCTTATTTTTTGGTCTAAGTGTAAAGTGATCCAAGTCTTGCAAGACTTGAATATGTATAGCCAAGTGGAGTGGGACCCATGTCCACTTGTCCCTCTCAAAATATCTAATTTGTTGTCATCTTAGAAAGACAAGTGGAGGGGTGCCGCGTGTCGCCCTCCGATTGGTCCAAAATATTATAATTTTTCGAAGGTCCCCGCGAAATTGTGAAATTCTCGGCGGACCTCATATTATCAATTCCAACACCTTATAATCCAATACTAAGTCCATAAATCCAATTAGAAGTATTATACTCCAAGTTAATAATATTTCCGTCGTCACATTTTTTTTCTGAAATTTTCCTTAAGAAAATGTAATTATTTTTTCCTTCCAAAATTCAAATCTTAAATCCTTAATCACGTTCTCAATTAGTAGCCCTGGTATTACGGAGTGTAACAATAGTTCAGTAAAATTCTTAGAGGTCTGTATTCATATGTGGGATTGGACTCATGTACATAGTAATGCTTTTTTATTATGTATATTATATGACAGCCTTGTCGGCTCTGCCCTTGCATGTTCGTTGGTTTTAAAAAAAAAAGGTGTTATTTAGTTCTGCGGTTTACTTGTGTCATTTAGGTAGGAGGGTGCCCAGGTAGGGCACCGATCCACGAGCTGGGTTACAGTCGTGTGATTCAGGCCGAGGTCAAAAACGGATGCGACAGTGTTTATATCAGTCATATTGAATAAAACACAAAGATTAGGATAATAGAATGTTTGAGGGAGGATATTTGAAAGAAAAAGAGGCTCGGATTTCGTTGGGAAAGCCGAGGTAGGGCACAGTCTTCAAGAACAAGTTTGAGAAGCGGAAGCAAGAGAAGAACCTAGACTCTTGATACCATGAAAGAAATAATTCCTTGATTATTCTTATTGATGATTGGAATATATATACAAGTTACAATAGGAGAATCATATTCCTACTTTACATCTAAATCTCTATTCTATATGAAGAATAACTATACACTTATGGTAATATTACAATTTTAATTATGGTACAAATCTAATACTAAATATTAACAAATCTATTGTACTGTATACGGACAAGGGTTGCATAGCTGTGTGGCGAGGGTCGCGGCGCTGCTTCATTTAACAATCTCCATGTATAATAGTGTGTATCCATGTATGTCATTGTTATACTTGTAAAAGTAATGGATAAATTATGGTTTACCCCCTTAACCTTTTAGGCTGAGATTATACTGGGTATGTTATTGTAAATGGGACGATAGACACCCTTAATCTTAAACCATGGCAAGAAATGGGTTGTTTCACTACATGTACTTTTAAAATATAAAAAATGACCTTTAATTATAATGAATTATGACATTGTTGTAAAATAAGAGTGAAATATATAAATACTGAACAAGAAATATGAGAATTAATGCCTTTATTATTTATTTCTTCTGTGTTTATAAAAGGATGAAAAATATCTCTTTTGTAGGGTATAAAACTATCGAATGTTACATATCTTTATGAGAGTATTAATAAGATAAGTTAGATAACAATTAATAACATACATGTATATCTAAATGACATTCACTCTCAATTAATGAATATAATGAATTCATAACACTCTCCCTTGGATGTCCATAGATAATATGTCTCGCTAAAACTTTACTAGAAAAAACTCAGTGAGAAAAATTCTAGTAAAGGAAAAAGAGTACACATTTCTAATAATACACATTTTGGTTGCCTCATTAAAAACCTTATACAGAAGAAAGAGTACAACATGTATTACATGTATTAACTCCCCCTGATGAGAACTTCAGTCTAAATTCTTGAGTTTCTTATAGATAATGTGCCTCGTTAAAACCTTACTAGAAAAAAACCCAGTGGAAAAATTCTAGTAAAGGAAAAGAAGTACACATATCTTGTTATACAAATTACTTGCTGCCTCATTAAAAATCTTATCAAGGAAAACCCAATGGGACAAAATCTTGATTAAGGGGAAAAGAGTACAACGTGTATTACTCCTCCTGATAAAAACTTCACTTAATGTCTCAGAGATGACACATCCCAATCTTGTATATCATCTTCCGAAACTTGCAGTTGGTGGAGACTTAGTGAACAAATCAACAATATTATCACTTGAACGAATATGTTGCACGTTGATATCTGTTGCGGTATTTCTAGATGCTACACAAGTGTACGTATTTCAATTTGTAATAATTTTAGTAAAATTGAGTATCGTCCATGGATACTGATTTATTAATTACCAAATAACTAAACTTTGGTTTCTATTTGGCAAACGAATATAAGTTGTGATTTCTAAACTAAAGTAATTTGCAGGAATAAAATAATAATGAACACACACGGAGTTTAATTCAGTAATGAAGACAATTAGGGTTTCCAATCTCATCAACTATCCACTTCATCATTCGTTAATGCAAGACTAGTGATTCTTCTTGTTATTAAGATAGTAGGTTAACTAAGATGTTCTATATTCTAGTTAGGACATATAAAAACTCAACCTAAGTGAGAATTTTCTATATTTCTATGATAATTCAATCATATAGGAGGATTAAGATCAATAACCTAAAATGATACACATGCAATCGTGATACTCTCGTTCAAGATTAAACTATGTCTAATCAACTATAGCATATTCAAATATCCATTTTCAGATCTTGATTTGAAATCATATAGATAATGAAAACTAATGGCCAATTAATTCTCATTCAATAAACGCAAGTTGAATAGATTTTAATAGACGAAGAAGAAACACTAGCAATGCATTAATTCATAATGGAGTTTCAAGTGAATCAACGGAAAACCCTAATAAAAGTAACTAGCTCATAGACATGCTAAGAAAACTGATTAACTCAATATCCAACATGAACTGAATTAAAATAAAGAAAAGGAAAAGAACTTGAACAAATGATGTCTCTAATTTCTCCTTGCTCCCTTGTTCCTTACCTCCAATGTGAGATAACTCTAAAATCCGCCTCCCCCAGATTATATCACCAAAACAAGAATGGACCTTTTATCCCTTTTTAAAATTAGGTTTTCGCTGCTTTGACATCGTCGGCGCCGTGGCTCAGCTCTTAGATCGCCGCGATGCTAATTCAGTCTCAGACTAACTGCCAGTGAGGCGCCGCGACTCTTGTAGGGTGGCACCGCGGTGCTAATTCGATCAACCTGCTTCTAGCTTTCTGCCAGTGGGGCGCCGCGACGCTTGCTTCCTCCGTCGCGGCCCTTCAGCGCCTCGGCTCCATATCTTGTTGTGTTGCGGCTTCTACAATGTTCTTTGTCTGGAATATGTTCAAACTGCTTTCTGAGCTTCCCATGGCTTCTTTTACTTATATCTTGAGACCAAATATGCATTTTTGTCCTCAATGGCCACCTATTTCCTTGGAATTAGCCTTTTTCCTTTCTGAATCGCTTAAAACCTGAAAACACACAACAACATACATAATACTACACAAAACAACTAAAAGATAAACAAAAGACTCTCTAACACACACTCTAAAACAATACTAAAATATACTTAACAAACACCCCCAAACTTAAACTTTACTCAACCTCGAGTAAAGAACTCTATACACCCTACAAATAAAAACGCACAAACTCTAAAAATGAATCAAGTCAACCACAATAGATATGCCTCGAAGATCATGAATACATTCAATATCATCTTCAGGAACATTGTAGCCACTAATTTGCTATCTAAAATTTCAAGTCAGATATTCCTCAAATTTTCTTAGAGTTATTAAGGTATATGATCACTTAACCATGATTATTGACCTAAACATGTATTCAATATTAGTTTATGTACAACAAATTCTCACCAACGGTCTATCAGGCCAGAATTCTGTGGGCTTGCTAACTTTCTACTCTCCACTAATGTAGATAACACATGCTCAAGAATCAATAAGACTTTTATAAGTTATGACGATAGGCTTAGGAAAAGGTAGATGAAATGTCATTTAGGTTCAAGATTACCATAAGCATATTAACCAATCAACCAACCTGACATCTACTTTACAAAACAAAAGCAATCCCCAATTTTGCTTTACCCATTTTTTCATTCTTTTTTAACTACATAACCCCAAACTTGTTTTTCAATGTACGTAACAAGGGAGTGTAGTTTATTCACTTTTTTCCAGTCCTTTACTCTTCTATTGATAGCACCCAATTTAAAGTGTCAATCCACCAATCATATACCTATGTGATCATGGTAACATTCAAGGGAAGGAAAAATAATAAATAGTTTCGAGTAAGATCAAAATAAACATCAATCAACGAAGGGTTATTTAAGGTTCAAATAGGGTAACTAAGGATTAATTAGACAAGGTTGGCTTGAAAGGCTCAATCATTCCAAAGATGGCCTGAATCGTCTTCCTAAGTATGCATCATCTAGGATTTCGTCTCAAGTAACAAGCAAGCAAGTTCTAGAATTGTTTCACCATTTTTCCTCAAACCAAAATTCAATCATGCATAAACCAATAATTGAGTACATGAAATTATTAATCACGATCCAGTTTTCATCGTTATTAATATCCAAAAGCAAACTCGAAAAACTATCCAACCTAAGCACACAGATTTATGCATCTCATGGCTATCAATTTCATCCAATCCTATCATATGTGTTCACTCAATCTCATTGGTTATTATTATTAACTTGATTCATAGACACAAGACACTAAAACACAAACACTAACAATTAACAAACAACTTACCATAAATAATTAATGATTACTAACACAAAACAGTAAGACTCCACCCCAAACATAGTTAACACATTATCCCCAATGTAAAAAAGGAACGCAAGGAAACGAAGACTTACATAACAATGACAGCGATTTGAGTATGGTGGTGGAGGCGGTGGTGGCTAATAGGGCGGGTACTGTGGAGGATAGCCAAAGTAGGGCTCATTCAGCGTATCACCCATTGACCAACGATCGACCAAATAGTTGAGTTGGTCGATATGACAAATCTCATAATCATATCACTACTGCATGTAGTGCGACTAGATCATATATTTGATTTTGTCAAATTATATAGTCCAATTGATTATGAGTCCTTTGGGTGTGTGAATCAGTAGGACCCTCAAGAGCAAAAATTTGAGCATTGTTGCTCTGTCCTGTATCACCCACCTCAGTTGCTGCATTGCCTTTATTTGTCCCCCTCTGCTGGAGCTTTGGATAGGTCTGACTTCCTTCTCCGGGTGTATGTGATAGTGTAGGGTCGGGGTACGCATTGACCAACTTCCAGGTGATAGGTTTCTACACTCTGCCTTTGACATCACTGATACTCTCAAGCGCTCCATGTGCAACACAGAGGGTTGTGATCAACGATCCATTCCCCAGCCCTGTTGTTGTGGTCAGTCTGCATATCCAATTGAGACTACTTCTAATAGTTGTTGAGTCTATTTTATATACACATTTGAGTCATTTTTAGTTAGTATTTTACTCTTTTCTGTTGCGTTTAGTATAGTATTAGGTTTGTTTTTCTTTCTTTTGAGTCACAACGGTCATAAATGAGAAAATACTACTTTTGAGATGGAAGTGCATGATAAAAGGGCCAAGAAATCAAACCAAAGGAGCCCCGGAAAGAATGGAAGAAATCTGGAAAATTCTGGACGAAAATAGGTCAAGGGCCGCGGCGCAAGGTATGGAGAGTCGCGGATGAAGGAATTAAGACCGAGGCGTAAAATTTCCAGAAAGTCCGAAAAATATTTACCGTCGCAGGCGCCGCGGTGCAAGAATTCCAGTGGGCAACAGTGCTTCTCGGCTGATTTAGGGTCGCGGCGCTTGGCAGCAGCGCTACGGCGCTGACGCGTGTTTTGTAATTTTTTGGTCGAATTTCAGAAGGGTAAAAGGGTCCGAAGTGAGGTTTTTCTCAGATATAAAACCCTGAAACCCTGTCACTATTGATATCATACTTTGGAGGCTAGGAACGGAGGCAAGAGCAAGATTAGAGACATCAAATTGTTCAAGTTCTTTTCCTTTACTTTATTTAATTCAGTTGATGTTGGATATTAAATTAGTTCTTAGCATAACAATGTCTAGGAGATAATTTCTTTATTAGGGTTTTCTGTCGAATCGCTTGAAACTATTTCATACAGTTAATGCATAGTTATTGATTTCTTCTTCAGCTATATTAAGATCTATTCAATATTGTATTGATTGTTTGATAATTGACTGGCCATTAATTTTCATAACTTATATGATTTCGAATCGAGATCTGAAAAGGGAGATTTGAATATGCTGTAGTTGTTTAGACATAGGTTAAAATCGCAGACGAAAGTACCCCGATACTTATGTAGTATTTAAGGTTATTGTTTTTAATCCTTCTGTGTGGTAAAATCTATCATAAAAATATAGAAGGTTTCTGCACAAGGTTGATTTTTTATATGTCCTAACCAGAATATAAGACAAATTAGTTAACCTGCTATCTTAATAAGAAGAAGAATCATTAGCATTGCATTAACACGTGAAAGAGTGGATAGTTGAGGAGATTGGAAGCCCTATTTCCATCATAACTGTTTTAAACCAAAGTATTATCATCCTTAGTTTAAATTTCTGCACTTTACTTAGTCTTAATTCTTAGTTTAAAAACAAAAACAAAAGAACGTTAACCACTGTTGACCTTGGCTAACTCCCAGACTCAATTCCTGGCAGAAACCAGGTCCTCATTTGCAACCCTGACAAACTCTCAGACCCAGTTCATGATCGAGACTAGGTAATCCATTGGGAACTTGGAGACTCAAATGGGGAAGTTGGCAGAGAAACTGAATGAGAAACCTCATAGGACTCTCCCCTATAACACAGTGATGAACCCAAGGGAGCAGTATCAGGCAATCAGCCTGAGACGTGGTAAACAGTTAGAGCAGGTTGCACCCCAACCAGTGGTTTAAAAGGAGAAGGAGAAGAAAATTGATGCAGAGAAAGAGGGAGTTATTGATGACCGTCCTATTTTAGAGAATGATCCACCAGCAGTTATGAGGGAATATACAGACAAAATTTCATACCCTCAAATAATTGTGAAGAAATCTCTTGACAAGCAGTTTTCCAAGTTTTTGGAGGTCTTCAAAAAGCTACACATCAATCTCCCTTTCATTGAAGCTTTGGATCAGATGCCAGTGTATGTCAAATTCATGATAAACATCCTCTTTAAAAAAAAGCAAACTGGCAGAATATGAGACAGTGGTGCTTACAGAGGAGTGCAGTGCAATCTTGTAAAAGATTTTTCCCCCAACCCAAGTCTTTGAAACACAAAAAGGGGCATCAGGTTGATACTTGCCCCCAAATCACACAAATCCAACTTGCATGTCACATTCCCTATAGTGCAAGGTAAGGTGAGCTGATCACTCAGTCATACATCCCCGAGGTATAATTGAAGACGTATTGGTGAAAGTGGGAAAATTCATCTTCCCTGCTGATTTCTTCATTCTTGATATGGAAGAAGATGAGAACATGCGCATTATCCTTGGGAGACCATTCCTAGCCACAGGGAGGGCACTCATTGATGTTGAAAAGGGGGATTTGAAGCTCAGAGTCCAAGATGAGGAAATGATATTCAAAGTTTTCAGATCACCCACCGAGTCACAAGCAAGTGACAAATGCTTTATTGTTAGTGTAATTGATAAAGTTGCTCCTCATGAAATCTCCAAGGGTACTGAGGCCCTTGAGACAACAGTAAAGTCGTGTGCAGAACATGATGGTAAGAATTCTGAACCTATGAATGATATTCAAGGGGTGAACCCTTCTGAACTTAGCCCTGTGGAAAAAAAATGAAGGGAATGATAATGAAATAGATATGCTGCGGGGGGTAATCTACCCCCTTGATTGAGTAAGAAAACTACATCCGACTAAATGACGTTAAAGACAACGCTATTTGGGAGGCAACCCAATATTTTAATTATGTTATTTAAATTTCATTTTAGTTATTTTATTTTGTCTTGAACAGTCTCACGGTCTTGTATATTTGGTATGCTTTTGATGGCAGGTGGACTGGGAACTAACTTTGAGGAGAGAAGGGCAAAAAAGGCTGAAAATTGGGAGAGTCGCGGCGCATGTTGCAAGGGCCACGGCGCCGCCTTCCGCTTTGCGCACAGTGATTTTTTCGAAAGTTCAGAGTTGTGCCACCTGTGCAATTTCAAGAACCGTCTCCCAAACCTCCGTTGTGACCGTTGTTTTGTATTTGTAAGTTGTCCCTTTATTTTTAGTCTTTACACATTGGAGACAATGTGTCGATTAAGTTTGGGGTTTTACTTTGTTTTATTGTCTTGTTTTTAAGTCTTTTTTATTGTGTTTAGTTTATTTTATGTGTTTGTGAGTCATAATTTTTTTATGGATCATGTATGTTGTAGTTGCTAAAGATATTGAGTGATTAAGTGGAATAATGTAATGGAATTAAAAGCAAAAATTTGTGTGCTTAAGTTAGATATGCCAAAAATTCATGACATCTGATTATTTGAGATATTTGTGCTTAGCCTATGTCTTGTCAATTATGGAAAGAAAGGTTGAAAATGTCTAGAAAACATGTTTGCTTGTTATTTGAGGTGAAATAGTTAAGATATGCATGTTTAGGGAAATGATTCAGACATTCTTTGATAGCCCTTCTGATTGTTCTACCTACCCTGACATAAATTGTATCACTAGTCAGCCCGTTTGAGCCGAAAATAATATCTTTGTTTGACACCCTATGATTCCCTGATTGTGCCATAAGTAATAATTGAAAATTATTGATGAGAAGTGTTGAAAAAGCAATAAAAAAGAATAAAAATTTGATGCACCCCAATGAAAAATATGCAAAAGCTTAAGTTTGGGGGTGCTTGTTATTTGTAATGTGTCTCATTCTCTCAAAAGAAAAGAGGGGAGAAAATAGGTATGAGAAACTAAAAAGAAGGAATAATGAGTTGAATGAAAAATGTTTATGGTACAAAATTGAGCCTAAATGCCAACTTTTATCTACCCCTGCTTAAGCCTACATTACAACCCTTGTAAGTCCTGAAGATCTCTAATGTGTATGTCTATGATTAGTGGAGAATAGCAAGTAAACATGTCTATATAATTTTGGGAAAGATGGAATAAAATTGACATGCATAGGTTAGGTGTTTGTATTTTCAGTGATTATGATATAATTGAATTTGCGAAATATCTAACTTGAAATTCTAGATTGCTAAAAATTCATGTTATGTTCTAACATATTATCCCAGTTTTCATCCATTATTTTGAGGAAGCATTGATATAGCTACTTGATCCATTTCATAGAGTCTTATCTTTGGTTTTGTTTTTGTTTTTACTTAGTGCTTTACTCGAGGGCGAGTAAAGTGTAAGTTTGGGGGTGTTTGTTGAGTCTATTTTATATACACGTTTGAGTCCTTTTTAGTTAGTATTTTCTCTTTTCTGTTGCGTTTAGTATAATATTAGGTTTATTTTTCTTTCTTTTGAGTCACAGCGGTCATAAAGGATAAAATACTACTTTTGAGATGGAAGTGCATAATAAAAGGGCCAAGAAATCAAACCAAAGGAGCCCCGGGAAGAATGGAAGAAATCTGGACGAAAATAGGTCAAAGGCCGCGGCGCAAGGCATGGAGAGCCGCGGCGCTTGCTGAGCCGCTGCTGAAGGAATTAAGGTCGAGGCATAAAATTTCCCGAAAGTCCGAAAAATATTTATCGTCGCAAGCGCTGCAGCGCAAGAATTCCAGTGTGCAACAGTGCTTCTCGGCTGATTTAGGGCCACGGCTCTTGGAAGTAGCGCAGCGGCGCTGACGCGTGTTTTGTAATTTCTGGGCCGAGTTTCAGAAGGGTAAAAGGGTCCGAAGCGAGTTTTTTCTCAGATATAAAACTCTGAAACCCTGTCATTATTGATATCATACTTTGGAGGCTAAGAACGGAGGCAAGAGCAAGATTAGAGACATCAAATTGTTCAAGTTCTTTTCCTTTACTTTATTTAATTCATTTTATGTTGAATATTAAATTAGTTCTTAGCATGACAATTTCTAGGAGCTAATTTCTTTATTAGGGTTTTCCGTCGAATCTCTTGAAACTCTTTCATACAATTAATACATAGTTATTGATTTATTCTTCAGCTATATTAAGATCTATTCAATATTGTATTGATTGTTTGATAATTGACTGGACATTAATTTTCATAACTTATATGATTTCGAATCGAGATTTGAATATGATGTAGTTGTTTAGACATAGGTTAAAATCGCGGACGAAAGTACCCCGATACTTGTGTAGTATTTAAGGTTATTGTTCTTAATCCTCCTGTGTGGTAAAATTTATCATAGAAATATAGAAGGTTTCTGCACAAGGTTGAGTTTTTATATGTCCTAACCGGAATATAGAATAGATTTGTTAACCTGCTATCTTAATAAGAAGAAGAATCATTAGAATTACATTAACACGAGAAAGAGTGGATAGTTGAGGAGATTGGAAGCCCTATTTCCATCATAACTGTTTTAAACCAAAGTATTATCATCCTTAGTTTAAATTTCTGCACTTTACTTAGTCTTAATTCTTATTTTAAAAACAAAAACAAAAGAACGTTAACCAAATAGATACCATAGATTAGATATTCGGTACTTGACAAACCAGTCTCTGTGGACGATAACTCGGTCTTCCAGACTTTATTACTTAAGCGATATGTACACTTGCGTAAGCATACAGAAATAACGCAACAACAGCTCCACCCACATCAATTGAAAATCCCTTCATGATAGCATACACCAGCTTAATACGATCCACGAGTATATCAGAGAAGTGTGTGGAGGGAATTAGTCGAGTATTCACAAAGTAGAGCCAAGCTTTAGCAACTTTTTTGAATTCGTTGCGATACATGACCTTGGGCGCGTCATATGTATATGTGTAGTGAGCCCCTGGGCATCCTACTATCTCAGCCACCTCTATCCATTCAATTTCTGAACGTTTCCAAATGGTAAAGTCACCTTCCTCATCGTCTTCGTCCAGAAAACTAGTGACCCCACATATGGCGTTTATAGCTTCCGCCCCAACCAGTACCCTTCTCCCTCGTACTAAGTAAGTGTTGTCTTGCTTCTCCGGATACTTGGCGTAGAATTCATAAACCAGTGAGGTATTTGGCTTTGTCAAATAGGTATTGACAAATTCCCCCCAACCTCTAGAAGCATCATGGCCCTGATGTGTTCATATACTTAATCCTCGTATGGTGTGGTCTTGAACTCTGTCCCCCTTTCTGGTACCAGGGAACGAGTATATATCTTGTTAAACCTATCTTGGGCATCTTTGTTGGCAAACCTAGTTTCATTATTGTCAGGTACGGAAGCTCTAGAAGCGAATGCTCTGGAACTAGCTTTCTTCGGATCCATTTCAACCTGTAGGCACTTATTTAGGAAACAATCGATAGCGTTTCCCCTTAATTTCTCTGTTTTCCAGCCAGCAAATCCACTCAACAACAACAATCAATCTCCACAACAACAATTTCAGCCCACACTCTACAAATATCAATAATTTTTAGCACCTCACAATATAGAATTTAAATCCAACACACACCCCACACGAACACAATCTACCACAAACTTCAACCCCCAAACTTAAAATTCTTCACAAAAGGACACAAAACTTAAAAAAAAACTTGAATGCAATGTTTACCTTATGAAGGGGTCTTCTTATAATGATGTATTGCACCAAGTAGTGAAGATTTGGAGATTTTATGGATGAATTTATAGAAGGTTGGGTTTATAGGGTGTTGAGATAGAAGAATTTATGGAATTTGTGAGGAGTTTTTGGGAGAGAATTTTCGGAGAAGAGGAGTATGAGAAGAGGGTTGTGGAGTATTTGTGAAATTGGAGAGAAAAAATAAAGAGAGGCTAGGGTTTTATTGCTGGAACCCGACGCAGCGTCGCTGTGCTAATTCAACTATTTTGTCACTGTTTCACAGGGGATGCGACTCAAGTTTTGGGCACCGTGGCGCTAATTCCTCAAAAAATTTCTTTTCCTCTCTGCCTGCAAGGCATCGCGGCCATTGCTCTCAGCGTCGCAGCTCTAATTCATCCGAAATTTTTACAGTTCTCTGCCTGCAAGGTGCCGCGGCTCAACTATTAGAGCGTCGCAGTGCTAAATCAATGAAAAAAGTTCTTTGCTTACTGCCTTCAGAGCACCGTGACTCACATATTGGGCGCCGCGACGCTAATTCATATTCGGGCATTCTGTTTTTTGCTTCTGATTTCAGCACCTCGCGGCCCTTTTTGCTCCCAGAGTCGGCTCACATTTTTCCTACATAAAAAACATAGTCCAAGAAATAACAAGACCATGAGATTGTTCAAAACAAAACATAACAAAATAAAATAACACAATTAAAATATTAGGTTGCCTCCCAATAGCGTTGTCATTAACGTCATTTAGTCGGACGCATATTTCCTCTTCAATTTGATTTCAAGAGGATAACAGACTTTGTCTGCTCACTAGGACCACCCAAGTATGGCTTCAATCTTTGCCCGTTCACTTTGAATGGTGAACTATCCTTTCCTCGTACCTCAACTGAACCATAGGAAAAAACTCTCTCAATAGTAAATGGACCCGACCATCTGGACTTCAACTTGCATGTAAACAGCCTCAACCTCATTGAATAGAAGTACCTATTGTCCAGGTTGAAACTCTTTTAGGACCAAGTTCTTGTCATGCCATGATTTAGTGCATTCTTTATAAATCTTGGCATTTTCATAGACTTCATTTCGAAACTCATCAAGCTCATTCAATTGTAGTAGCCTCTTCTGTCCGGCGGCTCCTTCGTCCATATTCAACTTTCTCATGGTCCAATACGCTCGATGCTCTAGCTCCACTAGGAGATGAAATGTTTTTCCAAAGACCATCCTATAGGGCGACATTCCAATAGGAATTTTGAATGTCGTCTATAAGCCCAAAGTGCATCAGCCAGCTTCGCAGACCAGTTCTTCCTCGAGCTATCCACCGTCTTTTCAAGTATACTCTTTACCTCTCTATTTGAAATTTTAGTTTGACCATTTGTCTGAGGGTGATATGGCAAGGCAATGCAGTGGTAGACTCCATAGCGAGCAAGGAGGGAATCAAGTTGTTTGTTACAAAAATGACTCTCTTCATCTCTAATGAGAGATCTGGGAGTACCAAACCTTGTGAATATGTAATTGTACAAGAAATTCAAGACTATCTTACCAACATTATCCTTATTTGCTACTGCTTCGACCCATTTAAACACATAAGCCACTGCTAGCAAGATGTATTGATTATTGAAGGATGGTGGGAAAGGGCCCATAAAGTCAATGCCCCAGATGTTAAAGAGTTAAACTTCTAAGATCTCATTCAGTGGCATTTCATTCATTCTTGAGATGTTCCCAGTGCGTTGACAGCGATCACGGACTTTCACAAAGGTATTTGCATCTTTGAAGCAGACAACGTCTAATGACTTGATCAACACAATGCCTATAAAGAATAGGCTTCTCCCAATAGTAATGCTTCACCTTATAGTAAAACTTCTTCAATTGTTGTCTTGTCATCTTAGGGGGCATAATCTTAGTTGAAAGAAAATTAACAAAGTCATCATACCAAGGCACAATTGAACTGCCACTTACCTCAAAAAGTTGCTCGTTTGGGAAGTGGTCATTAATATGCACATTTTTGGCATTCTGGCTCTCTTCTACCTCAAGTATTGATAGGTGATCTGCAACTAAATTTTTTGTTCCCTTCTTATCACGAATCTCCATGTCAAATTTTTGTAGTAACAGTACTCATCGAATGAGACAGTGTTTTGCATCCTTTTTGTCATCAAGTACTTGATAACAACATGGTCAGTGTACATAATTACCTTATTTCCAATGAGATATAGCCTGAATTTATCGAATGCATATACTATGACTATCAACTCTTTCTCTGTTGTGGCATAATTCAATTGTGAATCATTAAGAGTTTTAATAGCATAGTAAATGGATTGAAATACCTTGTCAATTTGCTGCCCAAGAACTTCTCCCACTGCATACTAGCATCACACATTAGTTCAAATGGAAGCTCTCAATATGGTGCAATAACAATTGGCGCTGAAATTAATTTATCCTTAAGTTCCTTAAAAGCATTTAAAAACTCTTCATTAAAATCAAAAGCAACACCATTCATCAACAAGGTCGAAAGAGACTTTGAAATTTTTTAGAAGTTCTTGATGAATCTCCTGTAGAAACCAGCATGACCAAGAAAACTTCTAACCCCTTTTACTGATACTGGAGGTGGTAGATTTTTAATAGCAGAAATCTTAGCTCGGTCTACCTCAATGCCTTGGCTAGAGATTTTGTGGCCAAGGACAATAACTTCATTCACCATAAAGTGGCACTTCTCCCAGTTTAGCACAAGATTTGACTCTTCACAATGCTGCAACACTGCTTCCAAGTGCCTCAAACATTCATCAAAAGAAGACCCAAAAACTGAAAAATGATCCATGAAAAACTCGATAGTCCTCTCCACCATGTCATAAAAATGGCCATCATACATCGTTGGAAGGTGGCAGGGGCATTGCAAAGCCCAAATGGCCTTCTCTGAAAGCAAACGTACCATATGGAGAAGTAAAGGTGGTCTTCTCTTGATCTTCTGGTGAAATTGCAATCTGATGATACCCAGAATAACCATCTAAGAAATAGTAGTAGTTATGGCATGCCAGTCTATTAAGCAATGGTCTATAAAAGGCAAGGAAAAATGGTCTTTCTTTGTTGGCTTGTTCAACTTGCGTTAGTCAATGCAAATCCTCCATCCTGTCACTATTCTTGATGAAATAAACTCATTTTTTAATTCTTTACCACAGTCATACCATCCTTCTAGGCACTAATTGCACTGGACGCACCACTGTAATATCAGAAATAGGGTAAATCACCCCAGCATCAAGCCATTTCAGGATCTTTTTTCTCACCACCTCCTTCATAGTTAAGTTTAGCCTCCTCTGCGCCTCAATTGACGGCCTGCTCTCATCTTCCAAATGGATCTTATGTATCACTGTAGAAGAACTTATCCCTCTAATATTTGTCAATGTCCACCTAATAGCAATCTTGTGAGCCCTTAAGACTCTCAACAATTTTTCAACTTCCACTTTAGACAGGTAAGAAGACACAATCACTGGTAAAGTTTCATTCTCACCTAAATACTTATAATGCAGATGATATGGTAAGGTCTTCAATTCTAACACTGGAGCTTTTTCTAAGGAAGTCAACGGTCTATCTAGTATTTTTCCCAACTCCTCATATTTCTTCCTATAGAAGGGCTCATATGAATTCATCCAATTGACACACTCCACAAGCTATGTATCTTTACTGTTTTTTTCCTCGTATTGTGTCAGTGCCACTTCAAGAGCATCAGTACTCTTGAAGATTTTCTCAAAAACAACATTTTCAATCACATCAATGGCAAAACAGTTGTTACTTGCTCTTGGATAAGTTGCTGCCCTGAATACATTGAAAATCACCTTTTCTCCCTGTACTCAGAGTTTTAACTCGCCCTTATGAACATCTATAAGTGCTTGACCTGTAGCTAAGAATGGTCTCCCCAGTATGATGGGCACATTTTCATCTTCTTCCATATCTAGAATAATGAAATTAGTAGGAAAGATTTACTTATCAACTTTTACTAGTACATCTTCAATGATACTTCATGGATGCTTGATCGAACGATCTGCTAACTGTAAAGTAACGGTTGTAGGATTTGCTTTCCCCACACCAAGTCTACAAAATACAGAATATGGCATCAAGTTAGATATTTGCCCCCAAATCACACAGAGCATGTTGGAACTCCAAATTCCCTATAGTGTAGGGAATGGTGAAGCTTCCTGGATCTCTGAACTTCTGGGGCATCTTCCTTTGCAGAATAACACTGCACTCCTCAATTAATGTGACAATCTCATAATCTTCTAGCTTTCTCTTTTTAAAAAGAATCTTCTTCATAAATTTGGCATAACTAGGCATCTGATCCAGGGCCTCAACAAAAGGGATATTTATATGTAGCTTCTTGAAAACCTCCAAAACTTAAAAAATTATTTATCAAGAAATTTTTTTCTAAGCCTCTGAGGGTATGGAACTCTAATGTATGGCTCATTACTCACTGTTAGTGGTACTTTTTCTACTGTAAGGTGGTCTTGAGTAACCACTACTTTGTCTGGGTTAGATGTCTCACCCAATTTGTCCATTTTCTCTGTAGATGGTAGAGGGGCAGCTGGTTTAACTTGCTTACCGATTCTCAAATTTATAACCTGACATTGCTCATTCGGATTTACAATAATATTGCTATGGAGATTCTTCTGCGATCGGTTGTTCAACATATTTGCTAGTTGGCCCACCTGTGTCTCCAAGTTCCGGATAGATGATCTCGTTTCAGTCATGAACTGAGTTTGGGAATTGGTGATGGTCAACAAGGCTGCTTGCAATTCATTGGGCTCAGCTTGTTGAACTTGTGGTCTGGGCTTCTAAGGTGATGCTTGACTCATGGGTTGTTGTTGATTGCTCTATTGATACTGCCCTTAAAATTGTGGCTGCTGGTTCTGGCTGTTTCTCCATGAGAAATTAGGGTGAATTCTCCACCGAAGATTGTAAGTATTGGAGAATGGGTTGTTGTATGGCCTCTGAATGTTTCCAACTGCATTGTGCTTGATCCATAGGTACATTGTTGGGATCCACAGTTGTGCGATGATCAAAAGTATATGGTCCCCCACAAATTTCACATCCCACCTATGTCTGAATAACATTTGCTGCCATATTATTCTGCTACACGCTTTCTCAATCTCTGAATTAAGAGGAACAAGGATGTCTGCTTCGCATAAAAAAAAAAGCTACCTAAAATTGATCAAAAACAATGCACACATATCTAGGCAAAATATATTCTAGGAACAACCAAATAAGAAATAAGATTAATTATTTTGATATTGATAATACTTCAGTCCCCGGCAACGGCCCGAAAAACTTGTTGCGGTATTTGTAGATGCTACGCAATTATACGTATCGCAATTTATACTAATTTTGGTAAAACCGAGTATCGTCCACGGAGACTGATTTATTAATTACCAACTAACTAATCTTTGGTTTCTATTTGGCAAACGAATATAAGTTGTGATTTCTAAACTAAAGTAATTTGCAGGAATAAAATAATAATGAAAACACACGGAGTTTAATTCAGAAATGAAGGCAAGTAGGGTTTTCAATCTCATCAACTATCCACTCCATCATTCATTAATGCAAGACTATTGATTCTTCTTCTTATTAAGATAGTAGGTTAACTAATATGTTCTATATTCCGGTTAGCACATATAAAAACTCAACCTAAGTGAGAATTTTCTATATTTCTATGATAAATTTAATCACATAGGAGGATTAAGATCAATAACCTAAAAAGCTACACATGCAATCGTGATACTCTCGTTCAAGATTAAACTATGTCTAATCAACTATAGCATATTCAATTATTCATTTTCAGATCTTGATTTGAAATCATATAGATAATGAAAACTAACGGCCAATTAATTCTCATTCAATAAACGCAAGTTGAATAGATTTTAATAGACGAAGAAGAAACACTAGCAATGCATTAATTCATAATGAAGTTTCAAGTGAATCAACGGAAAACCCTAATAAAAGTAACTAGCTCATAGGCATGCTAAGAAAACTGATTAACTCAATATCCAACATGAACTGAATTAAAATAAAGAAAAGAAAAAGAACTTGAACAAATGATGTCTTTAATTGCTCCTTGCTCCCTTATTCCTTGCCTCCAATGTGAGATAACTCTAAAATCTGTCTGTTAGCGATTTATCCACACGCTTAACGCAAGTGCACGTATCGTGACAAGTAATATAGTCTGGGTAAGACCGAATATCGTCCTCAGAGACTGGTTTTCAAGTACCGGTTATCTATTCTATGGTATCTATTTGGTTAACGTTAATTTGTTTGTGTTTTTAGACTAATAATTAAAACTAATGCAGGAAACAAACTAATTATGAAAATAAATCAGTTATGATGGAGAATTGGGGCTTTCAAGATCATCAACTATCCGCTCGCTTTAATCTTTAATGCAATGATATAGGTTCTTCTTCTATATTGAGATAGCAGATTAACTAAGCCGTTTTATATTCCTGTTAGGATATATAAACACTCAACCCCGATGCAGAACCCTTCTATATTTCGATGATAAGATTTACCACAAAGAAGGATTAAGAACAATAACCTATTAAACTACACAAGTATCGGGGTACTTTCGTCCACGATTTTAACCTATGTTTATTCAACTATAGCATATTCACAATCTCCCCTTTCGGATCTCGATTAGAAATCATATATGTGATGATAATTAGTGATCAATTAATTACCAAGCTATTATTGAATAAATCTCAACTATATACAGAAGAAACCAAAACCATGCATTAAATCATAAAACGAGGTTCAAGTGATTCGAATGGAAAGCCCTAATTGAAGTTTAGCTCTTAGCCATAGTGTTACACCCCGTAAGTCCAGGACATGTAAAAGAGAATGTACGAAAGGAAACAAGACTGGGAAATTAGTACGAAAGGAAGAATTGTTTTTTCGACGGAAAATCTTCCGGACATCGAAAAGGAAAAATGTTCGTTGTTGAGAATTGGATTCTCAAAATGTATTATTTGAAGAGTATGGAACCTATTGGCATTATGGAAATTTATTTATTACGGATTTGGTCACGTGGGGCCCACCCGAGAATTTTACATTTTGTGGGACCATGAGGGTTCTGAATTTTATGGACGAATGAGAGGGCGACACGTGGAACCCCCACAAGTGGTCTTGGACGAAATTGGTAAGGGGCAAAATGGTCATTGACCACCTTGGAAGATTAGTCTTGCTAGCATGACATTGTTGACTTGTCAACTTGTCCACATAGGCTTAATCCAAGTTAAATTCATCTTAGCCACCCATTTGTTTAAGTCTAAGCCCTCCAATATGTGTTATATACTAAGTTAGTGCAAGACAAGCTCATTTTACACTTAGAAATTTTAGAGAACTTGAGCTTAGCCTTAAGAAGCTCTCGGCTTTGTCCAACTTTCCCACAAAATTTTGTAGTTTTGATCCATTAGCCACAGACTTTAACCCAATGTCCCCAAGGGTATTGTAAGGTTATCTCAATAGAAAGATTTGGAAAAACGCATTTTTACGTTAGTCGCAAGCGGAAACTAAGTGAGTTCTTGACCTTGAAGATGGAACTTGAAGATGGGTTCTTCATAGGCCTCTAAGGAGTGCTTGGAGCGGATTGGAACCTAAGGAAAGGAGCTAAGAATTTCTAAGGCGCGACTTTGGAATCTTGGAAATTTTAAGGGCTTATAAAGGTATAAATTTTGTCGTTTTAGTAGTTAAGACTTACTTATTGTTGTAGCTATGGATTTTAGCAAGCATGTGTTATATAGTATGAAGTTTGATATGTTTATTGGCAATTGGAACCCTAATCCGAAAACTAGCATGTTTAGCCTTAAGATTTCAATTCAAGTCGACTTTTGGTCTAAGCGTCGCATGTTGTATAAAGAAGGAAATTGTAGTTGTGAAGTAGCTTATAACTATATAACATGTTAGACCTTGGAACTTGGAATTTGAAAAGGGTTGGAAAAGACTTAGTGTTGCTATGTAAGTTGGTAGAGAATTGGCTAGTGTGCATTAGACTACATTATGAATTGTGGGGCGGAATTTTACATGTATTGTAAGGCGTGTAATCCCCTTTGTTTGGTTGTTGTTTGGAGCCTTAAAGTGGCTTGTTGGTTATTGTATTCGGCCTTGAAAAAGTGGCAAAGTGAGTAGAAACAAAGGAAGTCTTTTAGATATTCCATAGAATTAGAGACCAAACACTTAGTATTATTCTACGTTGAGACTAGAAGTTGATAGTCTTGTTGTGACCATTATAGGTTGACACTTCTCGTGCGGCGTATTCGGCTTAGCTTGTGGATTTTAGCGAAAGGTATGTGAACTATCTCCTTCTAGCATGATTAGTAAGATAAAGAAAGTAGGTTCTACTCCTAAAATGATCCATTCCTTGTTGTATTTGGATTGCCTAAAATAGAATTTGTTCTATGTATTTCCTTGAGTGTACTTTGATGTTTGGATTGTAAGTTGTAGAATCCATTTTCTTGATGATGTTTGGATTCTTAAAAGTGAAGGTATTTTTACTTAAAGTACATGTAGTCTTAAAAGGAAGTGGTTTCCAAATCTTTTGGCTAGTGCCTTAGTTCTAAAACCTAAAGGTCATTATAGTGACTTTAGGAGTCAAAGGAGTGATTTACTTATTTGATTTAAAGAGGAGAAATGACATGATTTAAGAGAAGTAACTTGTGTTAAGGGTGAAGTTACTTGAGGTTTAAAAGTAGAAGAAAACTTGTTTTCTAACTATTAAGAGACTTGAGTATTTTTGAAAGTTAAGAACTTGATTTGTAAGTATGTGATACTTGGTTTTAATAGTATAAGTCTCTTGGTCATTGAAGGAATGGATATGTCTAAAATCATAAAGGGTTATAACGGCTTTATGGGAAGTTGGTTATAACGGCTTTATGAAAGATTTAGAAAGTTGTCTATTTTGATAAAAGGGCATAAATTGCCTAGATTGTGAAAATTTGGAGTTACTTGATTTCAAGCTTTGAAATGAGTTTTCTAAAAGTGTAGTAACTTACTTTGAAAAATAGACACGCCTTGATACTACGGTGTTAGTATCTTGGGGCTTTACATAGAAAGGAGTCTTTTATAAAAGAATGCACGACGTAGTACTTTGGCTTGATAAATTGAGAATTTGTCTAAGTGTGCCTTGATAAGTACTTTGACTTGTTAAAAGAGAATTATTCTATGTATGCCTTGATTAGTACTTTGGCTTGATAAATTGAGAATTTTTCTATTTGTGCGGATAAGTACTTTGGCTTGTTAAATGAGAATTTATTCTATTTGTGCCGATAAGTACTTTGGCTTGTTAAATGAGAATTTATTCTATTTGTGTCCTGATAAGTACTTTGGCTTGTTAAATGAGAATTTATTCTAATTGTGCCCTGATAAGTACTTTGGCTTGTTAAATGAGAATTTATCCTATGTGTGCCTTGATAAGTACTTTGGCTTGGTTAATTGAGAACTTGCCTATATGTGCTGGTAATAGCCTTTGAGTGCAAGTATTATGTTTTATTAATTTGCCGCGACTCTCGGTTGAAAGTCATTGTCTTGTTATGAAGTTCCGACGTCTGAAGCGGTGATGTGGATTCCACGTATGCTTCCGTTACTTGTAGTACTGGGTTAAATTCGGAATTTTTATAAGACATGGTAGTGCTTATGTCTTGTTTGATGGTCGGTCGAGATAGGGTAAGAGTATAAGTGAGGGCAAACCCCAAGACTGTACCACCTTCTCGGGGTAAGAGTATAAGTGAGGGTAAACCCCAAGACGCTGTACCACCGCTTTATGTGTTGTTTGACGGCAGTTGAGATAGGGTAAGAGTATAAATGGCGGGCAAGCCCCAAGACGTTATACCACCTTCTCCGGGTAAGAGTATAAATGGCGGCAAGCCCCAAGGCGTTATACCCCCGCTTTACCACCTCCTTCAGTGGTCGAGTATAAATGAGGGTAAACCCCAAGACGTTATACCACTGCTCGTTTGCCTCCTCGCCCGTCTGATTTTAGAACACAGTGGGACTTGGTGTTCATGTATGCCTATTGGTGCTATGTTATATCATGGATCGCGGTGAGGAAGGATTCCACGCATGATTGATATTATGGGCGAGACCCATAGTTATATTTGAGTAGTGACTTTGAGGGCTGCGTCCGACTTGATATGATCGCTATGTATTGTGTATCGTAGGTTGGCTATCATACATGTCTCTGTTTTGTTTAGACTGTTATGATTTTATTACAGCATTTCATCGTTCACATACTTGGTACATTCTTCGCATCGACCTCCTTCGGGGCTGCGTCACGCCGCAGTTTAGGTCTGTTGTTTGGTGATCGGCAGGTGTAGGATCCTGCCGGGGTTTTGGATAGCTCCTCTGTCCGAGTTTATCTTTTGGTATATATCCTTGAAGACATGCTTTATCTGCTTGGGTACGGGGCCTTGTCCCGTCATAGTTCAGTTTAACTCCTAGAGGTCTGTATTCAGATGTGGGATTGGACTCGTGTACAGTGTAGTGTCTTTTGTTTATGTATATTATATGGCAGCCTAGTCGGCTTTGCCTTGTGCGTACGTTGGTTTTAAAAAAAAAAAATAAGCTGTTATTAATTTCCGCAAATTACTTAGTTGTTAAGGTAGCAGGTGCCTGTAGTAGGCACGACCACGCCCGGGTTCGGGGTGTGACAGAGTGGTATCAGAGCAGTCAGTCCTCGGAATGTTTACAGACCGTGTCTAGTAGAGTCTTGATTATCGGTGTGTTGCGCGCCACACCCATAAACAGGAGGCTACAGGACATTTAGGAGTTGGTTTCTATTCTTCTCACTCTAAGATCGTGCCCTAGAAATGTGTTAGTAAGATAATTCCTCTCGACGTATTGTTGTGTTCTGATTATGCCTCGAGGAGGGCAACAGCCTTGAGAAGGGCAAAGGAGTAGCAGGAGCTACTAGTCAGACTCAGAGAGTTGATAGGGCTTATGCCCAGGTTATACCGGATGTTGTTCCGCAGTCGGCGAGTTCTTCTTCGCCAGGTTTTGAGAACACAGCACCAGAGCCTACAGTTTCTCAGTTAGGGGCAGACTTTAGGGTCATGAAGGAAGCCATTATGTTATTGACCAAGATAGCAATGCTACAGTTTCCTCAGCAGGAGGTTATTCGGCCAGTACAGCATGTGTGCAGAGGTAGAGGGCGGCGGAGATCTGCGTAAGAGGCTAGACCGGTTGGTTATCCGGTGAGTTTTGGACGAGCCGCCTCAAAGAAGTGATATATTCGTCCCACCTACCCGGCATACCCCCGCAGCTCACAGGTGGGAGATTTGATCTCACAAGGTATTTAGGAGCCGGTCCAAGCTCCAGAGGTCGAGGTTCTCAGAGGAGCAGAGGATTTTCTCAGTCGAGGCCACTTATTCCTCAGTGTTTCCATTGTAGTAAGCGTCATTTGGGGAAATGCCGTCTTGGCACAGGTGTTTGTTATTATTGTGGCCGTCCGCCATATCACGAGGGTATGTCCTTTTTGAAGAGGCACCGTGAGTGGCTCGGCTATGAGGCCGATGGTTGGTTCCTTTCCTCCACAAAGGCCCTCGAGCGAGGTGTTGAGATGTCGGCCGTGGTAGAGGTCGTGGTGGAGTTTATAGTTCGCGGTCCTTGAACCGCATAGATGACGTGATCATCGGGCAGGATCAGGAGGCGACATCGCACGGGGTTACAGGTATATTCGATTCTTTTGAATCATACGTGCGTTGATAGATTCAGATTTTACCCTAGCATATATGTTTTCCCTTTATTGCTGGAGTTGTAAAGTGATAGTACCCAGGTAGGGATACCTTGATTAGTAAAGTGAAAAAGTTAAGAATATTGACAAGAATGATAAGTGAACTGAGACTATAGTTGTGTAGAGTTCACAAGTTGTATTACCAATAACGATGTAAGGCCGATAGGGAAGGATGTCTGAGAAATACTTTGACTTATGTGACGAACCTTTAGTGAATAGGGGATAGGGTAAGAAGTACCTTGAGATAAGAGAGATTTATTTCGACTAGGAACGAAGTTAAGTGTGACGATGAGTCGGGTTGTAGACTCATTCCGGTCAACCGATTGTATGGAATCGGGTGATGTCGATTAGAAATGGTCCGTTATGTGGTAGGGTCCCGAGGATGTCGAGCCCAAGTTTAGTAAATCGTTATGCGAGTTTGTGGGCCAGGACGTTCCACCGAACTAGGTCGTAAGGACCGAGAAAAGCCTTAACGGAATGTAAGTAACAATATGGCCAAGTTTGGTTAGTAACTCAAGGATTGGCGAACGTAAAGCAATTTGAGATTTTGTACGTACTAGATGAGTTTGAAAGTACGAGAAAGTATGACAAGTAAGGAAAGAAAGGAACCTCTAAGGATCCGTGTTTGGGAAGATCGTAACCTTCGAGTTTTGTGAGAAGGGACCACGGACGGAAGGTCCATTATTATGTTTACGTATGTTATGTGGTGTCCATGTGTGGCATCGTTGGTCTTGTGTGTATTGATTGTTAGGCATAGTATAGAGTTTATGCGGAGTTTGTATAACAGAATAATCGACTAAGAACATTCGGGACGAATGTTTCTAAGGGGAAGAATGTTACACCAGTAAGTCCGTGACATGTAAAAGAGAATGTACGAAGGAAACAAGACTGGGAAATTAGTACGAAAGGAAGAATTGTTTTTCCGACGGAAAATCTTAGGACATCGGAAAGGAAAAATGTTCGTTGTTGAGAATTGGATTCTCAAAATGTATTATTTGAAGAGTATGGAACCTATTGGCATTATGGAAATTTATTTATTACGGATTTGGTCACGTGGGGCCCTTTGAGAATTTTACATTTTGTGGGACCGCGAGGTTCTGAATTTTATGGACGAATGAGAGGCGACACGTGGAACCCCACAAGTGGTCTTGGACGAAATTGGTAAGGGCAAAATGGTCATTGACCACCTTGGAAGATTAGTCTTGCTAGCGTGACATTGTTGACTTGTCAACTTGTCCACATAGGCTTAATCCAAGTTAAATTCATCTTAGCCACCCATTTGTTTAAGTCTAAGCCCTCCATATGTGTTATATACTAAGTTAGTGCAAGACAAGCTCATTTTACACTTAGAAATTTTAGAGAACTTGAGCTTAGCCTTAGAAGCTCTCGGCTTTGTCCAACTTTCCCACACAAAATTTTGTAGTTTTGATCCATTAGCCACAAGACTTTAACCCAATGTCCCCAAGGGTATTGTAAGGTTATCTCAATAGAAAGATTTGGAAAAACGCATTTTTACGTTAGTCGCAAGCGGAAACTAAGTGAGTTCTTGACCTTGAAGATGGAACTTGAAGATGGGTTCTTCATAGGCCTCTAGGAGTGCTTGGGCGGATTGGAACCTAAGGAAAGGAGCTAAGAATTTCTAAGGCGACTTTGGAATCTTGGAAATTTTAAGGGCTTATAAAGGTATAAATTTTGTCGTTTTAGTAGTTAAGACTTACTTATTGTTGTAGCTATGGATTTTAGCAAGCATGTGTTATATAGTATGAAGTTTGATATGTTTATTGGCAATTGGAACCCTAATCAGAAAACTAGCATGTTTAGCCTTAAGATTTCAATTCAAGTCGACTTTTGGTCTAAGCGTCGCATGTTGTATAAAGAAGGAAATTGTAGTTGTGAAGTAGCTTATAACTATATAACATGTTAGACCTTGGAACTTGGAATTTGAAAAGGGTTGGAAAAGACTTAGTGTTGCTATGTAAGTTGGCCGAGAATTGGCTAGTGTGCATTAGACTGCCATTATGAATTGTGGGGCGGAATTTTACACGTATTGTAAGGCGTGTAATCCCCTTTGTTTGGTTGTTGTTTGGAGCCTTAAAAGTGGCTTGTTGGTTATTGTATTCGGCCTTGAAAAAGGTGGCAAAGTGAGTAGAAACAAAGGAAGTGCTGCCCGATATTCCGTAGAATTAGAGACCAAACACTTAGTATTATTCTACGTTGAGACTAGAAGTTGATAGTCTTGTTGTGACCATTATAGGTTGACACTTCTCGTGCAGCGTATTCGGCTTAGCTTGTGGATTTTAGCCGAAAGGTATGTGAACTATCTCCTCTTCTAGCATGATTAGTAAGATAAAGAAAGTAGGTTCTACTCAAAATGATCCATTCCTTGGTTGTATTTGGATTGCCTAAAATAGAATTTGTTCTATGTATTTCCTTGAGTGTACTTTGATGTTTGGATTGTAAGTTGTAGAATCCATTTTCTTGATGAAGTTTGGATTCTTAAAAGTGAAGGTATTTTTACTTAAAGTACATGTAGTCTTAAAAGGAAGTGGTTTCAAATCTTTTGGCTAGTGCCTTAGTTCTAAAACCTAAAGGTCATTATAGTGACTTTAGGGAGTCAAAGGAGTGATTTACTTATTTGATTTAAAGAGGAGAAATGACATGATTTAAGAGAAGTAACTTGTGTTAAGGGTGAAGTTACTTGAGGTTTAAAAAGTAGAAGAAAACTTGTTTTCTAACTATTAAGAGACTTGGAGTATTTTTGAAAGTTAAGAACTTGATTTGTAAGTATGTGATACTTGGTTTTAATAGTATAAGTCTCTTGGTCATTGAAGGAATGGATATGTCTAAAATCATAAAGGGTTATAACGGCTTTATGGGAAGTTGGTTATAACGGCTTTATGAAAGATTTAGAAAGTTGTCTATTTTGATAAAAGGGCATAAATTGCCTAGATTGTGAAAATTTGGAGTTACTTGATTTCAAGCTTTGAAATGAGTTTTCTAAAAGTGTAGTAACTTACTTTGAAAAATAGACACGCCTTGATACTACGGGTGTTAGTATCTTGGGGCTTTACATAGAAAGGAGTCTTTTATAAAAGAATGCACGTACGTAGTACTTTGGCTTGATAAATTGAGAATTTGTCTAAGTGTGCCTTGATAAGTACTTTGACTTGTTAAAAGAGAATTATTCTATGTATGCCTTGATTAGTACTTTGGCTTGATAAATTGAGAATTTTTCTATTTGTGCCCGGATAAGTACTTTGGCTTGTTAAATGAGAATTTATTCTATTTGTGCCCTGATAAGTACTTTGGCTTGTTAAATGAGAATTTATTCTATTTGTGCCCTGATAAGTACTTTGGCTTGTTAAATGAGAATTTATTCTAATTGTGCCCTGATAAGTATTTTGGCTTGTTAAATGAGAATTTATCCTATGTGTGCCTTGATAAGTACTTTGGCTTGGTTAATTGAGAACTTGCCTATATATGCTGGTAATAGCCTTTGAGTGCAAGTATTATGTTTTATTAAGTTGCCGCGACTCTCGGTTGAAGGGTCGGCTGTCTTGTTGTAAGTTCTTGGGACGTCTAAGCGGTGATGTGGGATTCCACGGGTATCTTAGTTACTTGTAGTACTTGGGTTAAATTCGGATTTTTATAGAAGACATGGTAGTGCTTATGTCTTGTTTGATGGTCGGTCGAGATAGGGTAAGAGTATAAGTGAGGCAAACCCCAAGAGACTGTACCATCTCCGGGTAAGAGTATAAGTGAGGGTAAACCCCAAGACGTTGTACCACTGCTTTATGTGTTGTTTGTGGCCGGTTGAGATAGGGTAAGAGTATAAATGAGGCAAGCCCAGGCGTTATACCACCTTCTCCGGGGTAGAGTATAAATGAGGGCAAGCCCAGGCGTTATACCCCCTTTACCACCTCGCCCGAGTCGAGTATAAATGAGGGTAAACCCGAGACGTTATACCACTGTTCGTTTACTGCCTTGGCGTCTGATTTTAGAACACAGGTGGTACTTGGTGTTCATGTATGCCTATTGGTTATATGTTATATCATTGACTTACGGCAGTGAGGAAGGATTCAACGTGCATGATTGATATTATTGTCGTGAGACCCATAGTTATATTTGAGTAGTGACTTTGAGGGCTGCGTCCACGACTTGATATATCGCTTATGTATTGTATCTGTAGGTTGGCTATCATACATGTCTCCTTTTTTGTTTAGACTGTTATGATTTTATTACAGTACTTTATGTTCACATACTTGGTACATTCTTCGTCTTGACCTCGCCCGAAGTGCGTTAAATCTGCATGAGTTTAGGTCTGTTGTTTGGTGATCGGCAGTGTAGGATCTGCTCGGGGTTTTGGATAGCTCCTCTGTCCGAGGAGTTTATCTTTTGGTATATATCCTTGATGCAGGCTTTATGCAGTTTTGGAGTCTGGCGGGGCCTTGTCCGTCATATTTGATTTAACTCCTAAGTGCATGTATTCATATGTGGGATTGGACTCGTGTACAGTGTAGTGTCTTTTGTTTATGTATATGATATGGCAGCCTAGTCGGCTTTGCCTTGTACGTACGTTGGTTTTAAAAGAAAAAAAAATATGAGCTGTTATTAATTTCCGCAATATACTTAGTTGTTAAGGTAGCAGGGTGCCCAGGTAGGGCACCAGTCACGGGCCCGGGGTTCGGGGTGTGACACATAGACATGCTAAGAACTAATACAAACCAACATAAACTGAATTAAAACAAAGGAAAGAAGAAATGAAAATAATACTGAAAAGCCTCCAAAGTTGTCTTGTCTCCTTGAATGGTGTTATGGAATATTTAGTAGAATGATCGATTGTAGAATAAGGTCTAAAGAGGTACCAAGGATGATTTATTAATGAGTAGGGTTTTAGGAATTATATAGGTTTTGTAGGTAGGAAAAGTTATCCCTTTTGGACTCTGAAAACGTGTCAAATTCGGCTCAAAACGTCAAAAATCCTGCGTCGACGCCGTGGCCCTGAGATTGGGCGCCACGACGCCAAAAAATCTGCAAATTTCGGAAAATTCAGTGGTCGGAGCTGCTGCCAGGCGCCAGAGGCGTCTTTTCTGGCAGTTTTCATTTCGGGGTCCTGTTTTCGTCCGGACTTCGTCTGCTTTCTTCTATACTTCACGGGACTTCATAGGCTTCATATATTGGCCCTTTTTGTGTGCAATTACACCTCAAATAAGCTCATTTTCTCTTCTTTTCGTCATTTCTCCATTTCTGACCGCTGTGACACAAAAGAAAGGAAAACGACCTTAATACTATACTAAACATCAACAAAATGAGAAAAATACTAACTAAAAATGACTCAAAAAGTGTATATAAAATACACCTAACAAATACCCCCAAACTTAAACTTTGTTCGTCCTCGAGTAAAGCACAAAACAAAAATAAAACAAAACGAACAAAGACTCAAAGAGATGGATCAAGTAGTTATAACATTGCTTCTTCAAAATCATGGATGAAAGATGGGATAATATGTTAGAATGTATATAGCATGAATAATCAGCAATCTAGAATTTCAAGTTAGATATTTCGCAAATTCACTTAGATCATGGTCAATGGAAATACAAACACCTAACCTATGCATGTCAATTTCATTCCATCTTTCTCAAATGCTATAGACCTGTTTACTTGCTATTCTCCACTAATCATAGACATACATATTAAATATCATCAGGACTTCAAGGGTTGTAATGTAGGTTTAGACAGGGTAGGTAAAAATAGGCATTTAGGCTCAGTTACATACCATAAGCATTTTGCATTCAACTCTTTTCCTTCTTTTTGACTTTCTTTTTAGTTTCGTACCCACCTTCTCCTCACTTTTCTTTTGAGAGAATGACATGTATTATGAATAACATGCACCCCCAAACTTAGGCTTTTCCATATTTTAAATTGGGGTGCATCAAATTTTTCACTCTCTTTTTATTTCTTTTTCAACATTTTTCATTCCAATACTTTTCCATTATTACGTATGGCACAACAAAGGAATCATAGGGTGTCAAAGAAAGATATTTATTTTAGGCTCAAAGGGGATGACTAGTGATACATTTTATGTCAGGGTATGTGATGAATGGTCAGAAGGGCAATCAAAGAAATGTCTGAATCGTCTCCCTAAAAATGTACATCTTAACTATTTCGCCTCAAATAACAAGCAAACAGATTTTTTAGACATTTTTCAACCGTTCTTTCCATAATTGACACACATAAGCGAAGCACAAATATTCCAAATAATTAGATATCGGGAATTTTTTGCATATCTAACTTAAGCACACAGATTGTCGCTTTTAATTCCATTACATTATCCCACTTTATCCACTCAATATCTTTAGCAACTACAACATGCATGATCCAAAAAAAAATTATGACTCAAAAACACATAAAAACAACACAAAGACAACTCAAAAACAAAATAAAACAAGAAGACACCCCCCCCCCCCCCCACCCCCCAAACTTAATCGACACATTGTCCCCAATGTGTGAAGACTAAAAATAGGGACAACTTACTGACACAATACATCGGTCATAATGGAGGTCTGAGAGGAAAAATTCTGGAATTTGCACGGAATCTGGCTCTCGGAACTTTCGGTGCCACGGCCCTGAGATTTGGCGTCGTGGCGCTGTCAACGGGAATTTCTCTCTGAACTTCTGGCGCCGTGGCCCTGCATGTGGGTGCCACGGCGCTGATGACGACTTTTCCCTATTTTCAGCGTTTTTGCTCCTTTTTCTGTTCGGGGTCTGCTCCTAGTCCACCTGCCATCTAACAACACAAGACAAGAACTCAAGACCGTGAGACTGTTCAAGACAAAATAAAATAAAATAAAAATAGAAATTAAAATAACTTAATTAATAAATATTGGATTGCCTCACAACAAGCGCTGTCTTTAACGTCTACAGGGACATCAATCTGAATTTGAGACATTCTATGCAGGGATATGTTATTTGGTAATCCGTTTTAAATTTGTAAATGCGTCTGGCATTTGTTTTGTTATTTTATGCAAGTGAATAATCTTTTGGATCTCATGCTCAGAAATAGAAGCACATGGATCAAGATGATACAATTATGGATTATTCCATAAAATTTTCCTTTTTATTTCATTATTCTCTCCCCTTAATTTTGGAAAACATTATCTCATCAAATCGACAATATGCAATTGATCTTATTTCAGTATCTCCATGTAAGAAACAAATTATATCATGCTCATAGTTATAGCAAGATAAATAAATGCATCAATCGAACAAGTATATGGTACTTTAGGACTAATCTAATTTTCTTATTTAAACTTCTTTTAGCAAGTAGTCTACTGGTTTTCGAAAATTATTCAAACGATCCAATAATATTCAAGTCAACAACTTGCATAACATTATAAAAAAAATTGAATATCATAAAGGGATAATGGTAAATAGAGTCATCTTTGTACCCCCCTCATCAATAAATATTTATTAAGGTGATTTATGTACATTAACCTTAGTTCATTTAATCTGTTTATGGATTACAAACAAGTTTTTTAATAACTTGTATATGTTTCAAGCATTCTGAATCCTTCAAAAAAAATCATATAATTTTGTCACGTAAGTCATATAGGTTGAGATAATTTTCATTTAGTATTTCATTTACATGACATCTTCTAATGTCAGGACTGCATGTCCAGTAAAATTTACCCTTACCAAGATGCATCTACGTGGTAATTATTTCTAAATCAACATGCTTTAAGAGACGTAGAATTCAGATTCTCATAATATTATACAATATTGCGCACTATATTATATCAAATATATCATCGACGAGATATCATTTTGTATCGGTTTGCATTTAGACATAACTTATTGAGATCTTATCACTTCATTATTTTTCAGGTACCTGAACCTCGTATGAGGTTTTATGAAGTGTTATATCGTAGGCTCTTCAAGAGCACATTGCCTCCTTATTATGATTATTTTGATCATTTGCTCCTTTTTTTTTAAGGATTATTGCATTTAAAACCGATTTGTCTACCATGCTTCACGCATGTTTAAACCCTGTCCTTCAGGGATATTTAGGAGCATCTTGCAGCTGAAATATGAAATAGTTGGGTCACCAAATTCTTCTACCATTTGACATGAATTATCATTTGAACGAGGATCATACTGATGATAATACACAATATATTCCTTAGATGTTTATTCTCTCTCCCCTTATGTTAGAAAAACTAACATATATTTCCACCTTCTTTGGAAAATCCATCTGTGTGCATCGTGGTAAATTCATTAATCATATACCGCACAACAAAAACTATTAGATGAAAATATTTAGTTCCTGACCTTGAACCAATTATGGGGGGAATATTTATTATAACTTATTGGTCTGAAGCATACAAGTGATGTTGTATGTAATATATCATACTTCAGATGAACACATGAAGCTTTGTTCTCATTCGCAATGGTTTAGCTATTTATCGGAGGCATTCAACCAGGGATGGAGTAACGAATAATCCTAGGGTGGGCCAAGTAAAATAAAATAAAAAATATATTTAGCGCTCAAATAACTATATTACAATCGCAATTTACATTCTTTCGAATCACGAAAGTCATTGATAATAGCATCTATGTCAAATTCATCGACAATTTCTCTTTCAATATACAATATCAAAGTATTTGTAAGATAATCATCTGACATTTTGTTGCGGAGTTGACTCTTCACAATTTTTGTAGCTGAAAATGCACGTTCAATTGTTGCAGTGGAAACCGGGAGCGTAAGCACAAGAGAAACCAATTTGAATATCAACGGATATATTTTTGATCTTCTTGTATCTACCATCCACTTACACAACATAATAATACTTGAAAGAGAATTCAACTCCTTATCGTCAGATACTTCAACTCCAAAGTGTCTCAACTCTATTGTCAACAATTGCCCAAATTCTAACTCTGTAAAATCCTCTGAATAATATTTTTTTGCTAGCTCAGAAATTCGTTCAACATCAAATGAAACATATTTCTCTCTTGGATCAAGAGCACAACTAAGAGAAATCAACTACATTGTTTGCTCACTGAAACGACTGTTTAACTCCTGCGTCTCCAAATCTATAGTAGCATAAAATATATCAATTTTATAATGATTTTCAATTGTAAAATCATGTAAATTGACACGGCTACGCCCTCTCCTGCCCTCATACTTTTCACTTTGGTTGGGAACTTCTATGGAATGGTGGGCACAGAAAGTTTTTACCTTTAGGAGCAAATCATCAAATCCATTAACTGTGAACACTTTTGAATTTCCCGGATTATTAAACAAAAACCATGGATGACAAAAGAGTTTGTCCCTTGACTTTGAATAATCCCACCACGGAAAATTTATAAATCAATGATGTTGACAACTTCTTTGACGGCCAACGGGACCTGAATACGGGAAAACATATTTTTCATCCTGGTGACAAGGACCTTCATTGATATGAGAACGTCTAACTTCATCACGTTGGCCAAAGGATATTCCCAAATTTGAGCTCGCTCAGCGGGATCATAATTAATAGAATTGATACTAAGCTCTCTCGGCCTAGCGCGCTTTGAAGTTTCTCGTTCACTTGAAAACCCTACATTTGTAACATGTTCATTTACCACTGGTGCATCATTTTCCAAAGATTTAGTGGGTTCTTTTGTTTTAAAGAACGAACTAATCTTTTTTTATGGTTTTGACATTTGTATAATATTCCCAAATCTGATAAAAAAATCAAACATTTAAAATAACCAACCGTCTAACTCAAATTGAATTGGGACCACAATATTACTATCATAAATTAAATATTTCTAATTATTCATCAAATCCAATCAATAAAAGAATTGGTTTAAAATTAATTATTTCCCTAATTTGCAATCATAATTAACAATCCAAATTAAACCTAAAAATTCTATTTACAAAACCTCCAAATAACCTAATAAAATAATAAAGAGAATACTACACACCTGGAGAAAGCTTTCGTTGTCGTTCTACTTGTTGTCGCTGAAAATTGCAATTCTTCACTCACGCACGTGGTTTAGAGTAGTGACTTCATGATTTTTCAATAGGTTAAATTTTTTTTTTTTGGAAAGGCAGTGGGCAAATACTAGTAGTCAATGTTTTAAAAAAAATGGGGGTGGGCCAAGGCCCAGGTTGGCCCAAGGTATGGTCCGCCCCTGCATTCAACGCTAAACCAGCTTGAATAGAAACCAGCATTAATAAGATGTATCATCTTTGATTACATAATATGAAAATTGTGCTCTCAACTCAATTATTTTGAGAAAGTAACTTTGCATATGTCAAACTGCGGGTTGACAATAAACGCACATGTGATCGTATTATCGATGCATCTATTTAAGACATCACATAACAGGTGAACGGACCCTTATTTACCTTTATTTTTTAGAATTTAGGGAATTCAATCCCAACATTAGTTGGTGTAATCAAATTATCATGAGAATAAGTAAATTAATTCTTGAAGAATCTTCTAGCTCTTCAATATATTTCGAATACAAACTTAGCACATCATATTTAAAATTGGACAACAAAAATTATCACGTCAATTGATAAAATTATTTGTACTAGTAAACTTCAAGTTTACCATGTCATGTGCTATCTATTTTAGTAAACTTTAGGTTTACTATGACATTAATTATTTTTGTGTACCAATAAACTTCTAGTTTACCGTGACATATGATTTGATCATGCTTATATTTGTGTAGTACAATTTGAAGAATAAAGAGGGTAATCATTCACTTACATATTTCATACCCACTATGATTTTGAAGATATTTAATCCTCCAATTAAGTATAGCTTCAATATGATATCCTATTTACTTACTTCAGTAAACTTCTGGTTTGCTACAACTTATATTTCGATCATAACAACTTCGTATATTACAATTTAGAACGAATTACATAATAATACAAGCTCTTCAGGAGCCTCTAATTTATTCTCTATAATCACACATATTATTTGGACACTATTAGTGTCATGATCTTTTAGATAAATAGTTGGCTCTTCTGGAGCGCTTGATCATTAATTTTGTACAATCAAATATTGCTTAAAGACTGCTGGTATCATAAAAAAAATATAGTTAGACAATACTGGTGCCATGAAATAAATAGTAATTAAATGGACATTTAAAGATAATACAATTTATAAATGATGAAAAGTAAGTCTAAACTTTAGTATTTCAGACATCTCCTTCAGCGAGTATACCATTAACATTCAAATATTTATCATCAAAGCTGCGACAATAACCATAATATATCAATGTGGTTATAGTAGATAGTATTCTACACAATTTGTATCATTTTGTCTTAGAGTGATACATAATAAAAGTTTTCAAGATTATTTGACGTACGACATGTACATGGAACAATGACTTTCACACCACGAAATAATATTTATATCATTTGTTATTCAATCTCTGCAGGAAGTGTGTTGTGATATTTCTTCACTCACTACGGGAAATGAAACCTAATAGCTCATTATTTCACTCAACTACAAGAAAACACTGCTTCAATATATTTCTCAAACATTTTTTTCGCTTGTCAAAAATCATACCAATACTTCTAGACAACCAAAATACATATAAAATCAATCTTTAGTAGTACATCCCAACACTTTAAGAAAATTACAGCAAATTAAATATAAATATTTCCTTCATTATTTTGTCACCTTATATAACCAAAACTGAAGCTTGCAAGAAAATAAGAAAAACCTTTACATGCATTATAAACTTTACAACAGATTTTGAGTAGTAAATTTCAAAGTTGAACCCTTTTGAATGTAAAATTCAAATCCTTACTACTTGGGGAGTAAAGTTCAAAGGTCTACCACTTGGGGAGTAAATTCAAAGTTCTACTACTTCGGGGGTAAGGTTTGAAATTCTACTACTTCGAGGGTAAAATTTGAAATTCTACTAATACGAGAGTAAATTTAAGAGTTCTACTACTTTGGGAGTAAATTTCATAGACTTACTGCTTCGGGAATAAAATTTGAATTCACTACTTCAAGAGTAAAATTTAAAGTTTTACTGCTTTCAAAGTTCTACTACTTCCGGAGTAGAGTTCAAAGATTTATTGCTTAAGGAGTAGAGTTTAAAATTTACTACTTCGGGAGCAGATTTCTGAGTTTGCTACTTCGGAGCAGAATTCTGAGTTTACTTCTTCGGGAGTAAAGCATAAATATTTAGAATATTTTTCTCAACTATTCTACCTCTTCTGGAGGTGATTCGTGATAACTTCACAACCAAGAGCATGTCTGCATTTATAATCGTTACTATATATCATAACATTCAGTTCAGGGAACGGATCTGTATTTGTAACATTTATCAAAAATTTATATTCTTCAGGAATGAAACAGAATCATCTCAATATGTTTTAAGCATATCAAATTATGATAGTTTAATACCTCTTTTAAGATATTTCTACTTCAAGAGCAAATGAAGATATAAATATGGAGACTTTTTCTCTAATATAGCTTCTTTTATAATCACAATAAGCCTATAAAATATTAGCACTTTTGATAATTAACACACTTAATTACAACGAGACATGTAAAATATAACCACTTCTGGTGATCATATTTTTCTTTCAAAACTTTGCTAGAGTTACAAGCAAATACGTATGCTACCTTTACTCATATTTAAAATCAAGTTGCAGAACTTGGAAGAATTCAAAAGAAATAATAAGGTAATACGCTTACCTGATACATATGGACTATATATGGTCATGGTGTTTCTTCTTGAAGTGCATAACTTCTAGCTGGACACTCGTATAAACAGTATAGCAAAATACATACTGATTCAATTTAATATATTTGTTAGATAATCCCACACGGGGAAAATAATTACCTCATACAAAACTACCATTTTATCAACTTCGAATCTAAGAACACTACCGGTAATATTTTAGCATTCTGATAACGTGTTGTAAAATAAGAGTGAAACATACAAATATTGAACAAGAAATAGAGAAAAGAAATATGACAATTAATGCATTTATTAGTTATTTCTTCTGTGTTTATAAAAGGATGAAAAATATCTCTTTTATTGAGAGTGAATTAATTGTATTCAAGAAAACACTGCTTCAAGGGGGGTTACTGCCTCATTCAAATGGTGAACGGAGTATTATTTCCTAAACTCAAAAGGTTAAGTACAACACATTTTTAGCCATGTATATCCTCATGCATAAAGTGTATATCCTCATGCGTAAAGTGTATATCCATGTATATCACTGACCATTGTAATAGATAACACCCATGTAGCCATGTACATCCACATGTATAATAATGTATATTTATATACATCATTATTACACTCCCTCTATGCATACTTTTTTCCATTTATCAAAAGGGATTTCTAAAGATTACTAAGAAATTCAAAAAAGTAAAGATCAAATCTCTGATGGAGAAGAAGAAAAAACAATGATGTATCTCAAATCGAAAAAACTCATATGCCACATTTGTGTATCACTAAAGAACCACCGGTCCTTTCTTTTTATTGCTTCATCGATGTCAGTATTGGATGACCAAAAAACGAGGTCACACATGACCAAATATTTCAATAGAGAAGCATCAAAAGAACTGATAAAATATGAAGATTTCAACATAAAAAGGAATTATAGGTAGTCTATAATGAGATATAGATTTTGGGAGTGAGATTGAATGAAATTTGGAGAAAATGTTGGTAGAAAGAGAATAGAAAAAAGTTGAAGCTCCTTTTAGGACGACTAGATACTTTACCAATTTTAGGTTAGATAGCTGATTGGGCGTACCATTTGCTATTAAAGAAGGGAAAAGAGGTATATTTGCCTTCAAACTTAAGAAAAAGAAGCATATTTGCCCTCCGTCAAAGTTTGAGGACAAATATACCCTTTCCGTTATTAAACTTGTACAATTTGTCCAAAATTAACTGAGCTGCCCAGGTGGACACCACCTGGATGAAGCCTCAATAATATTCGACCCGACCCATAACCCAGGTTGATTTAATTAAAATCAAATAGAAGTATATAATACATCAAACGATCCATGCCCTAAACTCCTACACTCAGCGATTTCATTCATCCAAAAGGCAATTTCCATCTCCAAAATCAAAATCAAAAACCAAATCCGTGTTAATCTGGGGATTCCAATCTTCCAAAATCCGTCGAAACGATTTCAGTCCTCTCCCATGCCCTATCCCAACTCCTAAAACCAGTGATTTCAGTGTTCCAAAACAAATCCTGTCATTCCAAAATCAAAAACCAAATTCTTGCTACAGGCAATTCCAATCACGTTCAAGGTACGAAATGTCTTAACTTTATGCGTTAATGGATAGTTATATGGTTCCAAGTCTTTGTGATTTTCGAATTTCTGCAACTTTTTTTCCTGAAATCGACTTCTAGACTGTGACGTTATTAGACTGTGACAACTTTGTTTTGTTTTGAGTTGTTGTTTGTTCTATTTGTTCGAATTTATATTTCGACGATGCCGACGACGATTGAGTTTATGCGGTAGTCGATTCTATTAGATTGGTTGTCCATTTTATCTGATATGTTGGAGATAAAATATCAGTCTAGATTGAAAACCAGTGTAGGTGCCTGTCGAGATAAATTTTATTATTCTTTTTTGAAAACCAGTCTATGTTTATTATTCGACGTTCGACATTGTAAATTGTGTTCGTCGATGAGTTTAGACAGTCTTTGTTTCGATTAAGTATTCTGTGGTATTCTTTGTACTTTGAACGCGCGAGAGTAAGTGACATATTTTACCAGAATGCAAAGAATTCTACTCATATTTGGTTTAAGATGTTTGCACTAAACAGAATCTGATGGCTCAGGGATTTTATATTTATATCACCTTAAACTGTGGTTTCTTATCTCTACTACGACACATAAGACCTGATCATTTTCAGTTTTTATCTGTACTGCTATTTTGTGTTTATACATTATAAAATCTGAATAGTTGTGTTTACCATATCTATTTGTACATAATTTCAATCAGTCCTTCTAGTATACGCTCTAAAACAACCCCATTATGTATTATGCAGATCTTTGAACTCTAACAAGTTTATTGGAGGAATACTTGCTACCATTGGCTATCTGACAGAGCTTTATTGGCTGGATTTAGCTGACAATCAGCTTACAGGAACTATTCCAATTTCTAGTGGGAGCAAACCTGGTCTTGATATGCTTGAAAGCAGAAATCGGTGTGTTGAAGGGTATAAATTAAGCTGAAATGAACAAAGTTTTGAAGATGCGCGTGTTTATGATGATTTCATGGGCGTTATTTGTTGGATTTGTTGCGGCATCGATTATGAAATGATTATGTATTTGTGGTTGAGAACTTTTAATGTTATGTTTAGGAATTAGTAGTAGTAGCCGACGAATTAATGTCGTCATTAGATGTGTTTTAAGAATGTAGTAGCAAATTTGTAGTTGTGTATTGAAGTTTAATGGTAGTTAAATGTTATTGAAGAATCATTTCATTTATGCTTGTATGCTCTTATACCACGAAGTTGATGCCTATGTTTTGAAGTTAAAGATTGTTACATATTTATGTCGACATATTTATTTTTAGACAAGCGTCTGATGTTTAGATCCAACCGGGACTGAATCAAAATCATAACCTGTGTTGACAATATTTGCAAGAATTGTTGCAGAGACCTCCTTCAATTTCATGGTCAGTTGGTTGGCCCCAACAAAGAATAGATCTTTGACAAGAGGAGGCAGTATACCTGCATCTATGAGGATCTTGGTACTATACTCGTAAGATGATATTTGATTTAGAGATTTTAGAGCAGCCTCCCTTGATGACATATTACCATGTTTCATGATGTTGATCAGTGATGAACCAACAGATTTTGCTTAGAGAGATATAACAATTAACATCAACTCATATTCATCTTCACAAAATAAATAAGCTTCAATATTCATATTCATGTTCACAAAATAAATAAGCTTCAATATTCATATTCATATTCATATTCATCTTCACAAAATAAATAAGCTTCATGTTTTGGACTTCACATTCCTCTTCCATGTATTCAATTTCTCTCTTATAACAAGAGTCTTGTTTGGTGGTTGATAAGACATGTTGGTTGGCTGACTCAATATAGTAGAATCACCCACAAATGAGATTTTTCTTATTGGTGTGGCTAATCTTTGTTTCATCCTTTCAAGTATCCTAGTATTTGCCTCAGAAAATGACATTGGCCTTAATGATGGTTCTGGTTCTAGTATAGTGGCGGTGCTGCTGCATTGAGTTAGATGATCTTCCGGTTCTGCTGCTACAAAATTTTCTTCTGGTGCTGCAGGGAGAAAATATGTGTTGTTGCTGCTTTTATACCTATTCCTTGCAAGTTGTTTCCCTTTACTAAGTCTGCTATGGTTAAAAGGTTCAGCAGCAACTTAAAAAAAACAGCAGGACAACAGCATAAAAACAACCACAGTAGCAGCATAAAAAAATAGCCTGCACAAACAAAGCAACAGCATAAAAAAACAGCAACAGCTTAAAATGAACATCTGAAAGTGGCAACAAATGGTATTCAATCGAAACTTCGAGACGAGCCCTCGATCTCAACGTCACCCCATCGCCGGAGGAGAAATGACAAGAAGATATTGGAACATAAATTTGGAAGAGATAAACAAAGACTGTCGAAACTCATCGACGAACACAATTTACAATGTCGAACGTCGAATAATAAACATAGACTGGTTTTCAAAAAAGAATAATAGAATTTATCTCGACAGGAACCTACATTGGTTTTCAATCTAGACTGATATTTTATCTCCAACATATCAGATAAAATGGACAACCAAATATAATAGAATCGACTACCGCATATGAACTCGACATGAACCATAGATTAAACAGTAAACTCAATTGTCGTCGGCATCGTCGAAATATAAATTCGAACAAATAGAACAAACAACAACTCAAAACAAAACAAAGTCGTCACAGTCTAGAAGTCGATTTAAGAAAAAAAAGTTGAAGAAATTCAAAAATCACAAAGACTTGGAACTATATAACTATCCATTAACACATAAAGTTAAGAAATTTCGTACCTTGAACGTGATTGGAATCGCCTGTAGCACGAATTTGGTTTTTGATTTTGGAATGACAGGATTCGTTTTGGAACATTGAAATCGCTGGTTTTAGGAATTGGGATAAGGCATGGGAGAGGACAGAAATCGTTTTGACGGGTTTTGGAAGATTGGAATTGCCTTCTGGATCCAGATTAATACGGATTTGGTTTTGGATTTTGATTTTGGAAGATGGGGATTGCCTTCTGGATGAATGAAATCGCTGAGTGTATGAGTTTAGGGTATGGAAATCGTTTGATGTATTCTATACTTCTATTTTATTTTAATTAACCAACCCGGTTATAGGTCGGGTCGAATATTATTGGATCTTCATCCAGGTGGCGTCCACGTGGCGTCCACCTGAGATTTTGGGCAAATTGTACAAGTTTAATAACGGGAAGGGTATATTTGTCCTCAAACTTTGACGGAGGGCAAATATGCCTCTTTTCCTTAAGTTTGAGGGCAAATATGCCCCTTTCCCATTAAGAAAGATAGACAATTCTCATAAATGCCCTTCAAACGTGCTAGTCTTTAATATTTGCCCCTTAAAAAAGAAGTATTTAAATATTGGACTTCAACATTATTGTTGAATAATAAAAATATAATTTTACCCCTCACTGAAACATATAAAAGCCCAAACTTAACCCAACGAACCCGAAACTAAATTGCAGATCACTCTAAAATCTCATTTGGCGATTTATATCTGTTTAGTTTTTGTCCTGAACCCCTATACATATAACACATACCTCATAATTATAAGTATACAGAAAATAACTTCTCAGTTCCTAAAGTAAGATTTCCTAGCTTTCTTGATTAGGTGATACACTGGAATTAGATGTTGCAATCGATAAAACTAATCGCGTGGATACCTTAGTGTTGAATCTCGCACTCGAAAACCTGCAAGTTTTCTTTTATTATGTTTTGAACATAAACATGGTTATCGTATAAGTCATGCCGGGATTGTTATTGGGTAACAAAATTTTAAACTTCTGTTGTGCTTACTACATGTTTACGAACCCAACAAATTCCTACAGTGGTATCAGAGTCCAGGTTGGTTTAAATGATTATATGATAATCTATAATAATGATTACGTAGGAAAATTAATTGTTTCGATTTATTAAATTAATTTTCGGAATATCAAAAATCAGAACATTTGAATCTGAAGAAAAAAATTCGGGCGGAACAGTGCCAGCGGCAGGGCTGTTTACGGCCACCACGCATCGGCAACTGGTGGTTGAAGACCACCGATGTGATCGTCCCGATGATGGACATCAGCCGGTGGTGGTGGTTCATGGCGTGGAGGTCGGGAAAAGGTCGTCGACCAACTGTTTTAGAAACAGTCGACGGCGGCGCCTTTTACGGCCACCACGGGCCATGAAACGGTGATTAAAAACCAGTTCGGCCCGACGTGGGTTGTCTATCGGTAGTGTTCAATTCCGTCATTTTCGCCCCGAAATCTGAATCCCAAATTTGATTTGAGATTGGAATTGATTTTGAAATAGTTTAAGGATGTTTTTGCAATTAAATTAGGGTTTCCGAAATAGCAATTTAGCCCTTGGGGAAAATCTGAAAATTTTAGAGGTTTCTGGAATTGCAATTTGGTCCTTGGAAATTTTCTGAAAATTTAAAAGGTTTTAAAATCAGCAGATTTGGTCTTTGGGGAAAATCTATAAATTTCAGAAAAGCAGATTCAATCCTTGAGTAAATCTGTAAATTTCAGAAAAGTAGATTTGGACCTGGGGCAGATCTGTAAATTTCTGAAAAGCAGATTTGGGCGTAGACGAATCTGTAATTATTTTAAGGTTTTAAAAATTACAGAAAAACCCCTGAAAATTAAATTTTAATTTTTGAATTATTAAGGGACTGTTTGGATGAGCAAAAAATTCTGAAAATTCAAAATTGAGTTTTAAATTTGGAATTTAAATATTTTCTAAATTGAAACAAATTAATTAACCCACGACTATTGTTATTTAGCATATTATTTGATAATGTGCGCATAAATTAATTGTTTCTCTTAATTGTTTAATTGATTGTCATTTAAATAATTAGTATAGAGTCCGCATATATATGTCTGGGTAGGCGGCGCCCAGTATTTGTTAGACTGTATTATGCATGTCTGGGTAGGCGGTGCCCAACATGTCCTCTATTTGATCTAGCACGTGGAATAAGGATCTTGATAAAATCCTGATTAAAATATTCTCCAATTTAATGTAAGTCTGATTTGGAATCCACGCGTCGCCCGTTATAATTGAATGAGTGTGCAAAATCCTTTTCGACTATAAGAGTATTTACACCCTAGTGTTTGCTCTAAGTCTACGAGGACTAAGACTGTTTATACATGCATGTGTTTGCAGTAGCGAGTGAGAAACCTTTGTGAGTATTTACACCCTAATATTTGCTCTACAAGGCCAAACTTGCTTAGATGCATGATTGCAATCGCGTAATAGGGTTGACTTACTTAGTTATGTGTTGATGCCCTAGCGTCGGAATAATCTGAGGGCGCAGATCGATTGTTTAGAACAGTCGGTCAAACCAAGAGTTGCAAATTGTTTGTCATTGGTTTGGAGACCTACCAGGTTGTACTGTTGAAGTTATCAGCCCTAGCAAATGCGGAGACAATATGAACTTGGATCTTGACCCATTATAATCATATTTGATATGAGTTTGTATTCTTCCATGGGATCATAGAATATGTTAAAATAATGGGAGTTAATTAAACTAAAGGTCGTGTTAATTAGTTAACGAATGTGGTCATAGAAATTATATTTGATTTTAATTTTAGTCTATCTATTTCTTTAGATTATTTAAAATGTCGAATATGTCATTGAAATGTTTAGTTGAGACTAATAAATTGACTGGAGCTAATTATTTGGAATGGTTGCGTAATTTGAGTTTGGTACTAAGACAAGATAAAATTGAGTATGTGTTAGATACAACTGTTCCAAAAGTTCCTGATGAAAAGTTTGTTGAGTATGCTTTGTTTGATAAAGTTGCTTATCATAAAAATTTGGATGATGCTACCTCGGCACAGTATGTCATGTTGTTCCCCGTGACTGTAGAGTTACAGAGGCAACATGAGAACATGGGCCCATATAAGATGCTAGAACATTTGAGGAGTCTTTATGATTCACAGTCTCAGGCTATGGAGTATGAGCTGTTGAGAGACCTCTTCAAATGCAAGCTGAATGATGGGGGCCAAGGTTCTGGTCATGTTCTGAAGATTATTCAGTTTATAGAAAGGTTGGCTTCGATTGGAACGAAGCTACCCCATAATGTGTCTGTTAACCTGATTTTGAATTCGCTTCTTGATTCGTTTGAGAATTTCGTTATGAACTTCAACATGAATGGAACCAATGTGAATCGTCCAGAACTTCACACCATGCTAAAGACTTATAAATCATCCACTTCAAAGGGAAAGATTGTGCTCATGGTGGGCTCATCTACTAGGTTCAAACCTAAAGGTAAGAACAAGAAGAATAAGAGTAAGACTGATGCCAAACCCACAGTCTTGAAACCCAAAGGAGGTGTTCAGAAGAAGTCTAGGTTGGCCAGGGATGTATGCCTTAACTGTCTCTATCCCCTTTTTTTGGGGTCCCCATGAACCGCTTTTTAGTATTCGTTTTCGCCTTCGCTCCGCACCTTTCCTTCCACACGGAAGGATCATGGGGTTAGCGGATATTATCCAACCTGCGATTAGCTATGATATACTCAAATCTTTTCACCTCCCTCTTCGAAGACGAACCCATGGACGCACTAAAGTGAAATTCAAAAGAAGAGCTGGGGCGATCAACAAGAAGGCGAGAAGTCATAAACTCTAAACCGTGGGGTAGTTAGGAAGATGGCAGGTCGCCCTATCGATTCTAAATTGACAGCTTGCTGCGCTGATAATGAAGAGTAGGAAGCATTGGAAGAAATATTGTACCACTCCATGAGGAGACAAGGCACTAGGTGTTTCTGGACCTGCTGGACAAGGTATGTTTGTCAGTGAGATAAATATGTCTATAAGTAATTCTCACTGCTGGGTATTGGATACTGTTTGTGGCTCGCACATTAGTAATAATGTGGAGGGATTAATTGACATCAGAAAGGTTAGACCAAAAGAGGTTGACCTATGCGATAGAAATGGAGCACGAGTTGATGTTGAGCGCGTATGAACTTATAGATTAGATTTACCTTCGGGTTTTGTGCTGGAACTAAATAATTCTTATTTTGTTCCCTCGATTACGAGGAATATTATTTTCATTCGAATGTTAGACATTGAGGGGTTTTCCTCTTATATTGCTAATGTCAGTTACATACTATCTTTTAATGGTATTGTTTGTGGAAATACTCCGCTTGTGAATGGTTTATATATTCGCAATTGTAATCGTGAAATTCTCAATGTGCAAAACAAATGAGCTAAAATAAGTAATCCAAGAAATCTCATCTACTTATGACACTGTAGACTTGGTCATATCAATGAATCAATGATAGCAAGATTAAGAAAGGTAGACTACCCGAAACCATTTGACTTGGAGTCCTATGGTGACTATGAATCTTGCTTAAGAAGAAAGATGACCAACAAATCACTTTTCGGGAAAGTTGTGCGAGCCCAAGAGGTACTTGAGTTGGTCCATACAGATGTATGTGGGTCATTTTTAACTCAAGTTAAGGGAGGTTTTCCTTACTTCATTACTTTTACAAACGGTTTCACAAGGTATGGGTATGTGTATCTTATGAAGCAGAAGTCCGAAGGCTTTGAGAAATTCAAGGAATATAAGTTAGAAGTAGAGAAATAACTTAAAAAGAGTATCAAGACCCTTCGATCCGATCGAAGAAGTGAATACTTGAGTAAAGAATTTCTGGATTATTTGAAGCTTCATGGAGTTCAATCACAGTGCACTCCTCCTCGAACACCACAAATAAATTGTATTGCTGAAAAGAGAAATAGAACCTTATTGGATATTGTTATATCCGTGATGAGTTTTTCAGCTCTTCCAGCATACCTTTGGGCTATGCTTTACAAAACTCAATTTATATTCTGAATAGAGTTCCTTCAAAATCAGTAGAGAAAATGTCATATCAGATATGACATGGCAAGAAACCTGCTCTTACATATATGCGAGCTTGGGGCTGTCATGCATATGTAAAGAAGATGCTTACTGACAAGTTGGAATCTAAAAGTGAGAAATGTTACTTTGTGGGATATCCTAAGGAAATGAGAGGATACTATTTCTATCTTCCTGGAGAACATAAGGTCACTGTTTCCAAAAATGCAACTTTCCTCGAGGAAGACTGTGTCTACAAGGATCAGAGTTACAATAAGATAGAACTTGAAGAAATTCAAGGACTACAAAGCAACATAGAGGTTGAATCCTTGTCGAATGACCTAGACAAGAATTTAGTGGGAGTATTTGGTGAATGTGTGTTACTTAGAGTACAACGAGTGAGGATTGATGCAGAAATACAATATTCTCATACACAACCAATGGAAGATGATATAATAGTTGTACATCCTTCCATTCAGGAAACACATGTAGAAAATATTCCTGAAAACTCTCATAGTGGTGGAAACACATAAGAACCTTCTCATGATCAGAATACAAGAACCACATAAATGCAAAATAACCAACTTCATAGGTCCACTATGACTCAACGTCAGTCTGAAAGACTTAATCTCCTTGTTGAAAGTCAAAATGAGATAGATATTCCTTATGATGATGAGTCTACAACCTACAGCGAGGCTATGTTGGACATTGACTCGCAAAGATTGTAAGAAGCCATGAAATCTGAAATGGACTCAATGTATGCCAATCAAGTTTGAAACTTGGTTGATTTGTCAACTGGGGTTAGACCCATAGGATGAAAATGGGTATTCAAGAAGAATATTGATGCATTTGGCAAGGTGCAAACCTACAAGGCTAGGTTGGTAACAAAAGGTTATAATCAGAGGCCTAGGGTCGATTATGATGAAACTTTTTCGCCAGTTGCAAAGATTAAGTCCATTCAGATTTTTCTTGCAATAGTTGCATAATATGATTATGAGATTTGGCATATGGATGTTAAGACCGCTTTCCTCAATGGAAATATGATTGGGGAAATGTATATGATACAACCTGAGGGTTCTAGATCCAAGTCCAAACCCAAAACATTATGCAAACTACAAAAGTTTATTTATGGACTTAAGCAAGCCTCAAGGAGTTGGAAATATTTACTTTGACAAAGCCATCAAATCGTTCGACTTTGTCAAAAGCAAGGAGGATCCATGACAAAGACATCAAATAGGTGAAGTCTGCTACATTCTTGGAATTAGGATCTAGAGAGATAGACCTAATAGATTATTAGGGTTGTCACAGTCTACATACATAGAGAAAGTGCTAAGACATTTCTCAATGAAAAACTCCAAGAGATGAGGTCTTCCTATGGGTCAAGGCATCAAGTTATCTAAGAAGGATAGTCCTTCTACTGTTACAGAACTTGAATGCATGAAGAGGATCATATATGCTTCAGCTATAGGATCAATCATGTATGACATGACCTGCACTACGACAGATGTGGCCCTTGCACTTAGCATGACTTGTAAATTCCAGCAGAATCCTAGGGAAGAACACTAAAAAGTTATCAAGAATATTCTAAGTATCTTAGATGAACTAAAGAATATTTCTTATTTTCTATGGTGGCCAAGAGAAGCTAGTCGCTACTGGGTACACTGATGCTAGCTTCCAAACAGATCTTGATGACTTCAAGTCACAGTCTGGATATGCCTTCATTTTTAATGGTGGAACAGTAAGTAGGAAAGGTTCTAAGCAAGAAACCACTGTTGATTTGACAACTAAAGTTGAGTACATTGCTGGATCGGAAGCTGGTAAAGAAGTTGTATCGATATCTGAGTTCTTAAAAGAACTAGAGTTGGTCCAAGTGCAAGTCATCCAATAACGATATATTGTGACAACACTAGTGTGACTACGCAAGCTAAGGAACCAAGATCAACAAACAGAAACAAATATGTACAGAGGAAATACCACATACTTAGAGAGATGGTGGCATCTAAAGAAATAGATCTATACTATATTCCCACAGAAGATAATCTAGCTGACTCATTCACTAAACCATTAAGCTTAGCTAAACATAATGGTCATTTTGAAAACATGGGTATTAGATATATTGGAGATTGGCTCTAGGACAAGTGAGAGATTGAAAGTATGTATGTCCTAGAGACAATTTTTATTAGGGACAAAAATGTACTTGAACACATTCGTATTATTAATGAGATTAATATTTATGGCATTTGCAATTATTGTTTGATTGTTTGCAATTATTCATATATGTGTATCTCTTGAGCTTACGTTCTCATTAATAGAGTGATATATTAATGATAGAACATAACTCTCAAAATGGCCTCGACTGATGATCATCGAGTAGAATGGGATATCGATGATGTGCTATAAGTCGACATGTGATCTGCATCACATTCTTAGATAATGTAGTATGTCTCACATCTACGAGTAATGGTTACTCATGATGGACACATGCATACTTTGGAGAAGTATTGGTATACCCTACCGATAAACTATTTGGTATACATGTCTATAGTGTTATCGGTGTGTGAAATATAAAGGTCATTTGACTTGTGGTCAATACGCACCTTGTTTACAGAATGAGTATTTTGACTAAGTTCTACATTGAAAATCCTTCTCGATAAGATACGGCTTCTGTTGGGGGCATCAGGATGTAAATCAAGGTGGTAGTTGAGTAGAGAATATAATGCATTCATCAATTAGAAATTTGAGAGAGCACTCAACTTCTCAATGTTATTAGGTTGACTAAAGTCATTGGCCATTGCAAGAGACATATTTAGAATATGGGCTAGTTGTCAACTAATAAACGTGAGATAAAGTGATTAAGCCATTTGGATAGACACTTGGCAAATCCTAAGCTTAATCGAGGATGTCGCGAATGAAAGGAATCTATAGTTCTGCATAAATGTTAAGTTTGATGGATTCATGTAAACGTACTTCACATAATGAGTTCGCCATATGACACAGTCTAGGAGTTTCGTATGGACCTTAGTTAGATTAATGTTGATATGTGAAGGTCTATAGGGTCACACTATCCGATTGTTTCTTCTATCTAAGAGTGTATTGAGAAAATACTAAATATTCGATTGAGAATCGATATATTTAATTTATAATAATTATGGAATATTTCTATTAGATAGAAATTATTTAATTAAGTCAAATTGGATTTCGGATTTAGTTAAATGTGTTGGATATATTATATGGGTACTCGAAAAAATACACGGAAGAAATTGGGCCAGAAATTACTGGCCCAAAATGAGAACCTTGGTTGTCCACTGGGGAGTATGAAGTGGACCAGCTGGGCTAGTCCACTGAACATTAACATGGGCCCAGTGTTCCTATTTTATATCTGTTTAGGTTTTGTCCTGAACTCCTCTATATACAACACATACCTCATAATTATAAGTATACATAAAATAACTTCTCAGTTCCTAAAGCAAGATTTCCTAGCTTTCTTGATTAGGAGATACATTGGAGTTAGATCTTGCAATCGAGGAAAATAATCGCGTGGATAACTTAGTGTTGAATCACGTACTACAAGAAAAATGACCTACGGTGACGGTTAAAAACTGTCATCGGAGGGTTGGATGACGGTTTTTGTAAGTGTCATTGTAGCTTGTGTCATTGTAGCTTGTGTCATTGTAGCTTGTGTCATGAATAGATGACGGTTAAATAACTGTCACATAATATGTGACGGTCATAAACCGTCACACATTTGCTCGTTGACTTTGACTATTTCCCGCTTCTTTTAAAAAAATCCCGGGTATTTATATATCTTAGATGAAGGGAAATATTCATCGAAATAGAACACATTCATACATCACCTAGAAAGTAACGAAACCATCTCCATCGCGAATTAGGGAAAACAGGAAATAGTCATGAACAACAACGAACCCATGCATGGTGAATGAATCATGAGCATGCAATATAAGCATGGAGCAAGTGAAGAATCACAAATAGACGTTAATCACTCATGGAAATTTGGTTAGGTTAAGACAAAAATGAGATTGTTCTGTCTTAATATCAAACATGGATGAAAAATCATGATAGCACATAGTATGTGTGATCAAACCAGGAGACATGGCTCAAAATTAAAGCATACAACCACACATGTATACCTCAATTAGATATCAAACTCAATACTTCCATTTTTTAAAGAAAACGTCATATGACCTTGTACATGTCAGCAGAGGGATTTAGAAGCATATTCTCCATCACCAAGAAACATCATTGAAACCTCCTGAATATCCAGGACTGCTACCTTCTGGTTTCACAAATATGAGTCGATTATATATCTAATATGTTTATACACAGATGAAATTCACATTATAAGTTTCCTTTACATTAATTAGTTGGTACTTTTCAGTCGCTTTTAAACTGCACAACAATGTCTTTGGCTAGGTATAACTCTACTAGATATAACTTGCTTTTTAATATCTAAGACTCTTAACGGAATGTATGTACTAAAAGAGCACGAGCTATTCAAAAAGATAAGCTACCAGTTCTTGTTCGAAACACAACACTAGAAGAAAATACTACCAATCTCGTAAGTTGCATTCTTTTTAGTATTTGATAAAAGGAAAATATGTACTAAAAGAGCACAAACTATTCAAAAAGATTCTCAAATAACTAGGTTTGGAAAAAGATCACAAACTATGCCAGTTTAACATCAGACTTATTTCATAAAGCATATATAAATGAAAGTAGCATTTCTGAAATTCAAAGAAGGATGAACTCTTTTCTTGGTAAGTTGCATATTAAATGAATACAAATACTCACCTTGTATTCATTGATGATCAAGGTTACTGTATCTCACCAACTCATTTGCTCTCTGCAAATATTTATAAAAATATCAACTACTACAACCTCACCAACATTATGAAATTGAAAGGATTATACATTGCAAAGTAAATAATAATCTTTTGTCCTCCTAAGCACAAACCAAAATGTGAAATTTATACACTGCTCTCCAGAATGAATAGTTTGCAGGATAAGGAAGTCATCCAGAGAAATAGGACCTTCAGAAGTGCCAATTTCAATTCCATTGAGTCTCTTGCTCTCTGAACCAAACTCATCTTAACAAGAGAGACAAAAAAGCAAGTTAGTAAAGCTACCTTTGCCAACTTCATTACTAATAGAAAGAAAAACACAGTAACAGATATAAACATGCTGACATTTAACCTGAAAATTATAAACCGTACCTAATACAATTAAATACGCTTAATAACTAACCTAATGATCTTAAATAGTCACAATCTAACTAAACATGCTTAAATAACTAACATAATGATATTAAACATTTATTGGTCATGCTTAATTGACACACAATAATAACATATCACATAATTTAAACTAAACAGAAAACTAAAAGAAAGTAGATTTACCTTGAATCAATTTCGGACTATGAACATGAAGGACGATTGTTCATAGAATCGGTGTGGGAGAACACGATTTTGGGGAGAAATTTCCCTACAAACAAATGAAAACAAAGAGTTTGAAGCAATTAATGCTTGTAGAAAAGCAAAAATTGAGAGATGTGACCTCACCTTGGGTTGAGGGGGGTACGGTTGTACCATGGCATGGTGAAAGGGAGGAGCTAATTGAATGTCCTTCCTCTTCCGTCCAAGAAGAGAAACAGAGAAGGCAACAGGTGCCCTTGGTCTCGCTATTTTTGGCAAAGAGATGAGCGGTGCAGGTGCAGGTGCAACTAGGGTTCGTATAACCCTTGGAAGATAATGGAGAAATAGGTGTTTTGCCCCTTTCTTTGCCTTTGAACGAATTGAGCTTGGGCCTAGCCCTAAATCGGTTTGGGCTCAGCTAAATTAAATAAAAAATTGAAAAACGCCCACTATCTTTGTGATTTAAAATTAATTTTGATCATATTTTGCAAATGTGATCATGTTTTAAATTTTAGAAAAAGACCGAATAATTTTATAAAAATCATAATTAAAGTAAAAGCTTCATTTAATCTTAATTTGACACTAATTAGGATTGAAAAAATTAGAATCATGCAAACGTCTTTTAACTTTTAACACAAGGTTTAAAACTGAGGAGTAATTCTCTTACCGTATTTAATTAATAATCTCCTAAATTTCACGAGGCAGAACATTAATCCTTTAACTTTGAATTTTTTTTGAGATAATTACAATTATAATTGTTCATTAAAATTTCAAAATTATGGTTAATGGTCAAAATTATATATAATTAGGATATGATATACAATATATATACCATGTGATATTTTGTCACATGAAATGACAAAATACTCTCGAAATAGTTTTTATAAAATTATATTTGTTTTGTGAAAATATAATTCACTCCATCTATGGGCCGGTTTTTACGTGTTAGGTGGGGCCAACTCAACAAAAAATGGGTCAACTCTATAAAACCGTCACACAATATGTGACGATGCAAATAACCATCATATGACTGTCATAATTTTATGACAATTTAAATATATGTCACACATATGTTATAAGTGTCTGTTGATCAAGAAGTCAAGGGAAAACTGTAACACTATGTGACAGTTGAAAAACTGTCAAACTCTGACTGTCAACGTATGTCTTTTTTCTTGTAGTGTCGCGCTCGAAAACATGTAAGTTTTCTTTTATTATGTTTTGAACATAAACATGATTATCATATAATTCATGTCAGGATTGTTGTTGGGTAAGAAAATTTTAAAGTTTTATTGTGCTTACTATTTATTTACGAACCCAACAAATCCCTACACATTTTTCCATGTCTTTCTTTTGCTGTGTACATTTTTATCCTTGGCGTAGCTAATGAACTCTCTTAAAATATAGTAAATATATATATATTATTGTATATAGTAACAACATATGTTATTTCCTCCATTCCAATCCATGTGATATTTTACTTATCGAGAGTCAATTTGATTAATTTTTAAAGTTAAATTCAATTAGATCAACTTAATATTTTAATATTATAATTTAAATATTTAAACTATACGAAAATGTTATAAATTACATTTCTTGCTCATATAAATATGATAAAAGACATTCAATATATTGATCAAAATTATAGACATATATTGGGCCCGGGCAGAGAACAGGCTTTCCTTTTTTTTTAGTTTGTGTCTATATGACACAACAAACTTCTTCTCGGATTCAAATGGTACGAGTCTCAATTGGAGGGTCCAAGTGGAATTCTTAAAAAAGTTCGGGGGTCTTCCAATATATATAAAGTATATTCACATTCAATGGTGGATCAAGGATTTTCACTGAGGATATTCGAAAAATAAAAATATAGCCAATGAAATTTGACCTTGAAATCTCAAGGTAAATTTTAAACCCCCTAAATCACTGAATCAACCTCTTCTTTTGTTTTTAGGGTATTCAAAATCTATATATGTACATACAAAATAAATAAATGCATTATATATATATGGTGTAATTTCTTACCAAGTGTGTTCGGATGAACACCTCCCCGGGCCTAGATCCGCATATGTCCACAATCATGATACTTATAAGATAATCACAGATAAAACTTAAATTATGTGCACTAATAAATATAAAACAATTTATACAATCAGTTGTGAGGTAATACATGGTAACCTGGTAAAAAGTTAATTAATATGCTATCACAAGTTATTATTTTAAAAAAGAAATTAATTACAAAGGGGTAGGGGTAGGGGAAGGGGAAATGAGAGGCGATTATAAGGTGCAGAATCGAACCCTTAAAGATTCAGATAGTCAGTCAACTGAGCTACTAAGATCGCTCTATCACAGGTTAAACTACACTAATAATAAAAAATATATACTGACATATAACTTAACTCTTTACCAGCAAAAATATTATGGCAAGAAATAAATGATATTTGGTCGGTAAAAATCATAATTAATTGTTGGGGCGGAGCCAGGTAAGGGAAGGGGATTTGACAAAAAATTACAGTGTACATACAAGATTAAAATTATTTCTTATTTATATATAGTAGATGTTGAATCCCCTATTAGCTTCTTCGTGTGTTATTTCTTCATATTTTGAACTCCGTTAGTGATAATATTGGCTCCACCAATGACTAATTAGCTATCCCAGGTTAGACTATACTAATGGCATAAAGGTTTTTCACTCTCATCGTAAATAACTTAAATTCCTTCCAAAAAATAGATCACCTATTAAAGCGTTTCAACATAAAAAGGAAGAAAAAACTATACGGAGTATATATTTTCGTCAAATCTATTTAATTTATTGTGCAAGGTAATTTTCTTACTAAGTTTTTAATACTAAAAATCAAAGATAAAGTTTTCATTCTAAGTTGTGCAAATTATTCCAAATGTCTTATAAATTCGAGCAACAAACTTGTGCTGATCCACATGAAAGTTCAACCCAATTGGGTATGGTCTAGTGCTAGCTAGAACTACAGGGAGATCAAGGGTTCGACCTCCTCCACTGTAAAGAATTTTTTGGGGAGAGCTTTTTGTAAACAGCGACCCGGGTCGGAATGGTAGCCCACTCACTACCATTTTTATAAACCAAAAAAACATGGAAAGTTCACCGAAAATTTTGAAGTTTGTCAAATGATTCCATTTGAACAATTTTTTTTTGTCGAAGGAACCGCGTGCATTTCTTTCTTTCAGTCGCGCAGTAAACCGGTGTATCGATAGCAATACCGCAAATCACGTCGATCGATTAAATCACACTTAGCCGGGTGTAATGACTCACGAAGCGGCGGTCGGGCGTTACGCAGGGTTTGAACTCGCGACTGCTCTCTCACATCAGCGTGAGATCTCTTGAGCTCTGCACTAACCTGCTGCAGGCGGATATTCCATTTGAACAATTGACTTGAAGATTGATGGCTTTTTGTCCATAAGCTTGGAAAAGGGAAAAACATGTACAGTTCAACCCATAATTCTTTGACCAATTTGCGTAGGTATAGTGGACTATAAGTAGACGATAACATATAATATGGTTGCAATAGTCTATATTCATAATAATTTAATTCAAGTGTGAAGCCATTAGAGAAGAAACAAACATTATTAGAGAAGCAAGAGGATATGTACTTGCCCAAATTAGTAAAAGAAAAGAAATTGTAAATGGGAAAGAAAGGTATTGAAGACTTGCAAGACTAGCTGAGCTTTCACAAACGTCCACACCTCAACCAACCCTTTGTCAGGTCTTATTAGTTATTACTAATAACTGACTATAAGCTTGTTTAATTGGTGCTAACTAAGCTTCACTTTTTCCTATACAAAAATTAAAGCATCTTGTCAACAGTATGAAACTCGAATTAGTTAACACCATCAAAATCCACTCGTAGATCTATTCAGAGATAATCTAAGCTATGTTGCTCGGTCTCATTTATGGATACATATCTAGTACGTTGAAGTATCGGATAAAGTACACCGGTTTTTAGTGTATTTTTAAAAAATTCGGTATGAAGTAGGGGTGGAGCTAGAGATCAAGTTATGGGTTCAGCCGAACCCAATAAACTTGATCCAGACATTGTATTTGTCTTAATAAATTCATTTAATATGTATAAATTAATAACTTATTAAAAGGGTAGAATTCTGAACACATAAGTTTCAAATCATGATTCCGTCTGGCATGAACTATGCACAAAGTTAAGCTTATAGTCATTTTGATTGGCTTAATTGCATCACGTAATCAGTTAGTTCTTTTTGGTAATCTTTTAAGTTTTTGTTGCTTTCTAGTAAAAGAAGAGGAGGAATGTAGAATAAGGGTTACATGTATGATAACCTGATAAAAGTCAAACTTGGTGTTCATGGAAATACTGATTTGAATACAAAAATGTGAACTCAATTCTCTGTGTTCACAATTGAAAGAAGGCATGAGCAATTATGTAGGACAAAGCAATATAACGTGTAATAGATTATATTATTAAAGTGGTAGGTGTAGGGTAAGGGTTTACGTCCTCAAGCTATGTTGTTGTCCTTATTACGTGAGATTGATTCTTCAACGGAAAAAGAGTAAAAAAAATACCCTTAGAAATGGTTCATGTCCCCTTCCATCTGTTGGATTAAATTTTCTCCTTCTTCCGTCTATTGGAATAAAAAAACGTCCTTAACGTGTTAGAAATAGCTAAAAAAAATGCCCCCTTCCACCTATTAGGTTAAATTTGCCTCTAACGCTATTTTCAAGCTAAAAAAATCCTTCCATTAAGAGCACAATTATATGACATTTATTAAATTTTAATTAAGAATGTGCCCTTTATTTAAAAAGGAGTCTCATATGCTAAATTATTACTGTATTAAAATAGTTCAAGAAGAGAGTTGTAATATAAGATTGATGAATTGTTGTCCAAACTCATCTTTCTCTTTTACCCTCCTTGTCATTACAAAAAGGAAATGTCAACTAGTACCTGTTCAACATTATTATTTTCTTGATTTACTTATCCTTTATAGTACATGTAAGTTATTCGGTTTATAAACGAAAAACTATATGATATATGACCTTATTAATCAATTGATATATGATGAAACTTAATTTATTGTAAAAAATGGTACATTAGATTTTGGTTAACTAGGTGAGTTTTATGACTTCAAATGTGTTCCCCAGGAAAAATGCCCTGCTCCATTTATCAAACCCAGCTTCTCCCTAAGGCAATCGGCTACTGTTGAGTGTATTTTATACACTCTTTTGAGTCCTTTTCAGTTAAATATTTTTCTCTTTTTGTTTGTATTTAGTATAGTATTAGGTTGTTTTTCTTTCTTTTGAGTCACAGTGGTCCTAAAGGAGGAAATACCGAAGTGAAGATGAAATGAGTTGAGTTTGAAGATGAAATTGCACAATCAAGGCCCAAGCAATCAATCAAAGAAGCCTTGAGAATCTCGGGAATCAATCTAAACAAAATTACATTGTAAACCGCACGAGGTCTCTACAAGGCTAATTTGCAGAAGTTGATCGGAGTTAGAGACGCGACGCTCAGGCAGAAGGACCGCGGTGCTTAAGGTGAAGCACCGCGTCGCAGAAATTCCAGTGATTACCAGTTGTTTCGGCTGAATTAGGGCCGCGATGCCTGGTCGCAGCACCGCGGTGCCGACGCGAATATTTTAGGTTTATGGGCCAAATTTCAGTAAGGGTAAAAGGGTCCGAAGCAAGGTTTTTTTCAGATATAAATACCATAAACCCTGTTTTATTTGAGATCATTCTTGGTGGAGGCAAGAAGGAGGCAGACTACAAGATTGGAGACTCTTGTTCAAGTTTTTTTTTTTTTTTAATTTCAGTTTATGTTGGATTGTAAATTAGTTCTTGACATGACAATGTTCAGGAGCTAATCTCTTTAGTAAGGTTTTCTGTCGAATCTTCTTGAAGATCTTTCATATAGTAAATGCATAGTTATTGATTTCTTCTTCAGCATATTAAGATCTATTCAATATTATTGTGATTGCTTGATAATTAACTGGTCATTAATTGTCATAACTTATATGATTTCAAATCGAGATCCGAGAGGGGAGATTTGAATGTGCTGTAGTTGTTTAGACATAGGTTAGAATCGTGGACGGAAATACCCCGATACTTGTGTAGTATTTAAGGTTATTATTCTTAATTCTCCTGTGTGGTAAAATCTATCATAGAAATATAGAAGGTTTCTGCATAAGGTTGAGTTTTTATATGTCCTAACCGGAATATATAACAGATTAGTTAACATGTTATCTTAATAAGAAGAAGAATCATTAGCATTGCATTAACATGAGAAAGAGTGGATAGTTGAGGAGATTGGAAGCCCTATTTTCTTCATAACTGTTTTAAATCAAAGTATTATCGTTCTTAGTTTAATTTCTGCACTTTACTTAGTTATAATTCTTAGTTATAATTCTCAAACTAAAGAACGTTAACCAAATAGATACCATAGATTAGATAATCGGTACTTGACAAACCAGACTCTGCGGACGATAACTCGGTATTACAGACTTTATTACTTGAAAGATATGTACACTTGCGTAAGCATCTAGAAATATCGCAACAAGTTTTTGGCGCCGTTGCCGGGGACCGGCGTACTATAAATATCGACTTATCTAGTTTTATTTCTAATTTGGTTTTTATTTTCTGTCTTTTATTATTTTTATTTTAGAATATTTTGCCGTGATCTGTTTGTTGTTTTTGATCAGTTTCAGGAAATTCGTTCATGCGAAGTAGGAGAGGAGCAGACACTCTTATCCCTTTGAACCCTAAGATTGAGAGATTGTGCAGACAGAACACGAAAGAGAAGAGAATTGCTGATTCATCAGCAATGGAAAATCAGCAAAACAACAATTTGGTGAATGATGAGTTATTGTTAGGCGAATTCCACGCGCTCAACGCAATTGTATGTGTCGCTTCAAGTAATATAGTCAGGAAGACTGAGTTATCGTCCTCAGGGACTAGTTATCAATCACCGAACAACTAAACTATGGTATATATTTGGTGATCGTACTTTAGTTTGGATTTTAACTAAGAGTTATAACTAAGTAAAGTAATTTCTAAAGCTGATAATACTAAGGGGTTTAAAACAGTTATGTAGAGAATTAGGGCTTCTAATCTCCTCTATTATCCACTCTTTCACATGTTAATGCAATGCTAATAATTCTTCTTCTTATTAAGATAGGAGGTCAGCTAAAATGTTCTATATTCCGGTTAGGACATATAAAACTCAACCTATGCAGAAACCTTCTATATTTCTATGATAGATTTTACCACATAGGAAGACTCAGAATAATGACCATAAACACTACACAAATATCGGGGTACTTTCGTCCACGAATTTAATCTATGTCTATTCAATTATAGCATATTCAAATCTCTCCTTCGGATCTCGATTCGAAATCATATATGTTATGAAAACTAGTGATCAATTAATTCTCACACAATCGATACAAATTGAATAGACCTTAAATAATCGAAGAAAAAAAGCCATTAACAATGCATTAAGTTAATAGAAAGAGTTTCAAGAAGATTCGACGGAAACCTTAATAAAGAGATTAACTCCTAAACATTGTCATGCTAAGAACTAATACAAACTTCAACATAAACTGAATTAAACAACAAAAGGAAAAAGAAAGTCACTTGAAAGTCTCTAATCCTTGCCTTCACCCCCAAAATATTTTCTATGATTCAAGATGTCCTTCCATAAAACTCTTCCTTAGGCTTTTATATTCTACCCAAAAGAACCCTCTTTTGGACCACTTTACCCCTGCTAAAATCAGCTTCTTTCGCCAAAAACACACGTCGGGACCGCTACCGCCGTTCGGGCGGCTCTAATTCACCAGCGGTCTTGGAAAAAATGGGTCGCGACTTCATCGAGAACCGCGCCTTCGTTTGGTGTTTTGAATTTCACACGGAATTTTGGTAGCGGCTCTAATGACTTTTGCTGACCGCCGCTTTTCTAGCCAGATTTCGTCCATTTTTTTCCGGGACTCTTTTGTTGATGTCTGGGGTCTTTATTGTGCCTTTCCATCCTCCAATTCAGCTCAATTTACCATCATATTGTCATTTCCCACCAAGATCACTAATAATCTGAAAACAAAATAAACAAAGCGTAATACTGCACAAAAACACTAAAACGACAATTAAAATACTCCTAAAATAGACTCTAAAACAGTCCTAAAATGGACTTAACAAACACCCCCAAACTTAAACTTTACTCGCCCTCGAGTAAAAAACTCTAGACACTCTAAGAATAAAAAGACACAACAAACATAACGACTGAATCAAGTTAGCCACAATGTATCTGCCTCGAAGATCATGAACACGTGTAACATTATTTTTTCAGAAACTTCTAACCACAAGTTGCCATCAAGAATTTCAAGTCCAATAATCAATAAGCTTGCTTAAGGTTATTAAGGCATATGAGTACTCAAACATGACTACCAACTCAACAAATATTCAACATTAGTCTATGCACAAGTGAATTCTTTTCAACTATCCATCAGGCCCAACTTTTAGAGACTTGCTCAACTTGCTAACTCTCCACTAATGTAGACATGCATGTTCAAGAATCATTAGGACTTTTCAGGGTTGTATCATTAGGCTTAGGGAAAAGGTAGGTAAAATGACATTTAGGCTCAGAATTATCATATTCATAGGACCAATCAAGATCACACTTCATTCATTTATTCAAATTTACCACAATCCCCCATTTTTCATCTCTTTGCTAGATTGAAAACATCCGTACTTCAAGTTACACTCTCACAAACTTATCTTTTGATGTATATATGTGGGGAGTGCATTTTATTTCTTTTTCACTGATTCATCACCATTTTCATTAAGCATGTTAACACCCAATCTACAATATCATTTCACTGGAATTCAACCCCCCCAAACTTGTATACTTCTATACTTATGGTAATTCAAGGGAATGAAATAGTAGTGAAATGTTCAAATAGGCTCAAGGAGAGGTGTTGATCACAAAGAAAAGGTTTCATTTAAGGCTCAACGGGGATGACTATGGATTAATAAAATACAGGTGGCTTGAAAGGCTCAAACGTTTTCAAAAATGGCCTAAATCATTTTTCAAATCATGCGTAATCTAGGATTTTGCCTCAAGTAGTAAGCAATCAAGCTCTAAAAAAAATCCACCTTTTAGCCACAAACCCAATTCACTCATGCATAAACCAGGTAATTAAGTATAAGAGAGTCACTAGTCACGAACAAGTTCTCATTATTAATAATAATCAAAGGCAAGCTCAAAGACTATCCAACTTAGGCACATAGATTATTGCATTTCATGGCTATTAATAACTTCCAAATTTTTTTACATGCATTCACTCAATCTCATTAGCTATTGTTTTTAACTTGATTCGTTTACACAACCACTCAAAACAAAGACTCAAACACTAAAACAACAATTTAAACTGTAGACAATTTAAAAGACTCAATTCAATCAAAACACAACTGACACAAGACAATAACAATAAAATTCCCCCCAAACCTAACTACCACATTGTCCCCAATGTGGAAAGCAAAGTAAAGGTAGAAGACTCACATACATTAGTGACTTCAATATGGTGGCGATGGCGGTGGTTGCTGTAAAGGTTGGAAGAGTTGATACTGTGGTGGTTGGCTAAAATATGGCTCAGGCGGAGGGTCTTGAAATGACCAATGGTTGAACATGGAGGTTAGGTTCAGCCACATGTTGGTTCTCATAGTTATACCGATGTTGCTCCCACTGATGCTGGTGATGGTCGCACTCCCGCTGAACCTAATCGGTGTACATTGCATGCTGCATCAGGTATTGCTGGTTGAAAAGCACCTGATCCATATGTGATCGTGGTGGCTCAAATGCTAAGAACTGGGGTTGGCTGCTTTCTCCTGGCACATTATATTCTGCTGTCTCGGGCTCATCATCTGGCATTCTCTGGCGTCGCCTAAATGGGCGTTGGACGCCCTCCTCAGCGGCGGGTGCTTGTGCATTGGTTGCGGGCATTAGGTCTGGGTAACCAAGTATTTTTGCTCAGGTGATGGCGTTCTGTATTCGCCCCATCGTATCGCTAGGATAGATGGACACATTGTATCGAGCACATATCATGGTGATGAGTGACCCATGCCCCAACCCAGCTGTGGTCTGGAGTCTACAAGTGAACTCTATGCTCTCGAAAATTTCTTTACCCACATCTATTGTGCACCCTCTCATAATGGAATATACCAACTTGATTCTATCATTTGGTACTTTGGACAGATGTGTGGAGGGTATCAATCTTGCACTCGCAAAATATATCCAAGCCCGTGCCACCCTGTTGAATTGGGTGCGACACATCGATCTCGGTTCATTATAAGCATTTAATGTCATTCGTGCCCCTCTTACACTCAATGTTTCCGCCACATCAACCCAATCGATTCGACTTGATTGACTCCAAATTGTATATTGATCTTCCTCTTCATCCCCTTCTCTCATAACATCGGGCACTCCACAGACTGCGTTTATGATTTCTTTCCCCACAAGCACCCACTTCCCTCGAACAAAACACCTATTCTCCACCCGCTCCATAAAGTTGGCATAGAATTCATATACCAATGAGATGTTGGGAAGCGAAAGATTGGTATTGACGAATGCCTCCCAATTCCTATTGGTAATCGTCTCTCTGATTGGTTCATAGGCATCGTTAAAGGGTTCTCGCCTGATTTCCATTCCCCTTTCTGGGATTAAGGCACGCTCTTTCAATTTTAAGTATCGATCTTCGGCTGCCTTATTTGTAAACTTGTTAGTGTCATAGTCAGGGGCGGAAGATCGAGAAGAAGAACCTCTATGGAGTACTCTTTTTGGAGCCATACTTTTTAGGGATGGTTGGGTAAAATTTGGCAGAGTTTCCTTTGTTTTGTTTAGAGTTTCCACCCACACTTAGTAACCACAATCACAACAACAATCAACAACTACAATTAGTACTCAACACACCGCAACACTCCACAATAACTACGAAAATTAGCACACAAACCACCCCATACAAAACTACACCAGCCTCAACAATAATAGGACATAGTAACCCCCAACAACTGAAAGTCACGAAAATTTGCAAGAGAAGTGATAAGTATTACCTTTTTGGATAGTTGTTCTCCACAATTTCTTTGACCCAAGTGATGAAGTGATGGGTATGTGTAAGAGAATATTGAGTTTGCAGTGTAATGGGGTATGGGGTGTTGATTTCTGAAGGGTTTTCGGCACTTTAGAGAGATGAGGAGAGTAATTTGAGTGTTTGGGTGTAGTTAGAATGAGGGAAAAATAAAGAGAGGCTAGGATTTTATTTTTGAAAACGCCGAAGAACCGCGGCCCCTGGACTGTTGAGCCGCGACGCTTATTCGCTAAAAATCACTGCTTAGCTACTGGAAAAACTGGACCGCGGCCCTTCATTCCTGAGCTGCGGCCCTAATTCACTGAAAATCACTGGATGTTTACTACCAATAATGGGCCGCGGCCCTTCGTTCCTGAACCGTGGCTCTTATTCAGTTGTCAAAAATTTCTACTCTCTGGAATTTAGGGGTCGCGGCTCTTCTTCCAGGAACCGCGGCCTTTTGTCTAAAATCATCATTTTTGCCAATTTGTCGGATTTTTTACCCTTTTACCCTCTCGGCTAGTCCCGCTTCACCTATCATTCAAAAATATCAACCAAGCATACCAAAGTGAGACTGTTCAAGAACAAAAATAAAACAAAATAATATAATTTAAAACGTTGGGTTGCCTCACAAATAGCGTTGTCTTTAACGTCTTTTAGCCGGACACGAATTTCACTTCACTGTAGTTTGAAGAATATCACGGACTTTATTTGCTCCATGGAGTCACACAAGTAATGTTTCAATCTCTGCCCGTTCACTTTGAATGGTGCACACTCTTTACCTCGTAATTCAACTGAACCATAGGCAAACACTTTCTCAACAACAAATGGTCCTGACCATCTGGACTTCAACTTGCCTGGAAATAGTCTTAACCTTGAGTTGAATAGGAGCACTTGTTGCCCAGGTTGGAATCTTTTAGGACCAAGTTTTTATCGTGTCATGCCTTGGTGCGTTCTTTATAGATCTTTTCATTCTCATAGGCATCATTTCGAAGTTCATTAAGCTCATTCAGCCTCTTCTGTCCAGCAGCCTTGACATCCATGTTCAACTGCCTCATTGCCCAATACGCCCTATGCTCCAACTCTACTGGTAGATGACATGTTTTTCCAAAGACCAGCCTATAGGGTGACATTCCAATGGGAGTTTTGAATGTCGTCCTATAAGCCCATAGTGCATCATCTAACTTGACAGACCAGTTCCTCCTCGAGTTGTCCACTGTTTTCTCCAATATGCTCTTTACTTCTCTATTTGAGATTTCAGCTTGCCCATTTGTCTGAGGATGATATGACAGGGAAATTCGATGGTAAACTCCATAGCGGGCCAGTATAGTGTCAAGCTGCTTATTACAAAAATGGCTCCCTTCATCGCTAATGACGGCTCTAGGAGTACCAAACCTTGTGAAGATGTTCTTTTGGAGGAATTTCGCAAAGTCTTACTGTCATTCTCTGTAGTATCCACTACCTCAACCCACTTGGATACATAATCCACTGCAAGAAAGATGTATTTGTATCCGAAATATGGTGGGAATGGGCCCATGAAGTCAATCCCCCAAACATCAAAGAGCTCTACCTCAAGTACACCATTTAGAGGCATTTCATTCTGCCTTGAGATATTCCTTGTTCACTGACATCGGTCACAAGCTTTCACAAAAGCATTGGTATCCTTGAACAATGTTGGCCAATAGAATCCACTTTGTAGCACCTTAGCCGCTGTTCTTGAAGCCCCAAAATTCCCACCGCATTGTAAAGTGTGACAATGAGTGAGAATTTGGTGCATTTCATCTTCAGGCACACAACGTCTAATGACTTGATCAACATAATGCTTGTATAGAATCGGCTCCTCCCAATAGTAATGTTTCACCTCTGAGTAGAACTTTTTTACTTGCTGTTTTGTCATCTCTGGTGGCACAACCTTAGCTACAAGAAAATTAACAAAATCATCATACCAAGGTAAATTTGAATTAGCACTTACCTGAAACAATTGCTCGTCTGGAAAGTGGTCATTTATTTGCACGTCCTTGGTGTTCTGACTTTCTTTAACTTCAAGCCTTGATAGGTGGTCTGCAACCAAGTTTTCTGTCCTCTTCTTATCGCGGATCTCCATGTCAAATTCTTGTAATAACAGCACCCATCGAATAAGGCGGGGTTTTGCATATTTTTTTGTCATTAAATACTTGATAGCAGCGCGGTCAGTGTACGCTATCACCTTATTCCCTATTAGGTATGGCCTGGACTTCTCGAATGCGTATACTATGGCTAGCAACTCCTTCTCTGTGGTTGCATAATTCAATTGTGCATCATTTAAAGTTTTGCTAGCATAGTAAATGGACCGGAACACTTTATCAACCCTCTGCCCAAGAACTGCTCCCACTGCATAGTCACTTGCATCACACATTAATTCAAATGGGAATTCATAGTCTGGTGCCATGACTATCGATGCTGAAATTAACTTCTCTTTGAGTGCCTGAAAAGCAGTCATGCACTCCTCATTGAAGTCAAATGTGACTCCATTCATCAGCAAGGTGGAGAGAGGTTTTGAAATCTTTGAGAAGTCTTTGATGAACCTTCTGTAGAAACCAGCGTTCCCAAGGAAGCTTCTAACCTCTTTCACCGATATTGGAGGTGGCAGATCTTCAATCACTGAAATCTTCGCCCTGTCTACCTCAATGTCTTGGCTGGATATTTTGTGGCCAATGACAATACCCTCTTGCACCATAAAGTGGCATTTCTCCCAATTTAGCACAAGGTTTGATTCTTCACAACGCTGCAACACTGCTTCTAAGTGCTTCTAACATTCATCAAAAGAGGATCCAAAGACAGAAAAATCATCCATGAAAATATCTATGGTTCTCTCCATCATGTCAGAGAAGATGGTCATCGTACAACGCTGAAAAGTAGCAGGTGCATTGCAAAGCCCAAATGACATTCTTCTGAAGACAAACGTACCATAGGGGCATGTGAAGGTGGTCTTCTCTTGGTCTTCTAGTGATATTGCAATTTGGTGATAACCAGAGTAACCATCCAAAAAGCAGTAATAGTTGTGCCCTGCAAGTCTGTCAAGCATCTGGTCTAGAAAAGGCAAAAGGAAGTGGTCTATCCTGGTTGCCTTGTTCAACTTACGGTAGTCAATGCAAATTCTCCATCCTGTAACTATTCTAGATGGAATCAGCTCATGTTTTTCATTAGTTATCACAGTCATACCGCCTTTCGTGGGCACCACTTGCACAGGACTCACCCATGCACTATCAGAAATAGGGTAAATTACCCCAGCATCAAGCTATTTTAAGATCTCCTTTCTCACTACCTCCTTCATGGTTGGATTCAGTCTTCTTTGTTCCTCAATGGAATGTCTGCTCTTATTTTCTAGACGAATTTTATGGATCACTGTTGAAGGACTTATCCCTCTAATGGCAGTCAGTGTCCACCCAATAGCAAGCTTGTGAGCCCTCAACACTCTCAATAATTTTTCAACCTCCACCTTAGATAGATGAGTAGATACAATCACTGGCAAAGTTTCATTCTCACCAAGATAATTATAGTGCAAATAATCTGGTAGAGTCTTCAACTCTATCACTGGAGCTTTCTCTGTGGAGGGCAATGGCCTCTCTGGCACCTTTCCGAGCTCCTCATACTTCTTCCTATAACAAGGCCCATAGGAATCCATTCAATTCACATGCTCCGTTAATTCTGCATCATCACTGGTATCTTCATCATATTGTGTCAACACCACTTCAAGAGCATCAGTACTCCTGAGACTTCTCTCAGAAACCACTTCTTCAATTACATAAATCGCAAAACAACTATCACTTGCTCTTGGGTAAGTTATTGCCTTGAATACATTAAATATCACCCCTTCTCCCTGGACTCGCAATTTCAACTCACTTTTCTGAACATCTATAAGTGTCTGTCCTGTTGCTAAAAATGGTCTCCCAAGAATAAGGGGCACACGTTCATCTTCTTCCATGTCTAGAATAATGAAGTCAGCGGGAAAAATAAACTTATCTACCTTCACCAGCACATCTTCAATAATACCTCTGGGGTGTACAATGGAATGATCAGCCAATTGTAAAGTGATGGTTGTAGGCTTTGCTTCCCCCACTCCAAGTTTGCAAAACACGGAATAAAGCATCAAAATTAATACTCGCCCCCAAATCACATAGAGCTTGTTGGCATTCAAAATTCCCTATAGTGCAAGGGATGGTGGAGCTTCCCGGATCTTTCAACTTCTGGGGCAACTTTCTCTGTAATATAGCACTGCATTCCTCGGTTAATGCCACTGTTTCATACTCCTCTAGCTTTCTCTTTTTAAAAAGGATCTCCTTCATAAGCTTAACATAACTTGGCATTTGCTCCAAGGCTTCAGCAAACGGAATGTTGATATGCAACTTCTTAAAGACCTCCAAAAACTTAGAAAATTGCTTGTCAAGAGAGTTTTTTCTAAGTATCTGGGGGTATGGAATTTTAACCTGAGGCTCCTCAATAATTGTTGGTGGCCCACTCTGGAGTATTGGATGGTTGTCTGTGACTACTGCCCTCTCTGGATCCGTTGCCTCACCTGATTCTCCCTTATCCTCTGCAGATGGTGGTTGCACACTTGATTCAACTTGTTTACCACTCCTCAAATTAATGGCATGACACTGTTTCTTTGGGTTCACAACAGTATTTCTAGGGAGATTCCCCTGCGTTCTATTGTTTAGCATATTAGCCAGTTGTCCCACCCGCGTCTCCAAAATCCTGATAGATGATCTAGTTTCTGTCATGAACTTAGTCTGAGAGTTTGTTAGGGTCAACAAAGTTGCTTGCAACTCAGTATGCCCTGCTTGTTGAACTGGTGGTCTGGGCTACTGTGAAGATGTGGCTTGGCTACTCTGCTGTTGCTGAAAATTCCCTTGGGGAGATGGATTGGCATGCTAATATTGCCCCTGAAATTGGGGTTGCTGAGGCTGATTGTTTCTCTAAGAAAAATTAGGGTGATTCCTCCACCCTGGATTGTATGTGTTGGAGAGTTGGTTGTTGTATGGCCGCTGAAAATTTCCTACTGCATGAACCTGAGCTTGATCTATAGGGATATCATTAGGATCCACTGTTGGGCATTGATCGAACGTGTGCGGTCCTCCACAAATCTCACATCCCACTGGAGTCTGAACCACATTTACGGACATATTGTTTTGTTGCAACTGCTTTGTCAAAAGAGCAACCTGAGCATTCAGAGCAGTGATGGCATCTAATTCTTGTACCCCAAGAACCTTTCTGCTGCTTGCTCCTATATCATCTGACCAGTGATTATTCGCTGTCATGTCCTCTAGTAAATTATGAGCCTCATTGGTTGTTCTCTTCATGAAGGTACCACCTGCAGATGCATCTATGATAGTCCGGGTAGTCCCATTCAAGCCATTATAGAAATTATGCACCAAATTCCACTGCTCCAACCCATGGTATGGACACTTTCTTTGCAGATCTTTGAAACGTTCCCAAGCATCGTATAATGACTCTCCATCCATCTGATAAAAATTGTTTAACTCTCCCCGGAGTCTTGCTGCCTTTGATGGTGGAAAGAACTTGGCTAAAAATTTCTGGGCTAGATCCTTCCATGTGAATACGGAGTCTGTGGGCAAGGAGTTCAACCAAACCTTACCTCTGTCCCTGGGTGAGAAGGCAAATAGCCTCAACCGAATGACATTATCAGTAACGTCATTGTATTTAAATGTGGCACACAACTTCAGAAAATTTGCAAATGTGGATCCTCCGATGGCAATCCTCCAAACTGGACTGTGTTCTGCACCATACTCGAAATAACAGGTTTGATCTCAAAATTATTGGTTCCTATCACTGGGAGCCTTATGCATGTCTGCGCTCCCGTAACTGTTGGTAGAACGTAGTCTCCCAAGCTCCTCTCTGCAGGATTCGAGACTTGTCCCATGGATGTTAGTATATCATCATTCGACCCATTCTGATTTTGTTGGTTTGCCATTATAACTGAATCAGTTAGTCTTTTGTTTCTCCTATTTTGTTTGCACGCCTTCTAAATTTCTGGGTTTAGAGGAACAAGTGTGTTTGCTCCTCTTCTGCTTCGCATAAACTATGGTTCCTGAAATTTGATCACAATCAAAACAAATAGATCAAGGAAAAAGTGTGTTTAAATTAAAATAAAACCAAATTAGAAATAAGATTAGATAATTCGATATTGATGTACGCCAGTCCCCGGCAACGGCGCCAAAAACTTGTTAGACGAATTACACGTGCTCAACGCAAGTGTACGTGTCGCTTCAAGTAATATAGTCAGGAAGACCGAGTTATCGTCCTCAGGGACTGGTTATCAATCACCGAACAATTAAACTATGGTATCTATTTGGTGATCGTACTTTAGTTTGGAGTTTAACTAAGAGTTATAACTAAGTAAAGTAATTTCTAAAGCTGATAATACTAAGGGGTTTAAAACAGTTATGTAGAGAATTAGAGCTTCCAATCTCCTCTATTATCCACTATTTCACGTGTTAATGCAATGATAATAATTCTTCTTCTTATTAAGATAGGAGGTCAGCTAAAATGTTCTATATTCCGGTTAGAACATATAAAACTCAACCTATGCAGAAACCTTCTATATTTCTATGATAGATTTTACCACATAGGAATACTAAGAACAATGACCCTAAACACTACACAAATATCTGGGTACTTTCGTCCACGATTTTAACCTATGTCTATTCAATTATAGCATATTCAAATCTCTCCTTTCGGATCTCGATTTGAAATCATATATGTTATGAAAACTAGTGATCAATTAATGCTCACACAATCGATACAAATTGAATAGATCTTAAATAATCGAAGAAAAAAAAAGCCATTAACAATGCATTAAGTTAATAGAAAGAGTTTCAAGAAGATTCGACGGAAACCTTAATAAAGAGATTAGCTCCTAGAAATTGTCATGATATGAACTAATACAAACTTCAACATAAACTCAATTAAACAACAAAAGGAAAAAGAAAGTCACTTGAACAAAGTCTCAAATCCTTGCCTTCACCCCCAAAATATTTTCTATTATTCAAGATGTCCCTTCATAAAACCCTTCCTTAGGCTTTTATATTCTCCCCAAAAGAACCCTCTTTCGGACCACTTTACCCCTGCTAAAATCAGCTTCTTTCGCTAAAAACACGCCTCGAGACTGCGGCCCTTCGTTCCTGAGTCACGGCTCTAATTGATCGGCAGTGCTTGGAAAAAATGGGTCGCGACCGCCCGTCCGAGAACGCGGCCGCCGTTTGGTGTTTTGAATTTCAGCTCACGGAATTTTGGGGCGCAGCTCTAATGACTTCAACCTGACCGCCGCGCTACGGCGGTTGCGTCGATTCTTTCCGGGACTCTTTTGTTGATGTCTGGGGTATTTATTGTGCCTTCCCATCCTCCAATTCAGCTCAATTTACCATCATATTGTCATTTCCCACCAAGGTCGCTAATAATCTGGAAAAAAAAAAATAAAGCGTAATACTGCACAAAAACACTAAAACGACCATTAAAAGACTCCTAAAATATACTCTAAAACAGTTCTAAAATGGACTTAACAGTTACCGTCTGTCTTAAGACAAGTCCCTGCAGAAAGGAGCTTAGAGGACTATGTCTTGCCTACAATTACAGGGGTGCAGACTTGCATCAGGCTTCCAGTTGTTGAAGCCAATAATTTTGAAATCAAACCAGCAATCTTGCATATGGTTCAAGGCTCGGTTCAATTTAGGGTGTTACCGTCTGAAGATCCCCATATACATCTAGCAAATTTCCTGGAGCTGTGTGCAACCTTTAAATACAATGATTTTACTGATAATGTCATTCGGTTGAGACTCTTCCCATTCTCACTCAGGGATAGAGCAAAGAACTGGTTGAACTCATTGCAGGCCTATCTCTATCACTACATGGCAAGACTTAGCCCAGAAGTTCCTTGCCAAATTCTTCCCTCCACCAAAGTAGCAAGGCTCAGAGGAGAGCTTAATAATTACTATCAGATGGATGGAGAGTCACTTTATGATGCATGGAAGCGGTTCAAAGATCTGCAGATAAAGTGTCTGCACCATGGGATTGAGAAGTGGACGTTCGTCCACATATTCTATAATGGGTTGTGTAGTACTACTCGTACCATTATTAATGCTGCAGCAGGGGGATCATTCATAAGAAAGAGTGCCAATGAGGCACATGATTTTCTAGAAGACATGACCACAAACAACCATCAGGGGGTCGATGAGAGAGCTACAAACAACAGGAAAGTGGCTGGGATTCATGAGTTGGATGCTATCACTGCGTTGACTGCCCAGGTTGCCACTTTGACAAAGCAGTTGCAGCAGAGCACCATATATGTTAAAGTTGTTCAGACACCAGTAAGCTGTGAGATTTGTGGGGGTCCCCATACATTTTATAGGTGCACAGCAGTGGATCCAAACAGTGTACCTATGGAGCAGGTTCAGGAAGTTGGGAATTTTCAGAGGCCCTACAATAATGCATTCTCCAACACAAATCATGGGTGGCAGAATCACCCTAACTTTTCATGGAAGAATGAACAAGGGCACCAAGCGATTTGGGGCAACACGGAACGGCAACCTGAAAAGCGATAAGCTAAAGTATGCTTAACACTGTGCGCTCAAATTCGCAGACCCAGTTCATGACAGGGATTAAGACATCTTTCAAAAATTTGGAGGCATAGGTGGGACAACTGGCGAACATGCTGAATAATAGAGAACAGGGGAATCTTCCGTCATGTAGTGAATCGAGAAGCGTGTGTCGGTGATAAGCACGAGGAGTAGTAGCGATTAGAAGCGAGTTGTAGCGACCACAGTGGAGAAGATGATTTATGCAGAGAAAGAAGGGGTTACTGATGACCGCCCCATTTTAGAGAAGGCTCCACCAGCAGTCACGAGAGAGTATACAGACAGAATACCTTACCCTCAAAAACTGCAGAAGAAGGCCCTAGATAAGCAATTTTTCAAGTTTTGGAGTTCATGAAAGACATCCTCTTTAAGAAGAGGAAGCTGGAAGACTATGACACAATGGTGCTAACAGAGGAGTGTAGTGTTATATTGCAGAAAAAGCTTCCCCCAAAGTTGAAGGATTCAGGGAGTTTCACCTTACCTTGCACAATAGGGAAGGTCATATGCAAGCAGGCTTTGTGTGATATGGGGGCAAGTATCAACCTGATTCCCCTCTCTGTGTTTAAAAAACTTGGTTTGGGGGAAGCAAGGCCAACCACAATCATATTGCAGCTAACTGATCACTCAATTGTGCATCCCCAATGAATAATTGAAGATGTATTGGTGAAAGTAGGTAAATTCATCTTTCCTGCTGATTTTCTCATTTTAGACATGAATGAAGATGAAAATATATCCATCATCCTTGGGAGACCATTCCTAGCCACAGGGAGGGCAGTGATTGATGTTGAGAAGGGAGAGCTCAAGCTTCAAGTTCAAGATGAGGAGATGACCTTCACTGTTTTCAAGCCTCCCGCTGAACCACAAGTCAATGATAGATGTTTTGCTATTGGGATAGTTGACAAGGTTGTGTCTCAGAAAAGCCTCACAAGTATTGATGCTCGTGGGGTACCATTACCATTAAAACAGTGTAAGAATTCTGAACCTGTGAATGATGATGTGGATGATAAAAAAAGAATGAACCCTCTTGAAATTAGCCCTGTGAAAAAGAAAAAGAGAAGGATGAGGAAAATGGTGCTGAAATGGATATGCGGTTGATTGAGTAAGAAAACGGCATCTGACTAAAAGAAGTTAAAGACAACGCTACTTGGGAGGCAACCCAATGTTTTAAATTATGTTATTTCAATTTTTATTTTTGTCTAATTTATTTTGTCTTGAACAGTTTCACGGTATGGTATATTTAGTTTTTTTGGATGACTGATAAAGGTCGGAACTAACTCCAAGGAGAAAAGGGCGAAAAATGTTGAAAAAACTAGAAAAATTGAAGTAGCAGTGAATTAGCACCGCGACACCTGGATCATAGACCGCGGCCCCTCAGGGGCAGTGTGTACAGTAATTCGTTCTTCTTCCCAGACCACCGTTATGACCGCTGTGTTGTGTTTGTAAGTTGTCCTTTTATTTTTAGGCGTATTTTGTATACGCCTTTTGAGTCATTTTTTAGTTGGTATTTCACTTGTTTTTGTTGTGTTTAGTATAGTAGTATATTTGTTTTTATTTCTTTTGAGTCACAGCGGTGCAAAAAGGCAAAATGGAAAAAAGAAACGAGAAATGGGTTGAAAATGTGCTCCCGAGGCAAAAAGAACGAAAGTTGACAACTCAGAGCGAAAGAAGGCAGCACCGTGGTGCCACTATGCAGAACCGCGGTGCCATATTTACGACGGAGCCATAGAACTTTCAGCACCGCGGTGCCATCAGGCAGTACCGCGGTGCCAATTGTGTTGAAGCTACAGGAGTTTCGGCACCGCGGTGCCGGTATGCAGAACCGCGGTACCGACGCGGGAAATTTCAGTTCCGAAGGCAAATTGGCTAAGGACAGATTGGTCCATAGGGTACAAAAATTAGAGGATATTTAAGCCCTAGAGATTAATGTTATGAGAGAGGTTGGTCATTCTACAACACAACACAAGGCAGATAGGAGCTAAACACTCTATTAGGGCTTTCCTTATGAATCGCTTGAACTTCTATTCATGGATTAATGTAGTAGTGTGATTTCTTCTTCACTTGATTAAGATTTAATCAATAATTGGTATGAATGCTTGATAATTAATTGATCACTAATTATCATAATATATATGATTTCAAATCAAGAACCGAGAGGAGAGATTTGAATATGCTGTAATTGACAAGACATATGTTAAAATCACGACAGTACCCCGATACTTGTGTAGCATTATAGGTTACTGTTCTTTATCCTCCTATGTGATAAATCCTATCATAGAAATATAGAAGGGTTCTGCACTGGGGTTGAGTGATTATATGTCCTAACCGGAATATAAGACAGTTTAGTTAACCGCTAACTTAACATAGAAGAAGAAGTCATTCTAGTTGCATTAAAGATTGAATAGAGTGGATAGTCAAGAATTTTGGAAGCCCTAATTCCTTCATAAATGATCACAACTTAAATAGTTAGTTAATTCTTGCAATTATTCTAGTACTTAAACAAAAACCTAACTTAAATATCGATTGTCAAATAGATAACATAAAATAGATGAACGGTACTTAGAAACCAGTCTATGAGGACGATATTCGATCTTATCAGACTATATTACTTGTGAACGATGCGTACGCTTGCGTGAGCAGTCGAAATATCGCTAACAAGTGTTTGGCGTCGTTGCCGGGTACTGGCGTACATCTAATATCGAATCATTTGTTTTTATTTCTACTTTGGATTTATTTTTTATTTTAATTTTAATTTTTACTGTTAGAACCGTGTGCTTTGATTTGTTTGTTGGGTTTGATCTGTTTCAGGAATCTAGTGTATGCGAAAAAGGAGAGGAGCAGATACACTTGTTCCATTCAACCCTGAAATTGAGAAAACCTGCAAACAAAACAGGCGCAACAAAAGGATATATGAGTCAGTCACCATGAACAACGAACCAAATCAGAATGGGGCAAACAATGAGGTTCCTGGGAATGCATGGGAGCCAATACATGTCCCAGCAGAGAGAAGTTTGGGGGACTATGTTCTTCATACGGTCATAGGTGCGCAGACTTGCATCAGGCTCACAGCTATAGGGGCCAACAAATTTGAGATCAAGTCAGCCATCCTGAGCATGGTCTAGAACACAGTACAATTTGGGGGACTGCCGTCTGAAGATCCCCACATGAATATTGCAAACTTTCTGGAGATGTGTGCCACTTTTAAATACAATGGCGTTACTAACGATGTCATTAGACTGAGGCTCTTCCCGTTCTCACTGAGGGATAGAGCCAAAAGCTGGTTGAACTCACTGCCTGCCAACTCCATCATTACCTGGAAGGACCTGGCCCAAAAGTTTCTAGCAAAGTTCTTCCCTCCTTCCAAGGCTGCAAAGTTAAGGGGAGAGCTGAATAATTACTACCAGGTGGATGGTGAGTCGCTATATGATGCATGAGAATGATTCAAGGATTTGCAAAGGAAGTGCCCACATCAAGGCATAGAGAAGTGGATGCTGGTCCAGTGTTTTTATAATGGATTGAGTGGTACTACTAAATGCCATTGATCTTTGCGGGGTGGAGCGTTCATGAAAAAGAGTGCCAATGAGGCACGTGACTTACTAGAAGAAATGGCTGTCAATAATCATCAAGGGGCATATGACAGATCAGTGAATAGCAGGAAGACTATGGGCATACATGAAATAGATGTCATCACTGCCTTGAATGCACATGTGGCCCTTCTGACGAAGCAATTTCAGCAGAACACCATGTATGTGAATACAGTCCAAATGTTAGTGAATTGTGAGATTTGTGGTGAACTACATTTCTTTGACAGATGCACAGCGGTGGACCCTAATAATGTGCCAATGGAGCAAGTACAGACAGTGGGGAAGTTTCAGAGGCCTTATAATTCCAACACATACAAACCAGGGTAGAGAAATCACCCTAACTTTTTGTGGAGGAACAATTAGCCTCAACAGCAACCATATCAAGGTGGTTACCAGAACCAACAGGTGCAAAATCAGGCCACTTCATCCCAGCAGTTTAAACCACCTACACAACAGGAGAATCACGATGGCGAGAGATCATTGGCGACACTCACCAATTCGCGAGAATCGGTTCATATGCGGCGAGGTCCTCCAGGAGCTTAGAAACACAGGTTGAGCAACTTGCAAAGATGGTAACCAACAGGCCGTAGGGCACTCTCCCAAGCAATACAGAGGTAAATCCTAGAGCGCAGTGTCAAGCAGTGTTGTTGAGGAGTGAAAGCGGTTGAGCGAGTTGCTCACCGCAGAGGTAAGTGAGAAGGAGTGTGAGAAAGCAGATGAATTGGAGAATGAGGGGGTCACTGGAGACCTCCATACAGTTGAGACAACTCCACAAACACCTTTGAGGGAGTATATTGATAGAATCTCTTACCCTCAGAGTTTACAAAACAAGGCAATTGACAAGCAGTTCTCTAAGTTTTTGGAGGTGTTTAAGAAGCTTCACATAAATATCCCCTTCATTGAAGCACTAGAACAGATGCCAGCATACTTTAAATTCATAAAGGAGATACTTGGAAAAACGAGAAGGCTAGCGAATTATGAGACAATATCTTTGACAAAGGAGTGCAGTGCCATCCTGCAAAAGAAAATGTCTCCTAAGCTGAAGGATCCAGGGAGCTTCACCTTGCCCTACACTATTGGTAAGGTGACATGCAACAAGGCATTGTGTGATCTAGGGTCCAATATCAATCTCATGCATCTGTCTGTCTTCAAGAGATTGGGTTTGGGAGAAGCCAAACCAACCATAGTGAATTTGCAATTGGCCGACCGAACCGTAGTGCACCCCAAAGGCATAATAAAAGATGTGCTGGTCAAGGTGGGAAAGTTCTTCTTCCCAGCAGACTTCCTCATTCTTGATATGGAAGAAGATGATGAAATACCCATCATTTTAGGGAGACCATTCCTTGCAACTGGGAGAGCCCTGATTGATGTAGAAAAGGGAGAACTGAGACTAAGGGTTCAGGAGGAAGATATGGTGTTCAAAGTTTTCAATTCCTACATTGAATCCCAAGCAATCAACAAGTGTTTCACACTCAGCACAGCTGACACAACAATTCAGTCAGCACATGCCAAAGTTAGGGAGATCATTCAAATACGGTGAACCACGGTCGTGAGAATCTTGAAACAAAAATGAATGTCATGAAAGCCGTCGAACAGGTAAGTCTTACTGAACCCCCTCATGTGAAAAAAAAATAGATTGAGAAAGATGAGGATGATTTTGAAATGGATAGGTAGTGGGGTTAAAATATCCCAATGATTTAATAAGTAACCTGCGTCCGGCTACAAGACGTTAAAGACAGCGCTACTTGGGAGGCAACCCAGTTTTTTTTTAAATTATACAATTTAATTTAATAGAACAGTCTCACATTTGGTATGATACGCTTGAAGAAGTACTGACCAAATGGGATGAGGATAGTAGAAACGATCCAGATCTGATGGAGTATGCAAATTGGATGAATGTTTATGAAAAATGGGATACGAGGAAGTATGAAGAGCTTGGACAGATGCCAAAAAGATCATTACCATCCACAGAGAAGGCTCCAGAGTTAGAGTTAAAAACCCTACCCAATCATCTACAATACCAATACCTAGGTAAAGAGAAAACCTTACCAGTGATCATTTCATGCCAACTATCCACCGAAGAGATTGATAAGCGCTAGAAATCTTGAAGGATCCTGGCGGGCCATTGGATGGACATTAGCGGACATAAGAGGATAAGTCCGTCAGCGGTAATGCATAAGATCCGTCTAGATGAGGAGATCGGACCATCCATGAAGCCCAAAGCGACTAAACCCAAATATGAAAGAGGTAGTCGAAAGGAAATCCTAAAATGGCTCGATGCAGAGTAGTTTACCTATGTCGATAGCACGTGGGTGAGTCGATCAAGTGGTGCCTAAAAGGGTGGAATAACGGTGGTGACCAACGAAAGGAACAAACTCATTCCTACAGACGATCATTTGGATGGAGAATCTGCGTTGACTATCGCAGTTGAACAAGGCAACGGAAAAGACCACTTCCGTTGCCATTTCTAGATCAAATGTTGGACAGACTTGCCGGGCATAACTACTACTGCTTTTTGGATGGATACTCAGGGTATCACCAGATTGCAATAGCACCAGAAGATCAGGAAAAGACAACATTTACTTGTCCTTTTGGTACATTTGCATTCAGAAGGATGCCATTCAGACTCTGCAATGCACCTGCAACTTTTCAGAGGTGTATGATGACAATTTTCTCAGACATGGTGGAGAGGACTATAGAGATCTTTATGGATGACTTTTCGGTCTTTGGAGCATCGTCGATGAGTGTTTAAGGCATCTAGAAGCAGTGTTAAGCCGGTGCGAAGAGTCTAACCTTGTGCTAAACTGGGAGAAGTGTCACTTCATGGTAACAGAAGGAATTGTCTTGGGACACAAAATATCAAACCAAGGTATTGAGGTGGATGTCGCGCCCTTTTTCGACCGCGACTTTCTAAATGCGAACCCTGCTTAAATAAAATGTTAGAAAATAAAATAAAAGTGTTGAATATTAAAAGGGGTGTTAAATGTTAAAGGGGTGCTTAAAAAAGTACTAGAATGCTAAGGGTTCGCGGAGTCGCCACCTAATTATTTTGGGTGAATTAGGACACCTAAATGTTAACTAGTTTAAAGTAAACATTAACTCCATTTAATGGTCTGCTAAACTTAATGAGATTCTGGGTAAGGGTTCTCTATTATCCTAAAGGGAAGGGGTTAGGCACCCTAAAGGATCCGCTAACTTGCGGTTGTCCGTTCAAACCTAGGGTTAATTATTATGTTAAAGAAATGCATGTTTTGAAAATATTCTAAGTAAAAGATATTTGCAGGTATATAAAGTGTATTTTGATAACATAAAGGACTTATAAGACTTATTCTATAAGAATAGATATAAGTTAATTTTTGGGTAGAAGTAGACATTATTTAAAATACATATTCAACGCCATAAAAGCATAGTATGAAAGAAAAGGAATAATCACGAGAATTGATTTTCATGAAAAAAGACACATTCAAATAACATAAGGTAGCATGGCATGGTTTATAAAAATATAAGATTGATTTATTAGAAAAGTACACACGTATTTGCAAAATTTAATTTTTTGGCTAATATATATATGACATGATATATAAAGTGCTTAAATAAGAAAACGATAAATTATTTATATAATATTAGTAAAAGAGTTTATGAGAAAATTAATTTCTTTGGGTTAGGAATTAGGTAGGAAATAATGTCTTAGTTACATGACTTAACGTATGCAAGCAAATGATTTAATTATAACTTAGGCTAATAATGGTTTACTTAGAGGGCGACCAGCTTAAACTATTCTAAATATATATTAATGTTAAGGGTAAATGTTAGGCAAATAATTACAACAAATAAATGGGAAAGGATATAAATTAAAGGATGACTCGAATAATGGCGATGTCCTTTCATGCGGTTTAGGAATTTTCCTATGCGAGGTGGATGTACATAAATGCAGGCCTTCATTTGAAGTAGCTCAGATGAGTCTCGCCGTGAGACTCCTTTTTGCTCCGATGCATTTCATGTAAAAAAGATAAGGATTAGTATATGTCCAAATTCTATCCAAAATGAATACACATCACATATAAACTTATATTTAAACATATTGATGTAATCGAGAGGTAACCATTATAAATGAAGAGTAAGTCGATAGGTTTGGCCCGAACTTCGATAGTATAGAGACAAGGGAACAAATAGAGGTTCACGGATAAGTAACACAAACAGGCGGAAGGGATTTCAAACTCTGATTCCTTATTGTTACTATTTTTTTAAAGAAGAAAAAAATGATGGGCCTGAACTCGGTCAGAACAACTTTCATGATTGGGCCTTAAGGAACAATTAATACAGAGATGATTTGAGAAGACTAAAGAAAAGACAAGCCCAAAGACACATACAATATGATACACATGCGATATATTGAACATATATATCGATATCTTCGATATGTGGCTTATATATATATCTTCACATGCTATTTTAACTCGAGGCATCATGACAAATGGTGTAAGTACAGCCTCAAGTCCTTAATCGCTTTTAGACACTCATGAATCTGAAACTAAACCTATCCCAACAAAGCGACATATAATCGACCCTTTAAAGCTCGGATTCGATAGCAACATAGATGGGATGCGGAGGCAAATAGACAACCGACACATATAGTTTTCTGAGATTTCATCAAGTGGTGTGTGAGATCTAGGGGCATTGTGCTAGTTATTCTACCTTTAGCCTTTCATGCTTGACACTATTAAGTAACTCGGTTAGGCTTTATTTTTCCTTATTAAGACTAGTAGTAGGCGAGACAAACAAAACAGAAGAGGAAGGAATCACGCAATCAGGGCAAACTAGTTTGGACCAATTACGACTAGGACTGCAGGCCGACTGTTGACACTGGGCAAGTTCTTTTTAAAAAAAAAAAAAAAGAGTTTCACATATCCAAGGGATAAAGGGTCGCGACCTTGATGCATACTCTCTTAGTAATTTCCTTTTAGAGTAATACAATTATGAGTTAAGCATTCGTGTATTTCATATCTGATAAACAAGACTCACAAATAGGCAGTGGCTACCTGGGATACATGGGTAGTGCAAATAGTCGTTTACTAGGAACTCATGACACGAAGTTAGCTCATAAGACACTTAAGAAGAAACTAAATGCAAATAATGTATTCAAATAAAGTACACGCGTAACTAAATTTAAAACATACAGACCTGAGACTGGGTAATCTAGCGATGACATTCACAGAAAGAAGAGGACAAATGTGGTCATTCATTGATATGGGTAAAGCAATGGGAGGTTTCAACAATTTCAAATTTTCTTTTGACGTAACGTGAGTAAGGAAACATCCTTGAAATAATTTGACACCTCAACATATATGAGACAATACCAACACATTTAAGTTATTTCGGCCTAATCTATTACTAGGTGATATAACAAACAATACAGACATTGAATCAACTAAACATAATCCTTAGGCAAATAAACATGTTCTTGAAAGATTCAAACGAGTTCAAACAGATTCATAACAACACATAATTACTCCATACGACACACAATACATCACTTTGTAGATTTGACGGCGACTAGATTAAGATAAGCACCATTTACCAAGAGAACACAAACACATATACGAACACGCAACATGAATTGAGCAATGAAAATGTTAAGAGGATTGAATTTACCTTCTCCTGACAAATAACGGGCGTCAGATCAGTCGTCGACTCGCCGGGTTTTAGTTTTGCGATGCGAATGAAAGGGAGGAAGTTTTTGCTTTGAGGATACTCACCGATTCGCGATGATTTTTGCAAAGAAGACGAAGGGGTTTGAATTTTCGTTTCGTGCCTAGTGTTTCTTGTGTAAATCGATGCCCTTTTTGATATGATTTTCTTACTTTTACGGATCTTGGCTTTAAAATAAAGGGTTTTTCCTTGATGCTTACTGAGGTTCGGGAAACATGCCTCTTGCATGTATGAATCGCCATACTTATAGTCACGATTTAGGTTGAGAATTTGGTAAGTTTTCCAGTACGATTTCAGACAGATTTTGCGCGATTTGGGTACTGATTTCGTGTGATTTTAGGACGAGATTTGGGGTGTGTTTATGGTAAGAAATCGTTGGAGGAAGAGAAGGTAAGGGAGATGAAACATTGCCCGATTTTCTGGTCGATCTTGACGCGTTGGGACCGATTTTGAGAGATTTGGACTTGTTTTGATAAGTTTTAGTGGGGCGGATCTGGAATGATTTTTTAGGGTTGATGTTTTGTTAATGGGTTTCATCGACGGGAAAGGGGGTTAAAGGGCTGAGGGGTGTGTGGGCTTTCGGGTTATTTGGGTTGGGGTGGTAGTTATGAGATGGCGAAATTTTGGACGAAAAATCCGAGAATCTCGTGGTTGCATGTGCATCGTAGATTGGTGATAGTTTTCTAGGGTTCGTCTTTGCGTTTGATTTTTAGGAAGGACGATGGGTAAGGAGGTGATAAAGTGAGGAGTGGGTGAAGGGAAAAGTGTTGAAAGTGCGGGTGTAGGAGTAGGATAGAGAAGTGGGCACTGTGGTTTTGAAGCGTTTTTGGGTTGGGTAGAGTTTGGGTATTACATTAGGTGTATTAGTTTTAGGTTAGTTTTAATTGTTAGTTTAGGTAAAATTAATTAGTGATAAATCAAATTAATAAATTGTGATTAAATTATTTAGGTGCTTTATTAGTTTAATTGTTATAAAAAATAAATGCGGGCGTGCTATTTAATTAATGCTCAATACTTTAGACCGCGGCGCTATTATTTAAAAATCTTATTATCATGCATTATTGCGAAGTTAAATAAAAATTGAATTGCGTTTAGATTAAATTACTTAAATGCCAAATGCAAGTATGATATTTAAGAATTGTTTAGAGCTTTATAAATGTGACGCTATTAAATGCATGTATTAGGTTAAAATTGATTTTAAATTACAAATGATTATGAAATTCTCTTTAGCACTAATAAATGCGGCTATGCTACACGACACGACGTTGTTGCTAAATTATTTATTTTATGTATTTATTATTTATTATTAGGGATTATGGCGAGACTCTAAGTGCGTAATTTTACGTAAGACGCTGCCGTTATTAAATTACTTATTTATGCATGTATTAATGTATTATTGTTGTATTTTATTATTATAAAATTGCTTTAAAATTAGTGTAATTTTATAGTTAATGATGGGCGGAGGGTCAAAATTGGGTGTCAACGATTGTCCTCTTTGTATGGAGATGATGGAAGAATCTTGGACAAAGACGTTGACTCATGCTTGATTTTGTCTCGATCCTCGGAATTAAAATGTTGGGCAATTGGGCGAGGCTGACGTGGATTCAAAGAATTGTCCCAGTGTCGAGTTATGACGACACTGGGTTGCCATGGTCAAAACACCAGGTGGGCTAACGCGGACCCAAAATTTGTCCCAGTGTCGAGTTATAACGACACTGGGCTGTGATGCTAAAAGAAAATAAAAATAACTGGCTTGAACCTGGGGTGTACCGGTGTCGACTTATTATGCTGGGTTTTGTGGTGATGTGGCACGAGTGGACCGACGCTTGAGGCCGCTTCTGCCATTCGTTGGGAAGGTTGGCCCCCCAACAAATTTCCCCGGTTCGCTGTAAGAGAAAATCCACGTTATGCTCCATCTTGTGCGATTCTGTAGATGAAGCTAAGATAGAAGCATTAGTGCATAAATCACAAAACAAAACAAGGTAAGAATGTAAATTTTGTGTTGTGGTTGTAGTCAAATCGTATATGAAATGATGTGATGATACGCCGCTTGTGTAGACAGATGCAGATGACGCCTTGTGGGCGTTATCGCTTTGTATGGGCGAAATGCACATGTCGCTTGTATGGGCGAAATGCAAATGACGCCTTGTGTGGCGTTTCGTCTTGTATGGGCGAAATGCAAATGACGCTGTGGGCGTTCGCTTCAGATGATTTAAATGCATAAATGCGCCTTGTATGGGCGCTTCGCTCAGATGGGCGAGATCATAAACGCCAGATGGGCGTTTCGCTTTGTATGGACGAGATGCATATGATGTCTCCTTAGATAAAAAATTATTCTATATGTGGAGTTGTGTCGTAATTCATGCGTACTCAAAACCAGATGAAATAATTAAAGTGTAAATGATGTAGCCTGTGGTTTTTTGCAAGATGTATTTGATGTAGACTTGTTGCGAGCGAATCATTGTATTGGAATGTTGCTATTGGCGTCGTTTTGGACTTGGCGTCGTTTCGACTTGTTGTCGCTTTTGGACTTGTTGTGTTGATGACGTCGTTGTGTTGCTTTGCTGCCTTGTAGACTAAAGCTCGAAGGAGTTAGTGCATAACCGCTAAGACGAATAATAATAAAGCATGAAATGAAAATGCAGCTGAGAACGGAAAAATCGTCCTGCGTAGATGTGATATGTTGATGATGGCGTCGTTTTCGATTTGGCGTCGTTTTCGGACTTGGCGTCGTTTTCGGACGCGGAGTCGTTTTCGGACTCGGAGTCGTTTTCGGACTCGACGTCGTTTTTGGATGTGGTGTCGTTTTCGGACTTGGCGTCGTTTTCGGACGTGGCGTCGTTTTCGGACGCGGAGTCGCCGACCGAGTCATTTTCGACTTAGCGTCGTTTCGACGTGGCGTCGTTTTGACTTAGCGCCGTTTGGACGCGAGTCGCCGACCGAGTCGTTTTCGACTCGACGTCGTTGGACGTGGCCGCTTTGGACTTAGCGTCGTTTTGGACGTGGCGTCGCTTTGGACGAGTCGCCGACCGAGTCGTTTGACCGGCGTCGTTTTTGACGCGTGTCGCCGTTTTCGGACGTGGCGTCGTTTTCGGACGCGGAGTCGTTTTCGGACTCGGAGTCGTTTTCGGACTCGACGTCGTTTTTTTGGACGTGGTGTCGTTTTCGGACTTGGCGTCGTTTTCGGACGAAATGTGGATGTTCGTCGTTGTATGGACGAAATGCAGATGTTCGTCGTTGTATGGACGAAATGTAGATGTTCGTCGTTGTATGGACGAAATGCAGATGTTCGTCGTTGTATGGACGAAATGTAGATGTTCGTCGTTGTATGGACGAAATGTAGATGTTCGTCGTTGTATGGACGAAATGTAGATGTTGTTTTGGAATGTTATTGTCCTCCTCGTTCCTGTTGACCTGCAACATTCACTCAAAGAAAAATTGTGAGTTCGGGGAGGGTCACGATTTGTGTTAGCTCTTGATATTTGCACGCGTTGTCTTATGCGACCATGTAACCCATGCGATTTCGAGTCTCTAAAAACATTTGTTGAAAATATTCTACCTTGAGAAAATACTAGTAGGAAATTATGTCAATTTTTTGAATAGCGACATGTTATGAAACAGAGCGAGCATCCTTATCTGAAATCGGCAGTATATTCTCTCATACTCTGCTCATTGCCGTCGAGCTTTCTTTAAAATTTTGTCCCAGTTTTGGGACATGGAACCCTTCGCGTAAATTGACCATGTCCATTGATGTCATTTGTAGTAAAGTCCTTAAAATTGTCCCAGTTTATGTCGATCTTTCAAGCATATGGGATCATATTTGTCAATGTCCTTTCGTGGCGAAGTCCTTAAAATTGTCCCAGTTTTGACTGACGAAACTGAGTCGGATATATATCGTCGCCTGGACATAATGCTGATAACGTCGTTGTCTGGACGTCTTCGCTTCCTCGTGAGAATAAATGCTCCCGCAAGTTAAGCTTGAGAAAACGTTAGTGTATACCTGTTTAAACAAAATGATAAATATATATGAGAAGTGCAATTTTATGGGTAGAGATGTCGTCCCTGATATGCCGGATGAATACTGAGATGTTGTCCTTGCACGATCGATTTAATTGCCATAGTGTCCTTGTTGTGTGCGTGGGTTGCAACTTTGACTTTATGTTCGGTGATGCGCTTATAATTTGTTGCGAGATTTGAACTCGATTGTTGATGTTTATGCCTTACGCTATTTACGAAGAATTTTGTTGTATTTTACTACGCTAGTATGCGAGAACTTTGTTGTACCTTCGCTAATATGAAGGACTGCGCCAAAGAAAAATTTGTGAGTTTGAGGCGGTTGATTCGCGTTGACTTTGTAGTTTTGACTCTTGATGTGGACGTCTGCCTTGTTTGGGACTCATAACCCTGCACAGTTTCCTACCTTGTCCCGATTTTGAAAAGAGTGTTTGGCTTTGAGGGTCTCGATGGAGTTGCTTGTATGTTATGTGCATTCTTGTTATTTTAGACGAAGGAAAGTTTCCTAATGGTGTGGCCAAGCGGATTTAGGCCGCCACGTATCCCAGCGAGGAATCAGGTCATGACGTAGTTCATTACAAGCGAATATTGGGTGAAATTAAAATTTTCTAAATGTGGGACCGAGGCCGATGTGGCCGCCTACGTATCCGCCAAGGGAATCAGGTCGAACGTAGTTCCACTTACAAGCAAAGGAGAAATCGGGATTTTGTAAAAGGTGGGACCGAAGCCGATGTGGCCGCCTACGTATCCGCCAAGGGAATCAGGTCTAACGTAGTTCCAATTATTACATATAAAGGGCAAAATGCATTAAACTAACTATTTCAGGACTCAGCGGGGCGGCGCGAGTCCACTTCTGCGTGTCTTAGAGGCGAAGGTCTTGTGAGATCATACGGATCACATTGTATTTATGTTTCCTTTTAAGAACGAGAAGACTTTAGAGCCACTTCACGCAGATTCGTATCTTCTTTGATTTCTGCGAAGTGCATGTTTTGATGAATGGTGATTCGGTATGAGCTCTACAGCGAGGCATTCTCTTCGCTGGAGATTGATTGATGATTCAACAACGGTCCTTCCAAACTGTTTTGTTCAACAATCATGTTAACATAGGCATCATCGAGGTTTGGTAAGTGGTTGTTGTTTATATTGGGGAGAGCTTAAGTTGGATGACTCCATCTTTGATCAATTCCTCGATTTTGTCTTTGAGGTATAACAATTTGCGATGTCATGCCCGCCGACGGAGTGGTATGCCTGATGTTTAGTTTTATCGTGCCTGGGAGGTAGGCACAGGGGTATTTAGGAATTGGGTGGAGTATTCCTGCAGCTTTGACTTCTCATACACTTGGGCTATGGGTTCGCCTAAAGGTGTATAGGTTTTGTTGGTTTTCTTCGGCATCTACGCGGGGTTTGGGTCCGTTTGGTGTGCGGGTTCGTGATTGTGGTGAGTATTTTGGATATCTTTGGTTGGGTATGGTAAGCGGGATATGGGGCGTAGTCTTGATAATGTGGATTTTGAGTGTTTTGGCTATAGTAAGGAGGCGGTGGATTGTGATACCTGGATGTTGTTCGGCTATGCTCCCGAATGACCATGATAGAGGTGACGCATCTCTTCTCCTCGTGAGGTACCTCACATGGAATCGGCGCATTGCCACCTAGTTGCTTGTAAAGTTTGTCAGTTTGTAATGCTGTCTTAATGCCTTCCCACGAAGTCGCCCGTTCTACGACCGCAAAACTTCGCCAATTACACCGATCATTCTTTCATAATATGTCGCGTCTTTAACGATCGCACGAACAAAGTGGTCATTTCGCTCTGCCGTTGAAATGGACCTTCGCCGACCGCCACCTCGGGCGTATTCGAAAGTTTCGTGGATTTCTTTTCAAGCTTCATAAGATAAAATCTGTCGGGGCGATGTCGGTGTTGAATCTAAATCTATCCATGAAATCTTGTGCCATGGCATTCAGTATCCCATTTTAGGGTCTTGGCACGTGTACGATCCAGCGCCTCGCGGTTAGACTCGATGAATAGTTTCATAATGATTGCTTGATTTTTACCAACTCGATCAATTTATCACAATATGACCTTAGATGAGCTCGAGGATTCCCCTTTCCATCGAACATGTCAAATTTGGGCACCTTGTACCCCACAGGTAATTCAACGTCGGGGTGCATGCATAAGTTTTCATATTCTAAACCTTCCTCCCCTTTGTTCATTTGAATGCTTTTGAATGCCTCTTTCAAGCTACGGATTTCTTTTGCCACATTTTCATCAGCTCTAGCTCGAGTTTGCCGCTCTATTTCCTTGTATTGATCTGTCTCTTGAGAGGATGTATGCGTAATAAATGGTTGACTTTCGATCGGATGTGCTAATCCCTCATATTGTTTGTGTGTCATCTGCTCGTATTGGGTGGCTTGGCAATTTGGGTTGAGTGGGGAGATATAAGTAGGTGGAGGTTGAGATGTGTATGTAGTGAACGGATCATTTTGGAGGTCGGCTTGCAAATTGACCAGGCGAGTGACATTTTGGTGTGGTGGTATGTTGCGGCCTCTGCGGGAGCTTTGGGAAGTGGAGGCTCGAGGGCTTGTGACACGATTGCATTTGTCCTTTGCTCTCGGGAGTGGTGCATTCAAACTAATGACGAGGTTTGTGATATTTGAGCCTTTCTATTTGGCTTGCATGATTTCCATTTCTCGCAATAGTGTGGCGAGGTTTCGATCATTGGTGTTTCTCCTTTCTAACGCCTCTGCATCCTCGGGGATGAGTCCTAAGTTGTTTCGTTCTGGTGCTTCTGGATTAGTCATTTATTGGATGATTGTGCTTCTGCCAGTCAACGCGAATCAACCTTTTGGGGATAAGCTAGACAAAAATAAACCTTTAACAAATGAAGCAAACCAAGTTAGTATAATATGCAAAAAGTTGCAGTCGATATATACTAATAAGCAAATTGCAAATCAAGTGCGTGTTCTAACATGTTTGGGACCTCTTTTAATGCAGTGGGCACAAGCGCCGGATATGCGAGGTTATGGATTTGTCCAAGTCGTCCAACTATAATGCCTTTGTTGGAAATGGCGACCAAATGACGGTGCACTTTTTCCAATTTCGCATGTCATGATTGGGCTTGGATTTGTCTGTCATTGTCACGCTACATAATATCTTTGGTTGGTCGTTGGGTTGAGAAACGTCGACAAGTTCGTGTCTTCTAATTGTGGTGTCGATGCCAGGACCGACCCACCTAAGGTAAATGCATGCATGCCCTAAAATAAGGGTGGTATAGCTCATCTTAAGTTTCTAAGATTTGGCTTTTCGGGCCTTGAGTTCCCGGCGGACAACTCGAGTGAGAAAGGCTACGGTGATCAGACGAACCGATCTAACTCGCGCAGCGCCAACTCTCCTAAAATTTGGATATTTTTGAAAGAAATTTGCGGTCGCGGAGCACACCAAATAGCGTGAGTGTGTGATTGTGTGAACTTTCCAGAATGGAAGAAATATGAGCGGAATGCCAGTTTAAGGAAAGCAGTAAAACAAGTAGCAAAAAATAAACAAAATACAACACACAAAATTAAATGCAAAATAATTGCCAAATAATAACCCTAAGTGCATTGTGGTTAAGAACCTAAAATCCCAGTAGTCGCCATTCTCGCGCCCTTTTTTTCGCGACTTTCTAAATGCGAACCACGCTTAAATAAAATGTTAGAAAATAAAATAAAAGTGTTGAATATTAAAAGGGTGTTAAATGTTAAAGGGTGCTTAAAAAGTACTAGAATGCTAAGGGTTCATGAGTCGCCACCTAATTATTTTGGGTGAATTAGGACACCTAAATGTTAACTAGTTTAAAGTAAACATTAACTCCATTTAATGGTCTGCTAAACTTAATGAGATTCTGGGTAAGGGTTCTCTATTATCCTAAAGGGAAGGGGTTAGGCACCCTAAAGGATCCGCTAACTTGCGGTTGTCCGTTCAAACCTAGGGTTAATTATTATGTTAAAGAAATGCATGTTTTGAAAATATTCTAAGTAAAAGATATTTGCAGGTATATAAAGTGTATTTTGATAACATAAAGGACTTATAAGACTTATTCTATAAGAATAGATATAAGTTAATTTTTGGGTAGAAGTAGACATTATTTAAAATACATATTCACTGCCATAAAAGCATAGTATGAAAAAAAAGGAATAATGCGAGAATTGATTTTCATGAAAAAAGACACATTCAAATAACATAAGGTAGCATGGCATGGTTTATAAAAATATAAGATTGATTTATTAGAAAAGTACACACGTATTTGCAAAATTTAATTTTTTGGCTAATATATATATGACATGATATATAAAGTGCTTAAATAAGAAAACGATAAATTATTTATATAATATTAGTAAAAGAGTTTATGAGAAAATTAATTTCTTTGGGTTAGGAATTAGGTAGGAAATAATGTCTTAGTTACATGACTTAACGTATGCAAGCAAATGATTTAATTATAACTTAGGCTAATAATGGTTTACTTAGAGGGCGACCCAAGCTCAAACTATTCTAAATATATATTAATGTTAAGGGTAAATGTTAGGCAAATAATTACAACAAATAAATGGGGAAAGGATATAAATTAAAGGATGACTCGAATAATGGCGATGTCCTTTCGCGTGATTTGGGAATTTTCCTATGCGAGGTGGATGTACATAAATGCAGGCCTTCATTTGAAGTAGCTCAAGATGAGTCTCGCCATGAGACTCCTTTTTGCTCCGATGCATTTCATGTAAAAAAAAGATAAGGATTAGTATATGTCCAAATTCTATCCAAAATGAATACACATCACATATAAACTTATATTTAAACATATTGATGTAATCAGTAGGTAACCATTATAAATGAAGAGTAAGTCGATGGGTTTGGCCCGAACTCGATAGTCTAGAGACAAGGGGAACAAATAGAGGTTCACGGATAAGTAACACAGCAAACAGGCCCAGAAGGGATTTCAAACTACAGATTCCTTATTGTTACTATTTTTTTTTAAAGAAAAAAAAAATGATGGGCCCTGAACTCAGTCAGAACAACTTTCATGATTGGGCCTTAAGGAACAATTAATACACAGAGATGATTTGAGGAAGACTAAAGAAAAGACAAGCCCAAAGACACATACAATATGATACACATGCAATATATTGAACATATATGTCTGATATACTGGATATGTGGCTTATATATATATCTTCACATGCTATTTTAACTCGAGGCATCATGACAAAATGGGGTAAGTACAGGCCTCAAGTCCTTAATTTCCGCTTTTAGACACTCATGAATCTGAAACTAAACCTATCCCAACAAAGCGACATATAATCGACCCTTTAAAGCTCGGATTCGATAGGCAACATAGATGGGATTCTGGAGGCAAATAGGACAACCGACACATATAGTTTTCAGTAGATTTCAGATCAAGTGGTGTGTGAGATCTAGGGGGCATTGTGCTAGTTATTCTACCTTTAGCCTTTCATGCTTGACCTATTCGTAACTCAGTTAGGCTTTATTTTTCCTTATTAAGACTAGTAGTAGGCGAGACAAACAAAACAGAAGAGGAAGGAATCACGCAATCAGGGCAAACTAGTTTGGACCAATTACGACTAGGACTGCAGGCCGACTGTTGACACTGGGCAAGTTCTTTTTTAAAAAAAAAAAGAGTTTCACATATCCAAGGGATAAAGGGGTCGTGGACCTTGACTGCATACTCTCTTAGTAATTTCCTTTTAGAGTAATACAATTATGAGTTAAGCATTCGTGTATTTCATATCTGATAAACAAGACTCACAAATAGGCAGTGGCTACCTGGGATACATGGGTAGTGCAAATAGTCGTTTACTAGGAACTCATGACACGAAGTTAGCTCATAAGACACTTAAGAAGAAACTAAATGCAAATAATGTATTCAAATAAAGTACACGCGTAACTAAATTTAAAACATACAGACCTGAGACTGGGTAATCTAGCGATGACATTGGCGGGGAAAGAAGAGGACAAATGTGGTCATTCATTGATATGGGTAAAGCAATGGGAGGTTTCAATTTCAAATTTTCTTTTGCACGTAACCAGCAAGGTAAGGAAACATCCTTGAAATAATTTGACACCTCAACAAATATGAGACAATACCAACACATTTAAGTTATTTCTGGGCCTAATCTATTACTAGGTGATATAACAAACAATACAGGACATTCAATCAACTAAACATAATCCTTAGGCAAATAAACATGTTCTTCAGCATTCAAACGAGTTCAAACAGTTCATACCAACACATAATTACTCCATACGACACACAATACATCATCAGTAGATTTGACGGCGACTAGATTAAGATAAGCACCATTTACCAAGAGAACACAAACACATATACGGAACACGCAACATGAATTGAACAGCAAAATGTTAAGAGGATTGAATTTACCTTCTCCGGACAGCGAACCGGGGCAGCGTATCAAGTCGTCGACTCGCTCGGGTTTTAGTTTTTGCGATGCGAATGAAAGGGAGGAAGCTTTTGCTTTGAGGATACTCACTGATTCGCGACTGATTTTTGCAAAGAAGACGAAGGGGTTTCGAATTTTCGTTTCAGGTGCCACTAGTGTTTCTTGTGTAAATCGATGCCCTTTTTTGATAACAGATTTTCTTCTGTTTTTCTGGATCTTGGCTTTAAAATAAAGGGTTTTTCCTTGATGCTTACTGAGGTTCGAAAACCTGCCCTCTTGCATGTATGAATCGCCATACTTATAGTCACGATTTAGGTTGAGAATTTGGTAAGTTTTCGGTCACGATTTGAGATTTTGCGCGATTTGGAGTGCGATTTCGTGTGATTTTAGGACGAGATTTGGGGTGTGTTTATGGTAAGAAATCGTTGGAGGAAGAGAAGGTAAGGGAGATGAAACATTGCCCGATTTTCTGGTCGATCTTGACGCGCTTTGGGACTGATTTTGAGAGATTTGGACTTGGTTTTGATAAGTTTTAGTGGGGCGGATCTGGAATGGGTTTTTAGGGTTGATGTTTTGTTAATGGGTTTCATCGACGGGAAAGGGGGTTAAAGGGCTGAGGGGTGTGTGGGCTTTCGGGTTATTTGGGTTGGGCTGGGTAGTTATGAGATGGCCAGAATTTTCGGACGAAAAATCCGGCGAGAATCTCGTGGTTGCGAGTGTGCATCGCCGATTGGTGATAGTTTTTCTAGGGTTCGTGCTGCGTTTGATTTTTAGGAAGGGACGATGGGTAAGGGAGGTGATAAGGCTGAGGGGGAGTGGGCTGAAGGGAAAAGTGTTGGGCTGCGGGTGTAGGAAGTAGGATAGAGAAGTGGGCCTGTGGTTTTGGGCTGCGTTTTGGGTTGGGTAGAGTTTGGGTATTAAATTAGGTGTATTAGTTTTAGGTTAGTTTTAATTGTTAGTTTAGGTAAAATTAATTAGTGATAAATCAAATTAATAAATTGTGATTAAATTATTTAGGTGCTTTATTAGTTTAATTGTTATCAAAAAAATAAATGTGGGCGTGCTATTTAATTAATGCTCAATACTTTAGACCGCGGCGCTATTATTTAAAAATCTTATTATCATGCATTATTGCGAAGTTAAATAAAAAATTGAATTGCGTTTAGATTAAATTACTTAAATGCCAAATGCAAGTATGATATTTAAGAATTGTTTAGAGCTTTATAAATGCGACGCTATTAAATGCATGTATTAGGTTAAAATTGATTTTAAATTACAAATGATTATGAAATTCTCTTGCGTACTAATAAATGCGGCTATGCTACCTGACACGACGTTGTTGCTAAATTATTTATTTTATGTATTTATTATTTATTATTAGGGATTATGACGAGACTCTAAGTGCGTAATTTTCTACGTAAGACGCAGTGCCGTTATTAATTACTTATTTATGCATGTATTAATGTATTATTGTTGTATTTTATTATTATAAAATTGCTTTAAAATTAGTGTAATTTTATAGTTAATGACTGGACGGGAGGGTCAAAATTGGGTGTCAACAGTGGACAAAGCAAAGATTTCAGTGATCGAAAATCTACCACCTCGATCAACAAAAGAGTCAAGTTTCCGACATGCGAGTTTCTATAGAAGATTCATCAAGGATTTTTCAAAGGTCTCAAAGCCTCTTTCCACATTGATAATGACGGGGGTTGCCTTCGACTTCAACAAAGAATGCTTATCAGCATTTCAGACACTCAAGGAGAAACTTATTTCAGCACCCATAGTCATTGCACCAAACTGGGAGCTCCCATTTGAACTAATGTGCGATGCAAGCGATTATGCAGTAGGAGCAGTGCTTGGACAGAGAATCGACAAGGTATTTAGATCCATTTACTATGCTAGTAAAACTCTAAATGACGCACAGTTAAATTATGCAACTACCGAGAAGGAACTACTAGCAATAGTATATGCATTTGAGAAATTCAGGCCATACTTGATTGGGAATAAGGTGATAGTATACACTGACCACTCTGCCATAAAGTACTTGATGACAAAGAAGGATGCAAAACCTCGTCTCATTCGATGGGTCATGCTACTACAAGAGTTCGACATGGAGATTCGTGATAAGAAAGGAACAGAGAATTCAGTTGCAGACCACTTGTCAAGACTGGAGAACACAGAGCCGTAACACGAGGATGTGCAAATAAATGATCTTTTTCCAGACTAACAACTGTTTCAATTAAGTATGAACTCTAACTTACCTTTGTACGCTGATTTTGTTAACTTTCTTGAAGCTAAGGTACTACCCTGCACTGACAAGATGCTAAGTGAAGCGGTTTTACTCAGAAGTAAAGCATTAGTATTGGGAGGAACCTCTGTGATACAAACATGCGTTTACTAAGTCATCAGCGATGTATACGGAGGAGGAGATGCACCAAGTTCTCACCCATCGCCACACCCTATCATATGGTGGACACTTTGGGGCATCAAGAACAATGGCAAATGCGTGATGCGATTCTCTTCGCCAACACTTTTTAAGGATGCCCATGCCTTTGTGAAGAGATGTGATAGTTGTCAGAGAACAGGAAACATCTCAAGACGAAACGAAATGCCTTCGCAAGGGATATTGGAAGTGGAACTATTTGATGTGTGGGGAATCGATTTTATGGGACCATTCCCGCCATCCTTTGGAAATCAATATATCCTTCTGGCAGTGGACTATGTGTCCAAATGGGTAGAAGCAGTGGCCACAAAAGAAAACGACAGTAAGACTGTTCAAAAATTCCTTCAAAAGAATATTTTCACAAGGTTCGGCACTCCTAGAGCCATCATCAGCGACGAAGGAAGTCACTTTTGCAACAAGCAGCTGAATTCATTGCTTTCCCGATATGGAGTCTACCACCGCACAACAACTGCTTACCACCCTCAAGCGAATGGGCAAGCAGAAGTGTCAAATAGGGAAGTGAAGAGCATATTAGAAAAGACGGTGAACGGCTCAAGGAAGGACTGGTCTATCAAATTGGATGACGCATTGTGGGCATCTGGACGACTTTCAAAACACCAATTGGTATGTCACCTTATAAATTAGTTTTTGGTAAAGCATGTCATTTGCGGTAGAGTTAGAACACAGGCGTCTTGGGCAATGAAGAAGTTAAACATGGGCCAACGCAGCGGAGACGAGGAGGCTATTACAATGCGAAATGGATGAATTCAGGCACAATGCCTATGAGAATGCAAAGATCTACAAGGAACGAACGAAAATATGGCACGACAAGAGGTTGATACCAAAAGACTTTCAAGAAGGACAACAAGTGTTATTATTCAACTCGAGGTTGAAATTATTTCCAGGTAAGTTAAAATAACGCTGGACAGAACCATACACGGTGGTAAGAGTATTCCCATATGGTGCAATTGAAATAAAAGGGAGAGAGGGAGCTCCTTTCAAGGTAAACGGACAGAGGTTAAAACCCTATCTGATCAATGAAATGGAATACATGAACTTAGTAACCTCTCACACCTTAGAATAATAAGGAATTTGCGTCCGACTAAATGACGTTAAAGACATCGCTACTTGGGAGGCAACCCAAGGTATTTCAGTTATTTAGTTTAAATGCAATTAATCTTTATTTAGAAACGATCTCACGGAGGTAAGCATGTTGTGTGTTGACAGGTGAAATCCAGGAACTTGAAAGGAGAAAACTGAAGAGAAGCCGAGATTTCCAGAAAATCGCCAGAGCGCCGCGGTGCCAGGAAACGTGGGCGCGCGCGAAGATTCGTGAACGCGAGAATTTAGCAGCCGCGGCTATGCGAGCCGCCACGCCAACGAAAAATCTGAATTTTTTTAGACGCCCTGATCCGAAGGCCCTGTCGCCAAATCAAAAATCCAGAGCCCCTCTCCCCTCACGGAATTCAAAGTACTATCCACCGCCACCACTACCATTTTAGCCAAAGTCTGTAAGTGTCTTATTTATTTTATTGTCTTTGAGTCTACATACATTGGGGACAATGTGTGATTTAAGTTTGGGGGGGGGGGGTGTTTTATTTGTGTCTTATTGTTATAAGTATGTTAAGTCTTTTTGTTGTTTTTTTTTTTGTGTATTTTTGAGTCACAATTTTTTTCTTTTATGTCATAATTGTCTGTCAAAAGATCATGTATGCTGTAGTTACTAAAAACACCTAGTGAAGTAAGGTGGAATAATGTAATGGAATTAGAAGCAACTATCTAAACACATAGGGTAGATATGCCAAAAACTCACAAAATCTGTCTATTTGGAGTTTCTTGCTTAAATTATGTATGTTAAATGATGAAAACCTATGTGTTATGAGTGCTTGCTATTTGAGGCGAAATAGTTAGGATATGGATGTTAGGGAGATGACTCAGGCATTTCTTTGATAGCCAATTCTTACCACTCTTTTCTATCCCGGACTTTAAAAGTATCCCTAGTCAGCCCCATTGAGCCTAAAAATTGAAATTTCTTCTTTGACACCCTATATTCCCACAAATTGTGCCATAAGTAAAAATGTGAAATAGTGGAATGAATTGTGTTAAAAAAGAGACAAAAAGAGTGAACAACTTTTATGCACCCCAATAAAAAAAAAAGTAATAAGAAATAGGCAAAAGCCTAAGTTTGGGGGTGCTTGTCATTATTATACACTTCACTCTCCCAAAACAAAAGAGGGGAAAGATTGATTTGAAGTGAAGAAAAGAATCAAAAGAAAAGGGAAAAACTGAAAAGCTAAAGAGCTTATGGTACACAAAAATGAGCTTAAATGCCTATTTTTACCTACATATACCTAAGCCTACATTACAACCCTTAAAATCCTGAAGATCTCTTTTATGCATATCCAGGATTAGTGGAGAATAGCAAGTAAACATGTCATGGGATTTTTGAATTTTACAAGCATGATTCAGTATGTTGACTTCCATTAAGCATGATAAAAATGAGTTTGCGAAATATCCAGCTTAAAGTGTTTAGTGTGCTAAAAAAAATTCATGCTATATGTTCCTGCATATTATTCTGCTAACCTTCATGTTTTTCTAGATAACATCAATGCAGCAAAAGTGATCAATGTCAGTGAGTCTTTTATTTTTCATTTTCTTGAGTCCTTTATTTCTTTCTTTCTATCTTTGCTCGAGGGCGAGCAAAGGTTAAGTTTGGGGGTATTTGATCGGTGTATTTTATATACACTTTTCGAGTCGTTTTTAGTTAGTCTTTTGTCTCTTTTTGTACAAATAGGTGTCGTATTAGGATAGATTTTCTTTCTTTTGAGTCAAAGTGGTTAAAATGGCCAAATGGCGGAAAAGGAGATAAAAGAGGGCAAAAGAGGAGGTTCCAGAGCTTAAAAGACGAGAAAGTGGCGAACGAGGCAGGACCAGCGCGGCCTCCTGATCGAAGCGGGCGCGGCGCTAATCATCAGAGAGGCTGCAGAGGTTCCAGTAGCGCGCGCTGAGCAGCATGGAGATCGGCGCGACGCCAAATCACCAATCTGCAGATTTCCGCGTGGCGCCGATAAGCGGCACGCAGCGCCACGCGGTAAAATCAGGTTCTATGACGAATTTCTGGGCCAGGCCTGAAGGGAAAAGTTAGAGGCGGTTTTGAGCCTATAAAAGGAGAACCCTAGGCAGATTTTAAGAGTTCCCTTTCTTGCACAACACAAAGTTTTCTTGGATTGAAGATTGGAGACCATAATTTAGTAACTTTCTTTTCTTTTCTTTTCTTTTATTTCAGTTTTGTATGATGAACCTTGAATTAGTTCTTGTCATATCAATGACTAGGAATTAATTCTTTTATAGGGCTTTCCATGTTAATTCACTAGAAACTTATGTTATGAATTGATGCATGTTATGGTTATTCTTCTTCTTGTTGAGATTTATCCAATAATTACTTTGAATGCTTGGTAATTAATTGATCACTAATTATCATTATTTATATGATTTCTAATCAAACTTCGAAAGGAGGAGGTTGTGAATATGCTGTAAGTTGGGTAGACATATTTTGGATTGGGGATGAAAATACCTCAATTATTTATGTAGCGTTAATGAGAGGCTTAAAACCCCTAATTTTACGCATGGTGCGTGACGGTTAACTAGGTTTTTGTTCTTAATCCTCCTATAGAGTCATCCTTATCACCGAAAGGTAGAAAGGAGCAATACTGAGGTTGAGTGTTTATATATCCTTAACGAGAATATAAAATGATTTCGTAAACCTGCTAGCTCCGAGAGAAGAAGAACCATATTTCATTGCATTAATAAATAACATAAGCGGATAGTTGAGGAGACATGAAAGCCCTATTCCCATCACAACTGAAGTAAACTTATAGTTAATTAGCTTTTATAATTGTTAGTTATAAACCACAAAATCAAATATTGGTTACCAAATAGATACCAAAAGATAGATAGTTGGTAATTGAACCTTAATCCTTGTGGACGAATATTCGGTCTTACCAAGACTATATTACTTGTCACGATAACGTGCACTTGCGTTAAAGTGTGTGCATCTTTTCGCGCATCAGTAACTGAGAAGGAGTGTGAGAAAGCAGATGAAGTGGAGAATGAGGGGGTCACTGGGGACCGCCCTACAGTTGAGACATCTCCATAAACACCTTTGATGAAGTACGTTGATAGAATCCCTTACCCTCATAGGTTACAAAAGAAGGCAATTGACAAGCAGTTCTCCAAGTTTTTGGAGGTGTTTAAGAAGCTTCACATAAATCCCCTTCATTGAAGCACTAGAACAGATGCCAACATACTTTAAATTCATAAAGGAGATACTTGGAAAAAAGAGAAGTCTAGCGGATTATGAGATAGTATCTTTGACAGATGAGTGCAATGCCATCCTACAAAAGAAACTACCTCCTAAGCTGAAGGATCTAGGGAGCTTCACCTTACCCTGTACTATTGGTAAGTTCACATGCAACAAGGCGCTGTGTGATCTAGGGGCCAGTATCAATCTCAAACATCTGTCTGTATTCAAGAGATTGGGTTTGGGAGAAGCCAAACCAATCACAGTGAATTTGCCGTTGGCCGACCGAACCGTAGTGCACCCCAGAGGCATAATAGAAGATGTGCTGGTCAAGGTGGAAAAGTTCTTCTTTCCAACAGACTTCCTCATTCTTGATATGGAGGAAGATGATGAAATATCCATTATTTTGGGGAGACCATTCCTTGCAACTGGGAGAGCCCTGATTGATGTGGAAAATGGAGAACTGAGACTAAGGGTTCAGGAGGAAGAGATGGTGTTCAAAGTGTTCAATTCCACCATTGAATCCCAAGCCATCAACAAGTGTTTCGCAGTCAGCACAGCTGACACAGGAGTTCAGCCATCACAGGCCAAAGTTAGGGAGATCATTCATACAACGATGAACCCACAGGTCAGCAAGAATGCTGAAACAAAAATAAATGTCATGAAAGTCGTCGAACAGGTAAGTCTTACTGAACCCCCGCACGTGAAAAAGAAAAATAGAGTGAGAAAGAGGATGATGATTTTGAAATGGATAGGTAGTGGAGTTAAAATATCCCAATGATTTAATAAGTAACCTGCGTCCGGCTACAAGACGTTAAAGACATCGCTACTTGGGAGACAACCCATTTTTTTTTTAAATTATTCAATTTAATTTAATAGAACAGTCTCACGTTTGGTATTTTTGTTGTGTTGTGATGCCAGGTGAAAGAATGAGACATGAAGCAGGGAAAACGCTGAAAAATACTGAATCAGGAGTTTCAGCACCGTGGTGCCAATATGCAGAACCGCGGTGCCAGAAGATCAGAGAGGTCGCAGGAATTTAAGCACCGCGGTGCCACTATGCAGAACCGCGGTGCCGATTAGCACTTTTCGAAAAAAAGGCTCTGAATCGTCAAATCTCCTCCCACAGATACCGTTTCAGTGCAATATCCGCCGCCACCGCCACCATTTTGAGCCGCTGTATGTTTGTAAGTCGTCCCTCTTTAATTTTTTATTCTTTTACACGATTGGGACAATGTGTAGTTTAAGTTTGGGGGAGTTCTTATTTTATTTTATTTTTGAGTCTTTTGTTTGTTTTTGTGTTTTATGTGAGTATAATTTTTTTTCATTTTTTATGATCATGCATGTTGTGCTTATTTGGAACGCCTAGTGAACTAAGTGGGATAATGTAGTGGAATGAGAAGCTAAAATCTGTGTGCTTAAGTTAGATATGCCAAAAATTCATGAAAATTTAATTATTTGGAATATTTGATGTTTAGCCTATGTGTTGTCAAGTGAAAAATGTCTGTGAAGTCTGCTTGCTTGTTATTTAAGGCGAAATAGTTAAGATGTACATGTTAGAGAGATGATTCAGACATTTCTTTGATAGCACTTCTTACTCTTCATTACCTATCCTGACAATATATTGTATCCCTAGTCAGCCTCGATGAGCCTAAAATAAGTTGTTTTATTTGGCACCCCATGATTTCCTCGTGTGCCATAAGCGGTAATTAAAAAATTGGGATGTAAAAGAGTGAAAAAGGAATACAAAAAGAGTGAAAAAGTGATGCATCCTAATGAAAAAAATGTAAAAGCTTAAGTTTGGAGGTGCGTATGTGAATTGTTTCATGCTTTTAAAAAGAGAAATGAGATATAGGTATGAACTGAAAAGAATACCAAAAAGAAGGACAAAATATTTGAGTAAGAAAAATGCTTATGGTACGTAAATTGAGCCTAAATGCCTAATTTTACCTACCCCTGTCTAAGCCTACATTACAACCCTGAAAAGTCCTGATGATCTCTAGAATGCATGTCTATGATTAGTGGAGAATAACAAGTAAATAAGCTCATAGAACTAAATGAAATTGATATGCATAGGTTAGGTGTTCATGCTTCCATTACTTATGATTTAAATGAATTTGCGAAATATCTGACTTGAAATTCTATATTGCTAAATTCATGTTATATCTGTTCCTACATATTATCCCAACTGACGTTCATGTGTTTCTAAGTACTTGTGCAGCTGCTTGATTTGAGTTTTGTTTTTGTGTCTTTTTTTTGTTTTGATCTTTGCTCGAGGGCAAGCAAATGTTAAGTTTGGGGGTGTTTGTTAGGCGTATTTTGTATACGTCTTTTGAGTCATTTTTTAGTTGGTATTTCACTCATTTTTGTTGTGTTTAGTATAGTAGTAGGTTTGTTTTTCTTTCTTTTGAGTCACAGCGGTGCAAAAAGGCAAAATGGCAAAAAGGAACGAGAAATGGGCAGAAAAGGTGCTCCCGAGGCGAAAAGGACAAAAGTTGACAACTCAGAGCGAAAAAAGGCAGCACCGCGGTGCCACTATGCAGAACCGCGATGCCATATTTACCGTGGAGCCACATAACTTTTAGCACTGCGGTGCCATCAGGCAGTAGCACGGTGCCAATTGTGCTGAGAAGCTGCAGGAGTTTCGGCACAGCGGTGTCGGTATGCAGAATCGCGGTGCCGATGCGGAAAATTTCAGTTCCGAAGGCAAATTGGCTAATGGCATATTGGTCCACAGGGCACGAAAATTAGAGGATATTTAAGTCATAGGGATTAATGCTATAAGAGAGGTTGGTCATTCTACAACACAACACAAGACAGATTTGGAGCTACAATTGGAGACTTTGTTCTACGTAATTTTCTTTCTTTCATTTTTAATTCAATTTATGTATGTATATTGTGTTAGTTCTTAGCGTGACTATGGCTAGGAGCTAAACACTCTATTAGGGCTTTTCTTATGAATCACTTGAACATTTATTCATGAATTAATGCAGTAGTATGATTTCTTCTTCACTTGATTAAGATTTAGTCAATAATTGGTATAAATGCTTGATAATTAATTGATCACTAATTATTATAATATATATGATTTCGAATCAAGAACCGAGAGGAGAGATTTTGATATGCTGTAATTGACTAGACATAGGTTAAAATCGCGAACGACGGTACCCTGATACTTGTGTAGCATTATATGTTACTGTTCTTAATCCTCCTATGTGGTAAATCCTATCATTGAAATATATAAGGATTTTGCACTGGGGTTGTGTGATTATATGTCCTAACCGGAATATAAGACAGTTTAGTTAACTGTTATCTTAACGTAGAAGAAGAAGTCATTCTAGTTGCATTAAAGATTGAATAGAGTGGATAGTCGAGAATTTTGGAAGCCCTAATTCCTTCATAACTGATCACAACTTAAATAGTTAGTTAATTCTTACAATTATTTAGTAGTTAAACAAAAACCCAACTTAAATATCGATTGCCAAATAGATAACATAAAATAGATGAACTGTACTTAGAAACCAGTCTCTGAGGACGATATTCGGTCTTATCAGACTATATTACTTGTGAACGATGCGTATGCTTGCGTGAGCAGTCGAAATATCGCTAACAATAGAATGAAAAATGCTTATGGTACGTAATTTGAGCCTAAATGCCAACTTTTATCTACACCTGACTAAGCCTACACTACAACCCTTGAAAGTTCTGATGATCTCTAATGTGTATGTCTATGATTAGTGGAGAATAACAAGTAAACAGATCTATATAATTTTGGGAAAGATGGAATGAAATTGACAGACATAGGTTAGGTGTTTGTATTTTCAGTGATCATGACATAATCGAATATGCGAAATATCTAACTTGAAATTCTAGATTGCTAAACATCCATGCTATGTATGTTCTAACATATTATTTCAGTTTTCATCCATGATTTTGAGAAAACATTGTTATAGATACTTGATCCACTTCATTGAGTCTATTATTTGATTTATTTTTGTTGGCGCACAGTCTCCACTTGCATAGTTAATGCATAGTTATTGATTTCTTCTTCAGCATATTAAGATCTATTCAATATTATTGTGATTGTTTGATAATTAACTGGTCATTAATTGTCATAACTTATATGATTTCGAATCGAGATCCGAGAGGGGAGATTTGAATATGTTGTAGTTGTTTAGACATAGGTTAAAATCGTGGATGAAAGTACCCCGATACTTGTGTAGTATTTAAGGTTATTGTTCTTAATCTTCTTGTATGGTAAAATCTATCATAGAAATATAGAAGGTTTCTGCATAAAGTTGAGTTTTTATATGTCCTAACCGGAATATAGAACATATTAGTTAACCTGATATCTTAATAAGAAGAAGAATCATTAACATTGCATTAACATGAGAAAGAGTGGATAGTTGAGGATATTGGAAGCCATATTTCCTTCATAGATGTTTTAAATCAAAGTATTATCATTCTTAGTTTAATTTCTGCACTTTACTTAGTTATAATTCTTAGTTATAATTCTCAAACTAAAGAACGTTAACCAAATAGATACCATAGATTAGATAATCGGTACTCGACAAACCAGTCTCTGTGGACGATAACTCAGTCTTACAGACTTTATTACTTGAACGATACGTACACTTGCGTAAGCATCTAGAAATATCGCAACAGCTACATCCGGTGCAACACTCTAAATTTCACTAAAGTGATCATTGAACGCCTCCGCTCTCACACTTCTGATTCCCTGTAAAAGTATTTCTCGAAGGATCCATTATGGAACCTCCCACACATTCTTTCACAAAGATGTCTTGTGCAAACATCATGCAAAGCATTAGTGTAAAACTCTCGTATTGTCTTCTTGATGTTGTGGTGTTGATCAGATATTATGCACAAATCTAAAATGTTAGGCATACTTTGAAGCAACTATTGGAAAAAGTAATTCCAAGAGATATCACACTCCGAGTCAACCACATAGCAGACAACTGGGAAAACATGATTCTCCACATATTGTGCCACAACAGTAAACAAAACATCTCCATACTTGTCCTTTAAGTGTGTATAATCAACTGCTATGACCTTTTCATATGCTTAAATCCCCTCCATACTTCAAAATTCAAGTAGTAATATAAGAATCTCCCTTCATTTTAAAACCGTAAGTCTATTTTGCTTTCAAGGTTTGTACTATGTACCATCTATAAGGAATCAATTTTGAATACCCATCAGCCCCTTTACCGATTCCTTAGCAATTACGCATGCCTGATAGGCATGCGTAATTGCTAAGGAATCGGTAAAGGGGCTGATGGGTATTCAAAATTGATTCTATGCCTGATAGGCATTCCAATAACTAATTTCGCAATCAAAGCATTCAAGTACTTCATTCTGGATTTGTTTGGGAGTGATCCCTACACCTTCTTCAAATTTACTCACAATGTGGTTTGATATTACTACAGATGATGTTTTTGAATGTTTAGTGGAAATGTGTTGTATGCCGCATATGTGCAGGTTACAGTACATGATTATAATAAACCTAGAACTTGCTACGTATTTGTTGGCGCACAGTCTCCACTTGCAAGAATCATCAATACATCTAGCCACAAATTTGTCTGATTTGTTCTTCCAGGCATAGAAATTGAAGTGTGTCTTCAATGCAGTTATCCCAAGTGCTTCCACTAGAGTCCGCTTGTCCTTGAAAGTGACACCACTCTTAAAACCCGTTCCATCAACATAGTTATAGTTGCTGGAAGCTGGATTCTCAAAATCATCTCCAGGAACATTATCAGGACAATTATTGTCCATTAGAGGTTCGCAAGGATCTTCATATATGACATTGTTCATTGGAGGTTCTCAAGGATCTTCATCGACGATTGGTGAGGCTGACCCCGATGTATTCGCTGCCCCTGTCGACACAAAGTCTATATTTACAGACAGAATCACACTTCTCAATAAATCATCAAGGTGTAATAAGTATCCAATTCAACAGTTGGATATTTTGTGGAGAATTCCATTTTCAAGTGGTTTTTATACGGACCCAGTTACCATCGAAATCACCAACTTCTATCTGTTTACCCTCCGTAATAAACTTAAATTGATTTATATTAGACTCAGAGTACCAGAAATTATAAATATAGAAGAACGCGAATTAAAACTTACATATCACGAATTAAAGATTACCAAATCAAAGTCTAGGCTTGGCCAGTGGGTCGAGACGACCCGATCCCGCACCGACCCCGAAATTTTAAAAAATAGTACTGGGACTCAAATCGGGACGGGCCATGGGCTCATCCCGCTAAGCCCGGTCCCGCCGTTTGTCCCGCCCGAAACCCTCCCTTTGCAAAAATAGTCGTTGCACCAACGACCATTTTACATTCTGATCGTTGTGCAATGACCAATTTTGGCCTCCCCCAACCCCCTACCCCTTTATATTTATTTTTAACCCCTAAGTTATTATATTTACACTTTAACACAATTTTTCAACTATAAATACCTCATTTTCTCTTCATCATTCTCACAAATATTCCTACAATCTCTCAATCAATCTCTCTACAAGTCTACATTGTCTACTAAATATTCAATTTTATTTATTCATTTAGGAGTGAAGTTGGTACATTCATTCTTTCATTAAATTATTATTGTATCTTTATTTTATTTAGCGCATTTAATTTCATTATCTTTAAGTCTTTAACTATTTATTAACATAATTAAAATGAAAGGATTAAGAAGTATGATGGGTAAGGATAAGGCTTCTTCTAGTAGGGGTAACAAAGGCATGAGTACTTCTTCTAGTATTTCTAGTCGTACTCCTAGACATGATGATTTTATTGATATTGAACATTTTTCTGAAATATCATATGATTTAGACGACCAGATATTTTCCCAAAATGAACAAAACTTTAATTTAAAAGATGCTCTAGATGATGATACATCAACTAATGTAGATGAAACACCCATTAGTGAACCTCCAACTGGAACGTCTCATATTCCTCCTAGTATGAGACGAGGTCCAGCAAAGCGACCATTAAAATCAGATACATGATAATTTTTTATTAGGGATGTAGCGAATCAAGTAGCTATATGTAATATTTGTAAACAATGTTTTAGTTTTAAAACTGGACAAGGTCATGGTGGGATGGGGGCTTTAACGAGACACGTAAAACAAAAACATCCAGCTAGGTATGCCCAATACGATGCTCAAAAAAAGGATGCGCAAGCGCCATCTCCATCTGGACAAGGTTCATATACTGTCCCGGACCAAGTATAGGGTCAAATTAACCTTATGATGAGGGGAATTGTAGGCCCTAATTACGATAAACATAGAGATAAAGAAGCATTATCAAAATTAGTTATTGTGGAGGGTTTGCCTTTTTCATTTTATTCATCTCCTGGTTTTATTCATTATATTAGAGATATATATAATCCTGCTTATAAAGGTTTTCCTAGATCAACTGTTAAGAGAAATGTATTTAAATTTACACATGAATATCAACAATATTTACGTTATTCATTATATCATTTTAATGGCAGATTTCAAATAGGAGAGCACAAACACTCATTAGCCGAAGACAGCTTGGAGATTGCAGTACTATTTAGAGATTGGATACGAACGGAGCGGAGAAGGTGCGGTCAACCGGAGATCAATGAAGAAGATGACGAAAACTACAATGACATCTTATTTGAAGGTATGAGTAGCGACGTGGATCAATTTGACCAACAAATACCAATTCCAACCGAAGAACCACACGACATTGTGAAGAAACGAGAAAAAGTATTTTCAAATTGGTAATTTATTTAATTGCAATTTTACTATGTCATTTGCAAGTTTTGAACAACACTACAAAGTTGTAATTTTGACAATTGAATATGTATTACCAAAAAAACATATTTCAATGCAATAATATAAGAGACACAAAAATAGTCTTGGAATATTTTTATTACACTATCTTGTTCAATTATTGAGTTGTTCATATATTTAATATATGTTATTTTTTTTAAATAAGTGCAAAAAAAACCCGACCCCGACCCGATCCTGGCCCGCGAGACCGGGTACCTTTTCCCGATAGTCCCAGCCCGGCAATCTAGCCCCACCCCAATCCCTCCCCATCTCGATCCCGCCCAAACCCGCCCATCTCGTTGGCCACCCCTAGATCAAACTAGGGCTGGCGGTGGTTCCGTCCGGCCCGATTAATTTTTAAAAACTTTAGGTCCGGCTCAAACCGGGACGGGACATGGTATGGTCCCGGCCCCGTCCGGTCCTTGCCCCGTCGGTCCCGCCCAAAAATAGTCACTTGCCAAAAATAGTCGTTGCAATAACAATCATTTTACATTTTGGCCGTTAGACAACGGCCATTTTTGGCTTCCCCCACTCCCCAACCCCCCTTTATATTTATTTTTAACCCCTAAGTTATTATATTTATACTTTAACCCAATTTTTCAACTATAAATACCTCATTTTCTCTTCTTATTTCTACAAATCTTCTAACAATCTCTAATCTCTCAAATCTCAATCAATCAATCTCTATACAACATTGTCTACTACATATTCACTCTATTTATTAATTTGAGAATTGGGAGTGAAGTTGGCAACTAACTTGAGGATTAATCTATCGAGCAAGGTTTCAATTTTCAACCTCTCTCGATTACACATCGACTCTACGTCGGCGTTTGGTACATTCATTCTCTCATTAAATTATTATTTTGTTTTTATTTCATTTAGCACATTTAATTTCATTATCTTTAACTTTTTAAGTCTTTAACTATTTATTACCATAATTAAAATGAAAAGAACAAAAAATGTTTTGGGCAAGGCCTTGGGTATCAAGGGCAAGGGCAAGGGTACTTCTTCTAGTATTCCTAGACAAGATGATTTTATAGATCCTGAACTGTTTCCTGAAATACCATATGATCTTGACACAAATGTTTATCCTCAAAATGAAGAAGATTTTAATTTAGATGACACTCTAGATGATGATACACCTACTAATGTAGATGATGATACACCCACTAGTGAAATGCCTCATATCCCCCCTAGTATGAGATGATGTCCGGCAAAACGATCATTAACATCAGTTGTATGGAAATATTTTCACAGGGACGTACCGAATCAAGTAGCTATATGTAAAACTTGTAAATCTGTTTATACTTTTAAAACTGGACAATGTCATGGTGGGACGGGGGGTTTAGCAAGACACCTACTGCAAAAACACAAAGCCTTGCATGCCCAATACCTTATTGAAAAAAATGGTGAGCAAACATCCTCTCAATCGGGACAAGGTTCACATACTGTCCCGGACAAAGTACATGGTCAAATTAACCATATGACGGGGGGAGTTGTAGGCCCTAAATACGATAAACATAAAGATATGGAAACACTAGCGAAATTAGTTCTTTGTGGAGGTTTGCCTTTTCATTTTCTCAATACTTTGGTTTTATTCATTATATTAGAGATATGTATAATCCGACATAAAGATTTTCCTAGATCAACGGTTAAGAGAGACGTGTTTAAATTTGCACACGAATATCAACAATATTTGCGTTATTCATTATATCATTTAAATTGTAAAGTCGCTCTAACTTCTGATATAGGTCGTAGTACTAACGGCCATGATTATTTAACGGTAACCTGTCATTGGATAGATTATAAATGGTCTATGCAAAAACGTATTTTAGCATATAGATATATAGATAGTAGGCACACTGGTGAGTTTATTTCACAAAATATTTATTTAGTCTGCGATTATTACGGAATAACTGATAAAGTTATAAGTATTATATTAGATAATGCAGCTTCTAACAATTCTGCTATTTATGTTTTAAAAGAAGTTTTAACTCCGTCTTTTCCAAAACATTTTCATATCAAATGTGCGTGCCATATTTATAACTTAGTTGTAAAGGATGATGGTCTTTCACTTTTTCAAGATATTCTTGAAAAAATACAATTTGCTATAAACTTTATTTTTAAAAATAATAGAATTCAACAGAGAAAAGAATATAAAAAAACTTGTCACGATTGTGGACTATCTTACAGAAAAAATTCCGAAGAAGTACCAACTAGGTGGAATTCTTTATATGACCAACTAGTTGTTGCTTATGACTATATAAAATCTATCACTTTATTTTTTAACGCCCATAATCAAAATCCAACTGATATGATTGTGGATAATGATTGAGACAAAATTAAAGAACTTATTGTATTTCTAGAGAATTTTCAACGAGCAACTAAAGAATTTTCTACTTTATATTATCCTACTATTTCAACTATGTTGTTTTATATAGCTATAATATTTTTACTTCTTAAAGAATATATGGAAAAACCTGCTTATATGGTAGCTATTAAAAAAATATTTATGAAATTAAAGAAATATTTTATTCCTATTTCCCCTATTTATATTATTGATGTTGTATTAAACCCGACTATTAAAGTAGACGATTGTAAAAGTCTTATTGAAAATATTTATAACTGTATGAACGTACTACCACCTCCAACTCCCAAAAATTTAAATGTTGAGCCACCTATTGAACAAACGTTAGAAGAAGTGTTGGATAGCGTAGAAGATGAATGCAAAAAAGTATATCGGCATTACCAGCAAGAAAGTGCTAGTAACCAACCGACTTTCGTACCATCTTCTTCTGCTTCAACACAGCCTCAAAAAAGACATGTTGTTTCTGCGGACAGTATTGAAAGCCTCAGAAATAGAATGTGCGGTGGTAGCACTGCTAACCAAATTAGCGAGTTCGATGTTTTTGTTTTGCAGGGCACTTTACCTTACCAAGCAGTTTTCAATGAAGACGGAAAGGAAGACTTGCTGAAATATTGGATGCAGAATGAGAAGATATTTCCGACACTTTCAATGATGGCCCGAGATATTTTGAATATTCAAGTGTCATCAATTGCTTCTGAAAGCGCTTTTTCTGCAGACAAATTTCAAATAGGAGAGCACAGACACTCATTAGCCGGAGACAGCTTGGAGATGGCGGTACTATTCAGAGATTGGATACGAGCGAAGCGAAGAAGGTGCGGTCACCCAGAGATTAACGAAGAAGAAGACGAAAACTACAACGACATCTTATCTGAAGGCATGAGTAGCGACGTGGAACAATTTGACCAAGATATACCAATTTCAACCGAAGAACCACACGAAATTATAAAGAAACTAGAAAAAGTATTTTCAAATTGGTAATATATTTCATTGCAATTTTAGTATTTTTTTTATGTCTTTTGCAAAAAATTTCAACAACAGTACACTACAATGTTGTAATTCTGAATCTTGTATATTTCAATGAAATAATCAAATAATTAATAATATAAGAGTCACAAAAACAGCCTTGTGATGTTTTTTTACACTCTTCTTGTCTTTGCTTAATTATTTAGTTTATAAATATATATGAGTATAATACTATAATATGAGTATATGACTATCACTATATGACTATATGTTACTTTGTTAGTATTTTTAATTTAGTGGAATTTTTTTTTAAAAAAAAAAATATCCCGCCCGACCCGTCCCGACCAACTTCCCTCCGGGACCGGACACGATATCATCCCACTAGTACCGGTCCTGCCCGGCCCGCCCCAGCCCGACCCCGCCCCTCCTCTCCGTCCCGACCCCGTCCCGGCCCCGCAAATCCCGATCCCAGTGGGCCCGGCCCGGCCCACTGGCCAGCCCTAGATCAAACTATAATCAAAAAGAGTAATTTCCAAGCCCTAAAATCCAAAAATAAACACCTAAATCGAAATTTATTTTTAAAAGCTTTAATGGGTTTAACAATAGCAGCCTCAATGATGATAGCTCAAAAATAAGGAACGAGAGAAAAAAAAGAGAAGGAAAGCTCTGCTATACTAGAGTTAAGATCAAAAGAGGGGAGAAAGATGATTTGGGAGCTTCAATTGAAGAAAAAATGGAAATGGAAAGAGACGAATGGAGGGAAAATGAGGGGGAAATAATTTATAATAGTTTTTATTTTATTATTTTTATTTTTATACGTTAGACTAAAATGTATATTTTTTAAAATTTGAGGGCTTATTTTGACGTCTCAATAACTTTTCTCAAACTTAATTAGCTTTAATTCTAAATGGAGTCCTATCACCTAATAATTAAAATTTGAGGTCCAAATTTTTAATAAAAACTAGCAACGGATCATGACATCAAACTTGCCGAAGTTTCCACATGTATAAACATTTGTCAGTTCATTTGTAATTTATCCTCATATTCTCCGTAGATACCATTTTAATTATCGCTTGACATTTTTGCATTCATTAAAAAAATATAAAGCATAGTTTACTAAGTTATCTATTTATTAGGTGTTATTTAGAATTGAGTAATATAAAAATGACTATTTTTATAATATTAAAAATATAATTGAAAATAATTATTAACTTTAATATTAAATTTCTAAAGTGACATTTATTTTATAATATTTTTTTAAGGTAAAGTGATTATTGAAAATGGGGCGGAGAGAATATAGTCTTCATGTAATTATCAATTTTTTTTCTTTTTTTTTCTTTTCGTATATGGATCAGAATATCTGGCTTGAATTTTCATGTAATTACCGATCCCAATGTCACTCCATAATCCGAAAGCCAAGAAGACAAAAAAATAGATAGAAAGAGAACGAGCCATAAAACTACTGTTACACCCCGTAAATTCAAGAGGATAAGGTAAGAACGTCCAAAAGGAAATAAGGTTTGAAATTTGGAAAGTTAAGTGGCAAGTGTTGTAGGAAGACTTTCAGTCAACTTTGGAGTGGTATCTCCTAGTTCATTAGGAGTTTATAAGTGTTTCAAAAGCCTAGTATGAGGTTCGTTGAACATAGTTTCCAACGCAACAAACCGCTCGTCGATTGGACATCGGAGTAGAAAGTTATGGACGTTGCAAGATCAGCTGGCAGAAAAATAGGAAAATGTTCGATCGAGCGCTGGCCGGATCTGAGCATGGCGCCGTAAGACCAGAACCTTTCTGAAGTTGCAGGGCCGCGGCGCCAAGGCGGGATTTTTCGCGAAAAAGGGGGAAAAATCAGAAGATATTTTTGAAAATGCTTATGGGAGGGTGACAAGTGTCCCTCCCATCCTTTTGACCAAGAGGAGGTCTTATTTATTGACCAAGTCTTGAAGACTTGGTCATTTTTCAAGGAATCACTCTAAAAATTTCCTCTCCCTTCTCTCTAAAAATTCAAGGAAAGCTAAGGCCTAGGAGAATGTTTGGAAAGGCAACAAGAAGGAAATATACGTTGGCAAGCTTATAGAGGGTTCGTGTGGATGATTTTGACAAGAAAAGGAGTTGCGAAAAAGAGCTTAAGCGGGCGAGATCCTTGGAATATTTTGGGTTGATTGAGGTAATGATCCTTGCCCTCCTAGGAAATTGAAGATTTCATGTTGTAGTAATTTGATTAAAGAACTTGTGATATAAGGAATGAAGTTTAATAAGTGTTAAGGTTCATTGGAAGGTTATAAGCCGAGAAATGGCATGTTAGCCATTAAAGATGTTAATCAATTTTATTGTAGTTATAATCGTCACATGTTATACAAGAAGGGGTATTTAGTTGTTAAAATTGTTTACAACTATATAACATGTTAGACTTAACAACTCGGATTAAAAAGGAATTGAAAGGAAATTGATATTGTTGTCGATATTGATAGTTGTCGAGAATGAGACTTAAGTTGTTAGACTATTTTGTATAAGTTGTGGGGCAGAATTTTACACGTCCTATTAAGGCGTGTAATCCCCTTTGGTTAACTGAATTGTTGAGCCTTAAACGTGGCATTTGGTTATTGAATTCGTGCCTTGAAAATGTGGACAAGTATGTAGAATCGAAGGAAGTGCTGCCCAATTTTTCCTAGAATAAGGAACATTATGCTTAGAATTTACTACAAAGAAGTCTAGACGTTGATAGACGTATTTGATTATTATAGGTTGATACTCTACGCGCGGCATATTCGACTTGGCAAGTGGATTTAGCCGAGGAGGTATGTGATTCTTCCTATCCTCTTGAGCATGATTGTTGTGAAATATATAGTACGGTAGATGTACGCGTGTTAAATAAATTTGGTTTCACTTTGATGTCCTTGACTTGAGTTCTAAATGATAAAAACCTTGAAATATTTTAAAAAGAGTTATGAAGCATTATTCGGAAGGAAATTGGTCCTTGGTTTTAAAAAGAATAGGTTCTCTTGGTTTTTAAAACGAATATGGTTGTTTTGAATTACTAAAAAGTATAAGTGTTATGATAACTTTATGGGAAGTTAGTTATAACGATTTAAGGAGGATAAAAAGAATGGTTTACTTACTTGTTTATAAAAGCCTTATTGTGATTTCTGAAGGTGTGGTAAGTTGGTTTGATAAGTAATCATGTTATGATACTACGGACGTTAGTGCCTTGAGGATTATGTGTTAAGGGGGTTTTCTTGTTATGCTTATGTTGTTTACGATAAGCCGGTTGTGCTTGTATTATATCACATACCCCCCTGACTTGTTATGTTGTCGCGGGTTAGCTACCGTCGAGGAGTACCTCAATGCAGTCCGTGTGATCTATGCGGACTCTGGTAGTCGGGAATCACTCGGAGTGTTACGCCGTCACGAGAATACCTCATGCGGGTCCGTGAGCCTATGCGGATAGCGGGAGTCAAGAAATGTCGCGGGTTAGTTACCGTCACGAGAGTACCTCATGCGGGTCCACGTGACTATCACGGACTCTGGTAGTCCAGGATTAGGACTCGCACAATGATACTAGGGGCGAATGGCCCTACTCCGATCATTGGCGGTCTAGAAAAGACCGGTTGGGTTACATATATTTGCTCTTATATATATTGTGGCACTATGTACTGTTAATTGGTTTGTTTCATACATGTCTGTGGATTGGTTTTTAAAATGTTATGATTTCATTCTGATGCTTTCGATTTCACATACTTGGTACATGTTATCTTGACCTCGCCTTGAAGTGCGTTCATCTGCATGAGTTGAGTATCTGAGTTCGATCCTCACTCTTAGGATAACTGTTCAGCGGTTGAGAAACTCCTTTACTTCGGAGGCTGATCTCTGGTATTGTAGGTTGTTGTACATTCAGGGGTATGACGGGGCCCTGTCATACGATTGTTATTCTTAAGTGCAGTAGTCGTATGCTTGTGGATTGGGTTGTAAAACAAAAAGGGTGTACTGTTTTATTATGTATATTTTACGGAAGGTGGCCTTATCGGCTAGCCTGTTGTTATTTAATGACTAAGTATATTTATGAGTTGTGTATGTTCCGCTGCTATTCTCTGATGTATACCTGAAAGGGGTGACCAGATAGAGCACCAGTCGCGGGCTCGGGGTCGGGTCTTGACAAAAGTGGTATCAGAGCAGTTAGTCCTCGGAAAGTGTCTACAGACCGTGTCTAGTAGAGTCTTGGTTATCGGTGTGTTGTGTACCACATCTATAACCAGGAGGCTGCAGGACATTTAGGATTGGTTTCCATTCTTTTCACTCTGAGATCGTGCGATAGAGCTGTGTTGTTAGGGTCGTCTCTCCCTAACGAGTTATGTTGATTGCATTTCTGAGAAAGGCAACGATGACCAGGAAAAATTATGTGGATTGCGTATACAGGTTGGTAATGATTTGTAGTATAGTTGGTATTATAACATACAACTATACAGATTTATGTATGAGGGTCACCTATGTGTTGCCTAGAATGGTTTTAGATTACCAGAAATTGGTAAGGACTAAATAAATACCGGGAAGGTATGAAACAGTTTAATGAACTCTCGTCAAGTTTTACGTACTAATTTGTGATAATTAGGAGATGATGAGTTGTCTGAGAACGTAATGGAAGACTATGTTAATAGATTAAGCTAACGGTATGATTAAGAGAATGGTACGGATGAGACCCGGATGGGAGTAAGTATGGTTGTTGTGATCAAGACAACACGATTACAGTATTATGAGAAGTTATTGTATCCGTTTACGGGGGACTGATAAGATAGGCTTGGAGCATGGGAATTGCGAGCCTAAGAATGTTGATAACCGCCGAGACCTTAGGTATATAAGGCCTTCTCGTGTAGAAAAAGTTGAGTCAGACCAAGGATAAGAGTTAAGTACGACGCCGAGTCGGGTTGAGGACCTATTAAGGGTCGCCCCATGGCCTGTAATGGAATTGGATCAGTTGGTAGTAGTCATTCGTGGCGAGTCACGGTGAAAGACCAAGTCTAGTTAATCGCTTTCGGGTTCGTGGGCGCATTCCACCGGAACGAGGTTGTGAGTCGGAAATGGCCTTATATTGTTTAACTTAGTAACTCGAGATTGGAGGCGGCTTTATTATGGAAGTTATGTATGTAAGCTAGAATAAGTTTGGAAGTCTGAGAAAAGAAATCGGCCGTGAAAGTGAGCAACCAAGTGTAAAAGATGAAGTGCGAATCCACGAGGACCTTTCGGGTGACTACACTGTGAGTGATGGGTGGTAGGCGGCGGGTATGTAATAATTGCCGGTGGCGATACGATCGTCGAACCACTACTTGAACTAGTAGAGTGACATAGCGGACCTTGAGGTCATTATGAGTACGGGTTAGTTGGCCTCTTGTTATGCCAACATTGACTACATAGAGAGATTGGCTCAGTACCAGTTTTCCAGTAAACCGGTTATCGAGTGGAAGGGAAGAGAAGTGGTTGTAACCAGTGAATTGTCCTTTTTTTTGACATAGTTGATTTTAATAAGTATGTGGGACTTGTTCATTTGAGGTAAATTAATGGAGAAGTAAGTGATACTCGAACTTGCAGGAGTTTATGTTAAGTGCCCTTGGAGGTACTTGGAGTTGGTTTGGTGTGGCGGTCAGAGCCACTACCTTCCGGGTAATTTCAGGAAAGCGCGCAAGCAAGAATAAGATAAGTACGAGTGCTGCCTGTGAAAAGCTGAAGGCATCTTTAGTAGGTTTTAAAAATCTACACGATTTTAAGGCGGTGCTTGATGATTAGATATTTACAGGACTGCAAGAGGACCATGTGATTAGGGTTGTGACTCCAAGGAAAGGTTATTAAAGGGAGATAAGTTCTCTCCCCCACGTAAAGGGACAATTTTACGTATTATGGGGTTATGTGAACCCATGTTGTTAGACGAAGGATATGAGACTGGTAAGGTCTTCAGTATCGTCATGCCATAGGTTACAATTTTAGATAACCGTGGGAGAAGTTTTGTGTTGGGGTAATTGTGAACGACGTTACGAAATGGTCAAGGAAGTGTCGTAAGGATATAAATGCAGGTAGTACGCATGTATGAAACTGTACGATTATGAATCAAGATTGAAATACTTTTGCTAATAATAAGCATAAGAAAAGGTTATGACCAGAATGATAAAAGAGAATACAACTATGGTTATGTAAGTCGCACGAGGTATGATTACCCCAGATTAGTGTAAAGACCATTAGTAGATGATGGACAGTGAGAACACCTCGAGGAAAGGTGGTAACATCTGTACTGACGAGAAAGATGATAAGAAAATACGGTGGGTTAAGGGACCCCAAAACAACTTGAAATGACTTATAAAGGAAAGACGAGTAGACACTCGAACGATAAGAAATCTTGACAAGTCATTGGATTATGTAATACCATGAATTGAGGTTGAACACCTGACTATAAGCTCTATGAGCTGGGAGAAAATAATCGGGTTGCTACTTAACAAGATCAAGGAAATCTCCCCCCCCTAAATTGTGATTGACAGTAAGTCTTAGCCATGAGACAAGCAAAGGAATCAAGTCTAAGTTTAGTGACCAAGTTTGGTCGCAACAGAGAAAGGGAAACATGAACCATAATCGAGATTAAGGATGCCGAATATTTCGCAAGTATGAGAAAGGCCTCACGTTATTGGAAGATAAGTTGACCACGACTACAGTTCTAACCCCTCTTGAGAGACTAGAGGGCTAAGTTTTTTTTTATTGTAACACTTTGGGTGTTGGGCTAGGTTGTGTGCTGACGCATCACGTTAAGGTTAGAGCCTATGATTCCCGGCGGTTATGGGAGCATGAAAGGAATTACGCTACTCACGATTTAGAGTTGGCGGCAGTTGATCATGCCTTGAAGATTTGGAGGCATGACTTATATAGACTTCATGTGGATATTTGTACAGACCACAAGAGCCTCCAGTACATCTTCAGGCAAAGGGAGCTGAACTTGCGACAGAGGCGGTGATTAGAGTTGTTGAAGGATTATGATGTTGACATCCTATACCATCCGGGAAAGGCTAACGTGGTTGTAGATGCTTTGAGTCGTAGATCGATGGGGAGTCTATCATAGGTACAGCCACAGAGACTGGACATGGTCCGTCAGATCCATCAGCTAGCGAGCCTTGGGATTCATTTGATCGAGACCGATGATAGTGTGGTACGGGTTCGTGAGGTTGCCGAGTCTTCTATCATTGATGAGGTGAAGAGGCGATAGTATTAGGACCCAGCTATGATACGGTATCGAGATACGGCTCTTCGAGAGGAGAAAAGTCTATTTGAGGTAGCACCTGATGGGGTGCTAAGATTTGAGGGCAGGTTGTGTGTTCCCGATGTAGCAGGACTTCGTCAGCAGATTCTGGGGGAGGCACACAGTGCTCGTTACTCTATTCATCCGTGGTCGACTAAGATGTACCATGACCTCAGATGTACGTATTGGTGGGATGGCCTGAAGAGGGACGTGGCAGGTTTTGTTGCTCAGTGTCCTAATTGTCAGCAGGTCAAGATTGAGCACCAGAAGCCTGGTGGGCTATTGCAGGCTATCGATGTTCCGACATGGAAGTGGGAGGTGATCAATATGGACTTTATTACAGGGTTACCTCGCACTCAGAGGAAGCATGATTCCATCTGGCTTATTGTCGACAGGATGACTAAATCAGCCCACTTTCTTCAGTCAGGACTACGTATTCGGCTGAGGATTATGCTAGATTGTATATCAGAGAGATTGTGAGACTGCACGGAGTTCCTATATCGATTATATCAGACAGAGGATCCCAGTTCACAACTAACTTCTGGAGGTCTTTCCAGAAGGGATTAGGGACACAAGTGAGTCTCGATCGCGTTTCATCCTCGGGACCGACGGACGAGAGCGTACTATCCAGACACTTGAGGATATGCTACGGGCCTGTGTTATTGATTTCAGGGGTAGCTGGGAGTATCATTTACCTCTTGTGGAGTTTGCGTATAACAACAACTACCATTCTAGTATCCAGATTGCGCCTTATGAGGCCTTATACGGGAGGAAGTGCAGGTCACCGATAGGCTGGTTTGATGTGGGCGAAGTTCGATCGGGCCGACTTGATTCGTGACGGTGGATAAGGTGAAGCTTATCCAGGAGCGGTAATTGTCAGCTCAGAGTCGACAGAAGTCGTATGCGGATAATCGGCGTCGACACTTGGAGTTTGAGATGGATGATTGGGTCTTCCTGAAGGTATCACCCATGAAGGGTGTGATGAGGTTTGGGAAGAAGGGGAAACTTAGCCCAAGGTACATTGGGCCTTATCAGATTGTCCGTAGGGTATGCAAGGTTGCCTATGAGTTGGATCTGCCATCAGAGTTAGAGGCGGTACATCCGGTCTTCCATGTTTCTATGTTGCGGAAGTGTATCGGAGATCCATCTAGAGTGCACCCGATTTGTGATGTCAAGGTGACAGAAGGGTTATCGTATGAGGAGAGTCCCATAGCGATACTCGATCGTCAGGTTAGGCGACTGCGGACAAAGGATGTGGCTTCCGTCAAGGTCTTATGGCGGAACGAGAACAGAGAGGAAATGACATGGGAAGCAGAGGAGGACATGATGAAGAAGTATCCTCACTTATTCTCTACACCTTCAGGTAATTCATTTCCTTACTTGTCAAGTTTTAATTGAAGTATTTTGCTTAAGTGCTATTATGTGGCCACGTGTGGCATTATTGGTATATGGGGGTTGTGAAAAGAGAATATGTCGCTACCTATAAGATTGACTCCGAAAGAACATTCGGGGACAAATGTTTCTAAGGGGGAAGAATGTTACACCCCGTAAATTCAAGAGGATAAGGTAAGAACGTCCAAAAGGAAATAAGGTTTGAAATTTGAAAAGTTAAGTTGGCAAGTGTTGTAGGCAGACTTTCAGTCAACTTTGGAGTGGTATATCTCCTAGTTCATTATGAGTTTATAAGTGTTTCAAAAGCCTAGTATGAGGTTCGTTGAGCATAGTTTCCAACGCAACAAACCGCTCGTCGATTGGACATCGGAGTAGAAAGTTATGGACGTTGCAAGATCAGCTGGCAGAAAAATAGGAAAATGTTCGATCGAGGCAGCGCGCTACGGATGCAGGGTCATGGCGAAAAACCGTAACCTTTCGAGTTGCAGCGGGCGCCGATCGCAGGGCGCGCGCCAAGGCGGTATTTTTCGCGAAAAAGGGGGAAAAATCAGAAGATATTTTTTAAAAGGCTTATGGGAGGGTGACAAGTGTCCCTCCCATCCTTTTGACCAAGAGGGTGTCTTATTTATTGACCAAGTCTTGAAGACTTGGTCATTTTTCAAGGAATCACTCTAAAAATTTCATCTCCCTTCTCTCTAAAAATTCAAGGAAAGCCAAGGCCTAGGAGAATGTTTGGAAAGGCAACAAGAAGGAAATATACGTTGGCAAGATTATAGAGGGTTCGTGTGGATGATTTTGACAAGAAAAGGAGTTGCGGAAAAGAGCTTAAGCTGGCGAGATCCTTGGAATATTTTGGGTTGATTGAGGTAATGATCCTTGCCCTCCTAGGAAATTGAAGATTTCATGTTGTAGTAATTTGATTAATGAACTTGTGATATAAGGAATGAAGTTTAATAAGTGTTAAGGTTCATTGGAAGGTTAAAAGCCGAGAAATGGCATGTTAGCCATTAAAGATGTTAATCAATTTTATTGTAGTTATAATCGTCACATGTTATACAAGAAGGGGTATTTAGTTGTTAAAATTGTTTACAATTATATAACATGTTAGACTTAACAACTCGGATTAAAAAGGAATTGAAAGGAAATTGATATTGTTGTCGATATTGATAGTTGTCGAGAATGAGACTTAAGTTGTTGGACTATTTTGTATAAGTTGTGGGACAAAATTTTACACGTCCTGTTAAGGCGTGTAATCCCCTTTGGTTAACTGAATTGTTGAGCCTTAAACGTGGCATTTGGTTATTGAATCCGGGCCTTGAAAAAGGTGGAAAAGTATGTAGAATCGAAGGAAGTGCTGCCCAATTTTCCGTAGAATAAGGAACATTATGCTTAGAATTTACTACAAATAAGTCTAGACGTTGATAGACGTATTTGATTATTATAGGTTGATACTCTACGCGCGGCATATTCGACTTGGCAAGTGGATTTAGCCGATGAGGTATGTGATTCTTCCTATCCTCTTGAGCATGATTGTTGTGAAATATATAGTATGGTAGACGTACGTGTGTTAAATAAATTTGGTTTCACTTTGATGTCCTTGACTTGAGTTCTAAATGATAAAAACCTTGAAATATTTTAAAAAGAGTTATGAAGCATTATTCAGAAGGAAATTGGTCCTTGGTTTTAAAAAGAATAGGTTCTCTTGGTTTTTCAAACGAATATGGTTGTTTTGAATTACTAAAAAGTATAAGTGTTATGATAACTTTATGGGAAGTTAGTTATAACGACTTAAGGAAGATAAAAATAATGGTTTACTTACTTGTTTATAAAAGCCTTATTGTGATTTCTGAAGGTGTGGGAAGTTGGTTTGATAAGTAATCATGCTATGATACTACGGGCGTTAGTGCCTTGAGGATTATGTGTTAAGGGGGTTTTCTTGTTGTGCTTATGGTGTTTACGATAAGCCGGTTGTGCTTGTATTATATCACATACCCCCCTGACTTGTTATGTTGCCGCGGGTTAGCTACCCCCGATGCGAGGAGTACCTCATGCGGGTCCATGTGACCTATGCGGGCTACGGTAGTCCAGGAATCACTCCGGGTGTGTTACGCCGATGCGAGGAATACCTCATGCAGGTCCATGTGGCCTATGCGGATTGCGGGAGTCCAGGAAATACCGCGGGTTAGCTACCCCCGATGCGAGGAGTACCTCATGCGGGTCCACGTGACCTATGCGGACTGCGGTAGTCCTGGATTAGGACTCGCACAATGATACTAGGGGCGAATGGCCCTACTCCGATCATTGGCGGTCTAGAAAAGACCGGTTGGGTTACACCTATTTGCTCTTATATATACTGTGGCACTATGTACTGTTAATTGGTTTGTTTCATACATGTATGTGGATTGGTTTTTAAAATGTTATGATTTCATTACAGTACTTTCAGTTTCACATACTTGGTACATGCCAGATCGACTCCTCGGGCTGCGTCACGCCGCAGTAGAGTATCTGATTCTTGATCCTCACTCGTGGATCACCGCTCATGTTGAGAAACTCCTTTACTTCGGAGGCTGATCCCTGGTATTGTCGGTTGTTGTACATTCAGGGGTATGGCGGGGCCCTGTCCCGTCACAATTGTTATTCTTAGAGGTCTGTAGTCATGTCTTGTGGACTGGGTAGTAAAAAAGAAAGGGTGTACTGTTTTATTATGTATATTTTACGGAAGGTGGCCTTATCGGCTAGCCTGTTGTTATTTAATGACTAAGTATCTTTATGAGTTGTGTATGTTCCGCTGCTATTCTTTGATGTATACCTGAAAGGGGTGCCCATATAGGGTACCAGTCGCGGGCCCGGGGTCGGGTCGTTGATCGGTGTATTTTATATACACTTTTTGAGTCAATTTTAGTTAGTATTTTACTCATTTTGTTTATGTTTAGTATAGTATTAGGGTCGTTTTCCTTTCTTTTGTGTCACAGCGGTCAGAAATGGAGAAATGACGAAAAGAAGAGAAAATGAGCTTAATTGAGATGGAATTGCACACAAAAAGGGCCAAGAAAGGAAGTCTAAGAAGTTCCGGGAATTATAGAGGAGATCAGACGAAGACCGGACGAACAAAGGACGAAGAAACGAAAAATCCGGAAGAATTCTCACGAGCCGCGGCGCTGGCAGTGCTGGCGCCACCATCAAGCCGTCCAAAGATCTCTGATTTTCAGGCGCCGCGGCGCCGACGCGGGATTTATGAAGTTTGGGCCGAATTTGACATGTTTTCAGAATCCTAAAGGGATTAATTTTCCTACCTAAAGGGGTAATTTTTCCTACCTAAAGGGATAACTTTTCCTACCTTAAAACCCTTACCTAAAAGGATTCTAATAACTTTTCCTACTTACAAATCCTTAACCCTTCACCTAAAGGATTCTTTGGCTATAAATACTCTACATCATTAGAAGAATTATTCATTCTCCATTCTACCATTCACCATTCTACATCCATCCACCATTCCATCTTGTAAATATTCCACAACACAATCCTTGGATGCTAGAAGGCTTGGAGACTCGTTCTTAAGTATTTTTCTTTTCTTTCTTTTACTTTATTTCAGTTTTTATGTTGGATTTTGAATTAGTTCTTGTCATATCTATGGCTAGGAACTAATTCTCTTATAGGGCTTTCCATGTTGATTCACTAGAAACTTATGTTATGAATTAATACATGTTTATGGTTATTATTCTTCTTTGAGAGATTTATCCAATAATTGCGTTGAATGCTTGGTAATTAATTGACAACTAATTATCCTTATATGATTTCTAATTTACTTCGAAAGGAGAGATTGTGAATATGCTGTAAGTTGGGTAGACATTCTTGGATTGGGGATGAAAATACCTCAATTATTTATGTAGCGTTAATGAGAGGCTTAAAAACCCTAATTTTGCGCATGGTGCGATTGGCTAACTAGGATTTTGATCTTAATCCTCCTATAGAGTTATCCTTATCACCGAAAGGTAGGTAAGGTGCAATACTGGGGTTGAGTGTTTATATATCCTTAACGGAAATATAAAACGATTTCGTAAACCTGCTTTCTCCGAGAGAAGAAGACCATAATTCGTTGTATTAGTAAATAACATAAGCGGATAGTTGAGGAGACATGGAAGCCCTATTCCCATCACATCTGAAGTAAACTCATTAGTTAAAATAGCTTTTATAATTCTTAGTTATAAACAACAAAACCAAACATCAATTGCCAAATAGATACCAAAAGATAGATAGTTGGTACTTGAACCCTAATCCTTGTGGACGATATTCGGTCTTACTAAGACTATATTACTTGTTACGATAACGTGCACTTGCGTTAAAGTGTGTGCATCTTTTCGCGCATCAGTCGTGACAACTACACTCAATAAAAAAGAGTGTTCACTTAAAGCATTTATTTTTTAAGTAAAAAAGAGTATTCACTTACCAAATTAAAAAATAATTAATCACAATTTTTAAATTTATCTTATTAAGTGTTAGGTGACCATATCTCAATACTTAATTAAGGCTATTTTAATCAAATTACCTATTTTATCTAAAAATTAGTATTTCTTAAAAATGTGTAAATGACGAAGTAAACGTTTTTTTTTATTCGGAGGGAGTAGAGTTGTCAAAAGGAACTGGCCCAGTCCATCCGAACTATCCCACACGACATTGGAATTTGATGGGCCTGACCGGGCTGGCCCTTAGTTTTGATGGGCCTTTAAACAGCAAGTCTAATCCATCACTATGTGGATTGAGGGCCTGGTCGGGCTAGCCCACCGTTTTAAAAAAATATTTTTTATAATTTTTTAATAGAAATTCTAATTTAAAAATGCTAACATAAATATTTACAAGACGATATTACATGGTGTTATCATTTGCTATTAACCAAGTCTCAAATCCACAAATAAAATGATTCTAATAATGCTTATTAAGTTTGGCTTCAAGTAAAGATTTGATTGTATGACTGTCGCACCCGATTTTGAACTCTCAGGCTTGAATGCGCGACGGAATGGTTATCCCTCCAAAAAATAAAATAAAATGTAAATGTTAAGGGAGTCGCCACCTAATTAATTGGGTGAATTAGGACACCTAAATGCTAACCGATTAAAGTCAACATTAACTCCATTTAATGGTCTATGAAACTAAGTAAGATTCTGGGTAAGAGTTCTTTATTATCCTAAAGGGAAGGATTAGGCATCCTTTAGAATCCGCTAACTTACGGTTGTCCGTTCAAACCTAGGTTAATTTATATGGCTAAGAGATGTATGTTTTAGAAAAATTATTTAAGTAAAAGGGGTGTTGCAAATGTCTAAAAGAATGTATTTTGATAACTTAAAGGATTTTATAAGACTCACAAAAATATGTAAAGTTAATTATGCATTTGTAAGACATGAGATTACTTTATTAACAAAAGGAAAAATGATAAATTACTCCTATAAGTATATGTAAGGTTAAGACTCCTAAAATATATGTAAAGTTAATTATGCATTTGTAAGACATGAAATTACTTTTGTAAGTGTATGTAAAAAAACGTTTAGTGATAATAAGAAGAGTGATAAATTACTCATATGATATTTATGAAGAGTTTATAGGAAAATTATTTCTTTTGTTAGAAATTAGATAAGGAGTAATGTATTAGTTACATATATAAAAGACGAATGGATTATCTTTGAATATTGAATTTATATGACGAATCTATAAGAAATAATTTTAAGAAGAGTTTCTACTTTATATTACCCTCCCCAATTTATAATACAACTAATGGAGTTAGTATTCTATTAAATACAAAGTTAAACACATAAATCATAAAAATAAGCAAATATATGTAAAAGAGGGAAGGGTTTTGAGAATTGTGATGACGCTTTAAGGAGGATGGCAATATCCCGTCCTATTTAGGATACCCAGAATGAGGACACGAAGAATGTGGATGCTGCGATGCGATGGAAATGGTTATGGATCTTCCTTTTGATAAGGGGGGCGACGAGTATCGTATTGAGACTCTTCATTTTCTCCAATGCAGTTCATGTAAGGAAAAGAAAGAGATAAGGATTAGTATAGGTTCGAATAAAGACATATACACATAAGATAAACGCGGATAAACATTTTCAGGAAATGATATTATCCTTGCAACAACTAGAACATGCTTAAAATGACAAAATTACCAACACTGGCCCAAGATACAAAATTTTCAGATTAAAAAAGCCAAACAAATCAGCCCAATACTAAGGCCTAATACAATATCGGTCTATTTCTAAATATGATCAGTTACAATTTCAGATTTTAGAAGAAAGGCAAACCAGCCATATATGTGATCAACTAACAAGAAAACAGACCCATTACAATTCAGTCCAATCCTTAAGGGTAACGAGCTTGCAAGCCTGTTATCGCGCGTAAGTGAAGCTAATATATATATGATATGTGTGGTATAAATGCTATGAGATATGGATTGGATACACTTTGTATATTTATCTATATATCAGAGGTGGATAAAACAGGTTAGATGCAGGGAGGGTAAACAGAGGGAAAGTTACGATGAATTTAAAAGAGTATGAAGGCCTAGTCATGCCAAGATGGTCCTTTTATGCAATTCCTTCATAATATAGAACTAATCAAGCCAAAATATGTAGAATTTCTTTCTTACTGCCTACTTGCTACAGTGATGCAAATCAGCAAAATCCGATGCATACATGACAGCTTAAAGTAAGATGAATACGGGCTGATATGATAGCTAAATAATTTAGAGGATACTACATGTTATCACAGATATGCTTTAGTATTCAAACAAAGATAGATAGATTGCTGGTTCAGGGAATATATCAGGATATGGGGGAGGGGGCACTTCCAGAGATAGCATTCTAAGCATACAGACATGAGACAGATTTCTCTTCTAAATGAACATAAAGGGTTGCATATTTGCACAATATCAATAGAATAAGGATATGACCCAAAGAAGAGAAACAATAACTTGAAAACCCCAACAAAATACTAGAAAGGAACAGGAGGACAGCTGCATAACCGGGCTAAGACCATTTTCAACAAACTCATACTCAATAATTGATAAACACAAAAATAGACATGTTGTACATGGACGAATTCAGAATCCAAGGCACAATGAACCAACACTTCAAGTAGACAATGTAGATATGTTTATATGTAATCTATCAAAAGGAATATACATTTTGTTTACATACAAAAGGGTTCGTCCAAATCATTTTCTTAACTCAACCCCTCCATAAACAGTCTTGATAGTCCATTGTATGTATTTAACACATGAAACAAATTTACAAATTAAGCCATGGAATACAACCAAAGATATAGCTTAGCATAGTATGGTTTAATCTAATAAGTGTAAAATTTAAGGCAACACAACTTAACAGACAGTATACTCTTCATGTTCTATTAAGAACGCATTGACAATATACTCGACAGATATGATAAACATTAGCATGATTCATGGTTTAACAAACAAAACGCAAATCTGGGTTATTTAATCAGATTAAGTTCTACATCATATTTAAGCATTGACAAACGTAATAATATAAACTAACAACAAATAATTAACTCACATAAAGCACATACGAACACATAAAACACTGAAATAAACTAAAATTTGAAGGGAAATTGAGTTTTACCCTTTGTGTAGGGAGAATCTGAGGCGACGGCGAGCGTGCCTTCGAATCGTCGAAGAAGAGTTCTTAGTAATTCGTGTGCGAGGAAGAAGATGAAACTAAATAGAAAAGAGAATGTCTTTTAGAACCGATCTGTGGGTGTTTTTTTTGGATGATTTGTGTCCATATTGCATGTCCAAACGTTGGTATTTATAGTTCCTAGTTAGGCTTCGATTTATGGTAAGTTTAGGACAGCTTTTAGGGACTAATTTTGGTGTGATTTTGAAGGTGATTCGTTGCGATTTGATTTCCAATATGGTAGTTTTGGACTTGATTTGACGGGACGATTTGGCCAGTCATTCGTCTGATTCTCAGTATTGTATACACCGCCTTACCAAAACAAACGTAAGGTTTCATTTATGGAAGTTTTTAGGAGTGGGAAGACGATTTGTACCCAAATTTTCAGGCGAAAATCTTGGGTGTCGATGATGATGGAGGTGCGGCAATGTTGGCTAGGTTTCTTGTGAGCTTTGCTTTAGTTAAAGGATTTTTTGGGATTTGAAAGGGGGTTGACGAAATATGAGTAATGGGCTGCTGTTTTGGGCTTCTGGGTAATAAAGGTTGGGTATGAAATTGGGCCGATTTTTGGGTAGTTTTAAGGTGTTTAGAGTTTGGATAGTTTATTTGGGTAGAGTTTTTAAGTGTTAGAGTTTTAATGGGTTTTAAAATTATAAACTATTTTAAATATTATTAAAATAAATGCCGACGTGTTATATAATTAGTGCTTAATGCAACGCCATTATTAAATTGATTATTTACATGTATACGCTTATGGATGTGTGTATTATTATTACTTAACGTTATTTAGCGGTGTTTAGAAAAAAATTAGTTTAATTTATTGATTATTAATCGAAGGGGAGGGACAAAATTGGGTTTCAACAGTTGTCCCTCTTTGTATGGAGAAGAATGAAATATTCTTCAGACAAAGACGTTGACTTATAGCCAATTTTGTCTCGATCATCAGAAATAAAAATGTTGGGCAATTGAGACTAGGCTGACGCGAATTCAAAAATTGTTCCAATATCGAATTATGACTACGCTGGGTCGTTGGAGAGTGGATCGACGCTTGAGGTCGTTTCTTCCCTTTGTTGGGAAGACTGGCTCCCTAACAAGTTGCCTCGGCTCGCTGTAAGAGAAAAATCCACGTTGTGCTCCTGCTCCTGTGTGCTAACGCTCAAGAAAAGTTAGTGCATAACTGTCAAAACCGAACCATGTAAGAATGCGAATTTTGTGTTGTGGTTGTAGACAAATCGTATATACTATGTAATGAAATGATGCGACGGTGTGTTGTCTCGTACGGATGTTACGCTGATGACGCCTTGTGTGGGCGTTACCGCCTTGTATGGACGGCATACAAATGGCGTCTTGTGTGGGCGTTATCGTCTTGTATGGACGTTACGCTAATGATGCCTTGTATGAGCGTTATGCAAATGCCGTCTTGTATGGACGTTATCGTCTTGTATGGATGAAATACAAATGTTGCCTTGTGTGGGCGTTATCGTCTTGTATGGACAAAATGCAAATGATGCCTTGTGTGGGCGTTATCGTCTTGTATGGACAAAATGCAAATGATGCCTTGTGTAGGTGTTATCGTCTTGTATGGACGAAATGTAAATGACGCCTTGTATGAGCGTTTATGCAAATGACGTCTTGTATGGACGTTATGCAAATGATGCCTTGTATGGACGTTACCGTCATGTATGGACGGTGTCACGACCCGACCTCGGGCCCGCGACTGGTGCCTTACCCCGGCACCCTAGTGATAATACATCAGAGAAAACCCAGCGGAAATAAAAACTCAAAGACATGAGACAATGAAATATAAGAAACAGACTAACCAAAACGGTCACCTTTTTGTATATATATCAAAACCGAACAGTTACATCCTTTACAAACCCTGCCCACAACAGTACTACAGACCTCTAAGAGTTTTTATAACATCTATGACGGGACAGGGCCCCGCCATACCCCTGAATGTACAAGTACCTACAATGACAGGGGACTATACCAAGATAAGCCTCCGGAGGAACGGAGCTTCCCAATACGCAGAACCGTGATCCTATGAGCGAGGATCAACAACCGGTGTACCTCTACCTGCGGCATGAACGCAGCCCCCCGAAGGAGGTTAGTACAACAGGTACCAAGTATGTGAAACTGAAAATACTGTAAATGAAATCATAATAGTCTATATAAAGCAGGAGACATGTATGATAACCAGACTACAGTACACAACATATAAGCAGTCATGTCAAGTCAGGGACTCACGCCCTCAAAGTCATCACTCATGCCCGTGGAATTCCTTTCTCACTGCCGGCAGTCTATGACCTAAATCATACTCATGTGACGCGCCCGTGGCATCCTAACTCACTGTCGGCGTACACATATACAATACATATATATATACCTCCTACCCGTGGAATCCTCCATCACTGCCGGCAGCCGTAGGTGTAACATATAACCAGGTGATGCGCCCGTGGCATCCTACATCACTGTCGGCGTACACATATATATAATACATATGTATATATAACATGCCCCCGGAATCCCTCATCGGTGTAGACACGTCTTCATGGGGAGCTAGACCATGGAGTAATAATCGTATATAACATGCCCCCGGAATCCCTCATCGGTGTAGACACGTCTTCATGGGGAGCTAGCCCATGGAGTAATAATCGTATATAACATGCCCCTAATCCTCATCGGTGTAGACACGTCTTCATGGGGAGCTAGCCCATGGAGTAACAATAATGGACGCATGCCCCCGGAATCCCTCATCGGTGTAGACATGTCCATGGAGTAATAAAACGCCCGGGCATCTAACCCGCATCCTGGCCGCATGCCCCGGAATCCCTCATCGGATAAGCATGGCCAAGATCAATCACAATGGAAGCATACCCGTGGAATCCTCCGTTACGGCCGGTATGTCCAAGAAAATTCACAACAAGTCAGCCGGCCCTCCAACTGAGAGACGTGGTAACATAGTAATACCACCAAAGGCTATCACAACTAGCATAGACAAGTTTAACTTACTTTTAGACTTTCATTTTATGACAACAAATCCGGGTCTTAACCCCAAGGTACTACATACTTAAATTCTTTCAAAAAGATCCATTTCTTTTACAAAGGTCACACGATACCCGTAGTATCAAAATAGAGTAACTATCTTTTTAAGTAAACCAAAACAATTTCCATACCTTCTTTTCGAATAAACCAAGACAATACCATGCCTTCTTTTTAAACCAACTTAAGACAAAACCATGCCTTCCTATTAAACAAAAACATTTCAATTTCTCAAGTCTCTCTCTTTTATAAATCAAGTTCCTTACTTTGGAATTTAAGAAAATCAGTACTTGTTTATAATGATCTTATTAAAGCAACCATGATCTAGGAAATGTAATACAATTTTGTCTTATCTTAGCTTCTATGCAGATGGAAGATTCTACTTGTTTTAAGTTAATTATTTGTCATTACGCTTCTTTTTATTAACTCTGCAATGGCTTGTTCGATACTCATTCCCATTTCCGAAATCAATATAACATTATTCTTTAAAAACCAAGTACTCATTACTCACGAATGAGGTTTCACAACTTGTTAACACACTCTTAGTCCTTAACATTTCATATCAAGTCATTTATAAGTTAAGTCTCTTATCTTTTAAGATCAAGCCTCTTAACTTCTAAAATCAACAACCCATTCTTTTACCTACATAAAATTGTTATAACTAACTTTCTATAAAGCTATTATAACACTTTATGTTTTAAACCAACCAAATTCGTTTAGCACACGTACGTCTACCGTACTACATAGTTCACAACAATCATGCTAGAAAGGATAGGAAGAGGTTCACATACCTCGCGACGATTATCGACAAATAGAAAAATGCTCCAAAGTACTATAACCCTGCTAGCCTTTTCCATCCTTCAAGTAGAATACGCTACTCGTAGTACTTCAACCTATAAAGGCCACAAAACATCTATCAACTTCTAGATCTCTTCGTAGAACATTTCTAAGTACAAGGTTCCTTATTCTACGGAAAATTCGGCAGCACCTCCCCTCCTTTAACCACATATATATACTCCAATATCAAGGCCCGCTACCAATCCAACAACTCAAAGGGGATTACACGCCTAGCTGGACGTGTACAAAACTGCCCCACAATAATACTACGTAAGTCTACTGTAAATACAGTCCAATTCTTTTTAATCATCCTTCCATATATCTTATACTCAATTATAAACTACTACAACATGTAATTTCCAATTACAATAGGGGGATAAAGATCATTACCTCGATAAGCCCAAAATTATCCAAGATTTATAAGTCGATCTTGAGCAACGTTTAGCTCCTATTCATTACGCTCCAATCCGCTCCAAGCAACCCTTAGAAGTTTCTAAACAACTTCTATTCAAGATCTAACTCCAAAAAGTGAAGAACACTTTAGACTAAAATTTTGGCAAGTTTCGGCCAAGGCAAGGTTTCAAGGCTAGGGGTGTGAAATCTTTTCCAACCCTTGGTTCACAATCTTCCTAACACCCTAAGGAAAAAGACTTAAAAGTTTAAGAATTTTTGGACAACTTAAGGTCCTAAAACAGCCCATGGCCGAGAGCTACACTCAAGAGGGAGGGAGTATTTTGCCTTGGAAATTATCTCAAGTGTGGATGAAGTCTTCACTACAAGGGGGGGGGGGTATTTATAGGGAAAACAAGGCTTAGGATGTGAGCAAGTGTGTGGTCTAGATTGGGACATGTGTGTGTGGGTCCCACCCACCACATGGCCAACAAAATCAAGAGACAAATGGCAAGGCCATTTCGGCCAAGCATGGACAAGTGGCTAGCCACTGTCCCACCCATTTCTACCACATGGCCACCTGCGGGGTGACACGTGTCGCCCTCATATTCGTCCAAAATATTTCATCTTTCGAAAATATCCACAATGTCCAAAATCTCCAAAATAAAGTGGGCCCCGCAAAACCGTAAATTTCTCCCGTGGGCCCCACCTGACAATTTCTGGAAAAATAAAATCCATAATTTTATTATAATTCAAGAAGTCCAAATACCAAATCTGGGAATCCAATACCCATTTTCGAACCTTTTTCCTTCACAAAATCCGGAAACTTTTCCGTCGAAAAATCACATCTTTCTTCCTTTCCAATTTTAATGTCGTAATCTCGTACGTACGTCCTCACATACATAACCTGGAACTACGGGGTGTAACATTCTTCCCCCCTTAGAAACATTCGTCCTGAATGTTCCTTCTAAGTCTCAAAAACACACATGCGCCGGTATAGTCTTCACTACTATACTTACGAAACCAATCATGCCACCAATGGCCATAATATAACATACGCGCAAAACTCAAATCCAAGCCAACAAGGAATCACCTCTAAAGTGTATAACAACACTATAACTCTCCCTCCTGGTCCAAAGGATACTCTCTTCGCACCTTCACTTCACAAAAATGATCACTTCCATTCACTTAACACATGTTCGCTTCTTTTCTTACTCGTCGTAACCTTCTCGTATACCCGAACTCTTTCTATTACACGTACCATATTTCAGTCATCGCTTCTGCTTTCGAACTCTTGGGGTTTCTACTATCCAACTTGGTCACCTTACTAGCTTCGATTTCCTCTAAGGCCATTCCCGGCCTTCACGATCCGCTTCTGGTCAAACGCGTCTACGAACTCGTACAATGGTTACCTAAACTTGAGCCTAGCACCCTCGTGACCCTATCACATAGCGGGACCACAACAAATTTACCTCACTTCATTCCGGCTGGTTGACCCTAATCGCCTCAACCCGAGCCATTATCGCGCCAAACTCTCTCGTTCCCCGATCCGGAACAATCTTACTAATTCACGTCATGAAAGCTACCACTTCTATCTCAAACTACCCATGGAATTATCGCACAAATACTCCACGTATACTATGCACTCCGACAAAGATTAACCGTAAATCTTCTACTTAATACGGCCTTACATCTAAGGTCTCAACGTGTACTATTCTAAGATTTACACCTTCCATGTCCCCGTACTTACCTCTTCAACTACCCATGTTTTCTAAATCACAACTTACACAATGCTATCCGTACATAGCACTCAACATGTATCCACCATAACAACATATACAAGTCTCTTAAGGGCTAAAGATATCTCTGTAACTACTGCCTCACTTTCCCTTTGTCGCTCTAATCATAATCCTACCCTGCAAGACGCCTAGCTATAGAAGGCGATGAACCAGCCATCGATCCCGAAGGCTGAGTCTCTACATCCGTGCTACCTCTGGTCGGACAAACTCTCACCAAATGGCCCTGCTGGCCGCAAGCATAACAATCTCCCAAACTAGCATGACACCCTGAGGATCATCCTCGCCTCTATCCATAGAACTCGCGGATCGCAACTCAAGAAATCCGAAGTCTCGGACTATTGGATCTAGGTGAACCATCTGCATCGCGGAACCACCGGCTCCCGTCCGTCCCCATATCTCGCCACGATCTTAGCTAGTAACTGGGCCATCTCTTTGTAACCCATATCCTCGGCTCGTGGCCGTGGAACTGGAGGCTCAGGTATCGTGGCCTCAGTAGAAACTGCTGCCGCTCCAAACTCTCCTGGGGCTAGCGGTGTCGCAGAACTCCCCATCTGAAGTACCACCTTAGGTAATGACTGGGTCGGTGCCCTCGTAACCCTCTGTGTTCTACTCGTAGCTCCATCTGCTGCCTTGCCCCTCTGGGCCCTGGTTGCCTTGCGTAGAGGCATAACGGGTACATAAGAATACGCCAGAGGGAGTCCAACTTATAACACAGCTCTAAGGCACGATCTCAGAGTGAGAAGAATGGAAACCAATCCTAAATATCCTGCAGCCTCCTGATTATAGGTGTGGTGCACAACACACCGATAATCAAGACTCTACTAGATACGGTCTGTAGACACTTTCCGAGGATTAACTGATCTGATACCACTTTTGTCACGACCCGACCTCGGGCCCGCGGCTGGTGCCTTACCCCGGGCACCCTACTGATAATACATCAGAGAAAAACCAGCGGAAATAAAAACTCAAAGACATGAGACAATGAAATATAAGAAATAGGCTAACCAAAACGGTCACCTTTCTGTATATATATCAAAACCGAACAGTTACATCTTTTACAAACCCTGCCCACAACAGTACTACAGACCTCTAAGAGTTTTTATAACATCTATGACGGGACAGGGCCCCGCCATACCCCTGAATGTACAAGTACCTACAATGACAGGGGACTATACCAAGATAAGCCTCCGGAGGAACGGAGCTTCCAAATACGCAGAACCGTGATCCTATGAGCGAGGATCAACAACCGGTGTACCTCTACCTGCGGCATGAACGCAGCCCCCCGAAGGAGGTCAGTACAACAGGTACCAAGTATGTGAAATCGAAAATATCAGAATGAAATCATAATAGTCTATATAAAGCAGAGACATGTATGATAACGGACTACAATACACAACATATAAGCCATGTCAAGTCGTGACTCACGCCTCAAAGTCATCACTCATGCCCGTGGAATTCTTCCTCACCGCCTAGCCTATGACCTAAATCATACTCATGTGACGCACCCGTGGCATCCTACCTCACTGTCGGTGTACACATATACAATACATATATATATACCTCCTGCCCGTGGAATCCTCCATCACTGCCGGCAGCCGTAAGTGTAACATATAACCAGGTGACGCGCCCGTGGCATCCTACATCACTGTCGGTGTACACATATATAATACATATGTATATATACATGCCCCCGGAATCCCTCATCGGTGTAGACACGTCTTCATGGGGAGCTAGCCCATGGAGTAATAATCGTATATAACATGCCCACGGAATCCCTCATCGGTGTAGACACGTCTTCACGTGAGCTAGCCCATGAGTAATAATCGTATATAACATGCCCCTAATCCTCATCGATGTAGACACGCCTTCACGGGAGCTAGCCCACGAGTAACAATAATGGACGATGCCCGGAATCCTCTTCGTGTAGACATGTCCATGGAGTAATAAACGCCCGGCATCTAACCCGCATCCCGACGACGCCGGAATCCTCATCGATAAGCATGGCCAAGATCAATCACAATGGAAGCATACCGTGGAATCCTCCACACACGCCGTATGTCCAAGCAAATTCACAACAAGTCAGCCGGCCCTCCAACTGAGAGACGTGGTAACATAGTAATACCACCAAAGGCTATCACAACTAGCATAGACAAGTTTAACTTACTTTTAGATTTTCATTTTATTACAACAAATCCGGGTCTTAACCCCAAGGTACTACGTACTTAAATTCTTTCAAAAAGATCTATTTCTTTTACAAAGGTCACACGATACCCGTAGTATCAAAATAGAGTAATTATCTTTTTAAGTAAACTAAAACAATTTTCATACCTTCTTTTCGAATAAACCAAGACAATACCATGCCTTCTTTTTAAACCAACTTAAGACAAAACCATGCCTTCCTATTAAACAAAAACACTTCAATTTCTCAAGTCTCTCTCTTTTATAAATCAAGTTCCTTACTTTGGAATTTAAGAAAATCAGTACTTGTTTATAATGATCTTATTAAAGCAGCCATGATCTAGGAAATGTAATACAATTTTGTTTTATCTTAGCTTCTATGCAGATGGAATATTCTACTTGTTTTAAGTTAATTATTTATCATTACAGTTTCCTTTATTAACGTTGCAATGGCTTGTTCGATACTCATTCCCATTTCCGAAATCAATATAACATTATTCTTTAAAAACCAAGTACTCATTACTCACGAATGAGGTTTCACAACTTGTTAACACACTCTTAGTCCTTAACATTTAAGTCTCTTATCTTTTAAGATCAAGCCTCTTAACTTCTAAAATCAACAACCCATTCTTTTACCTACATAAAATTGTTATAACTAACTTTCTATATAGCTATTATAACACTTTATGTTTTAAACCAACCAAATTTGTTTAGCACACGTACGTCTACCGTACTACATAGTTCACAACAATCATGCTAGAAAGGATAGGAAGAGGTTCACATACCTCGCGACGATTATCGACAAATAGCAAAATGCTCCAAAGTACTATAACCCTGCTAGCCTTTTCCATCCTTCAAGTAGAATACGCTACTCGTAGTACTTCAACCTATAAAGGTTACAAAACGTCTATCAACTTCTAGATCTCTTCGTAGAACATTTCTAAGTACAAGGTTCCTTATTCTACGGAAAATTCGGCAGCACCTCCCCTCCTGTAACCACATATATATACTCCAATATCAAGGCCCGCTACCAAGCCAACAACTCAAAGGGGATTACACGCCTAGCTGGACGTGTACAAAATTGCCCAACAGTAATACTACATAAGTCTACTGTAAATACAGTCCAATTCTTTTTAATCATCCTTCCATATATCTTATACTCAGTTATAAACTACTACAACATGTAATTTCCAATTACAATAGGGGGATAAAGATCATTACCTCGATAAGCCCAAAATTATCAAAGATTTATAAGTCGATCCTGAGCAACGTTTAGCTCCTATTCCTTACGCTCCAATCCGCTCCAAGCAACCCTTAGAAGTTTCTAAACAACTTCTATTCAAGATCTAACTCCAAAAAGTGAAGAACACTTTAGACTAAAATTTTGGCAAGTTTCGGCCAAGGCAATGTTTCAAGGCTAGGGGTGTGAAATCTTTTCCAACCCTTGGTTCACAATCTTCCTAACACCCTAAGGAAGAACTCTTAAAAGTTTAAGAATTTTTGGACAACTTAAGCTCCTAAAACAGCCCATGGCCGAGAGCTACACTCAAGAGGGAGGGAGTATTTTGCCTTGGAAATTATCTCAAGCGTGGATGAAGTCTTCACTACAAGGGGGGGGGGGGTATTTATAGGGAAAACAAGGGCTAGGATGTGAGCAAGTGTGTGGTCTAGATTGGGACATGTGTGTGTGGGTCCCACCCACCACATGGCCAACAAAATCAAGAGACAAATGGCAAGGCCATTTCGGCCAAGCATGGACAAGTGGCTAGCCACTTGTCCCACCCATTTCTACCACACGGCCACCTGCGGGGTGACACGTGTCGCCCTCATATTCGTCCAAAATATTTCATCTTCCGAAAATATCCACAATGTCCAAAATCTCCAAAATAAAGTGGGCCCCGCAAAAACCGTAAATTTCTCCCGTGGGCCCCACGTGACCATTTTCGAAAAAATAAAATCCATAATTTTATTATAATCCAAGAAGTCCAAATACCAAATCTGGGAATCCAATTTCCATTTTCGAACCTTTTTCCTTCACAAAATCCGGAAACTTTTCCGTCGAAAAATCACATCTTTCTTCCTTTCCAATTTTAATGTTGTAATCTCGTACGTACGTCCTCACATACATACCATGGAACTACGGGGTGTAACAGACGGAATGCAAATGATGTCTTGTATGGGCGTTATGCAAGTGACGCCTTGTGTGGGCGTTATCGTCTTGTGTGGACGAAATGCAAATGACGTCTTTTATGGACGCTATGAAAATGACTCCTTGTATGGGCGTTATGCAAGTGACGCCTTGTGTGGACGTTATCGTCTTGTGTGGACGAAAATGCAAATGACGTCTTTTGTGGATGTTATGCAAGTGACGCCTTGTGTGGGCGTTATCGTCTTTTGTGGGCAAAAATGCAAATGACATCTTGTATGGACGCTATGAAAATGACGCCTTGTTTGGGCGTTATGCAAGTGACGCCTTGTGTGGGCGTTATCGTCTTGTGTGGACGAAAATGCAAATGACGTCTTGTGTGGACGTTATGCAAGTGACGCCTTGTGTGGGCGTTATCGTCTTGTGTGGGAAAAAATGCAAATGACGTCTTGTATGGACGAAATGCAAATGACGTCTTGTGTGGGTGTTATCGTCTTGTATGGACGGAATGCAAATGACGTCTTGTGGGCGTTATCGTCTTGTATGGACGGAATAAAAATGATGTCTCCTAAGGTGTAGATAAAATTGTTCTATATGTGGAGTGTTGTCGTAATTCATGCATAATCAAAACTAGATTAAATAATTAAAGTGTTAATGATGTAGCCTGAGTAAAGAAGATGTGTTTTTTTTACGAGATGCATTTGATGTAGACTTGTTGCAGATTGCCTTTGTGAGCAAATCTGTTGTATTGGAATGTTGTTGTTCTCCTTGTTCATGTTGTCCTGCAAAATTCACTCAAAGAAAAATGGTGAGTTCGGGGAGGGGTCGGCCGATTTGTGTTGGCTCTTGATACGTGCATGCGTTGTCTTGTCTGGACATGTAACCCCTGTCTGATTTCAAGTCTCGGTCAAAAACATTTGTTGAAAATATTCTATCTTGAGAAAATATACTCATATATACTAGTAGGAAATTATGTCGATCTTTGAATAGTGACATGTTGTGAAACAAAGCGAACATCCTTATCCGAAATTAGCGGTATATTCTCCCATATTCTCGGTGCTCCGTTGCAGTGAAGCTCTTTTAAAATTTGTCCCAGTTTTGGACATGGAACCCTTTGCGTAAATTAACCATGTCCATTGATGTCATTTGTAGTAAAATCCTTAAAATTGTCCCAGTTTATGTCGATCTTTCAAGCATATGGAATCATATTCGTCGGTGTCTTTCCGTGGTGAAGTCGCTAAAAATTGTCCCAGTTTTTTACTGACGAAACTGAGTCGGATATATGTCGTCCATTTGTCTTGTCTGTATGACAAGAATGAGTACAACTCACTAAAATGAAAAATGATAAAACGAAGATTTTCTAATGGTGTGACCGAGGCCGATGTAGGCCGCCTACGTATCCGCCAAGGGAATCAGGTCGAACGTAGTTCGTTACAGACAAGACTTAAAAATTTTAAAGACGGGATCGAGGCCGATGTAGCCGCCTACGTATCCGCCAAGGAAACCAGGTCACACGTAGTTCCGATTACAAACAAAGTAATTGGGCTTTTCTAGAAATGGACCGGCCGAGCATGGCCGCCACGTATCCCGCAGCGGAATCAGTCAAACGAGTTCAAATTACAAATAAAGGAAAATTACATGGCAAATAAAGCATTCTAAATGTAGTATCTCTTCATGATTCGTTGATAGCTCTCGGCCATACTTCACCGTCCATTTCGGCTAAGATAAGTGCTCCTCCTGTGAGTACTCGGTGAACCATGTAAGGCCCCTGCCAATTGGGTGCGAATTTTCCTTTCGCTTCACTCTGATTTGGAAATATACGTTCAAAGACCACCGCCCCGTTGGAAGTCTTGGTCGTACCTTTTATCAAAGCTCGCCATTCATTGCTCGTAAAGTTATGCGTGACATCCGCATTCATTCGTTTCTCATCAATAAGCATCAATTGTGCATACCTATTTTGTATCTATTTGGCTTCGTTTAGTTCGACTTCCTGGATGATTCTTAAGGATGGTATTTCTACCTCCGCTGGCAGCACAACTTCTGTTCCATAAACCAAAAGGTACAGTGTTGCTCCTGTGGAGGTCCGGATTGTAGTACGGTAGCCTAAGAGGGCGAAAGGCAAATTTTCATGCCAATGCTTGTAGTTATCTATCATTTTCCTTAGTATCCTCTTGATGTTCTTGTTGGCCGCTTCGACTGCTCCATTCATTTGTGGTCGATATGGAGTAGAGTTGCGATGAGTGATCCTGAACTTCTCACACATCTCCTTCATCAGACCACTATTGTGATTGGATCCGTTATCGGTTATGATTGACTCTGGAATTCCAAACCGACAGATGATGTTGTGGTGAACAAAATCCACTACTTTCTTGGTCACATACTTGTACGATGATGCTTCTACCCATTTTGTAAAGTAATCGATCGCCACTAGGATGAACCTGTGTCCATTTGACGCTGCCGGCTCAATAGGACCGATGACGTCCATGCCCCAAGTTGCGAATGACCATGGAGAACTCGTGACATTGAGCTCATTTGGCGGCACGTGAATCAAATCGCTATGGATCTGGCATTGATGACACTTCCGCACGAAACGGATGCAATCTGCTTCCATTGTCATCCAGAAGTAATCTCCTCGTAGTATCTTTTTTGCTAGCGTGAAACCGTTCATATGGGGTCCGCACATACCCCCATGTATCTCTTCTAATAATTTGTTTTCTTCTTGGGTGTCGACACATCTTAACAAACCCACATCCGGAGTTCTCCGATAAAGGACCTCGCCGCTCAGGAAGAAATGGTTTGCTAACCTCCGAAGAGTCTTCTTCTGTATGTTGGTCATGCCTTCCGGGTACTCGCCTGCCTTGAGATACCTCTTGATTTCGTCATACCAAGGTTTGCCCTCTGATTCTTCATCTATCTGAGAACAATAAGTTGGTTGCTCTAGCACATCTACTTTGATTGGGTCAATATAGTTCTTGTCTGGATGTTGAATCATGGAGGACAAAGTTGCTAAAGCGTCTGCAAACTCATTTTGAGCCCTCGGAGTATGTCTGAACTCTATCTTAATGAACCTTTTGCGCTATTTTTTCACGCAGTGTAGGTAAGGAAGTATCTTCATATTCTTGGTGGCCCATTCGCCTTGCACTTGGTGAATCAACAAGTCCGAATCTCCTATGACTAGCAACTCTTGTATGTTCATGTCGATAGCCATTCAGAGTCCCAGTATGCAAGCCTCATATTCTGCCATATTATTGGTGCACGGGAATCTGAGCTTTGTTGATATTGGGTAGTGTTGTCCTGTTTCTGATACCAAAACTGCTCCGATACCTACTCCTTTGAAATTCGCGGCGCCATCGAAGAACATTATCTAACCTGGGTACTCTACTAAGATGTCTTCTCCTACAAACATCACTTCTTCATCTGGAAAGTAGGTCCGTCCGCAAGGGAATATATTCCTCATCTACTGGATTCTCCGCGAGATGATCTGCTAACACTTGCCCCTTGACTGCCTTTTGGGTGACATATACGATGTCGAATTCGCTTAAAAGGATCTTCCATTTTGCAAGTTTTCCAGTAGGCATGGGCTTCTGAAAGATATACTTGAGCGGGTCCATCCTCAAAATGAGGTAGGTGGTGTATGCGGATAAATAATGTCTGAATTTTTGTGCCACCCAAGTCAAGGCGCAGCAGGTGCGTTCCAGCATTGTGTAACGAGCTTCATAAGGTGTGAACTTTTTACTCAAGTAATATATTGCTTGTTCTTTCCTTCCCGTCTCATCATGTTGCCCCAACACACATCCGAACGCATATTTCAATACGGATAAGTATAACAACAAAGGCCTCCCGGGTTTTGGAGGAACCAAGACCGGCGGATTTGACAGATACTCTTTGATTTTATCAAGGGCTTGTTGGAACTCCATTGTCCACTTAGTGGCAGCATCCTTTTTTAGTAACTTGAATATTGGTTCGCATATCACTGTTGATTGTGCTATGAACCTGCTGATATAATTCAAACGACCGAGAAAACTCATCACCTCTTTGCGACTTTTCGGAGGAGGTAGTCCCTGAATGACCTTTATCTTCGAAAGATCCAACTCTATTCCCCTTCTGCTCACGATGAAACCCAATAATTTTCTCGCTGGAACGCCGAAGGCACATTTTGCCGGATTCAACTTCAGGTTATATTGCCTCAACAAAACTTCTTCAAATGGACCAAATGGTCCGTAACCATCCGTGACTTGATGATGACGTCATCCACGTAGACTTCAATTTCCTTATGGATCATATCATGAAAAATGGTAGTCATGGC